>OY748330.1:34325944-35590230 GCA_963556525.1 Cochlearia excelsa
TAGTTTACGCGCGATCTAATAAGACATTTATGTACTTAATTAAAAACTATTGATAATTACTTTGGTACACATTGATTAAGGTCAATATAAAAGTTCTATAGCTTTCTCACATGATTATAATGGATTTTTCCTCACATATTTCTTTTAAAGAAAATCCAAAATAGCAATTAAAATCTAAAAAACATGGAAACCAACCAAAAAATAGGAAAAAGAAACAAATAAAAACACCAAAAATAGGGAGAGGTTAAATGTCAATATTTTCAAATATTGACAAAAGAAAAAGCGAAACGAAAGGAGACCCCAAAGAAAACGAGAAAAACAAGGAAAAACATTCGACTCAAAAAAGCCTTATAAAAACACATTCAAACATTTCAACAACTCGAAATTCAAACCCCAAAACATAAAACAAATAAACACATCAATAATTTTTAGACAAAATTGCTACTTATAAATAAAATAAAAAAAAACTTGTTAATTGTTATGCGAGGGACTAAACTCTTAGCCGTGTGCCTTTACTTGGCCGCAACTTTAACCGTGGTGGTCCGTGCCGAAGACCCTTACTTCCACCACGTGTGGAACGTGACCTATGGAACCGCCTCGCCTCTCGGTGTTCCACAACAAGTCATCCTAATCAACGGTCAATTCCCTGGTCCTAACATTAACTCAACTTCCAACAACAACGTTATCATCAATGTCTTTAACAACTTAGACGAGCCCTTCCTTATCACTTGGTATTAATTAGAAAACTCATTAACAAATAACATGTTAATTTTTTCAAAATTAGTACTAATCGAAAAAATTATTATATTTTGGTGTTAGGCATGGGATCCAACATAGGAAGAATTGTTGGCAAGATGGTACACCAGGTACAATGTGTCCAATCTTGCCTGGTACTAACTACACTTACCATTTTCAACCCAAGGATCAAATCGGTAGCTACTTTTACTACCCGAGCACCGCAATGCACCGTTCCGCTGGTGGATTCGGTGGCCTCCGTGTCAACAGCCGTCTCCTTATCCCGGTACCTTATGCTGATCCGGAAGACGACTACACCGTCCTTATCGGTGATTGGTACACTAAGAGCCACACTCAATTGAAGAAGTTTCTCGACGGTGGACGAACTCTTGGTCGCCCTGACGGTATTCTTATCAATGGAAAGTCAGGCAAAGGCGATGGATCCGATGCGCCTTTGTTCAACTTGAAACCTGGAAAGACCTATAGGGTTAGGATATGTAACGTGGGTCTCAAGACATCTCTCAACTTTAGGATTCAGAACCATAAGTTGAAGCTTGTTGAGATGGAAGGATCGCACGTTCTTCAGAACGATTACGACTCTCTAGACGTTCACGTTGGTCAGTGCTACGGAACAATCCTTACAGCCGACCAAGAAGCTAAAGATTACTACATGGTTGCTTCCTCTAGGTTCTTGAAATCGGTTATTACCACGACCGGACTTCTTCGCTACGAGGGAGGCAAAGGCCCTGCCTCTACGCAGCTTCCGGCTGGTCCAGTTGGTTGGGCTTGGTCGTTGAACCAGTTCCGATCTTTCAGGTGGAACTTGACCGCTAGCGCAGCTAGACCTAACCCTCAAGGATCTTACCATTACGGAAAGATTAACATCACACGCACCATCAAGCTTGTGAACACTCAAGGAAAGGTAGATGGTAAGCTTAGGTATGCGTTGAATGGTGTCTCCCACACCGACCCCGAAACCCCATTGAAGCTCGCCGAGTACTTTGGTATTGCCGACAAGGTCTTTAAGTACGATAGCATAACCGATGACCCTAAGCCAGAAGAGATCAAGAGCATCAAGCTCCTACCTAACGTTCTTAACGTCACTCACCGCACTTTCATCGAGGTCGTGTTCGAAAACCACGAGAAGAGTGTTCAGTCGTGGCACTTAGACGGTTACGCTTTCTTCTCCGTCGCGTAAGTGAAACAAAACAAACAAACACTCTGTTTTGAATCCCTTTCTTGTATAACAAGAAACCCTTAGTTTTAACCTAATTTTGACCTAATTTTACTCTGTTTTCATTAAAGTGTGGAGCCAGGGACTTGGACTCCAGAGAAGAGAAAGAACTATAACCTCTTGGATGCAGTAAGCAGACACACAGTCCAAGTCTACCCAAAGTGTTGGGCAGCGATCTTGCTCTCATTCGATAACTGTGGAATGTGGAACGTTCGATCTGAGAACACAGAAAGACGTTACTTAGGACAACAACTATACGCTAGTGTCTTGTCTCCAGAGAAATCACTTAGAGATGAATACAACATGCCTCCGACAAGTCTCCAGTGTGGTCTCGTTAAGGGAAAACCTAAACCTAACCCTTACGCTGGAGCTTAAGTTAACTTTTACAAGAAGAATATACTTTTATATGCAACAAAAGAGTTTGGTTTCTTTTGTTGAGAGGCATTTGCACAACGTTATACCCAATGGATTTCTTTTCTTTTTTAAAGGTTTTTTTATGATTTTAAACTATATGAAATTGATTTTTTAAGTATTTGGTTTAATATTCGTATATACATGAAATTGCAATGTATGTATGCATATCGCTTACGTAATATTTTCTTCCTTCTTTTGAAAAAACGTATTATTAACTTCTGATTTTTGTTCTTGGCTTATTTTTTTAAAAAATTGTAACACGTATGTATTGTGTCCATAATCTTCCAATGAAATAAGCATATAGATTGTGTTTGTCTCACATTCTAAATCATCAAACTCTAATTAAGTTAAAATATATTTGGTTCGATTTTGATTATATGTTCGAGTTGGATAAATATTTATAGGGACAATTACAAAACTACACCTTTTAAATTGCATTTTACAAAACTGAATCTTTTAAATTGCATTTTACAAAACTACACTATTTAAAAATCCCTTTTCAAAACTACAATTAAATACTTAAAATTAAATTTAAGTAAACTCTACCCACAAAATCTAACCCATTTAATATTATACCTTAAATACTAATTTGTGTTAGATAATATCGGTTGTAATTATCCATTGTGGTAATTATCCATTTGGATAAATATATGAATAAAGATGAACTATATTATATATTATATATTCAGATATTTATAAGTTTCTTCATGTTGAAGTAAACTTATATTATATTATATAGTTAGATATTTATATAAGTTTCTTCATGTTGAAGTAAACTTTTTACTATAAATAGGTTCATAACGTTAAACAAAATCATAATGAAAAACCAGTTCATCTCTCTAGCTTTATCTCTCTAGAATTCTCTTAAACATTATATACACATAAAGATACGGTCTATATACTTGATTGTACGAGGTAATCGTTGGATGAGCTTCTATATATCCGGTTAAATATTATCCAGGTAATTTTAAATTATGTCGTTATGTTTATAAACATAATGGAAAAATTCTGTTTCAAACCTATGACAGAATTTATATCCTAAAATGTTTAAATTATGATTTTACTATATAAAAGAAACTCTAGCAAAATTTAAATTAATATAGTTTAAAATTTAAGAGAAACTCTATCAAAATAATTTTTGTCAAAAGTATAAAATTAATAAATCTAAAAGAAACTCTGGCAAAATTTTAACTAATATAGTATTAAAAATCTAAAAGAAACTTTGCCAAAATTTAGTCGATAAAAATTATCGATATTTATAAATTTAATTTTTATATTGGAGCGAAAAGTTTTGTCTCCAAAAATATATAATAGAATATGCCTCTTTGATCAAATAGAAGACTATGATTCATAAATCAAATTGAAGACTATGTCTCTTTGATTATATATGTCATTAATCAAATTGAAGATAAGGTCTCTTTGATTATATTGATGATTTGTCTCTTTGATCTAATGAAAGGCTATATCTATTTCATTATACGGTAAGTTAAAATCCAAAATATATGAAAATTAAATGCTTTAAAAGAGTAAAATATTTTATGAAAGTAAAAATGCTAAAAAGCTAAAATTCTCATGGGAAGCTGAAATGCTCACAAAAAGTTCAATGCTCCTGAAGAGCTTGAATGCTCCTGAAGAGCTTGAATGCTCCTGAAGAGCTTGAATGCTTATGAAAAAAGCTTGAATGCTCATAAAAAGCTTAAACGTTCATGAAAGACTAAACGCTCATGAAGAGCTTAACTCTCGAAGAGTTAAAAGTATTTTAAAAGAGCGAAAACGTTCTAAACGAGCGAAAGAAAAGTTAAACGCTCTAAAAGAAAACATGATGACGACATGCAATATGTATAAAAATGGCAAAAGATGTATATGAAAGCAAACCTGAAGTTTATTGATTGATTAAAGTTTAATATAACCGGTTAAGCCATCCGGAGTATTAATGATTGAAGATCATTAAAAAATTTGTTGGGAAAACAAGAAGTTTTTCAACTTATGCATGTTTTAAAGAAAAGAAGAATCAAAGTCATCATGTGAAAAGAAATGAAAATCACTATTTTTTGGTTAAAAGAGCTCATTGAATATAATGGTTGATTTCTTTATAAAGATCCCCATATTATACTCCTAATATGACCGATCTAAAAGTGAGAATCGGTCCAAGATAAACGAGCATGTATAGCCGTTATCTTGAGAAAGAGAGTAATATGAATCTTATATTAAAAGTTAAAAGGATCCAATATAAAACACATGATCCAAGATGGATATGTTGTTGATCCTACAAAGGGATTCATTTCGAGATGAATAATCTAGAAGAATTATTATCTCGAGGGGGAGAATTAAAGAATCCCACAATTACATTAAGTTGATAGTTTTGGTGGATTGATATCCAAAACTAATATTTATCATGTCGAATGAGTAAGTGAAACATCTAGAAGATGTTGTGACATGAGATAAGTGATACATCTAGAAGATGATATTCATAATCAATGAGTTTTTAAAGAATTTATTGTAAAACAATGGTGATATTTACGTCTGAAAATTTGTAGGTGTGTGATATATATTATGAATGCTCCTCCACACCACATAAAAATAACATCCATGAGGATGAAGTATATGAGCTGGAAATGAAGAGTCGCTCTAAAAGCCATCATTGGAGATGTGCTTATTGTAAGATTTGCAATCATTATTTTGATGATAAGATTTCTCTAAGGGAGAGAATTATGGAATAGTTGGAATCCTTGAACAAAAGGATTATGAACCAGAAATTCAAAAAGTTCAAATGATCACTATTCAAATTTATTGCAAATCAAATGATGGATGAGATTTCATGAAATGAATTATCATTATAAGATCCTCATACAAAAGAAAATGAACTTGAAGTTCATAAGATAATTCAAGGTGATGAAAAGAAATCTCACTCCATATGAAAATGCTCCAATACAAAATATATGTGTTATGACACATAAAGTCTATGTAAGACTAATTTGGTTCCGAAAATTGAGAAATGATAAATGAGCAAATATTTATTAATCTTTTCAAAAGGAAAAGAGGAGTAATGAGTCATGATCAGAAATCCCAGGAGGATTAGATCCCTGAAGGATTAAAGATGAAATCAAGTACTTGAACAAAATCATTGATAATGATTAAGAGATCTCGATGGATCATAACATCAAAGAAAATGTGGAACCAAAGTCGAAATAAATGTCGACTATAACAGTGACATAACGCGCGATGTTATAAATGAGGATCGAAATCTCCGCTCTCCGAATTAGCGTTGAGAGGTAATATTGGCCAATAAAGAAAATAGACAATCAAGTCTATATTAAACTCGTTTGAGTAACGAGAGGTTTGGACCAGAAGTCTAAATATGAAAAGAGTATTAAAGTATATAAAACAAAACGCATATGACGTATGGTTTTGTAAAAATACTCAGTATTGAGAAATATATTTGAGAGACTTGAATTGCGTCTCATGAGAAAAATGCATGCAAAGTTTGAATTCCTGAAGAATAAATGATATCATAGTAATGTTCTCGAAAAATAAGATCGATCAAACTCTAAAGAGTTATAAACAAAGTAAAAGACCTTGGAAAGACCAGAAGTCTTCAGACATTAAGTTAAACATCTAATGAAAAAGATGTTATATATGTTAAGAACTTCTAGAAGAAGTTGAATATATATATATGGTCATAGAGGACCATACTTATATGTTGTTAAACATTCATAGATTTTGCAAATTATGCATAGAATTTGCTATTATATATGTAGAATATAAATCATCCCTTATGCGCATATTGGGATGGGATAATCTATGATTAACTTGGGGTTATTAGAAATCCCAAATTGGTATAAGTTGTTTTGCAGATATTTATATGATCGCAAAACAACAAGATCGTGGTATTTTACACGAGGCTTCCAGTGAGAGCGAAAGAAGAAAACATGTTTTTTTTAAAAGCATATTTGCAAAAGCGCTTACTTCGGAAGATGAAGCTCCCAGGGGGAGCAACAGAAGAAAACTCATTCGTTCAAAGACCTATTTGAAAAGGTGTTTATTTGTGAAGATGAGATTTCGAGGGAAGTCATAATTATGCGCGTGATTGCACTCTTTTTCCCTCATCATGGTTTTTGTCCCAACGGGTTTTCCATGGTAAGGTTTTTAACGAGGCAACAAGAACGTGTCAAAATGTAAACATTTGTGGAAAAAGAAAATGTGTTCTCCCAAATAACTCTTTACGAAAGACGTCTATTCCAGAAGATGATGATTTCAGGGGGAGAAATGATGAAATACGTGGTTGCACTCTTTTTCCCTTATCACGGTTTTTATCCCATTGGGTTTTTCCGTGAAAAGGTTTTTAATGAGGCAACAATAACAAAACACGTAAAAGAAAAAACTAAAATGGATAATTAAGGGGGAGTGTTAGATAATATCGGTTGTAATTATCCATTGTGGTAATTATCCATTTGGATAAATATATGGATAAAGATGAACTATATTATATATTATATATTCAGATATTTATAAGTTTCTTCATGTTGAAGTAAACTTATATTATATTATATAGTTAGATATTTATATAAGTTTTTTCATGTTGAAGTAAACTTTTTACTATAAATAGGTTCATAACGTTAAACAAAATCATAATGAAAAACCAGTTCATCTCTCTAGCTTTATCTCTCTAGAATTCTCTTAAACATTATATACACATAAAGATACGGTCTATATACTTGATTGTTTTATAACAATTTGCGAATACAAGTATATTTTTTTAATTTTGATAATTTTCTAAAGAGTAAAACAATGATGAGATCTAGTTTTAACCTCAATCACAAACAACCCCAAGTGCAAGGCACATGACGTTGTAGTAATATAAGGATCGAATCCACAAGGAGATTGAACTAAGAACAACAAGAATACAAGAAACTAACTTAGAATAGACCTAATAAGAAGATTGTTGCGTAACAAATTCTATATCTAAAGCAAAAGTGCAAAAGTCAACAAAAGTCAACTAAACAAGAAATAGCTAGAAATGTGCTTAAATAAGTTAAAGGTTGGATCTTGGGGTTTAATTCATTGTTTTTGGATAGATGAAATCAAGCTAATGATGTTAAAACTAATAAAGGAGACAACTTTCAAGAACAAGGATCACTAATCTAGATTAGATCACTTCCATGACTCAAATCCATTCTCTAATCATAAAAACATCAAATCTTCCAATCGAGTCTAGATGATTAGGGATCATTAAGTATAAGTCCTTAAAAGTCCATCTTAAACCTTAGACATCAACTTCCATTAGCTAAGTATAAAAGACTAGCAAGAGATTGGACTATACATTTCATCGAACACCTTCCGGGCATGAAACATCCTATAAGTACTAAGCTAGGATAATTACTTCTACCTTAGTGTTAAGAACATCTAATGCTATAGAAACCATAACCTAAACATCCTAAACATCATTAACCATCATCCATCATCCTAACCTAACTAAACCCCAAAACCCATAAGGTAACTACTCACTAATCATACCTAAACACATGCTAATAACAAAAGATAAAGACATGATAAGATAATAAAAGAGATTTAAACTAGATAAACATAAGATTCCAACCACAATAAATGAACCTTGAGAGGTTTCACAAAAGGTGGTTATAGTTTAGAAAGAGAGTATTAAACATAAGATAGAATATTAATGTTGAAAACCCTAGGAGTATTTATAGGGAAAAGTAAAAAGTGCACATGCGCACGGTTCCAGCGGTTTGGTCCAGCGGTTTGGAGGCCGCTGGACCAGACATCCGCAACTTCTTTGCTTTGGTCTTCTCCGGCGGTCAGGCTTAGCGGCTTGGAGACCGCTGGAATCGCACCCGCAAGCTTGCTTCTTTTGGCTTCGTCTGGCGGTTTGGTGCGGCGGTTTGAAGGCCGCTGGATGCTTCTTCTTCAGGACGTCTTGGTGCTCCAGCGGTTTCATTTCAGCGGTTTGGAGGCCGCTAGGAATTTCACCGCAACCTCGCATGATTCCTCCTTCCTTGGCGGCCTGGCCTGGCGGTTTCCGAACCGCTGGGGCTCCTTTTCTTCTTCTTTGCCTCCAATGAGCTTCTCCTTGGCTCCCATCTGCTTCCTATGAGCTCCCCATAGCTCCAAGTACCTGAAATGCACATGATGCAATGCAAAAAAGACCTAAATCTAACTAAGACTCTATCCTAGGCTACTAAGTGAAAATATGCTAAATTAGACTATAATCTATATGAAATATGCAACTAAGGTCCTAAAATGTTATGGAAATGCATGCCTAAAACAGCTAAAATACACACTTATCAAACAACCATTTAAAATTTTAAAAGATGTAAACATGTAAAAATATTGAATTAAATGTAGTTTTGTGAAGGAATGGTCGAAATTGTGTAGTTTTGTGAATTATATTTACATATTAGATTAAAGGATGTTTTTCTATTTCTGTTTATGGTTAAATTACGTTGTACATTTTCTCCAAATTAAAAAAAAAACTCAATCCCAACGTTATCATTTTATTTTGTTTTTTATTGAAAATGGTAACTATCTATTACACATCTATAAAAAAAATATCTATTACACACACATTACAAAGAACACATGGATGAATCCAAATATTTCTAATTTATATTGTTTCTTTCTCAAAAATGGTGTGGTGGAACAGTGGGTGGTGTCTCGTGACCTTTTCCACGACCGGAAGGTCCTTCTTCATAGGTTCCATAGATTATATTCGCCGGTGGCGAATCATGGCCTTTACCATCGGAAGGTCCTTCTTCATGGATTATATTCACCGGTGGTCCTTCCTTGTAACTTCTTGCATGTGCATATTGTGGTTCAAGAAACGTAAAACATATTATTAGGAATATGACAAAGAGTTTAGGTATCAAATGAGACATTTTTTTTTTGTGTGTGATGGTGGACAAATAACTTTTAGGGTTTTGTTTTGTAAGTAAATATGAGAGTAGTGTCTTATGTTATTTAAACTATGTGTATGTTGTGAAAATAATTAGGATCTATGTGAATGTGATACACAAGTTTTTTTTTTTTTTTTTTTTTTTGAATATATGTTAAATTTATTCAAAAGAAGATATCCTTTGTACAACAAGTGCTATAGTTTGTGTTTAAAGAATAACCGTAAAAGCTATTTGTAAACTAAATAATGAAGAAATTTTTATCTTGTGGCTAACCACAGGGTGAGGCCAGCCGCAAACTTTAGATTCCCGTGTTGTCGTAGCATCAGACATCTATTCCGAACTTGTCTATCCACCTGTTTGACAAGTGTTTCTGCTGTGGTCGGAGCAGCGCCATGACGTCTTTCTTTTCGTTCTCTCCACACCCTGTGAATGGTTGCTTGGAATGCGTATCGCGCGAGAAGAGTCTCAAGTGTGCCTCGATTCTCTATGTTCAGCTCCATCAGCTCCGACCATACCGTAGTGAAACGAGTCTGCAATAGCTTCCGCATTAGCAAAGACCAGATCTCCGAGGAGTAGCTGCATTCAAAAAATAAGTGCTCTCGAGTCTCAAGAGAGTTTTGACATAGAACACAAGCTGGATTTATGTTCGCATTCCAGCTAAGCATACGAGTTTTTAAATTAGTTAATTAAGAAAGGAAAAGTATATGATTGAAATCAATCACATAATTCTAACACATCCTAACACATCCTAACACATTATATATGAAGTGATTTTTGTGAAAAATCTTAGGTGTCAACACCATATCGAATTTCAGCTGATTAAATGTGACATGACAAACTTACTCAATAACAATCAATCAAATAGCCACCTAAACAATTTCATTAAAAAAACGTAAATGACTTTCAAAAGTCCACTAATAAAAGCTCTATGCAAAACATTAGTTATAAAATTAAATAATGACTATTAAACTTGAAACCTTTCGAAAGCCCACTAATAAAAACTTGACTATTATCAAAAATAACAAATAAATCAACGAAAAACATATTTCTTGAAAATGATTAACAAGAAAAAAAACATATTTCTTGAAAATGCACATTTAATTTAGAGAAATTTTTAAAAATATCATGAACAAATATTCAATTATTTTTTTTGGTTAAAAATTATTTTAATGATTATTCAATTTACATCAAGAAATGATTTTATTAATAAAATGCGCAAAATGTCAAAATAAATTTCAACTTTTGTTGACTTTTTATTTTAATCACAAACATTTGTTAACTTAGCCATAATAGTCATACCGTGAAATCGTTTAATGGAGTTGTTCATTCGTTCCGTTAAATCATTTAATATCATGCCTTTTTTAGCTAAGTCAATATGGTTGAAATATAAAATTTGTGAAATAACTTTTAATTTAAATACAATATTCGGAAACTTGATTTTATGAATTTAGGAAACTTTAATTAAGGAATTTTGGAAAACTTGACTTTTTATAAAATATAAAGTCTAGAATTTTTAGCAAACAAAAAGATTTGTCATGTTTAATTTTGAATATTCACTTCTTTTACTTGCTCAATAGAGTTAAGCTTTAGGGTCTCTTAATTTTAAATATCCTTTTAAATTGTTTATAGTTTCATGAACGCCAATTATTATTCAACAAGTAATATAACTAAAAAATCTCATATTGGTAATGAAAGCTACATATTAGTTAAAAACTACCTATATAAATAAGTCTTTTGTCCTTCGAAAATTAAATGTGTTTAATAAAATTATTAAATTGCTCCATCAAAATTGTCGTTAACCCACAACAGTTTAAATTTATTATAAATAAATCGGTATTGTACCGATTTGAGTTAATTAATCGACTAAAAATCGATTGAAAACCAGTCAACGATTTTTTCCAACGATTTGATCAAGATCGCACGGTTCATCACTGAATAAAGAATAAGCGGCAGCTTAATCGCCAATGCGACCGCGTTTTAAATCTGAGCAAAACCTATACAAAATAAAAGAAATAAGGGACAATCACAAAACTACACCATTTGAAAGTGAATTCACAAAACTACACCTCCTGAAAGTGACTTTTTAATTCTACACCTCTTTCTTAACCAAAAAGAAAATATTACCCTCTGTCTTCTTTTTTTTTTTTTCTTCTTCTTCTTCTTTTTCTTTTTCTTCTTTTTCTTCTTCTTCTTTTTCTTCTTCCTCTTCTTTTTCTTCTTCTTCTTCCTCTGAATCTCAATCTCGATCTCGATTTCTCCATCGTTTCATCGTCGCCGTATCGTATTGATCTCGATCTCGTCGTCTAGATTTAGTCTAGATCTGGATCTCGCCTTCATAATCTAGATCTCGCCGTAGCTACATCGTCTAGATCTCGCTTTAGCTTCATCTTCTCGATCTCGCTTCAGAATCACGCCGTAAAGGTAATAATTGATGTGTTTAATGGATTTTTCATTCAGTTATAAGAGTTATTGGTGATACATAAGTGATTTCCCATTTAGTAATTGATGTGTTTTAATAGATTTTACTTTTTGGCAGATGAATGCAAATTTAGTCAATGAAAAACTAGATATCCTTATCAAATATTGTTACTAACCTAACCATTATGATTAATAACATCCAGAATCTTTTGGAAGAGAGAAACAAAAAAGAGGTAAAAATGTTATAAATGTTATAAAGAGAATAATACCTTAAATTGATGGTTTGTGTGTGTTAATGACTCAACTGTTTCACCAGCTAATATGTTACAACGTTTTAATGACAAGTGTTATGAGTGTTATAAGTATTATAAAGCACAAGTTGTATAGAATCAAGTGTAACAATATCATAAAGTATTAGTTATAAAGTGTAATTCTGAACCTAACTTGACTTAATGATTAAACTGTATATGATAGTTATGATACATCACCGTATATAATAGTCATTGGTGACTTAATGATTCAATTGTTTCCACATATTTTTGGCAGATTTTTTTTGTTTTTTGAATATGATAGGTTTGTCAGACAGATTAAGGAATTGTGTCCCTGAAGCTCTTGGAATACATTGCTATGAGGATCTCTTACTTATTGAAGCTCAAGGATGCGAAGATATCAGAGTTGAGGAAGAAACTAGCATCAGATATCTTTGTTGAAATCTTAACATTTATCTGATGTCTGAGCTTTCTCTTCTTGATTAGGTCTGAACTTTTTTGAAATCTCAACAACAGTTGGTTTATAACACTTATAACACTTATAACATTTATCTGATATTTTTGAGAAGTTTGTTCTATAACACTTATTACAAAAAAACAACAAACGTTATAATATTTATAACACTTATAACACATATAATAAACGGAACCCATTTTAAAACGATAGAATGAATTATAACACTTATAATATTTATAATAAACGGAGCCCATATCGTAAAATATCAAAAGATCTAGAGTTTCTCTTCGATGGCGGTTTCCTCTATAGATTCATCTCTTCTTACTAGTATCTTATGACAAGTCTTGCATTAAATAGGGCATTAAACATATACACGTGGAAAGTAAAAGACAGTAAGCTAATGTAATTTATAACATTTATTATAAGTGTTATAAGTGTTATAAAATCTGAATCATTTGGAAGTTTTACTAGTATCTAATGACAAGTCTTGCATTAAATAGGGCAACAAACATGTACACGTGGAAAGTAAAAGACAGTAAGCGAATAGAATTTATAACATTTATTATAAGTGTTATAAGTGTTATAAGTGTTATAACATCTGAATCATTTGGAAGTCTTACTAGTATCTTATGACAAGTCTTGCATTAAAAATTGAATGAAACCACATAAATGGTGAAAATAAATCAAATTGCAGCTACACAACTAGTCTCCATAAGACATATTTTGGCTGATGGAAGTAAGAGAATCACATCTATCAACATCAATAACAAATTCCCAAGAAGAATTTGTTGACTTCCACTGCCCACAAACACAATAGAGATCAAGCATCTGCCTTGTAGAGAATAATGATTCAGCATCAACAATAGTACTTATAATACTACTTATCAACATCAAACAATGGTTCGACTTATAATACTACTTATCAACATCAAACAATGGTTCAGACTTATAATACTTATAATAGTAGATTGTGAAATTTATAAAATATCAAAAAGGTATGACGACGAAATGCTCTACCTAATCCAAGTTTTTGCTCATACGCCTAATCTCTTAATTATCAATTTCTTAATTATTCAATTTATTTCATTAACATGGAGAATCCATGAAAAGGAGGAATAATTACCTTTAATTATAAATCTGAGAAAATAGTTTCATATCTTAGATCGTCGTATGTGAAGCTCTTCTTCTTCTTAGGCTTATTTGTCTTCTATATCTATAAGATCTATAAGATCTACGTATGTGAAAATAGTTTCAGATCTATAAGAAGAAGACGAATTCGTGATCGGAGAAGCTGATTCCGACGACTGCGACGGAGAAGATGCTTCCAGATTTCGAGATCGGCGATTATCGGCTGTCTCCTTCTCCTTCTCCTTCTCCGGTTTCTTCGTTCTCTGTTATGTATCGGCAAAAGAAGAAAATAATAACCTAATTAAATAAGGGTAATGAGGTCTTTTTACAGAGGAAGGAGGTGTAGTTTTGTGAAAATTTTTAATTGGGTGTAAAGTTGTAAAGGAAGGGAGCTTTTGGTGTAGTCTTGTGAATTTCTCAAGAAATAATTATATAAATAAAATGAATAATAATGGTAAAAAATATAAACATTTTTAATAAGGAAAACAACTTATGATGTAATTGTTGTTTTAAGAAAAAAAAATGATATTTTGACAATTGCTCTGATCTTATTATATAAAACTGAACGCGTTTAAGATGAGTTTGACAAGCATAATTATAACTCACGAGATCGTGACATTTGTAATGATTAGTTCAGATCGTGACATGTGTATTAAAATTGATACGTAGACATCTTATAAAATGAAAATTTGACAATATTGAGGAAAAACAGAAATAAGAAAAATAATCATAAATAAAAAATTTACATTAATTATCAAATAATTAGAAATAAAATAAATTAATCTGAAATATAGAAAAATAAAATAATCAGAAATAAGGAAAATAACATAGAAAATTTAAGAATATTTTAAGAAATAATCAATAAAAAAATTAGAAATAGGAAAAAAAATGTAAAAATTACTTGAAAAAATAAAGAAAATCTTTATGATAATTTATTTGTTATCTTCATGGATCCACTATCTAATTATTAATTTAAAATAAATGTTTTATCATGTAAAGAACAAAAGCAATGTAATAAAACAAAAATATGTTATTTTTATTTCTTAATAGATGAAAAAGTAAAAATCACTTATTTACTATTACCATATATTGTTGTGTGTCTTTTATATTTATTTGTTAATAAAACAACGGATATAATATTAGTTTCCGTTTAAATCTAACTATAACTATACAAATTTACTAACAATATTAATATATAATTATAAAATGTTTTTATGTAATTTGTCCGCGTATTACGCGAGAATTCATCTATTAAATAATAAAAAGGGTTCGAAAACAATTTCAAATTTATCGTGAATACTTTGATATGCCAAAAATTAAAAATACATATATATTTTCTATATAATAAATATTTATAAGTTATAACCCTACGCCTGACGTGGTCAAAAAATTATGACATCGTAGTTTTCATACCTTACTGCAAAAGAAATATTTAATATTGGAGATTTTGTGAGAAATCCAAATATTCAACATATATTTTTTGTTTTCTTAAACATTTTTCAGAATATTTGTGACATATCTTCTCTAATTTACGCTAAATCAAGATAAACCCTACTTTATAAACTTTATATAAGTGGTAAATTTAAACGTAGGTGCATATCAATTAAACACTCATTCTCTTACACATTTTATTTTATTTTCAAAATAATAACTCCGCGTTTGGCGCAGATCATAATCTAGTCTCTTTATGATATACCAAATTTCTTTATATGTATTGAAGATCTAAATTTTCAGAAAAGGTTAGTACTTGATTTTGGATTCTGCATATCACACCTATCTTTATATGTAGATTATAGTCATGTTTGAAATTACATTTTGAGAATAATGCATAATAACATTCGGTACAAGGAAAACTTAAGCATATATCTTAGGAAACTGTATACACTATATATATGTTTCCATATTTCCTCAATACAATGGAGGTTTTACATTCTTGAATTAACTAAATGAGCACAAAAATAGTTTTTTTAAAGTTTTCTGTTATATAATAAGAAAAAATGGGCTTAAGAAATGAAATTTTAAATGGGTTATTGAAAGGAAACTACTTTATTGGGCCGTATGATTATATAAGCCCATTTATGGAGATATAGACTTTTATGATTAGGCGAAAAAGTAAGTTATTAATTTCTTTTTTTTTGTATAGTGGATCTTATTTTGGACTATAAGACATAAAATTATTTCCATATAAAAATATGATTTAGGGGAAAAAAATAATTAAGATCTTCACTCTTTTGTGTGATATATTTTAATTTTAATTTTTAATAAATAAAAATCTTAAATACGACCGTCGCTAATCTTTTACCAAAGACGGACCTAAAAGAAAAATGTCGACGGATAATTCACCGTACCCGAAAATTCACGTGGAGCCCGTTAATGATTATCCTTCAGACAACAAGAGCTGCGGCGATTCTTCCTCTACAGCTAAATACGATGATCTTGTCCGTAGCTCTTCTCTCTTCTGGGAAAAGCTCAAAACTTTACCTGTTTTTTCCAGCAAAACCTTGAAGTAAGCTTTTTTAAAAAACCTTACTTTGTTTTGGTTTCTGGGTTTTCTTCCCTTTTCGTGTCTATGACATTTATTAGAGTATAAATTTAGTAAGATGGAAGCATAAGCATTAGATTTTGTGCTCAGTCTAAATGTTTTAACATTTTTAATTAAGATGTATTGTAATGGAATCCTGGTTGGTATTGTAATAATGGTTATGAAAATTACTATGTGTTGTGTTAAGTCTTTTGTTTCAATTGATCAAACTTGGATTGAAACATGTTTGTATAGAGTTCCTACTGTTGGAGGAAACACACTTGATCTGCATCGCCTTTTCGTCGAGGTTACATCTCGTGGTGGCATCGAAAGGGTAAGGAGTTTATCGATGTCTTTACTCGTACGGTTTCGAGACTCTTTTCATCTCTATTTGTAGATTGAGATATGTTTTTATTCTTAACTGTTAGGTGATTAAGGATAGGAGATGGAAAGAAGTGATTGGTGCATTCGATTTCCCGACAACGATAACAAATGCTTCGTTTGTCTTGAGGAAATATTATCTCAAGTTTCTCTATCAGCTTGAACATGTTTATTACCTCCAAAAACCAGTTTCTTCATTCCAATCATCAGGTTTGTTTTCAACACTAAGATTCTTCTCTGTCTCTCTCTTGTCTTCTCTTTGTGTATTTCGTGACACGCTGAGACAAGCCGAAATTCTCATGCTTTTTTGCAGATGAAGCAATGAAGAGCCTTGTTAATGTATGGCCAAAGTCCGAGGAAGGTATTAGAAACATTTCTCTTAGGAACACGTTGAGACAACAAGCCAACCACTTGTGTGTAACTAAATTGTCACCCTATGAACTTGTAGGCATTGATGAACCGCAAGTTGGATGTTCGGTTCAAGGATCCATTGACGGGAAATTCAATAACGGATATCTTGTGACGATGAAAATGGGTTCTGAAGAGATGAAAGGTGTGCTTTACCACATTCCTCAGACACCAAGTCATTCACAGAAAACCATAGAAACATCTTCTGCCATAGGAGCATCATCACAGCGCCGGCATAAGAAGAGATCAAGATTGGCTCAAGTTGATTCTCAGAAGCCTAAATGCCACAGGAGTGGCTACAATTTCTTCTTTGCCGAGCAGTACGCTAAGCTTAAACCTGAGTACCATGGACAAGAACGATCCATCACCAAGCAAATAGGACACATGTGGACCAATCTCACCGAATCTGAAAAACAGGTAACTAGTTCATCATCAAAATCACAGATCAAGATTTCGATGAAAAACCAGTGTTTGATCATATATACAGGTTTATCAAGACAAAGGGGTCAAGGATGTGGAGAGATACAGAACTGAGATGTTGGAATACAAATCTTCACATGAGCCAGGGGCCGCTGCTTCTGAAGCAGCCGCAGTAGCTCAGTAACTTTTTCCCCTTGTCTGTTTTTGTTGATGTTGTCTGTTTGATCAGTAGCAGAACTTGCCATCATGTCTATGGTTTTAGGGTTAGTGAAGAGGTTACTAACAACGGATTATAGAGTTTTTCTTGTTGTTTGATTGGTACGTGCCGTTTTGTAGTGGCGCCATCATAGCCATATTATCTCCAGAGACCAAAATATATTTGGATAAGGGTTTTGAGATTGAACAGTAACTCAAGATAGCTTCGTCTGAAACAAAATGATTGAACTTTTATTGTCTTGAAATGTATCAGTTAACTAATCTTCACATTCTAAACTCCAGTACCAACCCAAATTTGTCTTAACACTCGAGTTCCTACGGCTACAACCACCACAAATACAAGAAAAAGAAGATCCAATACAAACCGGATTCAGCTGCAACACCACCACCAGTCTATGCCACTGCTCAATCAGAACTTTCTGTACACATCGTGGACCTGGCTTTGGACCTTTAGAGACCAGACATAAGGCAATAACACAATCCACACACCAACTACTAGCATTCGCACAACACACATCATTTACACCTTTTGAGGGATCCATTATACATACAGTGTGGTTATGTTGTCTTCATCGGATCATGTATGAGAATGTGTATACTACCTTCTCTTCTTTGTTAAAGAAACGAATCTAGGTAGGAACAGTTCCTGCGCCGATGATACTCGAGGAGGCTACCGTAAGTACGGTCCCATACTCCAATGAAAAGCGCCTCTGTGTCGGGGCTGAACGATATTCCAGAGATCTCTCCGAAAAAGTCAATTTCCTGCTCTGTTTCATACCCTTTTGAGACGTCGTAGACATGAACAAAGTCAGCCGGTTCAGCCATGGCCATGTATTTCCCATCGGAAGTGTAGCGGATTGACCGGATTGCTCCAAGGTTACCCTTCAAGACAGCAACAGACTGAGATAGGTTACGGATATCCCATACTCGGCAGGTCTTGTCCTGGTTTCCAGTTGAGAAAGTGACTCCATCAGGATGCCACGCCGAAGCAAAGGAATAGTCCATATGTCCTGATAGTGTTTCCAGCGTCTGTAGAAGTAATTCCATAGATTAAGCATTATAACGCACATGCATGGTGACCAACTATTAGAGACAAATTTCAAAACTTGTGTCTATGATAGGCAAATATATACCTTTCCGGTGTTGGGGTCTACTATAAGACCGTCCTTATTGTCCCCAACAATAGCCAGAAGTTTACCATCAGGACTCAAAGATGCGTGCTGTACCAACAAATGGGAAACAGAAGAACACCATTTTAGTTAAATGTTGATTGAACATTGATAAGAGTATGCTACAACAAAAGCAAAACCATAAAAGAAGCAAGGACTTTACATTCACTGGCCACGGAAAACGAAAATGCTTAACAAGCTGATATCTCTCCATGTCAAAGTCTCTAACTCCACAATCATTATTTGAGGCCGTAAAATGAAGTGCGCCACTGTAAAGAAAAGACAAAAACTAAGTTAGAAGCAGTGATTCTAACAGTTTTATTTAGACCCATGAAGATAGAGATGAGCAAAAAACCTGGGTTTGTTGTAGATCTCAATAGCATTGGTAATAGCATTATCATCATATGTTGTACGAGAGCAAAAGCTGACGCCTGGTCTATCGAGATGCTGAACCAATGTGGAAAGTGGAAACAAATAAAGATATCAATGAAAAAGCACGTAGCTGATGTGAATAATCCGTAATCAATAAATCTAGACTTACCTTGCAAATCAGTTCTCCTTGAAATCCACCAGCAACTAGAAAGTCATCTTTAACTGCAAGTGTGCTCACTTGAGTCTGTGTGAATCCTTCTTGCAAACTTCCAGGATGTTTCTAAATGCACCAAACAAGAAAAACTAATAAGAATCACTTGAACAATAATATAATTATATTAAAGTATAACTTTACATTCTACCAGAAACTAACCTCAGATGGTGCAACATGACCGCGGACATTCAGAACTTCCTTCTTCCCGGATGTTAGAGAAGAATAATGAGTTAGCAGGAAATTTGACATAAGATATACATCGTGCTTGGAAGTTGCCCACACCAAATTCCTCAACTATGAGACCCATAAAGATTCTTGATCAGATAGTAGAAGATAATTGATTCTTCCTCAACCATGTCAAACACAATATATAATTCGAGCACAAAGAAAAAACACTACCAAGTAGACCAAATTGGTGAGGTCTCTATGTAAACCAAACCTGGAAATGAAGTATAGTAGACTTAATAGATCTTGAATTCCGCCAAAAGTCATAAAAATGTCCCTCTTTCTGCGTGACCTTACAAACCTGAATTCATACAAAAAACAACAACTTGAGTACATGTGCTAAACCAAAACTTATAAAAAAACAGAGGATCAGAGAGTCTTACATTTTCCAACGACTCCCCGGAATTAGGGACATTTTCATAGTTCTTGTACTGTTGTAATCTAGTTTGTCTGTATTTCTCTCTAGAAATACTAAGCTTGTCCCAAGGTATCCCCTGTATATCTTTCCCTTTCCGAGCTTGGTCTGCCGATGTATCAGCTATTTTATCATTCTGAAACCACATAACACGGAAATTCATAAACTAAAAACAAACAAAACCTAAAACAGAGATCATAAAAATAAGCAGAGACAACAAAAAAAATAATCAACTTACCGAGTAGTCGAATTCCTCGACGTCAGAATCTGAAGCACCAAGATCATCGCCACGAAACTCATCATCCATATCATCTTCAACATCTTCCATCTCATCATCTACTTCTTCAATGTACTCAGCCTCATCTCCTCGATAATTTGACATGTTTTAGCAAGTAAATACAAGCACCTGTATATATAAATAAAACACATAACCATATTAATAAATACTCCTATAAGTACTCAAAAGCGAGGCTTATACATAGACGTAGCACATAGATAGTACTTAGAGAACAATCTTATGATAACTAAATAGCATAGAAGTTAACATAACATGAACAAACAGTATCCAATAAACAAAAACGTTAACTAAACAAGCAATTATTACAACACAAACCATAAAATCACAAGATCATGTTATAGACCTAAGAGAACGATTCGTAAACAAAGCCAGTGATAAAACTACAGAACATAAACAAATATATGAAAATATTATAGATCAGGACAAACCCTAGAATTCGTAGGAACCAAAACGAATTGTTTACTTCTTTGTTTGGATGTAGAAGACGATAAGTTTCAGAAACAATTCTGATTTTCAATTTCTTTAAGAGGTAGCGACGGAATCTGCCGCCATAGAAACCCAAATCGAGAGGAAAGGAACACAGATATTTATCTTCCCTTTCGTTGTTGTTTTGCTACTAAATTTTGATTTAAATAAAGTTATCCAAAATCTAGTGATTGTACTTAGGGTTAATCAACCCGTATGTATAATTATGCTTATACGTTAAAATACGAGATTAGATTTTAAAACGTTATGACATATTCACCCTTGCTTAGTTTTGTCTCTAAAGTCCATTTTTGTTTCAGGTTAAGAGGGCTGCTTCGTCTTTTATCCGAAGATATTTTGGTTCACTAATGTGGATCGTTTGAATGGGCTTTTAGGATTAGTATAGTAACGAAAATAGCCCACTACGGAAAAAGGAAATTAAGGGAAAAAATGAAAAATGGAAAAAAGGAAAAAAGGAAAAAAGGAAAAAAGGAAAAAATGGAAAAATGGAAAAAAGGAAAAAAATGGAAAAAATGGAAAAAAGGAAAAAACGCCGTTGCCGGGGATCGAACCCGGGTCACCCGCGTGACAGGCGGGAATACTTACCACTATACTACAACGACTTGATGATTTTTTTTCCAGTTATTAATTAGTTAAACAATAAAAAATGTTAAAAGGATTTAACATCCACACTTTTAGTCGGTTAGGTAGTGGTAAACCTGCCACGCCTGTTGCCGGTAGCCAGTCAACGGTAAAGTCAATAAATATATTTGTTTCTCACGTCATTAAATAAAAAAAGAAGGCAAGTTGTTTCCACATCTATTGTGTATGTTTTTTGGCCTTTTCTTCTGATACTATTTTCCTTGCTTGGAGAGAAAACAAGAGAACAAAAAATAAAAATAAATTAAAAGCAGCAAACCCAGCTTTAAATTCATCATCAGAGAAAGAAGAAGAAGAAGAAGAAGAAGAAACCCAAAAACCAAATCTGCAGAAAATCGAGACGGAGGGAAGAAAGGGATGCATCTGTACAATGGATGGCTACCGCCGCCTGTAGCGGAGGAGACGAAGAAGGAGAAGGAATCCTTCGCGCGAGTCGTGAGATGCGTCAAAGAGCTTCACCGACCCGATGATCCTGAATCTGTTTACGCTACTCTTAAGTGGATCTCCGTTATCGAACTGTGAGTCCCCTCGATTTTGTAGCGGTTAGGTCGCGAAAACCCTCATTTTGTATTTTGTTTGAATCTCGTGCTTCTTTCTCGTTCGATTTTGATTTGCTTATTATTGAATTTTTTAAGAGGTGGATGGTGAGTTTAAGAGATGTTTAGCTTAGTCATACAATGGACTCACTGTATCGGAATAATTTGCAGGTTTTTTTTAGGGTTTTTTTTGGTGAAAGGTTTATACAGAATCATATATTTAGTAGCCTCTGTTTAGCTGAGATTGTTCGTGTAGTAAGTTGGTTCTTATGGTGATGTTACTTGGCTATTGCCTGTCTCTGTTCATGGTTCTAATGATGTTTTGTCTTCTCTTTGCAGTTTTGTTAGAGCGAAGAGTGAATTGTCTGTGGAAGATGTTACTGAACTTGTGGAGATTGGCTTACAAATTTTTCATTCGTCTCAGGATAAGTTGTATGCACAGGTTCGAAAGCTAATACCAGAATGAGATTCGGTTACTTGCTTCCATTCCACATATATACTTGCCTTTTTCCACTTTTGTTTCCTTGCCTTTAAAATGATTGGTTTTGGTGATATAGGTTAGATGGAGTAATGTTTTAGTCAAACTGATGAATAAATACAGTAAGAAGCTAACTTTGAAAGTTGAGTGGAGACCCTTGTATGATACCTTGATTCATGCACACTTCAGCAGGTAAGTCCTCTTTAGATATCTGGTAGGCATGAGCGTGTAGTTTTTTTTCATTGATACTCATGAAAGGACAATTTTCTTAAATGTATTGGTTTTGGTTATTGATAAATTGTTTTCAAACTTCTTCTTCTTTGTAGGAGCCCGGGCCCTGAAGGTTGGAGGTTAAGACAACGACACTTTGCGGCTGTTACCTCTCTCATTCATTCTTGTAGGAGATTTTTTCCACAGGGGGCTGCATCGGATATATGGTCTGAATTCATGTAAGTTGGTGAGAGGAGACGTTTAGTTGTGCACACTATTTATTTCTGCTGTAGACAAAGAGTTTGAAAGGGAGGAGTAGTATTGTAGGGGGCATCATGTTACATGCCCTTTATAAAAAGGGTGCAATTTGTGTCCATAATGGCCACATATTTTCACTATTTGTTTCCCATATACCATTTCCATCTCTCTGCATGAATCAATGTATGAAAGACAGCATACCAAAGTTGCACTATTAGTATACCTGTATGGTTTTTGAACAGTAAAGGTTGAAGTCTCGACTAAGTCAGAAGTATACCTACTTGATCGCTTTATGATGTCATGTGTAGCTGAAAGGCTCGCTGTAATTAGATTCTACTAAATGCTATATCACTACTTACCTTTTTCTGATCTTCTACCCATGTTTAGGTCTCTTCTGGAAAATCCTTGGCATAATTCCTCCTTTGAGGGATCTGGCTTTGTGAGATTGTTCCTCCCTACAAACTCTGAAAATCAGGATTTCTTTTCCGAGTAAGGACAGAATTTTTTTATTGGTGATATCTATTGTTATCTCACACTTAAATGAAGTTAAATTTTTTGGTTCGTTTCTTTTCTGAATTTGTAGGAAATGGATAAAAAACTGTCTACAGCTCTGGGATTCAATTCCAAATTGTCAATTTTGGAACAGTCAATGGACAGCTGTGTTAGCCCGTGTGATAAAAAACTGCAGCTTTATTGACTGGGAGTCCTACTTGCCCATGCTTTTTAGTAGATTCCTCAATATGTTCGAGGTGAGTGAAGTTTTCCTAGTGTTGCTAATGGTTAAATATAAATATAACAAAATTTATATTTAATGAAAACAAAAATTAAATGAGATTGAGATGCGTCTTGCTCTTTGTCGTCTCCCAGATTGGTGTATTCTTGTTTTCTCCATACACAGGATTCTTAATTATTTCAGTTTTAGGTTCCTGTGGCAAATGGAAGTGGAACATATCCTTTTTCAGTTAATGTTCCCAGAAACACAAGATTTCTGTTCTCTAACAGGACTAACACTCCAACAAAATCTGTTGCAAAGTCTATTGTAAGTTAGTTTTAATTTTCTTTTTACTGCATTCTTCTACTGTGTCTGACTGATAAACCTTCACGGGTGGATTCCTTGCTTCTGTTTCAGGTATACTTTTTGAAACCTAGAAGTTCGGCCCATGAGCAGTTCAAGAAATTGGTCAACCTTTTAGAACAGTTTGTTATCTTTAACAATGGCCATGTATTGTTTTTATTTTGATTCTCTAAATGCAAGGTTACAACTGATGTACTTATTGATTCTTTATTGTTTTGTTAATGTAGATATTATCATCCTTCTAATGGTGGACGTTGGACTTTTTCCTTGGAACGGTTTTTGCTCCACCTGGTTGTAGCATTTCAAAAGCGTTTGCAGCGTGAGCAGCAGTAAGAAAATAGCTATGTCACTAATATTATGTATTGAATCGTATTGGTGGGCTCTTGCTTAGATACTAGTCCTACAGGGATCCAGATAGTCTGTCAGCCGACTGTTTAGGGAAGCCGGAAAGGATAGCTTTTGTTGAGGTGGTGTTGAAGTTGATTGACCGTGGACAATATAGCAAGAACGAACGTCTTTCCGAGACAGTGGCTACTGCAACATCCATTCTGTCTTATGTGGAGCCATCTTTGGTTCTTCCGTTTGTGGCGTCTCGGTTCAATTTGGCTTTGGAAACGGTTTGTATTCTGTGCTCGCTTCTTTATCTTGCATATTTTGCATTATATTGATAGCAGATGCTTTTGCATAACAATTAACTCACTTCGTAGCAAATGTTTATGTATATACACTATTCAGACAACTGCCACCCACCAGTTGAAAACTGCAATGATGTCCATAGCATTTGCTGGCCGGTCAATCCTGCAGTGTTCCATGTCAACTGCTAAACAAGATCTTGGTGGTGATGTGGATGATAGGATTTTTCTTGATCTTATTGGGATTTCTCTATCTAATGCGTTGCTTGGGATGGACGCCAATGACCCCCCTAAAACCTTGGCAACTTTGCAGTTGATTGGCTCCATATTTTCCAATGTTAGCACCTTTAACCTTGGAAGTCTTCCAAACATTTATTGTTAAGAATACTTGTTTCCTATATCAGGTTTTAACCTTGTTTTTTGTAGATGGCTGTTTTGGAAGATGGGGCTGATGACTTATCAATCATGAGTATGGGTTCCTTCTCTGAGTGGCTGGATGAATTTTTGTGCCGTTTGATAGCTTTATTGCAGCATTTGGAGCCGAACAGTGTCATGTTAGTAATACATCATAGTTAGCTTTTTTACAATTCTGCTTCATTATTGTGGTCTTCATTATAGCGTTTGAAATTTTCGTCATATTTTCCTTCTCTTCATGTTAACATTAAGACTTTCTGTTGCTGCAGAAATGAAGGCCTAAGTTCATCTGCAACATCAGGAACTTTTTTGGTTGAGGATGGTCCTTATTACTATTGCATGCTTGAAATCCTATTAGGAAGGCTGTCTGGATCTCTATATAGCCAGGTTGGTTTGTCGTTGTTTCTTCAAAACCTCCTTATACTGTTCATGGAAAAGTTTGACTACATGTTTTTTCTCCTAATCTCTAACAGGCCTTGAAAAAGATATCTAAGTTTGTTCGTTCAAATATCCTTCCTGGTGCAATTGCTGAGGTTGGGCTACTTTGTTGTGCCTGTGTTCATTCAAATCCGAAAGAAGCAGTTGCTCAAATTGTTGAACCGATGCTCCTCGTTGTTATTTCTTCTCTGAAAGAAACTCCTGTCACTGGGTTTGGTGGAAAAGGAAATGCAAACGCCCTTGTTTCCAATAAGGTATTTTTGCTTTTCAGTAGATTTTGTTTAAGTCTATGTGTTCTTTTCAATTTGCAAATTAACTAAATTAGTTCTCCTTCTTTTTAACACCCTTTTTCAGCAAGACAAACACACAATTTCTCAAGCGCTTGAGGCAGCTATAGATTACCAGCTAAAAGTTTTGTCAATTGCCATCACTTATGGAGGCAGCTCACTTCTTCAGTACAGAGACCATTTCCTAGAAGCTATCTCTTCTGCCTTTAATTCCTCATCTTGGAAGGTATTATTTTGCCTAAACAACATCTGTTTACCCAACTCTGTCTTTTGTATGTGTCATTTTTTGCGTTGTGTACCTTTTCTGGCTTGTCTGATAAGTTGATGGTTGCCTCAAGGTTAATGGAGCTGGGGATCATCTTCTTCGCTCTCTCCTCGGAAGTCTGATTCTTTACTATCCTATTGATCAGTACAAGTGCGTAGTAACTCAAGAATGTTTGTCATCGGTATCTTGGTGTGCTTTTTGTCTATTTACTCATATAACCAAAAGTTTTTGTCCTTGTTAGATGTTTGTCTCGTCACCCTGCTGCTCCTACTTTGGAGGAATGGATCAGCACCAAAGCTTCTTCCAACGATGAGCAGGCGGCGTATTCCAGGTGGCATGTTCCCACCAAAGAGGAAATTCAGTTTGCCAATGAGCTCTTGGATATTCATCTTCAGTCAGCATTAGACGATCTTTTGAGAATTTGCCAATCAAACATTCACTCTGATGCAGGTAATTCAGTCATTCCTTTGTGTGATTCAGTCTTACATCAAAGATATTGGCATGATTGTCGATGGTACATGGTACACCAATTTAGTTTGCATGTTTCATGTTAAAGCTAAAGGCTGACATTGCAATATTGCTGTGGTGATACTAACGCGGAATGTATGGTATTGTACTTGTTTGCTCCAAAAAATTTGCACGCGCTTGCCTCAATTATGGTATTTTTGGTGCAGGAGATGAGAAAACACACCTAAAAGTGACACTTTTGCGCATAAATTCAACATTGCAAGGTGTTTTGTCTTGCCTACCTGATTTCAGGCCATCAACTAGACATGATATGGTTGGAGATCTGCCGTTCTTTATAGCTGGAGCATCAGGTTCATGTGTTGGCAGTGCTGAAATACGAGAAAGAACTGCTGAGGCTATTCATGCAGCCTGCAAGTAATGTTTGTTCAGTAGCTGCTCCCCTTAATTCTCTTCATAAAGCATACGCTCACAACTTAAGATATTGTGTGTGATGGTTTTGTTTTGTGATGTTGGCAGATATTTATTAGAAAAAAAGTCAGATGATAGCATCTTGCTGATATTAATAATCCGTGTAATGGATGCTCTGGGAAACTATGGTAGTGCAGAAAGCCTCTGACGTACTTCCTTCTGCATTTCTCTTCATAACACTTGACCTTTGAATGTTTGCAGGCAGTATGGAGTATGATGAATGGTACAATCACAGGCAGGCTTGGAAAGTGGAATCTGCTGCAATTGTGGAGCCTCCCGCGAACTTTATTACTGAACTTCATTCTAAGGGCAAGAGAAGGTAATCTCCTTTTCTTCCTAATCGAAAACCTTTACATTTGTATTTTGATTTCATGCTAATCTTCATGTCTTCCAGACCTAGATGGGCGCTCATTGACAAAGCGTACATGCACAACACATGGAGATCATCACAAGCATCCTATCATCTGTTTCGTACAGATGGGAACTTCTCTCCACCAGAATCTTTGACACTTTTGGTTGATGATCTTTTGAACCTCTGCCTGCACAACTATGAGACTGTACGATTGTGAGTACTTTTGTGCCCTATCTATGGTACAAATATGCATGTCAGTAAAGCATTGGTTGTAGGCTCTTAAGTTTGGGAAAGGATTAGCCACCCAAAACCAAAAACAATCCTGTTAAATTCTCTAACGGGTTTTACCCTTCTGTCAATAATTGACTAGGCTCTGCTTTACATTTTGTTGTGGTATTCAGACTTGCTGGGAAAGCTTTGCTGAAACTGCTAAAGAGATGGCCATCATTGCTTTTAAAGTGTGTTCTGTCTCTTACCGACAACTTGCGAAAGCAGGATGCAACAGAGAATGTCGTCCTTGGTTCTTGTGCAATTCTCTCTTCACAGAGTGTTCTCAAGCATTTGACAACGGTAGTCATTTATTGTTAGTTTGCTTTATTTTTGATTCAAAGTCTAATGTTTATTTTACTCCAGGATCCAAAATCATTGTCCTCTTTTCTTCTGGGGATTCTTTCGAGGTAACCTTTTTATATTTGCAACATAAATTGCTTATATTTTCTTGGTAAGAACAAATATGTGGGTATATTGGTATTAAGATTTATTTTCAATCTTTTGTAGTTCTCATCACGAATCTATGAAATCCCAAAAAGCAATCATTGAGGTAAAGGTTTAGTCTTTATTGCTAGTGTAAAGGCCTTTCTCTTCAAGTTTTTATCTAACTTTTTATGATTGCAGCTTTTCGTCAAATATAACATTCACTTCACGGGACTTTCTAGAAACATACTTCGCTCATTGGACAGCCATGTTGAGGGGTCTACTTCCGGAGATCTTGTTTCTCAAATTGCCTCCATGAGTTTTGATTCTTCTAGCTTACATTGGCGGTAATTCTACCGTACCATCAACCAAATTTTTAATGCAAACCCATTTTCACATATCTAGTTAAACTCTTAGTTCCCCAGTTCACAATATTATGTTTTTTTCTTATGCCAGGTACAACTTGATGGCTAACAGAGTGCTCCTACTGTTAGCTATGTCCTCTAGGATTGACCCAAGCTTCTCCTTCAAAATCCTTGATGAAACGGCTGGTACAGATTTGAGTTGCTTGATTATATTATATGATGGTTTTTTCTTCATGGCAGTGTGTTTCTCTATCTTTACTAAGGTTATGTTCGTATTTCTAGGCCACTTCTTGAAAAACTTGAAAAGTCAACTTCCTCAGACTAGAATATTGGCAATATCAGCTTTAAACACACTACTTAAAGAATCACCTCACAAGATTCAAGGCAAGGATCATTCTTCTGAGTCTCAATCAGAAAATGCCAACTCATCTCTTGATTTAGCATTGAGCCAAATTTTTCAAGAAGAAGGATTCTTCATGGAGACTTTTGAAAGTCTTTCTCATATTCATATCACTGACACTGATAGTTCCTCGAGAGGTAATCATGGAAGTTCATCCTTTCAGAGCATGGCAGACAAGTCAATCAC
Source organism: Cochlearia excelsa (assembly GCA_963556525.1). NCBI lineage: Eukaryota > Viridiplantae > Streptophyta > Magnoliopsida > Brassicales > Brassicaceae > Cochlearia > Cochlearia excelsa. The sequence continues at coordinate 34,354,797 of OY748330.1, forward strand.
TCGTTTCTATTTCGAATTTTCGGCTTCATGGCCAAGAACTCCTAGTTGGATATCTTTGCTAGGAAGTGATATATTCTATCCAAGCTTTGCTCGAATCTTCAAGCGCTTAGCACAGGAGTGTGGAGTTCCTGTGTTGCTGGCACTTAAAAGCCCCTTAGAGGAGTTTTGTAACGCCAAGGAGAGATCAAAACAGTGTGTTGCTGCTGAAGCATTGGCAGGTCTGCTGCACTCTGATGTTAAAGGTCTTCTTAGTGAGTGGGATAGCTGGATCATGGTTCAGTTGCAGAATGTTATTCTTGGCCAATCTGTAGAATCCATCCCGGAGTGGGCTGCTTGCATACGTTATGCTGTCACGGGGAAAGGAAAACAAGGAACGAAAATTCCTGTCATGAGACAACAAATTTTAGACTGCATAGTGGCTCCATTGCCTGCAACTGCCACCACCACTGTTGTTGTGAAGCGTTATGCTTTTCTTTCGGCTGCTTTGGTAGAACTTTCCCCACCAAAGATGCCGGTCTCAGAAGTGAAGCTGCATATCGTGCTTCTTGATGAATTGATCCATAATATGTCCCATTCGTCAGCACAAGTAAGTCTTCTCACGTTGATTTATTGTACTCTACATCTCTACCCCTTTTTCATGCACTTGTTATATAAATGGGAGAAAATAAAATTCTGAAAAGCCTTTTACTTTTGGGTGACAATGAACAGATAAGGGAAGCTATTGGTGTAATTCTTTCAGTATTATGCTCCAACATACGGCTGAGGATGACATATCAACAAAAACATTTATCTGAAGAAGGGGTAACAGATGTTGATAGCCAACTTGAGGAGGAGAATTGGTTCAAGCTAATTAGTGCAAGAGCATCTGAAGCTGTTACAAACATTCAACAAGCTAGCATATCAGATCGTTTCAACACTTCAGCAGATGTGGATATGGAAAATATTCAATCAAATGGCGATTCTCTAGATGATGTTAAATGGATGGAGACGGTAATGGCTGTTCTGTTTCTGGGAGAATTTCTTTTCTAACTTTTATTTGCGACGTTTGATTCTAACCTATTTTCTTAATCGTATCTATAGCTCTTCTATTTCATTATCTCATCTTTCAAATCTGGGAGGTCTTCATATCTGGGAGATGTAATTGCTGGATTCCTCTATCCGGTGATATCGTTACAGGTATAACCGTCATATGTCAGAAACTTTCTTTCTTCTAAAGTACTTTTCCATGACTGGCTTAAATCTGTTTATTGAAGGAAACATCACACAAAGAACTGTCAACATTGGCTAAGGCAGCCTTTGAGCTGCTGAAGTGGCGGGTTTTCCCCAGATCTCATGTACAGAAAGTTACCAGAGTTATTTTTTCTTCTGCCAAAGACTCTAACTGGCGTATAAGATCTTCAACTCTTACATATCTGCGGACTTTTATGTACAGGTATAATATATATGAGCTATATAGCAAACGTGACAAACAATGGCGCTGTTGGTTTATAGAAGCTTTTCTAATTTGACCTTTATTGCTAGGCATACTTTCATACTCACTCATGAGGAGAAGCAGGAAATCTGGAAAACCGTAGAAAAGCTCCTTGTTGACAGCCAAGTAGAGGCAAGTTCTAGTTTCGCTTTTGTTGTTGTCCAATGAGAGTTTGTTATAATCTGGTGGTCTTCAGGTACGTGAGCATGCTGCAGCAGTTCTAGCAGGCCTAATGAAAGGAGGTGATGAAGATTTTGCTGCAGATTTTCGCGATAGATCCTATGCAGATGCAAACTCAATCCAAAAGAAAAGAAACCGGAGGTTCTCCTTTATTCCCTCTTAAGATGATAGGCTTACAATATCTTTTCCTCATCGAATTGGGTTTGTTTCAGGAAAACAAGTTCAAGTCAGTCCATAGCTGAGGTGCACGGAGCCGTTCTTGGTTTGGTAGCTTCAGTTTTGTCTGCTCCTTATGACATGCCCAGGTTCAAAACATATTAACTTGTGTGGTAACAAAGCTTAAGCTTGGGGACATTTTTATGAATAAACTGACACTTTTTAAACATATAATTCAGCTGGTTGCCTGATCATGTGACTTTACTGGCTCGGTTTGCGGGTGAACCTACGCCTGTAAAGTCTACTGTGACTAAAGCAGTGGCTGAGTTCAGGAGAACCCATGCAGATACATGGAACATCCAAAAAGACTCTTTCACTGAAGATCAGCTTGAGGTAATATATATTTTGATGAATGTGGTAAATAATATAGTTTTTTGTGATAACATAATTTGATTATTTTGTCCCAACATTTTGCAGATCTTGGCCGATACATCTTCATCGTCCTCTTACTTTGCCTGATTTTACGTCGGAGAATTCAGTTTCATCAAAAGACAATAATACTACTATTTAAAGCTTCACTTTTGTACTGTGTTCAGCTTTATTTGTACTCTATAGATGCAATAACATTAGTTTTAAAACACACACAAATAAGCCATGACCGTTTCAGTATTTACTTCACAAGGAAAGTTAAACAAATTGTTTCATGGAAAAAGGTCACTGTTATTCTTGTAAAAAGTCAAAGTGGAACACAAGAACAAATCTTGAATCTTTTCATAACATGATTTGACAAAACTTTTAACTTTCAAAGTCACTAAGAAAGAATATTCATATTTTGTTGGGGAGGGAAAAACCAAAAGAAACAACCTTTCACTTGTTCGAACAAGGAACAAGTTAACAGATTCAGAGTTTTGTGTAAAATCACTTTAGAATCAGATGTACATCTTTAAGTATCTCTCCCCAGACACTTCGTGTTCCTGTGATCATCAACTTTGCAGACTCTCCCACAGGTCTTTATATACCATCTATCCACACCATAAACCATATGAAAAGTTTCATCACAGTGTTCATGTCTTCATATCGGTATCGCGGAACAAGGACTAAAAAGTGAACTAACCTTGATGAGGGTCTTCGTGTACAAAGAAACTAGCAGCTACTATCAAATAACAAAGAATCAGCATCAATCCTTTGAAGTAGTTCGATGTCCCTTCCTGTGTACAAACACGAAAAGATCCATCAGCTCTTAAAAGCGATATATTTAAGCCATTTTAGGATTTTACAAACCTGGAGAAAAAAAGCTACTACTATAACGGTGATGAACAGCATTGCAGTCTCGAAGAGCTGGAAGTTAAGATCCATCTGTTCACCCATCATCCACCCAATCACCACGCAGAACGGAACCTAACCATATCAAGCAGAACAACAGAGATTATTGTCCAAATCTTGTGGACCAAAGATGAAATAGTACAGCTCTTGCAATGTATTCTATGTTGCATACCGCAAACATGGAGATCTGGATAGAGGAACCAATAGCCACTCCCAGGGACAGATCCTATATACATGACTCAAAGTGAGTTGAGAATGAAAAGCCTATAGATGTTACAACTCAAGAACTACTTTGCCTACCAGTTTGTCTTTCATGGCAAACATGATGGCACCTGCATGTTCTGCTGCATTCCCAACAATAGGAAGCAATATCACACTGATAAAAGCTATTGGTATGTTCCAAGAGACTGATGCACCCTGAGAAAACAATTACATAGGCCAGATATTTACACATTACAAAGTTGTGGTGATTGTCAAGCAAAAATACTGTAATAAATAAACTCTAGCAGCAGACAAATCATCTAGCCATATACATTTGATAAAGCAATAGGATACGGTAAAATTGAGGAAAAGGAACGTTGGTTACCTCTATGGCATCAACAAGATATCCAGAGAGGAAAGAGACCCAAGCAGTCAAGATTGATAGCCATATGATAGATTCCCACTTGGAGATCTCAGGATCTTCATCTTCAGCGGATGTGTCATCGTTCTGATTTGTTTCCTGGAGTTTTACAACATTTAGCAAAGAATAAGGTAAGTTCTTTCACTGTAACAAAAGGAGGCAACCCTTCATGGCACAGAACAAACCTCATCAAGAGGGCTATAAGAATTAGACTGGCTCTTTAACTGGAAAAAGAGGTAAGCAGCATAGGCTATAAGCATTATGCAACTGCTGAACCTTGACAGGGCCAGCTCAGATGATCCAGCATGGACCTCACTATGCGTGTAATGAAGAACAGCCGGGAAGAGTATCCCCATGACAGCCATCAAAAGCAATCCTGAATTCACAACTGCAATTCCCTGTATGCAGAAGAATAGGGCTTAGAAACTCCGGTAAAGCATAGCAATAAAACAAAACGACAAACTGAGAGTACAATGAAGTGGATAAGGCTTATTACTTTGTCAAATACTTGGTCTTTTTGATAAAACACTAGCCCACCGCAGAAGAAAGCGCAGCCGAGTACAAGCAACATGTTAGACAGAATCGATCCTAGTAACGTCAGCTGAACAACACGTATCATTCCATTTTTCAAAGCGAAAATCGATATGATCAGTTCTGTCACGTTCCCGAATGTAGCATTTAAGAGGCCTCCAACTGTGAAATTCGTATAGCATGTCAGCAAATATTACGAATAAAAAAACATGGAATTGCCTGTTTCAATAGAACCAAGACATACCAGTAGGACCCGTGTAAAAAGCCAGTTGCCTGTTCCAAATAAACCAATACTTACAAATAAATCTCGCAAACAAAAAGATGATATGGTAAGTTTGTGCTACAAGTGCTAGTGAGGCTTACTCTGTAGCGTATCCTAGACGTTCAGCCAATGGTGTAATGCCTACTAAACTCAGCAAAAACACCCACCCCTGCGCCACAACAAGAACCAAATCTTGAGATTAAATCAATAAAAAAACTATTAGTATTAGTACCCTAAACTCCAATAATTTACCTTACTATCTATCATGTAGTGGACCAATATCGCTAAAGGACCGAAAGGTAACAATAGATTGAGTTTATTAGATAAAATAACGATCTTGAAGCTCTCAAGCACGCTGTTCTTCGGTGATTTAGCCGTGTGTACACGGAAACTAGGAGAAATCGATCCTTGCTCCATCAAACAAGCTGCTTTAGTATGTGTGGCATCTTCTTCTTCTCGTCTAAATAGGCTTTTGTGCTCAAGTTCATTAACAGACCCCATCTGTTACATACAGTAACCATCTTTTTGATTTCAAAAAGCACTTAAACAATCCATGAAATCAAAAAAGCGTATGTTTCTGTGAAACTTACTTCAACTTGTGCTTCAATAAGAGATGGCACTTTACAATGACTCATAACCTCTTGTTACTCAAAACATAGACCAATAGAGACAAGAAAAACCTCTTGTATTGAGATCTTAAGTTGACTAATTCAACGCTAAATAGCACTGATTTTGAACAAATCTAGACTTGGGTTCTCATAAAAAAGTAAACTTTACCTATTAGTCAACGAAGAAGAAGAATCGAAACAAGTTTGCAGAAACCAAATCAAAGAATAAGAAACAAACAAAAGACTTTGAGGTTTCTTCTTTCTTCTTCTGCTTCTGATCTTATGAAGACAAAGGAGAAGTCAAGTTATGGTTTTTTTCAATTGATAGAACGAGATTCGTTGATCTCTGTGTCGGCGTGTAATAGAATCGTTTTAGATCTCAAGATTATGTATGATTTAGTAACGCGCGAGCGAGGAAGTTTCGTCTCTGTGTTGAAAATCTCTTTGAACCAAAAAAAAAATGTTTTTTTCTTTGCTAGAATGTAGAAGAAGACGCAAATAACGGCGCCGTTTTATGTGTTTACGACAGTTCACATTTTTCTTCTCAATAAATATAGGGCCCTCTCTTTGTCCTAATGACCCGCGAATCTTAATTAGTTACTGTAAGTAAACTGTAATTAATCATTGAAATGCGATTAATTTGGGCCTATGAGTAGTTTAGTGGGCTTTAAGGTGCCTATGTTAAATATATGGACTTGTTAAGATTTAGCCCAAACAAATCAGAAAAGAATTTATAATATGACATCTAATAATATATTTATGGGCTTCTAAATTATGGTATAAATTAATTAATTTGAATTTGATTATAGAAGAAATCATTATGAGAGGTTGAGAAGTAGTTTTCAGTTAAAGCACAAAGCCATGTAGCTTAATTGTTAAAAATTACATTGCTAACTTTTTGTTACAAATTGGTGCTTCTAGAAATCAATTTGCAATAAGGCTTAAGTATTAGTATTATAGATTGTAGTAATGGAAATATTAATTACTAGGATTTTCATTCGTGCGTAGCACGGGATATAATTTGTAAAGACTAAATTGCATTAATATATTTTTATTTAAATGTGTACAAAAATATGTAATTTTAAAGACATGAAACATTGAGATAGAGTGTAGGTTTGGCTAATGGATCGGCCATTTGTAGCCCAAATGTTGACAAAAAAAAATTGAGATAGAACTCCATTGCTTTGTATGTAAAGAAAGTATATTTATGTATTTGTGTTTTTCGTTATATACATATGAATGTGAAATTCATAAGTACATAAACACACACCTTATTGTTCATACTTTCCTGCAAGTAAGTGCTTCATTTAAGTGGAAAATTTATCCAAATATTTTATTTTCCATGGCTAAATGTGGATTTATTCCAATGGCAATAAATTTCTCTAATAAACAGACTAATTATTGTATAACATGTAATTTTTTACTATAAAATCACTTAACATGATCATTTTACTTTAACTCGATAACTAAAATTAGAAATTACTTTACCAATTTTTTTTTGCAGTTTACAACTTTCTGCATGATGAATTACCTGAAAAATAGTATTTAGATTTGAATTGGTTGACATTTCCCCTGCAAATCAAATGATAGACATGAGAACATAAGATTTATAAATAAATCTTAGAAAAAAACAGTCATAATTTGGAAAAGTTTGTTTATTTGAATTATCTGTCAACTATAGTATTTGCATACAAAGTTTCAGACTTTCAGTTGAGTAATTTATTGAGTTTGCAACAAATGGTTTAAAGTTTCTTTATATAATTTACACAATGTAAACATTTATACAAAAACATAGAATTAGGGGGTAAAGAAATACCTTGTTCTTTGGAAGTGACAATTTGGCGATGGTAAAATTTGTTTGGATGAAATTTTATATATATATAGAAGATAAAATGGAGGCATGGAAGTTATTGAAAGTGGTATGGGTAAAAATAAAATCCCCAAAAAGATAGGATATTAAAAAATTGTGGCCTATTTTTTTTTGTTAAGGAGGTCTATTTTTCGAAACTGTTTTTTCATAATAAAATTGATAAAAATAAGAGAAAATTATATCATGACACACTTTTTAAAACACAAATTACACTTTAGAGCACTTTTTGACATAGATGCACTTTATTGTTATAAAAGACTAAATTACCCTTCAATTCATTTATTCAACATAAATTTCACAATCATTTTCTTTCTCATTTTTCTATTTTGCATTCTAATTTTAATTTTCTAGGGTAACATAAAATAATTTATTTTCGTATATTGATTTATAAATTATATATTTTATTTATGAATATATCAACATTTGTGGACAACTAGTCAATATCTAATTTTTTTATATATGTCCACATAGAATTGTACAAATGTTCAAAGTATAATGGACGAATTTAAATTTTATTCCAATGAGTTTATATATCATAGACAATTCATATGATGATTTGTGTTCAAGTTTAAATAAATTATAATTGTAGTTAAAATTATATGATGGTTCATGTTCAAAAATGAATAAATAGGTTTTAATAATGAATTTAAAACATTTATATGTTTTGATGTACATGTAATTTTCATTGTTTTCACTTATTAATATCAACATGTTTCATTCACATTTATTAAGAATATTACAAAAACATATGAGAGTGTAAATATTAAATATAAATTACTTATGTAAATAGATATATGATAAACAAAAAAATATTGAAATAATATATTTTACAATAAATTAAAGTACATTTAAGAAATTGTACAAAAGTATGTCCACATAACATAAAACGTATCCACAACTTTTTGTACACAACGTTGTGTATCCACAACTTTCTGTACACAGCGTTCTGTATCCACAACTTTTTGTACACAACGTTGTGTATCCACAACTTTATGTACACAACGTTGTGTATCCACAACTTTCTGTACACAACGTTGTGTATCCACAACTTTATGTACACAACTTTTGTGTACACGAAGGGTAAAACTGTATTTAAGAAAATAAAAAGTGTAAAAAGTGTCTCATATCACAAAAGTGCCTTATTTTGATATGTAAGTGTTAAAAAGTGCTCCATTGTGTAAAAATAACACCGGAGTGATTTACACAATGGAGCACTTTTTAACACTTGCATATCAAAATAAGACACTTTTGTGATATGAGACACTTTTTACACTTTTTATTTTTTTAAATACAGTTTTACCCTTCGTGTACACAACGTTGTGTACATAAAGTTGTGGATATACAACGTTGTGTACATAAAGTTGTGGATACACAACGTTGTGTACAAAAAGTTGTGGATACAGAACTTTGTGTACAAAAAGTTGTGGATACACAACGTTGTGTACAGAAAATTGTGGATACACAACGTTGTGTACAGAAAGTTGTGGATACGTTTTATGTTATGTGGACATACTTTTGTACAATTTCGTAAATGTATTTTAATTTATTGTAAAATATATTATTTTAATATTTTTGTTGTTTATCATATATCTATTTACATAAGTAATTTATATTTAATATTTACACTCCCATATGTTTTTGTAATATTCTTAATAAATGTGAATGAAACATGTTAATATTAATAAGTGAAAACATGAAAATTACATGTACATCAAAACATATAAATGTTTTAAATTCATTATTAAAACCTATTTATTCATTTTTGAACATGAACAATCATATAATTTTAACTACAATTATAATTTATTTAAACTTGAACACAAATCATCATATGAATTGTCTATGATATATAAACTCATTAGAATAAAATTTAAACTCGTCCATTATACTTTGAACATTTGTTCAATTCTATGTGGACATATATAAAAAAATTAGATATTGACTAGTTGTCCACAAATGTTGATCCATTCATAAATAAAATATATAAAAGTGGATATCAAAATATATATATTAAAATTTTATAAATCTATATACAAAAATAAATTATTTTATGTTACCCTAGAAAATTAAAATTAGAATGCAAAATAGAAAAATGAGAAAGAAAATGATTGTGAAATTTATGTAGAATAAATGAATTGATGGATAATTTAGTCTTTTATAACAATAAAGTGCCTCTATGTCAAAAAGTGCTCTAAAGTGTAATTTATGTTTTAAAAAGTGTGTCTTGATGTAATTTTCTCTTAGTTAATCACGTACGGCTAGACTTTTTTTTTAATTTAATAAATTTAATTACAAAAACTAACTTTAATAAATTTAATGATCACGGCAATATCCACTTAAGAGAAGGGCAAAATCGTCCTAAAAACACATAAAAACTATCTAAAGTGCCTCTCTACACAAAAATGTCTTAAACCGTAAGAAGAAACTTAAAAGTGCTCTAACAAGAAAATATCTCAATAAAATAACTAACAAAAGTTGAATCCCCTCCCACTCATCCAATAATACTAACATAGATTTATAACCTATGCTTTGTTTATTAGTATTACTATCAAATAAGTATCAAACATAGTCTAGAAGCTTTAATTATTGTCACTCGTAATCATGATTAAAAAAAATAACTAGCAAAGCTAAATCAAGATTATCCCATAGAGATAGTTAATATTGTGCCATTTAATACCGATATCCATTAATTGTTTCTTTTTAGGTCTCCTCTAATAAAATGTTAATTATAATTTTGTAAATTTAAATTTTTTGGAATAGTATATTGTGTTCAAAGGAATGTAACCAGTACCGTTCCTGAGTTTTGAAATTTTTAGAAGGGCCGCACTCTAAATAGAAAAAATGGGCCGATTTTACATTTTTTTTAAAAAAAATGGGCCGCTTTTCATACCAATTTTTTAAAAAAAAAATTGGGCCGCTTGTGTTCAGGACCGCCCGTGAGTGTAACGCACAAAATCGTATAGTAAGGCATTTGTTGTGTTACGTTGTCTTCTAGAAGACTTATCCATCTATGTAGCCTAACCGACACATGTCCTTTGAGAGACACTTTTTGTCTCTTTTTCTGTACATTATTGTAAAAAAACTTAATTGTAAAAAATAATTGAATAAAGACAAAAAAGCTTCTAGATAGGCGTTGATATTTATATTTTGTCGACAGCTTTTATATTTCTTTGTTTCATTATTATGTTTAGTTCTTTTGATTCATAGCCGTTGGATTCCTTCTAGAAGCAATTTCCTTTTCCCGAAATCGAAATCGAATATATTCTGAAAGTAATATAAAACTATCAGTGGAGATTAATATTTATGGAAGATTTACATTATTCAAATGAGTTGATTATTCAAATTACAAACCTAATTAGCTTCATGCAACATTTTAAAATTAATGGAAAGAGTTGACTATTCAAAATACACATCCTCTATTTTAATTTGTAAACACTAGTATTAAAACCATTAAAAAAACATTTATCACATAATTAAAAATTATCCTTTGTGATATAAAAATACATATGTATGACATGTCATCATTTAAAAATAAGCGTAGCCAATAAAAGCATTCTAGAAGACCAATCTTTTAAAATAGATGACACGTCATCGTCCCATTGAAATATCAGAAAAAAACAGGTGACTGCCACTCCTCCTCTCCCACGGTTTTTATCTTTCTTTTTTCCTTAATTTTCGCACACTTATTTATTTTATTTGCATTTAAGCCCACAATTTTACCGGTTTTTTATATTCTATCAAATTAATTTTAATTATTAAAAGCAAGTAAGGTAAATCGGTGGGATAAATAAATGATAAAAATAATAATTATTAGAGAAAATTACTTCATGACACACTTTTTAAAACACAAATTACATTTTAGAGCACTTTTTGACATAGAGACACTTTATTATTATAAAAGACTAAATTACCCATCAATTCATTTATTCTACATAAATTTCACAATCATTTTCTTTCTCATTTTTCTATTTTGCATTCTAATTTTAATTTTCTAGGTAACATAAAATAATTTATTTTCGTATATTGATTTATAAAATTTTAATATCTATATTTTGATATCCACTTTTATATATTTTATTTATGAATGGATCAACATTTGTGAATAACTAATCAATATCTAATTTTTTATATATGTCCACATAGAATTGTACAAATGTTCAAAGTATAATGGACGAGTTTAAATTTTATTCCAATGAGTTTATATATCATAGACAATTCATATGATGATTTGTGTTCAAGTTTAAATAAATTATAATTGTAGTTAAAATTATATGATGGTTCATGTTCAAAAATGAATAAATAAGTTTTAATAATGAATTTAAAACATTTATATGTTTTGATGTAAATGTAATTTTCATGTTTTCGCTTATTAATATCAACATGTTTCACTCACATTTATTAAGAATATTACAAAAACATATGGGAGTGTAAATACTAAATATAAATTACTTATAGATATATGATAAACAAAAAAATTATTGAAATAATATATTTTAGAATAAATTAAGATACATTTACGAAATTGTACAAAAGTATGTCCACATAACATAAAACGTATCCACAACTTTCTGTACACAACGTTGTGTATCCACAACTTTCTGTACACAACGTTGTGTATCCACAACTTTATGTACATAACGTTGTGTATCCAACAACTTTCTGTACACAACGTTGTGTATCCAACAACTTTCTGTACACAACGTTGTGTATCCACAACTTTCTGTACACAACTTTTGTGTACACGAAGGGTAAAACTGTATTTAAAAAAATAAAAAGTGTAAAAAGTGTCTCATATCACAAAAGTGTCTTATTTTGATATGCAAGTGTTAAAAAGTGCTTCATTATGTAAATCACTCTAATTATTAACACCCCAGTGACCCCACAACTAAAATATTAAAACATTAATAATGAATGAATATTCTAAAATTAAGAAAGCTTTTTGGGCTTTATATAACAAAGTCCTTTCACTTCCTCTCTCCTTGTGAATTCATATCTCCTTTCTCTCTCTCTCTCTGTTTCCACAAGTTTGCATATTGCCCCTCCAATTTTACTCTAATTTCGGAAATGTCTGCAATCTTAGTTTCTTCTGCCGCTAACACCTTTCGATTCTCGCCGGAAAATAGCTTCCCTCCGCCGAATACAACCAGATCTCACAAACGAAACGCTCGATTTCCCACCGGAGCTACGTCCTTTAAAGCCTCGTCGCAGACGCTAAACGCCGAGCCGGCTATAACGGAATCGATTCGTCGACGAGCTTCAAGCTTATACGATCTTCTTAAAATCAACGAAACGGCGTCTTTGACGGAGATTAAAACGGCGTATCGTAGTTTAGCGAAGGTTTACCATCCAGACGCGTCGGAATCCGACGGTCACGATTTTATGGAGATTCACAAAGCTTACGCGACGCTTACGGATCCGACGACGCGAGCGATCTATGATTCGACGCTTGTGGGAGCACGACGGAGACGGGTTCATACCGGAGCTATGAGTCGATCGGGTCGGGTTTACGCCACAACCCGGAGATGGGAGACGGATCAGTGTTGGTGATTTTTGATTTTAGGTTTTTTTTCTAAATTAGGGTTTCGCGATGATTTAGCAGAAGAGAAAGGGAACTTTTTGACTTGTTTTCCCCATTTTAATTTCTGTTTTTTTTTCCTTGTGTAAAAATTAAGTGGGGAAATCAAGTTTTGTTTAGCCATGTTTTCCTTTCAAAATTAACAATGTATAAACATATTATAAGTTTATAACTTATGAATTGCGATGGAGTTATTATAACTAATTAACTATCTTGTTAGATTAATCTAATTTCCAAGACTATGCCAAAAGCAAAAAATCTAAATTTTCTTTCCTTAGAGTTCGAATAGTAGAGACAAAACGAACTAAAACAAAAACGAACAATAAACCACCACAAACACAAGAGCCTAAGCCCAAGATTACCGGTCCCTTCATCATCATTCGTAAAAATTCTATGCACAAACTTTTATGTATTAATTATTATTTTTTTAATTTTTTTTATTTAAAAAATAAAATAAAAATAAAACAACATCAATCGCGGTCCACCACGTGTCAATGGGTTCGCAAATTGTGTAAGAGTTGAATCCCAAAAAAGAGATACAAGAGCTAAATCTCTTATATTTTTGGTGGGTCTACATCTAAAAACCCACTTAAATCCCCCAATAATCAAGGTCTTAGAGGAGAGTTTAACTCGTGGGTCCGCATAATCTTTAAGTATCATCCCTAAAAACTCTTCTCTAAGAATCAATTCTTACATTTTTCTCGGGTCCAGTCACATGTGGCAACCTGGGATTGGTTAGAATTATTATTATCTATACTATAAAACTTGAACGATTTCTCTCGAGGTGCTGACACCTCAGCATCTTCTTGTTTTGTATTCGCGATGTGATTGGTCATTTTTCTGCAGTAGGACCCACCTCTTTAAAGAAAAAACGATTAATTCCTCTTTTCTTCTCTCCTCTTTAATTCCTCTCCTCTTCTCTCTCTGGCGAAAAAACTCCATGAAATCTTTCGCATCCCCACTTTTAGGTGAACTCCATGAAACGAGAGGGAACGATGATTACGGTGGCGATAGTGAGCTTCCCGGCAAGAATTCTGGCGTTTGTGGCGAAACGGCGCCTAATCCGTCGATTCACTCGGTGGATTCCGATTCTCCAGTTTTGAAAGATATAAGTCCTGGAACGGCACTTGAGAACGTGTAGAGGTACGAGGAAACGACCGGCATCGATGATTACGACGACGACGGAAGCTTTCCGGCGAGGAATCAGGCAAAGGAAGCTCAGAGAGTGTGAAAAAAGACTCGGCGGCGAAATCGATGGCGGAGTTGGAGAGAGGAGAAAAAGAAGGGAAGGAGACGACGAGTGATGTGCAGAGAGCACGGCGAGATCTACGGCGCTAAGAGATCGACAAGTTTGTATAATTCGGTGGCGGCGGAGGATCAAATCTCTACGATGTCGGATCCAGGTTCTCCATGTTCTGGCTCACAACAACCGTCGCCGCGTCTAACGGCGGTGTATTCCCGAGGCTGAGACCAGTTTCCTTCAATCTAACCGATTTCGGAGCGTTGGGTGATGGCGTAACGGTGAATACAGAGGCATTCGAGAGAGATGTGATAGAGATCTCTAAGCTATCGAAGAGAGGAGGTGATCAGCTTAACGTTCCTCCTGGTCGGTGGCTCACCGCTCCGTTTAATCTCACCAGTTACATGACTCTCTTCCTCGCCGAGAACGCTGAGATCCTCGCCGTGCAGGTTTGCTTTTGATAATGATGATGATGGATAGATCCTTGTGAAAACATGTGGGTTTTACAATGCACAGAGAATGATTGCTTTGTATTGATTTGATTTTTCCATTGAAGTTATGTGTTTAGTAGAGAAATAGTACCTATTGTTGAAAATCCACTCTTGTTGTTGGTATGTTGATGGGTTTCTGGATCTATGATGTTTTTGTGAATGTTTATATTGAAGAGCCATATTGAGAAGATTTCTCGGTTTTTCGACACTTTTAGAGGCAACCATATTGGTTTTCTATGGAGAATCTTAGCCTTGAAAGGAGTTTACAGAACATCTAGAGTTTGTGTTGAGCTAACAGTGAGCCAAATCTTACATTTGTTGGATCTTGTTTAGGCAATTTTAGTTTCTTAGTTTATAGAATGATTGCTTTGTATTGTATTGGTTTGGTTGTATTCTCGAAGTTGGCAAGTTGCTGATAGATTCATCATTATTATAGACTTTGGTCCTGTAAAATCCAAAAAGAATGATTGTTTGAGGCGACTTGTATCTTCTACTGATATATTTGTTTAACATTGTTTTGCTTGTTTTCGTGTTTAGGATGAGAAGTATTGGTCTTTGTTTCCTCCATTACCTTCATACGGCTATGGAAGAGAGCATCATGGACCTCGTTACGGAAGTTTCATCCATGGACATAATCTCAGAGATGTCGTCGTCACAGGTCAGTCCAATTGCTAAAACTATACCTTTTTACGATCACTCCACAAAACTACACCTAATTACTAAAAATTAAATCAAAATTAGCCTTACACACAACCCTACACCTTCAATATTATACCTAAACACTAATTAGCGAACCCAAATGAAAATATTTTAATTTTGATAATTTTTTAGAGCATAATTGAACCATTTAAAATTTGAAAAAGGTGTAAAAGTAGGAAAAAATTGAATTAAGTGTAATTTTGTGAAAAAATGATTGAAATGGTGTGGTTTTGTGAATTTCTCAAAAAATATTCACCTAAAACATAACTGTCATATAAAATAAACAAAACACATATACAAGTTCTAGACACGAAAAAATAACAAAATAGTTAAAATGCATAACATACACTTAAAGACACAAAAAATACGAAATCAAATTAAACTTTGTGAAAAACTCAATTAGTTTTTTTCTTCATAATAACATGATTTGGAGTAAAATTATAGAACACCAATAATGATGAAATTATTTACATAGAAATGAGAGAATATTCGATGAAAAATATGTAAGGAAATAAAAGTAAAAATAACATTATACTGTGACTTAGAATAAGGATCACACAAATAGATTTAAAATGTTAAATTGAAAATAAGAAATTGAAAAAAGAAAAAAAAGGTTCACAAATGATAAATTATATACTAACACTCTCATCTACGTTTCATTACACAAAATAAAAAATTCTTAAAGTTAATTTTGAAAATTAATAATTATCACAATTTGTTTTGAAAATAATTATATTGTACAATTCATACCAACACAAATTGCAGAAAAAATTAGACAATGTTAAACAGCTTTAAAAATAAATTTAAAACACAAAAATGTTTTCAAAATAAACACCGAAAAAACAATAAGATATTTGCACCCGCGCGATGCGCGGGTTTTTCCCTTAGTCTATAATATAAAAGAAGAAGAACTCTCTCCATATGAGTGACACATCATCAACAATATTAAATAAAAAAATAAAATCAAAAATTTGATAAAATTCATTTATTAATAAAAATAAATATCAACCGAAAACATAACCGCCATACAAAATAAAAATAAATAATCACTTAAAATATCAACCGAAAACATAACCGCCATACAAAATAAACAAAAACACATGTTCTAATAACATTAAAGAAAATAAAACAAATTATGGTGCAATTTGAAAAACGGGTTAAAATCTCCACGTACAACATAAACAAAAGTATTGTGGACAAAAATAAATGATTAATAGTAAAAAAATAATATACACAACAATCTTCACTTCTATGTATTTTAAAAAAGTTTGTAAAACTAGATTTCATCACATATTAATATCCTAATAGTTTTTTATTAAACTAAAATATTCATTCAAAAGTTACGTATAAACAATTTTATGTTCAATAATTTGGTAAAATAAAATGGATTGTTTATATCTAATATTAAAACAAATACCTATTATAATAATAAAATATTTTACAAGATAAACCACAAACCGTCATAAACAAAATATAAATGTTTTTTGAAATTACTATAAAATATTGAAAATTATCCCGCGCAACGCGCGGGTTTTATCCTAGTTATTAATAATAAACCAAAAAATGAAAAAAATGTTTTTTTTTGGACTAACACCCCGCCTAAAAGCTTATATATTATTAAGGCCTAAAAACTATATTATTAAGGCTCATAAAAAAAGTTAATAACAGAACATGCAGGGCCTAATAGAATTTGATAATTAAATAGCTTAACACATTTAGTGTGATCTTATCAAGAGAAACCTAAAAGTTAAAAGAAAAAAACCGTTTGTGTAAATTAGTTAATGGAGTTATGATTAGCATTAAAAGCGCGTAACTTCCCCCACTAATTATAATAACTTCTCCTCCACGTTTCACGCCAACAAAATAACAAACTAATCTCTCTCATCTTATAATTAGTCTTCTTAGTGTTGATTCAACGTAAACCTAATTAATTAAGACTAATCTCTCTGAATCTCCTACGACAAATTAAAAAATCAAAACCAAAGCGGAGGAAAAAAAGACAAGAAGAAAAATTTCGTTGAAGATATGTGTTGTGGTCGGATTTGTATGTTGTGTACATGTTTGCTTCTTGTGGTTATAGCGATTGGGTTTTTATTCGGATTCGGAGTTTACAAAGATGGTTTCAACAAGATTCACGAGTCGGTTCATCTCGAGTGCGATCCTAGATTCGGTTGCGGTGGAGGCAGTGGCGTTGGGCGTCGCGGTTACGGTTTCCCTGCACCCGCCGGTTATAACTAAGATGTGATTTGCGTTTTAGCGTTTTGCGTTTGAATTAATGTGTTGTGATTTGGATTACTTAGGTTTTGATTTGTTGTTTTTGTGTGTTTTTGTTACCTTTTCATCAATTTGTGACATTATTTCCTTTGTTCATGCTAAATGTTTCGTTAATTAGATTTTAGTTTTGACGTTGTGATTAGTCTTTTTCATTATTGTATTTGTTTAGAACAATTCTATTATTTACAATACGTAAACTCCAATAGCTTTTAGCATAAATCTATTAGAAAACCCATAAGGGAAACACAAGAAAAAAACAGTTCTTAATTATTCTTATCATATATGAAAAAAGTAAGAATTTTGATGACGATAAACGTAAAATATATTCATAAAAATCTTCATATACGTTAGATAATGTGTTTTTCCTTAGTTGTATAATCATCATTATGAAAAAATAAAAAATAGGTCAATTAAATATATGAACTTAGAAGACCACTTAATTAGGTGTTAGTTTTTTATTTAGGTGGGAGGAGAGAGAAATTTTTTTTTTGACCATTATACCCCTACTCTTTTTTTAGCAAAATGTTATCGGATAACTTTGTTATTATCGTAAATTTATTTTATAATTTTAAATCAAATAAATAACTCGATTAAATTAATTTATTATGATAATATATAACTTAGGCGATATAAACTATACAATAACGGAGTTATCAAAAAAAAATAATTGTGATAACAAAAAAAATATCCGCTAACAAAAAAAAATATCGTGATAACAACAGAAATATCGTAAAAAATATCGTGATAACAAAAAAAATATTGTGATAACAAAAAAAATATCGTGATAACATAAGAAATATCGCGATAACAAAAAATATCGTGATAACATAAGAAATATCGCAATAACATAGAAATATTGCGATAACAAAAAAATATCGTGATAATAAAAAATATTGCGATAACAAGAGAGATATTCGAACGAGAGAGAAACCCAAAAGATATTCAACCGATAAAGAATCCGACCGAGAGAGATTCAACCGAGAAGAGATTCAACTAAGAGATTTGATGGAGAGAAATTCGACGGAGAGAGATCGACCCGAAAATAAAGATCCGAAAGAAATCCGAGAGAGATTCGAACGAGAGAAATCGCGAGAGATTCAAAAAAAATTAAAAATCCAAGAGAAATGTTCAAAAGAGCAAGAGATATAGAAAAATTTATGATAGAAAAATAGAAAACAATGAGTAAAAGAGAGATTTAAGAGAAAATGAGAGAAAAATGAGAAAGAAAAAGATAGAGATTTGAGAGAGAAAGAGATAAGGGCAAAAATGTCTTTGTACTCGTGATCAGTTTTTGTCACCTAATTTAGTAATCTTCTATGTCCATATAGATGTAAATATCCTAAAAAATAATAGATAAATATCAAATGAACACACGATATTTACCAATATTATCGTATGTATATCTCAAATATAAACGGTTCTGCAACAGGGGTACTTTCGGGTTTTCAAGGGTAGTTTTCCATTTTTCAGGAGGATTTTAAAGTCAGCCTCGATAAAGCCTCTCTATAAATTAGAGGGTTTCTAAGGGTTTGGTTTCTACCATAAAGACAAAAAAGAGTTAAAACTTGAGAACCTGAAAGGAAAGCCAACTTAGGAAGGCAGAGAGAGATACCAAATCGGAGACGAAGAAGCTGAACATACGATTTACGACGATGAGGATCACTGTCATGACCGCCGGTGAACAAATCATCTCCCTTGATGTTGATTCTAACGAAACCGTAAGCTCACTTTTCGAAAAAACCCTAACTTTCCTGAATTCTTCGGTTTCTTAAATCGCTGCAATGTGCTTCTATAATCGATCTATTGAGATTCTGGGTTCCACTTGTTTTCTCGTGTTTATACAAAGTTTTGATCTTTGGGTTTTGTTTCTCTTGTAGGTTGAGAATGTTAAAGCCTTGCTCGAAGTTGAGGTAAAAAGGATCTCAGATCTCTTTCTTCCGGATTTTGTTACTTTGAATTGTGTCACTTTCTACTTAGATTGAACAATAATATACTAAAGAAGCTACAAACTTGTTGAATTATGCTGAAAATCTGAAGTACTTTTGTTTTTTGTTATCAATGAGTAGTCGAATGTTCCGATTCAGCAGCAGCAGCTGTTGTATAACGGAAACGAGATGAGGAACTCTGATAAATTAGGCGCCTTGGGTGTTAAAGACGATGATTTGTTGATGATGATGTCCAATGCCTCATCTGGGTATGGTTGATTTGATCTCTCTTGCTTCTCTATTTCGAAACCGAACTTTGTCACACTTGTTGTTTGTGTGTATAACCCTTTGTGTGTCTCTATTGCTTGCTTGCTTCAGTACCGCGGCAGCGACAGGGAGAGATTTGGTCATGAATCCTGATGGGTCAGCTTCGAACCCTGCAGCCTTTCAACAACAGATTCGGGGTGATGCTAATCTTATGGGACAGTTGTTTCAGGTGTGTGTTGATGGTAACTAGAACTTAGATTGTAACTATGGTGTTCCTCTTGGCCTTTGTTTTCTGACTATGTTACTTTGGCTTTTATGTTGTGAAATTGTAGACAGATCCCGAGCTTGCACAAGTGATTTCTGGAAGCGATTTGAATAAGTTACAGGATGTTCTGCGTTCAAGGCATAATCAGCGATCTGTATTACAACGTCAGAAGGAAGAGGAACTCGTAAGCTTTTTCTTCGAAATATTTTGAGGAAAACTAACTTCTCTCTTTTTCCACATTGTTAAAGATTTCTGTTTATGTTATATATCCCTTTCCTTGCAGGCCCTTCTGTATGCAGATCCTTTTGATGTTGAGGCACAAAAGAAAATCGAAGCTGCAATTCGACAGGTTAATGTTTCTTACTTAAGCTAAATGTAATTAACTTTAGTCGCCAATAACTCTTGATTCTTTACTGTAATCCTTCACTTAGGTTTACATCTTGTGTAGTTGTGTTCTCCCAGTTTGCGTGATATCATTTCATGTTAATTCTGACTTAGGTGATGTCTTGATAATTTTGAACAGAAAGGAATTGATGAAAACTGGGAAGCTGCGCTTGAACATAATCCTGAAGGTTTTGCTCGGGTGGTATGTATGCTTGTACTTTATTTTATGCTTCTGAAATTCCTTAACATTCTCAAACACAAACTTGAAATTTTCTTTTTGTTACATCCTTAGATAATGCTTTATGTGGATATGGAGGTCAATGGCGTACCTTTGAAGGTAGAATTTTGACAGCCATAACATAACTTCTCTTCACTTTACCTTTTGTTTTCAATATTTATCGGTTCCTAACTACGCTTAGAGATCTATTTCAGAGCAGTCCTTAATTCATTTTAATTTTGCCATATTTGACAACATCTCCAGGCTTTTGTTGATAGTGGTGCACAATCAACGATTATATCCAAGAGTTGTGCTGAGAAATGCGGGTAATTCCTCCATTTTGTTTCTTCTTCTGGTACTTCTCTTTTAACCTAGAAGGATTGAATACCTCACAAGTCTTGTTAAATACTTACTTTCAGTTTGCTGAGACTCATGGATCAACGCTACAAAGGTATTGCTCATGGTGTTGGCCAGTCAGAGATATTAGGCCGCATTCATGTTGCTCCAATCAAGGTAAGCACCTCCAAAAAAATTCCTAACTATGTTTTCCCTGTTGTTTCTCTGTTACATTGAAAATCCTGTACCATGCAGATCGGGAATAACTTTTACCCGTGTTCATTCGTGGTGCTGGACTCGCCTAACATGGAATTTCTGTTTGGCCTGGATATGCTGCGTAAACATCAGGTAACATCACCGTCACTTGACCTTGAATTTATTGGATCTAAATCAACTAAATGTAAAACGGTCTCTCTTTTTTCTCGTTCCATGTGTAGTGCACTATAGATTTGAAGGATAATGTCCTTACTGTTGGAGGAGGAGAGGTCTCAGTTCCCTTTTTGCAAGGCTAGTTCTCTACTACCTTCTCTATCTTGAAACTTTTGACCCTCTTTTATATGTTCGTTAAGCTAACAAATACCGTTCTTACTTCAGAGAAAGACCTCCCTTCCCGTTTCTTGGATGAAGAACGCGCTCCCACTCAAGCATCTAGCTCTGGACCATCTGTAAGAAATTTTGCATTATAGTGTCATTATCTTTGGTTTTTCTAAACTATATAGTCAAAATAAGTCTTCCTGATCAAATTTATATTGGTCCTATAGGTTCCTTCTGTGTTTACAGAGAAGAAGAACAACACTGTTGCAAGCCCAACGAATCAACCTTCAAGGCAAAACACATCAGAGGTGAAAACATGTGTTTATAGTCTCAAGCCGCGCTTCTTTTTTAGTTCATTTTGGAGTCTTTACTAATCATTTAATCATATGTGTAACCCACAGGGACCTGAATTTGAAGCAAAGATTGCAAAGCTTATGGAGTTAGGATTCTCACGTGAAGCAGTGATGCAAGCTCTCAGATTGTTTGAAGGAAATGAAGAACAAGCTGCTGGTTTTCTCTTTGGCGGCTAAAACAATAAACTGGTCATTTATACCATAAGGCCAACAAAAATTGTGATTTAAACAAAGAGACTCTTTACATTTCCTTTTATTTTTGTATTTTTAATAGCTCTTTCTTTACCAAACATAGGAATGGTGTGTAACTGCAAGGCCATGTCTTCAAGACATCTCTTTATTTTGTTATTTATGCTGTCGAATAAGCAGACTAATCAAGGGTTTTATACAAATGCACTTCAAGTATTTTGATTTAAACTCCTTAGGAATCACTATAATGAAAGGTCAACGGTAAAAGTCCTGGTTACTCAAGTCTTTTCCATGCGTTAGCTTATGAATTATGTGGTTAAAATAGCCAAGGCATGTGTTAATCATAGAGGGTTTCACACTTTATATCATTGGTTGAAACTGATTTAAGCATAATAGATTAGTACATTAATAGAATATTCTCTATTTGTCTAACGACTTTTCTTAAGTTCCTAAGTATAGAAGGTCACAAATCTATGACAAAATGTGGTTTTTGACTCGTAAAGATCCAAACTATTCATAGTAAGTCACAAAACAAAAACTTTGGTTTAGTTCGTTCCACCAAACAAATTCAGGTCAAATAAAAATCTTTAAAAATTCTTAAAAATCTCCAAAATCAACCAATTAAACGAAAACTATCAACATGAAGCCAATCTCGTGGCTTCTCATGTCTCATTCAGACCAATAAATCAAGAACACAAAACATCATCATATATAAAAGATGTTAAACCAATCAAGCTCTGTCTCGTTACTATACCTAGTCGATATCGCAAACACAACACAGAACATAGACATAACCTGGTCCAAAACCATCTCATCACATTCATTAACCATCAAAATCGAGAATCTCACCAACGAAAACGAAGAACAAAAGCTTCAACAAGTCAAAATAGATCTCGCAGGCTCTTCCTTGTGGGCCAAGAAAGGTCTAAAAACCCTAGAAGCAAACGGAAACAGAGTCGACGTGTATTATGATTTTCGTCAAGCCAAATTCTCAAACTTCCCCGAGCCTTCCTCCACCTTCTACGTCTCCCTCGTATCCCAAAACGTCGCCGTTTTAACAATCGGCGATTTAAAAACCGAAGCTTTACAAAGAACAAAGAAACCCTCTTCGACGAAAGAGCCTTCCTTGTTGTCCAAGCAAGAACACGTCCACGGGAAACGCGTTTTCTACACGCGTACGGCGTTTGGAGGCGAAATGTCGAGGAGAGAGAACGAGGTCGTGATCGAGACGTCACTCTCCGGTCCCGACGAACCGGAGATGTGGATAACGGTGGACGGCGTGCCGGCGATTAGGGTTATGAATCTGAATTGGAGGTTTAGAGGAAACGAGGTTGTGACTGTTAGCGATGGTTTATCTGTCGAGATCTTTTGGGATGTTCATGATTGGTTGTTTGAATCCTCCTCTGGCTCCTCGTCTTCGTCGTCTAGTGGTTTGTTTGTCTTTAAGCCTAAAGCGTGTGTTGAATCCAAAAGTCTAAGCTTTAATGGTGATGATGATGTTGATGGTGACGATGATAATGATAATGATGATTCGTTGCCTAAGTATTGTCATGTTCTTTATGCTGTGAAAGTTTGATTCATGATGATTTGTGTAATGTAGTTTTGTTTTTTTTATGGTTTGAGTAATTAGAATTTTCAAGTATTATTTTTATGTGAAGTATATGATTTAGTTATATGATTTGGCACATCCTCTGTATTTAATTATGTAAATATAATAGCGTTGTTTCTCATGTAAATTAATTAACATGAAACCTTAATATGAAATAATTGTCAAATTAACACTTCCCGCCAAAAATGGGTCCCGCGTAAAAAGAAGGGTTAAATTATTAAGCGCACTATAGCAGATAGCCGTATCACGCGCATTTTAGCAGTTTCTCATTTCACGCGCACTATAGCATATAGAATAGCTTGAAACTTTGAATAATATTCAGCTAGGGTTTTTTCTCGTCGACGACGGTCTCTCGGAGATTTCAATTGGGAGATGATGAAATTAGGGTTTAGATTAACGATTGGGATTCAATATCGAATATTCGCTATTCCATGGTGAGTTTTGTTTTTCCTTTGCTCAAAGTCTTCTTTCTCTTTATCCCTGTGCTCGAAAATCCGCCTGAGAACCGAAATCGTGTATGTTAGTCGAAACCTCGAAAAGTATTGATTTTTTGGGATCTTCTTCACGTTTGGGTTTTATTGGTTATCTTGAACTTGTTATGTGATCTCACTACTTTCACTGACTGTGGCTATAGACAAGTGAGAATCCATGAGTAAGTCATTGTTGAAATTCATAAAGTATTTGATTGCATTATAATTGTAGGGCGAAAAGACACTCGGCTACGCAGAGAACCGCGTGTTTTGAGAAGCGGGACTACAGTTCTTCAGGACTTAGTAGGTATGTTCCAAAGAAGTCTCGAAACATCTGTGAAGAATCGACATCTCAGCTTGTTGATAGTTCAGAGAAGGGTAGATTTGTTGGTAGATTGGATCATAGTGTTATGTTAGCATCTGAAGCAAAGGGTAACATCAAAGAGGCTTGTGAGGACACAATTTTGGATCTGCAAGAGAACAATGATGATGTGAGTTCCATGAATGAGTCTTTTGATGAATCTAATGAAGGTGTTATGAGTTTGGAGAAGGTTGTAAATGCTAGTAGATTGGATCATAGTGAATTATTGAGATCTGAAGCCAAGGGTAACAGCAATGAGGCTGGAGAGAGCACATTTTTGGATCTGAAAGAGAAAAACGATGCTGGAAGCTACACGAGTGAGTCTTTTGATGACGCTAAAGATGGTAGTATGAGTTTGGAGGGTATGGATGCTAGTAGATGGGATCATAGTGTATCTGGGTCTAAAGTGAAAGGTAACTCCAAACCCGGTTTAAGCAGCAATGATGTTAGATATATAAAGTCGACGGGACAACACAAAAAAGCTTACGAGGAAGTCAAACTACATATGGAAACTGAACAGGTCAAGAGTTGCGGAGAAGCTTGCAAAACCTCGCAAGAGGCAGAGAACACGGCTATTCGTTATCTTGGTTTAAGGTTTACTTGCAACTTTGAGTTTATGCCGTCTACGGAAGGTTTATTTTTGTTCTTCTTCTTTGTGTGTATGATTTTCTTATCTTCTTATTCTGCATGATCTCAGATCATATTCAGCAGTTGAGCTGAAGAAGAAGCTCATTGGAAAGAAATATCCTCTTGAAATAGTTGACAAAGTGATCAATGATTTTCAGCATCGGTAAGATTCCTTTCACTTTTCTTGTTTTTAGTTAGGATCCCATCTATATCTACTTTCATTATTTCAAAACATGGGTGTGAAAATGTGTCATCTTTCAACATTGTGTGTTTCAGAGGTTTCATCAATGACAGCTTGTACGCGGAGTCATTCTCTCGATCTAGATGGTCTTCCTTGAGCTGGGGACCTAGGCGGATCAAACAAGTAAGTGTTTTCTCCTCTATCGAGGAAAACAATGGTGTATGATACTTAATCAAAGCGAAATTTTTTGTGTGTGGGATAATCAGGCTTTGTTTAAGAAAGGCATAAGCAGCGCAGACTCAGAGGCGGCCGTAAAGCTAGTTTTCGAGAAAGGACAATGCAAGGAAGAAGATGAAGAAGCACAAGCAAAGCACGGGATGTCCAAGGAAGCAATGGATCAGCTATATGTCCAGGCGTCGAAACGGTGGCACCAAGGAAGAGACTTGCCTATAGAAAATCGTAAAGCTAGAGTCATCAGGTGGCTTCAGTACAGGGGATTCAACTGGGGTGTCGTTTCCCAGCTTCTGAAGAGGTTAGAGTCTCATCAAACATAAAATTACACCTTTATCATTTTGTTATGTAGGTTTTACATGTGTTTAGCATTTCTTAACAATCATTATCTTCTCTCAAGACTTTCACCCACCATTTCCCTTATGTATATTCACAAATTAAAGAAAAACCAGTAAAATTTTATCAAAGAAAAAGTTGGAGAAAATCAAAGCCTGTCACGTTTACACATTATCGAAAAAAATAATATTGAGAAAGGAAAAACAATATATGATTATAGTTAACCGTGGGATGTCTTGGGAGAGGTAGAGTTAGAGCCTCCTGCTCCTGCCAACATAGAAAGGTTAGTCGGAACCGATATGCCACGTGACATCCCGAGACCAGCGTTACGACGGTGGTAACGGCACCTGAAAGAGCCAGGGTGTGTGGTTGGTGCACACAGACAGTTTTGCCTCACGCTCGATGACTTTCCCATAACCACGACCGAGCCACCACCATCACGGCGTGCACGTGGAGACATGTTGTAAGCTTCTTGTCTTTTTATGTCTTCATGGTTTATCTCTTGATCTGTCTCCTTGAGTTTGATCTTCATCATTGTCCTCCTCTTCGCTTCCTCTTTCTCTTTCCCTTCCATCTTAATTTTACCTTTTTCCCCCTCTTATTCTCTCACTAGGTTGTTTTACCCCTTTTACAAATATAGAAACCTCTAAAAATAGTTGACAATCAAAATAATATAAGTTAAATGCAAGTGTTATCTAAAAATAGTTAGTTTTCTATGCATCATTTCTAGCTTTGTTCTGAATTATCCGAGATTCTCGTGTTTTCTTTGCAGTAAATAGATTGATGGTTTGCTTCTGTTGAGGTTATTAACCCATAACTTAAAGAGAAAAGACTAATTAATGCACTTTTTGCAAGAGATTCTTAAGCTAATTCTTATGATTATGCAAACTAAGCAAGAGGAAGAAGGGAGCTAATTGTGCATAACCTTACGAGGCTACCAAATAGTTAATATACTTTAACGCTAAACCAATTCTAATGGCAGTGAAATAAAACAAAACTCCAAACACAAATAAGCTTAAGTCTACATAACACAATCTAAGTTGATAGAGAGATAAGACAACACTTAAGAGTAGACAATCGCTCACTAGAAGAATATTGTCTAATATAGCTATAAAACATTTTTTGATAATCTTCCTGTCCTTAGCAAATCCTTCCTAGCGTAGGGCGCTACATGATAAACTCTACTTGCCTCTAGAATGCACCTACATGAATCTAGAGAAACATGCGAGAAGATTCTATAGCGTCTACCAAAGGATCTGAATTGACATTACATCGAGCCTATCTTGCATATGGATGGTATCGACTACCGCTACTGTAACCCCTCCCATATGGACCACCTGCTCCTTCATAACCGCCACCTGGACCACCATAGGCTGCACCACCATATCCTCCATAACTTTCCCCTCCACGACCATATCCTCCATAACTTTCGCCTCCTCCACGGCCATATCCACCACCACTGCCATAACCACCACCATAACCCTCACCACTAAACCCACTACTACCATAGGGTCCAAAACGACTAGAGTAGCTAAGGGGAGGTTCGTTACGGTAACCTCCAAGACTACCACGCCCATAACCACTATACCCTCCTCCATATTCAGGGCCTACATCGCCGCGACCATACCCATATCCCCCAGAAAATCTACTAGCAGGACCTCCATGTGACCTAATAGGACCATACCCTCCATCAAAACCTCCATAAGGTCCACCATAACTATCGTTAAAAGAACGGCTTCTAGGGTGACTACCATAAGGAGGAGGAGGAGGTGAACGGTTTGAGGATTTCTTTGGTTCAGCTTTTTTGATCTCCACCTACAACAAAGTAACTTAATTAACCTAGCTATAGCAAGGGGTTCCTAGCTTACTATGACAGCTACCTTACATTAAGAGGAAACTAATGGGTACTAACTTAAAGTTCAATATATACAGGAACAGGACAAAACAGATAATTACAAATTGAAACCAAGAGAGATATATATTCATGTACCACAATGTTAGGACCCATTTAAACAACATTACCTTAGAGTCTGCCATATCGATCATGTTTCCGTTGGACAACAATTCATCTACGACATCTTCACTGTCAAAAATAACAAAACCAAAACCTCTGGACCTATTTGTTTCATGGTCTCTGATAATCTGGTGTTCCACCACGCTCCCATACTTGCCAAAGAAGTCCTTAAGCTCATCTGATAAAGAAAAAAAAGCAACATTAAGCACATAAACCCAATATCCTAATGAGAAGCAATAACTTCAAGAAGTACAAAGAAGCTGATATTACCGTCTGTAACAGTCGAGGGTATACCGCCAATGAATATCTTCTTGGTTTTGATATCCTTTGACTGATTTCCACCAGCACCTTTTGGAATTGTCCTCTTGATCTCAACCTGTCCCATAGTAAACAAGAAAAAAGTATACTTTTTTATAATAACATAATATATGAAAAAGAAGAGAAAAGAGGGAATGTAAAAGACCTGTTTGCCATTAAAGATATGAGCATCTTCAATGACTTTATCAACAACAGAAGGGTCGGCATAAGTGATGAAACCGAAACCTCGAGGCTGCCGAGTATGTCGATCTCGCATAATGACTGAATCTGTAATCTCTCCGTACTTGCCAAAGTGCTTATTGAACTCAGCTGCAGTAAAAATCAACAACATTAGCAAAAGAGAATCAATCAAACATCATAATATAAGAAAAAAAGGAGAGACTTACTATCAGTGGTTTCTTTGTGCAATCCTCCGATAAATAGTTTCCTGCGACACGGATCCGAACACAATAACATGATTAGATTAAGATCCATTTAAACAAACACAGAAAGCGAAGAAAACTAATGAATTTGGAGGCTGATTCGTTCTCTGTTAATTGGAACATGCAAAGAGAGAGAGAGAGAGAGGAAGGAGGTAAGAAAAGCTTACCCAGGACTAGCGCCATCGCCGGATCTGGAATTTTCACTACGAGATCTCGAGCCCATCTCGATTTTTAACTTCGATTCAGTGAATCAATGTTTCGATCTAGAATCCTCTGACCTAAAGAACGAGTTCGAGGGAGAAAGCAAGAGCTACTAGGGTTTTGAATTTCTGGAGGAGCTTGTGCACACGAAGAAGATCTGATATCTTTGGCTGATTCTTGTTAAAGTTTATATAAGAGATATATATATATACTTTAACATTTGACCGACTCGCGAAAAAAAGGAAAATTACTATTTCGCGAAAAAAGGAAAGTTACTGCTCATCAAAGTGAAAACTAAATGTTGACAGTGGGATTTGAACCCACGCCCTTTCGGACCAGAACCTTAATCTGGCGCCTTAGACCAACTCGGCCATATCAACTTTGTTGTATCTAGTAATAGTAAAAAGTATACAAACCTTAACTACACAAAAGAACAGCTTATACGAACACCAACGACGAATATTTTTTTTGTCAACTTAGCCACAAATAGCTGGCCCATTAGTCATTTCTATACTGTCGTAGACGCTGGGATTCAATCCCAGGTGGGATAGTGTTACCTGCCTCATGTGAACTTATGTCTGCCACTAGGCCAAGATCACATCTCCCACGAATCCATTTAGCTATTTTAAGTTTTTGTAGGTTTTATGGTATCACTGATGAATACGGTAGGAAATTCAGAAATATCATTGAAGTCAAGCACATAAGCATCTGATATTAAGCCATATAAAAGTTGATGGTTGGCTTCGGTATTAGTACAAGGGCCATCATAAATCCCACACAGATTAAAAAGCATCACATTCCATTCATCCAACAGACAAGTAGCAAAACAACAATACTCTCGTTGTTGAATCACTTCATGTATCTGTGTAGGAACTTTCGGTGGAAATCGTTCCTTATTGTATCGTTGATGAAGCGCTTAGGTGCTTTCATTTCACCGCGAGCCTGATTCTTGAACACCACATCATCATCCCACCTGATATACAACATAAATAGCATCAAGTATCTGCCTTTTAATCACAAGATTCATAAAGCTACTAGATTTTCAAAGGATGAGCTTAACCTTCTTTTGACACTAAACGAAGTTGGAGTGTTAAGCAGTGGGTTTCCTTTGAGAAGTTCTTCTTCTTTCGCGTTTAGCTCCTCCATCTGCTGCTCCTTTTCCTGAAAAAATGGGCACGATACATATATTAAAACACAACAACGTAGCTAAGATAAATCTGTATCTTCAAGAAAGACCCAGCTTGTCCATGTTTTAATAGTAATCTGAGCAGAACATAGACAAGAACAAACATACCTTCCTGAGCCTCTCCTCCACTCTTTCTTTTTTTATCTGGTCGAGTTCAGCCATAAGAGCTTCAGTGTCGTCTTCGTCATCATCGTCACTTTCATCATCACTATAAAATACAAACAAATCCTAAGATATTTCTTAAAGGAACTAGAGGATCGTGAGCAGAAAAAAACTATAACATACTCGCTAAGATGAAAAGCAATGATGTTAAGCTAGGTCTCAGTCCAGTCACAGCCTCAATACTTTTAGCCAAAATTAAAGCACAACATAGAGAGAAGTGCAAAGAGGAAGAGAAGGAGAATAGTAACCTTTCGTCATCACTTTTGATATCAACATCAGAATCATCAGCATCTATGCTGCGAGGGATAATGCGGTCTTCAGGATCCCTTTTAGAGCCTAAGACATTATAACACATGATCAAACTACCATATGTGACAAACAACAACCATAAAAGATAACCAAATGGAAAAAAAGACTTGATCTAACCTTCCAGTAATAGCTGACTCCCTCTCCTACGGTCTCTATCATCTAATCATACGACAATATATCATTAGTCCAGATGATATAAAGGAAGAAACTTAAGCTTAAATTTTTTATCTTAGATACCACTGTAAGATTTGTCTTTGGATGAGAAATGTCTCTTCTCACGCTCTTCAAGCTCATCACGAAGATTCTTCTTCTGCAACTCCTCTTGAGTGTGTTGCCCTTCTCTCCTATCACACCAGAACAAAGCATGACATGTTATTGTTTAAGCAGATAATACGCAAATAGAAACCAAACTCTTTCAATTACAAAGCACATGCAAGTCATAGCAAAATCAAATCTTTCACATAAGCTTAATCTCTTACTATTGATCATCAAAAATACAATAAGAACCCTAAAGACAAAGTATATAGGCCTTATGAACCCTAAAAATCTAAAGAGATAGCTCATCAAATCAAAGAAGTTATCGATTGAATTCACATGTAATCAGATCTGATTCGAACAAAGAAGAGAATCAGGTTTTGAGATCTTAACCTTGGCTTTAAGGTCGTGTGAGCTGCGACATCACGAGACGAATACTTCTGCGACGGACCGAATATCCGAGCACCGCCTTGCTCGTTGCCTCCTTTAGCCGGAGCCCACGTTGGTCGTGCTGCCGTCGTCATCTTCAGAAAATAGCACTAATCCAAAATCTGAGAGACGATGAAGCAAAATCTGAGATAAGGACGACGAGAGAGAACTCACGCGCGCTACGCGAAAGAGAAGTAGAAGAAGGCTAACAACAACCGTTGGATATTGTTTGCGAATCATATACGGCTCGGATTGGTTCTGGAATGTAAATGACTTTTTTCTCCCTGTGTTGTATAACATCACGCTGTTACATGAAATATAAAGAGAACGCCTTACCGTTTTAGTTAGCTATAAACGGCATGTCGTGCGAGCGTAAAAAAAGGGATACATATTTGATCAATTCGCGGAAATCTTTTTTTGTTTTGTAAAACCTAATTTGAAGTATTTAAAGCCTTTTGCACTATAAAGTCTAAAACCCTTGACAACATTTCACACACACTCCCAACAAAAACGATGTCGTATCTCTCTCGCGTTCTTCTCCGCGGCGTCTTTAGCTACAGTATCCCCACAAGCCGCCGCTTTCTCTCCGCCGCTTCGATCGCCGTCACCGAACGAAAACCATCACTCATCAACCTCGTAAATGACGAACAAGACCCCAAAATCATCACCGAGAAGTTCAAGGAGGGTTGCGAAGTAGAGTGGTTTCGTAAGAACATAGCCATCTACGAGAGAACCGTTCGTCGTCTCGTCGCGGCAAGGAGGCTCGAGTGTGTCGAGGAGATTCTCGAGGAGCAGAAGAAGTACTCGAACATGTCAAAGGAAGGATTCGTCGCGAGGATTATCAATCTGTACGGGCGTGCAGGTATGTTCGAGAATGCACAGAAGGTGTTCGACGAAATGCCTGAGAGAAACTGTAAGAGAACAGTTCTGTCTTTCAACGCTTTGTTAAACGCTTGTGTGAACTCAAAGAAGTTTGATTTGGTTAAAGACATCTTCAAGGAGCTTCCAGGTAAACTCTCCATCGAACCAGATGTTGCATCTTACAATACTTTGATCAAAGGATTGTGTGGTATGGGTTCTTTAGAAGAAGCTGTTTCGTTGATTGATGAGATTGAGAACAAGGGTTTTAAGCCTGATCACTTCACATACAACATTCTTTTACATGGGTCTTATAAAAAAGGAAACTTTAAGCAAGGGGAAGAGATTTGGGCTAAGATGTTAGAGAAGGGTGTTGTTAGAGACATACGTAGCTACAATGCTCGATTGCTAGGATTAGCCAACGAGACAAAATCAAAGGAGATGGTAGATCTCTTTGAAGAGCTTAAGACCAATGGGTTAAAACCCGATGTGTTCACGTTCACCGCGATGATCAAAGGATGTGTCGGCGATGGGAAAGTAGATGAAGCCAAAGCCTTGTATGAGGAAATTGTCGAGAATGGTTTTCGCCCGATGAAATATATCTTTACATTGTTGCTTCCTGCAATGTGTAAAGCGGGCGATTTGGATTCCGCTTTTGAGCTCTGCAAGGAGATATTCAGTAAGCATCTGCTTATCGACGAGGCTATCTTGCAGGAGGTAGTTAATGAGTTGGTTAAAGGGTCCAAGAAAGAAGAAGCCGAAGAGATTGTAGAGCTCGCGAAGACGAATGATTATTTGCATCTCAATGTAAGTATCTCTTCGGAAGAGTAATTCATCGGCAAGGGCTTTATTAACAAGTTTCTATAGTCGTATGTATTGTTTCCCTATCGTTTTGTGTCTTGTTTGCAAACTGTGATAATTAAACTACATGTTAGTTTTGTGTGGTTTTTCAAAATTGAGTCAAGTTTGATTTTTTTTTCTTTTCTCTGTTTTGGTAAACGCCATGCAGTTTTTGTCATACACACCAAAACGCTAAGTGTTCTCTCTGATCCTGTTAAAGTTAGAACCTTTTAGCCATCCTTGTTATTAGTTTATGAACATATCCGAAAGCAAGCAAAGTTCAAAGAAAATTGTTTTTGTTTTGTTTTACTAATTGTTTATGCAGTCACTGTTATATTAATTAATCATTTTTTGTAGTTTAGTGGAATCGTTGATTGAATATATAATTATGAATAGAACGAGAACTTGGAGTATTTTTTTATATAAATCTTGAAAGCAACTTCGTCGTTATAATTAATGTAAAAAAGTTTATCCATAAAACCTAATTAGGCGTATTGGAGGATATTGTATCCCTTTCCCATATACAATCAATCATACATACATCAATGTGATTATTTAATCGCAAATCAAATGATGATTTTTTGTTATATTATAGTAAGTGAATTATTCATTGTAGGATCATCTCTTGACCAAAAAAAAAAAGAAAATAATAGTCGTCAAAATTGAATTTAAGTGGAGAAGAGGACAATGATGGGCTCTATGCTTATAATAGTCGCCAATGTTGAGGCATATTCCCCCACGAATATACCCAACACGGACCGTTCATTTTTATTTTAAATTATATAAAAATGTTTTAAAGATGTACGAATATTATAAGTATATTACTTTTTTATACAGTGTTCTTGAACAATAATATTGCAAGCATCAAACAATCAGGTTTTTGTGTTTTCAACACTTGAAGAGACAGTGTGTTTTCAGTGGCTGAAATTGAATGTGAAACAAAATTTGCTCCTAGGACTAGAAAAAAACATGTTCTTTATTTTAAGTTTGTTTTGGTTTTAGGCTTTTAGCTAATTATTTTGAGACTCATAATTTGTTGGAAAATAATTAGAGGGGTCCTCATTGATGTAGCTTTTGCGTTTTTTTATATTACCACCTTCATTTTCTTCTAGAATATATATACCTTTCGTTTTTTTTTTCTTACCCTTGTCTTTTGTTACTAAACTAAGATATTTTTCTTAATTACACAAAAATATTTTTTTTTTGTTTAAATTACACAAAAATATTGATTTAAGAAATGTACTTACTTTTTATTTTTCACAAAAACTCAATTTGGGTTTAATTTTTTTAGTCCATAATAGCTTAGTATTTTTGCATAACATATAAGCCCGCGGATTGGATATCATTCCCATTTTGATGTGAAAAGAAGGTTATATTAATTAATTAATCAATTTATGTGCTAATCAAATTGATTAGAGAGAGGAATAAATTTAGTTGACTTTAGATTGTGAGTCTCCAAGACAAGTGGACGAGAGCTTCATGGATCTAAAGACACACTAGTTCATGTCATTACTTACGTCACTCTTTCAAAAACTTTCATTTAAAAAAAAAAAAAAATCTATATTTGTCTAACAAAAATTGTTTACATATCTACATTATTGGAGTAAGATTCGAGCTATTTATTTGTTTTCTTATATCAGAGTATTAACGTTTACATCCAAATAATCATATTTTAAGTCATTATATAAACATTTAAAACAAAACAACAAAATGCTGGTAAACGAAAAGTTGGTGTCACAGAAAAACCACATGTGACGATAAGCTTAATTCACTCCACATATAAAATATATATTCATGGACAATAACATTTGACTACAATTAAAACGATATTAAAAACATGTGATTTTCACCACATTAGATTAATTAATCAACACTATCTCTTTTTTTTTTTTTGTTAAACTCAATCAACACTATCTCATGAATTTAGATAAATAAGAAAGATTGACCACATGCTCATAAAAGTTTTGATATTCGATTCAAATAATAACCACGTGAACACACAAAATGAATACTTGAAAATAATGGAACTACAAAATTAAAAATTGTTGTAAAAATTCATCATTTTATTACCAAAATTCGATATAAAAACAGTGAAACTCCATAAAAAAAAATACAAATTTATTTATATCCTTCCGTTTTGGTAAAGATATTAAACTAAAAAAAGATAAGTTTTTTTTTTCCGAGAAAATTTGACAATGTTGCCGGTCACAAGTCGCCGCCACTTCTCAATCTCTCTATATATGCTCCGTTCATCTTCTCCACACAATCATCCTCACGTGTCTCTCTTCTCTTCCTCTCTCCTTCCTTCTTCTTCTTCTTCTTCTTCTTCCTCTTCCTTCGTCTCAAAAATCAAAGATAACCTAAAACAATCCTCTCCTTCTCTAATGGCCGCGTGTATCGACACGTGCAGAACCGGTAAGCCACAGATCTCTCTCCGCCGCGATTCAAACAGATCTCACGACGACGAATCCGACTTCCGTTACTCCAATTACTACACCGATCGCCTCCCTCGAGCTCCCATCAACGGAGCCCAGACGAAAACCCTACACACGCGCCCCGCCGTCGTCGAAGACGCAGAGATCGACTATGTATGGGCCAAAATCAGAGAAGAAGCTAAATCAGATATCGAGAGAGAACCCATCGTCTCCGGATACTATCACGCGTCGATTGTTTCGCAGAGATCTTTAGAAGCGGCGTTGGCGAATACGCTCTCCGTTAAGCTAAGCAATTTGAACTTACCAAGCAACACGCTTTTCGATTTGTTCTTCGGTGTTCTCGAAGAGAACCCAAAGATTGTTGAATCTGTGAAGAAAGATCTTTTAGCTGTTAAAGAGAGAGACCCGGCTTGTATTAGCCACGTTCATTGTTTCCTACACTTTAAAGGCTTCCTAGCTTGCCAAGCGCATAGAATCGCTCACGAGCTTTGGTCACAGGACAGGAAAGTCTTGGCCTTGTTGATTCAGAACAGAGTATCTGAAGCTTTCGCTGTCGATTTTCACCCTGGTGCGAAAATCGGAACCGGGATCTTGCTTGATCACGCTACTGCTATTGTTATCGGCGAGACTGCGGTGGTGGGGAACAATGTTTCGATTCTGCATAACGTTACGCTTGGAGGAACTGGGAAACAGTGTGGAGATAGGCACCCGAAGATCGGTGATGGTGTCTTGATAGGAGCAGGGACGTGTATCTTGGGGAATATTACTATTGGAGAGGGAGCTAAGATAGGTGCTGGCTCGGTGGTGCTGAAGGATGTGCCGCCTCGTACGACGGCAGTGGGAAATCCGGCGAGATTGCTTGGTGGTAAAGACAATCCGAAGAAGCACGACAAGATTCCTGGTCTTACCATGGACCAAACATCGCATATATCCGAGTGGTCGGATTATGTAATCTGAAAAGAAAAGTCTTTGTTTTTGTTGTTGTTTATGGCTTCTCATAATTCTCTCTCTGGCTTCTCTTGTTATGAGAAGCTATGGAGAGCTTATGAGATGCGGTGGCTAGTGTATGCTATTTCCCATAATCACATCATTTGTCTCTGTAAGATAAGTCTGATTAAGATGGAATTTGAAGTAAACTCGGAGACTCTAAACGCTGTTTAGTGGAGTCTCCTGTGGTTGGTTTCTGATTAGCAGAGACTTAAAGTATGTTTAGTATGTAAGCGTTATCTGGTAAAACTTGTGATCTTGCTGTTACTAATAAACCGAAATTATCATCTTCTTGAGTTTTGTTTTGCTCACTACAGTTATTTAGGAGATGACAACAAGACTACTCATGATCGAGGAATGCTTACATATTCTTCTGTAAGTGTCAACAACAACGCTAAGTCTTTGTGATTTCGCAAGGGGGTTTAAATAGGATAGATATTATCATCCATTAAGAGGTCTTGGTCTCCTTCGTTTGTCTCGGAGCAGTTCAACGTATTGTGCTTTTTAGAGAATTTACATATCAATTTCTGCGAAATTGAGTTTAACCATTAAAATAGTTGTTGGGTGGACGTGGGGGTCAAGAAAGTATTATTTATTCTTTACTTAACGAATCATTCTTGGAAATAATATATTTATTGACCGAGTTGTCTTGACTATATATATCGTGAGAGACTTAAACATCTCTCTTGTTCCATTGCACAATGATACAGAGTTATGCAATGGACAACTTTATCAGTTTTCTCCTCTTTGAGTCCAAATTCTTACCAATGTTCTCCATTTTCTTAAATGTGTTTTTGTTGCTAGCTATGTTTGGTTTCTGGGTTTACAAAAAAAGGGTGGCTGGTGAAAATAGTAATGGTGTTATGAATGAGAGGTTTAAGGATGGGTCTTTAACTTACAATAAACTGGTCGTTGTATGTTGTGAGACTTTGTGTGCCATGAATTTTGTGTTGTTGCTGTTATGTTGCTTCCATCTGCATACAGTTGGTCGTGATTTCAGCGATCTGATGAATCTATTAGATCTTCTCTTTGCAGCCCTTTCTTGGGGTGCCATCTCTTTCTACATGCGAGGTCTATCCACTGATTATCAGGATCAAAACTTTCCTTTTTGGCTTAGAGTCTGGTGGGTTCTGTATTTCTTGGTTTCTTGCTACCGTCTTTTGGTAGACATTGATTTATACAAGAAGCAAAAACTGGAGTCTGTTTACCTTTTATTGTCTGATGTAGTGGCTGTTAGCGTGGGGTTGTTTCTATGTTATTCGTGTTTGCAGAAGCAAGGAGAAGGTGAAAGGATCAACATACTCGAAGAACCCCTGTTGATTGGAACTGAATCTAGTGTGGCTAATAGTGTGCTACTGGATAAGGTAGAAGGAGATGATGATGTTGTTACACCTTTTTCCAACGCTGGGATTCTAAGCCAAATGAGTTTCTCTTGGATGAGGCCTTTGATTGCTTTAGGAAATGAGAAAATCATAGACGACAAGGATGTCCCTCAAGTTGACAATAGTGACAAAGCTGAGAATTTATTTCGGCTGTTTAGAAGTAAGCTCGAATGGGACGATGGCGAAAGAAGGATCACTTCCTTTAAGCTTATCAAGGCACTCTTCTTTTCAGTGTGGCGAGACATTGTCTTGTCAACTCTGTTTGCTTTTCTCTACACGATATCTTGCTACGTTGCACCATATCTCATGGATACTTTCGTCCAGTACCTGAATGGTAACAGACAATATTCAAACGAAGGGTTTGTTTTAGTGACAACTTTCTTTCTTGCTAAGCTTGTGGAATGCCAAGCTCGGAGGAATTGGTTTTTCAGGTTGCAAAAAGCTGGGATTGGAATGAGAGCAGTCTTGGTTTCGATGATCTACGAAAAGGGCTTGAGTCTTCCCTGTCACTCCAATCAAGGGCACAGTAGCGGCGAGATCATAAATCTTATGACAGTAGATGCTGAGAGAATAAGTGCTTTTAGCTGGTATATGCATGACCCGTGGATACTTGTCTTACAAATCAGTTTGGCCTTATTAATTTTGTATAGAAGCCTTGGGCTAGGATCAGTTGCAGCCTTTGCTGCAACCTTTCTAGTTATGCTGGGAAATATTCCCTTGGCGAAGTTGGAAGAGAAGTTTCAGGGAAATTTAATGGAGTCTAAAGATAACAGGATGAAGAAAACATCAGAGGTCTTACTGAACATGAGGATTCTTAAACTTCAGGGATGGGAGATGAAGTTCCTTCATAAGATTCTTGACCTTAGATGCATTGAAGCAAGCTGGCTTAAGAAATTCGTATATAACTCGGCGGCTATTAGCTCGGTTCTGTGGGCGGCACCATCTTTTGTGTCGGCAACAGCTTTTGGCGCTTGTATGCTTCTGAAGATCCCTCTTGAATCTGGAAAGATATTGGCGGCTCTTGCAACTTTTCGAATTCTGCAAAATCCAATCTACAAGCTTCCTGACACAATATCGATGATTGTTCAGACAAAGGTATCCCTTGACAGGATTGCATCTTTTCTTTGTCTTGATGATTTGCAGCAAGATGTTGTGGAGAGACTCCCTAGTGGAAGTTCAAAAACGTCTGTGGAAGTCAGCAATGGTTCTTTCTCTTGGGATGAGTCTTCTCCCATCCCGACACTGAAAAACATAAATTTAAAAGTATCTCATGGCATGAATGTAGCTATTTGTGGTACCGTTGGTTCAGGGAAATCAAGCTTACTCTCATCCATACTGGGTGAAGTCCCCAAAACAGATGGATTTCTTAAGGTTTGTGGAACGAAGGCATACATTGCACAGTCCCCTTGGATCCAGAGTGGCAAGGTCGAAGAGAACATTCTATTTGGTAAGCCAATGCAAAGGGAATGGTACGAAAGTGTGCTTGAAGCGTGCTCTTTGAATAAGGACTTGGAGGTACTTCCGTTCCGTGATCAGACCGTTATTGGGGAAAGAGGTATCAATCTAAGTGGTGGACAGAAGCAACGGATACAGATTGCACGTGCTCTTTACCAAAACGCAGATATCTATCTGTTTGATGACCCTTTTAGTGCAGTAGACGCTCATACTGGATCACATCTCTACAAGGTAAATTTCGTTTTCTTTTCTTTCTGATTATCTTGACTTGAATACCGTCTTTTACCATCTAATTTGCGCTCTCATGTTCTATACATCGTGATATGATCTCTTATTCTTATCTTTCTTTGTAACAGGAAGTCCTGTTGGGGCTTCTGAGAAATAAGACAGTCATATACGTCACTCATCAACTTGAATTCCTGCCTGAAGCTGATCTTATACTGGTTTGTGACTTGTTTGTTCTACTATCTTTCCAATGAATTATATATTTATGATATGAGTTGATAATTTTGGTAGGTCATGAAAGATGGGAATATCACACAAGCAGGGAAGTACAATGAAATTCTTGACTCAGGAACCGATTTCATGGAACTTGTAGGAGCTCAAACTAATGCCTTAGCAGTCGTTGATTCATATGAAAAAGGATCTTCGTCAGCACAATCAACTACAAGCAAAGAAAACAAAATTTCCAATGATAAAGCAAAAGAAGAGGAAGTCTTGGCTACCCCGAGAAGGCAACTAGTTCAAGACGAAGAGAGGGAGAAAGGAAAAGTTGGGTTTTCTGTATATAAAAAGTATATGGCACTGGCGTATGGAGGAGCACTTGTGCCTATTATATTGGTCGTTCAGATTCTCTTTCAGGTTTTAAACATCGGGAGCAACTATTGGATGGCTTGGGTAACTCCTGTTTCTAGGGATGTGAAACCTCCTGTGAGTGGCTCTACATTGATTCTAGTCTATGTAGTTCTAGCCACTGCAAGCGCCTTCTGCATACTTGTCAGAGCAATGCTTGCTGCGATGACTGGTTTCAAGATAGCTACTGAACTCTTCAACCAAATGCATCTCCGTGTTTTCCGTGCCTCCATGTCATTCTTTGATGCAACCCCAATCGGGCGAATTTTGAACAGAGTAAGAACTTTATATGCTTATGTACTCAATGTGTAATGACAATACTGAATACTAATTTTACTCTTTTTCAATTTTGATTTAGGCTTCTACAGACCAAAGTGCTGTGGATTTGAGATTACCAAGTCAATTTACAATTGTTGCTATCACTGCTATAAACATTTTGGGGATTATTGGAGTGATGGGACAAGTTGCTTGGCAAGTCCTTATTGTCTTCATCCCTGTCATAGCTGCATGCACTTGGTATCGGGTATTCTTCTTAACACTTACAGACTTAGATCAATGCTTACCTGCATACTTTGACTTGTAGCTCATGGAATCAAGATAAGATAACCAAAGGGGACTTAATGTGACCGTTGATACGACTCATACTAACTTTCTTGAGGGTCTCACCTAAGTCATGATATAGATTTAACATTTTGTGTGCAGCAATATTACATATCTGCAGCTCGGGAACTCGCAAGATTAGCTGGAATAAGCAGATCGCCTCTGGTACAACATTTTTCTGAAACACTTTCAGGGATAACAACTATCAGGAGCTTTGATCAAGAACCAAAATTCCGCAGTGACATCATGAGACTTAACGACTGTTATTCTCGATTGAGGTTCCATGCCATTTCTGCTATGGAATGGCTCTGCTTCCGTCTTGATCTTTTATCTACTGCTGCATTTGCGCTTTCACTTGTTATCTTAGTTTCTATCCCCGAAGGAGTCATTAATCCAAGTAAAATTACCGCTCTCTTATCTGTTTGTATTTGAATCCATTCACAACTAAGTTTTACCTTTCTTTCTCTGTATTCTGTTTCTTAAAGGCTTTGCAGGATTAGCCGTTACATATGCACTCACCCTAAATAGCCTGCAAGCCACATTGATATGGACACTTTGCGATCTTGAGAACAAAATGATATCTGTGGAGAGAATGCTTCAATATGTAAACATACCTAGTGAACCACCTCTTGTGATTGATTCAACTCGGCCTGAGAAGTCGTGGCCATATCATGGAGAGATTACAATTTGTAACCTGCAGGTAGTTGAACTATCTCCTTCTTTCGTCCTCATATGGGAAGTTCTTGTGAGTGATATAAGCTAAATAAACTATGCAGGTACGATATGGGGCACATTTGCCCATGGTGCTGCGCGGGCTGACATGCACTTTCCCTGGAGGCCTGAAAACCGGAATTGTTGGAAGAACAGGATGTGGAAAATCCACTTTAATTCAAACCCTTTTTCGGATTGTGGAACCAGCAGCCGGTGAAATTAAAATCGACGGGATTAACATTTTGACCATTGGACTGCACGACTTGCGTTCAAGACTAAGCATCATACCTCAAGATCCAACCATGTTCGAAGGCACAGTTCGTAGTAACTTGGACCCTCTTGAGGAATACACTGATGACCAAATCTGGGAGGTTCGTTGGCTTTTGTTTCTTTATGTGTTTCAGTAGTCAAAAGAAGGAAGATTCTCACACTATTGTTGTTTTCTTATTTCAGGCACTTGACAAGTGCCAGCTTGGAGATGAAGTAAGGAAGAAAGAATTAAAGCTTGATACCACTGGTTTGTTAAAAACACTATTTTCACAAAGAATAATCTTTAAAAATACAATGATGAATGTTATAAGTGGTATTTTTGTGTGTTTCAGTTAGCGAGAATGGACAGAACTGGAGTGTTGGTCAGAGACAATTGGTGTGTCTTGGACGTGTCTTGCTCAAGAGAAGCAGAGTATTGGTTCTTGATGAAGCCACTGCTTCGGTGGATACCGCGACTGATAATCTTATCCAGGAGACTCTAAGACAACATTTTTCAGACTGTACAGTGATAACAATCGCACACAGAATATCCTCTGTTATAGACAGCGATATGGTCCTAGTCCTAGACCAAGGTTGGGTAGTCATAATCATACACTTCCTAATAAGTTATTCTATGGGAAGACTTATGTTACAATTTATCATCTATTTACTTGCAGGGCTTATCGAAGAACATGATTCACCGGCTAGATTGCTTGAAGACAAGTTGTCGTCTTTCTCAAAGCTCGTTGCAGAGTACACAGCGAGCTCGAGTTCCAGATTCAAAAGAAGCTGACTGAATAAAAGATCCATGAAAACGAGTGAAATCAGTCTGAACCTGGTTCTGTTTTAATTATCCTGCATTGTCTTAGTGTCTACCCAAAATTGAACTGTGATTTGTAAAAATAAGTTTTGTATAATATATATTTTTCTTTCTAATGAAATGTCCATGGAAGTGGCAAAAAGGAACAATGGCCACATCTCTAGTGCTGTAACTAAACTCTTTTCTTCCTCTCTTATCTTAAGGTATCGGGAAACAGTGCAGCGACAAGGGGGTGAAAAAGAAGAAGATTTCTAGGTGACCATGGACCAGTCGTTGTATTAAATAGAGAGGTTTGATTTCTCGAATCAAAAATGTGAGAAAGAAGAAGATTTCATCATCCTACAACACGAAGTCACGAACCGATGTAAGTATCATTTGTTTCTGTTAAAACATGTGTCTTCTTGTTTATCTGTCTACTATATTTTTTGAATTTAAAATATAAAAAAACTTTGACTTTAAAATTTATAAGTATATATATTATATAAAAAATACACAAATAATTTTAGTTTTTGGCATATAAATTTATTCAAATTAATTTGAAATTGTTTCCAAACATATTTTATTATTTATTAAGACAATTCTCGAAATATCATTTAAAAGTTTTTTTAAAACAATAATTGTATTTTTTGCTTATTAAAAGAAGTTCAATATTTTATCACCATTATTATTCATTATATTTATATAATTAATTTTTTCGTTTTGTATAAGTTTTTTGATATATGTATATTTTCTATAATGGGTTTTAAACTTTATGGTTAAAATTTGATATTAAAAGTTTCAATAAGTAGATTCCATGTTATGGACCTTTTAGGTTTCATATTTTGGGTTTTTTTGGTTTTTATTCAAATTATGAGAGTGTTTCCTCGATTAATATATATAATAAGTTCTCAAACATGTAGATGAGTTTTTTCAATATTTTGCATTTTTGCTTATTGAGAGAAGAATATCACAGATTCACAGGGGAGTTTCTAGGAACATGGTACAAGGCTTTAACAATTATAAAACTGATGTTTGGTAGGTTGGTTCGTCATGGTATATATCTTATTGTATTTGTGGCTTGTCTTGGTCTTCAAAAGTAGTATTATTTATTGACTCAATAGGCCTATAAATAAATATCAAGTCACAAAGTAATCACTTTTCATCAACACTCCTTTCATTTCCTGATGGAGAATTCTAAGGAGTTTTTTCTCCTTCAGCCCATCTTTCTCTCCCTTTTCTTGAATCTGGTGTTGTTGCTTATTCTTTTTGGTTCATGGGTTTGCAAGAAGAGGGTAGCTTGTGAAAAGAGAGATGGTTTCATGAATAAAACTGTTACAAATATGTGTTTAACTTATAATAAACTGGTTGTTGTGTGTTGTGTGTCACTATTTGTGTTTTACTCTGTGCTTACATTGCTCAGTGTCTTCCACTGGCATACAAATGGCTGGAATCTCTTAGATCTTCTGTTGAATGCCCTTACCTGGGGTACCATCTCTATTAACCTGCGCGGTCTATACACTTATTCTCATGAGGGAAGGTTACCATTGATGCTTGGCGTCTGGTGGGTATTCTACTTCTTGGTTTCTTGCTACCGTCTTGTGCTAGACTTGGTTCTATTCAGGAAGCAAGGATTTGTGTCAGTTCACATTATAACGTCTTATGCAGTCAGCGTTTTCGTTAGCTTTGTTCTCTGTTGTTCATTCTTGTGGAAGAAAAGAGAAGGTGAAAGGAGGATCAACCTTGTCGAAGAACCACTCTTGACTAGTGCTGATACTAGTGAGAATGAAAGCTATGATGAAGTCACTACACCATTTTCAAAAGCTGGGATTCTAAGCCTCATGAGTTTCTCTTGGATGAGTCCTTTGATTGCTTTAGGAAATGAGAAAATCATAGACAACAAGGATGTCCCTCAAGTTGACAGTAGTGACAGAGCTGAGAATCTATTTCGGCTGTTTAGAAGTAAGCTTGAATGGGACGATGGCGAAAGAAGGATCACTTCCTTTAAGCTTATCAAGGCACTCTTCTTTTCAGTGTGGCGAGACATTGTCTTGTCAACTCTGTTTGCTTTTGTCTACACGTTGTCTTGCTACGTTGCACCCTATCTCATGGATACTTTCGTTCAGTACCTGAACGGTCACAGACTATATAAAAACCAAGGGTATGTGTTGGTGACAATTTTCTGTGTTGCTAAGCTTGTTGAATGCCAAACTCGGAGACATTGGTTCTTCAGGGCGCAAAAAGCTGGGCTTGGAATGAGAGCGGTCCTGGTTACGATGGTCTACGAAAAGGGCTTGACCCTTCCATGTCACTCAAAGCAAGGACACACTAGCGGAGAGATTTTAAACCTCATGGCAGTAGATGCTGATAGGATAAATGCCTTTGCTTGGTTCATGCATGATCCATGGATACTTGTTTTACAAGTTAGTTTGGCCTTATGGATCTTGTACAAAAGCCTCGGACTTGGATCCATCGCGGCTTTTCCTGCAACTATATTGGTTATGCTGGCAAATTTTCCCTTTGCAAAGCTGGAAGAGAAGTTTCAAAGCAATTTGATGAAGTCTAAAGACAATAGGATGAAGAAAACATCAGAGGTCTTACTAAACATGAGGATTCTCAAACTTCAAGGATGGGAGATGAAGTTCCTTTCAAAGATTATCGAACTTAGACATATCGAAGCGAGCTGGCTCAAGAAATATGTGTATAACGCAGCTGCTATAAGCTCTGTATTGTGGACTGCACCTTCCTTCATATCTGCAACAGCTTTTGGTGCTTGTATATTGCTGAAGATACCTCTTGAATCAGGGAAGATACTAGCGGCTCTTGCAACGTTTCGGATTCTGCAAAGTCCAATCTACAAACTTCCTGAAACAATATCGATGATTGTTCAGACAAAGGTATCTCTTGGCA
The DNA here is from genome assembly GCA_963556525.1 of Cochlearia excelsa. NCBI lineage: Eukaryota > Viridiplantae > Streptophyta > Magnoliopsida > Brassicales > Brassicaceae > Cochlearia > Cochlearia excelsa. The sequence goes on from OY748330.1 coordinate 34,399,755, forward strand.
GGATTGCATCTTTTCTATGTCTAGATGATCTGCAGAAAGATGTTGTGGAGAGACTTACTAATAGAAGTTCAAAAATGGTTTTGGAAGTCAGCAATGGTTCTTTCTCTTGGGATGAATCCTCTCTGATCCCGACACTAAGAGACATGAGTTTCAAAGTATCTCATGGGATGAATGTTGCTATTTGTGGTACCGTTGGCTCGGGTAAATCAAGCTTACTCTCATCCATACTTGGTGAAGTTCCCAAAATATCTGGAAGTGTTAAGGTTTGTGGAAGCAAGGCGTACATTGCACAATCTCCGTGGATCCAAAGCGGCAAAGTCGAAGATAATATTCTGTTTGGTAAGCCAATGGAAAGAGAATGGTACGAGAATGTGCTTGAAGCATGTTCTTTGAACAAGGACTTGGAGTTGCTTCCCTTCCATGACCAGACGGTTATTGGGGAAAGGGGTATCAATCTAAGCGGTGGACAGAAGCAACGTATACAGATCGCTCGTGCTCTCTACCAGAACGCGGATATTTATCTGTTTGATGACCCTTTTAGTGCAGTAGATGCTCATACTGGAGCACATCTCTACAAGGTAATAACACAAGTTTACTTTTCTTTTTGATAATCTTGAGCTACGTGTATGTATTTTAATATGATTTCTCTCGCGTATCGTCCTTTCTAACAGGAAGTACTGCTTGGTATTTTGAGAAACAAGACAGTCATATATGTCACTCATCAAGTAGAATTTCTGCCTGAAGCTGATCTTATACTGGTTTGTGACTTGTTTGCTCTACCATCTTGAATTATCTTATCACATACTTTTGAAATCAAGTAATCATTTTGGTAGGTTATGAAAGATGGAAAGATCACTCAAGCAGGGAAGTACAAAGAGATTCTTGACTCTGGAACAGATTTCATGGAACTTGTGGGAGCTCACAATGATGCCTTAGCAAATGTTGATTCATATGAAACAGGCTATGATTCTGCAAAATCAACTATGAATGAAGAAAAAGACATAGCTAATGACGAAGAAAAACTAGAGAAAGATTCAGGTAAGCCAAGAGGGCAACTAGTGCAAGAAGAGGAAAGGGAGAAGGGGAAAGTTGCGTTCACCGTCTACAAAAAATACATGGGACTAGCATACGGAGGAGCAGTTATTCCTTTTATATTGTTAGTACAGATTCTGTTTCAGCTTCTACACATTGGGAGTAACTATTGGATGACTTGGGTGACTCCTGTTTCCAAGGATGTTGAGCCTCCAGTGAATGGCTTTACATTGATTGTTGTCTATGTAGCTTTAGCCATCGCGAGCTCCTTATGCATACTCGTTCGAGCACTGCTGGTTTCAATGACTGGTTTCAAGATGGCTACGGAACTCTTCACACAAATGCATCTCCGAATTTTCCGTGCTTCCATGTCTTTCTTTGATGCCACACCAATGGGGAGGATTTTGAATAGAGTAAGTGACTAACTTCATATGCCTAGTTACATGAAATCCGCATTGACAATAGCGAAAACAGAACCTACAAACTTGTTCACCTGATTGTTCTGTTGGTTTCAGGCTTCTACAGACCAAAGTGTCGCGGACTTGAGATTACCTGGTCAATTTGCATACGTTGCTATTGCTGCTATTAACATTTTTGGGATCATTGGAGTGATGGTACAAGTAGCTTGGCAGGTCCTTATCATCTTCATCCCTATCGTCGCTGCGTGTGCCTGGTACCGGGTATTAATCATAAGGCTTCTTACTTATTGATATCAAGCATACGAAGATTCTTGTGGTTGTCACTCTAAATTATTTGGTTTTATCTCTGTACACAGCAATATTACATATCCGCAGCTCGGGAACTCGCAAGATTAGCTGGAGTAAGTAGATCACCTCAGGTACATCATTTTTCTGAGACACTTTTAGGTATAACAACTATCAGGAGCTTTGATCAAGAACCAAGATTCCTCGGCGACATCATGAGGCTCAACGATTGTTTTACTCGGCTGAGGTTTCATTCCAATGGGGTAACGGAATGGCTATGCTTCCGCCTTGAACTGTTATCAACTCTGGCATTCGCGGGTTCACTTGTTATATTAGTTTCTGCGCCTGATGGAGTCATTAATCCAAGTAAGTCACAAACCCTTATTTATCAATGCCTTTTGTTTTGGTTTACGTTCACAACTGAAAATTCTTCTGTGTCTTGCTTTTAATAGGCCTTGCAGGATTGGCTATTACATATGCACTCAATCTAAACAGCTTGCAATCAACTTTAATATGGACTCTTTGTGATCTTGAGAACAAAATGATATCTGTGGAGAGAATGCTTCAATATGTTAACATTCCTAGTGAACCACCTCTTGTGATTGAATCAACTCGGCCTGAGAAATCGTGGCCTAGTCGCGGAGAGATTACTATTTGTAACCTGCAAGTACGGTATGGTCCACATTTGCCTGTGGTGCTACATGGACTGACATGTACATTTCCAGGAGGCCTAAAAACCGGAATCGTTGGAAGAACAGGATGTGGCAAATCAACTCTAATTCAAACCCTTTTCAGGATTGTTGAACCTGCAGCCGGAGAAATCAGAATCGACGGTATTAACATCTTGACTATTGGACTGCATGACTTGCGTTCAAGACTAAGTATCATACCTCAAGAACCAACCATGTTTGAAGGCACAGTGAGAAGTAACTTGGACCCTCTTGAGGAATACAATGATGAACAAATCTGGGAGGTTTGTTGGCTATTGTTTCTTTATGTTTCCGCGTACAGCGAAAAGGAAGCTTCTCATTGTTCTTGGTTTCTTGTTTCAGGCACTTGACAAGTGCCAACTCGGAGATGAAGTAAGGAAGAAAGAGCTAAAGCTAGATTCTACTGGTTAGTATAAACTATGTATACAAAGATTGTATTGATTCTTTGTAACATAGTAATGAATGGACTTGAGTGTTTTTGTGTGTTTCAGTTAGTGAGAATGGACAGAACTGGAGTGTTGGTCAGAGACAATTGGTTTGTCTTGGAAGAGTCTTGCTCAAGAGAAGCAAATTGTTGGTTCTTGATGAAGCCACTGCTTCTATCGATACAGCTACTGATAATCTGATCCAGGAGACTCTCAGGCAACATTTTTCGGATTGTACGGTGATAACAATAGCACACAGAATCTCATCTGTTATAGACAGTGATATGGTCTTGCTCCTAGACCAAGGTCCTGAACTCATATGATCATCCACTCTTATATGTTTGTTTTATCAAAAGACTTGTATTAATATTGTCTTTTGCAATATTGTCTTTTGTATACTAAGTGCAGGGCTTATCAAAGAACATGATTCACCGGAGAAATTGCTTGAAGACAAGTCATCATATTTCTCAAAGCTTGTGGCAGAGTACACATCAAGGTCGGATTCCAAATTCAAAAGAATCTCTTAGAATCAAAAATACTTATGAATGAGACAAATAAAAAAGCTAAACAAGTTTGTATTGTAATTTTGTAAAATTACGTGTGTGTTAAGACTTTTATTTGATGAAACTTCTATGAAAGTGGTATAATTGAAATGGCACGAAGAAAAGTTGGTACAAAGACTTGGCTTCATCCTAAAAAGGGCTTATGGGGCAATTAAAGTGATTAGATTATAGACTTTGTGGTATCTTTTCATTACTACCATATACTATTATTGAGTAATAATTCATAAGAGATAAATACTATTATTATTATATAGTGGACAAAGACAAGTATCCATTGACTGACAAGAACAAAGACTTGCCACTTTACTTGCTGCCCAATCTGTTGTTTTTCTTCCCAAGAAAAATTTGTGCACTAAAATTTTTTCTGCCCAATACAACTTTCAAAATATTCCAAACTAATAATTTATTATTATCACTCACCAATACGAAAAGTATAATAATACACTTTTGTATAGATTTCTGATTTTGTAATTTTACGAGCTTATTTTTGTCAAGCCATATGAAAGGTTTTCCCTCACACGATTAAGCTTGACAACACATAAGAAATGTTACATTAAATGTGCGTAAGAAGAAGCCAAGATCAAACAATATACTTTACGTTACAAATATTTAACATTTAAGCCAATAAAACATACGTTACAAAAATGCAAATAAGTAAACAAGTTATTGTCAAAATAATTTACAGCCATGAGAAGTTCATGGACACTAGTGGAAAAGTCAAACCTGTCCCACAAAGTAGGCTCTTTTGTCACGATACTATTTAATTAAAGAAAAATAAATATACTATTAAAGCTACAAACAAAATCTAATTAAAGTATGAGAAATTCACAAAACTACACCCTTTCAATTCTCCCTTCACAAAACTACACCTAATTCAATATTTTCATAAGTTTACACTCTTTCAAAATTTTAAAAGCTTGATTTACCTTTTTAAAAATTATCAAAATTAAATTTTTTTTCATTTGGATTCGCTAATTAGTGTTTAGGCTATAGTATTAAGGGGTAAGATTGTTTGGGTAGGGTTTCTTTGAATTTAATTTTGAGTGTTTAGATGTAGTTTTGTGAAGTATTTTGGAAATGGTATAGTTTTGTGAAATATAATTCAAATAGTGTAGTTTTATAATTCTCCTATTCCACTAAAAATCTCTTTAAACTAAAGATTAATAAAAGAAAGATTAAATAGAAGAAAGAAGCTCAGTTTTTTCAACTCAAAAAATACTTGGAAAATAAAATAGGTGTCGAAGAAATATTAATTAGACTAATGATAAATTGTTCAATATACTTAAGTAACATTACATTATTTATGTATATTTTATTCCTATTTTATTTGGTTAAAATCTTAACTATTTTTATAATCTTCTTTAAAATTCGCTCAATTTTTGTTGGCAACAAATCAGCTCATCTCAACAGAATATCCTTTATTTGGCTTACAATTTTGAATTTTGCAACATTTTTCTTTTCAAAAAAACATTATGTGAAAAAGCCAAAAAAAAGGTTTACAAAAGATCCGTGAGAAAGGAACCCTTGAGCCACCCAAGTGGCCGTCTTCTTCTCTTGGGACCGTTTTGTCTTGGTCGTAGTTTCGTGGGCTTGCTCTCCAAGGGATACTCTCTATAAAGTATTCTCCTTTCGTTGAAAACTTTGGTACCAACTCACTAAAACTACGACTCAAAATCATTATAAAACAGAGAGAGAGAGAGAAAGAATCAAAGAAAAGAGAGAAGAGCAAAAGCTATGGACTTTATGGTTTCAACAAAGGAGAACGGTATGTTAACAATGTTGTTCTCGCTTTCGGAATCTATATTGCATATGGGTTCTAGTTCTTTTCTTCTGAAACCTCTTTTCGTGAGATGGGTTTCTGGTTTCTTACACGCGGTTTTGTTGCTTGTTCTGTTTTGCTCATGGGTTCGTAAGAAAATTAGTGGAAGTAATAATGGTTTTGGTGTTGTTAAGGAGAGTCTCAAAGATAGGAGAAACTCACGGTTTAGGTCGGTTCTGTCTTGTTGTTTAGCACTGTCTCTTCTTAATCTGGTGTTGATGTCTTTGAGTGGTTTCTATTGGTATGAGAGTGGTTGGTCAGATGATGAGCAGCTAGTTTCTTTAGTTGGACTTTTATTGGGAATGATTTCTTGGGGGGTTTTGTCGATTTGCTTGCTTAGGTGTAGTGATTATGAGCAAAAGTCTCAGTTTTTACTTAGGATTTGGTTGGGTTTCTATCTCGCGGTTTCTTGCTACGCTCTTGTGGTGGACATTGTTATGTACAAGAGACAAGAAACCGTGCCTATTGAGCTTCTGGTGCACGATGTAGTTGCTTCGAGTGCGGCTTTGTTTCTTGTTTATGTGGCTTTCCTCAAAAAAGCTAGAGCTAGAGGCGACTGCAATGGAGTTTTGGAGGAACCATTGTTGAATGGTGTTGATACTAGTGTTGGTGGTGGTGTAGATGTTAATAAGAAGAGTGAGAGTGATGAGGCTACTCCTTATTCGAGTGCTGGTGTTTTGGGTCTTTTGACTTTCTCATGGATGAGTCCATTAATAGACCTTGGAAATAGGAAAGCCGTTGATCTAGAAGATGTTCCGCAGCTACATGCTAACGACAGTGTTGTCGGTTTAGCCCCTAAGTTTAGGAGTATGCTTGAGTCATCAGATGTGGGTGAGAGAAGTGGAGTCAACACATTCAAGCTCATAAAAGCGTTGTTCATTTCAGCTCAGTGGGAGATTCTAGTGACTGCATTCCTTGCTTTCATCTACACGGTTGCATCATATGTAGGGCCTGCACTCATTGATACATTTGTTCAATACCTCAATGGGCGTAGACAATACAACAATGAAGGATATGTGCTCGTCATTACTTTCTTTGTTGCTAAGTTTGTGGAGTGCCTTTCACAAAGACATTGGTTCTTTAGATTGCAAAAGGTTGGTATAAGGATGAGGTCTTCCTTGGTCGCAATGATATACGAAAAGGGTCTGACTCTTTCTTGCCAATCGAAGCAAGGAAGCACAAGCGGGGAGATTATAAATTTCATGACTGTGGATGCTGAGAGGATTGGTAATTTTAGTTGGTACATGCATGACCCATGGATGGTTTTGTTACAAATCGGCCTAGCTCTTTGGATATTGTATAGAAATCTTGGATTAGCATCAATAGCGGCTTTAATTGCTACCATTATAGTCATGCTGGTGAATTTTCCATTTGGGAGAATGCAAGAAAGGTTTCAGGAGAAGTTAATGGAAGCTAAGGATAACCGGATGAAGTCAACTTCTGAGATCTTAAGAAACATGAGGATTCTCAAACTTCAAGGGTGGGAAATGAAGTTTCTTTCCAAGATTTTCGATCTCAGGAAGTCCGAGGAAGGATGGCTGAAAAAGTATGTGTATAACTCGGCTATTATAAGCTTTGTTTTCTGGGGGGCTCCTACTTTGGTGTCAGTCAGCACTTTTGGTGCTTGTATACTTCTTGGAATTCCACTTGAATCAGGAAAGATACTCTCGGCGCTTGCAACCTTCAGGATTCTACAAGAGCCGATCTACAATCTTCCCGACACTATCTCTATGGTTGTGCAAACAAAAGTATCTCTTGATAGAATTGCATCCTATCTTTGTCTAGACAATTTACAGCCAGACGTAGTAGAGAGGCTTCCTAAAGGAAGTTCAGACATAGCTGTGCAAGTGACCAATGGCACTTTATCTTGGGATGTTACATCTGCTAACCCGACTCTAAAAGAGATCAACTTCAAGGTATTTCCTGGGATGAAGGTTGCAGTTTGTGGCACCGTTGGCTCTGGGAAGTCGAGCTTGCTTTCATCTATACTAGGAGAAGTACCCAAGATATCTGGAAGTGTTAAGGTTTGTGGGACAAAAGCTTACGTTGCACAATCTCCTTGGATCCAGAGCGGTAAAATCGAGGAAAACATCTTGTTTGGAAAGCCTATGGAAAGGGAAAGATATGAAAAGGTGCTTGAAGCATGTTCCTTGAAGAAGGATCTGGAGATACTTTCATTTGGTGATCAGACTGTTATAGGAGAACGAGGGATCAATTTGAGTGGTGGACAGAAGCAAAGGATACAGATTGCGCGTGCTCTCTACCAAGATGCGGATATCTATCTATTTGATGATCCTTTTAGTGCTGTGGATGCTCACACAGGGTCACATCTCTTTAAGGTACAATCTCGTGTATTAGCCATTGTTATGTTCTATCTTTTTAAGCGAACTATATTGAGTTTCATTCTTTCTCTCCTTTCAGGAAGTTTTGATGGGCCTTTTGTGTTCCAAATCGGTTATATATGTAACTCATCAAGTTGAGTTTTTACCTGCTGCTGATCTTATATTGGTATGTGAATACTTTACTTTTCTTTATCTTGTTAATTTTGTCACTGTGGATAGATGAAGTCATTCAAATTATATTGTCTTATGGTTATCAGGTCATGAAAGATGGAAAGATTAGCCAGGCAGGCAAATACAATGATATCCTCAACTCTGGAACTGATTTTATGGAGCTTATAGGTGCGCATGAAGAGGCTCTAGCAGTAGTTGGTGCAGTCGATTCCAATTCTGTTTCTAAGAAACCAACTTTGGGTGAAGAAAATGGTGTTGTGAGAGATGATATTGGGCTCGACTGGAAACAAGAAAGTCAAGATATGAAGAACGATAAGTCAGACTCTGGAGAGCCCACAAGACAGCTTGTTCAAGAGGAAGAGAGGGAGAAAGGAAGCGTCGCTTTAGATGTATACTGGAAATATATCACGCTGGCGTATGGTGGAGCTCTTGTACCTTTCATAGTGTTGGCACAAATTCTATTTCAACTTCTACAGATTGGTAGCAACTACTGGATGGCTTGGGCTACTCCTGTTTCCAAGGATGTTCAAGCTCCTGTGAAAATTTCAACTTTAATGATTGTTTATGTTGCTTTGGCCGTTGGAAGTTCTCTGTGCATTCTTGTTAGAGCCACGCTTCTAGTCACGGCTGGTTACAAGACTGCAACTGAACTGTTTCACAAAATGCACCACTGCATTTTCCGCTCTCCGATGTCTTTCTTTGATTCCACTCCAAGCGGAAGAATCATGAACAGAGTACGTGGCAGGCCATTAGTTATTTTTTGGATTTCGATATTTTTTTTATTTCGTCATCAATGTTGTATTATCTTGCTATAGGCTTCTACCGACCAGTCTGCGGTGGATTTGGACATACCCTATCAATTTGGATCAGTTGCTATCACAGTCATTCAGCTTATTGGAATCATTGGTGTTATGTCTCAAGTTTCTTGGCTGGTATTTCTTGTATTCATCCCTGTGGTTGCTGCCTCCATATGGTATCAGGTATTTTCCAGATAAACTTTACAATGTGGCGGTGCTTATTAGTTTGTTTTGTTAAGTTATAGCTAAGTTTATGTAAGTGATGAAAATATTACATCTTTGCAGAGGTATTACATAGCTGCAGCGCGAGAACTTTCACGGTTAGTTGGAGTATGCAAAGCCCCTCTGATTCAGCATTTTGCTGAAACGATTTCAGGGTCAACAACCATCAGGAGTTTCAATCAAGAATCTAGATTCCGTGGTGACAACATGAGGCTAAGTGATGGTTACTCTAGGCCGAAATTTTACGCAGCTGGAGCCATGGAATGGCTTTGCTTTCGACTTGATATGTTATCTTCGCTTACATTTGCCTTTTCACTGGTTTTCTTGATCTCCATACCTACTGGAGTGATTGATCCAAGCCTCGCCGGATTAGCCGTGACTTATGGACTCAGTTTGAATACTCTGCAAGCTTGGCTGATATGGACTCTGTGTAATCTAGAGAACAAAATCATATCGGTAGAGAGAATCCTTCAGTATGCAAATGTTCCCAGTGAACCGCCACTTGTTATAGAATCAAACCGACCTGAGCAATCATGGCCTTCACGTGGAGATGTTGAGATTCGTAATCTTCAGGTATCTATCTATACCTTGTTTCGATCAAGATCCCACACTTGTTTCAATTTCTGTCTTAACCTTTGGAATTATTTTTTTAGGTACGATATGCTCCACATATGCCACTTGTGTTGCGAGGAATAACATGTACATTCAAAGGAGGTTTAAGGACCGGAATCGTTGGAAGAACAGGAAGCGGGAAATCGACTTTGATACAAACGCTTTTCCGCATTGTAGAGCCTTCAGCTGGAGAAATCAAGATAGATGGAGTCAATATATTGACCATTGGCTTGCACGACCTGCGTTTACGACTAAGTATTATACCTCAAGATCCAACCATGTTTGAAGGAACAGTGAGAAGCAACTTGGACCCTCTTGAAGAGTACACAGATGATCAAATCTGGGAGGTAAGTCGGTTAAAGTTTCTGAAAGCCGCTCGCTCTCTTTCTTTAACTATCTTTCTTTAACTGATGTTTTTGTGGTGTTTTAGGCTCTTGACAAGTGCCAGCTCGGAGACGAGGTGAGGAAAAAGGAGCAAAAGCTAGACTCATCTGTGAGTGAGAATGGAGAGAATTGGAGTATGGGACAGAGGCAGCTCGTGTGTCTTGGCAGAGTTCTTCTCAAGAGAAGTAAAATATTGGTGCTTGATGAAGCCACTGCTTCTGTTGACACTGCCACAGATAATCTTATCCAGAAAACGCTAAGAGAACACTTCTCGGATTGCACGGTTATAACCATTGCACACAGGATATCTTCGGTTATTGACAGCGACATGGTTCTGCTTCTAAGCAATGGTTTGTTGTTCTGAAAACTACTCTAAAATTCATTCGATAGAACGTATGTGCGCGCGCAACTTGAATCATTGATGAATTGTCTTTTTTTGTTTTGGCTATAATGTTACAGGGATCATTGAGGAGTATGATTCTCCAGTGAGATTGTTGGAAGACAAGTCTTCATCTTTTGCTAAACTCGTAGCTGAGTACACCGCAAGATCAAGTTCTAGTTTCGACTAAACCTCAGTTTTTTCTTAGTGATGATGATGATGATGATGATAATGTTGAAGCTAAATAAGCAATGATTATGTATCTCTACTTTGAAAGTTTAATGTAATAATGTAATGTTTATATAATAAGATTGAATCCTGCTTTTGCCTGTTGAGCAGAATACAAGTCTTGTAAAGCAAACCGGTTTGGTCTTGTTATATCAATCTTGACGCTGAGAACGGTCCATGAACAAACCGGACCGGTTAAGTCATCAAAAAGACCTTTTTTGAGTGGTTGGTGATGGGGAACGATAGGGCTATTTTTGTCATTTAACAACCTCTGCCACTTGCCGGGACACGACTTTGGTCTGAACAAAAACAATCTCGACGGAGGAAAGGCGCAGCCTTTTAGTCTCTCCGCGACAACATTAGTCTCTCCAGAGACATTCTTTAGCTATGAACCCTACTTTTCCTCTGTTTCAATCTCTCCAAATTGTGTTGTGACCGGCATGGCACTTGAGTTATCTGTTCTGGGTCGATCTGTTGTTGGCGCAAAAGCTTCAAATTTGAAGAGATATGGTCAAAAATCGAATCTTTCAGGAAGGTTTCTCACGAGAACAGAGCTGCACACATTTCTTCCTCTTGCTAAGAACTCAGATTTGAATTTGAGATTGCGAAAAAGATGTGAATTTAGCAGATACAGGAGTAGCTTTATGCTGTTTAGCACGAGTCAATATCAAGAGGGCGGTTCGAAAAACTCCGATTCTGGAGAAAAGGAGCTTGATTTGATAAAGGTATTGCTGAAACGTGTGGTTGTTGTAGGAGCAATAGCTTGTGGTGTTTACTTGTATGGATGCAAACAAGTGTTGGCATCGGCAGGTGTTGTTGAAGCAGGACACGATGTGTTTGGTCAGAGCGTTGTGCTGTTCAAGAAAGCGTTGCCTAAGATTTATCAGGTTCTTAGGGTACTTAGAGAGCAAGGTCTAATATTGGCTGCTCTTCTCAGCCTCTCAGCGTTCTTCTCTATGGCAGAGACGTCCATTACCACTTTGTGGCCTTGGAAGGTAAAACCATGTCATGATATGTTTACTCTTGGTTTGTTGTTTGAAAGAGCATTGTCTCTGGTTTCTTGTCTGGTCACTTAGATTTTAATTTGGTTTGATCTGATTGGTTCTGATGTATTGTTGTTTGATGTGAGGTTCATCGCAGGTGCGTGAATTGGCTGAGAAAGAGCCAGAGAATGGTGTATTCAGAATGCTCCGCAGTGATGTTACAAGATTCTTGACGACTATACTTATTGGAACAACGTACTGGGTTTTTTCTCCTAGATGCAATTTTTCTTTAGAGGATTGCTTGAAAATAAGTCTCTTACCTTAGGTCTTGTGGTTGGTCTTAGTGTTGTGAATATTGCGGCAACTGCACTAGTCACCGAAGCAGCAACAGCTATATTTGGGGAAGCTGGTGTTAGTGCTGCCACTGGATTGATGACAGTAAGTATAAATGTTTTGATGCTTTTTCATGTATGGATATTCTTTAGCCAGCGTCATTGCTTCCTAAGTTTTTTACATTTAAATGACTATATAGGTGGCTATATTACTCCTAACTGAGATTACTCCTAAAAGTGTTGCTGTCCACAATGCTCAAGAAGTTGCAAGGATTGTAGTAAGTTTAAATCAATTGGTCTTGGTTCACTTCAACAATCTTTATATGGATACCTATTGGCTTTAATCATTGTGATAGGAACTAGCTTAAACTGTTTAAGTCTCTCATCGAAGGAATACATGACGTATTTTGTCTGACTGTGCATCTAGGTCAGGCCAGTGGCGTGGCTTTCCTTAGTATTATATCCTGTCGGAAGAATTGTCACATATCTGTCAATGGGAATACTGAAAATTCTTGGCTTAAAAGGACGAAGGTATGCATCAGCCTAGACCTGTTTTAGTATCTCTTATAGTTTTTGACATTCTAAGTAAGAAAAATAGTTTATTTGGTTTGCTGCGTTCTCCTTGTTGAAAGTTGATGGATCATTCTTGTTATAATCTCCTTTTTTGTGTCAGTGAACCATACGTTACTGAAGATGAGTTGAAGCTGATGCTACGGGGTGCAGAATTAAGTGGCGCCATTGAAGAAGAGGAGCAGGTATAAGTTTTGTAATATCCTAGCTATTTTGTTTATAATCTATACCGTACCGACATTTATTATGTTGATTGTTCTACAGGATATGATTGAAAATGTGTTGGAGATCAAGGATACACATGTTAGAGAGGTGATGACTCCTCTTGTTGATGTAGTTGCAATTGACGCCAGCGGCACTCTAGTTGATTTTCATAGTATGTGGGTGACCCATCAGTACTCGAGGTAAATAAATATCCAAAGCCGTCTTTTTAATCCCTTTTTTCATGGGATTATTGATTACACACTCATATGATTTCTTCTCAGGGTGCCTGTTTTTGAGCAGCGTATAGATAATATAGTGGGAATCGCTTATGCTATGGATCTTCTAGATTATGTTCAGAAGGTTTGACGGTTCTCTTTCCTGTTTCTTGCTTCCAGTGTTTCTTAAGGTTTCTCTGTTAATCGTTTTTGTGGTGTAGAATGAAATATAATGTGTTTGATTTTGAAGGGTGATCTGCTAGAAAGTACTTCTGTCGGTGATATGGCACATAAACCAGCCTACTTTGTGCCTGGTAAATACTTATGAATTTGATTCTACAAACTGAAGAATATCTAATGGTATGTGTTATACTTTTGCAGATTCAATGTCAGTTTGGAATCTTCTTAGAGAATTTCGCATAAGAAAGGTTCACATGGCAGTTGTCCTTAACGAGTATGGTGGAACCATTGGAGTATGTGCTGCTCGTCTTCTATGCTTATCTACTCTCTCTTCTACAATTTGCTAATATCACTCATATCTAATTTGCTTCTTGCAGATAGTAACTCTTGAAGATGTGGTCGAAGAGATTGTTGGTGAAATATTTGATGAAAATGATTCAAAAGTAAATATCCTAGTTTCAAACTCTTTTAGAAAATCATACTTGACCTGCTGATGAGAAACCTATCTTACACCACTTATGAGTTATGATAACCATTAGTAAGGGTATGTTCCATTACTAAATTTCTCGCCTTCTATGATTCTGGCTCAATAGGAGGAGATTCAGAAGAAGACAGGGTATATTGTGATGAGAGACGAGGGGATATATGATGTTGATGCTAATACATCGATTGACCAGCTATCCGAAGAACTGAACATGAAGATGCCTGAGGTAATGTAACTTTTAGCAGTGGCTTTTGATACCTCTTTTGTGCTTCCTCATGAGCATTTGTCAAAGATTTTATAAACTTTGAAAACAAAACACATCTTTATGTTACGTGTAGGCAGAGAAGCTTTCATCTAAGCCTTCAAAACATGTTAGTGATGCCACTCTTTAAAAGTTATAACCAAAATGTCTTTTCATTTGATATGGCAGGACATTCAGTATGAGACAGTCTCAGGCTTTGTTTGTGAGGCCTTTGGGTATATCCCGAAAACTGGAGAAAGTGTAAAGGTTGTTCTTGAAAAGGAAAACTGGGAAGAGGATGGTGAAGACGAGGAAGGAGGTAAGCAAGAGAGACAGGAGCAGAAGGAAAAGCACCAAATCTATAAAGTAGAGGTACTAGCAGGGAATGCAAGAAAAGTGAGCGCTGTCCGGTTTGAAAGAGTCAACGACATGGATCAAGTGTCGGAAGCAAAAGATGTAAAAAGCATGATCCCTAAATTCGTAAGGAAATGGAGTAGCGAAGAGGATGATGCGAACTCATCGTACCAAGAAATATCTGAGAATGCTGTCTCAGATGAGCATGTATTGGCTGATAATACCAACAAACAATAATCACATTGAGACACACTTCTTTTTTCTTCTTTATGCGGCATTTTTGTCAATTCTTCTTTGTAAAAGAAAGAGGAACAAAAGTAACAAGTAAGCTCACAAATACAAGAATCTTTCTTCTTCGCTTCAATGTAATAATCACATGTCTCTTGCACACAAATACTATTAGTGTCAAAGCTTCTTGTAACTGTGAACAACACAAAGGCTCTTACAATGTCTGAAGAACCTTTGACGCCACGTGTATTAGCTATGTTCCTTCACCATCTTCAGCACCTATCTCTCTCTCTACACAAACCTGAATCCAATAGCTTTTGAGTTCCTACTCGAGTTTGATCAGAAATTTCTCAGGTTCTAGCCTCAAATCTCCATTCTTAGGCGCATCAACACAACTCGAGGCACTAGACTACACAAGCCTCTTAAGTGCCTCCACAACATTTGTTACCGGAGGCCGAAGTCCAGGCTCCGTCTGAGAAATAACAACAACAATCCACTCAACACAAACCTTCAACTTGAAGAACATACTAACACAACAGAGAATCAACAATGACCATACCATTACACAGATTGAAACTATATCGGCGAATGTTGATACAGATTCTGGAGGGTAGAGTCCACATAACGCGGGATCAACCATTTCCTCCAGTGTATTCATGTCTTTAAGTTGTGGCTTCGCCCAACGAACTAGAGACTGTTCTTGTTTCGGCCTATCACTGAAAAGATTGTAAGCAAGAAATAACATTTTCAAATACTATATAGTTAGTATACAGGAAGAATACATTATACAAAAATGTATGACCAATGAACCTGTCATAAGGCATTCGACCAGTTAGTAGCTCAAGCATCACCACACCAAAACTGTAAACATCACTCTTTAAAGTGTAAGCCAATGGATCTGTGCATTCTGGTGCATTGTATCCAACTCCAAGATTCTGACTTGTGCGCTGCAAGATATCAAGAAAGGAAGACATTAATACACAGATTTTGGACAGTTCTTTAAATCTTATTACTAGTTTTATAAAGAAGCTCACATTATGAAAGTTAGCCAAGCCATAGTCTGAAAGGTGAGGATTTAGCTCACTGTCAAGTAAAATGTTTGATGACTTGATGTTCTTGTGAACTAATGGAGGTGAACAAACTTCATGAAGGTACCTATCAGAAGATTAAAAAAATTGAAAAACATAGAGTAGCAAATTTGATAAATCTCATTGAAAAGAATGGTATCAAGTAAATTACTCTATAGCTTGAGCAGTTCCGAGAGCGATGCGGATTCTTGTGTTCCAAGTTAATGGGTTGCTGAAATCGTCAGACTGGTGAAGAAACCTGTTAAGAGATCCACTTGTGAAATACTCATAAACAAGCATGTTCCTTCCTTGCCCTGAACAATAGCCCACAAGTTCCGCGATATTCGGGTGGTGAATGCTTGAGATATTAGACACAATGTCTGAGAACTGTTCTGAGTTTTCTTTTCCTAACAGCGAAGAATCAATCTCTTTGACTGCAAATTTCTGATAAAGAAAGTATAACAAGAAAGAAATCAAAACAAAATTTCTTGAGAATTGTTAATGAAAGCAAAAAACCAACAAACCTTTCCATCTTGATACTTAGCTTTATAAACTCTTCCAATGGTTCCTTCACCAATAAGGCGATTTGGCGAGAAACCAGAAGCCGAGTTCTCCAGATCCGTTAGCGCAAACACTCTCACACCGCGAGGAGAGTCTTCTGGACTAGCAGTAGGAGGTATGAGATGAAAAGTAGGAGTATTCTTGAAACTAACAGAAGATGTTCTTTTAACAGAAGCCTTTGTATCGACAGAAGTTTCAGAATCAACCGTCTTCTGGCCTCTGAAATCATCCATAGAGTCAAACTGAAGCATCTGAGATGATTGTGGTGTGAAGAGTGGCTTGCTTCTGTTGGTTCCTCCTCCTTTCTCTTCGTCGAAGAAGTGAGATGAAACATTAGTGTTTTTTCTTCTAGCAAACAACGCAATCACTCCTGCAAAAAATATGAGTCCACCTATACTAGCCACTGCTATTATAACTCCAGTGGTCAGGGCCTTGCTGCTGCCTATACCACCTCCAGAGTTTCTGTCTATATGACGAGTCCCTGGAGGTGGCGAAGGAGCTCTACCGTTTGACCACTTATTTCCTCCAGTTCTAGACCAAGAAGTTCAAGAAAAAGACAAAATCAATGCTTGTTGCATCTTTTTTTATTTTGTTCATTAGAGAATGTGAGATAAAAGACTTACTCAAGGTTTGTTATGTCCTTCAGCTCATTTGGTATCCAACCAGTAAACTGATTGTTTGCGACGTTTCTGTCATTGCAAGTTTCATAAGTAACATTAATGAAAGGAAGGATAGAACTTCTGTGTTATACAGTCTGCAGAATACTTACACATCGTCGATCTGAGGGAGATCTCTAATTGCATTTATAGAGCCTTTGAATTGGTTTTCTTGCAAATGCCTGAACAAAGAGAGTTAAATAAAATATAGCTCAAGGAGATGAAATAGTACAGAGAAGTATAGTTTCAAGTTTGTTTCTTCTCTTACAGTGTTTTAAGGCCTGTTAGATTAGAAAAACTCTGTGGTAGCTTCCCTGTGAGCTGGTTAGAAGACAGATCACTGCAAAAAACATAGACAGACTCTGAAGTTAATGAAAGCTCTCACAATTAAGCATATGTGTGTGTATGTATCTGACTTACATTGTTTCAAGTTTTGGTAGTTTTTGAAACATGTCACTAAGTTCACCATTGAGGTTGTTCCGACCAAGGTTTCTGAGCAAGAAAAACAAGATTGCTTATGAGGAAAACAGTGAAAATCTCGGAATATAATACGCGAATGAGACGAATAAAGTGTCTTTGGCTTACAGGTAATTAAGGTCGTTCATGAGAGATACCGAGTAAGGCACATTACCATTGAAGTCATTCTCAGAGCCATCTCTGCATTACAAGAAACCTTACATAGTCACATATGGTGTTACATGTTGTCTAGTTAAATATCAAGAACATGTAATCAGCAAAAAATACTTACAAGTAAGCAAGATTCTCAGGAAGCTGATAAGGTAAGTTTCCATTAAGATTGTTCTTGCTTACATCACTATTACAATGGGGAAAAAAAGACAGAACAAGTAGCTTTAGTATCAACCTGTACCTGACCAAGAAGTGAAGTTTAAGTGAAAGCAAATTCTCACAGGTAAGTGAGTGATTTCAAGTTTGCAAGCTGGTAACCTAAAGATCCACCGAGTCCAAGCCCCGAAACTCTTCTACAGAAACAGAACACACAAGTTTTACAAATCAGAATCTATGGAGCGAAAAACAAATGATTATACCAAAGCAGAAGTAGCTAACATCTCAGTAACAGAGGAGCCTTTGCAAGTAATGCCATCCCATGAATCACCACATGGATCTCCACCGCTCGAAGACCATCCTTTGAGTTTTGATGGAGAGTTCATGCTCTTGTAAGCGTCATTAAGAGCCGAAACTAACGAAACAAAACAAAGCAATCCTTAAATGATCTAAACTATGTATAATGAGCAACATGTATAAAGGTGTGGATGATTCAAATAAGAAGACTTACCGTCTTGGCTATCGGTTTTCGCAAGAAGAACAGAGGTTAAGAATCCAAAACACGCGACAATGAGTATTAAGGGCTGAATTTTGATAGCCATGATTGACACTTTTCAAAAGCAGAGAGATGACCCAAAGAGAAACCTAGGGTTGGTTTCCTGGTTTCCTTGAAAACGAAGAAAACACTCGAAAACCTAAGAAAGAGGAAAGAAGCTAGATAGGTCATGAAAGAGAGAGGACAAAAAACAAACTTGGCGATGGTGTGGCAGTAACCAAAAATGGCAAATTCAGTTTCTTTTGTTTTTATTTTAATGTTTATTGAGTGAAAAGGCGAATAAATCTGGACGTGTGAATAGAGAAATGTAGAGCTAAAAATAGAGCAGACACCTAAACATTAGGAGAGAGACCAAAACTGTGTTCCAAGTCCGAACTAACTGCAAAAACACACACACAAACAATAAACACAGTTTGTTTCAACGTAATTTTAACCACACGTGTGTACCATCAGACCAAGAAATTGATTTGCCGCAGAAACAGGGAGAAAACAACATTCAACCTGTCTGAATGTACATTAATCAAAAAACCTTGGAGATGTGTAATATGATATGCATATGTATTAAAGACTGCATACAAAGATAGATGAAGCAACATAATATTGTCTTTCATACATTATCTTCATCTTCTATCAACTTAGAAGAGAGAGGGTTTTAGAAACATTGCAAAGAGTGAAATGAATCAAATTTTGGCTAAGAGGCTTTACTTTACACAAAAACAAGATTCATTATGAATACCTTCTTAGAACAAACAAAAGATCATTATGGAAACTGAAAAAAAAACATTGTCTTTTCTTGCTAATTTGATGTCTTTTACTTACTAGTTGGATTGAGCTGAAGAAACGGCTATAGTTGTTGTTGTAGTTGCGTCAGGAGATGAACTAGCCTTGCCTGTTTCTTTGTTGCCCTCATCAAAGCGGACAACTTGCGCGAAACTTTTGGACATGTTCTTGATGAAGTCTGTGGACAATGCATCAGAAGCGGGCTTGAGTTCGTTTCCTGCAGATGGCAAGCTAGGCTGCCTTTTTGACTTCCGTTCCTGAATGATTTTCTCGCGCTCTTCATAAAACCCGAAATCATCTAAGATAGATGTGTCGGCATCGAAGTTCTTGAAAATCTTTAGCATCTCAGTGCCTTGTTCAAGTTTCACCTGTAGTTTTTTTTTGTCAAGATTATGTACTGCTTTTGTAGGAGTTGATCTCAAGGACAAGACAGTTAGAGAGTTAAGTTTGGTTGTTACCTCTTGTGTGTCTCGACTATTAGTGACAGGCTTATTGTCGTTGTTCTCCAATATTATGTGACGGAACTGACTGTTTGGAACATCTTTGATGATGTGCCACTTCAATGGGAACTGTCCATTCCATTTGTCTTGTTGCCAGTAATCCACACTCTTCTCAAAATCCACCGGTCCAATCATTTCAGCTACGCCACAGAACTGAGAACTCGCGTTTACCTGCAAATACAACCCCGTAAGGAATAGCACGACAGAAACAGTTCACTAGATTGAGGATTAGATTAGTACAGAGAACAGAAGAAACACAGGGCATGATTCTTTCTCATCCTTGGCATCACGATAAGCAGCGTCAAGCTTTTTGTTGCCATTAGGTGTGCTAGCCCATACATTGTATTTGATGCTCTTGTGAACATTGTCTTCACTGTAAGACTTGATGATAAAGAGCTTAGCATCATTGTAGTCAGTGACAAAGTCGGTATTGTTGTTGGATTGCTCTTGTTCCTTTGCATTCCCTTTGTTATTTTTCTTAGAATCAGCAGAGTCAAGCTCCTCTAATATCTGAGTCTTGGGCTTTAAAGCCCTTGGTCCTCGGTTTTGCTCGTTGAGGATATCAAAACTACCATTATAACCACCACCCAGAGATGGATCACTGAACCTTCCACGCCCTCGAGTGTTGTCAACCCCGATCCAGCCTTGGTTTCCCATACCCGCGTTAGAAATTAGTTTACTTCCGTAACTAGACCCTTGTCCACGACTGCCACTATGCATATACCCTCTGTTGTAAGAGTTTGAACCAGATCCAAACCCGTAAAATGATCTTTGCCGATGTGACCCCTGACAAATTAGAGAACAATATCGGCTTTCAACATATATTCCAAAACAATACATGTGTTACATAAAAAAAAGTAGCTGAAAATTAAACAAACCATGTGGATGTTCTGGCCAAATGACCCGAGTGGCTGAGGAGACAAAGCTGGTGAAATAGGAGAAGAATGTCTGTGCATATCATAAGGCTTGGACCAATCCGACCATATTCCCCCGTCAAAACCTTGCTGCCACTCAGGAAAACCGAGGTTTGCTTGGTTCCCATTAAACGGTCCAATAGGATTGTAGGAATGCCGTGGACCGGTGTTATCACCTTGTTGTTCAACACCGACAAGGCTGGTGAGCTCGGACTGAGTTGGAGAAGTAATATATTGCATGCTAGGAGGAACTACCTGCTGGTAGTACGGTGACGCCCCAGAAAATGGAAACTGCTGTGGCGAATAAAGCTGTCCCTCGGAAGGTAAAGGACTTGCAGCAGGAGAATACGGTCCATATGGCATTTGAGGGTTGTAACCATACCCCGTTTGGTATACAAGAGAAGCATTCTCATTGAAACCAACCTGATTTTACGATAAACAAAAGAAGTTATGAGCAAACTGAACACAATTTAAAGAAGTGACCCCAAGAGAGAGAGAAGTTGTAGTACACACAGGAGATGTGATGTCCAATCCTTCAACATTGACATACGAAGAATATTCGTCCCACTCGCCTGTGGAGTTTTCATAACCTGGATCCCCCAACATATAAAGGAATCCAGATTAGCTTCTAAACATCCCTCAACAGTTTCAAGAACTAGAGACGCAATTCACAGATCATGCAATTCTTTTTTGAGTTTATCAACACTCTAGTATTATACTTAGTACGAAACATCTAAACAAACACGTAAAACAACATCACCTCAGAAGATACAGTCTAGATGGAGGCTAAAGATCTGATCATAGAAGCCAAAAGAAACAAAACAGTACATGAATCACAAAACCAACCTCTATAGTAAAAGCCTTGTGCTTGAGGAGAGAGGATACTGCTAGGCAAGTGTGCAGCAAAATCACCTGCTAAACCATACGGTGCGGTTAACGGAGCAACTTTTGCTGGATGGACTATAACTGCAGGTTCTTGTGAGGCCTTAAAAGAGGCTGATGTCTCGTTATTCGCCGGGACAGTCTACAAAACAACAAAGATGAATAAGCTATTGTCCAATGAAGATAGATATAACCAGAGACAACATGACTAACTACCTGTTCCTTCATGATGTCCAGATTAGCAGTTTGCTCCTCTGTGAAAATCATTCATAACCGATAAAACTCAAATAAGTCGGTGTCACAAGATCAAGATCAAACAGACAATAGCCAGATCTTAGTGTTACTAACAAATACAAAAATCAAAGCTTACAAGCTTAAAGATACACAGGCAGGAGCTTATGGATCCAAGATCTAAGCAAAAGTAGATCAAATTTTTCTAACCTTAGACACTTGCAATATAATTGAGCTCTATCTAATAACAGTGGATTGATTCATGAGACCACTACCAAAGAAAGCTTACAAATTTATAAATCCAAAATCAACGAACCTTAACAAATCAAAGACGATGTAACAGAAATAAAAGGTAAAGGAAGCAACTTTCGAAAGAGGAATCTGAAAACGATTTAAGGATAATTATTGAGGAGACGGGTCAGTGACGTTACCAGAAGTAAGATCTGTGGCGTGTGATTGAGTCGTTGCCATGAATCTGATCTAAAGGCCAATATTAAGGATCTGATTCAAAACCAAGAAAAAAAAGGAAAACTTGGAAAAAAGAAAAGACAGAATCTTTTTAAGTAAAGAAAGACAAAGGATCTTTCTATATGTGTAAGAATAAGAAGGAAGAAGCCAATACGTGGGGGTGGGGGTAGATTTAGATTTACAGTAAATTTTCGATGATTTTTCAAAGAACTAATAATAAGATGAACAACTTTGTTGCCATTAATGATGCAAGCAAAGTGAAAAGCTTATCTATCTTATATTAATGTTGTCTTTTTAAAAGCACAGAGATTTACTACAATATGCCTTTGGTCTTTGTAGAAAAATGGAAATTACGATGATCTCTTTTTTTTTTTTTTTTAATTAAAAAAATGTTCCCTTGGTGACTCCGATAAATAATCTTTTATTTCTTCTTTTAAATACTCAATTAACATTTCTGCCCACCAACAACTTTTTTTATACCAGATCTACTGTTTATAATTCTCCAACTATATAATAACTAAATTTTCCCACCAAAAAAACTACAGCTTAATCAATTTAGTAATAGTCTTTAATTCGCATTTAACTATTTTTTCAATTCAACAACAATAATATTTACACAAATATGACTATGGTAAAAGTAATTTGTGGCTCCCTGATGGTGCTGCACAAATTTTTGCAATTATTCTGCTATAATTGTTTAACCTTTTAACAACAACAACAATGGTGAAAGAATTGGGGCTATACGGATGAAGAAGGGGGCTGTTTGGACTCAGAGATAATATCCGCAAGCTCGCGACCACTAGTCTCAAAGGGGAATAGACAAACGCAGATACCTGAGACAAGCATCACAAACTCGAAGATAATAACAACGATGGTCTGTTGGCATCCATGAACTAATCCGACCGCCACGAGTGGACACAAGATACCTCCTATTCTCGCCACCGAGCTGGCCACACCTACTCCTGTGGTTCTCACAGCCGTTGGATATATCTCCGGTGCATAGATGTAAATCACCGTGAAAGCCGACGAGATGCAGGTACGGCCACCGAAGAGAAGAGCAGTTGTTAAAGATGGAGATTGATGAGTTAACAGTGGAAGAAGGAATATGCAGCAGATGAAAAACATTGATGACATTGATACTTTTCGTCCAAGTCTATCGACCATTGCTGCCGATAACAATAGCCCTGGAAACTCTGAGCAAAGCCACAAATCAAGGTAACAAAAAGGATCAAACCTGCATTCATATGGTTAAAGCTGATTTGGATTTGTTGTGGTAACAGGAATGTACCTGCAAAGCTGGCGATGAAAACGTCTCTGTAGTTAACATTGTTTGAAGAAAGTCTTAGACCTTTTTCAGATGGACTGCAACTGTTTTGGGAATTGTTCAGCTCGGTGGTGAGAAGCACAACACCGTAGTAACCAAAGGCGCTTCCGAAGAATACAACCCATAGTAGCAAAGTTCGCTTTATTAGCTCTGGAGACAGAAGAGCTAAAAACGAAAAACCTGGTTTCTTGTTCTCAGATTTTAGTACTATATTGAACTCAGGAGCAGCTTCTCCGGTTTCTCCAGTCTTGAGAAGATGAGTGTTCTCTGATGGAAGGATTTTATTCTCTTCGAGCTCGGCCTCTGCCTCTGATCTGAGAACACCCTTAGGTAGTTGAGTTCCGTTAATTCTGGCAATACTCTCCAATATGGAAAGAGCTTCAGCTTTACGGCCTTGTAAGACTAAGTACCGAGGAGACTCGGGTGTCCACCTATAGAACAGAAGAAGGAACGATGAAGGTACAGAAGAGAGTGCAAGTAACCACCTCCAACCCAGATGTGGCATGATTAGCTGCAAAAAAAGATTATCACAGTGATGTGAAAAGCTCGCGTCCAAAGCATGATGAAGATGGAGCAAAGAAAGTTATGAATCGTAGTACCCATGCCAGGGATGCCTCGAATATGCTTCCAACGGTCCAGAAAGCCGAGAAAACAACCATCCAAGTCCCTCGGTTTGGCGCGGGAATGAATTCAAGAAACCATGAGGCAAGAACAGGGCCTCCTCCTAACCCGAGACCAACCAAACTGCGGAGAATGATCAAACAAACGTAGTTTGGTGCAAATGCGCTCAAGAAACCAGCTACGAAAGTCACAATCGCAGTTATAATAAACCCTTTCCTGAAGAATTTAAACCACAAACATCAAAAACAAACTTAGCCACTATGAAAGAATTCCAATTTTTCAACATTATATGAATCAAAAGGTCATAATCATAGACTAAACAGACAACCACAGAGATAAAGAAACCCTTTTTCCCAGACAAAAAAAGGGCACACATACCACAACACAACAGAACTTGCAGGTGATGTTGTTACCTGCGTCCATGTTTATCAGCAACAATGCCCAAAGAGTAAGCACCAACAAGCATACCAGCAAAAACAACACTAGTAATCAAGCTTTCCTCTTGTGCAGAGAGATTCCATAGAGATTGAACAGCAGGTCCAACGAAAGAGAGTAGCATCATCTCCATGGCTTCTCCAATCCATCCCATTCCAGCGTAAGCCAACACGTAAAGCTGAAACTTCCCAAAGCCCATCATAACAAGAGCTTCGTCAACTGTGAAACTATGGCTTCCCTCTTCCATCTCAAATCCTATAATAAGAAATTAAAAATTGAAGAGAAGCAAAGCAGATCCCAATTCAAATTTCAAACACAAAACAAAAGAAACCCTAAACAAGATTCATGAAATCGACGAAGGAGATCAAGATCTGAGTATTGAATAATGGAGAATTTCGGTAACGAACCTTGAAACGACGACGACGATGGAGATTGAGAGCTTGGAGCATAAAAATGAAGATCGACTTCGTCTCCTCCCGCGAAAGTCAAATCACAGATGTTATGACTATTTTACAATCGGCATGTTGGAATTAAAAATATTCGACACTTGCAAATTTGCAATGAAGGTATTATTAATATTTGGTTGCTGAGATAATGTGGTCCGTTGTTGCCACGTAGTGTTTAATTGCACGTTTTAATTTCGAACACACATCTAGGAGCCAATCTTGTTTTTTTTTATTATGAGCCAACATATAAAAAAGAAAATCTAAAATAACACACATGTTTTATTTTGATTGGATGTTTAAATTCCGGATATCTTTTCACCCTATTTGCCCAACATCAATAATTTTCATATCAATTTTATATATATATATATATATATATATATATATTGTATTGCGTTTTGAAGATAATGAATATACAGATTGTGAGAGAAAAATCATCACAATATCACACTAACTTAAAACCTCTACAAATAGTTGTTGTTATTTTATAGAGATTATAATGTATTTACAAAAGGCTTAATGAATGCAACGACAGACTGTTACCACATGTGAATTTCGCACATGTAGCGAGTAAATCTTGATTTTTCATGAGCCGAGAAAAAATTCATTTTATTTGCTAATTATATGAAAGTTTTTCTCATACATGAAAATTCATCACGACCTCTTTTACTTCATTTCGATACAAAACAACTTCATTTATTTGCTAATTATATGATGATTTTTTAATGTATTTTGTATGTTTTCAAATTTTATTTGATTCAGTAATGTTTATCTATACGTTTGTATGTTATTTCAATTATTACAAATAATTTACTTTAGTTTAATTATTTCATCTGCTAATTGTTAGTTATCTATAATTACAAAAACATAAAATATAAACAAAAAAGAAGAATAAAAAATAAATATGGAAAATAAAGTGTTGGGACAAACAAATCGGATTATATAATAAGTGGATTAGAGGTCTAGACCACTCCATTTTGGGGTGGACAAGAATCCGTCAAGGACAAGTATGGTTCTGACCGGTGTGAGAGAGAAAGTCACAATGCATGACACTGTTCTTGACTTCTTGTTACGTACGCTTTTGAGCCAAACAAAAAAAAGGTTAGTCGCGCCTTCAAAAAAGCCTCCGTTGATGATTTTCTTGACCGGAATATTTGGGCTTTTCTTGAATTAGCTAAAATATTTATGGAAATTTTTCCAAGTCACGTATTCTTTTTTCTCTTATGAAACTTTGTTGTAAAACAAATAAAAATGTGAGTGTGACTTGTAGGCTACAATAATTGAGCCATGAGTGGACCCAAATTTAAGAAGTACTCGAAAACAAAGCATATGACAAAAAAAAAATGTGGTCATCTTTTGTGGGACTAAAAACTTTTGAGTTTTGAGGTATTGGCAAATACCAACCAAGAATTGATTTATAAAACTTTTAGTTAAAATATAATAATTCACTCTTTTATTTTAATAACAACAAGTATGATGAGATTTGAGATTTATTAGGATGGCCTACTAACCAATTATTACTTATAAATATTATATTTGATATATGTTTGAATCAAACATAAGCCTCCGTACTTCATTTTATTTATTTATAAACTAATATAATAATTTAGAGATAGAAAGCATTTGCTGAGCTCATTCTCAATAATGAACATTAAATTTAAAAATAATTCATAGTTATGTGATAAAGACTAGAAGACAAAAGAAAGTGGGCATATATAGATCTGTGTGGATGAGATTTTTAGATAATTGGCCCCATCGATACAACTTAAGGGATGATGCTATCTTTTTTTTCCTTTTAAAATTCCAATGATTAATTACTAATTTTCCATTGAAAACAAAACTCATTATCACTATTACTAAAATGCACAACAGATGCGTCACTATCGTTTTTGACAATCATTTTCCATTCATATTCATTATTCGCTTATATTATTAGTTACTAAACTTTAATATTTGTTACAACTTATAACATTTTGTGACTTGTAACAAGATAATACTTGCATTCATTGAAATAACATTTTGTGTCTAAACAATGTATATAATAAAACCAAAAAAATGTATATAATAAAACAATAAACAAAATTGGATACGAAGAATATCCCGGAATATTTTTGTCCAACGTAACATCAACTTCTATATCATGTTTTTTTCTTTTTTTTTAACGGGTATCAAGTTGTTTAATAAACAAATAGTTTTAGCTTCAAATTATAATTTCACTGATTTTATGTATTTCACTTATTATTTACTCAATTAAAAGCACTTCTGAATAAAATAGTAACAATTATTAAATAAATATCTGAAATGTCATTAAGAGATGATTTTTCTATTAGCTCGTGACTTACACGCGACGAAATCGTGCGTGAAATAAGAAAAGACGGTCTAACAAGGCGGAGAGGCAATCAAGCAGAAGACAAAACAGTAAACACTTCTTCTTCTTCTTCTTCTTCTTCTTCTTCGTTTGCTTTCTGATTCAGATAAGCTCAATCTCTCCTTCCTCTTTGGAGATATGGGTTTCCTCTAATTTTGCCAGATTAAAGTCTTGATTTTTCCACTTCTTATGTCACGTTTGGTGATTCTTTAAGAGAAAGTGCTAAGCTTTTCTATGCAGAAATTACATAAAAGCTGCAGACTTTTTTATCATATCCTGGTCTCAGGTCCGTTTCTGTTACTCTCTCATTTGTTTTAAAATTTTGGCTTTTATTAGTCTCCTATGTTAACTCCGTGTACTACTTTTTAGTCTTCTTTCCTTTCTATACATCTTTTGCTCCAAGTTTCTTCCTTTTTTCAGACATGTCACAAACTATGTACTTTTGTTGCATCAATTACATGTTTAAGTTCCCAATAAGCATGTAAGTTTTGGATTTAGATCTGATACAGATAATTTTGATTATAGATATGTAACACTGGACTATTATGTATGCCTTGTTTTTTGGAAGTTATCTACACAACATTGACTCGATCCTTGTTACTATGAGTGAACATTCTTAATTGTAATTCATATGTTAAATCACTTTCCTCCACTGTTGTTTGGTTCTCAGGGGCTTGAATACACACTTATGGTGGATCTTGCCAAGAGAGAATCTTGATTTTTGTTTGAAATCAAGAAACCATGAACAGAAATAAAGGAATTGCTCAAGCTTGCCCCTCCTCTTCTCTATCACCTCCTGTCCATAACTTCCTAAATCTCCACCAAGAAAACCGAAAATCTCCTTTCATAAGGTCACATTCTCCAGATTCACATGGTCAGCTATGGCCAAAGAACACTTCTCAAGGCACATTCTCTCGGTCTTCTACCTTCTGTACAAGCCTCCACGTGTCCTCTTCTTCGAGCACCGATGCTCAGAAACATCTAGGGAACAGTCTCCCTTTCCTACCACACCCTTCTACTTATAGTGAACCTGTGAGATCTCCATCTGTTTTCAGTGAGGACTTGGGGAATACGTTCGATGAAGACAGCTCTGGTTCACTTGTTAAAGATTTTCTTAATCTATCTGGTGATGCTTGTCCTAATGGCGGTTTTCATGATCTAGACTGTTCGAATGATAGCTATTGCTTGTCTGATCAAATGGAGTTGCAGTTCTTGTCTGATGAACTTGAGCTGGCTATCACAGACCGCGCTGAAACTCCAAGGCTTGATGTAAGTTAATCTCAGTATGTTGTTGATTGATACATTGAGACTTGAAGAGTGTGAAGAGTGAGTTTCTTCTTTTAACATATAGTGTTTGGTTTGTTCAGGAGATCTATGACACGCCTTTGGTTTCGCCAAATCCAGTGAGTAGATTGAGTCCAAGTAAAAGCTGTGTTGCTGGAGCAATGTCTGTTGATGTGGTTTCGTCGCAGCCTTCTCCTGCATCAGTGGTTAATCACAAGGCGAGAATGAGATGGACTCCTGAGCTCCATGAGCTTTTTCTAAAGTCAGTGGCCAAACTCGAAGGGCCTGAAAGTGAGTATTAGCTATAGAAGTAGAACACTGGCTACTCTTGTGCTTATCATTGGTTAGATATCCTTTGTTTTCTTTGTTATCTTTTCTTCCCATAACGCTTAACACGGTATTGCACTGAAAACATGTAGAAGCCACTCCAAAGGCTGTTCTGAAGCTCATGAATGTCGAAGGCTTGACGATTTATCATGTGAAAAGCCACTTACAGGTACTAAATCAGTTTTGAGTCTCACAAACTCTTCAAGTACATAACACCAAAATAGCTGAATAACTCTAAAAATCATGAAATTTGCAGAAGTATAGACTAGCCAAATATATGCCGGAGAATAAAGAAGGTAAAGCTTCCAACTTGTTATTACACATTCACTGTTCCTTCATCTTAATAAAACCTTTATTTTGTAGAGAAGAAGAATGTTAACTCAGAAGGAAAGAAACCGGCTTTGAGTAACAGCGAAGCTGATGAGAAGAAGAAAGGGTAAGAGGCTTTAAGGCTTTGTTGTTTATTGAATCCCCAAAACATGTTTCAGTACTCAACCACAAAGTGACTCTCTGCCTCCATGGACAGGGCAATGCAATTAACAGAAGCTCTCCGTATGCAGATGGAAGTTCAGAAGCAACTACACGAACAGCTCGAGGTAAAAGTACCAGTTCTACTTATCATTCACCAAAAAGATAATTTCAAGATTTGTTGCTACTTGCTAAATATCTAAACTAATTTACATAAGTGATGAATCTGCAGGTACAAAGAGTTCTTCAGCTAAGAATCGAAGAGCATGCTAAATACTTGGAAAAGATGTTAGAAGACCAACGCAAAGCAGGAAGGTTGTTTTCACATAGTGATGACTCTATACAAGATTCTCAAAACATGTCCAAAAGTGAAGCATCTTGTCCTAAGCCATCATCATTATGTGAAAAGGACAATGATGAATCTGAAACCGAAGATGGTAACTGTGAACCTTCTCAGAAACGTATAAGGCTTGAGAACAAAGCTGATACAGAAGATTCTAAGAGGTAAGTAGTAGCAAAGATTCTTCAAGTTTTTGTAAATAGTATATGATTTACTCAAAAGTAAGTAGATGTTATGTTTGTATTGTAAATGTAATGTAGAACTTTTGTTCAGACACGTGTAAGGATATTGAGGATGTTCTTTCCCATTTGTTTGAGTATTTTTTTTTAATTAAATTATATTGAAATTATGCAAAACATTTGATTGGCTGAGGAATAGAGAGTCTACGATAAAACATTAGACCTTCATGTATACAATTTATATACTTAGGCAATAAAAAACAAGTTCTTCGAAAACCTCTCACAACGCTAAAACAAGGGTTTTGTCTCGGTCGCCACTCAGGTGCTCTCTCACCGAGTTTGTCTTGTATGTTTGGTGGGTTCTCTTATATGTGAAGAAAGCTGTCTCCTTTATCACCATCAAGACACCTTTGAACCGTTACGGTCGGTTTTTTTTTCTGACATTGTAGGTTAAAGTTTCGATTTTTAGTTTCATTTTTCTGCATGAACATTGAATGGTTTCAACTACTACTATGGGGTAACTTTGCAGAGTTCTATGTCAAATTAAACACAATCAAGCTTTGATTTTTGAGTCTCTCTGTGTATTTTCTGAATTATATATGAATCTTTGAATTGTTGGTACTTTCTCTATGGACATTCGTGACCATGGGGTTTGTGTGGATAAGAAGAAAGGTCGTGTTAAGTGTAATTACTGTGGAAAAGCTATTGATAGTTATAATCGTTTGAAACTTCACTTGGCTGGTATACGTGGAAATATAGCTCCCTGTGAGCTAGTTAAATATACTATTCGAGAGGCGTTTCTAGAGATGATGACAAAAGAAGGGTCTGGTTCTCATAAACGTGTAAGAGACGAGGATTCGTGTAGCAAAAGTGTTTCTCCTGTGAATGGGGATATAGGTGCTGAGGCTGATAAAGAGGATTTGTTGTCAAGGAATGCAAATAACTGTATTGGTAGGTTCTTTTATGAGAACGGTATCGACTTTTCGGCTGTGGATTCTCCAAGTTTCATAGAAATGATGAGTTTAAGTGGTGGCCAGATGCCTCTTAAGATCCCTGATTCTCGTGATTTAAGCGGTTGGATGCTTCAAAAAGCGTTGAAGGAAGTGCAAGATCATGTGAAGAAGGTTAAAGATTCGTGGGCGGTCACGGGTTGTAGCATCTTGTTGGATACTTGGATTGACCAGAAAGGCCGTGATCTAGTTACTTTTGTCGCCGATTGTCCTGCGGGTCCTGTGTATCTGAAATCTGTGGATGTTTCAGGTATAAAAAGCAATAGCAATGCCTTGATATCGTTACTAGACGGGCTTGTTGATGAAGTTGGGAGGCATAATGTGGTTCAGATTATTGCGGGTTCAACTACTGGTTGGGTTGGCGAATTAGGCGATTCCTTTGCGGGTAACAAGAAGGAAACTTTGTGGTCTGTGAGTGTATCTCACTGCTTTGAGCTTATGCTGGTGAAAGTTGGGAAAATAGCTTCCCGTGGTGACATACATGACAAGATAAATGCTATTACAGAGTTCATCAACAACAATCCCATGGTGTTGAAGCTTATCAGAGGTCACAGCCATGGGATAGATATACATGTCTCCTTCTCTGAGTTTGAGTTTGTTATGCCTTATATAACTCTAGAGAGTATTTTCATGGCGAAGAACAACTTAGCAGCCATGTTTGCTTCACCTGATTGGAACAAAAGAGAAGGCATAACAATATCCAAATTATTCAATGATTCATGTTTTTGGGAGACTGTTGAGAGAGTTGTGAAATGCACATCTCCTCTCATTCGCGGTCTGCTCTTGTTTTCAACTGCCAACAACCAACACGTTGGATATATTTACGACACAATGGATGCCATAAAAGAGAACATCGCGAGGGAGTTTAATCAGAAGAAACTATGTTACAAGCCGTTATGGGATGTGATTGATGATGTCTGGAACAAACACCTTCACAGTCCTCTACATGCTGCTGGTTACTTTCTGAACCCGACTGCTTTCTACTCAACGGATTTTCATCTCGATCCAGAAGTTGCCACAGGCCTAACTTCTTCTCTGGTTCATATGGTAAAAGATAGTCACATCCAAGTTACAGTTTCCACACAGATTGATATGTATAGACTTGGTAAAGATTGTTTTAATGAGGCCAGTCAAGCTGATCAGATCTCTGGAATAGCTCCAGGTGTGTGAACTTCTTAACTTTCCATATAACTATTTTGTTTGCAAACACTTGTGTTGTTGTTGAATCAATGAGTCATGTTTTGAATCTCATTGTAGCTGAGTGGTGGGCTCAAAAGGCAAGCCAGCACCCAGAACTGCAGAGTTTCGCCGTTAAAGTTCTGAGCCAGACATGTGAAGGTGCTTCAAGGTACAAGCTCAAGAGAAACTTAGCAGAGAAGCTGCTGCTAACTGAAGGTATGAGCCTTGCTGAACATAAGCATCTACAAGAGTTGGCTTATGTTCATTACAATCTTCATCTACAAAGCTACAAAGCCAAACTAAGAGAAGAGCAGTGAAGAGATTGTCCTGCAAGAAAGTTTGTTTGTATGGACTAATCTTAGTTTTTGTTTGTCAATGTGTAGATCTTAGTTTTTATTGTTTGTAATATTGATCAAAGCTTATCTTGTGAATCACTGGTAAAATAGATGCATTATTAGTCTCACTCATTCAAAACAATGACCAAATCATGTTCTTTTAATCTAAGTTAATAATAATTGATTCTTAAAGTGTGTTTACTTGGAGAAATATACACAAGAATCTAACAGATTCAAGACAAAAAGATGGTATGATTACAAACACACCACACAATTATTTCAACACAAAGTAGAACCATGAAATTTTGGGAAAGTTGTTCTTTACTATTTGGTTTTCAAATTTCAAAATATTAAATCCTTAAAAAAAATCTTGAAATGTTATAAAATAGTCAACAATTGAAAAAAACAAAACCAAGAAAAGGGAATCAAGCTTCAGGTCACTAAGCTCTGACCATAAAGCGACAAAAAAAGTCTAAACATGCGTTATTGCTTTCAAGTTTTTTTATTTTTATTTTTTCTAAAACCCCAAAAAAATATCTCTTTTTTAAGTTTTCAAAATTCACTTCTCTTTCAAAAATTTAATGTGAAAAAGACATCAAAACACACAAGTGCATGTGTGTAGATTGAAAGTAGTGTTACAGATTCTCCTCTGTTCTTTTCAACTGTATCTTTGTCTTCTACTCTGCCCAATTCTTTTAACTCATTATTTAATTCATTATTGGATAATAATAATAAGAGAGTAAATAATAAAACTTTTTTAGGTAAGCATTAAATGGTTGACACAAATTGACAAATATTTTGAATTTCAAATTGAGAAACTTTTTAAGATTGGAAAACATATACAAGGTCATATATTTTTCCTGTGAAACCTAGTACACACACCCTAAGGCCTAAGAGAGAGAGAAAGAGAAACATAGAGAGAGACTATTTGGGAGAATCTATATGCATTTTCACATTGTTCTTCTTCTTCTTCTCTATCTCTCACAGATTCTTGAATGTTCTGTTTCAGGCATTAGAAGAACAAGAACAAAATACTAAAAAGGTTATTAGCTTTTGTTACCATTCTTTGAGTTATGATACAAAGTTTCAATCTTTTTTTTTGTTTTTCCCATTGATTTTGATATATATTCTTACAAAAGATTTACTCTTTGAAAAATATGTCTTTTAAGATTGTGTCTTTAGCTTCTTCTCTTTTACTTCGAAGTTTAGTTTTACATCCTTGTTGTATGATTGGTTAATCAAAAATCTCACCTTTTAATCAAAATCACCAAAAAAGATTCAACCTTTATGATTACACAATTTTTTTAAACCCATAGAATCTTGAATTGTATGTTCCAAAGATTGCAACTTTATTTGTTCAGCTGGTTTTTTGAGTTTATCTCGAATGAATAACTAATTAACCTATAAAAAAAATCAACTTACAATGTGAAAATATTGACCATGTGATACGTTTAGCTGTTTAGTCTTTTTTGAAAACGACATTTTATTTCTCTGTATCTATAATTAGATTTGTCCTTATTAGATGTTCACAGGTGTAACAGTGTCTTATCTTGCCTCTTCATCTTTGTACTTTGGACTACACACACATGTGCTGTGACAAAAAAATCCATTATTTGATAAATGGTTTTGTGCTTTTAGTAAGACAACTTACATTGGCTTATCTCATTTATTATGTGAATATGATTTATGCAGGGATTATGTGATTTATGTGGTGAAGTTCCATCATTTGGTTTTTATGGTAATAACTTCTAAACTCCAGAGCCTTAAGATGTATGACTCTCAAGTTTTGAAATCTAAGTAAGGATACTATCTCTATGTCTCTTTAACTATTGAGTTTTGTTTTCAAATTTTTATATTATTTAGCTAAAATGTTTCATTAGATCCAATCCATTTCTTCAACGCTCACGTTCATGGAAGAAACTATGGGGCACAGAGACCAAGTCAGAGGTATTATTAACACACATTGAATGTTCGCTTGTCGAAATAGTTTCTTGAAATCTTGAAAAATCAATAAGAGTTCGCTTGCTTAAATTCATTACAGGACATAGAAAGTTGTCTAGAATCTACAAGTGGTGAATCTTTTCTATACAGATTCCAACTTGAAGAGGATGTGAGCTTCTTAAACTCTTAACAGACGGCCACTCTTTTCGGTTATGAGGAATGTTTTATAGTTCTGAAAGCGGTTTATATCGCAGGTGCGAAGATTACAACAGCAACTACAAGAAGAGATAGGGTTACATACAATTTTAGAGACTGCCTTGAAGAAAGATTCATGGGAGCTATCTCCTTTGTGTGATGTTTCACATCCTGTGTGTTCTCTCGACTTATGCTATTGTGATTGCATTTTTGAAAACTATCATGTTATGTTTTCGCTTATGATTCTTGAAAATTTTGGTGCAGGCTCAGGAGCTTCTTTCCAGTATAGCCACGTTAGAGACTACAGTCACGAAGCTCGAGCAAGACATGATGTCACTTAACTTCCAACTTAGCCAAGAAAGAAACGAGAGGAGACTCGCGGAATACCATTTGACACATTTGGCTTCTCCAACAGTATGTATTCTCCTTTTACAATTCATTGGCTGTTTTGTTTTGTTGTAGTCTTATTTAAGTGTATAACTATGTATTAGTTATGCAGGATTCTTCTTCTTCCTTGAGATATTTGAATCATTCGGATTCGGAGTTACATCACTCAGCAGAAGTCAGTCCATGTGAAGACCAAACAGTCCTAAACAAAGAATCTTCGTCTGAATCATCTCAGGCGGAATCAACTGTTGAGGTATAAACTTATATTCTTCTTCTTTTCTATAAACCTTATGATAAGAAAGAATAAAATTTATCTGACATTTTCGCACATTAAACCAGAACGCAGTGGACTCAATTAATCATTTTCTTGAGAAGAAGGTAGCGAAAAAGACTAATGCTAGGAAGCTACCTCGAGGTATACCACCTAAGTTCTTGTGGGATCACCCGAACCTATTGTCTGAAGAAATGGTGAGATGTATGAAGAATATCTTCATGTCTCTTGCTGATCCTACAGTATCTTCGAACACATCTTCAAGCGAGAGCCAACTCTCACCGATATCACCACGAGGGCATCTATCAAACTCATCATCATCCTGGTGGCCTTCAACAGAACGGTCAATGATCTCTTCATGGGTGCAAAGCCCTCAAATAGATATCCAAAACAACGCCAATGTTTTGGCCACGGGGAACATCTTTGATCCATATAGAGTTCGTGGGAAGTTAAGCTGGGCAGAGATTGGGAACTACAGTATAGCGTCCGAGGTTTCTTGGATGTCTGTTGGGAAGAAACAGCTGGAATATGCTTCTGGTGCATTGAAGAGGTTCAGGTAATGAAGTTTCTTTAATCTTTCCCACGGTTTTATCAACCTTATGAAACTATTGGACTCAAAATGCATGAATGATTCATTGAATAGGACACTGGTGGAGCAACTGGCTAGAGTAAACCCTATTCATTTGAGCTGTAACGAGAAGCTAGCTTTCTGGATTAACCTTTATAACGCGTTGATCATGCATGTTAGTTGATTTTCTCCTCTCTACTTATCAAGAATCATTCTGAAATGAAATGTGTATGAGAGTTGTGGTCTCTTTATATGTAGGCGTACTTGGCTTATGGTGTCCCAAGAAGTGACCTGAAGCTATTCTCGTTGATGCAAAAGGTTATATTACTTGAAATAAGCTCTGTTCTGTTCTCCTCACTGCTCTCATTTCTTCCTTGCCTTATTTTGTTCCTTCATGTTTGTTCCACAGGCTGCCTATACGGTTGGAGGGCACTCATATACTGCAGCGACAATGGAGTACGTGATACTGAAGATGAAACCGCCTATGCATAGGCCACAAATTGTATAAGCTTTCGACTCAACTTCGTCTTCACTCTTCTTGTGTTCTCCTCTTTCAGAATCAGTTAATAATTACTCTGTTTTCTGATACAGGCTCTGCTTCTTGCCATCCACAAGCTGAAAGTGTCAGAAGAACAGCGCAAGGCAAGCATTGATACACATGAACCACTTCTCGCCTTTGCCCTTAGCTGTGGAATGTACTCTTCCCCAGCGGTAACTAACTACTAACGATCAGTCTCCTTTTGTTTGACATAACAAGTGGAATGTGAAGTCTAAAAGATCAGAGACTTTTGTTTCTTATCGCAGGTGAGGATCTACACAGCAAAAGGAGTCAAGGAAGAGCTACTAGAAGCTCAAAGGGACTTCATACAAGCATCAGTAGGGCTGAGTAGCAAAGGGAAACTCTTAGTACCCAAAATGCTCCATTGTTACTCCAAGAGTTTGGTGGAGGATTCAAATTTGGGGGTCTGGATATCGAAGTACCTTCCGCCACATCAAGCAGCTTTTGTGGAACAATGCATCTCTCAAAGAAAACAGAGCCTTCTCGCCTCACGTAACTGCGGGATACTCCCCTTTGATTCTCGCTTCAGATATTTGTTTCTCCCCGATAATAACTCTGTGTAATGACCTTTCAAAAGATCTGTGCTCGTCTGTAAAAAGTCTATAACCAACTTCATGAGAACCAAGAGCCACAGAAATTGGAGTAACAGTGGAAGTTTCTATATTCAACAAGCTCAGGATTCAAGAAAGAGAAGCTAATGGAAGGAGAAGCAACAAAGGTGGTGATGAATGAAGAAAAAGATAGTATGAAATGAGTAAAACGAACCTGAACCAAGGTCAATAAGGGGACTAGTTCGGCGAAACAGTTAGAAATAATAGAGTAATCGTTGTTCAAAGACATAAATTAGGCTCTGTAATTGATAATCAAGAACTTTATTAACTTTGCTAGCAAAGCCAACATTTACAAACGAAGAGGGCAAAGAAAATAATTCAGCAGACAACAATTTAATAAGATTCATTTCAAGTTAAAGGGACACCAAAATTTGAATCAAAATCACAATTCACATATACAGATTGTCTATGCCTTCTTAGAATACATCTACATAAATATATCTTATGTACCTCCTTTGTGGAAGAGCCCCATCTGCTCATTTGCTCCTAAACTAGCTTCCTCTCAATTCTTTTCGACTTCCCATTTGCATCCTTCCTTCTATCATGAACACAAAGGGCATCATAGGCACGAACCCTTGAACCCCATTTGAAGAGATAAGACTATGTTGATCAGTCAGGAGTGGAGGTTGCTGCATCAGCAGCTCTCTGCCTCACCATCTCCATCACAGCTGCTCTTCGTCTCGAATCTGCCTGTTGTTGCTTTCTGCTAAAATGAGCTCTCAATTCTCTGTAAAACAACACGTCGGATCATATTAGTAAACATTGACTTCTTGAAGTAATTTCATTTATAAGTATTCTTCAGAGTAGTGTAGATTACGTACTTGCATTTGGGTACTCTGCACTGAGCATCTCTGCAGTTCCGTGCGTGCATTCGCAAGATGAACCACATCTTCTTACAGTGGTTGCAGCCTCTGATCTTACACGCAATACCATGCCTCATGAGAATCTTTATCGGCCGACACCTTGGATACTGACACTGTGCACTGCAGCATGCAATCACGTGTAGCAGCAGTTCTGTCAACTGCAGTGCCAACAAGCAATACTGTATTAGCAAATAAGGAAAATAGAAGCCAAGAGATGCAAACTTGATTTTCTAAACTGAAGTAAACCATATGAAAAAGAGTTCATAAATCCTACAAGTAGTCCAACTATCTATCTTTTCGGCTTATTTTAGTGAACAATTATGAACAAGGATGCGTATATCGGTATATGGACATTAATTCTGTAACCAAATCTGAAACAATTAATACAACTCTCAGAGGTTTGAGAGAAAATTACTTGTGCAGTCTGGAACTGATTATTTTGTCTGTTCTGTATAACAGAATCTGTTGCAGATGGACGGCTAATGAGGCTATGTGGATGGTTGATGCCTTTTGAATAGCAAGCACTGCAAACTTCATAGTCAGCACAAACTTCGCAACGCCAACCTAGAGCAGGTTCAAGCTCTTGCTGGCAGATTGCACACACGGTTGCAAATGCAGGAACGGTTGGGTTGTGAAGATGATAGAGAATCATCATAGAAGAGTGTTTAGCCCTCCTTAGCGTGTCGTACTGATAGTGATTTCCTTGGCAAAGACTCAGGAAAGCTTGCCTAGTATCAAAGAATTCGCTCTCAAGGACGTCATCATTGTCCTTAATTTCAGTAGGAATGTCGTCAATGGATAACTGCAAAACCAAAACATTGTCATTTTTAAAACCACCATGAAGAAGCCAAATTTCTTAAACATTTATCGATGTATGAAAACTTACAGGATATAGTGTATGCTTATCCTTCTGATTGACAGGATGTTTCTCCTTTTCGAGGCGGTTCTCTTCCACTTCATGACACCTGTGGTAAAAGAAAGCTCGTGGTAAGCAGACGAAGAATGTATATATTATACAATGATCCAACGCAAACTCTCCTGGCTCAACCAGTTCACAAAATACACCTGGCAAATCTAAACCTAAAATTCAGAAACTGCCTTTTTCTTAACGCTAACATTATCTGGTTCCCATTTTTACAAAATTTGCTTAGCAAAGAAAAAGTCTTCTTAACTGGATATTTCTACAGTATTTCGGAAATATGGAAAAGAGAAGAAAGTAGATAAGTAAAACTTACTTGTCACAAATCTGAAAGTTCTTACATTGTCTGCATACCCACCGATTTCCAGATA
This sequence comes from Cochlearia excelsa, assembly GCA_963556525.1. NCBI lineage: Eukaryota > Viridiplantae > Streptophyta > Magnoliopsida > Brassicales > Brassicaceae > Cochlearia > Cochlearia excelsa. The sequence goes on from OY748330.1 coordinate 34,438,333, forward strand.
CCATGAGAGTGCAACAATGCTTGCAACAATGTTGCAAATGAACCATGATGAAATCTTCCTTCATTGGGAGGATAATCTCACCCAGCTACAGAGAAGCGAAAAGTTAGGGAGCGATGACATTATCTCTTTCTTCAAAAGAAGCATAACAGAGAAAGAAGAAAAAACTAGATACAGCAAGGGGAAAACTTACTTTATGCATTAGCAGGAGATCCTTCGAGGCATTAACAGAAAGGTCTAGCTGACCTACTGCTTTAAGAGCTCTTTTTGATATGACCTTTTTGGACATTACTTTTCTAGTTGACTTTTTGCCATCTTCTTCTTGACTCATTTGATCTATTAAATCCTCAGCAGCACCTGGCCAGTAGTCCCCATCAAAGTATGGCAACCTTGCTGCTGTTACCTTAGCTTTACATTCACCGGACTGAACAAAGAAATGATCATAGAAGTTTGTACATTCAACGACCACTTTTTCCTTGGAAGCTTTCCTTAACATTGCCAAGTACCTGAAAAGGAAAGCGTATATTATCTCTCATGGTGCAATTTCTCTCTTTCACGTGAAAACAAATATTACAATAAAATATCACTCCATACCATTCCCTTAGTTTGTCAGTCTTTGGAGTTTTCTGAATTTCAGGATGACAGTAAAGAATATAATCTTCACCCTTAAGAGGGGGGCATGCCCATATATAGCAGCTTGAAAACCCACGTTTCTTACAGTAGTCAAGATAACCAATCTGCAAATCCGAAAAAAAGGCCATTGTTGATAAGACTTGTAAAACAGGTGTCTGAAAACAACTGGGATCAGAAGAAAAGTGGCTTACCAGAATTTCATGGTATACAAATGTACGAAGGGCCTCTCCAGACACTGTTCTAACATCAGGTCTGAAGTACTTAACCGAGTCTAAATAGGAAAGGTATACCCGCCGTTGATTGGGGGCCGCGGAATCTGTTCCAAATTCCTGAACGTACATGCCAAACAAGCATACTTCAACACCTTCTATCTTCTGGAACAACAGAATGGCCTGAAAGAAAAAAACATATTAGTTAGTATGAAATTTGCTAGTCCAGTGGTGTCATGTCGTACAAGGGCAGTATAAACAGGCTGTACCTTAGACTTATAAGGAAATTCTGGTGAGTAATTATCTTCTCGGAAAATGTCAAGGAAGCGTGGCTTAACTTCTAACATTTTGTCGACAGATGCAACAACTCTGATAGCTAGTGAGTCTGCTCCCGGAACCTGGTATATCAATAAAGAAGGAAACTATTTAGAGGAAAGAGCATTATAAGAAAAAAAGGCTTTAAACATATGGGTGAATTTTCTGTATGGTATTCTTTGGTGTGTGAGGACGACTTGACATGTCTCTCTGTAGATCAACATCATATAGTTAATGTGGCCGAAATCAAAAGCCAAGAGTCACGAGGGAGATAGGCAGAAGAATGTAAGCCTGAGATTTATCGGAAAAATAAATAATAAATCACCTCCTCGTAGCTCTTTCCTTGCTGTCTAGCCCTCTCCTGTCTTTCTTGTTTCAATTTCTTGAACAACCGTTGTTCTAAATGGTTGCTAAGAGTACTGCCAGGCAAACTTTTTGCGCCCAGAATAACACTTTGGGATACTGGTTTCCTTTCTCCTTGTTCAACCTCTTGTATATAGCAATTAGGGCAAGTGTACTCAGCTTGTCCGTGATTCCTACGACCGTTGAACAGAGCACAGATTTGATGCTGCCATGCTTGACATTTATCACATTGCACCCACTGCACAGAATCATTGGTTCGAAGAAAAAAAGATAAGTAAAGCAGCTATATAAAAATAGGACTCTAAGATAATAGCAGAAATTCAGTTACTGAAGAGGCATACCGATTCTTCAACCTCTTCATCATTTTTCTTTTTCTCAAACCTTGACTTCGGCACATTAGTTCCATCAACAGAAACAGCGTTCGTACGAGCTTCATTGTAGCAGGGAATGCAGACATAATGCCGTGACTCACCAGCCACAACAGTATAGTGCATAGCATTTCTCTTAATACGTGCACCACAAGGTGTGCAATAAATAGGTGTAGGCTCAAATGCCAGCCTCTCAACAGCACATAACTGGCATGAGTTTTCGGACATGAACAGTCCCATTGCTTTATTTTTCTCGGCCTTGATTTTACTCTGAAAGAAAAGGAAACTACTATTAACCACTGTTAACGGCTAAGATAAATTTGAAAACCATTCTTGGTAATACCAAACATTCACAGCAAACAAAAATTGCATCTAAAATTGTCAGCTTACCTGGCCGACCCACTGACGAAGACCGCGAATATGCTCCTCTACTTGCTCTGGAGTAAACAGCTCAATCAATGAGACTCCCTTGATCTTTGACTTTCCACTATTAGACGCAGCTTCAATGCCTGCAGAATGTTCCATTTTTTCTTCTTTGGGAGCGTCTATTTCTTTCTTGCATTTTGTTTTTTCTTGCTCTGACAAACAACCAGTTTCACCATCCAACGAAGAGTGTCCCCCATATCCTCCCATGGGGGTATCTTTACTAACCGGCTTCTCCAGCTCACGGGAAACTGGAATCATTCTCCTAGAAGAATCTGAATTATCCACATTCACAGGCACAACCGATCTGACAGTATTACAACTATATTTCTCCTGCAAGCCCGTTGAAAAATGAGATTTACCGACACCAACAGATTTTTTTGCTGGGATACTTTGTGCGTCAGAATAAGTAAACTGAGAGTGGTTCTCAACTTTCAGGCGCTTTGGAGGAGGTTGCAGATCATCAACAACAGATGGAGCTTCAGAAACTCGTCCACTAGAAGCACGCATAGACTCAAAGAATTCTTTGTGACTATGATTTAAACTACCTGAGCTAGGCTCGGCATTTCGGAGGAGGGCAATTTTTTCTTTTTGTTTCTCCTTGAAGTTTTTCACATAAACACATACTGGACATGCTTCATTCCCGCAGTGCTTATAATGATGGAACAATTTTCGTGTTTGAAGACAATATTGATATGAGCAAGCAGGGGTCTTGCAGTAATTGCTATGTTTCAATAGCGTTTTGGTAGCAAAACAATACTTGCTCTCACAGTTGTCTTCCACTGCATTGCACTTCCGTACATGTAGCAGGAACAAAAGCCACCGCCTCTGATTCATATAACTTAAACCACAATCTCCTTTCAGCTGTTTACTCAAGATATTGTTTCCTTCTGTGAGATGTGAAGTAGGAACTATAGTTTGGCAGTTTGTAGACTTTCTAACAGGCAAACTATCATTAGTAGCTACATTCTGCGTAGGTAGTCTATGACATAAGTTCATCCCAGACCGTTCTCTCTCAGCATTAGAATCTGTTGGTATTCGTGTCAAGTTTTGAGAAGATGAATGCCACTGATCAAAACCTGCTACTGGCTGCATTCCAACTGAGAGATTACTCGAATCTTTCCACTCTGAGATCTGCTGCGGCTGATGAGCTTGTGGTGGAAAAGAATTCAGCTGGTTACTACAAACTGCTACACTCTGAGCACCAACATAGTTATCTTTGTCAGCGTTCTGCTTGTACTGGTTCTGCGACTTGGATGATTCTACTTTATTTATAGCCTGCAGCTGAATAGCTTCATTGTAGTAATCCATGCGAGGTTCATTCTTCGCTTGACTAACAAAAGTTGAAGCCGGCTGAGATTGACGATAAACATCATTGTTCAGCAATTGGTCTTGTTTCTGATATTGACCTTGATGAGCTGTCTGAAAATTACCATTCTCGAACTGTTGAAGCAGTTGAGGTTTTAGCATGGGAGTTTTTTCCACTGCCTGGACTGACTGATTACTAGCGAAGGAAGCATCAACTCTCTGCATAGGATTCAACCTCATTGAATTCATACCCACAGCAGCTTCCATTGATCCGGATGATGTTATTGCTCCATATAGATTCCCAGACCCAAAGGTATCGGCGTTGCTCATTGAGTAATCTTCAAATGACGAAAGAATTAGGCAGTTAGCATTGAGTTACATAATCATGAAAAGGATAGCGTTAAAGGATAGGATAAAGAGAGCGTAAAATTCAAATAGCATAGGATAAAAGGAAAAGTAGAGATATTTACTGTGCACATGTGACACCTGGAACGGATCAACAGGCTGATGCAAAGGTTTGGAGAAAGTTGAAAAATTTGTGGAACTAAGGACACCTTTAGAACTCTTGGGCCCATTAGCATGGTGTACACTGTTACTGTTCATCCCTACACCAGCATCTTGAGGATTATTGATCATCGCAGACGCGTTCTGGTTCATATTTGACCTGAAACCAGCTCCCAACTGGTGATCAAGGTCGTAATGCATACGATCATTTAAACCAGCAGGACGTTGCCTCTGCAGCTGAGATGGATTTCCAAAGTCAGACCCAACAGATTGAAGCTTCCCATTATCTCTAGAATTTCCTTGATTTTGATGAGACTGATATACATCAGTATTAGCACTACTGTTAAATCCAGGAGTAGGAACCATCTGGCCATTGTCACCAGAACTAACTGAAAAGCCCGCAGATACTTGCTGACGGCTATTAATTATTGAACCTGCCAAAATGTGAACAAAAGAATCAGGATAGGCTTGCTGCAGGTCTACAGTGAAATTTTACATGAAAATCTGACTGATATTACCTCCGTTCATGTGATTAGTTGGCAATAGCCTTCCAGTTCCGGCTGTTGCATCTGCTAAGTTATTACTACTATTGAAGGCGCTCGTACTCACCATAGGGGTGGACGTATAACTTTGACCCCATCCATGTGAAACCGCAGGTGTCTGAACCATCGTACTGACCGAGCTTGAAGGATTAGAACGGCGCTGACTAAAAAGTTGATTCAGAGTAGATTCTATGCGAACCTCAAAACTCCGTAAATCTAAATAATCCTCCTACAAAAAGAAGTTACCATCAAGAACAGTGATGAGTAACAACATTACCGCCAAGTATAATTAGTAACTAACAAGAAATACTTAACAAAATGTAACAATGAGAAGGTAAAAATTAGTGGAACCTGTGACTTAGCCGTTCTTAACATTGCACTTTCTAACCGTTTTGCAACCTCAAATAACGTTGCCTTTGAGGCATCATCAGTCTTTAAAGGCTGCCTCTGCTGTAACCAAATGTAGCTGGAGGGAACAAGAAACCACGTATAACTCAAGTAAATAAGAGTATTTTTTCAATTTACACAAACTACACAAACACAAAATCACTTCAACACAAAATTATTAGTACATAGAAACAGACTTACATCCGGTTAAGCATATCCTGCCGTACTCTTAGAGCATCACGAGACAAGCCATTGCTCGTATCAGGCTGAGACGAAACACTGGAACCAGACACGGGAACAGAGCTCTGTGCTTGTCCTCGCAGAGGAACATTCCCATTCTGTCCCTGTGCCATTCTCTTACAAGACAGAGAATGTCCACCTACTAACACCAAAGAAGCACACACTTTCCTCGCTAAAGACACAAGCTCATCACCACGAATATTATCTACAGCCTATAGATTGATTTCACACAATGCAGTAAGTATAAAGAAGAAACAATCAGTACCAAAAACGCATTGACACACAATCCCAGTGAAAGAAGACTACAAAAAAAGGAAACTTTAACATTACCCATTAAAAGATTCAAAGGAACAATCAAAACTAAATCAGATTTGGGGAAAAACTGCAAATTTCAACACAAACCCTAGCTCGAAAATCGAATCAAATCAAAAGGGTGAAGAAAGAAGAATAAAAAGAAACCCTAAAACCTGAAATCGTGCACCAATTTCAGCTCCGGAAAGGGGACAATTCGACGAAGAAGACGACGGAGACGGAGATTAGTAGCCGGAAAATCGATGCCCAATTAGGTAAAAATAAAAAAGAACGGCGAAAGACAAAAAACAAAGGACGACGGAGAAGAAAGGTCGGTGCGCGTAGGATAATGACGGGGCTCTAAGCTAAAAATGTCCTCTTTTGGGCATAAAGATTATATCTTTTATTTATTTTTACAGACCAAATCATAAAAAATAGGAAAAATATATGGAAAATTAACTAATTTATTTACGAATTAAAAAAAAAAAAAAAAATTTAGATCTTTCAAGTTTCAACGGATAGAAAAAAACACAACACTCGGAGTTTTTCACCCAATCAAAATATATATACAAAATATTATTTTTCATATCTCATCCACAAAAAGTCAAATCCATAAAGTCGAAAAGCCGAAGGTTACTTATTTATGGGCTTTCCTTACATACATTAACCTGTAATTTCCCGATTCTATTCAAAAATAATAAAGACTAATTTAGTAATTTTTGATTATTAAAGACGACCTGCCGTTTTCCTGAGTTTGTAACGGCACGTAGTTCCGTAGCGAAAACAATAAAACGCGGCGTTATGTCTTATAACGGCCTAAAAGAAAATAAAGCCCATTTAAATATATGGGCCTTAATAAGTAAGCGAAAAAACAAGAAAACCCTAACTATATATACATAGTGAAGGGGGTAAGTATCTGATATCTGCGGCGATTTTTCACGATGAGAGCAAAGGTATGTTCATCGATTATCTCTCTCGAACACAGAGAACGAATCTGTAGCTTGTTACGTTTTATTAGGATGCTTAGTATTGCTCGTTAGATCCCATGTTTGTTATTATAAGCTTAGATCTTAAAAACTTCGTCGTTGTTGTTGTTGTGTTTTGTGATTAATTGATTGTGTGTACAGTGGAAGAAGAAGCGCATGAGGAGACTAAAGAGGAAGCGTAGAAAGATGAGACAGCGATCCAAATAGTCTCTCTCTCTATCCCCTCTAAAATCTCTGTGACTGCTTTCTATTTTCTTTAATGTTTAATGTTTATTTCTTACATTATGTTTTTTTGTTGAACTTGGTTTAATCCCTTTTTTATTATACAAAGCAGAGATTTTATAACACTTCTATAATATATGTTATGTTAAATTTAGAGATTTTAAGAGCTTTGATTAGTGATGGAGAACATGTATAACGTATACAGATATATATAACTAACGAGGAGTATCATCGGTATCTTTGTTGTCACGGTCCATGTGCGCTTGACCACCGGCCGTGGCTGCAGAGGCTGGTTTATCTTTGCCCTTCTCGATGCTTTCGGCGGCTGAGAAGAGATTTACAGGCTCAGACTCTGCAATCTTGCCACCCTCGAGCGGCGTCCCGTGTTTGTATCTAACACGAATGGACTCGTCTTCTGATAGCTTTGCTTGTGCTGTCGCGTATTTTATATCGTCTTTGTTCTTAGCCATGTTTTAGAGCTCAAGGAGGTCCAAGAGTGTGACATGCGACGTATATGTATAAAGGGAGGCAACATGTACAACGTGTCGGTCTCGAGGCTCTCATGTTGGCTTAGTTATGTTTCTTCCCTTCTCTTTCGTTGACACGTTCTTCTTAAGCGGTTGTGTCTTAAAGGAAAAAGTAATCTTGAAGTGTTAAGTTGCTAAACTCTTAGTTAATGAACTGAGACGTAGCAACCACTTTCCTGGTCCTCTTTTTAAAAACCCTTTCTCTGTCTTTGTGTGTGTGTTTTACTTATCAATGATGAAGAAGATGAGCTTGAACATGTTGTTAAGGAGATGTAAGAGCGTTTCCACAAAACTGAGCCGTTCATATTCTTACACAAGTCTCATATCACAATCCGAAAGAAGAGATCCACAAGAACATCTCCATGACGATATCGACGTGGACGAAAGCTTGCCCTTGTACAAGACAGTGTTGGTGGGGCATACGAAGAAGCCTTACGTGATCACTAAACAACACTTGAAGCATCCTTTGCTTAACGCTCTTGTAGAGAAAGAACATAGATATGAAGATGAAGATGATGGTAGTTGTGTGATAAGTGTGAAGTGTGAAGTTGTTTTGTTTGATCACTTATTGTGGATGCTTGAAAATGGAGACCAAAGTCATATACTTGAGTCTTTAGATGACTTTGCTCATCTCTATCTCTCTCCTTGATTTACATTTCATTTTAATTTCTTTTGGTTATAAGTTTCAAAACTGTGTTTGCGCATCCTTTAAAACTTCGAAAAAAAATCATTTAGGTTTTGTCAACACAAGACATTATCTACCACAGTTATGTTCTCTTTTTTTTTAGTTCACACCATTAAGATAGATGAGAGTTTCAAGTTTGCCTTGGCTGTTTGTATAAGCCCATGTAATATCATGGGCTTATTTTTTTTATTTACATTATAAACCCATATTAGGCCTTAATTCACAAAGCCCATTTAAAACTAACGTTATTGGTGGACCACAAATAAAGTATACTTACTAGAGTTCCCAAATTGGCATAGATCATTAGTCATATACTTATACACATTTACACATAAATTTCGTATTTTATGATGGCTACATTAACGGAGAAGATCCAAAAAAAACTAAAAAAATGTCACAATCTAATATAGGTCATCACATTCCATGGAATTAATCGATATAATTTATGAAAAAGAGAGTATAGCTACTTAGTCTAGACAGGTACATACACACATGTCTTTGCCTTGCATTATTATTTATATAATTTTTATGAAGCAAACAAGTTTGGTTGGGGAAGTGTGATGAATTGGACCAAAGCTAATGTAATTATACAGAAAGATATATAGACAACAATCCAAATAATACAACCTCACATTCACATCTGCCTTACTGTCAACATTTCTATTATTATTTGATTTTTTTTTGGGGGTAAACCATATAATTCATGCTCATATATATTTTCTGACAAATTTATTTATTTTGTTATAGCATCTTCCACGCATATACTATAATGCATAGACATTGATGACATGATATTGGAGGGGAATTCATTAATTATTATTTTTAATTTTGGCCGACCCATTTTTATGCTCTACGCATTTTCATGCATTCTATTAAAGTTTGACAGTGAATTCACGTCTTCTATGTCACACCAATTTTATACTGTAACAATAAATTTATATTTTGAAAAGAGAGAGATATTTGTATCATTTTGCACTCGTTTAATGGTTTATAATGCGTAGTGGGTGGGAGGGTGAGATGATGTTTCCTTATCTTCAATTCCAAAGATTTACTATATGTTAATCAATATTGGCAGTTGATTAACACGTTAGTTAATTAATTTAATATATAATAATTTAGTCAAATTAGAGATATCGACAATGGGTGATGATAGTAATAATATCTTCATGATTTATATCTAACATGGAAAGTGATGTTAGTTGTGTTTATCTAAATTCAAAAAATGCAACGTTAACGTGGGGATAGGTCATGAATATTAGGTGAAACGATGAGAGACCATCCTATATATATATAAATATATGATTATATAATATAGTTGGCTTTAATTTATTTGTTAATACGTTAATTAATTATATGCGTCCACCATAATTACTGCCGGCCCCGTCTCGATCTACAAATAGCCTTGGATCCATGTAACGTGTAAAGACTTTAACAAAATTAATGAGTTTATAATATTGATGCAATACTCAATTATCACTTTATCAGATAGATTAGTTGGGTCCACATGGCTGCATAGAATCAAGTGCACCGGTCAAAAAAATCGATTAAAACTGATAATGAAAGATAATATTAAAATAAAAGCGTACTTATAATAATTAGGAGGTATTGTAAATTAGGTTCCTAGTGTGTTCACGATTTATGTAAGACGTTGATAAACATTCTCGGCTAATACATATATGTATATATATCCACCTCCCTCCCAATATTTATTTAAATAGTTATAATAACACAATTTGACACAAATGATTGTTTACATATTGTGGTTGTTGTGAAGTTATATTGTTTCGTTATAGTGTTACAACAAATGTGCCTAGCCTTAATGAAAAATATTAGATATATTTAGGTGAAATTAGCTCCAAAACAAATGCACTTGACATGTACAAATAACAAAAACTTATCGTGAAATTAGGATAAAAATATATAAATTAATAATAAAAAGTAGATAGACCATTATTAAGGGTTTACGGATTATAATGACACATTGCTCCACTTATTCCAATATACACATGTGATGCCATCTCGAGCCGTATCCAATTCTTTGCTCAACTAACTTTTCTGATGCATTGCTTTCACGCATTTTGTGTATATATTGCATGCCCCATACACATTTTTAAAGTCTATGTATTTTAGACTTATATATAGACACCTACATAATATATATATATACTCTTTGTATTGTATGCTATATATATATGACGTCTTTTGGTAGAGGAGCTTACGAACACTACAAAATATATTATTTATATAGGGTTGATGAAAACGAGATTCCCTCAAGAAAGTAATAATAAAGTTTGTTTATATATAGAAAAAGAATAGATGTACGATTATGTGTTTGTGTGACATTGAAATTCTTATTTCTTTTTATGAATAAAAAAGGAGATTTTTAATTTCTCATTATGGTGAGCGGTTGAGATGATGTATGAATCAACGACTTTTTATAAATTCGAATAAAGAGAAATAAAAAAAGAAAATTAAAGGGTCTACTTTTATGAACTCAATAGAGTTTATGCCTTTGCCCTCAAAAGCAGGCATGCCTAAAACACTGACCTACATTTATATTCTTGTAATTTCTACGTTTCTTTTATTACAAAACCTAAATTTTTAACTTTATTACTATTCGATATTTTCTTTAATTATTTACTCACTACGCACCTCCTTCAATGTAAAAGAAATTGAATCATACGTTGAAAAACTCAAAGAAGTACATTGCATATTATATTATGAGACTATAAAATAAAATAACTTCAAATACTAATTTAAAGTAAAAATGTGATGATGAACATGTGGATAAAATTATAATTTTTAAAATACTAATACTTCGGACGCGTGACTCAGTCAAATATTTTTTTTCTTCTATGCTTATGCAAGTTTTATAGTTTAATCCCATGATAATACGTATTATCTTTATAACTTTGTATATTATTGAGTTTCAACGAACAAAAATGAAAAAATATTGGTATTAATTGGTAGTGCTCCTGAGTTCGAACCGCGTTGGGAGCGATGATTTACGCCATTAATTGGTATTATCAAAGGCTGGTCGCGGGCCCAGGGGGATTATGGGTTTCAGCCCATAACCTCCTGATTTAACAAAAAAAAAAAAAAAAAAAATATTAATGCGATATGAGGCCGATAATAAGATAATAAAATGCCCTAATACGACTATTTAAATTTTAAAATAATAAAAACTAATATTCTGAAAAATAGGTGATGCAAAGGCATGCCTACCTTAATGCGTTTCCTATGGCTAACCTCGTGAATCTACACCTCTCATGCTCTCTAGCAATATTTCAAAGATTACTTAACTTATTTGCATTGGCTTTAACTATATATATCTGCCAAATAATACAATTCGAACTAACGAATAGAGGTTTGTGTGACACGTGGCGAGATGTTAGGTCAACAGACGTGGCAACTAGAAAGTAACGGACAAAACACATTTAATTAAATTATTAGTAATAATGAAAAAAACAACAAAATTAGAAAAAAAAAGTTTAAAGAACGAGCGGTGGGTACACCGTATCTTTCTCAACGGCTGCATTTTATTTTAATATTAAACCATCTTTTAAATTAAATTTAAAAGAAATTGGGAATGATGCCAAGCTGGCACTTCACACGTGCCCATGCGACCCTCGTAACCCGGCAACTCAATCACACGTGGACAGTAGGTCCCATACATTTGATTTTGTCTTTCTCTGACACGTGACATTTGTCAGTGACCGTATGTTATCTAATTTACGGATTCGCCCCCGTTGGAATCTAAACGGGCCTGTCCAAACGGATAAGGCACTTCTCGTTTTTTTTTTGTTTTTTACGTTACAACAAAACCAAAATAAATTTAATTAATTCCCAAATTTCAGAGCATGTGTTTAAAAAATTTATGCATGCAAAGTAATTAATTCGAAACCGATAAATTTCAGAAATTTATCGTCAATATTGACCGGTAAAATTAAAGGCGAATAAAGGAAAAAAAAAGGCTGAAAAATAGGGGAAAACAGTTTTACCAAATGTCGTTTTCAAAGTTTTTTTTTAAATGAAAAAAACGCTGAAAAAGGTAACTTCTTTAATGGTCACTGATGGTCAGCATCATAACCGAAGAATCCTCTTGCTTTAATTTTATTTTACAATATTAAAAATAATCTTCTAGAAAACAACAAAACTCCAATAAATAAATAAATTATGAAAGAAAAAAAATAAATAAAACATCACATCCTCCTCTCTGTTCTTTATAAATTGGCAGACAAGTGTGTATTTTTTTCCCTCTCAGCGAAATCCTACACCTATTTTTTTCTTCCAATAAATATTTTCTCCATAACCTAACCTCTACTTTTTTTTCATACACAGAGTTTCTCTGAATCTTTCATCAACAAGTTTTCACAAGTAAAAGTCGAAAAAACATCAATGGCTGTTGAATCTCACAATCTAAATCCTCTGTTTTCTTCTAACAGGTATTTATTTTTACATTTTCTCTTCAATTTTACCCTAAGATTATATTTCAAAAAAGTATTAACAAAAATTGCTATATTTTCCCAGAGAGATGATTCTTCCTGCGGAAACAAACGGTTTAGTCTACAACACCAATTTCAGATACGACACCGTTCCAACCACAACGTTTAATCCCACCGTTGGATTTCAAAATCCCGTTTACAACATCTCACCGATCGATTTTTGTACTCACCAACCAATGAAACAAACCATCCACTCCGTTGATAGCTCCGTTACATTTAACAGCGATAATCATACCAACAACAACAACGTGGACTTTACTCGTCCTATGTCTTCTTCAAGAAAACGTAACAGAGAAGAATCTTTCGTTGTTAATATGCATAATCAGAAAAATTCAAGCGACCCTTTAATATTCCTAGGTCAAGACTTATCTTTTAACGTCCAAAATCATAACTACGATATCGATCAATTAATATCTAATCACGTAAGTATTTTTTTTACATCGCATTTATTATAATAAAATATTATAGTTTTCAATTTTCATTTCATTTTTTTTTTTTTTTGGTCGAACAATTTTCACTTCTATAATGAGTTTTTTATATTATTATTAGGTTGAGATAATGAGAATGGAGATAGAAGAGAAGAGAAAAACTCAAGGGAGGAAAATAATGGAATCTATAGAACAAAAGTTGATTAAGACACTAAGAGCCAAAGACGAAGAGATTAATCACATAGCTAAACTAAACCTATATTTAGAAGAGAAAGTCAAGTCTTTATGCGTAGAGAATCAAATATGGCGTGACGTGGCACAATCTAACGAAGCCAACGTAAACGCGCTTCGTTCTAATCTACAACAAGTACTCTCCGCCGTGGAACGTAACCGTTGCGAGGAGCCAACGGTGGCGGCAGAAGACGCGGTGTCTTGTTGCGGAAGCAACGACGAAGGCGATTGCGAAGAGCGGTGGAAGTTGGCAGGAGAGGCGCACGATAGTAAAAAGATGCGTGGGATAGCGAGTGTGTGTAGGAGTTGTGGTGAAGGAGAAGCGAGTGTGTTATTGTTACCATGCAGACACATGTGTCTTTGTAGTAAGTGTGGCTCTACGGTTAACACGTGTCCTGTTTGTAAATCTTCGAAGAATGCTAGTCTACATGTTAATCTTTCTTCTTGAAACTAACAAATATACTTTTAGTAATTTTTGTAAATGTTTTTTTTGAATAGTAAATAGTTGAAAATAGTATGTTTCTATCAATCTCTTTGGTAAAAGAGTTTAAAAACTATTCATTCTTATTACTTTTTTTCGGTCGTGGAGGGTAATGATGAAGATGGAACACGAATCTTTGAAATATATGACATGACCTATGTTGCTAAAAATCGTGGGTTAGGTTTTTATTATTCCCCACTTTATTAATGTCATTTCCCATCTTTGTATGATTTTGCACCAAATAAATTTACAAGTTTTGTGGTTTCAACTGCTAGTCTTTCTTCATACATCAACGTCACTTTTCCACAAAATGGGTTTTGGCACATAGACTACTTACTTTTGTTGAGTTGTTACTATTTTTGTGTGTTTTCAAGAAACTTTATATATATAAGATACAAAAGAAAAAGTAAGTGGTCGAAATCATGGGTTGTGCGTGACAGACCATTCAACAAAAAGGAAAATTAAAAAAAGGCATATCAACTTTTCCTTTATATCCGAGAGAACTGATTCTTGAAAAAATTGCTTATGGAGTGGGACGGTGCAGGTTAGCAGATTTATGCGCATGTTAGATGCAACGTCAAAGTTTGACTAGCCGTTAGAAGTCGCGTTGACTTGGCGTGTCCAAAAATAGCTCTGTTTAAAACATTGATTTTTTTTTTCTTGAATTATTTTATTTTATTCTCAAATTGTACATTTTAAGATATATTAATTGGAGTTATTGAATCATTATTGATTGCAAATTTTGAAAAATTGTGAAATACAAAAAAATCATATATTTAATATTGAACATTAATTATTTTTTAATATGTGTGGGAATTTTCCTTAATTTGTTTTTTTTTGTTGAGTAATAAATTAAAAAAACAAGAATTGTAAAATCGTGGAAGGTAGATAAAACGTATTACAAAGACCATGAGAAGCGTGAACGACGCATGTGTTGTCACTTTCATATACAAGAAATGCAAATTATTAATTTTTAATATTATTTGTCTGCCTCAATTACGCCCAACACAATCACCACTTCCTATTTCGTATTTACATACCACTTTTTTTTTTTTATGACATCTTTTAAACCATTTATTTACATACCACTTTTAGGTTATGAAATGTCAATAATTATTGTTAGTCTTTCATTGCTTTATTTATATGCAATTAACTAGAACATCATTAAGGAACCGGTTATTACAAGGACTGTTTAATTCGAGGGGGTGTTTGTCTGAGAATAATAAAATATATAAAAATAATATTTAATTTAAAGGTTAACGAGTTAATAGTTAATACACACGTACTTATATGTACAAAATTAATGTAATAATAGAGCGAGGCTTCGAGGAAACATGTGAAATGTAGTTGCTTCACGTTCTCTTCCATGCCACTTTTGAATAGTTTATATTATGATTTTGTCTTTCGTTTACATAGTATTGAATGCATAGTTATTAAAAAAATATCAATTAATAGTGATCGTATAAAATTCACCGCAAGAAATAGTGAACTATATATCAATGATGATGTCGTATATTAGATAGTACATATATAATGCGACCACGACTCTGATTTTATTTTGTGGAATGGTCCCGGCTTGAATAATCAGAGCATTCACATTATTATTGCCGCCTCTTCACGTTATTTTTTATTTTTTTGTTATTTTGTGCTATATTAAAACTTATCTGTTAATTACTATCTAATCAGATACAGACGTTTGCACTTGTGAGTTGTGATTATCAACTCACATTAACCAATTATATACCATACGTCTAACTTTGATACTGAAGATTATGACACTAATTAATAATTTCGGTAGGGGTATCATCTCACCTAAGCAACTACGTAATATTAGTATTCTTTATGAAACAAAAATAATAATTAATTTAATTTACACTTACTAGTAATAGACTATATTAGTATGATTTTGTGTAAAATAAAGTAAACTCGCTAATTGGTAAATATAAATAACAAATGTTTTTAAAGAGCATTGTCGGTAGTAAAATAAGCTTATTTTTATTAAGGGAACAAAATCTTAAAAGTGGAGTCCACAAGGTTAAAGACAGAGAAGCCAAACTCTTTTAAACATTACACAAACAAATCCACATCGCACCGCCGGGCCCACACTTTCCTTTTCTAAATTTTATAAAATAATATTAAATTTACAAACAAGATTTGGGCCTTTATGGGGCCCACC
The DNA here is from genome assembly GCA_963556525.1 of Cochlearia excelsa. Lineage (NCBI taxonomy): Eukaryota > Viridiplantae > Streptophyta > Magnoliopsida > Brassicales > Brassicaceae > Cochlearia > Cochlearia excelsa. The sequence goes on from OY748330.1 coordinate 34,454,154, forward strand.
ACTGAGGGTGACCGTTTCTCCTTTATTTCTCTCTTTGGCCTACACGTGAATTTTGATTCCACACACTTGGAACTTTCCTAAACTTTTATTTCAATAAAAAATTTTATTTGTATTACAATTCTTAATGTATGCTTCCTAGTGACATGCTAATAACACGATAAATTTACACACAAATAATATATAGTTTTATGTTTTTATATATCTTTAATTATTTTGAAATGTGATAATTAAGAAAGTGGGATACATATCAGCACGAGAGAGCTATATATGTTTTGTGAGTCACCTTCACCATATAATAGTGTCACATTGAACAATGTTTTTCACTTTCATAAAAGTCAAAATATAATACAGTAGTTTTGGTGACACATTACACACTCCAAACAATATAGTAGACATGAATAGTATTTTACAAGAAAATCAATTAGATTTTCATATGGAATCACGATGTAAAGTTAAATTTATTTTAGAAATGACTCATTCTTTCTTTATAATTGAAACTATCTAAGTCATCTTTTACTTTTAATGTAATCAGTGGTTAGATGATGAATATCATAATAAGTCTTTTTATATAAAGATTGATAAATATATTCCACAACTTGGTTTTTGAATAATATCTAAGAAAAAAATTAGGGAGAATCGCAAAACTACACCATTTGAATTACATTTCACAAAACTACACCATTTCCAAAATACTTCACAAAACTACACCTAAACACTCAAAATTAAATCCAAATAAACCCTACCCAAACAATTCTACCCCCTTAATACTATACCATAAACACTAATTAGTGAACCCAAATGAAAATATATTAATTTTGGTAATTTTTTAAAGGTTAAATCAAGCTTTTAAAATTTTAATTAGGAGTAGTTTTGTAAAGAAGGGGTTGAAATGGGGTAGATTTGTGAATTCCTCAAACAAATTATTGACAAAGTCGACACTAGGAAAGTTACATGAATATGTAATAAAAAAAAAGTTACATGAATTTAATGTCATCATCATTTCGAAATTAATTTGATTCGTGGGTCGGTTTTTCATTTGTTATGTAGCCTAACCTCTAACAATCAAAACGTCCCTACTTCATTAGTTACATAATTTATTTTTAAAAAATCAAATATGCTTTTAGACAAAAATTTGATGAGACCTTATAGTCATAAATGGTGTACCATGTCAACCATGGACCAACGAATATGATATTGATGGCCTTTCTCTTTAACTTTCCTTTTTTCACACAACTCTTTAATAAAATCTATTCTACCTTTCAAACCAAAGTGGAACCCATTTTTTTGTTGTTTTTCTTAATTCATGTGAGATGTGATTAGAGATAACAAGCTTATTATATCCTCAAATAGTCAAATTCTAAACTCTTATAATGTTTTCATTTTGTGTATGTGTTGGAGTTTATTTGCAAACGATATACATATAATTCATTAATAATACTTTTTCGTCATGTCTTGGATCCATCAAATAATAACAATTACAAACATTATATAGTGATGGATTTTTAACGTGGAAAATTAAAAAAAAGTTGAGTTTAGAAAAGAGAGGTGGGCGAATATCAAAGGCTTAAAGTAAAAGGAGAAGTAACCTATATACCACTATATATTATTTGCCCACTTGCCCTAATTTTTTTTTCTGATTTAAATAAAATTAAATGTGTACATATGCAAATATCATGCTCTCACCCACTAAATGGTACAAAAGTATCAAAACACCATGTGGTTTAGATGAGAGATATAATTAGAAGTTTATGTTTCTATATATCGTAGACAAAAATAAAACAAAAATTGGTTAAGACATGACATTGACATATTCGATAGAAAACAAGATATTAAACATTTACATGTAAAAACAGTACTTTCGGTAGATGAAAAAAAGGTGATGAAATAGTTTGGTTATTGTCCACATTAGGGACCAACCTCTCGAGAAATTTTAAAAAAGCTAACTATTAATATCATATATATATATATATATATATAGTTCTTTGGTGGGGACAAGTGGGAAAGTAATAAGAGTGTGAAATTTCAACGTCGATATTTATCACATATAGATAAGTCTTTTTTGTAACCATATGAATTTCAAAACAAGGTTAAAGCAATGCAATGATGGTATACGTAGAACAATTTATGCAAAAGATAGAGAGAATATATAATTATCAAAAGAAGGATAGAGAGAATATGATAAAGTTGAAAAAAGAAAACAAAGATGTGCGTCGGCTACTTTGTCAAAGGGAGAAAAATAGTAAAAAGACATACTTGATATCAAAGATGACATTAAATTTAAAAGATAACAACAAGTTATCATAGTTATCATTTACACATTGAATATTCATTTATTTTGTTGATTATGATGATTTATGCAATTCAAGATGCAGAAAGTTATGTAATATGATGATATGATTATAGTGGTGCATGTAATGAAAATGAATGATGTGAAGTGATGGGGTGAATCTTAACTATTAAGTGTACAATAGGCCAAGACAACACAACACAACACAACACGATTTACTTATAATTGAATCAAGAAAGCAAGAATAGACCTATCGCGCTAATCCACCACACAAAAAAATGGACCATAAAGATTGTGTCCCTACAAAATCAAGATGCCTATTGCCTAAGTTGGATGATTTTGACACACTTATTTCATCTTTAGGATTCCATAGTTCGTATATAGGTCTTATAAATTGCTCACAATTTAGTGGAATTTCTAGGGCTTCTAACTTCGAAATGCAATGATAAATTTGCACATTAGTGGGCTTTTCCCCATATTATTACCGGGCTTTTTCAAGTTTGGGTTGGGCTACATTTGCAATATTTTAAATTTATCCAACATAAAATTGTTTTTCTTACCAAGACAAAATAGGTAAAATACTCCACGAGTATATATATATTAAGACCATCTCCAACAGAGAAACCACAAAATTTCTTAACTATTCAGTGGGGTCCATGAACAGTTGGTTTAAAACAAAATAAAAAAATAAAAAAGAAAAACGGACCAATCATGGATCGCCACGTATACATGAATAGTTAAGATCTAGATCTTAAATAAGAAATATAAGATTCAGATCTTAACTATTTAGGTGGGCTCCACATGCTAAGATCCCGTTAAGAAATACCATTGGACTTGCTCTAACATATACTAGGAGAAAATCATATATATATTATTACGAGAAACATTTTTTTACAAAAAGGTCCATGTATATAACATAGAAACTTATGATCAGTGTGATCTTCCAACAACAACCAAATTCAAAACATTCAAGTACCATTCATATTATATATGTATTTTCTATTAATAAAATTAATTAGTCTAATTAATTAGTAATTGACAAAAAAAAAAGTATATATCTAATTAAGATTAGACGGTGCAAAAGCAAATTCAACAACCGAACGAAGCTCGTCCCAGCTCTCGTAGTTTATATTATGAATATTATCATTTGCAAAACATTGAACCGAATCGACTTTTGTAGTACTATCCATAGGAATTACCGGTTGATATTGTTGATAATGTTGCGTTTCTTGAATCTTGAAAACGTTACTCTCATGATCATTAATCCCTTTGCTTTCCATAACATTCATATTATTAGTAGTACTACTACTACTTTCATTATCACCAAAACTTATATAAGCTTCTTGATACTTATAAGATTCTTGCGATTTTACTCGTTTTTCACTTGCTAATTCTCTCCACTCCGGTGTGTATTTTCTACTAGACACATTCCTCTTGAATATCCTACACAATGTCCACACTTCCTACAATTACATTTTATATGTACAAATCATTAGTATAGTACTTTGCAATAACCAACCATATATTATATATATGATCATTGTGACCATGTAGCTAGCTAGCTAGGTTTGTACAAACTTACTGCATGTAACATGGAAGGTGGAGTAGGGTTTATACGAGTGGAACCACCAGGGATGGTGTCATTGTCCGAAGGCAGACGAAACTCATGCATCATCCAATCTGTCTTGCTGCCTTTTCCCGCGCTTCCTAGGTAATAAACAAGTGTCTTCTTTAGACCAATCACACCTTTGTTTGGTCCATTATGATCAGAAGAATACACATGTTTGTCTATGCCCGTTGCTTTCCAAAAACCAGAACCGGTAACTCGGTTAGGTCTTATGCTGTTTCTATACTTTCTTCCTCTCTTGCAAAAGAAGTAACTCTCTTTCTCCGTGTTCCTCGACTCTTCAAGAAAATAAAAAAACACATTTCATTAGCATCTTGTAATAACAAAAATGTTATGCATGTGTGTTACTTTAACTATATATACACATGCCACATGCTTGAAGTATCTAACTTTACTTTTGGTAACAATATGGTTTAATTGTGGCATAAGAAACAATACTTACTAGGAAGATTCCAAGGATCGAATTTATAGATATCGATTTGGGTGATGATTTCGTCGATGTTGCTAGGTTTCTTGAGGTGTATTTTCTTAGAGAGATAAAACCCTACAAGCTCCTCGTCCGTGGGATGAAACCTGTAACCTGGAAGATGTAGTACTTGTTCATCATCTTCTTCTTGTTCTTGTCCCATTATTATATTGTCTCTTGATCTCATCATGTTGATTTCCTCCATGACTTTTTAGTTTAACTATATGTTTCTCCTTCTTTGGCTCTTTTTATATGACTCACACTTAAGAATCTTCTTGGGATTATATATATATAAAAAAAGAGAGTTTGTGTCGTGTGTGTCTTTTTACAAAAGGACGATTAGGTCAAGTCAATTGTGTTGACTAATTGATCTCTTTTAAATAAATCAATGATCCGACCCAGTAAAAGTCTTGTGGGCTTGAGTTTTTAGAATTAGTCTTGTCGCATTAATGCGTCCATTTCATAACCATAATGATGTACGTGGACCTGATATGACGCTTTTACCCTTCATTTATTAGTGTCCAAAGAAAATGCCAAGGAGAGGACTGACTTTTTGATACTATGATTTGATTTTCTTGGTGTGTTTTTCTTCCAAAAATATATGACGAGGATTCAATGTTAACAAAAACATTAAAATTCTTCTAGGCTCATCATTATCTTACTTATCATGATGACTTTTAACACATAATTTTCCCATTTCGTGCTCGTGAAAAAGGTAAGATTTGTCTACGAAATTTTAACTTGGGGAGATGAACAAAAGAAAAAACATGAAGATTTTTTACTTTACATTTTTCTATTTGGTAAATTTCTATGAAAGTGACAAGGACAAAGCCACCTAATTAAGACCGAATATATTTACCCTTAAGCTCCTTTCTCACTCTCTCCAAAAGCAAAACACTTTACGGGTTTATAAAAAAATAAATAATTATTTGTATGGGTTACATAATTATTTGAAAAATTAGGAAATCAGATACATTTTTGGATCTTAATTTGCAATAAGGCGATTTATTTTTCAAAATTGGTAGTTAGGTGATTTTCTTTCCTTATGTTTTTTTATGACTGATATACTCTCCGCGCGTTCACACAAATTCATGAATGTTCACAAGTTTTCTGTTTCAGACATGTTCATGTTGTTGATGAATATTCACACATGTCCATGAATGTTCACACATGTTGATGAATATTCACACTTGTCCATGAATATTCACACTTGTCCATGAATATTCACGCATGTTCATGAATATTCACACATGTTTAGATTGATAATGTCACGATTATTTTAGAAGGAATGCGCATACATGAATGTTCATGCACATACATAAATGTTCACACGACCTGACCAGAAAGTTCAGGGTTATTTTTGACTGTTCAACATAAAAAATCACTTAAACGCAAATACAAAAAAAAATCACCATATTAACAAATTAAAAAGTAAAAAGTACCTAATTGACTAAATAACTCTAATTATTTCCTCACGATATATATGCATTTAGTGTCCACATGCAAGGAAACCTTGTTGGATATTTTCCAACTACAGACAAATCATAGGAGTGGGCTATTTTTTTAACAATCTATTTGAATTGGTCAAACTTATTTCACATTAATATATTATTCATTTTTTTCTCCATGAAGATTAATATTTTTTATATGGATGATTTCACACATATATAATAGGAAATCTAGTTAGGCTGAAAATTGTTATTTTTGCCGCTCGCTATTTTGCTGTGGAAATATTATGTCAAGAATAAAGTAGTGGTAAGTAACTATTATAGTGTTACAATAATTAGTATTTTCATGAATAACCCAAAATTTTTACCGCACTGAAGAGTTTCCTATTAATACACAACTCATTGTCAAAACCTACAAAAGAACAGTAATACGCCATTCAAAAACTTTATGTTGGTTCTGATTCTTTTGATCAAATTTTTATCTACCTTAAAGTTTGTCATTTAGTAATGAGAAATGTAAAACGTAAGAATAAAAATTAAAATGAATATATAATATCTCCTAGCTATTTAATGTTTGTTTCAATTTTGTAGAGTCAATTCGTAGGGGCTAGTCAAGTCAAAGGAACCAGAGTCATAAGTGTTTGACCCCAAGTTGTTCTTGTTGGACATCTTCCTCTCTATCTTTTCTAAACCTTATTTACTCTTTTCATTTTTGGGGCAACTATTTCGCCTTTTATATAAAAACCTTAAAATCTAGAGAGACAAGTTTTTTTAAAAAAATATAGATTGAAACATATTTTAATTTGTTTCTCGACGAAACATACATAAATTAAATTTCGTCATTTTGTTGTAGTGTTTTATCAAATTCGTGGCAAGTTATTGAGTATTAAACTGTAAACTATTAATTGGAGAAATTGCCGACAAAAAAAATGGAGAAATTATATAAAAAAAGAAAATTTAAAGAAGGAAGCAACGACACAATTGTTAATCACATTAATGTCACAACGACTTTCTTCAAGATTGTACCATACCATATATGTTCATAGTCACTACTAGAAATTAATCGTATAGACACAATTTAGCTACAAATTTTTCGACAACCACTAAAAAAACCATGAAAAAAACAACTATAACATGACTTTTCCATTGTTTTTTTTTATATCCCGTGGCTATATAAAAAATTATTAGTAGTCGATTTTAATATATTTTTTGTTTTCCTTCTTAATTTAGTCCAAAATATAATATACCAATTCATATACGTAAATTCAAATGATTTAATACCAAAATGAAAAGAAAAGTTTTGCACATTTAAATTTGGAATCTTTGTAAAAAAAGGCAAATAGAAAAACATCGATGTGGAAATATTAGCTAGAAAACCTAGTTTTTGTAAAGATTCATCAGATTTTAAATTATGGAATGCGACAATGCGTACGAAGAAGACAACTTTTATTAGTTGTAGCAAAATAAAACATTGGGATCCAAACGAACAACAAAGAAGAAGAAAAAAACGTCGGACCATATGCATTAATTGCACGTGTAGACTAGACGATGGTATCAATCGGCACGTGCGAAATCAAGAGATTTCTTGCCGTCGAGGGGGTGGCCAAAGATGTTATTCCTATAGTCTTGAAACAAGAACTCCTTGTAACGAGCCAATCCGTCACGTTTCACCAATTCCGGCAACGGAGCAACCTTGACGGATGGATCGGGTGACGTAAAAACGGGCACAGAGACTCGCGATCCGACGCTTGTTGTTCGAACTCTATGCTCCGCACTTTTGTACTTGCCATTGCTCAAAATCTGTTCATCAACTTTTAATATATTATTGTAATAACATTGTATATAAAACTATAGGTTATAAACTTATAAGCTGCGAGGGATAAGTTAGAATTATTAGCTTCCTAACTCAAAACCAATTAACGATAATTGGATTGGTCATATCCTTTATATATTACTCATTAGTTTCTGATGTGGAACATATGTCCCTGCAGATATCTGTAAAGTGTCGCCGACGTTAATGATTAAGGCACCGTGGAGAGGAGGGATCTCGGTCCAATTATTATCGTCGTTTTGTTTGACGTAAAGACCACCGATGTCATCTTGTAGTAAAACGGTCAACATTCCCATGTCCGAGTGACGACCAACACCAACGGTCAGCTCGGGATTGGGACATGTTGGGTAGTAGTTCATGCCGACCATCTTGGTCCGTAACAAACCATTCATTATCTCTTGTTCTAGCTTCACTCCTAAATTCTCCATCAAAACATCAACCACTCTTCTCACCATTTTCTTCGTTGATTTTAGGAAATCAAGTGCCACCTCTCTGTCACATATATACAATTAGGCACAATGAGATTTGTTACACTTGTTGGTACATGATTTTGGCAGGCCCATTAAGAGTAATAATCGAAGCCCATTTAATAATAAGAAGAACCAGCGATGTGGATGACACGCACAAAGTCAAGAGATTTTCCAGAAAAAGAGGAACAACTTAGCTAGAGAAGAGGAACAGCCAACGTGATGGAGGGTTTCAATTCTTTAATATAAAAGAGAGAGGAGACGATGAGAAAAGGGGACCATTGATCATCACACACAAAAGCTCATATATTAAAACTTCTCTAGGAATCGTGATTTTCTCCTTCAACTTTGATCTTGTTTTCAATTATATAACTAAAACTTCATTGTAATCCATACAACATCCATTATATTTAATATAATCTTTTATCCATTTGTTCATCTTTATTCTTTGATCATCTTCCAAGTTTGTATTCAGGCATTTGATTTAAAAAGGCTTTCGATTCTCATATATTTAGTGAAGGGGGATTTTAGCCTCTTCATTTTGGCGCCGTCTGAGGGGATCGATTAATTTTCAAAACGAATCAAACCATCCGAATCAAACCCTCGAATCAAGATGTCAGATAATTTCACATCCCAACTCACATCGGTCGAGATCAGTGCTAACGTAGCCAATAATATCCAACAAGCACTAACCGCGCTCTTGGAAAAGGTCAATAAAATCGACGCCGACGGACAAGCCCACGCGCAGCGCATAGATCAAGAATCAAAGAAAACCCATCAACAAATCGAAGACCTCACCGCCACGATCAATGCGATAACAAGCGCCCGCGAGCTAAGGCACCAAAGGACCGACCCGAGTCCGGTTCAAAGAACCCAACTGGATTTCAGCACGTCCCCAACGGGCGCCAACGATTCAACCCTCAAGTTCGGAGGACCAAGCAAGTCCGCCCCCAGGAGGATCATCAGCTTGCCAGGAGCTACCCTCAACCATCCGAGCACTAGCCCCAACCTGCTGGGCGCTAGCCTCAACTTGCCAGGAGCTACCCTCAACCATCCGAGCACTAGCCCCAACCTGCTGGGCGCTAGCCTCAACTTGCCAGGAGCTATCCTCAACCATCCGGGCACTAGCCCCAACCTGCCGGGCGCTAGCCTCAACTTGCCAGGAGCTATCCTCAACCATCCGGGCACTAGCCCCAACCTGCTGGGCGCTAGCCTCAACTTACCAGGAGCTATCCTCAACCATCCGGGCACTAGCCCCAACCTGCTGGGCGCTAGCCTCAACTTACCAGGAGCTATCCTCAACCATCCGGGCACTAGCCCCAACCTGCCAGGCGCTAGCCTCAACTTGCCAGGAGCTATCCTCAACCATCCGGGGACTGACCTAAACCGTTTGGGTCCGAACCCTGACCCCAACATCACATCGATTTTGAATCACAACCGCCTAGACACCGAGCATGTCTCGCCCAACTTGGACCGCGAACCGCGAGGTACCTATTTTACCCCAACAGGGGCTGACCGTAATCTGGCAAAGCTCAACCGCGAACCCGCGGGCACCATCCGCGAATTTCCAAACATCATCTACGACCCTAGTCGAGAAAACCATCGACGACCATGCAGTTCGGAAAATCCAAACGACATTGTCAACAACAACACAACCATGGACGAAATGAAGAAATTGCTATCCGAATCACTAAAGAAAATGAGATCGGAAATACACCAAGCCACAAGCGCGGCACCCGAAATCGACAGACTAATCGAGGAATCCTTGAAAACCCCCTTCGCTAATCACCTTGTCGACACTCCAGTAAAAAACCCGGGAAAGATCAAACTTCCGGTCTACGATGGCCTATCCGATCCAAGGGAGCACGTGACGGCATTCCGCATTGCGGTCGGCAGAGCCCAATTCAACGACAAGGAACGAGAGGCAGGATATTGTCAACTGTTCGTAGAAAACCTCTCGGGACCGGCCACGACATGGTTCTCAAAAATCGAACAAGGATCAATCACCAGTTTCAACCAACTCACGGTAATGTTCCTCAAGCACTACTCAGTGTACATCCAAGAAGAAACAACCGAAGCGGAACTATTCACACTATCCCAGGGACCCACAGAATCGCTAAGGAGCATAATCGAAAAATTCAAAGTCGTGCTCTCAAAAGTAAAAGTAACCGACACCGTAGCGTTATCCGCACTCGAAACGCCCTCCGGTTCGATTCCGACTTCAGAAGCACATTTATATTGAAAAACCGGTCACAATCGACGACGCACTTCACCGAGCACAATGCCACATACTAATGGAGGAGGAAAGAGAAGCCCTCGCCAAAAAATACAACGAGCTAGTCAAACCATACGTAAACGCGATTCCGACACAACAAGTGGCAAACCCGAACCAACTCAACCGGGCCCCAACCGGACAAAGGAGCTCTCAACACGGGCGCAACCGACGAAGACCAGGAACATGGAATCAATGTCAACAAGAGAGTGCTACCGAATTCCGCCAAATGCAATTCTAAAACCATGGAATTCGGTCCATCTCATGAAGTACTACTACAAGAAATCAACTATTCAATAACTTGTAATCCAACTAGTGAACTACGGCAAGGCTTGATCCCCTCTTCGGGGTACGTAGGCAACTCATCATCGAGTACAACTATATTAAAAATAAAAAACAAAAAGGGGGGCTAGGGTACATACTCTACCCCGAGTACACACTCCACTCAATCAACAAAACAATCACATTGCCGACCTGGCCAGTCGTGCAATTACACGTCTCAAACGAGACGACTCACGTTAGAATCCAACAGCGCGCTATACAAATTTTTCTAATAAGCCGGAAACAACTCCGCAACCAAACGATTAATATAAACTCTATTAATCCAAGCCGGAAGTCGCTCCGCAAACATACAATTAATAAAAATCGACTTTATTAATGTAAGCCGAAAACCACTTCGCAATCCAACAATCAATAAACAACCTTACAAATTCAAAATTAAAACAACTAAGTCTTCCAACCAAAAGGTTTAAAAGCCTCCTCAGGCAATTCAACATCCAAAGACAAAAGAAAACACAAAGCAAAGCAAAATCTACTCCTCGTCATCCGCAACCCGATCATCCTTAACCTGGCGATCCGCAGACCGACTATCCTCAACACGCGCACGATCTCCCGAAGGACTGCCAGCAGACTGATCCATACCAGCCTGCACTGAAGCAACCAAACCAGGGCCTAAACCCCGATCACTTGCCGCCTCCATCAAACCCGACACCTCGATGACGCTTGGCGCCTCGACCAGCTCGTCAATGATAACTCTCGACCTGCTTGCCCCAACATGAACATGACGACTCTAAACCTGATCATCACGAGCTCGTCCTCGATGAACCTCAGCTTGCATTTCGCGATTCTCAACCTGGTCGTCCTCAGCTTGCAATTCACGGTCCTCAATATGCTCATCCTCAGCTTGCATCCAACGACCCTCAACCTGCTCGTCCCCAACTCGCTATTATGAACTTCAATATGCTCATCCTCAGCTCGTTCGTGACCACGATTAACTCTAGCGTGCATCAAAGCAACTAAACCAGCACTCTTCGTAACCTCAGAAATTCAGGGGGCTCATTTGCCTCAACCTTATTGGCCCCTGCCTTAACATTTTTCACCGGCACCAAATAATGGTCCAAGTTGTCCCAACTTCGATTCGATCACCTGAGCTCGCCACGACTCACCACGAGATCGAGGGGGCTAACTGTTGGTACATGATTTTGGCAGGCCCATTAAGAGTAATAATCGAAGCCCATTTAATAATAAGAAGAAGCAGCGATGTGGATGACACGCACAAAGTCAAGAGATTTTCCAGAAAAAGAGGAACAACTTAGCTAGAGAAGAGGAACAGCCAACGTGATGGAGGGTTTCAATTCTTTAATATAAAAGAGAGGGAGACGATGAGAAAAGGGGACCATTGATCATCACACACAAAAGCTCATATATTAAAACTTCTCTAGGAATCGTGATTTTCTCCTTCAACTTTGATCTTGTTTTCAATTATATAACTAAAACTTCATTGTAATCCATACAACATCCATTATATTTAATATAATCTTTTATCCATTTGTTCATCTTTATTCTTTGATCATCTTCCAAGTTTGTATTCAGGCATTTGATTTAAAAAGGCTTTCGATTCTCATATATTTAGTGAAGGGGGATTTTAGCCTCTTCAACACTCGTACTCTATTTATTATACAACACAAATTCTATAAATTACTTTAATTTTTTTGTATATATAGCCACAAACGATGTGAAATTTCAAAGGAAAATTACTCAAAAAGGCACATGAAAACCACAAAAACTTAGGTGTAGCCACGAAAACCCATGAAAAAGCCCACGAAAATGTTAGCAACGAAAGTATAGCCACGAAAAAGCCACAAAACAAAATATTTGTGGATATAGCTTCGTTGATAACTTTTTCGTGGCCGTACGAATAATTTTTGGTAGTAAATAGATGGTGTCGGTTAAGACCTGCAAGGTGGAGGCCAGTGTTGAAGAGCGTCATGGTCATTGGTGTAACTCATGCTTATATAATCTTTCCACTCAATGGCTCTCTCCTTCTCTGGAAAAAAACTCGTCCCGTACTTAACTAGCTTGCTTGGACTCACTTCTTGTTGGTACAATGCTTTCTTCTCACGAGGTTGTGCGAAAAACTCATGCATGAGCCGGAGATTTTAGCCGTTCAAGCAGCTCCTCCGAAACACCATGGTGCACCACCTATACTATTTTGCATTTAATTAATATAGAGTATTCTTTTAGACATATATCTCTATATGTAACATTAGTACTATCCGGGTCAAATTAACATATTCACACGTATGTATATAGATTTTGGTTAATTATATTGTTAGAAAATTAGATGTTGTAGACCATGTTAAATACTATATATGTGTTATACTTGGAAGAAGCCAAGAGTCTCGGCAGCTTCAACGATCCGTTTAGTCACATTATTGTGGCGTGGACCATCTAGCAGGGAAAGATCGATTGGTTGGTACTTATAATTAGCTTCACACGTGGGTGCGTTTGGGGTCGCGATTCGCTCACATAGCGGTTGAACAAAGGGAAGTGGAACACAAGATAGACCAGAATCCACAAGACCCTTGACGCCATTACCTTGTTTGACCACGAAGTTGAACAATGTGGCCTGGTCATCAAAATTTAAAGACATTATATATATATATATATATATATATATATAGTTTAGCTAGAAAAATGTATGTTGAGAGGTCTTAAAGGGGAAATGGTATATATATTGAGAAGATAATTAATGTTTTTAAAAATGTAATTAACACTGATTAATTATGTGAAAGTTACATTATAATCTCTTGGTACTCTACCAGAACTAGTGGTTGATTTGTCTAATCACAAGCGGGTGTAATGTCAATTTTTTTCTTCTTCTGAATTTGATGACATATGCATGCATGTCTAGCTTCTTTCTATATTTGATTTAATGTTTATTTTTTTGCTATAATTGATTTAACGTTTCATCAAGTATTAGTTTGTTTTTATCAGCAAATATGTACCTCCTCTAATACAAATAAGTAGGGGTGTCAATCGGGCTAACCCGACCCAAACCCGTCAAAACCCGTATATATTTGAGCCCGATCCGACCCGGCCCGAATATTTTTCGGATTTATATTTCAAAGCCCGGCCCGACCCGCTTCGGGCTTTAGGGTTTTTCGGGTTTTTTCGGGTTTTTTCATATATTTTAAAATTTTTGTCTAAACAATATTATCATAATTCAATTATATTTTAAACAATAAAATAAATTTTTTACGCATTAACATTGTGATAAATATGAATAAAAAATAATATCAAAGTAGTTTAAAAATAAAACTGAAAATAAAATCGATCATATGTTTTTGTTATCATAGGATTAATAAAAAATAAAGAAAAAGTTTGAAAGAGAAACACTTGAAATCTAGATAGTAATAGCAAAATTAAAAATCAAAACACATTAAATCTAGGTAGTAGTACTGGTGGAGCGCAAACTCGGATCTTCTTCGACGCAATCTAGATCTTCCTCACCATCAAAAGCTACAAACAAAAATAAATATCAAATTTTATCCTAAATAAATCATATAAAATAAAAAATTCGATAGATAATAATTTAATACATATTAAATATATATGAATGATATTATAACCTGGATCACTAAATGTAAAACAATCCAACCAAGTGCGACTGCAAATCAATGCTTCAACATGTTTAGGCAAAAGACAACTTCTATGCAAAATTATGTTTACAAATTATATAAAATATATAAAAATATTATCTCATTTATTTTCGGGCTTTTCGGGTTAGCCCGAAACCCGATCGGGCTAAGCCCGAAAAACCCTTTACCCGAACGGGTTAAACCCGAAAAGCCCGATTTTTTTCGGGCTTAAATATGAAAGTCTGAACCCGATATTTTACAGGGTCGGGCCAGCCTGCGGGCTTTAGCCCTAATTGACATGCCTACAAATAAGATTAAAAGGTTGAGTAAATTCATTTTCTAATTAACAACCTAATAAATTTAATTTACATGTAAAAATGTTTTAGCTAGTTACTTTCAATGACATTCACAATAAAAAAACAATATTAAGTAGGTGTATATATGTTTTAGTGGGTATATATCAAGTGATACTTATAGCCAATTTTAAATTTTGGCAGGGTTCAATATTTGGCTTTAGGTATATAACTTTGATGTTATACTACTTAACAGCTGCTTACCATATTTAACAAAAAAACAGCCATGCCCCTCTCCAACTTAACATTTTCATCAATATTCTTGGATTTCAAAAGTCAACGCGTTGACTATACATGGTTATTGTGGGCCTTAAATAAAAGCCCACCAAGGGATGTTTTAGTCCATGAAGTAACTTTGAATTCTGTCCTTAAAAGCGGTCTACGTGTTCTACACATATTTGTGATACTTTTTTTTGTCCTTAAAAACATTTTTATTTTGCATTTGTTAATCGTTTAATATTAATGCATGATTGGATTTATTTTTTTATTACAAGTATTTTTAAAATTATAGAAAGAAATATCAGATTTTTCCAGCTCAGTGGGAAAAGTCAACCCATATAGTATAGTAGCAATTCATAATTTTTCTTTAAAGATTATGTTGGATTTTGTCGTGTGGACATCGTTGCATTATCTTTTTTGTACAAAATCCCACGAACTATGCGTAGTTTGGTTAGTTCGATAGATATATAACATTACTTTTCTTTATTTTAGAACACTTTTAAATTCAGTTTCTGCATTCAATTGCTGCATTATCAACGTTGATTACTTCGTAAACTCTTTATTAGCTTTAACACCACTATGAATAGCTGATTAATTAATAATCATATGTTTTAGGGTTCCCCATAACCGAAATTCCTTGATCGTCACATAATAAATAATTTAATAATCAACTAATCTTATGTTTTAACTTCATGGAAAAATACGAACACGTGTTGGTTCAGTCAGTTAAGCGCAGTTGTTGGTGATGTTGTGTTCCTCAGTTCGAACCGCGTTAGGAGCAATGATTTTCACCATTAATTAATATTATCAAATGATGGTCGCGGCTTTAGGGAATTATGAGTTTCAACCCAGAACTCCCGGTTTAACCAAAAAAAACTTCTTGAAAATAATGTAATTGTTGACTTCTAATATAGCAGCATATATATAAGAATAAAATTGTTCTAATTTGCTATCATTTTCTAAAAATATTTATTCGGAATATTATAAATGCAAAAGAAACATAATTAAATGTATTACGTAGAAAAAAACATAATTAAATGAGGCCAATATTTGGAAATAAGACATATGTAAATAGCTCTCCCTCCCATTGAAAGGGTAAGTTTATTGACATAGCAGCTTTCGTTTTCAGGCATGCATTGAGAGCGACATTCACTACTATAACGGTTACACATTCTTTTATAATATTTGGAAAATCCAACACCGAATCTTTTTTAGTGAAGTGTACTATAATAAAAACATTTTTGTATTAATTATTTTCCACGTATTAATACATGCACAATTCCTTCCAAATAATTTTTTTTATATATATTTGCAAATTACAATTCATTGTTTTATTAACTAGGGTTTCGAATACTAAATTGTAGTATTATGGTAGCCTAATTAATTACGTGAGAAAACACCGTGGATTATATACTTGTAAAATTTTCCACACTAAAGAGAAAACTTTATTATATCACTTGATTTTTAGAAAGAATGAATTAATTCTTATTGCCTTTTGTCTGTTCAAGTTGACCAGTTAATACAATATAGAAGACAAACAAAAAGTTTAAGATAGTGGGATTTAACAGGAATTATTGAAAATATGAGTAAAACACTAATGATCATTCTTGATATATATAAATAAAAAATGACAAAAGGAAAAGATATCAATTAATGATTACTTGATGCAATCTTCATATCTTGGTTTTGACTTAAGCATCTATGACAGGATGTGTCATTAATAAGTCAAAAAATAGAGTCAAGTACTCACTTCGTTAACCAATAAATATTATTTGATTTTACTTTGAAAACTAGGATTTAACCCGTGGTGTACCACGGGTTTATGTTTTTTATAAATAATTTTATATATATACAGTTAATTTAGAAGTTTGTAATATTTTTTCTGATTTTGTAAAATAAATAAAAATATTCAGAATTTCTAAGGAGTATTTTGTTCTTTTATTGTTTATGCAAATAAATATAGAGAAATTCACAAAACTACACCCTTTCAATCATTCATTCACAAAACTACACCTAATTCAATATTTTCACAAATTTACACCCTTTCAAAATTTTAAAAGCTTGATTTACCCTTTTAAAAATTACCAAAATTAAAATATTTTCATTTGTGTTCGCTAATTAGTGTTTAAAAATAGTATTAAGGGGTATGATTGTGTGGATAGGGTTTATTTGAATTTAATTTTGAGTGTTTAGGTGTAGTTTTGTGAAATATTTTTGAAATGGTGTAGTTTTGTGAAATGTAATTCAAATGGTGTAGTTTTGTGATTCTCCCATAAATATATAATGAGAATTATATTTTATATAGCAAAATCTTAATATAATTTGTAAGTGTGTTTATTACAAACTATTATAAACTATAAAAATTAGGGATGGACAAAACTTCCGGATCCGAAATACCGAACCCAAACCAAACCGAAATCCCCAAATCAATACCGATTCTAAAAACAAATAACTCAAATGTATAGGGAAATTTACTACCATAATACCCGAAATCGAATCTGAACCGAACTCAATTTTGTAGAACTAAACTAAACTACTCTAACTACCCAAAAATTATTTAAAATAATAATAGTTATAATTATATTTGAAGTACATAATTGGAACCAAACCGAAATTAAAGAACCGAAACCGTTCCAAAAATAAATAACCCGAACGAATTGAGAAATTTACTACCTGAAAACCCGAAACCAAAAAAAATTTCTAGATTTGAACCCGAATTACCCGAAATTTGTTTATGATAAAGTTTAATCATTATTTTCAAATTTCTTGTCATTTATCTAGAATTTTTCTAGAAACTGAACCCGTTAATAAATAATTGTTATGCTAGTGTTAATTGATTTAAACAAACTTTATCTATGTTCAATATAGATGTTTATTAACATCTAAAATATTAATATAAATAGAAAATTATAATATGGACAATGATTATATATAAAAACTAAACTATATACTTTTTAAAAAATATTTATATTCTGAAATTTTTTATAGACCTCCGTAAGAAAAATAAAAAGATTATATCAAAAATATCATAAATATGAAATTAGTGGTTGATTTTATGTTAAAATCGGTTTTATTGTTTTTGTTGATATTTAAGTCAATTTTAAAAAGTATATATATATATAGAATGAGATATGTTTGTGTGTAAGTTTCACATAACTCTTTAAAAGAATTTAAAACCAATGACATAGTATGTAGTTAAGTGAGTTTTTTTGGAAAAGTTCAAAAAAGTACTTCAAAAATAATAATATATATATTTTTATTATATATTTCGTATAGCAAAAATTTAATATATATAATTTATAAGTTGATTAGACCAATAATTTATTATTTATTATATTTAGGATTCGAAAATACCCGAATTCAAAATACAAACCGAATCAAAATACACAAATCATATTATGCGATTTACCCAAATTTATTTAAAATTATAATTATTTTGATTATATATATATAAATAATTGTTGTAAACATATTCTAAATATGTAATATAAGATTTAAATTTTAGTAGAATTGCAATTTCTTCTTTTTTGTTTATAATCGAACCGGAAATTAAACTCGTTAACAAACTATTTTGTTTTTTATTGTTTGATATTTTTAACAAAAAACAATTTCAAATCGTTTTTAAATTCTTAATAATATTAATTAAACCTTTTTGTTTTGATTTAAATAAAATTTTAATGGTAGTTTTTATAAAAAAAAACTATGTAATAATGTATTTATGTGAATTACATATGTTTATTTTGTTTTTCAAATATTTTTTACATAATTTCTTTAATATTTTTTATTTATTTTTGGAGAGAATTATAATATTTCCTTATTTGATTTTTCGTAATTAAATGTTCAAAAATATTTCTTTTTATGCCCAATGGCATAATGTGTAATTTAGTGTGATTTTTTGGAAAATTTCAAATTAGTACTTCAAAAATACTAATATAGATATATTTTTATTATATATTTCGTATAGCAAAATTTTAATATAATTTATAAGTTGATTAGACCAATAATTTATTATTTATTATATTTAGGATTCGAAAATACCCGGATTCAAAATACAAATAATTGTTTCAACTCGTTTTAAATTCTTAATAATATTAATTAAACCTGATTTGATTTAAATAAAATTTTAATGCTAGTTTTATAAAAAAAACTATGTAATAATGTATTTATGTGAATTACATATTTTTATTTTGTTTTTCAAATATTTTTTACATAATTTTTTTTATTATTTTTATTTATTTTTGGAAACAATTGTAATATTTCCTTATTCGGTTTTTCGTAATTAAATGTTCAAAAATATTTTCTTTTATGCTCAATGGCATAATGTGTAAATAAATGAGATTTTTTGGACATATTCAAATTAGTACTTCAAAAATAATATATAGATACTCCTTCTGTTTACTTTTATAGGATGTTTTAGTTAAAAACACAAATATTAAGATATCATTAGATATCTATGTTTTTTGTTTTCTTCAAAAATTATTATTTTATAGTTAATTTAAAAATAATTCAACCAATAATAAACAAGAGTCCATAATTCAATTGGTTAGATTTAATGAAAACATTTAATTTTTGTTTTGGAAATCTAAAACATCTTATAAAAAAAACAAAAAATAAAACCCAAAACAAAACAGAGGGAGTAGGCATATGCATCAAAAGTGATTCAGCCTTTAGCTTCATATATATTCGTCAAAGCAGAAATTAAAGAAGGAAAAATTCAGGGAATATAATATATTTATATTTATATATATATATATATATACATCCCTATGAATGGGAGGTGCACTTACCCCCATAAATTATTAAAATTGGCTTAATTTTACATAGCATTTTAAAATTAACCCTATTGATAATTTTAATTAATAAAAATATTTTGTGGTTTTACCTCACTAAAAATCTATATATATAGATTTTGAAGCTTGGTTCCGTATCATGTCTCTCTATATAATTGCATGCCTTTTAACACACACATGATCATGTATATATATAATGATGCTTTATATTTTGATGAAAAATATTCTCTAGCTCGTCACCTATCAATGCAAAAATATCATGTTTCTGTGTTTTGTCATTATTCTTTATATCCATATAGAACATAAATAAAAAGAAGGCCGCAAGCTATGTTAGGTTAAGTCATTTGTCATATGATTAAAATTAAATCATATAGTATATATTCCTTAATAAACATTTGTATCATGAGTCCACTAATTAATTAATATTTTTATCCATTTATTTGAATCGTAAACGGTGTAGTTTACCAGAAATAATCTCAA
This sequence comes from Cochlearia excelsa, assembly GCA_963556525.1. NCBI lineage: Eukaryota > Viridiplantae > Streptophyta > Magnoliopsida > Brassicales > Brassicaceae > Cochlearia > Cochlearia excelsa. The sequence continues at coordinate 34,474,314 of OY748330.1, forward strand.
CAATCTTTTTAATCCCCTCTCTTAACTAATATTATTATTATTATTTCTGGCTTTCTCGCTTTCTGACTATAAAACTTTAATCAACCTTGAACGTTGAAAGATAAAGGACTATATATATATATATATATATATATATATATTTATGACATTAACAAATTAATAAAAACTGGAATAATTAAAGGGAGAATCACAAAACTACACCATTTGAATTACATTTCACAAAACTACACCATTTTCAAAATACTTCACAAAACTACACCTAAACACTCAAAATTAAATTCAAATAAACTCTACCCAAACAATCCTACCCCCTTAATACTATACCCTAAACACTAATTAGCGAACCCAAATGAAATTTTTTTAATTTTGGTAATTTTTTAAAGGTTAAATCAAGCTTTTAAATTTTTGAAAGGGTGTAAATATGTGAAAATATTAAATTAGGAGTAGTTTTGTGAAGAAGGGGTTGAAAGGGTGTAGATTTGTGAATTCCTCGTAATTAAATTGCTCTTCAGTTTGTACTGAAGTTGCTAATTGGCTGAAATTATTCTCTTAACAAAGATGTTTATTATTAATTATATTGACTAGACATAATTATCTTCATTTTCATTAACCCATGGAATCAGTACAATGTGATCATAACATAATTAAGCATGCTTATAACTTAACTAAACTAAACTAAACTAAACTAATGACATTAGAATCAGAAGCTCCATGTGCTAGCTAGGATGATGAGCATCTCCAGGAGTGTCTAAATCATGAGGAAAAGATATCATTGTAGACATTGCTTCGTTAAACCATCCGTCGTCGTTTTCCATCTGTTAATTTTTTTTTATTAAACAACTTATTGATTGTTGGTACTATAAGCTTTTTATATATATATATATATATGTATGATAATTAAACAATATAAAATACATGGATTAGATAGTCGTCTGATGAATGGTTGCTATGACTTTTAGACATGGGAGAATATTGTCGTTGGTCGTCACACGTGTCGTTGTTTCTTGCAAATCTGCCACGTACACGAACACGCCGATCAGCTAGGGTTTTACGACACACATACTGCATGTATAATGATTATTTAGTACTATATATTAACTAAATAACGATGGTTATTAATTAATTTTTATATATTGTCTACATACTTTAATGGTCTTATTGAAGTTGCGTTGGTTCTTCTTCTTCAAATACCTCATGTCTTCTCTTTACGTTCCTCCGCTGAATATTGTCTCACTTTTGTATTAGTCTCACCAGCTTTTATCCCTCCTTCACTACTATTTCCCTATAATTGATCATCCAAAATATATATATTTTTCCTTCTAATTCTCTTCATCTAAATTTATATATAATATAGTAATATACTATGTGGAAACGTGATTATATATATATATATATATAACCCAAGATTGCTCTCCATTAATGCGCGCACGAAATAATGGTTTGATATTATCTGGTGAAAAGCTATAGTAATCTTGATCTCCACCGTGAAAGTATTGTGTGGCATTATTGATACCGATATTATGGTAATAATAATTGTTGTAATCTGGTAAAAACATTGATTCTTGATTAAAAGTTGCGTTGATGGAGTTGTAACTCATGTTGTCAACATAATTAGACAAAGTTGAGACGTCAGGAGATGAAGAAGAAGAAGAGGAGCCGTGCATTAATTGCGACGAAGCCACGCCGGAAAATGTGAAATCGGTGTATAATTGAGAAAGAGATGATGGTGCCATTATTAGAGAACACAAGTTTTTTTGTTAGTTTTGTGAGAAAATGAAAGTGTGTGTGTGTGCAAGTTGTTGTTATATATAGGTATGAGTTTGTTTGTGTGTGATATATGTTAGGATTATGGGCTTCCAATTTAAATTTAATTGGCGATAAGTGGAGGGGGCCATATCATTTATATATTAGTTTATAACCCTTTGGGTTTCCGATGTGGGATATTTGTCCCTAATAACAAGTTGTTTTGTTCGGGCAGGCTGACCGTAATTGGGCCGACAGTATAACACACCGGATTAACGGTTAATTAGTGAGACTATGATCTGTTAATTAAGTTATTACGCTCTCTTTTTATGCTGTCAATGAATCATGATTTTTTTTCAAATTAGGTGTTAAAATTCTACCTAAATATTCTCTTAATTTTATTTATAAATTTAATCTTTCTATTAATTTGTTACTTTGACATTTAAATTATTTACCAGTACATTCTTCCTTTTTTGATGTTTTAACTGTTTTTACTTTCGTATTAGTTTATCTTTTTCTTTCTTTATTAATTGGTCGACCTAAAATATGAAAAATTAAAGATGAAAGTAATCGGATGATTATAAACCCTAATTCACAATAATCTTCGTAAACCCTTATAATTTAATGATCATAAGCGTATACTCCCTCCGTTTTTTATCATAGGATTTTCTAGTTTTTCAGATATAATAAACAAACATATAAAAATATATTATTTTTTGTGATTTATAAATAATGTTTAGTTATTTTTCTTGAATTCTATAATTTATCATTAACAATTGTATATAAAAAATGAGAAAATCAATCTTTTTTAAGCCAAATATTTTCAACAAAAATCTTATATTAAAAAACGGAGGGAGTATATTATATTGAAGTTTCGAAGAAAGATGATATGATTGAATATGCATTCAAAGAAACTTTAGTTAGACATGTTTTTTCTTTCCTTTTATCTTGTTTTCTCTAAAGTAGAACTTAGATTCTCTTTCTATGATCTGCCTTAGCCCAAGCAAGTCTAATTAATGGTATAAACATGAGAAGGTTATATAACAAAGAAGACACAAACATGGATTAAATATGATGGAAACATAATTAATAACACATGAATACTAAAACATTAACTTTTCAAGAAATAGCATTTCATCATTTAAAAGCGATCAATTATCCTTAGCAAAGCTTGAGTCAACGCCAAATAAACCTTGGTATGGTATCCAAAACTCGAAGAAACTTTAACGTTAAGCGACACAAGATTTGTACTACAAGTAACCGAAGGATACTCCACTTTCATGCTTACATCATAAGCAGCCTTGTCGTAATCTCCTGATATCAAATGACCATCGGCTTCTCTCACGCCACGTGTAGCGTTTACATAACCTAAACCACATTGTTTCAACGCTTCTGCAGCCTTGGGGTCACGACGGTGCTTAGAGACCATAGTGGAAGTGTTGTTTGTGAGTTTTATGAGATGAGTTGTTACACATTTTAGTATGATTCTAGCTAAGCCAACTTGGTCGGCTTCTTGAGAAGTCGTGTATGAGTTTAGACAGCGAAGACATAAAGTTGGATTGTTTGAGTTGTGACATTGTTGCATCATTAGGTCTTCGTTTGCTTTGGTGATTAGAGACATTGTTGCAAGTGTTGTGATGAGGAGAAGAAGCTTCGCAAGTAGAGAAGAAGAAGAAGCCATTTTCGTTGTTGTCTTATTCACTGTGTTTTTTGTGTAATGTCTTAAGCTCGTTTATAAGTCATGTTACGGTATTGTAACGTTCACAAGTAGAAAGTTAATTGGGTGCATTATAAACGTTAATGACACGTGGCGAAAACGTTACGGTGGTTGGTACTAAAAACAAAGCACAACAAAACGTGAGTGGTGTGAGATGTGTTTATGTATAAAGCTTCAAGATTAGCAATTCATAAAAAAAGCCGTTAATGGGCTTTATTAGTGTTAATATACAATGGGCCATTTTAAGCCCTTTTTGGTTTTTGACCGTTGGGAAAGAAGGACAAATATGTAAATTCACATAGAAAAAAATAAAAAGAGCCGTTACAAAGAGAAATCGCCGCTTTATTAATCAAATCAAATCTTCTTTTATCTCTCTCTCTCTCACACACACACACACTCTCTGTTTCCATGGCGTTAGAACAGAGCACAATAATGGAATCAAAGACAAGACAGCATCCTCTTCACGAAATAGCAGATACACCAACACACAAGCTCCTCTTGAAACAATGGCTAAAAGAAGAAGAGCTAATCCTAAGCAGAGTCTCACACAAAGAATCTCAAATCGATTCGATACGTAGAGAAATCACACAGCTTTACATCTTCTTCTTCCTCTTCCACTCAATTTCTCTTCTCCTCCTCTTCCACACTTCTTCTTCCTCTGCTTCTTCTTCTTCTTCCTCTGTTTGTGCAAGATCATGGATCCCATCGCTATGCTCTCTCTTATCATCTCTAGGGATGATTTGGGCCGTACGATACAAATCCGAAGTGGAATCGCATCTCGAGAAGTTGTTGGAAAGAGAGAAAGAAGACGCGAAGCTGTTGAGGAAATGTGTTGAGGAGCTTAAGAGGAAAGGGATTGAGTTTGATTTGCTCAAAGAAGTTGATGCTTTGAGAAGAGCAAAGAGCTTGAGAATCGAATCGAACAAAGAAGATTATGGTGTGAAGAAATGGTCTGCGAAAGATTTTGTTACGTTCTTCTTCTTCTCTGTTTCTTGTTTGGTTCTTGCGTTGATTAGGATTATCCTCTGCGATTAAAGATTTTGTGCTTATGATTTAGCAGAACTTTCTTGTTCTGTTGTTTTAAGTTAAGTTTTCTTTGAGATTATATAATAAAAAACATGTTTGATTTGTCTTGTTCGTATTGAGCAAAAACCTTATAATAACAAGAAAAATATTGTTACTTTTTGTTTAAAGATAGGTTTAATAATAGAAAAGCTGATATAATTTAGGGAATTGTTAAACTTTAAAGTTTGTTACTACGATAAAAACTTTCTTAACATTAAAGTAAAAACTTGTTTTGACTATTAGTCATCTTGTTCTGACTTGGTTTTGTTCTTCTTTTTCTTCTTGCTGTTACTATTATCTGTTGTTGTCAAGTCCTCTTCTTCTTCAGCTTTGTTTTTCTTCCTCTTCTTCTTTGATTTCTCTTCTTCTGCTTCTTCTTCATTCTTTTTCTCTGCCTTTCTCTTCTTTTTCTTCTCTGAAGTCTCCATTGCTTTTGCTTCTCCATCGTCTATTTAAGAGAGGAAACAAAACACCCATTACAACAAAAAGATGTATGAAAGTTTGAGAGAGTTAGAGAGGAAGAGAGTGTATAAATTTATGCCTTTCTTCTCAAGATTATCAAGAACTTCCTTCATTACATCCACATTCTTACGCGGGGCAACACCTTTGTCGTAAAAGTCTAGCCTTTCCTCCACTTGTTCACGAAGTTTATCACCAAAAGCCGTAGTGCTGCTATCTGTATCAAGACACCACACCATTGTTTTACGGCATTAAAAAAGGCAAGCCATCTCACTATACAAGGAAACATCTCCAAGACATTACAGATTTTTACCAGCGAAACAATCAATCCGGGAAGCAATGGAACACTTGTTTGCAAGGAAACGAGCAATACGTCCCTTGTTCTTAACAAGGGCACTCCCGATGAATGGAGAATGGAATATTAGCCCGAACTTGGGTGTGTTTCCACGAGTTTTCAACGCCCTGAAATTTTAAACAGTCTCGATTATTTACTGCAGTAAAAGTAAAAAAAGCAGCATAAGCTTGAAATTCACCTGAAGAGAGCTTTTTCAGCACCGAGAATCTGGAGAGTAGAAGATGGGCACTTAGCAAGATTTGTGAGACTTCCCGCGTGTGAAATCAATCTAGCACCAACGATATTTCCAATCAAGGCAGCCAAGTTTGGAGCAATGAAGTTCATTTTAGTAACGAGATAGTCGTAGAGATTCTTTCTGTAATCCGCTAGGTCCATAACCTTCTGAGCAAATGTCTGGACATTGATCAGATCAATCGGCGACAAATCTTGGCCTGCAAAGAATTCAATGAGAACAATATAAGAGAATATATATATATACACTTTAAAACCATGATTCTAATTTGACAATCTCTACTGTTTATTACCCATAGATGCTTTGCCAGCTTCAACGACTTCTCTTGCCTTATCTTCATCCCCCAAGGCTTCAGTAAGCATAGGAATGTGCTCTTCAGAGAGCTTTGACTTGTCCTCTATCATCTTTGAGACTCGAGCGTAAAGGTAGTTGTCATTGACTATCTTCACTAGCTCGGGAAAGTGCCATGAATACCACTCTCTACAAACAAAACACATTACTAAGTAACCATTTTTCGTCAAAAGTAACAAACAAGACAAAATCTGAAAAGGGAACATGACAAGAACAAACCTGACTCTCATAGCAAAGGAATTGATATCCTTATCAAGCGTATCAAGCAGGAATATAGCTTGAATAACCATGTTATCCACACGGTTAACATTAAACTTCACCTTTGCTCTGCTGTAACTATGAGCTAGTCCAAGTTGTGCTTTCTCCAAATCACCAGGCTTACATTATCATTACAAACACACACACTTAGCAACCATGAACCGCGGACGAATAGTAAGCACTATTTTAATAAGTAGAACTCAAAAAAAAGTTCACACCTTTAGGTCCTTGATGAACCTATCAAAATGCATACGCACTCCTCTAAGAAGCTCATGAACAAACTCATTGCTCAGGCAAGGAATCTTCGTGGCTTCAAAGATGCAAGAACCAATCTTTGGCTCAGAGACTCCTAAGCTAAACTTTGGCTTCTTGCCTTCTTTCACTTTCGGAAGATTCAGCTCAAGAAAACTTCTAAGCTCATCACTCATATACCCTTCAAAGATTCAAAGCCACAAAAGAAAAAAGAAAAACAACACTAACTTATCAAAAACAGAACAGAGTAAAGCTAATTCTAAACTACAAGGTAAGTTTAAAAGCAAAATCGAAGAGGAAAGATATGTAATTTAACGGAGAGTAACCTTCGGAGACGGCGTTGATTTGGTTAAGAGCATCGAGAGCAGATTCTGAAGGATGAAAAGCTGTGAGCTGAACGACACGACCGAACCGGCTAAGATCAGAGACAGAGCTACGAACCGCCTCTGTGTTCTGTCCTATTTCATCGAGACCGTGTGCTTCGAACAAACCGTACCCAGAAGATGATTCGTATAGAAGATACATTGCCATTGTAACAAAAAAAAAAGAAGCTAAAACCCTAAACTTCCTCTGTAAAAAAATTTTGAGAGGCGAATATATATATGCAGGTTTATGGAGAAGAAACAGAGTAACTAAATTAGGGTTTATGTTTTGCCGTGTAAGAGGATGTCTTTTCCTTTGGATTAATTGTTTGGGCCTGGCCCATTTATTTTCAGACCGACACTATATGGGCCTGACCCAATAATGTCTTAAACAATATGGAGACTAGGATTTAACCCGTGGTAGGGTTTATGTTTTTTACAAATAGTTTTATATATATACAGTTAATTTAGAAGTTTGTAATATTTTTTCTGTTGTTGTAAAATAAATAAATATATTCAGAATTTCTAAAGAGTATTTTGTTCTTTTATTATTTATGCAAATAAATATATAAAGACAATTAGATTTTATATAGCAAAATTTTAATATAATTTGTAAGTTAGTTTATTCTAAACTATTATAAACTATAAAAATTTATTTTATTATATTTAGGGATGGACAAAACTTCCGGATCCGAAATACCGAACCCAAACCAAAACCGAAATTTTCAAATCAATACCGATCCTAAAAAAAAATAACTCGAATGTATAGGAAAATTTACTACCATAATACCCGAAATCGAATCCGAACCGAACTCAATTTTTTAAAACTAAATTAAACTACCCTAATTATCGAAAAATTATTTAAAATAATAATAATAATTATTATATTTAAAGTACATAATTGGAACCAAACCGAAATTAAAGAACCGAATCCGTTCCAAAAATAAATAACCCGAACGAATAGAGAAATTTACTACCTGAAAACCCGGAGTCAATACAAATTTCTAGATTTGAACCAGAATTACCCGAAATTTGTTTATTAGTTTAGTTTAATCATTATTTTGAAACTTCTTGTGATTTATCTAGAACCGAACCATAAACAAAACCGTTAATAAATAATTGTTATGCTAGTGTTAATTGATTTAAACAAACTTTATCTATGTTCAATATAGATGTTTATTAACATCTAAAATATTAATATAAATAGAAACTTATAATATGGACAATTATATATATATATATATATATATATAAAACTAAACTATATACTTTTTAAAAAATATTTATATTCTGAAAAGTTTTATAGACCTCCGTAAGAAAAATTAAAAGATTATATCAAAAATATCATATATATGAAATTAGTGGTTAGTTTTTTTGTTGAAAATCGGCTTTATTGTTTTGTTGATATTTAAGTTAGTTTTAAAATGTATATATATAGAATGAGATGTGTTTGTGTGTAAGTTTAACATAAGTCTTAATCCTATTGTTGTCGAAGATATTAATAAGATTAATTTTAAGTATTTTGTTTGGATTTAACTAAATTACGGTTTTACCATTAATAAAATTTATTAAAATTTTATTTAAAACCAATGACATAGTATGTAGTTAAGTGAGCTTTTTTTGAAAAGTTCAAAAAAGTACTTCAAAAATAATAATATAGATATTTTATTATATATTTCGTATAGGAAAATTTTAATATAATTTGTAAGTTGATTAGACCAATAATTTATTATTTATTATATTTAGGATTCGAAAAAACCTGGATTCAAAATACAAACCGAAACCTAATCGAAATACACAAATCAAACTCTGCGATTTACCCAAATTTATTTAAAATTTTAATTATTTTGAATATATATATAAATAATTGTAGTAAACATATTCTAAATATGTAATATAAGATTTAAATTTTAGTTGAATTGCAATTTCTTCTTTTTTGTTTATAATCAAAGTGGAAACCGAACCCGTTAACAAACTATTTTGTTTTTTATTATTTGATATTTTTAACAAAAAATTGTTTCAACTCGTTTTAAAATTCTTAATAATATTAATTAAACATGTTTTTAATTTGTGTGTTTTTTTGTTAAAAATAATGTAACGGTTTAAAAAAAACTCTTTCTAATGGTATTTTGATTTAAATAAAATTTTAATGGTAGTTATTATAAAAAACTATGTAATAGTGTATTTATATGAATTACATATTTTTATTTAATTTTTCAAATGATTTTTACATAATTTTCTTAATATTTTTGATTTATTTTTGAAGAGGATTTTAATATTTCCTTATTTGGTTTTTCGTAATTAAATGTTCAAAAATATTTCCTTTTATGTTCAATGGCAAAATGTGTAAATAAGTGTGATTTTTTGGACATGTTCAAAGTAGTACTTCAAAAATAATAATATAGATTTTAGTTGAATTGCAATTTCTTTTTTTTTTGTTTATAATCAAAGTGGAAACCGAACCCGTTAACAAACTATTTTGTTTTTTATTGTTTGATATTTTTAACAAAAAATTGTTTCAACTCGTTTTAAAATTCTTAATAATATAAATTAAACATGTTTTTAATTTGTGTGTTTTTTGTTAAAAATAATGTAACGGTTTTAAAAAAAACTCATTCTAATGGTATTTTGATTTAAATAAAATTTTAATGGTAGTTTTTATAAAAAAACTATGTAATAGTGTATTTATATGAATTACATATTTTTATTTAATTTTTCAAATGATTTTTACATAATTTTCTTAATATTTTTGATTTATTTTTGGAGAAGATTTTAATATTTCCTTATTTGGTTTTTCGTAATTAAATGTTCAAAAATATTTCCTTTTATGCTCAATGGCATAATGTGTAAATAAGTGTGATTTTTTGGACATTTTCAAATTAGTACTTCAAAAATAATAATATAGATTATAAAACTACATCGTTTGAATTACATTTCACAAAACTACACCATTTTCAAAATTATTTCACAAAATTACACCTAAACACTCAAAATTAAATTCAAATAAACTCTACCCACACAATCCTATCTTTTTAATATTATACCCTAAACACTAATTAGCGAACCCAAATGAAAATATTTTAATTTTGGTAATTTTTTAAAGGGTAAATCAAGCTTTTAAAATTTTGAAAATATGTAAATATGTGAAAAATTGAATTAGGTAGAATTTTGTAAAGGAAATTATGGAATGATGTAGTTTTGTGAATTCCTCTAAACAATATTTATTTTCAATCAAATGTTTTATGATACATTTTATGCTCAATTTTTTTTTTTTGTCAACATTTGGGCGACATTTGGGCTACAAGTGGCCGATCCAATAGCCAAACCTACACTATCGTAAGCGCGGGGAATCGATCCCGGGTGGGGTGGTACTGCGTGCGTATGATAATTTGCAATTCTATCACAAAATTAAATATGATGAAAATAAAAAATAAATAAATATATGATTATTTCAACTTTAATCGAGCACAAGAACCAACCATAAAAGATGTCACTAATAAAAAAGGATATAAAGAGAGAATCAATCTAACAATAAATATATGGTAATGCTTAGTCATAAAAAGGATGTAAAGGAGGGTGACGAGTCATTAAAACGTCATTTATTTATGTTAAATTGTTAACAAATAAAAAAGTTTGAAAAACCCAAAAACAAAAAGACAAAAGGTGGAGCCAAGAGGGCAAAGCAAGAGAGAGAGAGAGAGTGTGGTCACTATATACCCTAAAAGCTAAGACCAATGTGGGGGCATAGGCACCCCTCCCTACACTTTGAAAAATTGAAATATTGTAAATAAATAGATTTTTCTCTATTCCGTACTTGTGACTATCTGTATTTCATTTAGAAAATTATTTGGAATATTTTTTTTTTTTTTTGTCAAACAATTATTTGGAATATTAATGTTGAAAAATATGAACAAAGTTGTCGTGTGGTTGTCCTACGTACGGGCTTGTCTCTTGAAGTTTTAGAGTCAAACATTTTGAATTTATTTGATAGTTATGTTTGTGAAACTAAATCATTCATTAATTGCTCTCCACGAAGATTTTTCGGTTTCTTGTTACACCTACCAATATTTAATGTGTGGAGTTATATAAGAATGAGTAAAAATGATATGTTTTCATGCACCATAAGTGGCATTAAATTTTTGCTGTACAAAATCGTCTTCTTAGATCATTGTATTTCCTTGACAATTTGTTTATATATTCTAATTGAATTAAATGTTCAGAAGCTTGTAACTTAAAAATGAAATGTATTTGATATTGTTTTAAGTTTTAACCAATTTCATGGTAGATTATGTGTAATCAACTATGAATATAAATTTTTTATGACGAAAAATTACATGGTGTTTTGTATGATTCATAGATTAGTTTGGACATCGACTTCTTTATATCAAACAGAAATTATACAATGGAGTTATCAAAGTAATTAAATGAATCCAAATTAGACAAAATATGTTTTAAATATGAAAAGTGAGAATAAATGTTAGAAAAATAGAACGAGAGAAACAAAGAGATGGGCAAACGGCGTGTAACGGGCAACTATAATTTGTTTTTTTTAATAATTAGTAATTTTAAAGAGGAAAGTAAAGTTGGTTTGTACGGTATGACACGTAAGAGATAAAAAGAGAGATGGGAAGTGGGTAGGTTATCATGTACGACTCCACTGTACGGATATTTATTCCATTCAATTTTTGTATATTTAATTCTCTTAACTCCTTTCACGTGACTCCATTTCCTCTCTTTATTATTACTTCACTTCTTTTAGTACCATTTTTTTGTTAGTAATAGTTTACGGTTATTTATTCCATTCAATTTTTTTTTTTTTACCAAATTTTTTTAAAAAATTATCAACAAAAAAATTTAAAAACTATCCATGTCTAATTTTTTTTCCATAGACGAATACATCAATTCTCAAAAGATAATATTAGAATTTTCATAACTTTAATTAGTTTTTTTTTGGTGAGAATTAATTATCGAAAGCGGTGACATAATAATATCATTAAATTGGATGCAATAGCGCGTACCGCGTTACAGCTAATTAAAATAGAGTTGCTGTCGACGTGTATCTCAATGATTGGAGGTTAATGCTTCTTATAACCTTTGCCGTTGGAAGAATATTCTCTCTTATGTGTTTTGCATATTTAATTACGTATGATTATCTGTCTTACTATTTCTTATTCACATACTTTATCCTTTTTCTTTGGATAATTATAGTATATGGACTCAGAAGAAGTCAATATTAGGTCCGAAAAAACTCTTACTGTTACGCATACTATTTACCATGGAACAGACGGTTTTACCTTGTCGTCATGTTTTATGTTGATTTTCAAAATCAAAATTTCGACACACAACCGACACTAACTCGTTCGAGATATATCCGACGGATGATTTTATTTTAGTGGTTTCGTGTAGCATTATTTTCTCTCTCTTATTAAGCTCGATAATGGTGTAGACTTCCAAAGAAAAAATCCTAAGATTTTTTCTCCATTATTTCTTCGAGTCCGGTTCTTCGAGTTTCCATTAAGCTTCTTCCTCTTTATTCTCTCGCAATAACCGTCAACTAAAGAAAATTCAAGTTCTGTGATTTTAAATTGAAGACGACGAGCAAACGACAACCAATTGCAAACGGTATGTTCGGCGAGATAATCCTTTTAAAGTTGTATATTTTGGTTATCTTTTCCCTTTCATATTAGATTCACTATTCATTGCTCACGCATTGACAAGATTTGTTGATTATCGATGCTCTGTTTTCGGATGAACCCTAATTGATATTTGGGGGTTTTGTTGTTTTTGTGTGAAGATGATTTTTGCTGTCTCTGGGGACTATGATTTGATTGTTTGTGTGTATTTTATTATCAATTTCAAATCTTTTTATGTATATGGTAGTAGTTAATGAGTAGTACACATCGTCCTAATTCGTAATTTTGGATTTAGCAAAAATTGGTCTCTTTAATTAACAATCATGGTCATCTGATAACTCCATTACAACTTACCGTGTTGATTATCTTCTAACCGTGTTGTTTATCTTCTAATCGTGTTGTTATCTTCTAACCGTGTTGTTATCCGATGTTTCTTTAATCTGTATTTTTGATTATGCGGATGTCCGATCCGAACTTCCTAATAGGATTATAGCATTTGGTGAAGAATTGCTTGGGGATAGGATTAATGTCTATAACAAGTACGAAAGGCCGCGATTGATAATGGACTCGCTTGATCCTTTTGAAAGGGACTATATAAAAAATTCTCCACTTGCAATGCTCTTAGAGATACACAACAAACCCGCTCGGTCAACCAGCTTTGCGTTATTCCTCTTAGCTCGCATGTTGAGTGTTGAAAAGAAGCACGAGCTTTGGTTTATTTACGGTGGGACGCCTGGTCGATTTTCATTGAGAGAGTTTAAGATAGTCACCGGCCTTCCTCGCGGTAAAATCCCAGTTGTTCCTAAGAAGAAGAGGAAGGATACGGCTGGCAAAGAAGTCCCATATTATGGCACACTGTTTGGCCTAGAAGAAGGTGTTACCGTTGATCGAGTTATCGACATTCTCTCCAAGAGGACTGTACCTGACCCGCAGCTAAGACTAAGGTATGCTTGCCTTGCACTCGTTGATGGGTTTCTACTTCCAACATCTCATTATCCTAAGATCATCAAAGACCACGCTGAGATGGCTAAGGACATTGATGCTTTTGTCTCTTATCCATGGGGAAGGTTGTCGTTTGATTTGATTACGACGTCCATCAAAGAAAGGAATGTTAGGCAGTTAGCCACAACAGTTGTTACCGTTCACGGTTTTTTGTATGCCCTACAACTTGTATTGATTGAAGCCGTTCCGGCAATTCAAGAAGGTGCTCTAATGGTTAACAATGATCCAGTTGACTCTGATGAAGAGGCAGACCAAGCTCCCCCGCCTAAACAAACTGTTCAATTTAAGCCGGCTCGTGCAAGGAGCTCGACGCTGCTTGCGAGGTATGTGATGTTTATGTGTTGGTGTCTGTGTTATCAGTTACGACTTAACTTACACGGTATCTTACATGTTACAGGTTAAAGTTATATCAATCATACGTCCAGAGGTTGAGTATGATCCCCAGGATGAAGACCTCACATGGCTTGAAGATGAAGAAGACCCTCTTGTTGAGAATAAGGTTGGGTTGATTGGAGAAGGTTTTGAATTTGATAATTCCATGTTCAAAGGCGGGATCATACCATCTGAGATTGGTCAGGAAACAACTCTGTCTAAGAGAGGAACCAAAGCACGGGTTTTGCGAACAAGGAAAGACAAGCAGCCGGCTAAAAAACCGGAAACACCGACTCGTAGAAGTACAACAAGAGGGGTTAAAATTTGCCCCCAGCCTGTTAGGCGAAGCCCGAGGCATCCGTCGAGTCATACTGAGTCACCCCAGTTTGTCGATGTTAATGTCATGTCATCAATGATTGATCGCAAACTTGCCGATTCGCAGAAACGTATTATTGAAGGGATCACTAAATGGATTTCGGAACATGTTGTGTTTGCGGAGGATCTGCCAAATGTACCAAGGGATAAAGAGGTTTCGGTTCGTGGTGTAAATCCGGGAATGGGTATTCAGAGGTCTGTTAGTGTTACACGTAACCCCACAAAAATCGACAGAGGCAAACAGAAGGCTGTAGTAGCTGATTCTGTCGACGATATTGATTTTAATGTTGGAGTGTTTGGAGAGGTTACCTGATAACTTTTATATATCCTGTAATTGTTTTCTTATCACATCAGATATACGTTACTCTATATTTCATTGTAGGATGTTGGTGTTGCTGGGCCTTCGAAACTAGCCGCAAGTGTAGATCATGTTGAAGTTAGCATTGATGCGCATGTGTGAATTTCGTTTGTTTAGTAGTTACAGTTTACGGGTTAATTTATCCTGTAACCTTTTGTTTGTGTGTATTTTTCATGTAGGCTGGTGCCGATCCGTTGAAGCATGCAACAAATCCGCATTTACACTCGGTTGGCATTGACAAGCAGGTAATGAATAACTAATATCCATAATGTCTGCTAAAGTGTTTCTTATCTGATTATTGATAAGCTATGTAGGGAAGTGTTGGGGGTTCTGTCAATTATGGTGCCAACGAAGAGTATTCTGTACATCGCGTCTATGAACCGCAGGTTTGTACTTTATTACATGTTCATGTGGATTAAAATTTTATGTCAAGTTTGGTTGTACCATGATAAATATCTCATTCGTACTGTTATGTTTTAGATGTCTGGTGAGCATGTTTCGGTCAATACTGCCCATACAAAGAAAGTTTCAGAGGTAAGTGTTAGATTGTATATATTTGGGGAAATACCCAGTAACTTAATAGTGTGGTGACAATTTTTGATAATTGGCTTTCTGAATATTCAGGAAGAAAAGCAGCCATCTCCAACTCAGGATCAAAATAAAGATTATGATGTAGATCGGCACCACACCACCACAAAGGTTTTATTTGTTAATTGTTCAAACTCAACATTTTTTTATGCTAATTGTTGCTTATTCTGTTAGCTAAAATTTTAATTTGTTTTCTAGGAGATCGGTGACCACTCGCCTTGCAATGTTGTGCCTGACATTTCTCTAAACCAACAATCTCATGTATCCTTTTATTTGATGCTACCTTTTTTATTCAAAAACAAGTAGATATTGTTCTTGATATCATTACTGTTAGCCGCTAAGATGAATTTCTTATTTGATATCATTGCAGAATACAAGTAAGGCCAAAGAGACTCTCGATGATACTGCTGGAATTACTGACAATGACACTCTAATGCAAGATGCTCCTACTCCGGTGGATGCTGATAAGGTATGCATCAGCTACATGGTATCTAAGATGTTATCCCTTAACATTAATGGTAACTTATCCAAATTAAGATATAAATATACAGTAGTAGTTTATAAGATGCTCCTATCACACTTGACGTTAAAAAGGTATGCATCATTACATGGTAACGGTATTGTTATCTTTTAACGTAAAGAAACTTGTTTTTGAAGTTGTGCATGGTAGAATTACTCTTAATCGTTAATCGTAAATGATGCTATATGATTTTCGATTTATTTGGATTATGATTTGTGCATTACTCTAAGAAGGTTAAAGAGACTCTAAATGATCCTGTTGGAAATACTGGTACCGACACAAGCATCGAAGACTCTTTTACTCCAGTCAACACTCACAAGGTAGTTCTCAAATACATGATAAGTAATGTTTTAATTGTTTCATTATTTGAACAACTAATCAAGTTTTCTTAAATGTTGTACTAGAGGAAAGTGCAAGGACAATTGGACGAAGCTTCCGCTATACGAGCTCAACCATTGGCTATGGTATTAATATATGCTATAGAGAATTTGATAGTATTTGGTGGGCTTACTTGTTTAATTATATGTCAGGTATCTGTTGGAAATGTCGTTGACCTACCGATAGATAAAAATGTGTTATTGGCTGCGAGGAGGAGCAAACGTGCTAGAATGATGTCTTCACAAATTGATAGTCGATTTGTGTGCGATAAACAAACCAAGCGTTTGGTTGGTCACCCTTCCCCTACGCAATCTGAAGCTGAGGTTGAGAATAGGTTCGAGGACTCAATGGAGAAGCTAAAAACGAGAAGGTTACTATTTGCTTCCTTAGTAATTGTTTGATGTTTTTTGCTTATTTCCAGAGACATTTACTTTCATTTATGCTTGTTTTATGCGTTATGCAGCAAAATATCATTGGGTGATGGTGTGTTTTTGTCGAATAAAGACGTTTTATCGCTGCTTGAGAGGAAAAAACCAATAAGCACTAAGGTAATTGTATCTTCTAACTTTCATTGTAGCTGTTGCACAGCATATCGTCGTAATTCATATCTGGTAAATTAATCGATATCTTGTAACTTTTTATGTTAACGCTAATAATAATCAGGTGTTAGACGCTTTGATGAAGTTTAGTCGTTTTCTCCTACGGACCGCTGATGTTGATGGCATGAAGCTTAGGGTTGCCGTTTTGGATTCTCATTTTATAGCACATCTATCGCGTGTGCATCCTAAATTTGTCAAAGATGCTAATCCCGACTCGTTCGTATTTCCAACCGCGTTAATAGATTCTATTGCTGGTCGCGGAGTTGATTCTGATCGTGTGGAGCTATTTACCGAGGTTGATCGCATTTATGCCCCTTTCAACTTTCGATCGCAAGCATTGGGTTGCTCTATGCATAGATTTGCGGGAGGCCTCTATCTTGGTCCTTGACACTAATGTCCAAGGTCACAGCGATTCCCAGATCGAATCCGAGCTTAAACATATTGCGGCAATGCTACCCTATCTGCTCAAAGCGGCCCGTCCTAATATTGCTCTGCCACCTCACATAGCCGGTAAGCCATTTCGTATCCAAAGGAAACTTGGGTTATGCCAAGTCACCAATCCGGCGGATTCTGGATTGTGTACGATATTTCTGATTCATGCGCATGCTACTGGTGGCTTTGAGGAATGTCGGACGTTCTTTTTATACGACATTCCCTATCAACTGAAGAAGCTCGTATGTGGATTGATTCAATTTGGACAGAGTTGAACTCAGATGTGTTTGTTTTAATACTTTTATCATCTACTTTTTAATTAGCAGATACGGTTAAACTATTTAAAAATATATCTTTGCTTTTTTATTATTAGTGTCTTTCAAGTCACTTCAGATTTACTGTTAGCTGATACTATTTTTGCTAGCTGATAATATCATTATCTGCTAATATCTGCTAATATATATGTTATCCGTTAACAATTGTGTAATATCTGCTAATATATGTACTTTTTGAAGTGGGTATCCTGATACATTGTGTTTAAGGGTATATTGTGTTTTACTTCAAATAGTCGAACCATCAGGTTTGTGACGTCATAACAAAGTTATGGTACTTTCATAATATCATGTTACATTAAAGATATCTCACACACGCACATATTGTTATCTGATAATAGTTTTGTTATCTTGATATTATGAGAATATCGTGTTTGGATATGGGCAAATATATTTGCATCATATATTGCATCAAATATCTTACATTGTATCATAGATTGCATCATTTATTGCATCAAATATCTTACATTGCATCATAGATTTGCATCATATATCTTACATTGCATCATAGATTTGCATCATATATCTTACATTCCCATTTTTTTCATTCATCATATATCTTACATTGCCATATCTCACATGGCATCATATATTTTACATAGCAACATATATCTTACATCATATCATTATTAAGGCATGATTTATGTTCTTTAATGTACAACCAAAAATAGAACCATAAATTGCCTTTTACCGTCACGCAAAATGTCTCCTTCTCCCCTCTGCCTTTTCAAGTTGTCAATATTCCTATCAGATGTCAATTATATAGCATTAGTTTCAGTTGTTCACTAACAGTTAAGGTTTATGTTATCCAGCATACACAGCGATAAGATTTTTGTTATCCAGCTTAATGCTTGGCCGGTTTGATAATATAACATTTTGATTCCTTAAAATGTTCAGATTACCATCACAGGCCCATGGCAAGTGGCCTTGTTGTGACCTAAGCTCCTGCACCGTGTGCACCTCTTTCTGTTTGTCCTCTATAATAACATGCAACTTCATTGACGTCAGTTATCCAAAACATCATTACATATGTTAGCAGCTATTTATATTTGTACCTTAAACTCTCCTCTCGATGGTATCCTTCTTTTCCTTGGACGTCCCGATGGTCTCCTAACGTATGGTGGTGCCAGTTTACCTCCTCCCATATCATTCGGCGATGGTGCAAGCTTATCCATGTCCGGGACCGGCATGATTAACCCTTGGTAAGACAACCTCAAGTAAGGTGTTGTATGGTGTACATCAACCAAAGTATCCACTTTCAAGCCCTCTCTGATTGCAGCAGCTATAGCATGGGTGCATGGTATTGTCATCACCTGGAATTCGCGGCAGCTGCAGGCTCGTTCCCAGAGATGAACGGCGAAAGACGCTTCGGTATCATCACGGACCTCATAAATCCCGTCTCCGATTTTTGACACATGATATCCCGAACCTTTCTCGTAGTTTTCTATCACCATTTCTTGAACTTTTGGAGGCAGTATGTTGTCATCACCCTCGGCTGCTTCCCTCCGCAATGCAAACCAGGTAACGAGTGTTGTTCGGAGTGTCTCTAAGATTGAAATTATCGGGTAATCTCTTGCCATTGTTAGAACGTTGTTGATCGACTCAGCGATGTTGCTTGTCATGACGTTGTACCTATTTCCAACAAAATGAGATATAGTCCAATGCTCGAAACCGATACCCTCAAGGTATTCTGCACAACTTGCGTTTTTCTCGCGGATTTGTGCGAAAACTCGGTTGAAATCACTTATCCTGTATGCCCGAGCCGCCACAGATACCAATCCGCTTAGCATAGAGTCTTTGAAGATTGATACAATGTTCCTCCGGAGGTGCACAATGCAAGCCGCGTGTGAAGCCATTGGATATACCTGCCAAAAGAATGTAACTCGGGTTAGCAGATTGTACCACTTAGAACCGAAACTTGTGTAATATCTGCTAATATATATGTTATCCGATAACAATTTAATATATATTACACAATTGTTAACGGATAACATATATTGTTAACGGATAACATATATATTAGCAGATATTACACAATTGTTATATTACACAAATGTTAACGGATAACATATATTGTTAACGGATAACATATATATTAGCAGATATTACACATTTGTTACTATGTCTTAAAGTATAAAGTTTGTACCTTTTTGATTGCTTGGTATATTGAAGAGTGCCTATCTGATACAAATACCAGATCATACGAGTCTGGTACCACCTCCGAAAGTTTGCTTAAGAACCATGTCCATGATTCGTCGTTCTCGCTATTGATTATTCCAAATCCAATTGGGAAGATTTGGAAATTTGCGTCTTGTGTGCTAGCTGCAACAAGGCAGCCCCCATATCTCTCACGCAAATGTGTTCCGTCTATAACAACCACCTTCCTCATTGTCTCATAACCTTAGATGGATGCTCCCAAGGCCATGAAAAGATATTTGAATCGTTCGACCCCATTCAACTCCACATCCGTCTCGATGTAAGTAAGCGAGTTTGGATTTGTCTCTTTTAGCTTTTTGAAATAAGGCTGAATGAGTGCAAAACTTCCGCTTGCTGAACCCATCGCGTTGTCCATAGCAATTTCCCTCGCCCTCCAAGCTTTCCAATATGAAACGTTCAAACTAAATTATTGCCGCAACATCCTACGCAATTCATTTGGTCTTGGACCTCTTCCACATCCAATGTACTTAGCCCTCATCAATTTGCCTATTACCCCGGTTGATGCTTGTTTATGGAAATCTCCACGAGCATCGACGCTACATGTGTGTTGTAATGTCATGCTTCTTATCTCGTAACATTCGCTATTATCCATCTTGGATGTGTAAACCCTCCATGGACATGTGTTGCTGACACATACTACTAGAATCATTGTTGGCTTGGACTTCGCATATATGAAATGAAACTTTCTACGAATTGCGTGAATCGCTAACTTGGTAGCACAATCGTCTTTGTTCTTGAACACCCGTCCGAGGAATAGATCGTCACCTTCGTAGTCAGCATCATATATTGCTCTGTGGAGAGTTTCTGCATGTGTTTAAGATTCAAGTAAGAACCATGTCGTGTATACGATCACCCAATATGTACAACATGTATTAACTGTTAACTATTTATGAACGGATAACATGTTGAGTTACCAATCTACTTTTGTATATTTACAGCTAAAATCATAACATTTAAAACTACTATTTTTATTAAAGGGTTAACAATACTCAAAACAGTTTGATAAATCAAATATTAGCAGATATTAACAGTTTATGAATTAATAAATAAATCATATATTAGCAGGTAACTATTATGTTATCAAGAGCTACCTTCTTCAACAGAGTTCATCCACGTATGGCGGGGCATCTCTATCGTACAGCACAGTTGGAACAGGCTTGTAGGTTGATAAAAAGCATGGTGATTTTGCAGGTGCCTGTGATGAACATCCAACCTTTACTTTAGGGAGTGAATCTCTTTCCTCCAAAGCCATTGACTCGCCTAAATATTGTCGTATCTCGTGGAGGAATATCAATTGGACCGTCCGGATCTGAGGTTGATGATGAAGCGCAGTACAAATTACGTTCTTGTTCTGTTAGACAACAAGATTCAATAGTCTTGTTAGAAACCATTTGAATAATCCGATCTTGTTAGATTTTATTACACTACTTACCTGCTATCGCTTCCTCACACGCTCATGGGAGGAATTAGAGTGACCATCATCGTCAAACGGTCTCGACTCATTTGCGCTACGCACACCGTAAGATGAATTGTCCGAGTCGCTCGGATTATAATACACCGGTGTTGGTTGAAGAGTAACCGGTAAGATATTTGTTATCTTAGAAGCAACCCCTAGTGTCAGCCGCAATGCACCATTGATATCGTTGGTATCGTCACCGATCTCATTATAAGTCAAAGTCCCGGCTATTGGATGCATTCTGTCTACATCCATATCACGGGTCCCTTCACGTTCATCAGCTCGTTGAGGATGACAACATTTCCTTCCACCGGGCCAATATTTCCTTCTTCTCGCGGTTTTCGTGCGATGTATTGTTCAAGTATTCCATTGAAGAACTATATTCTCCATGAAATAGCTTCGGAGGTGTTTCATACAGCTCGACCCTTGCCCCTTTCAATGACTTTATCCGTTTCATTCACACACATCAACATTTCTTCCACCGCCTTCAACATCCCGGTGAGGCGTCCATGGTTATCTAATGATTTAGATTCTATGTCAGGTGTGGGGAGTGTTGCAACAGGTAGTATCTCGTTACCGATAACAATACTGTTAGCGTTACAAGTTTTGTAAGCGCTAACATTATTGTTATCAGTCATTGAATCTCCGACCTCTTCTACTCCTCTGTTATTTCCGTACAGCCATGCCTCCACAACGGACCTTCTTTTCTGTTGGCTACTTGGGCTTGCAACGTTGCTTTCAATGTGTTGTTTTCCCTTTTCATCCCTTGTGTGTTTGCGTCCTTTATCTCCACCTTCTAGTTGTCTTTTACTTCCTTCTGCCACAGGACTCACACCTCCACGCTTTCCTATACTCTCTTCTTCCACATCTCTTATAACAACACCACCTTGATTTCCCATTCGTACTGAGAGATTTGTCAAATATCTCTGTCTGCTAGACCACCTCTTATCCGCTATCGACATAGCAGCTAATATACTGTTAGATTTCAGAACCTTGACGCATAGAGTTATATCCTGTAAATCCGCGTGTACAGCCATAAATAAACTCATCCCTTCGTCGTCCACGATGTATGTTGGGCTTACTGTTCTCCAATCAGGACCGATGACCCAAGCTGGCCATTTGTATGACAGCTCCACGCAGTCAGCTGCTTGTAGCTTGTAAGTAGCCTTTATTGATCTACTAGCTTCCCACAGTGTGGTTGTCTCCTTCATCAAGACGTGTGCAAAGTCAGAATCGGAAGTCACCACGTGATCAAAACAACCATCACTGTCTTGTACCCAACGCCCCTTTGATACTATTATCATTGTAGGCATTGCAGGATCTGTGGAAAATTATCATCTAACAGGTTGGTTATCGATGCTATATGAACAATAACACGTAATGTCCAGTTTAACCGACTTATTGAAAGATACAATAAATAAGTTTGATCCATACCTGTTAACAAACTTCAGTAATTAAATGATGCCAATGATTTGTGTATTAAAGTTGTTCTTTGTTCTTTGTGTTTAATGGTGTTTTTAATGTCGATACCGTTAATGGTAACCAAGATGATATCCTATTATATACTAACAACACATATATTCGATAAGTAACATATTAATATTAGGTAATAATTATCCTAGAGGTAGCTTTTGTCAGCCGATAAGCTTTTGGTTAGAGGGAGAAGATCTTCTAAGCGTCCCGCCCATATCCCCGTATTTAATGCTCCAGGTTGGCAAAAATCCTCCGTATATTTTCTCTGCCACTTGCTCTGCAAGTACAGTGATCATGTCGGAAGCCGCCGTTTCTTGAGCTCGAGCAGGAAGGGTAGATTCGTCCTTCCACGTCTTGAGGTTTGTGGCAGAGCTAAAAGAAATGAGAATTAGGCCCATTACCTAATTTACACTTCTTTGGAGTCCACAAATTTAATTGATCCTTTTTCTTTCTCCTGTTTTAATACCCATACTAGGAATTTACCCGCGCCAAGCGCGGGATAAAAATTTACGTAATAGAAAAAAATGTTTATTGGTAAAAATAATGTGTAGTATAAAATGAAATAAAAAAAATTTGTATCTCATGTGATCCGCGTTAAACGCGGAGTTTAAATTTGAAGTATATATAGAAAATATATTGTATTTTGGTTTTTATAATGTTTTATTTACAAAAATTTATTACTATTACTATTTTAATATTTATCATAGAAAAAGATTATCATTGCCATTTCTATGTTGAATATTTACCTTTACGTATAATTTACTATTTATCATCAAAAAACAATAACTACATAGTGTTTTGAAACTTTGATATGACTCGTTTAACAATGAAAAGTATGTCAATCCGGTCTCTATTTTTCATAAAATCGGACTATTAAAACCTCAGATATATAAAACCATTGAATTTTCGGGGGCTCGAGTCAATTTTCTGCTCAAGTTTTGTCATTTGACATGAACTTTGATGTTTAATACAATTTTACAAAATAATATTGTTATTTATAAATGAACAATATGTTTTATCATTCTTTTGTGCGAGAATATAACATACAAACATTAGGAAAATTATAAAATTGTGTTTTTCATTAGTTTTTTAAATATTTTAAACATATTTTCTAGGAAGGTTTAATCACTCTTTCATATTTAAACTTATCCGAAAAATTGTTTGTTCAAAGTTTGGGAACTGGTGGTTCAACCGATGAGTCGGGTAAATTGTGTGTTCATGTTTTTTCATTTGACATGAATTTTGGTGTTAAATACAATTTTACAAAATAATATTGTTATTTGGAAATAAACAATATGTTTTATCATTATTTTGAACTCAATGTAACATAATATAATATATAAATATTAAGAGATCTATTAGAAATTATAAAATTGTATTTCTTATGAATTTTTTAATATTATATTTTATGGGTTTTTCAACATTTTTTTAAAATTATCCATTTATTAAGTCAATTTAAGTCATTTTGTGTTAAATTTGGGTTTTTTGTTTTGGGCTTTTGTTTTGGGTTTTTATGAATTTTTAATAATGTGAGACCAGAAATGCTCAGGTGATGACACATGTAATTTTAGAATGATTTTCTCTCTCCGTCTTCTGTATTAATTATATAAGATTCTTGAGCACCATATGCTTTTTTCTTTGCATATCTCTCTAACTAATTTTTTTTACTAAATATCTATATGTTTATGTTTTTTTTTTTTTTTAACTCTGGCCTGAAGCCCATAATCCTCCTAGGCCCACGACCAGCCTTTGATAATACCAATTAATGGCGTAAATTATCGCTCCCAACGCGGTTCGAACTCAGAAGCACAACATCACCAACGACTGCGCTTAACCGACTGAGACAACCCGTCGTTGGTATATCTGTTTATGTTTTGATTATTCATTCATTTTCATAAAACGATATATAGGTTAGTTATTATTAAAAAGTCAATGAACAACTACAACCGGAAATATAACTTAATAACTACATTTTTTTAATAGGTTCATTTTATAAATAACGCGTAGCTCTTAGTTTTCTACTCCACATATACGATTATTAATTAAGTAATGCATTACTAAAGATGTTGTTTTCGATTGCAATATCAATACAAAAATAAAACTTATATCTCTCTCTAATCTAAACACTAATAATATATATCAATGATCATCACACCGAAATGGCAACTACGTGAAGTCCCACGGAAGTTGAAGTAGGAGTCGTCACGGAACTAACCAACTTTAGAATTGATAGAGCTAATTGTTATAATTTTGTATACATTCCCACCAAATTAAACTTACATCATTATTTTTTTTTAGTTTGCCTTTTCCCTTTTTAAATATCAATAGTTGACAAAGCTAATTAATAAACTACATTATATAGTCGAAATTAATTAGTCTCTATATCATCCAGTTAATTAAATATTCTATATGTGGTAAAACTTATACTAAAAGTGGGAAATTTCGAATTTACTAAATTGGACAAAACATACCAAAGATGCATGTTGTCAATATCTAATCCATGTGTAGCATATATATAACACTTATATTTATAAAATACAATAAAGTTAGGAGATAAAAAGGAGTCTAAAGTTGCAACCCTCAATATGAGTAAAGGGGCATACACTTTTAATAACAGAGAAAATTATGCCACATCATGCCCATGTCTTTAAACTTTTTTTTAATCTTATTTTAAAAGAAAAGTATTTATCTTTACAGAATGGAGAATGTATGATTTGATTCGACAACGATTTTGCTTTACTTTTTCTTTCCCTAACATACACACACACACACTTGGTGAATGGTGTTGGTCCAAGCATGATATCCACGCATGGTATTAATCACACTATTATGTTGTATTATAATATTAGCGTGAAAGTCACAAAATTGCAATGCTACAAAATTGCAATGGTAGTTTTTAAAGTCCCTTCATAAATCAATATTTTTTTTTCATAATTAATTAAAGGCTAGATGATAAATAATTGCATAGTTGCATATACCTCTTCTAGAGGGTTGCAAATTATCAATTATCAGGATAAATTACCAAAATTTTGTCCTCGAATGGCTTGTGTGTTGTGTATATATTGTGAAAGTGATAGATTAATGTTTACACCATGAAAACGTAGCATGTTAGTTTTTTATTAGGTATGATTTGAAAAATAGTTACATAATGGAAACTTACAAGTAATTAAATTTTATTCAATGATGGTTACGTGAGGGTCTAGAATATGATGACTGATAAGTAGAAGACAAAATGAATAATAAATTCTTTTAAGTCGTTGATAGTGAGTACTGAGTACGGATCTATTTGTATATTATGAAAAAAGACTATTCGTAATATTACACAAATTCTATAAACCTTTATGTACGTATATTAAATTTGTTTTATATAATTTTATGTTTCGAGCAATTTGTTAATGATACATCATAAATATATATTTTTAGTTACTCATGAAATTCGTTTGTCATATATATATGACACGAGATACTAGAAGCCTATATCATACTAGTATATTTCATTAAATTGATAGAAAAAATCAAAAAACCCAAGCTAAGTTATTTGCAATCTTTATTCAGATTGAATAATAGTCATAATATCAATATGTTCTTATCCTGCAACTATCTTCATTATCCTCATTAAGATAATGCAAGGTTTATTGTAATTTAAATCCAGCAGTTATTATGAATCAATAATTTAAAGAATCAGAGTCATTAATAAATAAATAAATATATTTTCCCTTATTTGTATATATTTAGATTTTTTTGAAGTTATAATATAAAATAAGGTTTGAATTTTCTGTTAAAAAGGGGAAAATGGTTTGAAATCTAAACAATTACCTATTCATAACAACATTATCAAAAAAATAAGATATAAATCGAAGATATTTTCCTTTTTTCAACGTTTTCCTTTTTTTCCGTTTGTAATCTGTGATTTAAAAGAAAAGTTATTAAGAAATAAGATCTAAACTAAATATATTTTTTCCTTTTTTTCTCAACGTAATCCTTTTTTTATTCAAACTAGGAATTCATTTTGTATATTTAATTCAAAACAATTTTGAAAATAGCGAGGAAGTGTACCAGCAAGTACTCCTCTCCCGTACCGACTTTATTTTAATATAAAATTCCAAAATTACCCTCACCCACTTATATAAATACAGAAATCCTTTCGTCTCTCTCTCCACAAAAAATATTCTCAAGTCTCAAATCAGATTTCTCACCACTCTCTATAATCTCTCTCTCTCTTCTCCTTCACTTTCTTTCTCTAAATCAACGAATATGAAGCAACTAATCCGCCGTCTCTCACGAGTCGCCGACTCAGCAAACTACAGTCTCCTCCGCTCCGATTCGAAACAACCTAACCGCCGCTCGGAATCGTTTCTCCGATCTTCCCTCTCTCGCCGGTCAAAGAAACACACGTGTTCGGTTCCAGAAGGACACGTGCCTGTATACGTAGGAGACGAGATGGAGAGGTTCGTGGTGAACGCGGAGCTACTTAACCACCCGGTTTTCATCGGTTTACTAAACCGATCTGCTCAAGAGTATGGTTACGAGCAGAAAGGAGTTTTACAGATCCCTTGCCACGTCATAGTATTCGAGCGCGTGATGGAATCGCTTCGTCTTGGATTAGCTGTGCCTAGTGATCTTCAAGATCTGATCGGTGATGATTTGATTTGACGAAGAAGAAGATGAATCTTTGGTAGTTTTAGAAGAAGAAGAAGATGGATCTGTGTTTTTTTTTGTTTTATTACTCTTTTTTAGATACAGAGTAATACGGCGTCGTATTGATGTAAATAGATGATGATGATGATGAAAATTGAAATTGTAAAAGGGAAAGGGGAAAAAATTAGGGCTTTTTAATTTCTGATTTTTTCTTTTCCTTTTTTTTTTGTTAAGTTGTTGCAAATTTCGTAATTTTTTTTACCGGTTTTTAAGAATCGGTTTGAATGTAAGCGTAATTTCTGGGTTTATTATATGAAAGATTACAGATTTTTTCTTTTTTAACTTTTTACCGAATTTTGGGGGAAAAGATGTTGATGTTTCACCGATATTAACGGAAGGTTAAATTCGTCAATGTACTACTCTTCGTCCGTTAGAATATATCTATATTAGTATTTTTGAAGTACTAATTTAAATTTTTCCAAAAATTAACACTTATTTACAAGCAATGTCATTGCTTTAACATATGTTCAAAATTTAAATGAAGGGCAAAACAATAACTTACATAATACAAACAAAACTAACAAATGCTAATTATATTCTTATCTTGGATAACAATCATAAAAGATAATAACACTAAACCTACAACCAAACAAGTGTGAATTCGTTTTTCATTTCTAATTTTTTAAAAAATATTTCATTAAAAATACAATATACAATATACCAAGTAATTATACATAATTAAGTATATTAACTTTTTAAAAATGTTTTCCATATAATATTTTATCACGAATTTTATACTAAATATTTTTATAACTTTTAAATTTCTAAAATAAACATAATTAAGTATACTCACTTTTATTTAAACTTAGACCAGAAAATATTTTGTTATTAAAAATAGCATATACCATGTTATTAAAAATTCTAACAAGTAATTTCTAAAATAAACATAATTAAGTATAAATTATTTATTTAAATGTATCTATATTATTATTTTTGAAGTAGCAATTTGAACATGTCAAAAAATCACACTTATTTACAATCCATGCCATTATTAATAAAAAGAAATAAATATAAACATTTAATTACAAAAACACAAATAAGGAGATATTCCAAGTTTTCTTAAAATGGGACTCAAATTTTAAGGAAAATATGTCATTCATACAAATACATATTACATAGTTTTTTTATAAAAATACCATTAATATTTACTTATGTCAAAATACCATTATAATTTTTTTTTTAACAAAAACCATTAAGTTTTTTAACAAAAAATTAAAAAAGAGTTTAATTAATATTATCAATTTTTTTAAAATGAATTGAAACAATTTTTTATAAATTTAAAACAACTAAAACATAACATTTGTTAACGAGTTTGGTTTCCGGTTCGATTCTAAAAAAACACAAGAAATTTAAAATAATATTGAAATTAAATATAATATTACATATTTTAAATATATTCACAAGAAATATATATAATATATTTAAATTAAATTTGGGTAATTCGCATAATTCGATTTGTGTATTTCAGTTATGTTTTGAATTCGGGTCTTTTTTTTGATAAAAGGGTTTCATATTAAAAATATAAACTAAGATAATAAATTATATTAGCTAGGTTTCGATTGTATTTTGAATCCGAGTCTCTTTTCACTCCTGTATAAAAAATAATAAACTTTATAATTTATAATAGTTTGGTGTGATCAACTTACAAATTATATAAAAATTTTGTTATACGAAATATATAATACAATTTTTTTTGTCAACATTTGGGCCACAAATGGCCGACCCATTAACCAAACTAACACTATCGTAGGTGTGGGGAATCGATCCCGGGTGGGATGGTGCTACCTGCCCCATGTAGATTTATGACTGCCACTAGACCAAAACCACTTCCCATAATACAAATTTTAAATAGTAAAAAATCTCACTTCAACAAAATTTAATATTAAATGATCCTATTTATTTATGTAAACCATGATGAAAAATAACATTTATACGTTCTAAATTAAATATATAAATTTATAACATCATTTAAAAAATATAAACCCGTGGTTCCACAGGTTAATTCCTAGTCTCTATAATATTTTTGTTAGCGTTACAAAATGAGATAATCATAAAACTATACCATTACATTTCACAAAACTACACTATTTCAAAAATACTTTACAAAATTACACATAAACATTCAAAATTAAATCCAAATAAACTCTACCTACACAATTCTACCCATTAATATACCTTAAACACTAATTAGCGAACCCAAATGAAAAAAAAATTAATTTTGATAATTTTAAAAGGGTAAATCAAGCTTTTAAAATTTTGAAAAGATATAAATTTTGTGAAAATATTGAATTAAGTGTAGTTTTGTGAATGGGGATTGAAAGGATGTAGTTTTGTGAATTTCTCTTACAAAATTCGTATTAATCCTTCCTTTTTGTTTTTGTCACCATTAGTTAAAAACAATTTCTTAGGTACTGTATAGTGCGAATAGCGTTTAACCTATTGAAAATAATTTGTATTTTTTGGGAAAAATCTTATAAAAAATCATGTGGGTGTAATATGTAGTTACATCCTATACGATCCTAACAAATTGTTTTCTAACTTGATGTCAAAAGACTAATTTACTATAGGCCAACAAAATCACAAGAGAATCCTAGAAAATTTTATGAAAATAGGCAATTAAATAGGTGAAAAAAAACTACATGGTAATTTTTCACCCAACTCTATAAAAGTTCATTGTTAAACCAATATTTTATAATTGTAAAATAAGTCATTATATTATATATATGACTTGAGACTTTTTTTTTGAGGTTTTATTGTTAATCAACGATAAAAAGACACTATGACATGTGTATATATGCTTTTATACGACCGAAGTGAACAAACATGTGGAAGTTTAACTGTCCCACATCTATGGATTCTCAATATTAATACGTATCCTTAATTAATCTTTATAATTTAAATTAAAAACTAAAATATTAGTTGCGTGACTAATCTGAGGATAGTGTAGTAATAACAGAATTGGAATTTTCGTCAAACTTATATGATTTCCCATGTTATATCACCTGCAGCATCACATGCACGTTATATATAGCAAAATTCAAAGTTAATCATTGATTGTATATTTTTCTTTTGTTATATTTTTTTTGTCAATTAATACGTGTTATAATGACATTTGAATTTATTGCTTATATATCTAAAGTAATCTTTGATAGAACTTTAATTGATTATGTAAAAAACTATATGAATTTTTTTTAATTTCCTTATATTCACTCTTAAAAAACTTGGGAAGTTGGGGAAGTGGTCTTGGTCTATTGGCGTTCATAAGTTCACATGAGGCATGTAGCACCACCCCACCCGAGATCGATTCCCCGCGCTTACGTTTGTGTAGGATTGGCTAATGGGTCGTCCATTTGTGGCCCAAACGTTGCAAAAAAAAAAAATAACAAATCTTGTAGATCAAATATACAATTTTAAAAGTTTAATGGCACATTATATCTAAAAAATTTTACGACAATGTTTTTAACCTAAATAAACAAAGGGAGAATCACAAAATTGCACCTTTTCAAAGCGGCTCTACCGTATGGTTGATTAAATTCTTGAAAAACAATACTAATATTGATCATCAACCTATATTTTCTTTGTTTGGGATCACATTTTTTTAATTATACTTATCATATTTCTTGAATAAATACTATATTATACTTGCTCCTTTGGCCCGTGACATATAATATAAGAAATTTAAATATTATTTTAAACATCGTCGATTATTTGTCTTCTCGTAGAAAATACAGCAATTTTGAAAAGTTCATTTTAGCTAACAGCGTTTCTATCAGAAAATGTTTCACAAGCTTGAAGGCTATACCTACACATTAAATAAATCTTTTTTGAACTAAAAATATTGTATACATTAACACATACTAATATTTTTAAATTGCACAAAAATGAGTATAGTGTTTTTACTATAATACTAACATAGTCCTTAGTGTCGTCATTACGTCCCTATAAACAATTTTCATTTCCTTAATTTAGAAGGAGATTGAACATGATTATACTATTCTTATCATATAAAAAGAATGAGATTAATTTTGGGATTAAATAAATATGGGTTTATTGAGCTATGTTTAAATTCCTTTAGCAGGACTATGTTGGGCTCATTTTAGTTTAAAAGCCCACATTTCCCATAATCGGCCCAATAGACTTTTTTTACTTCCAATAATCTAATTCAATGATTTTTTAAGATGAACTAGAAAGTTACCCGCGCCAAATAAAAATTTACGGAATAAAAGAAAAAATAGTTATTGATAAAAACAATGTGTAGTATAAAATGAGATAATAAGAATTTGGATGTCATGTGATTCGCGTTAAACGCGAGGTTTAATTTGAAGTTTATCATTGTTTATCATTGACATGGACTTTGATGCTTAATATAATTTTACAAAATAATATTGATATTTATAAATGAACAATATGTTTTATCATTGTTTTGTGCGAGAATATAACATACAAACATTAGGAAAATTATAAAATTGTGTTTTTCATGGGCTTTTTAAAATCATATTTTGTAGGTTTTTTAAATATTTTAAACATATTTTCTATGAATGTTTAATCACTTTTTCATGTATAAACTTATCCGAATTTTTTTTGTTCAAATCTTGGGAACCATATTGTTATTTGTATATGAACAATATGTTTTATCATTATTTAAAACATATAAATATTAGGGAAATCTATTTTTAATTATAAATTGTGTTTTTTATGGATTTTTTAATATTATATTTTTTATATTTTATGTGTGTTTTCAACATTTTCTAAATATATTATCCTTTTATTATGTTTGTTTAAGAGACTTTTGTGATAAATTTGGGCTTTGTTTTGGGCTTTTATGAATTTCCAATAAATCTTTTAATAATGTGGGGTCAGAATTACTCACGTGATGACACGTAAGATTTTTACTCTCATTTTCTCTCTCCGTCTTCTGTATTAATAATATAAGATGTGTTGTGAGACTTCCACGTGGAGACTAGAAAATGTTAAACGACATCGTGTGTTATGCATAAAAGAATACACAACATAAGCCACATCACATTTCTTAGAACTTAAAACTTAAAACCTCTCTTCTTTTAATATTATGATTTTTTGTTGTTGTAATTAACTAATTTACAGGTTAATACAAAGCTGTCATTCTACAAATTATGCAATTAAGGTTAATAAGCAATAGTGAGACGACAGCTTATATTACAAAAACATATATATACCATCTACATATTTATTAACTAATTAGTTTTTTGGAATAAAATCTTCCAGATTATATAGTACTATGGAAGTTCAGTGTATATATAACTTATTCAAAAAGAATTTCAAGATTTACATTTGCATAATTAACATAAAGTCAAATACCATATTCATTTATAGTCAATGGTGGAGAATTGAGTTGAATAGAAATAGTTGATCTAGGTATAGAAAACATAGGAATTAAGGTAGAAATTAGAAAAAAGTTGATGATTAATTCAAATAATAGAAAAAATCCCCTAATGTTTTATATATCACTATTTAATAGTTGCATATATACTTTTCGATATCGTAAGAAAAATATTTTCAATTCAAACAAAAATATAAATAGACACAAATCATTTTCTTCCGAAATTATAAATAGAATATAGATTTTCTAAAAATTATATTATTATTTTTTAAATTATATTTTCTTATGTTATATTATCTTGTTTTTAAACTACTTCTTTCGCGCGCGATAAACCACCTAGTATACAAAATAAATACTCGGATACCATACTATTTTTTAAAGTGGCATGGCTCTTGTTGTCTTATATAACCCCTTTTAGTATATAAACAAGAATATATAACATATTAATCTCTCCTCTAAAATAAGATTAAAAAGTGTTAATTGAGAGAAATGGTGAAAAGAAGAGCACCATGTTGTGACAGTAGCCAAGTGAAGAGAGGGCCATGGAGTGATGAAGAAAGTGAAATACTCACATCTTTTATCCTTCAAAATGGTCATCAAAATTGGAGATCTCTTCCCAAACTTGCTGGTCTCTTTTCTTTTTCTCTCTTATTTGCATTGTTATCACTATTTTCTTTTGCATAAATCTGATTTAAAATTTCATTTTTTGGTTTCTCATATCTCTAAAATGCTTATTGTTCTTTGACATGACATGATGTGGATACAATATGTTTTCTTGAATAAAATTATCTTAAACATAGCAAAAAACTTCATCCCTAGTCATCGATTAATGTCACCATATAGAGTCTAAATTTTATAAATTAATTATTGTTTTTTCTTTGTTGTTGTTGGAGATTTCTATAGGCTAGTTAAAATTTCTACATATCTAAACAACAAAATGAAGAATACATTTTTTTATATTTCTTACTTCTTGTTTTCATTTATGATTTTTTTCTCATAAAGGAAGCATATTTTTATTTTCAAGAAAAAAATATGAGAAAATGTTTTGACTTACAACCTGTAACGTTCGTGTATATTATTACATTTTGTTTGTTTCTTCTTCCTAAAAATTAAATTGTATAGGCAGATTTATTATACATATTGAAGCTCGTAGTTTTGGTGTTATTTATTGATTTAATAATTAATGAATATAACTTTG
Organism: Cochlearia excelsa; assembly: GCA_963556525.1. Lineage (NCBI taxonomy): Eukaryota > Viridiplantae > Streptophyta > Magnoliopsida > Brassicales > Brassicaceae > Cochlearia > Cochlearia excelsa. Next base: position 34,508,098 of record OY748330.1, read on the forward strand.
AACTAAAATAGGATTGATGAGATGTGGAAAGAGTTGTAGATTAAGATGGATAAACTATCTAAGACCTGGTCTTAAAAGAGGCAATTTCACTAAACAAGAAGAAGATACTATTATCCAACTTCACCAAACTCATGGAAACAAGTAAGTAGAAGAGATACTATTATCCATGTCTTTCTAATTTCATTAATCATATCTTACTGCATTTAAATAGTACTATTTAAAAGCAACAAGTGAGATAGATAACTAACTAGTGTATTCGATGAATCAGGTGGTCAATGATCGCGTCGCAGTTGCCTGGAAGAACAGACAACGAAATCAAGAATGTGTGGAACACTCGTCTCAAGAAACGTTTATCGAAGACCAATTCTTCAGATGTTACAAATCAACCTTCTCCAGTGTCAAATTCTTCATCTTCCTCCTCAGTCTCTAACAGTGAGAAGCATAATAATCAGGATGAGGAGTTTGATGAAATCTTGATGGAGCATATGTCATGTGGATTTGATGTCGCTGCGCCACAATCTCTAGAGTTTCTTTTTCAAGATCACCAGATTCCTCCGACTCTTACTATATCTAGACCAGAGTCCCTAGAGATCACTGGTCCATCGGATCACGAGTTGTGGACCCAAATGGTTGAGCCAGGGTCAGATGATTACAATGAATGGCTCAACTATTTGGATAACCAAACTTAACCCATCCATGTCTTCTTTTTGCATTGACAATTTTTTCAGTCTTTTTTAGAGAAATTTAGACTACACAAAGTACAATTTACTCTGTTTTTCTAATGGTTTTGAGTTATATATTTGAGACCATATATTTCAATGATCTCTAGAGACACAAAAAATCTACAAAGCTCATCAATTAACTTGCTGCTACTTTACTCAAAGATCATATCAGGCATTTCACTTGCGCATGCAGTTTTGATTCTACTACAAAAGGCTTTTACTACTACTCTATTTCTAAGAGTTCATAAGCTAATGCGCAATCATCAAGGCCTGAGGTAACGTAAGGATCATACCAATGTGAGCAACCTACCATCTCTATCTCTTCTGCAACCGCCTTCTCCTCCTCTTCCTCTCTATCTGCAGGTGTGAAATCGAACTTGAGATTCGGGTCATTTGGTCTTACCCATGCTATTTCAGATTGCTCTGCTGCTGCTGCTGAGAGTTTCCGTTGTTTACTTTTTGTAGACTTGGACGTGTCCGAGGTTGTTAGCTTCTGCTTCCCAATGGACTGTGGTTTCATTCCAGTTCTTGACTTCAGATCATTCGAAGGGAACGTGTTTGAAGCCCATCCAATCGGATCTTCAATACAAGCATTTGCAGCATTCCTACAAACCAGACCAGCGATCCTTTAGTAACTACTTTAAGAACTATCAAAAGCTTTAGGGATAGATATACCAAAAGAAATATCAATTTTGTTAGAGTTTCAAACCTGTAACGGTTCTCTGCAGCCACCCGAGATGCTTTTAGATTATTTTCCCCTGCAGGGTTGTTCACAAAAACAAATGGATCCGACCCATCAACGGATACTCTTATGATGGGTGGAAAATGAGTTGAGGAATCATCCACGCCACGTGGGAACTCTAAGGTTAGGTCTAATCCCACTTTATTGATAGGTTGATCCTCCCGTAATCTAGAGCTAACATTATCGTTTGGCTGGCTCATGCTTGTGTCATGGAGAGCGGATTCTAAAAGCTTGCTACTTGAGCTGGTGATCTTCATCCCCTGCAAAGGTTTTCTAGCTAAATCTGGAGTGTTATTCGCCAAACCCATAAAATGTTTGTTGAATACAGGACTATTAAGAGAGAGCGTTTGGTTGTTCCCAGGGCGGGTGGACGTCCTCCAGATTGATGACAGCAAGCAGGTAAAATGTTTTTGAAGGAGCATCTCTGTATCTGGCTGCTCAGCTGCAACATTTAGAAGTGTCCGCATATTTTCCTGCACGAAAATGAGATATTAGTGAAAGCATCTCTTTTCCAATACATTCTTATTGAGTTGATTAATATAATGCCATATTCGATTTACAGTATGCTTTCCATATATCCATAATTCATCACTATTTTGTGCACGATAGTGAAGAGCTAATCTAAATTTTTATATCAATTTCACGAAAAAATCTTACCTCAGTGACTTTGAGGAGAGCCTTCCCAGAACCTGCGTTGACATTCTTCTCGTTAACTACACTGTCAGAAGCAGACAATATATGTCGTTGAATAAGCTCTCTATATCTCTCACAGCAATATACAGGATGACGATACCGTCCTCTGTAGGCCCCACCAGCTGTCATTCCATAAATAGTCTCACTAGCCAAACTCCAGTTAGTCCCATATTCATGAACCATGGCACACAATATAGCATCTTCCTGAGGTAACCAAGAATCAGGAGAGGGAACACAGTCTCTAGACCACAGATTCCCTTTCTTCAATTTCTCTGGCTTGATCATAAGAACACGCTTTATTGGCATGAAAGTGATGAACTTTTTGCCTGTAGTTTTACCCCTGTTTGCCAGTTTCAATTCATTATCAACAGCCATACTGGAAGACGGCTTTGATGACACCAAGTCATCATGCAGAGCACTGTGTTGCTTGTTTTTGATATCTGAGTGTGAAAGAGACTTCTTGTGCTTTTTTGCTTTCTTTTTCGAGGTGCTCTCTTCTTCAGTGTCAACAATTAGTTCCCTTTTCTTGCGTTTCATGTGTGTCCGCAATTGCGGTGAAACCATGTCCAAGTCGCTGCTACTTATATAGCCGCATTCCTCATTATCATCATCTGTCGAAACTTCAACTTTCACCACTGATTTCACATGTTTCGATTCTGCACCCAGTGATCCTTTCTTCAGGGATTTAAATTTGGCTTTCTTTGCTTTCTTCTTCTTCTTGGATTTGAGTATGATGGGTGTTTCATTCCTGAGGAAAAGAATGGTAGTTTCAGTTATTATCCCCAATAACTCGATCAGTGCTTGTCTATCAATACTGACATATTACTTTTAACAGAATTGTCCTAGATAATCATATTGACAATGAACTGTGTGAATTAAAGGTGTCTTACTGTGTCAAATCCATATCAGCCGCCTCTGCAGCTTCCCTCTCTCTAGCTTCATTTTCCAAATCTTCCATTAACTACATTCATAAGTAAATAAGTGTCCAAGCTGAACTGCAGAAGGACATGGTCGATGTATTAATTAATCTTACCTGATGCTGAGCTAAAGTTTCAACTTGCTGCCTATATGCCTCGGTTGCAAAATCAGCATCCCAATCTGAAAATAGCATTAACATCTCATTGAGCTAAAGACCAGCCTATGAATTGACATTACTATACAGTGATATATCATCGGCAAGGTTCATTGCCAATTAAGTAGAATATGAGTTAAATGATTGGATGAATGAGCAAAAATTACACTTACTCTCATAAACAAGAGGCTCTTCACCATCATCAATCTCAGCCTCCATTTCTTCCTTGTACTTCTCAATGTGGTCAAGTTCCCATTCCTTCTCCTCAATTCCCGCTTCATTTTCCATTGCAGCCTCAGCAATGATGGGGTCCCAAACCTCTAGAAATCTAATCGCATATCTATCAATAGGACGTAGCTGATTCTCAAAAGATGAGATAGCTTGTCCAGCAGCAGCAGCTGCCGCAGCCATTTGCTTGACATCATCTAGTACATCAGTATCTTCTTCTTGGCTTAACATATTGATGTCAGCTCTCTCCTTGTTATCAGTATGTATCAATGGAATTGCTTCTTTAGTTGGCCCAGCTGCAGTTACACCGTGATTAGTTGGCTCATCAGTCTTTATGTCATCCTCATTTACTTCATCGTCTTCTGCTCGCTCTACAGGTTCTTCGGTAAACTCTTGGTTGTCCACAGCTTCTTCTTCTACTACCCTTTTGAGAGCCATATAATCCGCTTCATCTTCTGCATCTTTAAGAGCAGCCTCAACATCTGCATTTGACAGAGCTAGCTCGGCCCCATTCTTGCTTTTTTCCTTTTCATCCTTCTTAGCCAGAGCCTTATGCCCAGAGAACAATTCCATGGGATCGAGCTTCTTGAAAAACTCGGTGTTATACTCACCATTCTGAATCACTAGGTTATCAAGTGCACGCTTCTGATTTGCTTTTTTCAAGATATTCTCTTCAATCGTGCTCTCACTTATCAACCGATATATATGCACTTCCCGTGTCTGACCTATTCTGTGGCAGCGATCTTGAGCTTGTTGATCCATAGCGGGATTCCAGTCACTGTCATAAAAAATAACTGTGTCTGCACCAACAAGGTTGATGCCAACACCCCCACTTCGGGTTGACAAGATGAAAAGAAAAATCTTGGGATTTGTGTTAAACCGCTGCATTAACGTCTGCCTCTCTTCTGGCGGTGTAGAACCGTCAAGACGCATGTAGGTATAACCATACAGATTAATGAAAGCCTCCAGGATGTCAAGCATCTTGGTCATTTGGGTGAATATCAACGCTCTGTGACCCCCAAATTTCAGTTTTCTCAGTAACATGGCAAGCTCCTGCAACTTACCACAATCAAACTGTATCAGCCTCCTGTCTGGGAAATATACCTGTCTCCTTACAATCGCAGGCCTGATCGGAGACAGAAGAGGTGACAACAGATCTGTAACTTCCTCCTTGTATGACGGGCTAAGAAAAACAGGAGAGTCACTTTTGCTGTTCCAGCAAGCAGGTGAAGGAACTCGTGCAGCAGGAATCGCAAATGTGAACGCTTCAACTAGCTCAATTATCTTCTGAAAACGCTTGATCGGAGAAAGAACTATGTCAGCCAGCATTGAGGAATGCATGTAAGATGAATCACTATCTTTACGATTGTGTATATCATCAAGAGGACTCTTGATGGTTAAAAGAGTTCTCAGAGATGTAGAGTAAGTAGGCTTTCTACTGCATCTCAAAGAATTCCACCATGCAATTGCTGCTGCCCGATTCTTCGATTCTTTGACCCTCTCCTCAGAGAGAGCCTTTCTGATTTCTTCAAAAATATTTGTCCCTTGCAAATTTTTACGGTTTATCAAAGTTACAGGGATTGCTTCCGGATTATCCGCCAAGTTCGCGCGCTGCTGGATTAAATCTGAGGGTGTTGAAATAGATTTGATCTCATCTCCTTCCCACGAAGTCATACAAAAATCAAGTTGCGTGAATAAGAATCCCAAAGCCTTAAGATCTACCTCAGAAAATGGACTTCTCACAAGCAACGAACAGACTGTCGAACTCAACTGCAGATCAATGCCAGCCATATCAAAAGAACTCACAATAGGACGACCCTCAAAGAGATCTGGATGATTACAAACTTTCCGCAGTTGCATTATGATACTAATCATTCCAAAGAAGCTTCCACTATTAAGTGTAGCCTGTGTTTCTGTGCTTGCTATGAAGTCCTCATACAAGTTCCGCTGCCTCTTAGACAATCTACAGAAAATAACATGCTCATGTTTCTGGGGAAGTTGCTTTTCCACATCCCTCTTTAGGCGTCGTAGAAGGAAAGGACGGAGAACATTATGTAAGCGATCAATAACTTCTTTGTTGATTTTTTCTTGTCCCTCAACCATCCCTGCTATCGGGTTACAGAACCAATCTTTGAATTCCTGGTGAGACTGAAAGACATGCGGCATCAGGAAATGCATTAGTGACCACAATTCCATGAGATCGTTTTGCAGCGGTGTACCAGTCAACAAAATTCTGCGTTTAGAATTGAAGTTCAATAGAGTTTGCCATCTCTGAGACTTCCAATTCTTAATTAAATGGGCTTCGTCTAGAATCAAGTATTTCCACTTCTTGCGCTTGAACATTTTGCTGTCTTGAATAACAAGCCTATAGGTTGTTATGCATACATGAAATGAGTTCAGCTTCATCCATCCTTGTCTCTTGAGTTTCCGCTCCTTTGCACTCCCAAAGTAGGTGAGAATTTTAAATGCAGGACACCATTTAAGAAACTCAGTTTCCCAATTAAGCATCACACTTGTTGGAACCACGATCAGATGTGGACCCCATATTCCCTTATCACAAGCAAGATGTGCAAGAAGAGCAATGGTCATTATTGTCTTTCCAAGACCCATTTCATCAGCTAGAATCCCGTTCAACCTTTTCTCATACATCGTGACAAGCCAGTCCAAACCAATGTGTTGGTACTCACGCAAAGAATGCTTGAGAAGAAACGGCAATTTCGTTCGAACTTTTGTTGTGGAGTAAGTAAAACCAGTTGGCTGCGCAGATCTTGCTTCTGCTGCTGCATCAGCTATTTTATCACTATTATCTTTACCATTATCTTCTGTTATTTCATTGGATGTGCCTTCAACTTTTTCTGAGCATGGGTGCAAATCCGGCTTACAATCTGTTGAATCAACATTTTCGTTATCTGAATCAGCTTGCTGACTGATGTTGTCAGAGCCTGCTACAGAGTCGTCAGATAGAGCACAAGAATATTCAGAGTCATCTTCAGGAAAATCCTTGTCACCAAAATCCTATTACGGGAAACTTGAGTTCAGTTACAGGAAAAAAACCATCAAAGCCGCTGAACACAAGTACACAGGAGACTCAAAGCATACCTCCTTATACCTTGCAAGCAATTCTTCAATAGGTATTTCACTCTCCTTCTGCAGCAGAGCAATCTGGAGTGCAATAAAAAGTTTTTGTGTGTTAATCCTCAAGCTATAATGTTTTCATATTACAATAAATCAGAATAATCAATAGGCTTGTCACCTCTTCTTCAGGGTCTTTATTATCTGCTTTTGCCAATTCCTCTTCATCGGACAATGTCGTCTCATCATCCTGCACCAAAAGAGAAACACAACTATGAATCCATATATTCTTTCAGATAAATTATTTGACAACGGCCCGTGGGACAAGACTTAGAGAGTCAAGTAATAGAGTAAAGTCTGAAGTAACATTATCTGGAGTATGTTATATGCTGACCTTTTCCTCACCAGTGGCAACAACAAAGTCAACATCTTCCTGCACATGTTGGCATACATGTTCAGCATCTAATGTCAGAATCAGAGACATTATGCTAATTGCAGAGAAGAGCATGGTTAAGGTCTTCTGAAAAAGATATACAAAGGAGAGCAGATCTAGTCACCTGTTCTTCAATGAAATCATAGGCATGATCTTCCTTTGCAGACTTCACAGAGGCAGTTGTTGGGCCTGACCCATGGTCATGTGAGCGGGTTTTAGATATTGCTAAATGACTATAGCTATCATTCTGCTAGTAAAGGAAAAATATTACACTTGAGCCATAATATTGATGACAAATTAGATAACGGGATATTAAAAAGACATACAACTTACAGAACGACGAACACTTGGGCTCCCTTCAGTTTCTTCAGAAGCTATAAGATTGTTCTTGTCGGCTGCAAATTACAAATGGAAAAAGTCAAAGAGCAGTTGCATTGCTTCAAAAACATCTTAAGGAGTTCATATCACTTACCCTCTATACAATCTTCACCTACTGGTACCAGATTAGCTTCACTATCAACTTTTTCTGGGATGGTTTCTTGGCTGACTGAGAGATCGATAGCAAACTCTAACACAATAAGGGGATAGAGTTGTATAATTCAAAGTAAAATATGACAAAATCCGGAAAAAAATGATGAATAGCATTAGTAGAGTTATGCCAACCTCTCCCACCAGTATAACGTCTGAGCAGCTCCTCAACTGGTAGATCCACTTCATTTTGCAAAGCTTCCAATTCTTCTTGCCTTTCCTGTTTGGTGAACTGTTTTTCATCCTCCTCAAGAGTATCTTCATCATCTTCCTAAGTGTAATTGTGTGTTTGAGATGAGATATGGAACATATTCTTCCTCAAATGATCAGAGATACATAACCAATAATTCAAAAACACTAAAACCTTTAAATATCTATTCAAAACTAGAGTAAAACCTATATGTTGAGTGCAAGGTGGTGTCAGGATAAAACAGAACGATGTCATTTGTTCGTAACTGTCAATTACTTAACAAATAGAACAAGAATAGATCATTCTCTAACTTTTCTTTAAATTACAAGTACATACAAGCTGTTGTACACATTAACTGCCAATAAGCGGTAAAATAAAAATTATAAAGTGAAAACTCACAGATTCATCCTCGGATTTTAGATGATAATCCTCATCGATGTCAAGAGTTTCTGATTCCAGATCTGCAGCTACAACGTCAAGAGAATCGTTAGGATAAAGATAACTTACTTACAGTAAACATATGCGATGTTGACTAATATGATGCTCACAAGGATTCATCTCCGAATGTATCTCTTCTGCCCTTTCCTCATCACCTTTTGATTCAATAGCCGGTAGTTTTCTTGGAGAATCGTTTTGTCCCCGCTTATAAGGCTCCACTAAATTTTCTGCCAACATCGTTGAGTACCTAACATAAACAAACAGGCTAAATTCAGTCATTCGATATGTTCAAGAAATTAAAAACTAGGTAAGAAAAAATCCCACAGTAACCTCTCTGTCTGGCCTAACAGAAACTCAAGTTGCTTGTCCATAGCCTTCTTCTTTTTCTCATTGCGTACCAGCTGATGCTTGTACAACACCTATTAAGTCGCAAGTCCACACAGAATAAACAACATCAGATACATAGAGGCTATGCCAAACCTTACGTTTCAAGACCCGGGAGAGAAAATTACAGACTTACCAGCTTTTCAACTTTCATCCAAAACTTTTTTACGTCTTTTGAGATATTAAGGGCTACTTTCTGCAGTCTCTGTTCTTCTTCCTGTAAAGAAACAACACTGTCACAAACGCTGAAATATGAGTACATGGAAAGAGAAAAGCAAGGAAGAGGAGAGAACCTTTAGCTTCCTTTCTTCTCTAGACGCCTGATCTATCATGCCTTTGCTAGCTTTCAAAGCAGCCTTCTTCGCCTGCGCCAGCTTCCACTTCCTCTCAGACTCAAAATCCTACAAAAGACTACCAAATTAACAGAGAAAACAACATGCATGCATACCAATTCTTGCTTAAATGATCAAAAGTAGCAAACCCTAGTTGTGTTACCTTTGAAAGCCAAGCCATCTCCTCCAAAACATGGTCCCAGTGAGTTTTAGGTCGTCTTGGTTCTTTAGGAGCTTCAAGCGTCTACAAGAAAACAATCAACAGAATCGTTAACACATACTTAACAGACCCTTTTGATACAATCATAATCTCTAAGGTCAAAGAACGAGCCTAACCTTTTGGCGCTTAGCTCTGGATTCACTATCAGGTCTAGATTTCGAACTTTTTGACGCCGTTACATAATCAGGTTTAGATTTTCCACCTTTAGACGCCATTAGTGACGCGCCACTAAACCGAATCGCGAGAGAAGAGGATACTAGTGACGAAATTAGGGTTTACACTTCATCGCGATAAAACCCAACACAACGGATCCGCAAAACTAGGTCGAGTCACCATAACCAACACAGTGAGTTTCGATTCCAAATCTCAAAACTTTATAGATTGATTACAGACTAATCTGGGTTACACAAGAGAAGGAGATAATGGGTTTGTATCAAATCTTCTTCTTTACTCCATTGTTACAGAGACGATTTGATTTTGAGATCGATAGAAAAGAGAAAGTGGAAGAAGCTTTGTTTGTTTGTGAGAAGTTAATCGAGAAAGAGAACGCGGCGCAGATATCTAAAGGAGAAAATATCATGTAAAATAAAAAAAAGGTTGGTTCGCGTAACCTTTACTTTTTATAGAACTTATCGGTAATTTTTATTAAAATATTTAGAATTATATATATTCAATAATTTATGAAGATTTTGTTTAATAAAAATCATAACAACAAAATATTTTCTGTTATCTTATTATTATTTTAAAATAACAATCTAAAATATATATGAAAAAATTTAATTACTTTAAAAAAAACTGTTTACCCTATAAATATATGAGAGTTTTCCGTAGGGTAAAATTTGAATGGGAGATGAACTTTAGAACATATTTTAGATTAAGAAACATATATTAGTAATTAGAAACACACAAAAGATGAGAAAAAAAAACAGAAACTTGACATTAATATTAGTTTAATTCATAATCATAAACTAATAACTACAAAAGAGAGAACTTACTCCAAAAGCTATGAAATTTAGAAGTCTTTTGAATATCATCAAACCTATTAATCATTGTTGGAAAGTAAGAATGTGAAGAAAACGAAGTAGAAGAAGAAGAGTAGTAATGTTCATTAAGTGAACACTCTTTCTCCTTAAAAATCTTAAGCTCTTCTTTAAGATCATTATTAAGAAGATGCTCACAATAACCTTTGTTATCTTCAAAAGCAATGTACATCTTCCAAAACATGTTCTTATCCTTCTCCGTCTCCATATCAAACTCTTCATCATCATCCATTAACTTTTGAAGAATCAAAGCACCTTTCTTCCGAAAATGCCCTTTTACGAAATCTTCAAACCCGGTTAAAGGATGTTTAAGCATATCTAGCATATGTTGACATGACTTGTTTGTGTTCATCAACACAATTTCTTCAATGTGGTGAAACACATCTAATATGCCGTAACCGAATCTTGGTCTTAGCTGCTTTTGCGATTCGTGTGTGCTTAAAGGTAGGTTGTACCGATGGTAATAGAAACTAGGCGCTTCGTACGGATACTCTTTAGGGAACTTGATGTCGAAAAAGAACAATCTTTGGCTTTGTTCGCCTTTTGTCGCGGTTATAGCCACTCTCATTAGCTCTTTTCTTTCTGTGTAAGTTCTCGCGAAGATGGTTACCCCTCTTGAGCCATGTTGATTCTCCTTTGAGTCTAACTCTCTCTTTAAACAACCCCACTCTCTCTCTACATTACCCTTTACGCAGTCGCAACAGCTACGGTTGTAATAGAAGTGATGGTTTCGTGGAGCGTCTCCATCGATAACTTTGAATTTTTCGAATTTGGTGTAGTTTAGGTCAACTTTATCACCCAATTCCATGATCTCCTTTTCGAAGATATCGATAACAAAGTAGCTAGATCCTCCTAAACGAACCGTGTCGCCGACTTTTTCCTCGGGTGAAGATTCCTGTGCAAGCTTCTGAGATTCATCTTGTTTAGTAGAAACTGCCCAAACTTTCTCAGCACGTCTCCTAAACTTATGAGCAGAGTCTGACCTAAATTGATCGCCAAGTAACATTTTAGGTTTAATTGGTTGATCATCATTATCAGAGTCACTGCTTATTGCATCATGAACACCTTTGGTGGTTACGACTTTGTATCTTCTCTCGCTGAGATTAGTGTTGTTAATACTCATTATTTTTGCTTTGATGTTATGTTCTTCTGCCTCTGTTAAGTATTTATGAAGACGGATTTTAACCAATGTCATATAGGATTAGGAAAAGGAAATTAATTATTAATAAAGTAAAAAGATAATAATAGAATCTGTTAGTTGTATAGATTTTGTATAAGATTCGATTTGTTGACATATATTTTTGTGATTTCCTTTTTAATTTTGTTACTAATATATATTTTTTTTTTTGACATCGTTACTAATATTTTTTCCTTTCCTTATTTTTCTATAAATGAAAATTTTCCATTTTTTTCTTGTGAAATGGATTTAAATCTACAATTACCTATTAGTCCTCAAATTTTTAGATATTCAATTCAATCTTAACACCTATTTAATCCAAAAAAACGTATATTAATTTATTTTAGTGATTAACCTCTTAACTTTTAAATGCAATTATTTTATAAAAACGTGTCCAACAAAAAAAGGTGGAAATCCCACAAAAAAATACTCCCTCCGTATCAAATTGTTCGACGTTTTAGAATTTTTTTGTATATAAAATAATTGATGATTTACGTTTTCTATGTATATTTTACTAAAAATTGTGAATTTCAAAAAGTATTTATCGAGAAAATATGAATCATTGAATTATGATTAATTGTTTGATATGAAATACCGTGCAATTTATCAAATCAAAGTATTTATAAAAACAACATAACTGAATTTAAATTCGTCAACAAGAATCAACGTCTTACAGAATTGTATAAAAGAGAGTGTTTTTGTTTTAAAATGATGAAGATGGCGAACAGACAACAAAAGTAGTTCAAGAAGACAAAGAAACAAACAATGTCCAAAACATCTCTTCTCGCTTCTCCTTTTCTCCACAGTAAGAAAACTCTCTGTTACATAAAAATCTCAAATTTGATCCCAAAAAAACCAATCCTATTTGATTTTTCCTGCAGCCAATTCCGGAATCAACTCAGATTCTTTCTACGCATCGCTTATCGATAGCTCCACTCATAAATCTCAGCTCAGACAAATCCACGCACGTTTACTTGTTCTTGGTTTACAGTTTAGTGGGTTTTTGATCACTAAGCTAATTCAAGCAAGCTCTTCTTTTGGTGACATTTCTTACGCACGCCAAGTGTTCGACGATTTGCCTCGGCCTCAGATATTCCCTTATAACGCCATTATAAGAGGCTATTCAAGAAACAATCTCTTTCAAGATGCTATACTCATGTACTATAAGATGCAGCTCGCCCGTGTTTCTCCTGATTCTTTCACTTTCCCTCATCTTCTTAAAGCTTGCAGCTTTTCGCCTAACCTTGGTATGGGTCGGTTCGTGCACGGTCAGGTGTTTAGGCTTGGGTTTGAAGAGGATGTCTTTGTTCAGAACGGTCTCATTGCGCTGTACGCAAAGTGTAGGCGTATGGGAAGTGCGAGAATCGTGTTTGAAGGACTGTCATTGCCCGAGAGAACGGTTGTGTCGTGGACTGCTATTGTTTCAGGTTATGCTCAGAACGGTGAGCCTGTGGAGGCTCTTGAGATTTTTAGTGAGATGAGGAAGATTGGTGTGAATCCAGACTGGGTAGCTCTTGTTAGTGTTCTCAATGCGTTTACATGCTTGCAGGATTTGAATCAAGGGAGATCTATACATGCTTGTGTTGTGAAGATTGGTCTTGAAACAGAGCCTGATTTGCTCATCTCTCTCAACACCATGTATGCGAAATGCGGCCAAGTCGCAACTGCTAAGTTATTGTTTGATAAGATGAAGTCACCGAACCTGATTTTATGGAACGCTATGATCTCTGGGTATGCGAAAAATGGTTATGCCAAGGAAGCTATTGATATGTTTCATGAGATGATCAATAAAGATGTTATACCTGACACGATCTCTATAACATCTGCTGTTGCGGCTTGTGCTCAGGTAGGTTCTCTTGAGCAGGCCCTGTGGATATACGAATACGTGGGCATGAGCAAACACAAGGATGATGTTTTCATTTGCAGTGCCTTAATCGATATGTTTGCTAAATGCGGAAGTGTAGAATCTGCGAGATCAGTTTTTGACAGAACACTTGACAAAGATGTTGTGGTGTGGAGTGCTATGATTGTTGGGTATGGACTGCACGGACGGGCAAGAGAAGCAATCACTCTGTACCGTACGATGGAGCGTGGTGGAGTGCGTCCCAATGATGTCACATTTCTAGGGCTTCTCATGGCTTGTAACCATTCGGGCTTGGTAAGAGAAGGCTGGTGGTTCTTTAACAGGATGTCTGATCACAAGATTAGTCCGCAACAGCAACACTATGCATGTGTCATTGATCTTCTCGGGCGTGCTGGTCATCTAGATCAAGCTTATGAAGTGATCAAATGCATGCCAGTCCAGCCCGGTGTGACGGTTTGGGGAGCTCTCCTAAGCGCGTGCAAGAAGCACCGCCACGTGGGACTGGGAGAATACGCAGCTCAGCAGCTTTTCTCGATAGATCCAACCAACACAGGCCATTACGTGCAGCTCTCTAACCTGTATGCTGCGTCGCGTTTGTGGGACCGTGTTGCAGAGGTGCGAGTGACAATGAAAGAGAGAGGACTGAACAAAGATGTTGGATGCAGCTGGGTTGAAGTAAGGGGAAAGCTCGAAGCTTTTCGAGTGGGTGATAAGTCGCATCCAAGATATGAAGAGATTGAGAGAGAAGTCGAGTGGATCGAGAGTAAACTGAAGGAAAGTGGATTTGTAGCGTATAAGGATGCTTCGTTGCACGATCTCAACGATGAAGAAGCTGAGGAGACGTTGTGCAGCCACAGCGAGAGAATAGCCATTGCATATGGGCTTATAAGTACACTTCAAGGGGCAACACTGAGGATAACAAAGAACCTGAGAGCTTGTGTGAACTGTCACGCCGCCACAAAGCTTATCTCAAAGCTTGTGGGTAGAGAGATTGTAGTCAGAGACACGAACCGATTCCACCATTTTAAGGACGGGGTTTGTTCGTGCGGTGATTACTGGTAACAACAGATAATGATTAGTCTGAAAATTGGAAAGCTTACTTATTTGATCATCAATTTTTGAAGATTCTGACAAGAAACACAAAGAGTCTATTGAAAATAATGATAAAGGAACATTGTCAGATTGAGCTGATTACTTCTCCCATTTGGCTGGTGACTTCGCAACAACACTCTTGTCATACAAATACTCAACGAATTCATCAATGAGGTAAGGCCATGCTCCTTCTGCATCGTAATTCGACAGCACAGAGTCCACAGTCTGCATCAAAAACTACTGTCTTAATCCATGTATCAACACTAAGCCATACTTGCAGATCAATATGTAAGCCCTATGGCACTATTGTATCTATTTTTTTGCTCTTACCCTTACAAATTCCAGAAGTTGTGCCCATGTGTCCTTAGATATAGCCTTGTTATGACGATCCTGATTTGGGGGGGAAAAGTTGTATCATTAGCAATATAAATATGACAAGAGACCATGCCTTGATTATATACGAGACTCATGTGTTCACCTGCAAGAAATCACACCAGTGATTTACCAATGGCCATTCTCTTTCCGCAAATAGCAACTGCCACATACCTATCGCTGTATCCAAAGCAAGAGATTTCTGACCCTGAAACATTTTACATTTAACTATTTGTCACTAACCAGGAGAAAACAACTCATCATGGGAACTACTTAAGTTCAAGGTTTATACCTTCTCTTTCGCCCACCCAAAAGCAAAGTTGTATATTTCATGGAACTTTTCTGAACGAGATAAATCCACAAGAAGAACATGACACATATGTCAGCTACCATGGAACTTTCGATAAACTCAAATCATAAAACAGGGATCAAACATGTTCACTAAATTATCTTCTTACGTTCATCTTTAAGCTCAGAACGCATAAATGACAGCTTTTCATGTAACTTCGCAATGGAATCTACGCTGCCATCAGAAAATTAGGTCCAAGTTAAAATTTACACCAAAGGGTCCTAGAACACGCCACAACGTTATGGGAATTGAATAGCATCAAGATTAGAGTTCACTCACCCTAATCCCTGTAATCCACCAACAAATTCTTCCTTTGAAAATTCACATGCCGTGGCAGCATTCATATGCCACGAAAGAACCAACTGAAATCAGAGTAAGTACACAAGAAAACCAAGAGCCACAAGTGAGAAAAACCAAGCAGTTCTGAAACCCCACTTTCAATATGTTCCCCCAAAATCTCCATCAATGAAAATAACATATGCCCATCCATCTTAATGTCTGTCAATCTTTACTTTTCAAAACGCAAACAAATACACACAAGCAAGTTCTAGAAAAAGGTTTCAGAATATACATACGGTGACTATGTCTTGCGGTTCCACCTGGAGAGAAAATTCAAGTCAGCTGTTACTAATGATATATATATATAAACCACATCATTCTTAGCATTATTCAAGAAGGTAAAAAAGTACCTGAAGATCATTACACAGAACCGAGACACCATCCGCAAGAATCATATCAGAATAAGGGTCTGCAGAATGTAAACAAGACAAATTTTAAAAGCATAAGGTACATAAAATGATAGTACTAAACATAGCTAAAGAGCAAAACAAGTAGAGCTTTTGCCTTTATATCTATTGTAGAGCTCCTCCAAGCGTCTAACATCAGCATTGTTTCTAGGCTGAGGCTGGCTGTAAAACACATCAAACGCTGCTTCGAGCTGCCAATCGCTGGCTTTGAGAGCCTGAAGAGCATTCTTCTCACTACTCTCACACCATTAACAAGTCACAACAACACAGTCACTAGCTACTGTTATGGCTGTTACTACAAGAAACAAAATCAAAATCAAGATAGATCCCACTTTACCTGGCACCAGTTATAGCAACAAACTGTTGAAGTTTGTCGCGGTTGCTTCTACTCAGCTTATGCTGCAAAAGGAGAAGTAGGATCATCATATGATTAAAACTAAATTACCAACCAAATATGACTGATAAACCATCGAATCGCAAAATTAAAGGGGGACTTGCAAGTGTTCTTAAGATACAAATAAGAGTGGATCCGAGAAAGAGCGTACCATGGTGTGAAGAATCAAACAAAAAAAAACCCTAAGAAAGGTAATAGAAGGCGAATAAGACGTCGTTGATGTTGTTGGCTATGGGAGAAGCAGAGCGAAGAGTGCGGAGACGAGAGGGAGGAGATAAGTGACTGAGGAAGACTCAGAGAGAGAGAGAGAGAGAGACTCACAAGTCACAACGATTTGCTTTCTGCTTTCTCTCGCTTTCCTCTGTCCGCTTGCCTCTCTGTCTCCTTCTCCT
This sequence comes from Cochlearia excelsa, assembly GCA_963556525.1. NCBI lineage: Eukaryota > Viridiplantae > Streptophyta > Magnoliopsida > Brassicales > Brassicaceae > Cochlearia > Cochlearia excelsa. The sequence continues at coordinate 34,524,578 of OY748330.1, forward strand.
TCTTCTTCTTCAGAGACTCGTATGTGTATAAATGGGTTTCATTGTGTTAAAAGAATCGGTTTTAACAAACCGGTACAGTAATAATTGCGAAATTGAACCGGAATATTTGTGTAATAATTGGGCTTAAACTATGGGGCCTAGAGAAGCCCAGCTGATACTCAGAACCAACCAAACCAAAAAAAATGATTCGGTTTAGAATTTAAAAATCCATTTCGTTATCATCTATTATATAATAGCACAATACTCTCTCAATCTAAGGCATCTACATCATCATCAAAAATAATTAAGACAATTCAATTAAAAATTCATTTAATAAAACTCATTCAATATTAATAAAATCAAATAAAAACATTCAAAATAATATTTAACACTAATAAAACATATATATCAATTTTCTAAAAGAAAAATATATAAAATTTGTTTCTCTCTTATACTAATTTTTTAGGAATATATTGCATATGTCCCATATGTAATTTTTTTTTATCTAAAAGCACAAAATATTAAAAGTTATAAATGATGTACTATTTTAATATTTATTCAAAACAATTAAAAATTAAGACTATATAATATTATTGGTTAAAACATGTATATCAATTTTCTAAAAGGAAAATATATAAAATTTGTTTCTCTCTTATACTAATTATTTAGCCATATATTACATATGTCCCATATGTAAATTTTTATCTAAAAGCACAAAATATTAAAAGTTATAAATGATGTACTATTTTAACATTTATTCAAAACAATTACAAATTAAGACTATATAATATTATTTGTCATACTATAGTTAATAAATAAAAACATATGGATTGAACCTTGTGAAAATCAAATAAAATGAAACAAATCAAAAGACCTAAAACATCTAACAAAATGATTTAGAGAGAGAATAGTTTAAAAAATAAATAAATATAAATTTATAAAATTTTAAATAACTATAATGTGGGATGAAAATACTCCATATATACATACTTTCTAAATCCAAATGTTAGTACCAAATATATATATGAAATAAACTTAAAATATCCATCGAGAAAAAAAAATCTCATACAAAATAATCAATTACATATACAAATAATTCAATAACGTTACAAATTAAGAAAATTAAACAAAATATGATCCAAATTAATTGACGGGCGAAGATCTCCACGTAAAACAAAAGTAAACAACATGCGTACAACGAAAATTAGAGAAGATGAATGGGTGCACAACAACAATATTGATATTCCATCGGTTTGATAATAAACTAAAACATCCAAACATAAGTGGTTTGTAAACAAAATCATTTTATTAGTTTGGTAAAATATAAAATAGATGAAAAAATCTAAAATTAAACCATATACCTATTACAAAAATAAAAAAACTTCATAAAACAAACCAAAATCTTCGTAAACTCAATATAAAATTATTTGAAATTACTATAAAAATTAATAAATATTCCGCGCAACGCGCGGGTTCTTTCCTAGTTTACAAAATGAAACCAAATAGGGTTTTTCTATTTTTGATTAAATTTTATATTTATACTAGATGAAATCCCGCGTAATACGCGTATAAATTACATAAAAACATTTTATAATTATATATTAATATTGTTAGTAAATTTGTTATAAAAATAACACATTTTTTTGTTTTATTACATTGTTTTTGTTATTTACATGAAAAAACATTTGTTTTAAATTAATAATTAGATAGTGAATCCACGAATATAACAAATAAGTTATCATAGAGATTTTCTTTATTTTTTCAAGTAATTTTACGTTTTTATTTTTTCTTATTTCTATTTTTTATTGATTATTTCTTAAAATATTCTTTAATTTTTCTTTTTCTATGTTATTTTCCTTATTTCTGATTTTTTATTTTTCTATATTTCGGATTAATTTATTTTATTTGTAATTATTTGATAATTAATGTTAATTTTTTTTTTTTGATTATTTTCCTTATTTCTGTTTTTTCTCAATATTGTTAAGTTTCCATTTTAAAAAATGTTTACGTATCAATTTTAATACACATGTCACGATCTAATACGCGGACAAATTACATAAAAACATTTTATAATTATATATTAATAATTTTATTAAATTTGTATACTTATAGTTAGATTTAAACGAAAACTAATATTATATCCGTTATTTTATTAACAAATAATATAGAAGACACACAACAACATATCAGGTAATAGTAAATAATTGATTTTTACTTTATTAACAGTTAAGAAATAAAATAACACATTTTTTGTTTTATTACATTGCTTTTGTTATTACATGAAATTTTTTTATTTTAAATTAATAATTAGATAATGGATCCATGAAGATAACAAATAAGTTAGGGAGAATCACAAAACTACACCATTTGAATTACATTTCACAAAACTACACCATTTCAAAATTACTTCACAAAACTACACCTAAATACTCAAAATTAAATTCAAATAAACCTACCCACACAATCCTACCCCCTTAATACTATACCCTAAACACTAATTAGCGAACCAAAATGAAAATATTTTAATTTTGGTAATTTTTAAAAGGTAAATTAAGCTTTTAAAATTTTGAAAGGGTGTAGTTTTGTGAAAATATTGAATTAGGTGTAGTTTTGTGAAATGAGGGTTGAAAGGGTGTAGTTTTGTGAATTTCTCAATAAGTTATCATAGAGATTTTCTTTATTTTTCAAGTAATTTTACGTTTTTATTTTTTCTTATTTCTAATTATTTTGTTTTTATTGATTATTTTATAAAATATTGTTAAATTTTTCTTTTTCTATGTTATTTTCTTTATTTGTGATTATTTTATTTTTAATTATTTGATAATTAATGTTAAGTTTTTTATTTTTGATTATTTTCCTTATTTCTGTTTTTTCTCAATATTGTTAAGTTTCCATTTTATAAAATGTATAGTTATCAAATTTAATACACATGTCACGATCTCAACTAACTATTACAAATATTACGATCTGATAACTAACCTTTACGCGTATTTCGTTCTTCCTTAAGTCCACAATATAACCAATTGCATCTGCATAAAATTTTAACATATTAAGTGAGTATCTTATATAATAAGATATAAATTATTTATATATATGTACATTATTTATCTTACCATATAAGTCATCGGTCATATCCAACCTTTTGATCAAGTTTTAATATGTTAAAAATCTAAATTTCTGTAATGGAATTTTGTAGATTTCTTGACCAACACTTGTAATTTTTGTTGTAAACCTGATAAAAGATTGATGGTCTGAGACTTTGTATTTCTTTGTATTAGCATATTGTACGTTGAAATCATATATTTCAATGATGTTTTCTTCCATTAGTTGATCTCCACACTTTTGAATCATTGAGTGATGCACGAATCCTTGAATTGTATTTTCCTTTAAAAAATAATGATTATTGTTAAATTACATAAACAATAGATATTGTATTGAGAGTACTTTTTTAATATATACATTTTCACCAATTAGTAGTATTTCGACTCCCATAAGAACATTATTTGCTTTAGGATTTCTAGCTTCTCACTTTCGAATAACCTGAACTATCGTACGACGGTAAGGACGGTTTCGATCTAATTGATTTAGTGTGAAGTAAGATTTTAGGTTTTTGGAAACTATGGAAATCATCTTTTTCTCTGTTTGAGTTAAAAAAAAAGAAGAAATTTAATAATAGTAAATATATAGAACAAAGAGGAGAGCACAATGAAATTTAGTGATTTTAGATACGTATATATAGATGTAGTGAAGACTTTTCGTTTGGTTATTTTTTTCTTTTTTTTGGTTTTTCCTTCCTTTTTTCTTATTTTTGTTTTGCCTTTTTTTTCTTAAACGTTACTTTTTTCTTCTTTTAAAATTATTAACATTTTTTATAAAAATTATTAACATTATTAACATTTTTCATAAACATTATTAACATTATATTTATATTAAAAATTGAACTTAACACGTGTTTTGCACAACTTACTCCTTCCCAATTATTAACATTATTATATTTATTCTACATTATTAACATTATATCTTAACACTTGTTTCTATTTATATTTCTTTCCAATTATTAACATTTATTATATCTATTCTACATTATTAACATTATTAATTAACACGTGTTTCTATTTATATTTCTTCCCAATTATTAACATTATATATATTCTATATTGACACGTGTCACGATCTGGTGAGTTATATTGTGACACGTGTCACGATCTGATGAGTTATAATTTTATGCGCTCTCTTTTATATAATAAGATGTATATTTTTGTAGTACATATACAAAAAAATAGTAAATTAGTGCTGCAAATATTTAATTTTATCAACATTCATTTATAAAGTATTTATATTAGCATTTTTTTGAATAAGGAACAATAATAATCTGAGAGAATCACAAAACTACACCATTTGAATTACATTTCACAAAACTACACCATTTCCAAAACTTCAATATTCACTACCTTTTGATAATCTATTTACAATTTATATTTGTTTCAACATTTTGCTCAGAACCATGTTTTTATAATTGAACGTGTTTATGTTATGCAATTGTTTTTTTTATTCGGAAATCATGAAATAAACCAACCAAACCGGAAACTCACATATATATTTACACGGTAAATTTTTTAATTTTTTTTGTTATAAAAAAGAAGATTGTTATTTACAGGTAAACTTTCTCTCTGTCACGACGTTTCTCACTAACCCGGTCTGTTGTCTAGATGAAGCGGACACAATCATAGGCGTATGTCTTCTCGCAGGTGTGTTGATATTCTTCTTAACAGGATTAGTTTCAACTCGGTTACTCCCTTGCCATATTCTTGATGCTAAGTTCAACACGTAAACTGAATCTTGGCTGAATTCTAGTTGCTGAAACATATAAACTAAATGGTTTAGTATCGTCTTCTTTACATTAAAACCTTAAAAAAAAACTGTGAGTGTGTACCATACCAGACAAGTTATGATTAACGTTTTGTTGTGTCCTTGTAAACACTCTTTAAGAAGGTGAGCGAGTTTACTCTCGCGATAAGGCACGTGAGACTCGTTTGCGTTTAGAGCATACAAGACGTTATGTAATGCAAATCTCTTGATATGCTCTAATCCCAACTTTATTCTTTCACGATAGCAACGATGATTTGGCTCAACTTCAACTAAGGTTTTTTCTTATCTAGATTTTGACACAAATGTGTACAAAGAGGGATGAAACTACTTTCTAACTCATTCAACCACTTTGTTGCAGCGACTAGATCCGAAACAACATACGCCCATCAAAGTTGGTGATACAATTGGTTTCTTATCAACCCGCTAATTCTTCTATCTCCTTAGCACGTTAATCATCGCATATCTCAAAATTTTCTTTTACACCCCAAGAAATATCGAGATAGTCTTTGTCCATAGATAGCGACAACTCTTTTGTCGGCTTTATATCCTTTACTAACATATACCTTAATTATCCTAAACAAATCTATGCTAAAGAATGACATATCTCCTGATCTTTGCTAAAGAATGACATATCTTTTGATTTAGGTTGGTTATGCACAAATTACGCACGGTCTCTATCTTGTAGACGTTTATGTGATTTCCTCTTTAGAATGGATTTGTCTATTAATAATTTCAAAATTACAATTATTGGTATTATCACTAACAATATAATTGTTACAATATAATACAATTTTGTATTATTACTAACAATTTTGATATATTATAATGAAATGTCGTGTACCGTTTGTTTGTCGTTTGATGTATTTGGTTTAGTTGTGTCTATTTTCTAAAGAAATTATATATATTTATATATATATATTTATAATACCCAAGGAAATAGTGAATTTAAATGTCTAGATGATGTGTTTATTGCTAAGGGCAAAAAAACAATACTGGATTATCGACATCTTCAAATACAAAAACTTGGAAAAAGCTTTAGAACGCCTCAAAACTCAAAATTTGTAAAGGATGAATTATTAGCTTTTTGGTGTTATTTTGGTAGAAACACTTCAATTCCATTGAAAACCTTCAAAATATTTTAAAAATTATGTCCTATTAATTCTTTCAAATTGACAATCTCAATACCCCTCCTTATATTACCCTCCCCACCCTCCCACCCTCCCACCCACCAAAAGTATATGGGAAAAAATCAAATTAAAATCACTTTATCTCACGGTTTAAAGTAACATGATGACGACATTATATCTTCATATTTACTTTCTTTTTTTGGTAATCTCATATTTACTTTCTTGTTAAAAGCTCTCACATTTTTTAATCTATCTATATATATATATTTTTTTTTTTGCTTTTCATTAAAGTTGAAAATAAAATTGTAATAACCTTGATCATGTACTATTGACCAGTAATGTTCATACCAATCTAGTTCCTAAACTTAATTAGGTCTATATATTTTTCTTAAGAATGTATTGAAAATATGATAATGATTAGATGATATATCGAAAGGGCGTCTTATCTCAACCATCCATAAACTACATATAATCTAAAGATGCTTAACGAATTTCACATACTAACCAATGAATTTCTTTAGCCGCTTTTTCCCTTAAATATAAAAAAAATATAAAATACCAAAAGAGTAATACTTTTCTTTGTTAGTTCCATTTTTATTAGTGGTCTTTGGTAATGAATAATCTCATGTATGTGTTTAAATTAAATATGTATAGTGGTCAACTCTACGTAAGTTAGATTCTTCTATTAACATTTATGGACCATTCACTTATAAAGTTTAAAGATTCTCTATCGCTATAAAAAAAAAGCTTCACTTACTTCTTCATAACTCTTCACACTTTACTTTTCTTACAACACTTAATCAAACACAAAACTATCTTAAACACATGTCTTATTGTCTCTATTTCTCAACAAATATGTTAAGAGTTTACATAATACTAATTCTATGTCTACACATATGTTATGCCTCTAGTGATTGTACAAGCCATGATGATCATGGCTCTGTCTCTCAAGAGGAAACAGAGAAAGCAACGAAGCTCAAGCTCGGTTCGATCGCTTTGTTATTGATGGCAGGAGGTGTAGGCGTGAGCTTGCCCTTGATAGGTAAGAAGATACCGGCGTTACAGCCCGAAAACGACATCTTCTTTATGGTGAAAGCTTTTGCGGCAGGCGTGATCCTATGCACCGGATTCGTGCATATCTTACCGGATGCTTTCGAGAGGTTAAGCTCGCCTTGTCTCCAGACAACGGCGGCTGGTAAGTTTCCGTTTGCGGGGTTCATAGCGATGTTGTCGGCCATGGGGACGCTTATGATCGATACTTTTGCCACGGGGTATTATAAGAGGCAACATTTTAGCACTAACAATGGGAACAAGCAAGTGAGCGTTGTGGACGAGGAAGAACATGCTGGTCATGTCCACGTTCACACGCACGCTAGCCACGGACACACACATGGATCGACGGAGTTGATAAGGAGAAGGATCGTGTCGCAAGTGCTTGAGATTGGGATAGTTGTGCATTCTGTTATAATAGGGATATCTCTTGGAGCTTCGCAGAGCGTGGAGACCGTAAAGCCGCTCATGGCGGCTCTCTCTTTCCATCAGTTTTTCGAAGGACTTGGCCTTGGCGGCTGCATCTCCCTCGTAAGTCTCGATTCCACTCATTGTCATCCGGTTTAGCTTTGAAGTTGTTTGATGTAGTTCTGACTATATGATGGTTATGTTTGTATAGGCAGAGTTACAGTCAAAATCGACGGTGATAATGGCGGCATTTTTCTCAGTGACCGCGCCCGTCGGGATAGGAATAGGCATGGGGATGTCAAGTGGTTTAGGTTATAGTAAAGAGAGCAAAGAGGCGATAATGGTGGAAGGAATGTTGAACGCGGCATCAGCTGGGATTCTCATTTACATGTCGCTTGTCGATCTTCTAGCTGCGGATTTCGCCAACCCGAGGTTGCAGTCAAATCTCTGGCTTCACTTAGCTGCGTTTCTGTCTCTCCTCCTTGGCGCTGGTTCGATGTCTCTCCTCGCCATTTGGGCATAAACGCCAATCTTTTTTCTTTACTCGGAATCTGTAATGGTGGTTTCTAATCACGGAATCAAATACTATTCTATCTTGAACCCAATGACTTGCTTTTTGATAGATACAAAACAATATTTAAAAGGAAACGAAAACAGAGAAAGGTAATGAAAATGACATGGGAAGCATCATTTCATTTTCCATGTAATGTATGTGGGCATCTTTTCACATGTAACATTATATGTTCATCACATATATAACACATAATCTTGCTGAAAATTACAATCATGGATAAAAAAAGAGATTAACAAATACGTAGATGATACATAATCTCTGTTTATCGGCCTCCGGGGATCCTGTTCCACGACAAGTAGGTAGGATCTCCAAGTCGCCTGCGAAAAACCCACAATACCAAATCAAACATCTATACACATACATTGTATAGCCAGGATTATGAATCCTAGGACAGATAAAGATACATACCTTGGTTTCACGAGATACATGACGGTAAAAGCAAGTGCCAAGAAGAAACAGATTCCTCCTACTGTTAGGTAAGCAATGCCGAGGAAATCGTTCTTCCCACCGAGCCAACTAGTAGTTGACAAGACAAGCTTCTTCTTACCATTGAAACTATACGTGTTGTAGTTGTTCTGAAGAGTAACCACTATGACGTCATCCTTCTCAAGATCACTCTCTATCTTACCGTATAGTTTTCTAAACGTCGGCAAAGCAGCAGTTCTCATCCACACTATCAAATCCTCTTGATCACTCAGCTGAAAAACACCATAAGAGACACACACACACAGAAAGAGATTTGTCAGGTCATGTGTTTCGTCTTACAATATTACCAAAGTGTATATATATTAGAGAGACTTACAGATACATTAGAATCTAAGCTGGCTCCACCTGTGATATTACCCTTTTGAAAGTTCTTGGGAAATACGTTTTTACCAAACTTGTGGTCCCTGTCACTCTTCCACGAGATCCCTTTCTTGCTTACGTTTATAGCCTGGTTGTTTTTCGATAAAGCGTATGTATCGTTAAAGAGACTCCAAGCAATTAGACCACATGGCACTATCGGCAGCACGCCAAATTTATCCTCAGGCTTGCATGCATCTATCTGATTCTCGTCTCCCACACTTCGCAACTGCGAATCACTTCGGCTTTTCACATACCTGTAATATCCAAAATACCAACATAAGCACTTTTTACTTGCACCCAAATTACAAAATTAGAAAGTTGTAGGCAATATACCTGCGGTGATTCTGGTAAAAGTTCTCGAGCTGGTAATAAACGTATATAGGATGCTTCATACGCTTAGGAACCTAACGATACACAAAGCATAAAAAAGACATAGTAAACAAAGACATCCAAAGTCAAATAAAAATCTCAAAAGAAGGCAACTTGGATTGTAAGAACTCACAGTTATTGTACGGTTACAAGATTTATCTAAAGTTCCTTGAATGTAAGCAACCTTGTTAGCCCTAGCAGGTAACGGTACGCATTCATTATCATACCGTTCAACAATCTCGACAACCTACACAACATAACAGAAGATTTGAGATAATGGAACCAACATTGTTAGGATGAATTCAAACACGAAAGGATCATCTTTTCTTACATCTTGAGAAGCAAAGAGAGAAACAACACCAAGGGGAATGAAGATAACACTAATGACCAAGAAAGTCAAAATCACCTGCAAACAAAAAGATTCAATTTTGACACAGAAAAAAACAAAGAGACATAGCAGCAGATGAAAATCATTTAGCTTACCCAACCAGGAGTAAGGATTGGCTTGCAAGCGGGAAGCTCTTGCTGTGTAAACTTGGAATCTGCCAAAATCAAAATTCGATTTATCGATTACTAAGCTAAGAGTATATATATATACAAATACAATTCAATCAACGAGGAACCAAGTAAGAACCCTAATAATAAATTTGGTGATCCCTTTAAAGACAACAAAATCAGATATGACTAGATCAAAAATAGTCAACGATGATCTAAAGGAAGACGAAGAGGGAGGAGGAAGAAGATAAATACACTTGGGTCGCTTTGAATTTCTCCGGGGAGTGGATGAATCGGCGGATCCGGCAGCGGCGGCGCTAGACGACGGCGTATTGGGAGCCATAGCTGATGAGAAAAGAGAGAATTTTGAGAGATTTTGAGAGAGAGAGAATAAGTATAAGTGGTTGGAAGGTGAAGGGAGAATGGTCTTCGTCGTCTTCGTCTTCGTCTCGGTGGTGGTCAAAAGTGGAGGCTAAAGACTTGATCTCATGAAACTATAACAATTAAACAAAGGGAGAGATGGTCTTTATTTTGTTACTACGCGCTTTTCTCTCTCTCTTTGTTTTTCTGGGAAATCGACAACTAAATATCATATTTTGCGAAATGGATGATGATATTTTAAAATTGTGACAAAGGATGATATTTTAAAAATACAGTATATATGTAGATTTATTTAGTACTGTTATTATTGAAAAAAATAAATAATTTACACATGGTCATATTATTGTGTTTTCACTTTTCATTGAAATAAAGTTTTTTAATAATCATATTGTCTCAATCTAATTTTTAGCCATAAATATATTATAGTTTTATTAATTTTGTTTATATAAAATATGATTCCTCAAATATTTTAAATTTTTAAGAATTATAATATAGAATAGAGTATAAAATTAACATTATTTTATGGGTAACAAATAGAGTCGAATATTTACTTGGGTACCCGTTTTTTTTAAATGGAGTACAAGTATTAAAAATCAATTATCCCGTATGGATCGAATCAGGTAACGGGTATTCCGGAAATCGAGGATATTCAACCCGTACCACCTATATATACTATAGAAACTACTAATTTCTAATTTTATTTTATTGAATTGATTAGTAGAATATGGAAATATATTATGTAGATCCAACTTCCAAGAGTGGGTAGGAAAATTGAAAAAATATAGTATATGCAATATGCAAATGTCATGTTCGTAATAAAATAAATAAATAGAAACATGATGTGATGATTAGTCCAAAAAAAAAAAAAAAAAAAAAAAAAAAAAACATGATGTGATGTCCAAAAATAAACGAAAAAGAAGAAACATGGGCTTATAATATATAAATTGAGCTTGAATAGTTTAAATGGGCCTTGGCTTTCTTCTTTGGGTCCTTTAAATGGGCCTTAGCATTTTAATATTCACATGAGTGGTGTGTGTGAATTTTTTTTTTTTTTTTGACAAGTGGTGTGTGTGATATGAGAGGGAATAGATTCATTTATGAGAAGAATCCACACAAAAATAAAGGAGACATTGCTTGAAAACTAAGCAAATACTTTCTTCTTGTTCTTCATTTTTATTTAATTTTCTCCAAGCTGCATGATTCCTATTTGTATTTATACTTAATTAAGTTGATGAGCTAAAAGTTAAATATCATCTTTGTTCAACTTTGCCAATTTATTTGAACGTACACACCGCACACGAATCTTTTCATCTAAGAGATTAAACAAACTCATCCAAAGATGTTTAGAGCATGTCCATTAATGAATCTTAACCATGTCTTAAAATTAAAAATAAATGAAAAAAATCAGAAAAATAGAAAAAAAATTAGAACCAGGTCTTCTTAGCGACATTTTGGAGAGGGTTTTAAACTCCAACGTGTCACGTTTTTAGAGGTCAGTGTATTTCTATTTTTCTGTTTTCTTTTTTCCTCTTTCTTTCTTTTTGTATTTTTCTGTTTTAAATACTCAAATTTCTTCATATATCTAAAAGGAATTTTTCTTTTAAAAAACACAAGGGTGTCTATCAATGGAGGCACACAAAATTTCACATAGTTTTAAATTAAAAAAAAATAAAAACAATTTATAAAACACTCAAAATATGTCTAACCATTGGAGATAGCCTTATGTTCTTTATTTCTCATTTTGCATGTGCATATTTATCTATAAATCGAAAGCTAATTGTTTTTAAAAAGCACAATATTGTATGATCTGTGTTAAGAATATTTAATCCCACATGCATCAATGCATCAAAATATAAAGAGTTAGACACGTAAATTTTGGAAATTTAAATGATGTGTGTAGACATGTGCATGTGCAGGTTGCTAAAAAAGCATGCATGGGTTACAACTTCAAAACCTATAAACTCTACACAAATATGCTTCCTTTGTCTTTACCTTTTTTACATATAATTTTTTTCAAAATATTATATACTAAAATTATTTTATTATTAAATTGCAAGACGTTCATATGTTTTTTCTTTTTTCCAACTTTCAATAAATACTAATATTCTCTCGAGTTGCATATTTGCATTATCGACCGATCATATATTTGTGTTGCTATTGAAATGATGCAATCGTCGAGAGAAGAGACAAGAGATGAGACACCGTCAAGTACTCTCGTCCTAACCACTGATCCTAAGCCACGTCTCCGATGGACCGCAGAGCTTCATGAACGCTTCGTTGACGCCGTTACTCACCTTGGTGGCCCTGACAGTACGTTCTCATCACCATCACACACACATATATATATATATATATATATATGCATGGTTCTTGAATTGTTTGTCATAGATGAGCCTACATGGTTATGTGATTATATGTATATAAGGATATATATATATTAATTTGTAATTAATTAACATGTATTAGCAGAGGCTACACCAAAGACAATATTGAGAGTGATGAGTGTGAAGGGTCTCACACTTTACCATCTCAAGAGTCATCTCCAGGTTCTCTCTTTATATATATATCTTCTTAATGGTCTCATATTGATAAATTCTACTTTATATAGTATTGGTTACTTTGTATGTGTGTTTATTCAATTACAGAAATTCAGGCTTGGAAAGCAGCCACACAAGGAGCATCATAGTCAAAATCACTACATTAGTATTATTAAGGATCATACAAATAGAGGTGCGTCATATTTATTTAAGCAACATTCTTAATATATTATAATCATCATATTAATCGGTTAATTAGCTAACATCTTGCATGCATGCAGCGTCTATGTTGGATCTTGAAAGGAATGTTGTATTCACTACTCCACGCATCATTGGTCGCAATAAACACGAGTAAGTACTTTATAATTTCAAATTTAAAGATGCATATATATATATATTAATTAATGGGATGGTGATGAATAATTAAGGATGCAAATTAGAAGAATAGATGAGGAAGAACAAGTAGAAGTAGAAAGACAAATAGTGAATCAAAGGATAGAAGCACAAGGCAAATACATGGATACCATGTTAGAGAAAGCATGTGAAACTACTCATCAAGAATCATCAAGCTTCAATAAATACTACTCATCATCTAGTAATCTCTTTTTCGACCAAACTACTAATTTCAACAACACATCATCATCATCATCATCGTTTCCACTTAATTATACCATGGTTCGATGATCATATTCCTCTATCTTCTTCTATGGACTCTACGACGTTGCTTCTCCCTGACATCAATTCAAGTTTCTCCTTGCAAGATTCTCGTACTAGTTCCATTACCAAGACCACCCGTACGGTCTGTCTCGGTTAGGTCATGCATATATATATATATATAGCTAGTTTATAAAATGCACCAATTTACGTACATGTAATAACTTTATACTATAATAATGTTGCAATAATTGGTCGTCTCGTTAATATCTCAATTCTTGTAATTTATTGTGTTACTTTTTTGATAACTTGTATTATGAGTAACTTTATTATGTATCCTTTGTTTTTAGCTTTCTTGCTTCTTACACAAGCCTTATCTTTCTTTTTTTTTGACTGCACACAAGCCTTATCTATGCAAAGTTTCTTTCACAAACCCTATATATGCAAACTTTTAGGCCTCTCCAGAGTCCAAGGCCCAATATGGTAACTAGTAATAAAGGCTATGGATACGACGTAACGAGTAATAAAATGATGACAAGAAAGTTGTATTTGGGGTCACTAACGAATGCCATATATATAGCAATTTTTGGATTACAAACAATTGTTTACTCATCACAACTAACAAAACAATACATATATTCAAAATTTAATCAATAGTAATAAATCACAATAGAAAGCTAAATGCACATAGAAGGATCAAAAGACAATGTTGATGCCTCAAGATCAAACTGCCACAGATAATTCTGCTGCATTATGTTCCCGACAACATTTGTCGCAGTCCTACCGGCCGAAACAAACCCTAGACACTTCACTCCGGGCGCCGTATCCACCATGTAGCTTCTACGGTGCGGCTCAAACCGCGCACCGCCTTTGAAATGAAACGTTAGTTGCGGTAGATTTCTCTCGTTGAACCCGGAAGTTGTATTGAAACAATACTCGATTGGTATTCCGTCCGGTTTTACTCTGTTCAACTTTGAAAGGTAACGTCCGAGCCCTGAAACCACCGCTTTGTAAGCAGCTTCGGCCAGTAGCGTGAGGCTCGTCCCCGAGTCCAATATTGTACCACCACCTGCGTTTGCGTCCCATACTTTTGCCGGGATATCGAGCATCTCGTCTCCTATGGAGATCCCAAAGACATTGATTGCGTAAAAGGGAGGGATGAGTTTGAGATTAAGCGGTGTAGTTCGTTTGCCGTCGGTTTTGGTGGCGACATAGGCAGAGGCAGAGCCGAAGACGAGATAGTTTGAGACGTTTTTGTGGGATTGATGGTCAACGAGGCAGTACGAGAATTTTCCACCAAAGACATTAGTAGCTTTAGAAGTAAACGAGTAATCACTCAGGGCTAGACCAAGGACACCATCGGCTCCACGGAAGCTATCTCCACTAAAGGAGCTGCTACAACCAATAAGCAGACCTCGTAGTCTAGCTTTCCGACCATTAGTTAGACCAACAGTGAATGTCTCCTTAGCGAAAACGCCTTGCGCTGCTGACCCATCCGCGTATCTGTTTCCCACACAAATCCATTTAATGTTAAAATAACAGCTTGCATTGTGTAAACCTAACTCACAGGCCTTACAATAAGTGACATTTATGTATTGTGATGAATTGTAGCTCAGCTCACATTTAATTTTCTCACACACACATACACTTAAAAAAAATCTATGGCTAAATCACTCAAGTTTCTCTAAATAGTAAAGGCAAAGAGACAATGATATTGTGACGAGAGAGAGAGAGAGACACATAGGGTCCCTCTTCTAATTGATAACCACACACAACTTTCTCATAATTAACATATCTACACTCACAGGACAAAACACAACAATTCCTTAAAAGAGATGATTTTTTTTAATTCTCCATGAAAAATGTCTGATAAAATCCCACCAAACTACACTTAAAAATCAAGTCCTAATTAACTAATCACATTGTAACTTAACCATAGATTAACAAATAAAATTGGATTAGTAAGTTAAACCTGTAATCATAAGAGCAAGGAGTAGAAGGCGTAGGGCAAGAGGAAAGCGAGAAGAGATTCATCAAATCAACTTTACAAGTCTGAGTCAAGCATCCTACTTTTCTAAAACTCGACGATTCTTCGGCTTCGAAAACTCGGCGATTCTCAGATCTAGACTTTCCTTTGCCGTGGAATCTGCAATTAACCCAAGTAAGCTCGCTCCCCGTGTCCACCACGACCCTGAACTTCTTCGCCGGAGTTCCAACCCTAACCTCCGTGAAATACTGCGCCGCTCCGTAATCGATTCCGGATCCGAGCGTCATTTCGACTCCTCCTCCTCGTCGCGTTTTTCGTCTGCGAGAGATCATCACGTGGCGTTTCTGGTCTTGGCCGATTATGTCTTCGATGTGGCGGAAAGGAGAAGGAGACGGTGGGAAGAGAGTGTCGCGGTGAGACATTTCGAGACGAACCACCGTGTTTTTAGATGAATCTGCGGCGGAGATTAGGAGCAACGTTATGATGAGATACATGACCGTTCTCTTCTTCTTCTTCATTTTCGTCCTTTTGATTTTTTTTTTTGTTTGCTCCTTTTGGGTTTTCTATTTTCTGAAACAGAGTTATTTATATACCGCATTGATGACACGTCTTTCTCTCCCTCTCTCTCTTCCTTTTTTTTTAATCATATTTTTAGATCCATTTTTTATCCATTCACGAAATATTAAAGATAAATAAAACTATAAAAGTAGTTTTTTATTCATAGACCTAATATAAATTATATTATTGACAATTTCCAAAAATACGATGAAAAATAGTTTTTGTTCATCATATTTTTTTTTCCCTAAATACCATTAAAAAGTTTTTTTGGACAAAAATACCATAAATTTAAAATTAAGTTAAAACTTTCAAAATTAACATGAAACCCTCAAAACTAAACCTTATCCCATTCAATATTATATTCTAAACAGTATATAGCGAACTCAAATGAAAAAATAAGTTTTAAAATGTTAAAATTAGATTTTTGTGTTTATGGTATTTTTGTCCAAAAAAACATTTTAACGGTATTTTTATCCGGAAAACATTTTTTATGCTATTTTAAGGAATTTCCCTTATATTATCGTTTTAATGTACATTATTTGCAAAATCCCGTTATCCAAAATCCAAAACCACAAATTCAAAAAATCTAAATACCATTTTAGGAAAGTTTGTCGTAGTTAAGACGAAAACATGTACACGTACTAGCTTTACGGCGATCGTTAAATGTTAAATAATTCATTAATGATTAATGCCTATACATAAGTTAAAAACTAATTTCGGCTAATTTCACTTATTAATTTTCCTTTTTTCTTTTGTCTTTTAATGTATTTAATTCAACGAAAAGAACAAAAGTAAAAAAAATAATTTAGCTAATGGTCAACAATGACAGATGTATTATTAGATCTGTCTAAGAATTATACAATTTCTCACTTTATTTTATGACATTGGTTTAACGTATCCACCGATATTTAATGTATCAATCTCAAGTCAAAATTACTAAGTATATAGTACTAGTAGCGTTTGTAATAATTAAGTAAAACGCTAACAATAAAATTAATTAAATAACCGTTTGATATGATTGGCTAAAAGGAGAGGTACATTAAGCATATGATATATTTCTCTGAAGAGAGGCATATAAGTCACAGAAGCAAGAGGAATATGTACAGCTGTCATATTCTCATTGGTTACTGTCGCATCCTTGGATTTTTCTTTAAATCTTTAGATTTTATATTTGTCGGTCCAAATATTAAAACTACAAAAAATTGTAATAGAAGTTAGAGAAACACTAAACATGATTATCTAAATTGAGAGAGATGCGTGCACACTGTCATGCTTTGAACTCCAATTCAAGCCACAATGTCTCTTGTCCATTTTTTCTTCTCACTTTTTATTGTATTAAATATTTGTTTCTCAAATTATATTATATATAGTATCATCATATTGTATAACGATTATAACGCAGTCTCCTATCACTTTTTTCTGTGTATGCATGCATGATGTATGTGTGTATTTATTATACACAGTGAAATGACAATGTTTATTTTATTCATTGTTATCACCTAAAAATGTTGTTTAAGATTATAAGAGAGAAGCTCACAAAATTTATTAATTATTCAATTCATGAACAATTAGTTTTAAAAAAAAAGAAAAATAAAATAATTAAAAACGCATCAATCATGGGTCGCCACGTATCCAAATAGTCCACTATATAGTTAAGATTCAGATCTTAAATAGGAAATATAAGACTCACGTGCTAAGATCTCTTTGATAGTCAAAAGTGATTATACGGTTAGTAGAAAAACCTAACTGCTCAGAAAAGATTTATCAAACGACAAAGACAGGAGATTAATCCAAAAGGCCAGTTTGCATCCGATAATTAATTATATAAATTACAAAATGTTATAAAGGCGATGACAAAAAATAATTATAACAACCCTAAAGACTTCATGCACGGCCTTACGTTGCTAGTTGCATTATCTTATTTCATGAAATAGTAATTGCCTCAAAAAAACTCGTTTTGTTTATAGTAATTAATTAGCATGGCCCCACCCAAGCAATATAAATTACGCACATTGAGTCAAATAATGATATGTCCGATACTTTGTGACTTTGTGTATAGCTTTAGAGCCTTAGACTAACTATTTTTTCGATTTTCACAATATAATAACTGGACATTGTTGATTAATTCAAGGAGTTTGAAAAATTCTATTGATCTTTCCGGTGATTTAAATAAAAATTAATTTAAAAAAAAATAATTAAATAGAAGTAGAGTTAATTAGGTTTAATCATTATTAGGATAGGATAAAGGCAATGAGAGGCTGGTGTTGATTCTGCGCCGCAAGTTTTAGAAAAAATAACAACTTGCCCTAATAACTACAAGCAAGTAGCCACATGCCAATATTGATTTTTTGTTAATTACCAAAAAAAAAAAAAAAAAAAAAAAAACTATTGATTTTTTTGTTGGCTAGTTATTAACGTGACAAAATAAATGGGAGATGAGCAGGTTTTTGATATGATAAACGTGATAAAATAAAGATTAATTCACAAAACTACATTTTTTCAATCCTTTTTCACAAAACTATACATAATTTAATATTTTCACATATTTACACCATTTCAAAATTTTAAAAACTTGATTTACCCTTTTAAAAATCACCAAAATTAAAATCTTTTCATTTTGGTTCGCTAATTAGTGTTTAGGGTATAATATTAAGGGGGTATGATTGTGTGGGTATGATTTATTTGTATTTAATTTTGAGTGTTTAGGTGTAGTTTTGTGAAGTATTTTGGAAATGATGTAATTTTGTGAAATGTAATTCAAATGGTGTAGTTTTGTGATTCTCCCTAAAATAAATGGGAGATGACTAATTAAATAATGAGGAATTCACAAATCTACACCCTTTCAATCCATCCTTCACAAAACTACATCTAATTTAATTATTTCACATATTTACACCCTTTCAAAATTTTAAAAGCTTGATTTACCCTTTAAAAAATTACCAAAATTAAAATATTTTCATTTGAGTTCGCTAATTAGTGTTTAGGGTATAGTATTAAAGAGTAGGATTGTGTGGGTATAATTTATTTGGATTTAATTTTGAGTGTTTAGATGTAGTTTTGTGAATTATTTTGGAAATGGTGTAGTTTTGTGAAATGTAATTCAAATGACGTATTTTTATAATTCTCCCTAAATAATAGAGGAATTCACAAAACTACACCCTTTCAACCATCCCTTCACAAAACTACACCTAATTCAATATTTTCACATATTTACACTCTTTCAAAATTTAAAAAGTTTGATTTACCATTTAAAAAATTACCAAAAATAAAATATTTTCATTTGGGTTTGCTAATTAATGTTTAGGGTATAGTATTAAGGGGGTAAGATTGTGTGGGTATGGTTTATTTGAATTTAATTTTTAGTGTTTAGGTGTAGTTTTGTGAAGTATTTTGGAAATGGTGTAGTTTTGTGAAATGTAATTCAAATGGTGTAGTTTTGTGATTCTCCCTAAATAATATTCAATCAAATGGATCATATATATAGGTTCGGTTCGGAAATTTAAAGAAAGAACATAAAACATTATATGATATCTAAACAAATTTATATTTTATTCAAAGGGGATAATATCGTAGCTAGTGTGGATATATTTATTATTGGTTGGTTAAAAGCTTAATAAAACTTTATAACAAGCCTAATTGATTAACATAACTTATACATATGTAAATAACAATGATCAATATATAATGATGATGATGATGGTATGATGAGATCATCTATGCCCCGCCATTTGCTTAATTTACGGATAATCAATCTGTATCACATTATTGATTATTTATTTATGTTTTTGTATCTTTCTCTTTGACATATATACACCAAAAAAAAACACAACAAAGTCATGTTTCTCTTGTCGACTTTACATAATAATCAGTTGTATTTTACCAGAAAAAAAGACGTGAAACTACAGTTAAACCTATATAAATTAATAATGTCAGGACTACACCAGTTCGGTAAAAAATTATTAATTTATGGTGACTATTAATTTATCGAAAGAGAAATCACACTAAAAATCAATTTTGGGACCGGAAAAAATTATTATGTTAGAGAGGTATTAACGAATCGAATATTAATTTATAGAGGTTTAATGTTAAAAAATATACTAATAAAAGCCCAAAATAATAATAAATGGGTCTAAAATTAGTCACGGGCTCGATCTAAATGGGCTTTTACAAAATAAAGCCATTAATCGTTTTGACATAAATAAGTACACAACTTCTCTCTTGAGTTGTTGTCGTTGTTTGCTCGGAGAAGAAAAGCTCCAATACTTGGCAACTTCTTATCCGAAATCATGGAGAAGAAGAACTTATCTTTCGATAAACGGTTCTACACTAATTTGACGCCGTCGTCGAGAAAAATTTTCATTACAACATCACTGTTCTCTGTTTTGGTAAGAGAAATGTTTATGAGACAAACCCGGTGAGTTTACTTATTCGACAAAACTATGTCTCTGTCTGCATTTAATTGACATTTTTGTCTATGTCTATCAATGAACCCAATTTAGGTCAAAAGAAAGGAGTTTGTGTTTAATTTTAGACTACCATTTAAAAAAAAAAAAATTGGATGTAAGAGAAAAAGAGGAATAAACGCCAATCTCTACGCTCTAAGGTATTGTGAGGCTAAAGAAGTAAGAGCCTTTCAATTTTCTATTTTATTTTAATTACTCTCTTATTTTTTGATTGGAACATATTATTTCTGGTTTCTTGAGTTTGAGATTTTGTATTGTAAGAGCTTTATACATATATATGTCAATGGCGTTGAAACATGGTCAACATTCTTGTTTGTTATTTATAATGTTTATTATGTTTCGTGTTACAATCTCTCTTTCTTTATATGTTGTTCTTTGGTTTCTTGCAGCAGTTTGATTATCATAAGCTTGTCTTTAAATCAGCATAATTATCCTAGGTAAATGTTGTTTTATTACCTTTTTCTCATTTGTTTCCTTACCAATTTTTTTTTGTCTATCTTTGAATGATATGATGTTTCATTGTCTTAGGTGAGGCTTCTTGTAACCAAAAGAACAATCATCAACCGACAATGGACTTTGATTCAAAGAAGAACACGGCTAATATCGCGTCCAAGGAGATAGACACGGTCTCAAAGCCTAAGTCACCTCTTAAACAAGTTTCTCCATTGTCCCTTAAGCTAGGAGACAATGTACCAAGAAACCCTCTGTTCGATCCCAAAAAGATGGATCCTCTCGTCAGGCATCAACCGCCAAAGTCTCCTGAACCTCTCACCGCAAGTAGAGGAACCAACATGGGCATTTCAAAGCAAAGACCGTACTCTAGCGATGAGGATAGTTCAGCAATGAGGGTACATGATTCTAAAAATGTTCATTATGATCCCAAGAAGATTGTTCCTTTAGCTACACATGAGACACACTCGCCAAGCGCTGGAACTCATCACCACCATAGAGCAAAGTCCCCTGAAAACAAGAGAGCACCTAGGCATAACGCAGATCATGCCTACGGTGATAACATGGTGCCTCAATCGGCTACGCCTTTCAAGCCTCACACGGGAGGAGACGTGAGATGGGACGCGATTAACTTAATCTCTTCAAAAGGCTGTAAAATAGGTATCGATAACTTCAGGCTTCTCAAACGTCTAGGGAATGGGGACATAGGCAGCGTTTATCTTGCGGATTTGAGAGGGACAAGTGCTGTTTTTGCGATGAAAGTGATGGATAAGGCCTCGTTGGTTAGCAGAAACAAGTTGCTAAGGGCTCAGACCGAAAGAGAGATCCTATCACTTCTTGATCATCCTTTCTTGCCAACGTTATATTCCTACTTTGAGACCGATAAGTTATATTGTTTGGTCATGGAGTTTTGCAGCGGTGGAAATCTTCATTCTCTTAGACAGAAGCAGCCCAATAGGCGTTTCACCGAAGAAGCCGCAAGGTTAGACAAACATTCGATATAATTTGAGTTGGATTGTTTACTTTTATGTCTCTCTGATGAGTTTTTTTTTACAGGTTCTACACGTCCGAAGTGTTATTGGCGTTGGAGTATCTACACATGTTAGGAGTTGTGTACAGAGACTTGAAGCCAGAGAACATATTGGTTCGAGAGGAAGGCCACATAATGCTTTCTGACTTCGATCTTTCCCTCCGTGTCTCCTTTAATCCAACCCTAGTCAAGTCCTCCTCGGTTTGCAGCGCGGGTGGTGCTATCCTCAACGAGGAGTTTGCTGTCAACGGTTGTATGCATCCCTCAGCCTTTCTTCCCCGCTTCCTCCCTTCAAAGAAAACCCGGAAAGCCAAATCCGACTCCGGGCTTGGCGGTTTCTCCATGCCTGAGCTCATGGCAGAGCCAACAGATGTTAGGTCAATGTCCTTTGTGGGCACACACGAGTACCTAGCTCCAGAAATCATACGTGGCGAAGGACATGGCAGCGCTGTTGACTGGTGGACATTTGGGATATTCCTCTATGAGCTTCTTCATGGGACAACCCCATTCAAAGGGCAAGGAAACAGAGCCACGCTGCACAACGTGGTTGGTCAGCCGCTGAGGTTCCCGGATAGTCCGTACGTGAGCTCAGCAGCACGTGATCTCATCCGAGGACTTCTAGTGAAAGATCCTCGCAGAAGGATCGCTTACACGCGGGGAGCCACAGAGATAAAGCAACACCCTTTCTTTGAAGGAGTGAATTGGGCTCTGGTACGTAGCGCAACGCCTCCTCACATTCCCGATCCTGTCCACTTGGGACCATACATGACCTCGAGAGAGAAGACCAAAGGCCATGGAGTTGGTGAACATTGTAACTCAGTTAAGCCCATGGGTCAGGTCACTTGTGCCGTTGGTCCCACTGATGATACAGCTTATGTAGATTTTGAGTACTTTTAGACTAAATACTCCAACCTGGAAATATTATATATATGTATTTTTGTTCATATTTTTGTTCATATTTTTGATAAATACACATTGTCATTTTGTAAAGATAATTGAGATCCACAAAAAAGCTGTCTGAATGATTCTTCTTGAAGTAAACTTAAATGTGGCAAGAGACAACACTTATTGTCTGAACTCGGAAAGAATCAATAGGACATAGTGAAGTTGAAGTCATCGCAGGAGCTTTGTTTGGTTTCTTTGTTAGCTTTGGTGTTTATTCTCTCCCTAATGTAAATAAATGATTAAAATGTAATAATCTGCAAATTGCAAATTAACCGAATCAAGTAGTAAAGTAAAAACCTCAACAACAGCAACAGATAATAATTTTGATTACAGACCAAAAAAAAAAGTAGAAAGCCTTTCTCTCTTTTAGGTTTTTTTTTCTTCTTCTTCTTCCCCTTTTCGTAATCGAATGGCACATCGTCATCAATTGTTCAGCTACGCCCTTCAACCATCTTACGCCTCCGCCGTATCTACCGTTTCCCCCGCGCCGCCGCAAACGCAACCGCCGCAACCGCAAACGCAGCCGTCAAAGATCGGTGTTTCTTCGATTTACGGTTCCGTCGCTGACCAATACTTACCCGATAGCTCGATTCGCTACTTGGCTCGAGACGGATCAGACCCTTTGACCAATTACACATCTGCTTCTTCGTCTTCCGCTATGTATCACCACCAAATACCCAACACGGCGTCGTCTCATCTAGCTTATCCTCAGCATCTTCTTCTTCAGCAGCAGTATCAGGAAGCTTGGCCGCCTGGCGTGGAGGTTCCGGCGGCTGCGGCGGCTGCTGCTTCCGCCGTCGAGCCACTTCCTCCTGGTGTCAAACGCACATCTGAAGGTTTGTCCTTGTTACCCTCTAATGTTTTAACCTTTTTTTTTGAGATCTGCATCATGTTTATTGCTATTCTGAGATCTATATTACCGTTTTAGAACCCTTTATTAAGCTTTAATACAATGCGTTACAAAGCCCTTAAAGCCTTCAGCTTTGCGTTTTCTCTGCTCATTAGTAATTCTCTTTGTCACTTAATGGTGTCTGTAATCATTGGTTTTAGCTTGCTATTGTTGGATAGATATTGATTTTGTTGGTTTTGTGTTCACCTGTGTGCTTTCCTTTGCTAACATAGAGGTTGAATTGGCTAGCCATTTTGTTTTGTGATCGAATCACCGGTAAAGCTTAGAAGCTAGAATTATCTCCTTAGAGATGGAGATGCTTATGTATTCATATCGAATTAGACATATACACTATACCTGGTTACTTCAAAAGCTTAAGTTGAATACTTTATTTGTAAAAGCTTATATTGATTTATGATTATGTTTTTCTTGTAACTATATGGTTTATACTTTATAGTAAAAGTTTTTTGTTGTATATAAGACTAAGTAAAAGATACTATTTGATGCTATATATGTTTTCTGCTGTATTACTCTTTCCTACACCTAATTTATTTTCAAGATATACTACATATACAACATATATATATACTCATTATGTTGTATATTATTGTTTATTATGTAATATAGCGCTCTACTATCCGACTATCTTGGGTGCCCATAATACGATTGGTCAAACCGAAGCTTGGTATACTACAGACTATTATACCAAGCGCCTTAAGTTGGAGAGTACGAGCCATTTGCCTGTATACCCACAGAGGGCAGGGGAGAAGGATTGTACCCACTATATGCAAACAAGAACATGTAAATTTGGAGATAGCTGCAAGTTTGATCATCCTATTTGGGTTCCCGAGGGTGGAATCCCAGATTGGAAAGAGGTGATCGTTTACTATTATCTACGTATTTTCTTATACCATATTATGAATTTTTACTTTATAATGATAATAAAGTCTTTTCTAGTTTCATATGTACTTATGGTTTTATAAACTTACTACATTATCATGAAAGTCTAGTCACGACATTTGGTATTGTAGTAGTGGTTCAAGACTTTAGCTTCCTTTTCTGCGACTCTGTTTGTTATTCTTGCATTTTCTTGTCAGATTGTGCTGTGACTTGAAATAGACTTTAAACTCTTGTCTAGGCATTCGAGGATAAGATGCTAAATTATTCTTGGTTATGTATATCTTTTCATTCAGGCACCACTTGTTCCAACAGAGGAGTACCCTGAGAGACCAGGAGAACCAGATTGTCCGGTAAGCTGTTCTTGAGGTTCTAAGTATCTTTTCACGCTATTTTTATCCTGTTTCCTTGAGGACTTGACTATCTTTTTTAAAATGATGTGCAGTACTATATTAAGACACAACGTTGCAAATATGGTATAAGGTGCAGGTTTAATCATCCGAGAGCAGTGGCTGAAGTAAGTGATTTTTTCATTCTTTAGTTATAATATCCCCCAGTTTGTGTATGCGCTTGCAGACACTCTGCAAAGTGCTTGTAATATGTGTGGCCTTAGTTTGATCTTGAGCTGTGCCTACACCTAAAAACTGTGATGCTCTTCTATATTTCAGGTTAGTGTTGAAAATCAAGATGCATTGCCTGAGAGGCCTTCTGAGCCCCCGTGCACTGTAAGATATTCACATCTTGACACATGAATACCTATATATTTTCTTTTATTTCTTTTACAGATGAATCTAATTATGATCATTATGTTTCTACGTTGCAACAGTTCTACATGAAGACTGGAAAATGTAAATTTGGCCAAGTATGCAAGTTCCACCACCCAAAGGATATCCAGCTACCATCATCAAGTCAAGATAACGGTAGCAGTCAGGCGTTAACCAATGATCTTGTTGCCATTAACAATCCGCATGTGACATTAACCCCAGCCTTGTATCACAATTCGAAGGGACTACCTGTTAGACAGGTAATAAGTTCATCTTTAGGTTCTATAAGAATGACATACTATCTGATAAGCAGAACGAGTTAAACTATTTCGTATCTGGTTACTATGCTTTAGAACCAATGAAGTTTCACTAAATACTCTGTAGCTTTTACAGGATGAAGTGGACTGTCCGTTCTATCTCAAAACTGGAAGGTGAATTTCAAACATGAATTCATTGGTTACAACCTTAAAATGGCGAAAAATAGACATTAACGTTCTAATTCATTTTCTCTTTCCATGTTCAGCTGCAAGTATGGCACCACTTGCCGCTACAATCACCCTGAGAGGACTGGTTTGTGAACATAGCCCATGTCAATAATTTCGTTCTTAGAATCTTTTATATACCACTTTCGCTTCTTAGAATCTTTACGGGTATTTGTGCCTCTTGCTGTTTTGCTTTGGGCGTAGCGTTTTTTCCCCAAGCTGCTGGGATAAATTATCCTCTAGTGCCGTCGGCTGCTCCGAGTGTAAATCTTGGGATGGTTAACTCAGCTGCCTCCCTCTATCAGACTCTTACTCAACCCATGGTAATTGCCTCCACTCATGTTGTGTGAACTATTAAAAAGCACTTGCTCAGTTGCCTAGAGGGTTTTACTTAATCGGAACTTGTTGCAGCTTGGAACTCTTTCAGCAACTTATCCCCAAAGACCTGGACAAACAGAATGTGATGTGAGTATTCTTGAGACTATTGAGTTGTTTCTCCTGCATATTAGTTGGATTGTTACCAAAAAGTCTTATCCTCCAATATATTGTAGTTCTACATGAAGACAGGGGAGTGCAAGTTTGGAGAGAGATGCAGATTCCATCACCCAGCTGATAGGTTAAGCGTAACGACAAAGCAAGCTCCTCAAGAACCGGATGTTAAGCTGAGTCTTGCAGGGTATGCCAGAAGAGAGGTATTGCCATTACATTAGACAAAAAGCCTGCTTATTTGAGTTTGTGTGCTAATCACATAGACATACAAAACACTGTTGCAGGGTGCGCTTAATTGCCCATATTACATGAAGACAGGGACTTGCAAGTACGGCGCAACGTGCAAGTTCGACCATCCTCCTCCAGGTGAGGTTATGGCTAAGACCACTACTACAGAAGCTGATGCTGCTGGAGCTGCAGACACTACGCAATGAGTTCCTCCTAGCTTTATGTTGTTAGATAACAAGAAGATGTGTGTTGACCATAAAAAAAGGAAGTTGTGTTGTAATCTAGTTTTTCTTTCTGTTTCTGCACTTGTTTTGCTTCAAAATTGCTTCTCTCTCTCTCTCTCTCGTGTATTTCTCTCTCTATCATCATGTTTGCTGAGTAAACATTGCCAACACCATCTTTTATTTTGCTCACTGAAGTTGAGTTTCTATAAAAGCAACAGTTAAGACCATCTTTACTCTTAACAAGCACTATGCTTCTTTGTGATGTTGTTGATAGTAAACTCCAAAACAGTTCCACAGTAGATTGTATCCAAACCCTTCACTGTACATAGATGGTGACAGTGGAGAAAAGGCAGGTCTACGAAGAATGCTTCTTCAGCAAGAAAGATGTCGGTGCTAACTGCTAAAATCAGACCAGAAGTGGGTCCAAAGTCTTTTGTATTGGTAGTTTTTCTTTTCTTCTTATAGAAGGTCAAGAAGAAAGAAGAAGAGTAAATGGGACTCTCTTTGTCTCTCTCTCATTGTAAACATGTGAATGGTCTCTCTGTTTATGACAAAAAAGGTTTGATACTTTTCTCTTCATTTTTTTAATATTATCCAAAACTCTCTTTTTGGGCCTATCTTACCAAAATTATGCAACCTCCCAACAAATCAAAAATTAAAATATCACAAACCCTGTTTGACAAAAATAAAATAAAAATATCACAAACCCTAATTTTTATTTAACTTGATGCTTAATTTTCCAATAAACACATGAAATTAAAATTAAACAAAAAGTACTTATTTTTTCTTTGTTTAAATAAGAGGGAAGGGTCTCGCAGGTTATAAAGCTCACAAAGCCGCCGCCTTTAAAAACTCAGAGACACCATTGTTGTTCGAACAAGGTAGTGCAAGAATCCTAAGATTCTTCTTCAACCTTTCTTGTTTTTGTCTCATACCCATTCATTTATTCATTCTTTGGAAGAGATTACTTGTCTTCGAGAAGGGTTTTTCTGTGCTTACACAGTGTTCTGTTTTTATGATGATTTCAGGTGAAGAAGAAGCAATATACAAAAATGAAGTACGTTTTGGTTACAGGAGGAGTAGTAAGTGGACTTGGTAAAGGAGTCACTGCAAGTAGCATTGGTCTTCTCCTACAAGCTTGTGGTCTCCGTGTTACGTCTATTAAGATTGGTGAGAAGTGAGATTAGTTTCAAATCATGTGTGTTTTCACTTTTGTATTGCATGTATTGAATAATTGAAAGTCTCCTTTTTTTAAGAAAGTTTCTTGATTTCTTGCATTGGTTCTTAAGGTATATATATGATCAATTTACGTTTTTTTTACGCAGACCCTTATCTTAATACTGATGCTGGAACAATGTCTCCGTTTGAGCATGGAGAAGTGTTTGTATTGGATGATGGTGGTGAGGTATGTCATATATGTGTGTGTGACTATGTTCTGTGTTACTTTATGCATTGTGTATTTGTGTATAATCTAAACGGTGAACATTTAGGTTGACTTGGACCTTGGGAACTATGAGAGATTTCTAGACAGTACATTGACCCGTGACAACAATCTAACAACAGGAAAGATATATCAGGTTTGTTTACTACTTCAATAGTTATGTCACGTTAGAACCAGGTTTTAACTTTCTTGTCTTGGTTTTTGTAGTCAGTAATTGACAAGGAAAGAAAAGGTGACTACCTTGGAAAAACTGTTCAGGTTAATACATTATCTTCTTGTGCTCTTTAACTTCCTCATGTTCTAATTTTTTGTTTGAGTCTTGAAGAAAGCGTTTTATCCCTTTTTCAGGTAGTTCCTCATATTACTGATGCCATCCAAGCTTGGATTGAGCGTGTAGCTAATGTTCCCGTTGATGGAAAGGAAGGTCCTCCTGATGTATGTGTTATCGAATTAGGCGGGACTATAGGTACCGTTTGTTGGCTTATAGAGTTATAGTATAGTTTTCTGACAAAATATCATAAGGTTGTCTTTGATTTATCTATGTTCTATGTAGGTGATATTGAATCTATGCCTTTCATCGAGGCCCTTGGTCAATTCTCGTATAAAGTTGGTGAGTCGTGCTCTTACTTTTTTTTATTAACTTTTTTTGTAGGTCCAGTATTTTGTTAGGCCATTGATTAACTTATGTCTTTGTTGTTAGGACCTGGTAATTTCTGCTTGGTTCATGTGAGCCTTGTGCCTGTTCTCAGTGTTGTTGGTGAACAGGTAATTTTCTGTGGCTTTAATATTTATCATAGAGGTTCTATGATGTTAGTTTGTAACAGTTGAGATATCAACATCTGTATTGCAGAAGACGAAGCCAACCCAGCATAGCGTGCGAGGACTCAGGAGCCTTGGATTGACACCAAATATCCTAGCATGTCGCAGTACAAAGGTAATGGACTCTCTAATATATTTCATGAGCTGTAAGGTAATGGACTCACTAATATGTTTTGTAACAGGCGCTTGAAGATAATGTCAAGACAAAACTGTCTCAATTTTGCCATGTGCCGGTAATATTTTTGTTTGTTCTTCTTAGTTTATCTAGAGAGGTTGATTTCTCATGAAAAGAACCTTGTCCAACTAAACGTTCATTCTGTTTTTCTGTGGTTTTCTAGGAAGATAATATCGTAACGCTCTATGACGTTCCAAATATCTGGCATGTTCCATTGCTTTTAAGGGTATGCAAATTTCGCTTGAATAGTTGGAACACTACTTAAAATGAAATCAAAGTAGCTTGTTTGATATGCTGATTTTTTGTTCTTATTCTTTTGGTGTTAACTTCTCTTCCATAGAGTCAAAAGGTTCATGAAGCAATCTTAAAAGAGTTGAAGCTCGTTGGGTTCGTCTCTAAGCTCTTTAGATTCCACACATAAGCTCTTTTTCTCTACTAATCAACATTTGGTTCTTCTGCAGTAAAGCTGTAAAGGCTGACTTGACGGAATGGACTGCAAGAACGAAAATTTATGATACACTGCAAGATCCTGTAAGTCAACTTTTTATAAACAATTTTTCTTATGCCATCAACAATATAATGAAAACTATTATTCATTCTCACTGCTCTTTACTTTCAGGTGAGAATAGCTATGGTTGGAAAATACACTGGCCTTACTGATTCTTACCTTTCAGTGTTGAAGGTATTTAGGCCCAAACTATGGTTGGAAAATACACTGGGTACTGAAGATTCTAAAACTGTAATATCTGTATGTAGGCCCTTTTGCATGCTTCTGTTGCATGTCACAAGAAGCTTGTTGTAGAGTGGGTTGCAGCTAGTGACCTTGAAGAGATTACAGCACAGGAAGTGAGTTTTCTTCGTTTCTCTCAGTGTATTATAACTTTATGTAATCTCATGAGCCCTTATACCACTTAATATTGCAGACGCCAGATGTCCATAAAGCTGCATGGGATCTTTTGAAGGTATGCTAATTTTAATGGAGCCTGGCACAACAAAACAGAATATACATTAGACACATCATTCTTGTTGTTGCAGGGTGCTGATGGTATTCTCGTACCAGGAGGTTTTGGTGATAGAGGAGTGCAAGGAAAGATACTTGCTACAAAATACGCCCGTGAAAATTCAGTCCCTTTCCTCGGTATATGCCTTGGAATGCAGCTGGCGGTTGTTGAATTTGCCCGCTCCATTCTTGGATTTGAAGATGCAAACAGCACAGAGTTTGAACCAGAAACTTCAAGCCCTTGCGTCATATTTATGCCAGAAGTAACTTGACCATATCCTCCGTCTCATTTTACTTGATTTACACGCTTACAATATCTTGAATTTGCGTAATCTGTTTTTAAGGGATCCACAACTCATATGGGGGGCACAATGCGCTTAGGGTCAAGGAGGACTTACTTTCAGGATGCTGATTGCAAATCTGCCAAGCTGTAAGCACTAAGCACACAATTCATTTAAAGATACAAGAGCCCATGGTAACTTGTAATACTCATTTTTTTCGAAGCCTATTTAACTTTTTATCTCCCTTTTTAGGTACGGTAATGCAAGTTTTGTCGATGAACGACACCGACACAGATATGAAGTAATGTTTCATACCACATTTGCACCTTCTATTTATACATTTTTGTATCTCTTGAGTAGATCTGAAATGTAGGATTTTTTGGCAGGTAAATCCAGATATGATATCAGAAATTGAGAACGCTGGGCTCTCATTTGTTGGGAAGGATGAGACAGGGCGTCGTATGGAGGTAATGTTCAGAGGAAAACCTGTTTAATGACTTAGTGTGGCATGGAACATTATATATGAAAACTTTTGTGAATGTTGTGCAGGTTGTGGAACTACCAACTCATCCGTACTTTGTGGGTGTTCAATTCCATCCCGAGTTCAAATCCAGACCTGGGAAACCGTCTGCGTTGTTTCTAGGTAAGTTCTTGGTTATGTACCATAAAGGCAAGAATTAGTTGTTGGTGGTGTTTGTGGCGGCTTTATGAGAAAAACACTTTGATGTACAACAGGTCTTATAGCAGCAGCTTCAGGGTGTCTAGAATCAGTTCTTGAAACAGGTGGTTGCAAGGTGAGCAGAGTATCGACAAATGGAGTAGCTGCGAATAGAACATCAACAACTGATAGAGTTTACCAGAACGGCAATGTGTATTATAGCAATGGAAACGGCGTTCACTAACTCAGAAGAAAAGAAGAATGTTACTGCCAGCTTTGAACTCTTCTTTGTTTTTGGTTTCCCTTTTGATCAAAACAAGTCTTGCATGTATAGCCTCTGAGTTTGTTTCCTTGTTTCAAAAGACTTGTTTGTCGGGTTTGGTTGTTAGGGTTTGGGGGGAGGCATGGATGTATTGTGCTTCTTGTTCTTGGGGTGTTTTTGCCTTTTCATGGCTAGAAGTAATAAAAATTCTCTAATCTAGTTATATCTACTAGTAATATTTAGCAGCTTCACGTGATGGAACCAAACAATCAAAATCAGGCGTCATATACATGAAGATGTGATTCCCAAATTTTGTTATTCTTGTCATCCCCATGATAATGAAACAAAGCTTCTTTAATATCCATACAAAAAAAAAAAGAGACAGAAGTCAACAATAAGAAGGAATATAAAGTTTGGAGTATGCTTATAGAGAAAGAAACCAAAATAAGAAAATCCGACAAGGCAGATGACAAAACTAATCTTTCTTCTGATCCAAAGCTCCTCTACTTTCTCTTTGTTTTTAACTGCCAATAGCTGCATTTCCGTCTAATTATGTTTCTGATCGGACATAAGTCAGGCTACGAGGACCAGGAGTTACAACGTTGTCTCCACTCTCGCCTGAATCGCGCTTCCATTGCATACTCCTGCCTCCACCTCTAACAACAGAATGACCTCTAAATGCACCACCACCACCACCTCTTCGGTATGGGGAGGCTCTTGTAAACCTTCCAGCTCGAGACCATGCCATGCTCGAAGCAGCCTCTTGTTGTTGCCCATTGCTTCCTTTCACAATCTGCATCCATCAAAAAATACAAACCAACTAAGAATCTAACCATTACAAAAAGCTTGCTTTGGTAAAACAGAGTTCGACACAGGCTTTCGATTACTTTACCTTGAGAATCCGAGACATGAAAGAGGTACCGTCCAGAGACAATGCATTCTCAGCAGCTTCTTTGTGTGTGAACTCGATGTATGCTGATCTGCAAAAGGAAAACAGTTAACGACAATAACTAGTTTCCGGTAAATGAACTGTGTATACATATTAGGATAAATTACTTCAGGGCCGTGAGTTCAGACAACTTACCCACTTGGTTGCCCAGTTGCTGGATCTGTAACTATGACAGCTTTAAGCACCTCACCAAACTTGTTAAAATGCCTTGAAAGGCTATCCTTGGTGGCACCGAAATGAACCTGTTTAGGACCAACAACATTCATATCAATACACGAACAAACAAGATTTTGCTAAAATACAGCTCATGAGTAAACAAACAATAATGATTATTACATTTGCGACAAAGATCGTTCGAGAGCTAGCATCTTCCAAAGGACGGGTAGTTGATAATGTGCCTGCAAAAGAAAGTAATACATCTTCAGACTAACTTATGCAGAAGAATTCAGCCAACACAAACAAAAAAAATTTCTAATACCATGAATCTTAAATTCTAAGACTTTTTAATAGCCTACCAGGAGCAGACTTCTTAATCATTGAATCTTCTTTCGCGTTGGCAGCAAGCTGTATCTGTCAAATAACATCAAGCCAAAATCAGCACAACAGCCAGGAGTGGATTGGATATTCTAAGTTTAATTGCCAACAAATGGGTACATGACTACCATCAAAATAGATAATAAGAGCATGTATCTGGAACATGGAACTTACATTTCCATTCCTGATTGTATCACCAAAGATTTTATCTGTTGATGATTGTGTGATAGCTCCACTAGAAACTAATCTTCCTCCGTCCATATATCTTTGCAGACCCACATCTGGTACTTTCATCGGCTCCTCTAACCTTACTGTTTTACCTGTAAGTACATTACCAGAGAAACTTGCAATCCTATGGTCGGCTGGATCATCAGTATGGTAATTTTGATAATTCGTCTGTTTAACCCTGTTAGGGTCATCGACAAGACGATGCTGCAGACTTTTAGGGTTATTAATTCTGCTTCGATCAGACGAAACATTGGACTGCACGCCAGTGTTAAACGTTGTCATGTTCTCGGCATAGACTCCATTGTTGTCATTTCTGTGAGTGTATACACTCTGCCCTGGTTTCTGATCTTCGCTAAAATTTCTACAGTCTTCATTCTCAGGGGAAGCTTTACAAAGTGACATACCTTGGTCCATAGGCTCAGAAAAAACAGCAGAATGACTAATTCTATCAAAGACACTTCTCCCAGATTTGGGATTTTTCGCATCTTCCGCTGCTTCAGTGACAGCATTTATAACAGTGGCCATGGGATTCACAACTCTCGCAACAGACCGAACTTTCTGAGCTGGTTTGGGGTCAGATAAGTTTTGTGTAGATGCTGACACCACTGAACGGAGACGTTTTAATGAGGTTTCTGAAGAACTATTTAGCGGCTTTGAAATAGCCAAAGCATCCCGCACAGCAAACTGAAGTAACCGACGAGAGACATCAGGTTTAGCTTCCCTCTATCAAAGAAGTCAAAGAAAACAAAATCAGATAGCAAATACCACTATCCTTCTATTAGATTTACTCAGGACATGCTTTAGAAGACTCGCAAAAGGCAACCCAAATACTAAAGAGTTAGGGTGACTGAGGATGAACGTCTAAAACGTCGAGTCCCATACAAAGCAGATCGCAAAAAAGGTACTCTGTGACCTAAAATTACTCTGAGAACGTCTTCATATGAGCAAATTTTTCAGGTTTTCTAAATCAAGTACTACGCGGAGACCGCTATTGAACATACAACTAAAAATACAGACCTTTTCATTCTGCGAGTTTTCAGTTCTACTCCTTTTCCTGTGAGATTCAGACAGCGGAGATGGGGACCTTTTGTCATCTCTTTTCTTGTGATCTTTTCTCTCGTAGTTATGAACTTTGTGAACCTCGGAACTTATAAGAGGAGGAATGTCAGTACCATTCGTCGGCTTGCTACTCCATTGTCTACTGCGACGAGCACCCTGAACTTTAACCTCATTCTCACTGCTTACAAAAGATTTGTTAATGGTAGGTTCTTCTTCAGCTTGAGAGGTAAAGTATTCATCTATATTTTCAGCCAAATGATCCCATAACCTGCATATTATAACCTCCTAGTGAATTTGAATTCATAAAAGCAATAAACTTTGTTTCAAAGAGATAAGATATATGTGTATAAATACCATGCCACAAAAGGGTCACTATCATCTGCAAGAAATATCTTCAATTCATTCTTTGCTTCATCCTTCTTCCTCCCGTTTCTAAGCAACACTATCACATATTCCTGCAAACAAAAAAATACTTTTTTAAGTGTTAATGCGTACACTAAAAAATTCAGGAAAATTCTAGCTAACACACGAAACAACACAATCAAGACTATATGATGCAGCTTCAAAACAAGGACCAAAAAATATCGAGTGCTAAAATAACAAAACCTAGAAAGCGAAAAATCAATAGTATCGATGAAAAATCGAACCACAAGAGTGTCATCGGTATAATCTCCCATGTACTCCTTGAGTTTAACCTTGACTCTCTCTTTCAGCTTCGCGACTCCTTCTTCACTAAACGTAGCATCGAAAGTTCGATCATCGTCGACGAGATCGGCGATTACCATCTCCATTGGTATTTTACCTTGCGAAGATTGTATCGAAACCTAATGTGCCGCCACCAAAAACAAACGAATCGATATGCTTATTATGCCATCAAAACCCTAAATCCTAAGCGGCGATTGAATCTGAGAACGGAGAGATTTTAAGAGGTGTAGCCTAGGGTTTGTTTTTTCTGTCGGAGAAATCCAAAGAGCCCACCCGCTAAATCTCTCTAGAGAGACGAAACGAATTTTAGATATTTAATACGCTGGCAAAAAATAAAATAAAACTTGGGAGCCCTGTTGATATTCTTTTAATTTATAAACAGAGGCTTTGTGCGGTTTCCATAATTGGGCCGGTTTAGGCCCAAATTATTTTTATATTAGTATTTCATGTCTTAAATTACTAAATAGTATTTCATGTCTTAAATTACTAAATTGCGTAATATTTTTATATTAAACAAATCGTGTGTCGTTGCATTATTTCTTGGACGGCCCGAAGAAAAAAAATAGAGACTTTTCTTGTAGAGCTAATCAGCTAATAGTCATTCGATTTGTATTGTATTGTTTTGATAGTTGCATGACATATAACTCTCTTTTTCACGAGATAGTGTGTATCTCGTTGTTTATGAGCTTAAAAGTCGCATGATATTGCATCACATAAAATAATTTATACAGAAAAGTATTTTGTCGGATTATGTTATGTAGCCATCTTCTTAAAATATTTGCAAGATATTTTGAGTGGTTAAGTTTGTTATTAACCAAATACTAATGGTTTAGTGATTAAATAAATACTTGTAAATCAGAAGACGACACATTTCGATGCATATGTGATACACAACAAGAAGTATATTCTAAAATGGCAATATTATATAGAAACCCACAAATTCTCATAGAAATAATAATCTAAATTTCGATTTAATATCACATTTGTTATATAAAAAATTTAAATGTTCTATACTCAAACACGTTAATTAGGTGTGTGTGTGACGCACAATAACTAGTAATATAAAATCGTGATAAAGCAGAGATAATCGTCTACCACACAAAAACGTAAAAAAAGAGGCACATTCCTAAACTACCCTTCGTCTCTATCAAATCTACAAACAAGAAGCAAATTCATGAATCTGTAAACTCACACAACAACAATAATAATTAACCATTCACTAATATAACTAATTAAAAAGAGGTAAATAAATAACAATATAAATTCAGATTTTAATCGAGCAGAGCAAAGTCTCTTTTTGAATCTTTACGTTACAAACACACCATCATCATCATCATCATCAAAAATCGATATCTCCGAGAGCATCTCTCTTCCGATTCAAAATCTTTGATACCAAACCACAAAAGTTTTTTCAAAACGATTTTTGAAGATTCCTTTTGCGATTTTTAAAGTTTGACCATCTTCGCGGCTTTGACCACCGGATTTTCACGAGCAATCGCCTCTTTACCGGCGCTCTTATAATCGTAGCTACAGTCGTGCCGATCTGAATAACGGTGATCGGAGCAAAAAAGCTCGCCGCAACGGCACCTGAATCCGGTCAACCCAACTTTCTTCCTGCAACCGCAACATCGGTTTACGATCTGCTGATCTCTCTTAACCGGATCGATCTCCTTTCTACGGATAACGACTTTGGCTAATATCGAATGGAGATTGACGGATCTAGCCGATCTCTTCAGATTCGAGCCGGAATCTACGCCGGCGGAGACGACGGAGCCGTTGAAACATTTCTGACACATGTTGTTAGTCGCCGGATTCGCCGTGACGCCGCAGTTATTGGTGCATAGAGAAGGTGTCGTCGTTAAGGATTCGAGTACTTTGAACTCCGTCTCTTCCTTCTCCGTTCTCTGCGCCATCTCTATTTTTGATTTGCCTTCTCCGTCTAGCTCCGTATTCGAAAACGAGAGAGAGAAACAGAGAAAGAAGAAAGAGAAAAGAGAAAGGAGAGAGAGAGAAATATGGGCCTCATAGAGACGCGTTTCGCACTCTTATCATCTCTCTCTCCACCACCCCCACTTTCCGTCTTCTGACCGTAATGACGAAAATACCCTCCTAACTTTAACATAATTACATTGGATTAAAATATTGCATTTTTTAGTGATTCTAGAGTGGCTTATGACACCATACAGCGGACAGTATCTTTTTCCTTTGTGCTATTTCTGATTTTTCTTTTGAGTATACTCTAAATTATTAACATTAATTTATTATAATTGAGATATAAAAGGTGAGAAGGAAATAGCTGGGATAGCTGCCAAGTTGTTTATTAATGTAGTATATGAAATTGAAAAATTATTACCAAAATATATATATAGTTGCTAAGTAGTAACTAAGAATAAACCAAAAGAATATGAATATAGTCCTCGGTTATGTTAATGAGTTTAGTTTTAGAGAATTAGTAGAACAAAACTTAAAATAAAAAGAGATTAGGCAAGTTAAATAACTGTCACGGAAAACGACTTGTGAGGATCTAACTTAAAACTCTGCCACAAACATGCCAATTTGAAGATAGTGTTAATTAAGTTTGATATGCTTTTATTATGCTATTAGGCGGATTACATGCGCATATTGTTTTGAATCTTAAATGGGTTTTTTTTTCGTGACCACATAAAAACAACACATAAAAAGGATTGTGTTGCGCGAAATTTCTTCTTTTAATTTTGTAAAAACGAGTATTGCAAACTAATCTTCTTGAATAACCAAAAAAAAACTAATCTTCTTGAATAATTATATACTTTTGTTGTTTATTGTATGTGTACTAGTCAAGAAAATTTCGCTTTTATTCAAGTGGACACTGTCGCTTTCATGCACAAAGAGTTGAAAAAAATCTTCAGGGACCCCCACGAGGGAAAAAAACATTTATTTTCTTCTCAATATTGGTATTTGAAACATTTAATAACCAGTATATGTAAATTCGAAAATTGATTTATTTTGTAAATATGTTAAATTTTTTTTTTTTTTTTTTTTTTTTTGACACCATGTAAATATGTTAAATATACGAAGAGTTATTAGCTTAATTTAGGAGAAAAGCTGCCTAAAACGTCGGGTTGTTTTATGAGGTCAATGCCTAAACAGCTAAACTCGAAAAGCAAATGAGCAAAAAAAAAAAATATCAACGAAAAAAAAGAGAATATTCAGAGAAATCAAACCACCACCAAATTTGGAAAAAAAAATTGTTTGTTTTCTCATCTCTCTCTCTCTCTCTCTCTCGTAATCCAAAACGGAGTTACGATTTCTCTTCGTATCGTAACTCCTCAAAAATTCAAAATCTCCCTTCCGATCTCAAATCGGTTTTGTTCCGCCGTGCCGTGCTTCACCGTCTCGCGATTCCGCCACAATAACCCAAAGGTATTCACAGGAGAAACCTACTCTTTAGCATCTTCTAAATCACAGATCGATCCTTGTTTTGTTTAGATCTGTGTACATATCACAATGTAGATTAATTTCATAAAGACGATGTTTGTTTTTTTAGGGGAAGATCCATTGTTGGGCGTGAAACTGCGATTATATATTATTTAATTAATTAATTAGATGAAGTGAAGAGGAGATTATGTAAGTTATGGTATCATCATCATCATCGAATATTCTAAGAATGGTAGCAACTTGTTGGAGACGACCTTCAGTGAAAGGGGAACATTCTTCTTCAGCTAGAAACAGCAGCGACGTTAATGGAAAGTGTGATGGTCTTCTTTGGTATAAAGATTCTGGTAACCATGTCGCTGGCGATTTCTCAATGTCTGTGATACAAGCTAACAATCTTCTTGAAGATCATAGTAAGCTTGAGTCTGGACCCGTTAGTTTGTTTGATTCTTGTCCTCAAGCTACTTTTGTTGGTGTCTTTGATGGTCATGGTGGTCCTGAAGCTGCCCGTTTCGTCAATAAACACCTCTTCGATAACATCAGGAGTACGCCCGCTTTCTTCCTTCTTTGGCTACCATTGTTGTGTTGAGTATAAGATGTTGGTCTAACTTTGGTGAGTGCTTTTGTGATGCAGAGTTTACTTCAGAGAATCATGGAATGTCTGCTTCTGTTATAACGAAAGCGTTTTTAGCTACGGAAGAGGAGTTTCTTTCGCTTGTGCGGAGGCAGTGGCAGACGAAACCACAGATTGCTTCCGTTGGAGCTTGTTGTCTTGTAGGGATCATATGTAGTGGACTGTTGTACATTGCTAACGCGGGGGATTCTCGTGTCGTGCTAGGAAGATTGGAGAGAGCGTTTAAACTTGTCAAGGCCGTTCAGTTATCGTCAGAGCATAACGCAAGTCTTGAATCTGTGAGAGAGGAGTTGCGCTTGTTGCATCCAAATGATCCTCAGATTGTTGTCTTGAAGCATAAAGTATGGCGTGTCAAAGGTATTATACAGGTAAAATCAATACAACTATGCAGTCTATGTACATAAAAGACCCGTTTATTCTCTGTCTAAAAGACTGAACTATGAGAAGAAATTTACAATATACTCACCACTAGTAGATAAGAGTATAAGATTTTTTTGCCAAATTCTTGTTTCTGAAACATTTGTTTGGGTTCTTGAAGGTGTCCCGGTCAATAGGTGATGCCTACTTAAAGAAAGCAGAGTTTAACAGGGAGCCACTATTAGCAAAATTCAGGGTGCCTGAGATATTTCATACGCCGATCCTTAGAGCAGAGCCCGCCATTACAGTACACAAAATCCATCCAGAGGATCAGTTTCTTATATTTGCATCAGACGGCTTGTGGGAGCACCTAACCAACCAAGAAGCTGTTGACATTGTCAACACTTGCCCGCGTAATGTAATAATACTATACTCTCTTTCTCTTAAGTCTCTATCTTTCTCTGTTTTGTTTTGTATGCATATAGATTGTAACTTGTGTGGCGGGTTCAGGGCATTGCGAGGAAGCTCATAAAAACAGCTCTAAGAGAGGCAGCAAAGAAGAGAGAGATGAGATATTCGGATCTAAAAAAGATCGATAGAGGAGTAAGGAGACATTTTCACGATGATATAACGGTCATTGTTGTGTTTCTTGATTCGCATTTGGTAAGTAGAAGCTCCTCGCGCCGGCCTCTCATCTCCGTCTCAGGCGGTGGTGACTTGGCTGGATCTTCTTCTCCCACATGACTCACTCTCACACCACGAAAAATCTATATAAATATTCTATAATACACATATCCATTATATATAACACACATTGCCGAAACAACACACTTCAAGCTCCTTCTTCGTCCTTTATATACATAACAAAAGGTCTTTTAACTCTGCTTTATAAAATTATCCTATAAAATTGAAGAGATAACTTGTTTGTCAAATTCTACTACTATAATTGCATCCTCTACCATGTTTGAATGTATCAACGTCAACATAAATGAATATGTAAATGACACGTTAGTGAAAAATAATGTTTAAAATTCGTTTTTATATGCCAAGGACACAATACATTGGTTTTCAAGGTCATAAAATAATCCAAATAATCTTGTCAGACAAAAAAATAGTCTAAAGTTAAACTCGAGTAGAGTTATAGGAGTAATGAAAATTTCACAAATGGTTAAGGACATGGAAATTTAATAAACCCAGATGTTCATTAATAAAAAAAAAAGACAGCTAGATCCATGAAAGTGGATCTTGACCCCTGAGCATGTGATGGATGTTGAATCATGTTCCATTCAAGACAACGCTAACTACGAGAATTTTTGGTCATAACTGGTCATAAACAATATTTTCTCATCAAGGTTATTATGTAAAATGCCAACGAATAATAATGACGGTAGATATGGGCTAAGAAATTAGAAAAGAATAATAAAGATCAAAGTTTGGACAGAGGAGGAGATGCTTAAATGCTTATGTAGGACCACATGAGTCACATGTAAAAGTATTTATGGAGAACCAACTACATATTTGTTTTATTTAAATGCTGTCTCTAATAATTGGTAAATTATCAATCATAATTAGTCATATAATGCTTTTATTGATGTTAAGTTTTGGAGTTTCGGTAACAGAGAAATCATCATGATTGCTGTAAATAATAAGTTAAACAAAACTTTTGTAAATTGAAAATTTATCCTTCAGAATCCATGCACGGATTTTGTGG
This sequence comes from Cochlearia excelsa, assembly GCA_963556525.1. Lineage (NCBI taxonomy): Eukaryota > Viridiplantae > Streptophyta > Magnoliopsida > Brassicales > Brassicaceae > Cochlearia > Cochlearia excelsa. Next base: position 34,565,500 of record OY748330.1, read on the forward strand.
TCTTATTGTATAAATATATTTATATACAGCTAAGTATATGCATTACGTGTCACTCATTTAGACTGTAATATACAAGAAAATCATTTTTATGTAACGAATACTAGCAGAAAGTACAAAAAGTTATATAACCGTTGAATTACAAATTAAGATAAAAATTTTTTTTCTTCACGGGATCATTGTTGGATACTCGATTCCGAATAAATTAATTGGAATTTTGTTTTTTATTTCATCAATTGGATTTTTTAAAAAGTAAAAAAAACGGACATACACACATGAATGTCATAAAATTACATTCTTAAAGATAATGTATACATATAATAGAACTGTGGGTTTTGCATCTGGACTTTTAGGAAATGGGCTTCAAAGTTTTGTGAAGGCCCAAAAGTAAAGTATATGTCAATACGACATATATACTTTGTCGTTTAAGACAAACTGAAGTGTAGAGGAGTTTTGTCTTCAAGCGGGCAACAAGGTGTTCGTACTGTCCAAACCTTGTCGGACGGAAGGTTAGGGTTTTGTACCTGGTGATATAAAGGACGTAAACACGGAGAAGAGGGAGTTAACACAAGAAAGGAAGCTCGCTTTACAAGAGAGAAATAGATTGAGAGAAGAGAGTACCCAAGGGTGTGAGATCATTGTTTTGGGTTTTATCTTCTTCTTCTTCTTGGTTCTTTTCTCGGTGAGTGAAGTGAGTCGGTTAAGAGGAGTGACTCTTTGTAATCCGTACTTGTTGTGTTAGTGTTTGTGAGGTCGGTTTTAAGCTCACCGAGATGTACCACATTTACCTCGATCGTGGGAACTCGTAAACTCGTGTCAAACCCATAATACTTGCACAACAAGTAAACCCGCACTAAAACACAAACACACATTCAAATCCGGCCTTAACAAGTAAAAGATCGAAACTTTAAGCTTGAAATCACTACAAATGGTATCGAGCACTAGGTGGTATACGGATCCGGTGGTTAAAGCTACAAGCGATCAAGTAAAAACTCGCATCTAGTCGTTACAAGGTAAGGTTACTACCTAAGCACTAGATCTAGTTGTCTCCTCGGTTTTACATACTAGAGTCTTTGTCTAAGTATTAGATCTGAAACTCTAAGTGTTGTTGGAGGAAGTTTAGTTGTGTGTAGGCTGAGTGGTGTTGTGTGTAGTGTGGTTGTATACTCTGTGTTTTGTGTTACCTAACTCAGATCCTGATCAAATCTGTTCTTAGATTCACAGAACATGGAGCCTACTAAGGCAAGGTTTGAAGTAGATAAGTTTGATGGAGAAGGGGACTTTGCCTTGTGGAAACACAAGGTGTTAGCTCAGTTAGAGATTCTGGGTTTGGACTCAGTTTTACAAGCTGAAGGTGAAACTGATCCTAAGAGTACAACAAGTGACACGGATGTTGTGTCCACTGAAACTGCAGCCGATCCTAAGAGACCGGAGAAAGATCGCAGAGTGAAGAATCTCATAACTATGAGCTTGTCCGATATTGTACTCGGGAAGGTTATTAAAGCTAAGATCGCCTTGGAGATGTGGACCGCCCCGGAGAACACTTACCAAATCAAGTCTCTGCCAAATAGGTTCTATTTGAAACAAAGGTTCTACAGACTACAAGATGGAAGAAGATAAGAATCCGGACAAGAACCTAGATATCTTTACAAAGTTGGTTTCGGATTTGGCAAGTCCGGATGTTGAGCCGAGTGAAGAAGATCGGGCAGTGATTCTACCGAATGTACTCGCCTAGGAGATTTGAACCATTGGTACATACTCTTAAGTATGGAAGAGGACAGGACACTATTTCACTAAAGGAGATAACAAGATCAGCTTACTCCATTGAGCTTGATCTTAAGGCAAAAGGGAGTCTAGCTACTTCATCAAGAGGTGAAGGTCTGTATGGAGGTGACAGAGGAAGGACCGATAAGAGGACAACCTTTCAAAAGGGAAAGACAAACCGGAGAAGCAAATCTAGACCAAAGAGTAAAAGAGCTTGCTTGGATTTGTGGAGATGAAAGTCATTTCAAGAAGGATTGTCCAAGCAGAAATAATCAGTACAAGTCCTTTAAAGCTGAAGCTAGTATTGGAAAATCTCAAACATCTGATGCAGTTATGTTGACAGCCTCTGAACATAACAACAGAGATGGATGGGTCCTAGATTCTGGTTGCTCATACCATGTCACTTTCAGGAAAGACTTGATGTTTGATGTTAAGGAAATAGATGGAGGCAAGATACTTATGGGGAATGACACTTACTGTGAAATCACTGCCATTGGAAAGATTCAGATAATGAATTATAACAACACAGCTATAATTCTAAAGGATGTAAGATACTCTCCAACTGCAAGAAGAAATCTAATATCTTTGGGCCAACTAGAAACACTTGGTTGCTGGTTCAGATCAAGAGATTTCAGAATGCAAGTCTTTAAAGATGAAGAGGAAGTGATGGCAGCTGACTACAGAGATACCTTATACTTCCTAGATGGTGAACCTATACTGGTTGAGGCAAATGTGACTAAAAGAATCCAAGATGCCACAACTCTTTGGCATAGCAGATTGGGTCACATGAGTTTAAGGGGTTTGCAAAGGCTGGCTGATCTAGGAGTATTAAGAGAAGAACATGTCAAAGACCTAAAAGAGTGTGAACATTGTATCTTGGGGAAATTTCAGAAGCTATCTTTCAAAGGAGGAATACACACATCTCAAGTTCAGCTAGAGTACATACATTCAGACTTATGGGGCTCTCCTAATGTCACCCCAAGTCTGTCTAAGTGTCAATATTACATCTCCTTTGTTGATGACTACTCTAGAAAGGTGTGGGTGTACTTCTTAAAGACAAAAGATGAGGCTTTCTCAAAGTTTGTTGAATGGGTTGCACTTGTGGAGAATCAGTGTGGAAAGAAAGTGAAAGCTTTGAGAACCGACAATGGTTTAGAATACTGCAACAAACCTTTTGATGATTTTTGTAAAGAAAGAGGTATAATGAGACATAAAACATGTCCATATACCCCTCAGCAAAATGGTGTTGCAGAGAGACTAAACAGAACTGTTTTGGAGAAGGTAAGAAGTCTTCTAAGTGAAACTGGCTTGGATGAGAAGTTTTGGGCTGAAGCTGCAGCCACAGTGGTATACATGATAAATAGGACTCCATCCATACCACTAAGGTTGGAGATTCCAGAAGCTGTATGGACAGGAAGAAAACCAATGTATGAACACATGAAGAGATTTGGGTGTGTTGCTTACTACCATGTAGACCAAGGGAAACTTAAACCAAGAGCAAAGAAGGGCATATTTGTTGGATATCCGCAGGGAGTGAAAGGATACAGAATATGGAGTTTAGATGACAACAAGTGTGTGATCACTAGACATGTTACATTCTGTGAAGACACACTATACAAAGATGTCCAAGAAGAAAAGAAAAACAGTTCAACATTGGTGGATAAGAAAGGAAAGAAGAAGGTATCCTTTGATCTGCCAATAGAAGGAGAACCAGAAACTGAAGTTGTTGGTGCTGATATACAAGGTGAGTCTTCAGTTTCAGGTGGAGCATTGTCTGATTCAGCAGAAGAGGTTCAAGAACCTGAGAGTATTGCTGAACCAGTAGAAGAGGATTCTCCCGATTTGAGAAACTATGTTCGGCTAGAGATAGAGTGAAGAGACAAATCAAGCCACCAAGTAGATTTGATGATGAAGATGTTGCAGCCTATGCACTAGTAATGTCATTTACTATGGAAGATGAAGAACCAAGGTCTTATTCTGAAGCTATGAGTGGGAAAAACAAGTGTGAAGTGGGGTGGAGCCGCTGATGAAGAAATGAACTCACTAGCTAAGAATTTTACTTGGAAGCTAATTGACAGACCTGATGGTGCAAGAACCATAGGCTGCAAATGGATATTTACTATCAAACCAGGAATTTCAGGAATTGCAGAACCAAGATTCAAAGCTAGACTAGTTGCAAAAGGTTTTGCTCAAATTGAAGGGATTGATTATCATGAGGTATTCTCACCTGTGGTTAAACATACAACCATTAGACTCATGTTATCTATGGTTGTTAATCAAGACCTAGAGTTGGAGCAACTAGATGTAAAAACGAGCATTTTTACATGGGAATCTTGAAGAGAGAATTCTAATGGAGCGACTCGAAGGATATGCTCAAGGAGACAAGGTATGTTTACTCCAAAGATCTCTCTATGGACTTAAACAGTCTCCTAGGCAATGGAATTTGAGGTTTGATACGTTTATGAAGAAACAGAAGTTTGTGAGGAGTGATTATGATTCTTGTGTCTACTACAAGATATATCAAGATGGTAGTTACCTATATCTACTACTATATGTTGATGACATGTTAGTAGCTGCTAAAGACTCAGTGGAGATAAGGAAACTCAAGGAGCTGTTGAGTAATGAGTTTGAAATGAAGGACTTAGGACCAGCTAAGAGGATCCTAGGCATGGACATTACAAGAGACATAAGCAAAGGGGTTTTAGTTCTATCTCAGGAGGCGTATTTGGAAAAGATACTAAGGAACTTTGGAATGACTGATTCAAAGCCAGTCTCTACTCCTATGGGATGTCATTTCAGGTTAGCTAGTACTAAGGAAGAAGAAAAGAGTCAAGCAGAATCAGATATGAGGAACATACCTTATTCCAGCGCTGTTGGAAGCCTCATGTATGCTATGGTGGGGTCTCGTCCTGACATAGCCCATGCTGTTGGTCTAGTTAGCCGCTTCATGAGCTCACCAAATCCCGAACATTGGAAAGCCGTAAAGTGGTTAATCGGATATATCAAGAGTTCAAAGGGATTATGTTTAACATTCGAGCGAAGGTCGAACTTTGATATAAAAGGGTTCACCGATAGTGATTATGCATCTGACCTGGACAGGAGAAGGTCCATCACCGGTTATGTATTCCAAGCCGGTGGAAATACAGTGAGCTGGAGATCTGGACTCCAACACATCGTGGCCCTGTCAACAACAGAAGCAGAATACATGGCGTTAGTAGAAGGAATTAAGGAAGCATTGTGGCTAAAAGGGATTACTCGTGAGTTAGGTTTTCCGCGAGAGGAGCGTCGAGGTGTTCTGCGATTCCCGCAGTGGAATCGGCCTCTCCAAGAACAATGTCTTCCATGAGCGCACAAAACACATCGATGTTAGACTCCATTTCATCGTGGATGTGATTGCAGAAGGCTCAATTGTGGTATCTAAGATACACACAAGTGTAAATCCGGTCGATATACTTACAAAATCGACTGCGGTAAAGAAGTTTGAAGAAGGGAGAAGTCAACCGAGAGTGCTCGGCGACCGAATCCGGGTCGGTAAAAGGCCTAGGGTTCCGACATGGTGTTTGTCGGAGGAGATAAGCTGGAAAAGGTTTATCGGGATGAAAGGAAAGGAAAAGTCAAGAAGCAAGGTGGAGATTGTGGGTTTTGCATCTGGACTTTTAGGAAATGGGCTTCAAAGTTTTGTGAAGGCCCAAAAGTAAAGTATATGTCAATACGACATATATACTTTGTCGTTTAAGACAAACTGAAGTGTAGAGGAGTTTTGTCTTCAAGCGGGCAACAAGGTGTTCGTACTGTCCAAACCTTGTCGGACGGAAGGTTAGGGTTTTGTACCTGGTGATATAAAGGACAGAAACACAGAGAAGAGGGAGTTAACACAAGAAAGGAAGCTGCTTTACAAGAGAGAAATAGATTGAGAGAAGAGAGTACCTAAAGGGTGTGAGATCATTGTTTTGGGTTTTATCTTCTTCTTCTTCTTGGTTCTTTTCTGGTGAGTGAAGTGAGCTGGTTAAGAGGAGTGACTCTTTGTAATCTGTACTTGTTGTGTTAGTGTTTGTGAGGCTGGTTTTAAGCTCACCGAGATGTACCACAATTACCTTGACTGTGGGAACTCGTAAACTCTGTGTCAAACCCATAATACTTGCACAGCAAGTAAACCTGCACTAAAACACAAACACACATTCAAATCTGGCCTTAACAAGTAAAAGACTGAAACTTTAAGCTTGAAATCACTACAAGAACATATCAGAATAGTAACATGCACATGCCCCATGATACCATGCACATGCACTGTCTCTCTTTTATTGCCTCATCATTTCTATATAAGCTAACTTTCACACAACACCGCTCTCTACACTTTCATTACATTTATTTCCAAAATATGTCAAAGTTGTTGGCATTGCCGTTTTGCTCATTACTGGCCGCCGTTTTCATCTCCGCCGTCCGATGCTGCTCACCTTCAGATCTAACGGCTCTAAATGCTTTTAAATCGTCGCTAAGCGAGCCAAACCTAGGCATCTTCAACACATGGTCCGAAAACACAAACTGTTGCAAGGAATGGTACGGTATTAGCTGCAATCCGGATTCGGGTCGGGTCACGGATATTTCTCTACGTGGCGAATCTGAAGACGCGATTTTTAAAAAAGCTGGCCGGTCCGGTTACATGTCCGGTTCTATTGATCCGGCGGTTTGCGATTTAACCGCGCTCACTTCCTTCGTCCTCGCCGATTGGACAGGAATCTCCGGCGAGATTCCGACTTGCGTAACCTCATTAGCTTCTCTCCGTGTTCTCGATCTCGCTGGAAACAGAATCACCGGAGAGATTCCATCGGAGATCGGAAAACTCACGAAACTCGCCGTTCTCAACCTCGCCGAGAATCGTATGTCAGGAGAGATTCCGCCGTCGATGACGTCACTCGCCGAGTTGAAACATCTCGAGTTAACGGAGAACGGAATCTCCGGCTCGATTCCGGCAGATTTCGGATCGTTGAAGATGCTGAGCAGAGCGTTGCTTGCACGTAACGAACTAACCGGATCAATTCCCGGTTCGATTTCCGGTATGAACCGGTTAGCTGATTTGGATCTATCCAAGAACCATATAGAAGGTCCGATACCAGATTGGGTGGGTAACATGAAGGTACTATCGGTTTTGAATCTTGATTGTAACTCGTTAACCGGTCAAATACCCGGTTCTATCTTAAGCAATTCCGGTTTCGGTATATTGAATCTGAGTAGTAACGGGTTAGAAGGATCCATACCCGATGTATTCGGGTCTAAAACGTATTTCGTGTCGCTTGATCTGTCGCATAATAGCTTAACGGGTCGGATCCCAGATTCGCTTTCGTCAGCGAAGTTTGTGGGCCATCTTGATATTAGCCACAACAAGCTTTGTGGGCCCATACCAATGGGTTCTCCTTTTGATCATCTCGAAGCGTCGTCGTTTAGTGACAACGAGTGTTTGTGCGGTGGCCCTTTAATGACGACTTGTTAAGAGCATGTTTATCAAGGGTTCTTATGTAGAGTGCTTGTGTATTTTTTTGTGTATTTTTTGTGTATTTGAGTATTAAATTAAATCAAAACATGTACTATTCATAAGAACTCTACAAAAAGGGGAGCTTAAAATGCTTAATTAAGCACTTTTCATTATAGGTGCTTATGAATAGTACATGTTTTGATTTAATTTAATACTCAAATAAACAAAAAATACACAAGCATTATACATAAGCACCTTTGATAAACATGGTCTAATAAATATAAGGAAGATTTTTCCGGTTTAGCTAAACCGGAAGATATTGCTCAAGTTTCTATTGTTGTTCTATGTATCAAAGTTTCCGGTTTAATCTACTCTTCTCTTTTTCTTTTTTTTTTTAAAAAGTTTTACAGCTAATTATGTTTGTATTGGCAACGGAATATAATTAAAACTTAAAAAGCAATGTTATAGAGCTTAAACATTGAAAGCTTCTCCATGCATAAGACTTAAAAACAGTGTAAAAAAAACAACAATATTCAAAAGAGAAGAAACCAAATTGAGAGTTTTATACACACTTAAATTTCAATCTTTATCTGTTATCTCCTTTGTTCATCTTCTCCTTATGCCATTTACAGAATCCTTCAACGAGTGCTTTCTTCATCCAAGCGTGCCTGCAATTCCCTACAGCTTCTTGAATTGTAAGCCATGTCCTTGTTCTTGTCTTTGATTCAGGCCATGTCTCAAGCTCTTCTTTCACGTACAACGCGTACATTGCCGCTTTACATAAACCTTCTGGACTACACTCATCTTGGTGTGTTTTGCTCTTGAACTCATAATCTCCCAAGAAGTCCTGCAAAATTTTCATTTTCAAAACACACATTCACCGTTTGCTGCTAAGAAACAACAAAAGGAGCCTCGCGGTGTACGAAAGGGATGGGTTATTACCATTAAGATCCCGCGGACTCCTGCTTCTTCAACAGCTTCTCTCGCTGCGGCTTCAATGACTGTCTCATCATTCTCCCACCCTCCCTATATGTATCAAAATATGGTACTTATACTCTGTTACAAAAACAACGGGAAAGCGAGAAGTAATGGTAAATTTTGATTATGTACCTTTGGAAACAAAAGTCCAGGTCCACTAGAAGAGCTGATCATCAAAACTTGAACCGCTTTCTCATTTTTACCATCTTCTTCAGAGTTTACATACCTAAATGGAATACACCTATAAATGCCCCAAACATTGAAACTTGTTATTAAGCAAAGTCCATCATATTCAGAAACAAAAGTTGAAGACAAGTAACACTTAAAGTCACGTAACAATGACCACAACAATCACTGACACGAGCTCATCAATACAATACTTAAAAAACCCTCTTTGCACTGTTCTAACATCAATGTACGAATACCATACAAAGATTTATCTAGAAAACGCCAAACATATCGACATGATGCAGTGTAATTTTGCAGAAAAATCACAACTTTGTTATGTAAGTAGCCACCAAAATCTTCAAACATCCATAGTATAATAATAATTGGGATAGAATCACAATACAAACCATAAGCATATGATCTCAAAAGGAGACAATATATATGTAAGAAAAAAGGGACACAAAGGGTATGGATAAAAGACCAAAGTACCCAGCGACGAGACGAGAGCCATCCTTGTACCGTTGCTGGAGCCGACCCGTTCGCGCCACCAAATCACACATCGTCACCGAATTTACCATAAAAAAAAAAGAAGCTAGAGGAGATTCGAATTGTTGGCCATGAAAGATGAACACACAAAAACTCGAGAAGACGCTTCTTGTAGATACCCTACAAAAGCGATTCTACCTCCACCATTGCTGTCTCCTTAGATTCCAACGGTTCATAATAGATCTCCCCCATTGCTCTTATCTGACGGCTAGGGTTAGATCTAGGGCTCGTGATAGTCTCTCACTTTAGATTTTGTAATTTTTTTTTTGTTATAAAAAAGCGTGTTTTTTTTTAATAATGATAATAATATTAACGCGGGCCATTAAGGGAAGGAGAAAATCGAGAGCGCGAAAAACGGATCCGTACAGTCAGCATGTCACGTGGCTTATTGGGCCCATACTTTTGTTTCTATTTTTGGGCCTATGTTTGTAATTGAGAAACATGTTTAGTGTGTGTGTTTTGGCTCCAACTACCTCATAAGAGAAAACCATATATCAATAGAATCTGTTAATTTAGTATGTGAACAATGATGGAACAAATAGGAACCGAGAGATTATATAAAAAGCTATGAAATTGGGGAATTAAGATTAATTACGAATAATCCAATGATTACATGAACAAATAAGTTCCTTTTAAAAGAAGTTATATATGCCACACTATATAAACTCACTCTAGCGTGAACGGACGGAGACAGACGCGAACCTCATGCTCTTCTGGTCCCACTCTGTGTTTAGGCACTAAAACCTCAAGCATGGTTCCGGTTTCGTCACGGTAAGCTTCAAGCTTGGCGTCATCTGGGATCCGGTTCGGCAAGGATATTTCCCGGACGAATTCTCCTGGCGGGGAATGCTCCGGTGTAGGATCTGTTAGCTTAAAAGTCCTATCGCGTCTCTTGATGAATGGCTCACAAGCTGTACTTACACATGATATCTTCACTATCCCACTTGTTGTTGTGTTCTTCCATGTCACTTTCACTTTCCCTGAATCGACTAGTGGCAGGCTTACCACTATCAAGTAACCTTGATCGTCTTCGTATATCGTTTTTGCGGCTGTGACTGGCCCATACACATTCTTCATCACTCCATTGAACTCATTTGACCATGGCAGCTCTGTTGTTTGGAGTTTCATATCTGGAGGTTTCTCACTTGAGCTCGAGTCGTCGCAGTTTCCTAGAGCAAGACAATCTCTTTTGCGTTTATTGCTACAGGCAGCTTGACCTTCCACCGCATCAACTGCGTGGTCTGGTGAATGTGTAGACAGATTCAGACAGGTACCGTTCAGCTTTTTAAGGTTGTTGGTGTGTCCATTAGTTGCTTTAGCCAGAGGAAGAGGTCTCTCAGCTTCAAATTCTGCGTTTGGGAGATTCCTCCATGAACCGTAATCACTTGCCTCAGGTGGAATAGCAAAGTTCACATCTCGGCCTGTTAGTTCCGTCCACTTCTTCTTTTCATCCTCGTTGAGTACAGAAAGGTTTGGTGACTGAACAACTTCGATTCCATGGAGGCATTGTGGGTTAGAAAGACCACGGTAATGTTTCCTCTGCATCCTATGAGAACGGACAAAGCCTTTGTCCACACTGAAAGGGAAAGGGCGCTCACCCTCGCGAGAGTGCCCGTTCATGTAACTACGCAGCTGCATCTTTCCAAGAGCGTTTTCAGGCTTTTCCTTGAACACCCACATGTACATATTCTCCATATCGTGCTGAACCAAGAAAGAGTCGAGCTGCAAGTCGGATTTATCATACCCAGACAAGCCATTACTGTCCCTCATTAACTTATTCTTGGACTTGTCGTCCAAAACAGGCTTGAAGTAGAAATTAAAGAAAAGCCAAGCACCCCAAGCACTATCGACACGCTTGTTGTACTTCTTAGCAACCTTAGGCACATGAACAATAGCCTCAGGCTCATATAGCTGAGGCCCGAGTCCAACGTCTAGGATGTCACAGTGTTCATTCCACAAGAGAAGAGACGGGCTTGCTTCAGAAGAAAGCGGGAGATTAATATCAGGCGGTCCTGTAAGTATGAGAGACCGGTTAGTCTCCCTCTCTGATTCTTCGTGAGTAAAAGCACCGGAATCCATGGAAAGAAGTGTAGACGGGTGATAGTTCTCCATAGACAATGTTGTGATGAGAGTCTCACCCATATTCCTTCACAGAGTTAACCCACACGGCTAAGTGCGATCACCAACCATAATAAGCCCACAACACAAACCTTGAGTCCAACACATCAGTCGACAAACCCGTAGCTGCAACTCAATGATATCTTCATCTTACAAGATCTCACAATTCACACACAACAAAATTTTCCACACGGAGTTTCACTATAAGAGCCAAAAACTTGACTTTAAGAGGCAACAATCCGCCCTGTATATTAACCAATAGATCAAAAACATAAAATTAAGGTCAACCTAGCTTCCTTATCCGAAACGAATCATGGATCTGAAACAATCTCATCCACAAATCTGATATTATTATCTAATTCGACAAGAAAAAGCAGTGATTTCACTTCGTTTAATTGCAAAAACAACAGAGATCGAATTCGGACACAAGACAACCTGTTCATCATCGGAGAATACAAAAGAAGAAAAATAATCGAGAAAATCTAACCGATGAACAAATCCGACGGAGAAGCTAGAAGATAAGCTCGTCTCGGCGGAGAAGAATGAATAGAGAGGCGCTTCTGTAAAAAAAATGATCCCAAAATTTTTTTGAGAGAAAGAGAGAAGAGAGAGAGACGATACTCGGTTAGCTATTTAACACATAGAACGCCGTTAGTTAACGCGGTTACGTTAACGGAGTTTAGTGAGTCAACGATCGGTCCACTCACGGGAAGCTGCTCAATTATTTCCGTTTGTTTAGTAACGCCGTCAATTATTAATAATATGTTCTTACGGCCCATAATATTATTGTACGTGTAAGACCCATTAACTAATGGGCTTAGGACCCAAGGTTATTAGTGTCGTTATTACCAAAGGTTCTAAAGCAATGGGCTTATTACATGCTTTTAATGCCACGTGGTAGAGAGTGACAATATTTTTTGGTTGTATTCAAAAGGACCCTACTGGGCCCACTCCATTCACAAAACACTATCTTATTTCTTTTTTTTATTTATTTTTATCTGATCCCTAAATAAAAGATTCTTCTGACAAAACCTATCTTCTTTAAACAAATGGTCCGAAAGAGAGAGAGAGTTTTGGTTAATCACAAGAGTGACCCTCAACAGCCGGTTAACCGGTCTCCCTCATCTTAACCCCTACATTGTAATTTGTGTGGTCGATTCAACTTTTTCAGTTTCTATCTCTTTTTTTTCACGTCATCTTCCTTCCTTCCTTTTTTTATATATAAAAATAATATAGACAACGACTGATTCATACAACAATTCTCTTCCCTTGTTAAATCTCAAGAACCCTTAATTTCTGTATAGATCGATTCTAATTCTTCATTTTTATTACACTGTGGATATATATATTACTGTTTTTTTAGTTTTTCGTGATCTGTGATTAAGTGGTTTCAAGATCGTGATCAACGGAACTGGTGGTTGGTAGGTGAATCTCGATCGAATTTGATATATGATAACGATCTGTATGTAAAGTTTGGGTTTTTTTTTTGTGGGTGGAATTTGTTAGTTTTTGATCCTTGGCTCTGATCTGGATCTCGAATTTTTTAATTAAATTCTTTGGTTGGTCGACAAGAATTGACAGTTTTGTTCGAGATCTGTTTATGTTGTAAGAAAATTATGGGATTTGTGTCTTAAAACTTTGTCTTGTTCAATCTTAGTTATGATTTTGGCTCGGATTTGGTTGTGTTGGTCTTAAAGTTAATAACTTTGCGCTGATTCTTTGCAGTTAGAGTGATACGCATATATGTGAGAGATGGTGTCCAAGAGGAAGTTAGATTGCTTATCTGTTGTCTTTGATTACACCAATGTTCCAAGAGCTCCTCGTTCGTGCAGGGTAAGTTTATCATGTGAATCTCTCTTCTATATCTGTTAGCTAAACTTCATGATTTGCTCTCTCATGACTCTCTTTTGATTTCTCAGAGGAAGGTTCTAAACAAGAGAACAGATGATGAAACTCAGATGTGTGGTATGGACTTGCTAGCTTCTTTAGCTGGGAAGTTACTACAAGAATGCGAAGGTTCCTCTGCGTCTTCTAACGCGTTTGAAGGAGACAAACACGGAAGTTTCTCTAAAGAAGTGAAACAAGAACGAGGAGACGATTACAAGCCTCTTAAACCTGAGTCTTCTGACCAAGGAAACTCTGTTTCAAGGCCTACTTATGAACACACTATTGAGAAATGTGTGGTAGACAGTTCGCTAAAGTGTGAAACCAAAAATGGGAACTTTGGGGAGAGAGGTGATGTTAATGTGAATATTGGGTTTGAGCAAGGAGTAGCAACCGGTGTCGTGGGTGATGGAGGCGTAATCACTGATACTTGTAACTTAGAGGATGCAACTGCTTTAGGTGTACAGGTTCCGAAACCAGTATGTGTGGATGGTGATCTAAAATCGCCATTGACCCTTAATGGTTCCTTTGCTAGACATGGGAATCATAATAACTTAGGTAGAGATGATGATGAAAAATTGTATAGGTATCATAATCTTAGCAATAAACGTAAGTCGTATAGGTCTCCAACAATCCGGAGGATAAGAAAGTCGCAGTCTTCTAAATATTGGAAACAAATTCGTAAGGATTTTGGGTATAGTAGAGCTGGTAAGTATCACGGTCTTCTTCGCTTATATTTAAACACATTTCTTTATTTTTGACTGTGCTTTACTTTTACTTTGATCACGAATGTGTAGATGTTGGTGTAAAAGCTTTTTACCACAAACGAAAATCATGTTATGGATACAACGCGTGGCACCATGAGACCCTTTATAGGAGAAGAAGATCATTGGAAAAAAGCTCGGTTGTGACTTGTGATGGAGGAGTCAGTAGTGGAAGTGTTTCCAAGGGAAATGCAGGTGGTTATTGTAGTCTATATCGCAACTCTTCAGTTTTATCGTATCTTAACTGTTTTGGTCCCCATTCAAAGGGCTCCCTTGGTCCTTGACCGGTTGATATATGGCACTGAGACATTTCACAGGAGATGTGATAATGTGGTTTTCATGTATATCTCTCTCTCTCTCTGGTGCAGTAAAGCTGAGCATTAAGTCCTTTAGGATTCCAGAGCTATTTGTCGAAGTTCCAAATAACGCAACAGTAGGATCTCTAAAGGTACATAGCAATGTGTATTTTCTTTCATGTCCTCGCTTGGTTCTCTTGTGTGTAACATAACAAACTCATATGATCGTTGACCCTTTTGGTTTCAGAGGACAGTGATGGAGGCTGTCGGTGTTTTACTTAGCGGTGGAATACATGTTGGGGTATTAGTACACGGGAAGAAGGTTAGAGATGACAAGAAAACTCTGTCACAGAGTGGGATCTCGCGTGAAGAGAATCTAAGCAACCTTGGATTCACCTTGGAGCCTGGTCCAAGCAAAGTTCCCGAACTTTTGTGTTCTGAAGATCCTGTTGTGCTGAGCAATCCTACAAATTTGTCTGAACGGTACTATAAAATTCACTATCATGTCACTGTGCTGATTGGTGTTCTGTCTTCTTTGAAGATTCCTAAGCGCATCTTAATGATCTTCCCAGGTCTATGGCTTCTCCCATGTTAGATTCTGGAGTTCCACGAGCAGATGACACGATTAACTCAGTAAATATTGTGGACAATAACCTCGAATTAGTTCCATATCAGAATGACATAACTATTGAAGAACCTTTGCCAGCCTTGGCAGTTAACGCGCTTGCCATAGTTCCGTTAAACCAGAAGCAGAAGCGTACTGAGCTTGCCCAGCGTAGAACGAGGAGACCTTTCTCCGTGACAGAAGTAGAAGCCCTCGTACAAGCTGTTGAAAAAGTCGGAACCGGAAGGTATATATAACACAAATCCCATTAAAATTCATGTCAAAACTCAAAAGCTAAAGGGTTTGTTTGATATATATCTCATTATACAGATGGCGTGATGTGAAAATGTGTGCTTTCGAGAATGCTGATCATCGGACCTACGTGGACTTGAAGGTAAACACATAAACTTGTTACTCTATAACGTATAAACAGTAGCTTAATGTTTTCGGAAACATGTGATTTTGGCAGGACAAGTGGAAAACGCTGGTCCACACAGCAAGCATAACGCCGCAACAACGAAGAGGAGAGCCTGTGCCGCAAGAACTCCTAGACAGAGTTTTGAAGGCATACGGGTATTGGTCGCAGGCGAAAGGAGCACCTAAAGATCCTGACATGAACAAAGTCCGAGCTCTCGAGTCAGCTGTTTCAGTGTAAAAAGAAGTAAGCGTTGGTGGGTGTGTGGAGTGGGTGTACAGAAGAAACACAACAATAATCTAAAACTCTGTTTCTGCAAAGACTAATTTGGCTTAAAATTTCGTTTTTTTGTTTTTCTCCTAAAATACACTTATATTATCTTGTGTAGACATGGTCCGTACAGAAAAAAATGTTTCTTGTAATTTCTTTTAGACATTCTTTATATAGTCAAAATTCGCAACAAAACTAGTTTTTCTCTCACACAAACACATACAAATTGAAAAAAAGATTAGGGTTTTTACAAAGGCAAGAGATAGCGAAACTCGTATTCATGTGCCCTAACTTCTATCAATTTGTTAAAAGAAGACTGATCACTCTTCTTGTTCAACCACTCCATTGCTGTTTCTTTAAGCTGCAAGCAACGTTGTATCGGTGGCAATTGGCTACATATCCATTCGACTAAAGACCCTTCGTCCTCTGCGAAATCGCGCATACGCTTATGCAAGAATCTTGGAATCGCAATCTTTTTCTTTCCCGTGATGCCTACGGAAGCTTCTAAGTAATCAGTTCTTGCTTTGATTAGTTCGTTCACCACATCCTCTGCTCTGTAGACTCTTAACTGTTTACAAAGTTATCTTGCTAAGTAACTACTTTAGTTTTGAAGCTAACACTTGTTAAATTGTATGTAGAGAAAGAGTGAAACTTACTGCAGGTGAAGACCAATCTCCGCGACAAAGCACGAACATTAGGTTTGGTTCTACGCATCCGAATCCATACCGTTTATGTAATCTTGCTTCTCTTTCACCAGTTGAAACCTTTCGATTCGGGTTTTTTTACAAAATATTCTCAAGATTGATTCATATAACTTCACAGGACTATATATATATATATATATATATATATATATATATGTGTATGAATATAAATACTTACGGTTTCTCTGGGTTCACATGGACTCTGCAAGATGGATCCTTCGATATCAAGAGCAGATAGTACCGTGCCTCCTACGTCAATAGTTGCCTACAAGACAAATAAAGTTGATTAATTAAATTCATCACAAGAAATTTAATAGTTGTTTTGTTTTGGATCTCTACTAGTTACCATTTTGAGAATGTTCAATAGCTTCTCCTTTGATGAAGGTAGCCCATGTTCCAAAAACCCCTAAAAGACAACAAAGTTATAAAATATGTTGACTTCAATTTTTAGGGTTAGATTTTAATTTTATTGACAAGAAAATGAATATTTTGGGAGTTATACATTCATGACGCAGGCGTTGTAGGTATTAATCCAAAACGCCATCTTTTTCTTGTGGTTCAAGAAACTCAAATCAACTTTGCTCACCTTCTCCTTCAAAACCCTATGTACACATATGTGTTTTAATCATACAATAGTCATGGACTAGCTAGAGAAACCTAGTGGTCTAATTAGATAAATTATAAAAGGAAACTAAAGTTTAGGTGATAACCTCAAGTTTACTAGAGAAGTGGAGCAATCAGATAAACGGCTAACATCAATGGAGGTTCTATTGATATGTATGCAGTTCTTATACTCTCCAATGTCTCTAAGAGAAGTCCCCATAACAGATCCATAAGGATCAAGATTTGATGCGTTTTGATCATACACCGATTTGCGTTTGAAAGAAGCGTTCTTGAGGTGCGATAGGCTTAGCTTTGAAACCGTTCTTGACCCTTCTCTTTCGCGAGATGACTTGTTGAGTTCCAAGTATATTCCCATCAAACACTTGACAAGATCTTCTGATATTACATTCGGTTTCTCTGTCTCTTGCTTTCTTGATGATTTATCGGAAAACGTCGAAGAATAATGGATGATTCTTGATGTGAACTCTGTGGTTGATCCAAATGATGCGTAAGTACGAGGACTGTTTGTTTCGACTTCTTTGACAACATCATGACGATCTCCGTAACTTTGAGACTTTGATCTTTGTTTTAGATCCTCTGATCTCGTATTCTTTGTAATGTCGTTGTCTGCGACGCAAGGAAGATGGTTCTGCCTTTGTAGTAGTCTCTTAGGATTCATCATACTCTCTGATTCTTCATCAAAAATACTTGCTTCGAGTTCTTGATTCTCTTTTTTCTCGCTATAAACATCAAGTTTCAAGTCTTGGATCCGTTTCTCGAGGCAAAATATATCCGCCTCGACGGTTCCAAGCTCTTCTATTAGCTCTTGAACCTGAGGAGGAAGAAGCAACAAAGAGAGACGAGGCTGAGACATGACGGGACCGCGAAGCATATCGCGTAAAGCTTTGTTGAGTGCTTGCTCGTCCTCTAGCTCTCCTTGCATTTTCATCACTTCTCTTTGAAGACCGCGTTTTTGTTTCTTCTTTAACAAGTCATTCTTTTCTTTTTCACTCTTTTCTTCCTTGAGATTTTGATTTGGCTGCGTCAAAACCTATCAAAACAATAACATAATCTTGATTATTAAGCTCAAATACATTTTAGTCCATTTATCCATGTCACTAGTATATTAGGTTTCATCTCAATGTTGACTTACTTGTTGTTGTTGTTGTTGTTGGAGGTGGTTTTGGCGGCGATGATGATCAAGAAGAGAAGCTACACTATGCTGATCTTTAGTTTCGTCTTCCACAAGTAAGTCTTCTAATTTCATTTTTGTGTGTTCTAAGGTAGATCCGAGAGAAAAAAAAGCTAAATGATCATGAGTTTTGGTTAAGCCTTTACAAAGTGAAATTAATAAAACTATAAATAACACAGTCGTGCCTGCAAATAAAGTATTGGCTTGGACTTTTTTTTCTTTCATTTAAAAACTTGGAGAAAGTAGTAATGACGTGAAAGCCATGATGAACACATAGACTTTGATTCGGGTTTAGTTTAAGAAAGACAAATGTAATTAGGAGATAAAATAAATATATACTTTATTCTTTTAAGAAACAAGGCATCACCATCTCTTGTTTTGTTTGACTAAAATCTAGTCGTGGTGGTGATTAATTAAGGGTTAAAAGTTAAAACTAAATATCCGGTTTACAATTTCGGTTTTAGTTTAAAGTTCGGTTCAGTTTAAAAGACCGAGTCTTAAGTGAAACCCTAGAAGCTTAGTTTCCCGCTAAAATGAAATCTGATTTTCCCGCCGAATGTAAATAAAAGATGATTCTAAGCTTTTCTAGGTCATTAATCTATCTTCTTCTTCTCGTTTGATTTTGGTTTTTTCTCTTTCTAGGGTTTGCTACGCTAGATCCAATTTCCTTCTCTTCGACCACATCGATTACAGATCTGTGAATCTTCGTCAATTTCATCCACTTTCACATTCGTAGAAATCGGAAGAAATCGATCAAATTCTCCAGGAATCTAGCCAGGTAAACTCGAAATCGTATCACAGATCAAGAACAAAGGCTCCTCTTTCACTGTGTTCGTCTTTCGTTTTTAGCGTGTTCTCAGAAACTGTGAAATTAGATCCTTGGATCACTAGATGATTTATATTATAGAAACGTTTTTTTTGGTAATTCATGAACTTGAAAATTTTCCTTGAAATATTATAGAAGAATATATGTAGACAAGGTGTTTGATTAAATGTCTACAAGAGATATGGTTATGTACCCTTTTTAATTTACCAACAATTTTTTTTTTTTGAGGTTTCTAATATTTGCTTTTTAGATGTTATTCTTACACAAGAGTTTGTTGGTATATACTCTATACTTTTGCTTAGGTGTGGAATCTGAGGTTTCTATAGATATACACATCCATGGCTGGCCAGACTGATCCTCATATCTCACTATTTTCTCCACAAGAGGTCCTTCTTCCCCTTCTCTTTTTCGTGTACTATCGATAACGAGATAGCTGATCAGCGTTTTTTTAATACTAGATTGAGTTTATGGCAGAGGACGAACTTGTGGAGATAGTTCCCAATATCAACATGGAGCCTCTCAATTTCATCAGTGTAACTAATCTCTTACCTGTTTGTTTGTAATAAAACTTGGAGTCACTGACATTGTAACCTTTTTTTGGTAACAATTTGATTAATGACAGGGGGATTTTGGTCGGTTCGTTCCTCAGATTCCGACAAAAGTGCCACTGTGGCTTGCGGTTGCAATGAAGAGGAGAGGGAAATGCACTTTTCGACCTCCAGGGTGGTTGTCTGTTGGTAAGTAGTAAGTACAAAAACAAAACACATTTAGATACTCAAGTGTTAATTAACTGTTTTTCTTGTTGCGTCTACGTTTGCGGATTAGACAATTTGACTCAGATCTTGGAAGCAGAGCGTGAATCCAAGTCGACATTTCAGGCCTTGCCCTTTAGTTATGTGGAAATTGCTGATCTACTTTTCGAGCAGTACGTTGTTTTAGTCTCTACTTGTTTTATTGCTCTTCCTTGCATGTTTAGCATACGAGGCTGCTGATGAGTAGTTGATAAAAATCTCACTTTTGGCAGTGCACGTGACGATATTCCAGACATGTATATGGTATTTTCATACAACTCTTGGAAATTTGTCTCCCATTCTAGACAATGTGTTTGAATCTGCCAAAGCATTTAGAGCTGTGAATGAGTTTTGTATAGGTAAAATTTCTACTCGAGGACATCAGAGATGTGCGGCTTCACAAACTCGAGACTAACTTGGGATCATTTCAAGGAACATCTGCTGTAAAGGTAAACTGGTTTCTTTGCTTCTTCTTGATGTTAACTTTCTCATTACAACACAAAAGTAATTTCAATAACTACAGTATCTTTAATTTGATGAAAATGTAGATCTCTAATGTATCGGCAATGGAAGTGAACATAGTCAGGCCGTTTGTGAGAAGAGCCTTAGAAGCGTTTTACAAGCATGACAAACCAGAGGCTGATATAAACAGAGACACTAGAAGTAGCAGACAACACCGCGAAGCCAACAATGAACCAAGGGTAAGTCTCTTTACACTTCTCACTCATTTTTATTTGCTTCCTTGTAGAAATAGCAAATACAAACCGCAAAATGTGTCATTACAGAGACCTCTAAGACAGCGTTAAGGAGCTTCAGTGTTCCTTGTCTAAACGACAAGAAAGTCAGGTATCTTATGTGCCAATAATCTATGGAGCTCCCTGAGAAGTGAGAAAACACAAAACATCATCCATCTCTGCGTCTTTAATATATGTCTTCCTAAATGTTCATTTTAATGAAACAAGAACAAATAGCTAGATGGAAATTTGGGTTTGTTTAATGAAAAATATTTAATAGTTGGAGTCAAAAGGTTACATAAAGTCTATTAAAGACAGGAGATTTATGAGCGTTAAATTAATTAGATAGTATAACTATAATATTAGATCCATAATGAATGTAGCTGGCTTTTCGTCTATATCCTTTTCTCATTGGCACTTACCTTTTCTGTTTCTCCATGCTAACAAATCAGTAGTGGTACGTCCCTCTCTCTCTCTCTCTCTCTCTCTCTCTCTCTCTTTCTTTTTCCTCTTATCCCATAAATTCCGATGTCTTTCACGGTCAAGAATCTCACCGCCGCATCGTCATCCTCGATTCCGGTCAAGGTCATTCCTCTCCAGCATCCCGATTCAACAGCTTCTAATGATCCTACTCCTCGTCCCTTCCATGGCTTCTTCTCCCAATGGACGGCGAAGAAGAAGCGTATGACTGTCTTTGATTGGTTGGATACTATTTTCCCTTGCTTCCTTTGGATTCGGACTTACAGGTGGCATCAGTACTTTAAGCTTGATCTCATGGCTGGCATCACCGTCGGTGTTATGCTTGTTCCACAGGTAACTTCGGTTTCTTGATTCTATATGCCTTGAAGCAAGCTCTATACCATCTGGAGATTGGAGAGTATTGTTTGTTTAATCGCATGAGTTTAGTTTTGAATAGCTTTTTGTGTGTTTTGATGGAATTTGAGCAGGCAATGTCGTATGCAAAGTTAGCTGGTCTTCAACCAATATATGGTCTTTGTGAGTTCATTGTGATTCAGACATATTTTTGTGAATTCAATTATTGTGGTAAGTGTAAGCTATTCTACTTTAGCTTCAAATAAGTAGTTTTGTTTGGTTGTAGACTCTTCATTTGTGCCGGTATTTGTGTATGCCATATTCGGCTCGTCTCGTCAGCTTGCAGTTGGACCTGTAGCATTGGTTTCTCTTCTGGTCTCCAATGCTTTGGGTGGAATTGTTGATCCATCTGAAGAGTTATACACAGAGCTTGCCATTTTGTTGGCTCTTCTTGTTGGGATATTTGAGTGCATCATGGGGATTTTAAGGTACTTATAGTCTTCTTTATAACCTACTTGTGCTAGCATGTCCTTTATCTTTATTGCAGTGTTTCGTTTGTGTGTTTCAACTCAGGCTTGGATGGCTTATCCGTTTCATAAGTCACTCAGTTATTTCTGGATTCACAAGTGCTTCAGCTATTGTAATTGGATTGTCACAGTTGAAATACTTTCTTGGGTATAGCGTTTCCCGAAACAGCAAGATTGTGCCAGTAATCGAGAGTATAATAGCTGGAGCTGATCAGGTGAAACTTCAGTTTTTAGATCAGCTAATATTAAACAAGTCTGCTTGTGTACAGACTTCATCTGATTTTCTCTTTTGCAGTTTAAGTGGCCGCCTTTCTTGTTGGGATCAACGATTCTCGTGATCCTTCTAGTAATGAAACAAGTGGTATGAGCCTTCTTAACCGTGTAGTTGGTGAGCTTCCTTACTTTGATTATTCTAAGGCATGATGTTTTATGACAGGGTAAAGGAAACAAGGAACTTCAGTTCATACGAGCAGCAGGGCCGCTTACAGGGCTAGTTCTTGGTACAACCATTGCAAAAGTGTTTGATGCACCTTCCATCTCACTGGTTAGATTGCTAAAGAACCAATTTTTCTGATAAAATTCCTCATTGAAGCTACATACTTTTTACGTGTTTGCAGTAATTGCAAAGTTTTTAGGATTTTATAGGTAGGAGATATACCTCAGGGTCTTCCAAAGTTTTCATTACCAAAAAGTTTTGATCATGCTAAATTATTGCTTCCAACAGCGGCTCTCATTACTGGTGTGGCCATCTTGGTGAGACATAATCTTTACTCTAGGAAAGCAGAGGAGATAGTTTGTTGATTAGGTTCAGCCACAATTTATGCAAGTTCCATTCTATTCTGATGTGCTGGTTCTGTTTTCTTATAAAAACAGGAATCTGTAGGAATTGCGAAAGCACTAGCTGCGAAAAACAGATATGAGTTGGATTCAAATTCAGAGGTATAAACTCTATGGATAAAGAAAATCAAGTTCTAGCACAATTGTTACCATCAAATTTGCTCAACTCAACATCTCATGGCCAGTGAGAGTTCTAATTTGTTTGTCCTGTGACTTGACAGTTGTTTGGTCTTGGTGTCGCAAATATACTTGGATCCTTATTTTCTGCATATCCTACTACAGGTATGGTAACTTAACTTTTAAGATGAGGAAAACCAGAAACCAGTGACATTATGTAATGCCCATCAATTTCAAAACAAATGTGACAATTCCTAGGAAATATGGTTTCTTTGATGAATCTTTTAATTCCCTAAATTCATTATGTAGGGTCCTTTTCTAGGTCAGCGGTGAATAGTGAAACTGAAGCCAAGACTGGTCTATCAGGCCTTATAACAGGAATCATCATTGGGTGTTCTCTTCTGTTCTTGACTCCAGTGTTCAAATATATACCACAGGTAGGCCTTGGTTATTGATACTTCCACGGTCTAGTACCCTTTTCTACTTTTCGTAAATTCCTTCTAAACCTGAAACATAGTTGGATTCTGAAACTGATATCTGGCTTCTAACTCCAGCTTGTTTTCCAAATTCACAGTGTGCTTTAGCTGCAATAGTGATCTCTGCTGTGAGTGGCTTGGTAAGTTCAAATCAACACACAAGAAAAGAATCTGGGATGTGTACCTGCCTTTTGATATAGAGCAAAAATACTCTTTCTTGACGTGTACCTTTTTAGGTGGACTATGAAGGGGCTATCTTCCTGTGGCGTGTGGACAAGAGAGATTTTACACTTTGGACCATCACAAGCACCACCACATTGTTCTTTGGAATAGAGATCGGAGTCCTCATTGGTGTGAGTATGTTCAGATTCACATAGCTTTATTCCTGGCCCTTATCATATTCCTTTGTTAGTATTGTAATGATTGGTATTTCAGGTTGGTTTTTCACTTGCATTTGTTATCCATGAGTCTGCAAACCCTCATATAGGTAAAGATGAGTTTATTCTCAATTAACTGTTTTGTTTCTTAGTAAGGTTTAATACTCATATTCTTGATTACATTCCAATACCATATGTTTGGCAGCTGTCTTGGGGCGTCTTCCAGGGACTACTGTGTACAGAAACATGGAGCAGTATCCAGAGGCATACAATTACAACGGGATTGTGATTGTTCGCATCGATGCTCCCATATATTTCGCCAACATAAGCTACATCAAGGACAGGTTGAAAAATCGACATTTTGGTTCCCGACTTGCCTTGTGCTATAATCCACAAAAAGTCCAACACATCACTGTTTTTTCCAAATTTGCAGGCTTCGTGAGTATGAAGTATCCATTGACAAACACGTGAACAAGGGACCAGATGTAGAGAGGGTCTACTTCATTATCTTGGAATTGTCTCGTAAGTCCAACGTTTCTGATTCACTGTTGGAACCTTACATAGTTCGTTAACGGATAAATGGGTATTAAGCTTATAAGTTGGATCCAACGCAGCTGTGACATACATAGACTCAAGCGCCGTAGAAGCCTTGAAAGAACTATACGAGGAGTATAAAACAAGAGACATTCAGGTACAAACCTGATATCACAATACTTATTTTTGCTTTATACTTTTCGAGAACACCTTGATGATGGTTTTTCAAATGGATCCAGCTTGCGATTTCGAACCCGAACAAAGAGGTTCTCTTGACATTAGCGAGATCAGGCGTTGTGGAGCTTATTGGCAAAGAATGGTACTTTGTGAGAGTACACGATGCTGTCCAAGTCTGTCTTCATTACGTAGAGAGATCAAACCAAAAACAACTTACAACAAATGTTGAAGAGAGCAGCAATTCAAGCTTGTGGAGAAGGTGTGGCCCGAATAACGCGTCACACAGTGAAGTTGAATCCGATGGTAAACTTGTTTTAAAGGAGCCATTGTTGTTCACCGAGAAATAAGGTTTGCATAAAAGAACATTATACGGTTCTCCTAGGTCTATAATTTATACGATGCCCTTTCATTCGTCCACGTGTACGGTGAATATGACGTCTATGAATGAACCGAAACACAATTAAAAGGGTCGACAATTTGTTTACCCTCAATAGTAGCTACCCACATTGAATTTCCCTGAACTCTTACATTCTACATATAAACCCCTGAATTTACAAATTTTATGATTGTCCATCCGAACTCATTAAAATCTAACTAATTCTACATTTGGCCAAAATTGTAATTAATATAGTAATTCATTGTGTTCAAATAAATCCGATTATGATTTTAATCTCGTCTGATTACGATTCAAAATCGCAGATCTAAGATTTCTATACTTTTTGCGTGTTAGATCCACGTTTTTGGATCGTAATCGGACGAGATTCAAATCATAATCGGGTTTATTCGAAAACAATTAATTACTATATTAATTGCAATTTTGGCCAAATGTGGAATTAGTTAGATTTTAATGAGTTCGAGTGGACAATCATAAAATTTTGTAAGTTCGGGGGTTTATATGTAGAGGGTAAAAGTTTAGGGAATTCAGTGTGGATATCTACTCTTCGGGGTAAAAAAATCTTTAACCCAATTAAAATGTAGTTTACAAATCTAAATCTGCTACTATACCGTTATTGTATTGAATAGACCAGACCAAACCTAATACAACTAACTATATACTCAGATTTGGTTCGATTTACGTTGTTTTCTATGAGTTTTGTAATTGTTTTGTGTAAAAAGTTTACAATTATATTTAATACTCAATTCTATATCTATCCAAAAACCATAAAAAATAATAATAATTATATATCTATCCTGTGAGTCCAAAAACAATGGTGGTTTGGGCTTTCGATCGTTACAGAATTTCAACAAGGCATTGTTGGCAAAACAGTATTGGAGATTATCACAATACCCTGATTCACTCGTGGCACGAGTGTTAAAAGGGAGATATTTTCCGCGGGTCCACCCCTTTATGGCAAAAAAACCTTACGCCCCTTCGTTTGGGTGGAGAAGTATTTACTCGACAAAAGAGATCCTAAAAAGAGGAATGAGGAAAATACCGGGGAGAAAAAGTGAGATGGCGACTCGGGAGGATGATTGGGTACCGGATCCGGACCCACGGCCACCAAGGTAGGGGAAGAATATTATTTCCGGACTAAAAGTAAAGGAATTGATCAATCGGAATACGACAGAGTGGGATTGGGGGGCATTAACGGCTACAACAAACGCAAGAGATAGACAGTTGATTGGTAGTATGGTCATTAGTAAGAGAAGTGAGGGAGATAGGTGGATATGGCATTATTCACGATCCGGAAGGTACACGGTTAAATCGGGATACCACCTTTGCCTACAAATGAGTAGAGGCGCGGACTTTGACGGCCCATGGGGGCCCAATACTAATGACACGAAAGCGCAAGTATGGAAAGTGAGATGCCCACAAAAGTTGAAACACTTCTTGTGGCAAATTGTATCAGGAACCCTTAGCGTAAGGGAAAAACTAAACTCGAGGGGTATACACTGTGAAACGGTGTGCCCGCGATGTGAAGAAGAGATAGAAACGATCAATCATATGTTCTTTGAGTGCCCTTGGTCATTATACACATGGGGAGTATCACCGGTTAATATTACTCACGAATTCCCACGAGGAGGCATTTATACCAATATGGATTACATGCTATTGAGAAGTCGAAAAGGGCGAGGACAACAACGAGGAGTGGAATGTTACCCATGGATAATGTGGTATTTATGGAAAGCACGAAATCGAAAAGTGTTTGAAGACGTGGATGTTGATCCCCGGAAATCGTGGATCGAGCAAGTAAGGAATCAAAGGCATGGTTTGATGCACGAGATGCAGGGAGAATATTCCGATTCTTAGAACTTTCACCGCGATCGATACTATACAAGCAACGGAGCCGGATAAAGTGTGTCGAGTGGATGGTTCGTGGAAAAACACGGAGACAATGGAAGGGGTTGGATGGATTTGCGGAACAATGACGGCTCGACTTACATGATGGGATTCGAGGGAAGTAGACGGGGCCTCTCACCCTTACGAGCGAGTTCGAGGCTTTACTTTGGGTTATGGAAGTCATAAAGGCTAGAAATATTGGTTGTCAGATATTTGAAACAGATAGCACGACATTAGTTGCAATCCTGCAGGCTCCCACTGAGTGGCTGCGTTTTCCACTATGTTAGAAGAGTTTGAAGCCTTACTTGATCACTTTCCCCACTTTCGGATAAAGAACATACCACGAACAAGGAACATGCAAGCAGATAGGTTGGCTCGGGCAGGAAGAAGTCAAGGAAGTACAGCGTATGTGAGCGACACCCTCCCAAACTGGCTTAACAACATCAACGAAGTGGTGTAGTTTTTTTCCTTTAATTCGATGTAATAAAAAAAAAAAAATTATATATCTATCCTTGAAAGAGACTGCGACGCAGCCCACGTTAAAAAGTATCAGAGACCTAGTCAAAGCTTTTTATTATATGGAACTGTTGATGTTTTCATTTTCAATAATTTGTAATACGTGGCACGTACTTTCAGATAAAAACATTGAATTTACCCAGAAAAGAGAGAAAGTCATTGTGCGTTGTGTGAAGTTTTCTATGCTACAGGTAGATTATTAAATATCTTTGTATGATTTATTGGTGCGTCGCTATAACATTAAATGAGAAATGTTATACGTTACCTTAAGTCATATTAGATAGTTCTCCATTTTTTAAAAAAGTAGATCAAGAACCTGCCTCATATAAATCAAAACATATATTATTAATAAATACTCTACAAAAGGAGCTTAAAATGCTTCATTAAGCACTTTTCATTATAGGGTGCTTATTAATAATACATGTTTTGATTTAATTTAATACTGAAATACACAAAAAATACACAAACACTCTACATAAACACCTTTCAAAAGCAAGGTCTTACCTGTCTTATTTAGATTTAAGATTCTCACTATACCCAAGACCACTTTTTTCATTTTTTAGTTATATTATTTGTTTTTTTTGTTAACATTCATAATGGTATAGTTTTTTTCTTTTTGATAATTCGTAATTAAATAGTTAGGCACCTTTATTTTTAAAGTCGCCACGTTATGTACGTATTCTTGACTATTCTCAAAACTCTTTTGACTTTTATACAGATAAATCAAGCCCTATATTTTAATGCATATTAAGATCATATCCAGTGGAGTCTCTTAATGGAGTTTTTCAGAGTAAAAATACATAAAACAATAAAGAATAAAGGAATAGAGGAAGAGACGTTTCTAAAAATATGTTTCTTGAGATATTTTTTAACCGATAAAAACGTCAATTAATTCTCAAGTTACCAAAATATATCATTTTATTCTTCACCTTCATGTTAATTCTCCAATTGAAGTTGATCAAGTCAATTTATACACCGATTTATTCAACGTTAAATTGAAGTTAACGACGGTAATAACACCGTGAACGATTGACTAAATCGGTGTCTAAATTGGCTTGAGCTTGATCAACTTCAATTGAAGAATTATTTGGCCTAATTGGAACTTAGAGAATAAAATGGCTGATTTTGACAACTTGGATAATAAATTGGTGTTCAATTAAAAACATTTAACATTATAGAGTATTAATTTATATATTTCATATGTGGTTATTAATTTATAGAGTATTAATTTATAGAAGTTCTACTATATATTGAAAGATTTAAAACAACCAATAATATCATGCCACATCAAAGTTCAAAAATTAAAAAGAGAGAATTACAAAAGTATACCCTTTAAATTATGTTTCACAAAACTACACCATTTAAAATTTCTTCACAAAACTACATCTAAACACTAAAAATTAAATGCAAATTAACCATAACCTCATTATCATTATACCCTAAACACTAATTAGCAAACCCAAATGATATTTTTTAAATTTTGGTGAAGTTTTTTATTGGTAAATTAGTAAAATTTTGAAAGAATGTAAATATGAGAAAAAGTTGAATTAGGTAGATTTTTATAAATGAAAGGATGAAATGGTGTAATTTTCAATTAAAAATTAAAGAATTTATCAATTTTGAAAAGTTGTCAAAATATGTCATTTTATTTCCCAAGTTACCAAAATATGTCATTTTATTTCCCAAGTTACCAAAATATGTCATTTTATTTCTCAATTTATACACCGATTTAGTCAATTGTTCACGGTGTTATTACCGCCGTTAACTTCAGTTTAACGTTGACTAAATCTGTGTCTAAATTGGATTTGGTCAACTTCACTTGGGAAATTAATTGGTCTAATGTCAAATTGAGGAATAAAATGACATATTTTGATAGTTCGCGAAATTAATTGACGTTTTCCAAAAAGTGTTAAAGTTATGTTTTATCCATGTCTTCGTTTATTATTGGTAAAGTTACCTTATTGTTGAAAATATTAATTTAATTCTTCTAAATATGTTTAATTAATTTATTATTGAAAATATTAATTTAATACTGTTAAAAATCTTTCCATCGTGTAGCTGGAGATGCTCTAAGATAATCGATTAATGTGTTTTCAGGCCTCCCGAACTTCCACGACGTGATATCCATTTATTACATTCTAATATTTGTATGCTATGTTTAATCTTTGTATAAATAGTTTTCAGTTTCTAATATTTTTGATATATGATACTTTAATCATATAAACAAGAAAATATTTATCATCAACAAGCAACCTTTAACTACGTTGACATTTGTTGTTGCCCATAGCCATAATCTACTGTTTAAAATTGGATTTTCTTTTCTTGTCATTAGCATTTCTAGTTAGTATATATATAACCCCTAGCTACTTGTCTTCTCAAAAACACCATAATTAAGAAAAAAGACTACCAATGAAGACTTATCTACTTCTCTTTCTAATCTTCTCACTTCTCTTATCATTTTCCTTAGCCGAGCAATGTGGTCGTCAAGCAGGAGGAGCACTTTGTCCTAACGGTCTTTGCTGCAGCGAGTTCGGATGGTGCGGTAACACCGAACCTTATTGTAAACAGCCTGGCTGCCAAAGCCAGTGCACTCCCGGTGGGACTCCCACCGGAGATCTTTCCGGTATCATTTCAAGATCTCAGTTTGGTGATATGCTTAAACATAGCAACGACGGTGCTTGTCCCGCTAGAGGTTTCTACACTTACGACGCCTTTATCGCCGCCGCTAAGTCTTTCCCAGGCTTTGGCACCACCGGAGACACCGCCGCTAGAAAGAAAGAGATCGCCGCTTTCTTTGGTCAAACATCACACGAAACCACCGGTACATATTTTGGATTTTTCATATATAATAAGTTTGTTTTGTAAAAGTCAAACAAAAATAAAGAATTTTTTTTTTTTTTTGGGCAAATAAAGAAATTATTGTTTGGTTTTTCTAACTAAAAACACACGTAAAATATTTAATATTATTGTCTCATTGTATAAACAAAGCCTCGAAAATGTTTAAATTTTTTAAAAACTATATATACACTCTAATTATTACTAAGTATATTAATTTATTAAACAAATGTAAAGTCGTGACTATATATTAATACGAAAATAACGGTTAAGTTTTTTTGCATGAATTAAGGTGGGTGGGCCACAGCACCGGACGGACCATACGCATGGGGTTACTGTTTCAAACAAGAACAAAACCCTTCTTCAGACTACTGTTCACCTAGCGCCACGTGGCCATGCGCGTCCGGCAAACGCTACTACGGAAGAGGACCCATGCAGCTGACGTGGAACTACAACTACGGGCAGTGTGGTCGAGCAATAGGAGCCGATTTACTAAACAACCCTGACCTCGTCTCCAACGACGCGGTCATAGCTTTCAAAGCCGCTATTTGGTTTTGGATGACTCCTCAGTCACCTAAACCGTCGTGCCACGCGGTCATCGCGGGCCAGTGGCAGCCTACAGACGCTGACCGCGCCGCGGGGAGGGTACCTGGTTATGGAGTGATTACCAATATTATAAACGGTGGATTAGAGTGTGGACGTGGTCAAGATTCTCGAGTCGCGGATAGGATTGGGTTTTATCAGAGGTATTGTAATATATTTGGGGTTAATCCTGGTGGTAATCTTGATTGTTACAATCAAAGGTCCTTTGCTTCTGTTAATTACTTTCTTAATGCTGCTATTTAATAACATAATTATCATGCAGCTTTGTATCCAAAACAATAAAGGAACAAATTAAATAAAACTCGTATATTTTCGATTATGTTTAAATGGGCTTTTAAATGGGCTTTTGGTAGATAAATCAAAGGGTTTATTAGGTAATGGACCATTTTATGAAAAATAATATAAAAAGTAGACCATGCCACTATTCACAATTGTGAAATAGTCCTGTGGGTCAAGTTGTGTAATATGGGTTTGTGTAATATAATTTGATGAGGAATTGTAGACTATTTTAATAAATTAGCAATTTACCCTTGCGTATATATGTTTTTGTGTATTTCTTTTTTTCTTTTTTTTCTATTTTTTTTTTCTCACGTTTCTTCCTTCTTTCTCTTTCTTTCTCTTTCTTTATCTTTTCTCTCATATATTCTCTCTTCTTTCTTTTATTTTCTCTTGATTCAAATTCATATTTTATTTTTTCAAGTTTTATTTTTTTTTATTCATGTTTCTTTCTCTTAATTGCATCCAATAACATCCATTTGCACATTTTAGCGGACGGTGTACAATTGCTGGATGCCAGATTTAATTCATCTGTACAGTGTACGTAACTCACTTGGTGTATATATATGAAAGTATTTGTATAGGATAATGGTGTGTATATGAGCATTAAATGTGGTGCAAGATATGTTGACTTGTGTAAGTTTTTGTTTGAGAACATTAAATGTGTTTCGCTTTTTATTTTATTTTTCTTTCTTTATGTTTATAGGTAAAAATGTAAACTATTTATTAATTTTTCTTTTTATTTTGCATTTTATCATGTTTTTCGCTAGATATTGTAGTAAAATCGTCCATTATATGGTATAATGGATGTTAGATTATGCACTAGATTGTACAGATGAATTTAATTTGTACGTACAATCAGGTGTACGCTTAAATGCATAGTCGAATTGTCCTTTGAACTGTATAGTCAAGAGTATAATCAAATAGTCTACTAGATTATACGAATTTTATCCTCTAGAGAAATATCCACCAGATAAACATCCACTGGTGGATTGTACAATGAATGTTATCCGCTAGAAAAACATCCACCAGTGGAATATAATTTGTACAACGGATGATATCCATTAGAGGAACATCCACTAGAGAAACATCCACTAAAGAAAACATTACTAGAGAAACATTCATTATACGAATGTTAAACGTCGTAATTAACCATAGTAAGTGCAAATCGATTTCAGGATATTTGCCAACATAATATATTGTACAATGGATGATATCTATTAGAGAAATATCCGCTAGAAAAACATCCGTTAGAGAAACATCCACTATAAATAGACAAACTAGGATTTAACCCGTGGTACACCACGGGTTTATGTTTTTTACAAATAGTTTTATATATACAGTTAATTTATAAGTTTGCAATATTTTTTCTGTTTTTGTAAAATAAATAAAAATATTCAGAATTTCTAAAGAGTATTTTGTTCTTTTATTGTTTATGCAAATAAATATATAATGAGAATTAAATTTTATATAGCAAAATCTTAATATAATTTGTAAGTTGGTTTATTCCAAACTATTATAAACTATAAAAATTAAGGATGGACAAAACTTCCGGATTCGAAATACCGAACCCAAACCAAACCGAAATCCCCAAATAAATACCGATCCTAAAAACAAATAACTCGAATGTATATGGAAATTTACTACCATAATACCCGAAATCGAATCTGAACCGAACTCAATTTTTTAGAACTAAACTAAACTACTCTAACTACCCATAAATTATTTAAAATAATAATTATTATAATTATATTTGAAGTACATAATTGGAACCAAACCGAAATTAAAGAACCGAAACCGTTCCAAAAATAAATAACCCGAACGAATTGAGAAATTTACTACCTGAAAATCCGAAGCCAAAACAAATTTATAGATTTGAACCCGAATTATCCGAAATTTGTTTATGATAAAGTTAAATCATTATTTTCAAACTTCTTGTCATTTATCTAGAATTTTTTCATAAACCGAACCCGTTAATAAATAATTGTTATGCTAGTGTTAATTGATTTAAACAAACTTTATCTATGTTCAATATAGATGTTTATTAACATTTAAAATATTAATATAAATAGAAACTTATAATATGGAAAATGATTATATATAAAAACTAAACTATATTTTTTTAAAAAAATATTTATATTCCGAAAATTTTTATAGACCTCTGTAAGAAAAATAAAAAGATTATATCAAAAATATCATAAATATGAAATTAGTGGTTGGTTTTATGTTTAAAATCGGTTTTATTGTTTTTGTTGATATTTAATTTAATTTTAAAAAGTATATATATAGAATGAGATATGTTTGTGTGTAAATTTCACATAACTCTTTAAGTGAGTTTAAACCCAATGACATAGTATGTAGTTAAGTGAGTTTTTTTGCAAAAGTTCAAAAAAATACTTCAATAGTAATAATATATATATTTTTATTATATATTTCGTATAAAAAAATTTAAATATAATTTGTAAGTTGATTAGACCAATAATTTGAAATTTATTATATTTAGGATTCGAAAATACCCGGATTTAAAATACAAACCGAAACCTAATCAAAATACACAAATCATATTATGCGATTTACCCAAATTTATTTAAATTATAATTATTTTGATTATATATATATATATATATAAATAATTGTTGTTAACATATTCTAAATATGTAATATAAGATTTAAATTTTAGTAGAATTGCAATTTCTTCTTTTTTGTTTATAATCGAACCGGAATCGAACTCGTTAACAAACTATTTTTTATTTTTTATTGTTTTATATTTTTAACAAAAAATTGTTTCAACTCGTTTTTAAATTCTTAATAATATTAATTAAACCTGTTTTGATTTAAATAAAATTTTAATGGTAGTTTTTATAAAAAAACTATGTAATAATGTATTTATGTGAATTACATATTTTTATTTTGTTTTTCAAATATTTTTTACGTAATTTCTTTAATATTTTTTATTTATTTTTCGAAATGATTGTAATATTTCCTTATTTGGTTTTTCGTAATTAAATGTTCAAAAATATTTCCTTTTATGCTCAATGACGTAATGTGTAAATAAGTGTGATTTTTTGGACATGTTCAAATTAATACTTCAAAAATAATATAGTGATGAGAGAAAAATAGATGAGAGAGAAGAGGAAAAAAGATAGATAACTAAAGGAGAAAAATTAGAGAAGAAGAAAAGAGATAAAAGATAAGAGAGAAAATGAAAGAGGAGAAGAAAAGAGAAGATGAGAGAAAAACGGAATTAGAGAGAGAAGAAAGAGGGAAAGAGAAGAGAGAGAAAAAAAAGAGAGAGAATGAGAGAGGAGAAGAAAGAGGAGAAGAAAGAGGAGAGAGAGATGAAAAGGAGGAGAGATGAAAAAGAGGAGAGATGAAAAGGAGGAAAGAGATGAAAAGAAAAAAAAGATAAAAAAGAAGAAAATGAATAAAAAAATAAATATAAACAAATGACATAATTGTAATATATGTATGTTATATACCCATATTTGTCAATTACAATTGATAGGAAAGAGATATAAGATGGGACCTACGGACTATTTACTTAATTATAAATAGTACCCGATCTTATTTTCAATTACTTTTGAAAAATGGTCCAATAGACCAAATATCTCTAAATCAAAAGGCGATATAACCAGTGCCGACATGAAACCGGTTTAAATTTAAACTAAACCACGACCGTAACCGATACCTTTTTGACAATTCAACGACTAAAGAGTAAAAATCAAAGAGTAAAAGCACGGAAATATCTAAAAAATACAGCACCGAACCAAATAAAGGCAAAAAAAAAATGAAAAGCCGTTTCTCACTCTTCTTCTTCATCGTTTTCTCTCTCTCCGTCTTCGTTACCTCTCTGATCGCTAGCGATTCAAGGTTCTGCACAGAAGTTATGGCTTTGCTCGGCGGCGTTCGCGATGTGCCTGCTAATCAGAACAGTGGCGAGGTCGAGAGTCTCGCTCGTTTCGCTGTCGATGAGCACAACAAAAAGGAGGTTTCAGTTTTCTCTCATCATCTTCGATTTCTCCTATCTCTCTTTATGTGTTTTCTGCTAATGATATTTGTTTGATCCATATCGCGATTAGAGTAATTTCTCCGAATTTTAACTCTCGATCTCGCTTTATTAGTTACAGTGCATAGTTTCATGTGAATGTTTTCAAGTGTAGATCTACATCTGATCTGATCTTTGAATGATTTTTTGTGTTTATTAGTGTGTTTTGATTTTACTGTTGTAGAATGCACTGCTTGAGTTTGTGAAAGTGGTGAAGGCGAAAGAACAAGTAGTTTCTGGTACGCTGCATCACCTGACTCTTGAGATTATAGAGGCAGGGAAGAAGAAGCTTTACGAAGCCAAAGTGTGGGTGAAGCCATGGTTGAACTCCAAGGAGTTACAGGAGTTTAAGCCTGCAAATGATGCCCCTACAATCACTTCCTCCGATCTTGGCTGCAAGAAAAGTATGAATATGACATTGATTAGATTTGATCATAACTATTGTGGTTAATAAGTAAGATTTGATCATGAGATTTGGGTTTTTTTTGTGTGGATCAGATGAACAAGAATCTGGATGGAGGGAAGTTCCGGGAGATGATCCAGAAGTGCAGCACGTTGCTGATCATGCTGTTAAAACCATCCAGCAAAGGTCTAACTCCTTGTTCCCTTACGAACTTCAGGAGGTTCTTCATGCTAACGCCGAGGTATGTCTTTTCCTTCACAACACTCATCTTCATTCTATAAGTAGTGCAAGAGTTCATCATAGACTTTGGAACTAAACAAACTTAGATGTAGTGAATATGAATTGTTATTCAAGTTAGTAGCAAAGACTTTAAGCATTATTGTTTCTTCTTGACAAGAGACCAGAGCCTCAATGAAAAAAATATTGTGGACGCAGGTGACTGGCGAGGCTGCAAAATACAACTTGCTTCTGAAGTTGAAAAGAGGAGACAAGGAAGAAAAGTTCAAGGTGGAAGTTCACAAGAACCATGAAGGTGTTCTTCATCTTAACCACATGGAGCAACACCATGACTAGAGGCTTCTCTCTTCCGTTTATGTAATCTTGTGTGTGTTTGCTTCTACTCTGTAAGATATGTTAGCTTCTGATGCAACTACAAACCTTTAAATAACATATCAGGAGAATAAATAAAGTTTGTTTAGAGGTGCGTACAATCTTTGATTCTTACAAGAAATAGAAGCAGGGAGAAGATCTTGACGACAGAAGAAGCACTTTTCTAGACAGACCACTAAATGCTGCTACTATATTTATGTCCTAACGTGCTGCTTTGTCTTAGTCTTCTTCGTCATAATCTTCCTCTTCCTCATCTATCCTCTTACCCAGACTCGCAAGCTGTGCTGGATTCATTTTACCCATTTCCATTAGAGGCCACTCCGGATATTCCTCTGAGGCTACGGCTGTGGCTACAGCGGTTGAGGCGGGTGCTAGTTTGGCCTCGTTTAGATCGAGAGATTCAGCATTGAGATCAAAGTCAATGCCTTCTTTTGGACTTTGAAGTTGTTGTTTGGTGTCTTGGTTAGTTTCGTTCTCCTTATCGTTCTCTTGTGGTGACGACACTGACACATTCATCTGGTTACTATCCTGAGGAGGTGGCTGATCAACCATGGTGGTCTCAAGATCAATCTCCCGGTTCAGATTATCTCTTTCGGCTGCTCTGGCAACTCGTCCACCACGTCCTCTTCCTCGTCCTCTCCCTCTAACACCCCTCCCACTGGGCTTAGCATTCCCCATCTCTTGCTGCAATGATTAGCACAATACCAACAACAAATCAATGATATGACTCATATTGTCATGGGTAATTTTACCCTACCCGAACCCGAAAAAAACCTGCCATGAAAAAACCCGGATAGGGTAAAGTCTTGGTAGGTAACCCAAACTCTACCCTATACAATTTAGGGTAACCCGCGGGTACCCGCTTCAATTTTAAAATGAGAAATTTTTTAGAATATCATCAAAATAAGTTTTTGTTTTAAAAAGACCATTAAAAAGTTTGTATAACAAAAATACCAATAAAATGTTTTTTATAACAAAATACCATAAAAACAGTAGTTTACAAAAATACCACAAATATAAAAAACGAATTTTAACACTTTTAGATTTTTAAATTTTTTCATTTGGGTTCGCTATATAGTGTTTAGGGTATAGTTTTGAAGGGGTAGGGTATACCTTTTTGGAGGTTTTGGGTGTAATTTTAAAATTTTAAGATTTGTGGTATTTATGAGAAAAAACTTTTTAATGGTATTTGTAAAATTTTCAAAAATCTGTGCTAATTGTGTTAAAAAAACATTTTTAGTGGTATTTGTAAAACTTTCAAAAATTTGTGCTAATTGTGTTAAAAAAACATTTTTAGTGGTATTCATAAATACCACAAATCTTAAATTTTCAAAATTACACCTAAAACTTTCAAAAAACTATACCATACCTTTCAAAACTATACCCTAAACATTATATAGCGAACCCAAATGAAAAAATTTAAAATCTAAAAGTGTTAAAATTCGTTTTTTATATTTGTGGTATTTTTGTAAACTAATACTTTTTGATGGTATTTTTGTTATAAAAAATATTTTAATGGTATTTTTGTTATAAAGACGTTTGTAATGGTATTTTCAAAACAAAAACTTATTTTGATGGTATTTTAAGGAATTTCTCTCTCTAATTTTTCTTTCTAATTTATTGATTTTAAAAATCTCACGGGTACCCGAAACCCAATAAGGTAAAACCCGACTAAGACTTAGGGTAAATAAAACCTGCCCATTTTCAACCCTATTAATTTTAACAAATAAAATCAGGTCATGGGGACTTAACTTTTACATCGGGTCACGGATACCCAATGGGTAATTACCCATCTTTAACATCCCTAGATATGAGAGAGCTTCACACGAATACACATTAAAATGAATGGACCACAAGGAAGCTCACCGTTCTGAGTTTCTTAGCTTCTTCGTCGCTGTCATTCACCTCGTCACTGATAGGCTTCCTGATTACAAAAACAATTTTCCGTTAGCTTGAGTTGACACAGGCTTATCATATAAGAATGTATGGAGGCAAGAGAACCAACCTTCTCTTGGAGATGCTGCGATCCTCCATAGTAACATCACCGTGCCCAGGGCCTTGCCCTTGCGTATGGCCATAGTCCGGCACCTTGCTCACAACTTCTCTCAGAAAATCAAACACATTATATCTTTCCACACAATTTTTTCTGTAAACAACAAAACTTTAATAAACGGCCAATCAACTGTATGAGGAAAAAGAGCAAAATGAACTTAATATCAAATTTGTGGTATATAGTTTTGTAACATTAACAACAGCCTCTCGGTGTTGGACACAGTCAAAATAGAGCCTATGAGTTGGAAGCTCTTTCGCTTATCAGTTATCAACATCATGTTAACTCTCAAACCAGAATACCAATAGCTAAAGTGTCTAAAAGCTCGGGAATTTAAAATGATTCAAGCAAAAACCTTTTTATGCTCTTTAGGCATGACAAAGTTGGAATGCAGAGAGAAGCAAAAGTAATAGTTAATCAATCTGTTACTTACAGGTGCAATGAGCTCACAGTTTTGGCTCCTCTTTCGAGTGTAATCTCATATGTACGATCACAAAGGTCTTGCAAGAACAATTCCAAAGATTTTGCTGTAATAACAGAAATATTAGCGAAAAATTACAAGAACCAACAATGGCCTTTTAAACTGAAGTCAACTATAGCAAAATGACTTACAAACTAAGACGGGCACAGCCAAAGCTATCTTGCCAACATCCTCATCAGCTTGCATAATCTTTTTAATACGAGCCTGAAAAATTTCACACCGAAACAAACACAATTTGTAAGCGGCAAGAAAGACTGCCTCGCTAAGCAAATCTTAAAGCAAATAGCAAAGATGAGAAATACTAAGCGTGCTCACTACAATCATCAATTCATCATTATAAAAATAATAGTTAGCACTCAAACGCAAAGTTGAATTATGTGAATAACCATATGTATATACATCTTAAGCCATCATCAACACTATCTTAACTTATGAAGTCGTTCAAGGTTTCTTACAATAATCCTGTAATAACACAACCTAACCTATGCAAATCACCAATCCCGTATGTTCCTCACAGAAGAGAGAATCATTCCATAGCGGATCAATTTCTCCAGAAATGAGATAACTAATCAAAATTTGTCTTAGAACAAAGGATCTATCCCCAATAGTGTTGAAAAATCCGATTCAAAAAGCAACAAATCAAGTAGTTTCCCGACAAAATAGACTTTCGACTCATAATCAATCGGAGAAGAGAAAATTACAGCTGGGAAACGAGTATCGAGCTTCTTCCTCATGTTTCAAAATCCCAATCCAGAAACACGTGAAAACGCGAAACCACCAAAACAAAAATAAAGTAAACCGATGCTTCGACGGCAGATCTTATATACAGAGACTACGTTATTAGATCTGACGATGATTCTTCGTCTACCTCATGGATACGCACACTTCCAGTTCCAGATCCGGCGACGGCGGCTTCCTTCTTTACGATCTCCGTTTTATAGAAAATAAAATAAATATATACGTGTATCGCAAATACTATTATTAAGAGTAATTTAACCGCGTTTTAGTAAGGGTAAAAGAGTCATTAGCTTATAAAGACGCGCAAAAAAAGAAGCAAAGAAAAATATCACTTTCCCTTACCTGTGGTCTTCTTCTTCTTCAATTTTGGACTTTGTATCGCCGACACCGATAAACACCGATGGTTCCTTCGCCGTCGAATCCGCAACAAATACAGCAATTCCTATCGTCGGTGCTATCTCAGCGAGGTCCTAACTCCGTTCCTTACGATGAATCAACCAAGTGGTTAATCCGGCAACATCTTCTCAACCTAATCTCTTCGTACCCTTCTTTAGAGCCCAAAACGGCGTCGTTTACTCATAACGATGGCCGCTCCGTTAATCTCCTCCAAGCGGACGGTACGATCCCGATGCCCTTTAACGGCGTAACATACAACATCCCTGTAATCATATGGCTTCTCGAGTCTTACCCTCGTCATCCTCCTTGCGTCTACGTGAACCCCACTTCTGATATGATCATCAAGCGACCTCACGCGCACGTGACTCCTTCAGGTCTCGTCTCTCTTCCTTATCTTCAGAATTGGGTTTACCCTAGCTCCAATCTCGTAGATCTAGTCTCTGATTTAAGCGCCGCCTTCGCTAGCGATCCGCCTCTTTACTCGCGACGCCGTCCTCAGCCTACGCCGTCTCCGCCTTTGTACGATCCGTCGATGACACGGACTTCTATGGCTGATCAGTCGTTGTTGTCTAGACCGTTTCCGCCGTCTCCTTACGGCGGCGGAGGAGGAAGCAGGGTGCAGGTACAGCACGTTCATCACCAGCAGCAATCGGATGACGCTGCGGAGGTTTACAAGAAAAACGCGATCAATAAGATGGTGGAGATGGTTCATGGCGATTTGGTTTCGATGAGGAGAGCTAGAGAAGCTGAGGCAGAAGAGCTATTAAGCTTGCAAGCGGGGCTAAAGAGAAGAGAAGAAGAGATCAATAGAGGCTTGAAGGAGATGGTGTTGGAGAAAGAAACACTTGAGCAGCAATTACAGGTTATCTCCATGAACACTGATATTCTAGACTCTTGGGTTAGAGAGAACCAAGGCAAAACCATGAATTTAGTTGATTTGGATGTGGATAATGCCTTTGAATGCGTCGACACACTCTCCAAGCAGATGTTGGAGTGTACCGCTCTTGATTTAGCCATCGAAGATGCTGTTTATGCACTGGATAAGTCGTTTCAAGACGGGGTTGTTCCGTTTGATCAGTACTTGAGGAATGTGAGGTTATTGTCGAGAGAACAATTCTTCCACCGAGCCACTGCTTCTAAAGTCAGGTCTGCTCAGATGGAGGCTCAGGTTGCAGCCATTGCAGGTAGGTTGCGTTCGTGAATGAAGTTTGCGGTTTTTTTCTTCTCTCGGGTTGGTGTGGCACAATGCTGGTTTATATAGTCTGAAGTTAGCACCTTTGAGGTGAATTCCGTGGCTATACATACACTTTGTGATGGTTCCTCTCTAAAGTTATAATGTTTATATACATCTACAGAAGATGTGGACATATACAGATTTCAATGGATCATTTCATTTTCTTCTTTGTTTAGTTTGTGACAAGAAGAGTCTTATCTTTTTTTTTGTGATCAATGACTACTTTTGGAAATCTTTCTGATGAATATTATTTGTCTAATTGAATTTTGAGAATGTTCAATGTGTGGTTTCAACTAAAACACCTGTAAGAAGAATAACTGTAAAAGCGAACACTAGATATTAAATATCAAATCACACTGAAATTCAACAACTTATGAGGTTTATACCGATAAAGAAAACATTAAAAACAAAAATTTGAGAATCTCTTACACATAAACTCAAAAGTGAAACAACATCTAAATTGAAAAGATTTATGGTTTAGGTGGTAAGCTCCATGATGGCAGAGACAATATCTCCCTCTGCAGCCTTGAGAGCCTTAACAGCCCTTGGCCTAGACACTCCTGCTTGTGTCATCACCAAATCAATGTCCTTTGGCTCGACTCCTTCCTCATCAACATCAGCCTCATCATCATCTTGCACCACTGGAGCACTTGAAGACTCTCCCTTTGAAATCATGTTGCTGAAATCAGGAGCCTTGAATTGCTCTGCTGCCTGTGACTGGATCTGAGAGCTCAAGTCTTCAATCTTTGCTTCTCCAAAGATCACATATGTGTCTGATGCCGGGCTCTTGAACACATCAGGTTTTGATATGACAAACATGATCTGTTTAAGAGAACAAAGCCCATACAAGCAATACATTTGAATGTGTTATGATTAAGAGGAACCAAAACAATTTTTTCAAGATAAAACACTAACATTCTTGCTCTTTTTGACGGTGACACGGCTAACACCAGTGATGGGTTTCATCCCGAGTTTCAGCATCGCTTTGCGACTCTTCTTCTCACTTCTGCTTTGTTTAGACTTACCTCCTGCCTCTCCATCTTGTCCTGTTTCACCAACCACAACTCAAAAATGACTCAACTAGAATGATCATTAACATACTAAGATATGTACCAAAGCATGTAATTAAGTAAAAGAACAAGCTTTAACAAAAGAAACCAAACAAAAAAGGACTTACCATCTGCCTCATCATCGTCTTCCGAATCATCCTCATCGTTATCATCATCGTCTTCAACTTCTGGCTTATCGAGCTACATACCAAACAAACACATCAGCCCACAGAAACTACACAGAATCATTCATATCTACAATACTAATCAATAGCTAAAAACTGATAATTCAAGGAGCTTAAAAACAACCCAGATCTAAAGCCAAACAGCTCTAATATAAGCATATACTAAGCTAAACAAGATCCGAGAGCAAACACAGTGAAAATCTGAATCTACTCTAGTTATTATCCAGCTACAGATAAACACAACAACAACAACAAAAACAGCGACAACAGAGAGAGAGAGAGAGAGAGAGAGAGAGAGAGAGAGAGTAAGAAGAGAGAGAATTACATCGATCTTCTGTTCTTCCAATTTGGCGGCGAGGATCTCTTTCTCTTCGGTCGTCATTATATATCTATTGAACTTAACGAAAGAGATAGAGATAGAGATAAAGAAAGAGAGAGATTCGTGATCTGTGCGGAAACACTAAAACCCTAGACACCTCTTAATGTAATAAAAGTGTATACAGAGAGCCGCTTGTTTATTATTATTGAAAATTAATTAAAAAAAAATCAAAAGGCCCAATAACTTATCTATTGGGCCTGCGATAAAAGTTGGTCTGATTATTTAGTTAAATAAAAGCCTAAACGTATTATGTGATCAATCGAACTCGCGGCCGCGTCTTTGCGACGTTAAAGAATTTGTCATCTGTGTCTTCTTCTTCTTTCCTCACCGGAGAGCTAAGCGGTCGAAATTACTCATACGACGGAAGACGGCGAGTTGCTCTGAAGCATGTCGAGGACACGTAGACAGACTGATTACAAATGCTTCCCACCTTCGATTCCCATTGTTATCGATAATGGCGCTTCTTACTTCCGTATCGGGTATCTTCATCGCATAAACCCTCAGTTCCTATCTTATCGCCAGCTCAGCTATACTAATTTTACACAAATCCGGTGAAAATAACTTTTGAATTCCCTCTTCTCTTGGGGGTTTCAGGTGGGCAGGAGAAACCGAGCCTCGTGTTGTTTTCCGCAATTTCGTGCAAAGACCCAGACACAAAGCTACAGGTCCTTGATTTTTATGTGCATTCTTCGAGATTCTCCGTGTTTAATGCTTTTGTGCTGTGTAATTTCTGGTTTGCTGCTAGAGTAAACAATGAGTCTAATGATAAGTTCCTTCCTATTCATGGTTAGAATAGTTTAATTTGTACTAGAACTGCTGTTTCCTTAGCTCAATGAATTTTTGGTTGTGATTTAGAGAGATATGATATGCCTTAAGCTTGGTTTTGCTTGAAAGCTGTTCTCTTGCTGCCTTGCTTCCTTATTCTTATCTATGTGTTTGTCTCCATGTGTAATGTTGTATTGATTTGTTTCTTCTTTCTTGTACAGGTGAAACGGTTACCATCGTTGGTGACCACGATCCTGCGATGATGAAGTACTTTGATTGCACTCGCTCAGGACCGCGTTCTGCTTTCGACAGCAATGTGGTTTATCAATTCGAGATCATGGAATATGTATGGATTCTAAAATGTTTTTATCCAATAACGAATTGTGCTGTTTCTCATTGAAGTTTTTCTTATGTTTCTCACTACTGTTCTGATGTTTTAAACTCATGTTGTGTTTCTATGTTAATGCCATCACCTAAGCTGCCTAATTGACTTTCTTGGTTTTTAGATTCTTGACTTTGCCTTTGACCGTTTGGGGGCTGATGGAGCAACGGTATGTCCTAAATCTTTCTTTCATATTGATTTAGAGTTTCATTGGTTTCCTTGTCAGAATCTTGTGTCTTGCTTTAACATTATTTGATGGCTTGGCAGATTGATCATCCGATCCTGATAACAGAATGTGTTTGTAACCCCGTTTATTCTCGAAGCAAAATGGCAGAACTGTTGTTTGAGACTTATGGAGTTCCTGCAGTTGGTATGAATCAGAGTTATTTTTTTTGGTATCTGAATTTGGTTGCCTTATTGTAACAAATGTTTGATATAATGGTTAGGACTTCTCTTGTGTAGTGTTTTCTTAACTGTCTTGGTTTTCACAGCATTTGGAGTGGATGCTGCTTTTAGCTACAAGTACAATCAATTACATGGAATATGTAAAAAAGATGGACTTGTTGTCTGTCCTGGCTTCACTACAACACACAGCATTCCGGTATATATCTATGACTATATTGGATGGAAGCTGGTGTCAACCATGTCTCAAATCCATCATGGTGTGATAATGCGTATCTGTTTATTGATCTTATACATGGTTTCATTGTTTACAGTTTGTTGACGGAGAACCTTTTTATAAAGGTTCATGCCGAACTAATATTGGTGGATATCACGTCACTGAGTATTTAAAGCACCTTTTGTCACTGAAGTACCCTTTTCATTTGTAAGTGTTTCCACTAGATCTATCTTCTGAATATGATTCCCCACATTTCAAAATTTGATAGTTTTTTCTGCCAACTTCATAAAAGGTCTAGGTTTACGTTGGAGAAAGCTGAAGATTTGAAAGTGGAACACTGTTATATCGCTCCTGACTACGCTACTGAAGCTCGGTTATTTCAAGTAACTTGATTATCAATTTCT
The DNA here is from genome assembly GCA_963556525.1 of Cochlearia excelsa. Classification (NCBI taxonomy): domain Eukaryota; kingdom Viridiplantae; phylum Streptophyta; class Magnoliopsida; order Brassicales; family Brassicaceae; genus Cochlearia; species Cochlearia excelsa. The sequence continues at coordinate 34,609,732 of OY748330.1, forward strand.
CTTTGTCTTCTCTTATATAATTTGTGACAGTAGTAAACTAAAATCACATGATCAGGAAGGAACAAATGAAGCTAAAGAGAAAACAAGGTATTGGCAGCTTCCATGGACACCACCTCCCATCGAAGTTCCTCCATCAGAAGAAGAGATTGCAAGAAAGGCAGCTATAAGAGAAAAACAAGGTCAAAGGCTACGAGAAATGGCTGAAGCAAAGAGATCGTCCAAGATAAATGAAATGGAGAATGAATTGCACAGCTTGCGTTTCCTTGTGAAGCAACTTGAGCAAGTTGAAGAGGATGATATCCCATCCTTTTTGTCAGACACGGGTTATGCGTCCAGGCAAGAGCTAGAATCTACTGTTTCAAAAGTGACACAATCGCTTAGAAAAGCAAGGGGTGAGCCAAAAGATGAACCATCTGATAGCGAAGAAAACACTGATTCTCTTAATAATGATAAGTATCCTCTTATTAATGTCCCTGACGATATGCTTACCCCTGACCAGGTTTGTCTCCAAAACATCGAGAAATCTTTTACTTATATGAGAATCTGGTTTGATTATTGGCTTGTTACAGCTCAAGGACAAGAGGAGGCAGGTATTTCTTAAAACAACAACAGAGGGTCGGTTGCGAGCTAGACAGAAGCGCAATGAGGAGGAACTAGAAAAAGATAGACGAAATCAACTAGAGGAGGAAAGACGCCGGTATGTATATTAAATTCATTACTTAATATGTTAGAAAATGAAAAAAAGGAGGAAAGAATAATCCCTTTTGTTATTGTCTCCCTCTTCTGGTTGTAGTGAGAATCCTGAGTTCTATTTAGAGGAGGTGCGTACTCAATACAAGGAAGTGTTGGAGAGAGTTGAAGAAAAGAAACGTCTGAAAACAAATGGTTCAAACACAAACGGGAATCACAAGTCTGGAGGTGTTGGAAGAGGCGAGCGACTAAGCGCTGCACAGAGAGAGAGAATGCGTCTGCTGACAACAGCAGCTTTCGATAGAGGGAAAGGCGAGGATACATTCGGCGCTAGAGACGAAGATTGGCAGCTCTATAAATTAATGAGCAAAGATAACGACGAAGATGACGAGAGACCTGATTCAGACGAGTCCGAGCTGGCTCGTTTATCATCTAGGCTTCAAGAGATCGACCCAACATTTGTGCAGAAACTAGAGGGAGAGTCGAGTCAAGCCTCAGGGGAGGTGCAACGTGTTCTCCCATTAACAGAGGAAGACTACAAGATAGTAATTGGTATCGAAAGATTCCGGTGTCCTGAGATCCTGTTCCATCCAAACCTTGTTGGCATTGACCAATCGGGCCTAGACGAGATGAGTGGTGCATCTATAAGAAGACTACCACACGACGATAAAGAGTTAGGCGAGAGGCTAACAAGCTCGATACTAATGACGGGTGGGTCAAGCCTTGTTCCGGGGATGAAAGAGCGGTTGGAAAGCGGTATCAGGATGTTAAGACCATGCGGATCGCGCATATATGTGGTCCAAGCCATGGATCCAGTCCTCGACGCTTGGCGTGGAGCTTCTGCCTTTGCTGCTGATATGAACTTCTTGAGAAATGCTTTTACCAAAACTGATTACTATCAAAAGGGTGAAGATTGGCTTAGAAGTTACCAAATTCAATACAACACTTAGTCAGATGATGATCACTCCTATCTTTTATTTACTGTGAAACCATCGTATAAAACTCTTTTAGTTAAAAAATGTAACTTGATCATATAATATTATCCATAAAAGCCCAAATTAATACTGCAGAAGAGCCCAATAAGACTAAAACCTTGTCAGATTGGTGAGAAACCTAGCTTTTCTCATTTTCTCATCTCGAGCTCGTTGGATCTCGAGTAAGCAATGTCAAGCCTTAGAAGAGCTCTTCTCGTCGCGGGGAAGACGAAGATCAATCTCGAGAACTGCCATTTCATAACCGGAATCAATTACAACGGACTAAGCGTCAAGCAGCTACAAGAGCTCCGCGGAATCCTACGCGAAAACACGAACACGAAGCTCCTCGTGGCGAAGAACACGCTCGTCTACAAAGCCCTGGAAGGAACGAAATGGGAGTCCCTGAAGCCGTGTATGAAAGGCATGAACGCTTGGCTATTCGTGCAGAGCGAAGATATCCCCAAGGCTTTGAAGACTTTCATCAGTTTTCAGAAAGAGAAGAAGCTCTACGACAACAACCTAGGCGGTGCCGTCTTCGAGGAGAAGCTCTACGCTCCTCAGGATTATAAGGTTATCGAAACGATGCCGTCTCGTGAAGATGTTTATGGTATGATGTTGGGTTCTTTGCATTGGCCTGCTTTGGATCTAGTCAATACTTTGCAGGCACCATCGGCTTCTGAAATTGAGACTAGTGGTGGTGGCGATGGTGCTTAGAGATCCATTGTTATCTTATCGAATTTCAATGAGATCGTGAGCTTATGATTTATCCCCTTTTTTTATTATTTTTGATTCTGTCATAAAAATAGTTTTTGAAGTTCTTAATTGTTTTGAACTGCTCTTATCTTGTTTGTGTTGTTTGCTATAAGAGAAACAGCTTAAATGGTGATGTTGAAGTTACAGATACATTGACATGGTTAACTATGTTCTTGAACATAGTTAGTTGAGTTGTGTTTGACTTTTGATGTTCAGGCTATATACAAAGAAATCGTCTAAGTCTAGCTACACATTTAAGATTTGCAAAAATGGGGCCTAGTTCTGAGTTTGAGAAAACTGAATGATGCCATGAGTTGGAGCCGCTCCTGCGTACACTCTTAACCTTCTTCCTCACCGACCTTGTCCTCTTCGACTTCGTTCTTGCGCCCAACCATTATGTATACAATGCAAGAAACGCCACAGATGTACACATCCATATCAACCACATCAGTTTGTCCATTACTTCCCCTACCTTCTTCTCAGTTTTGTCAATCCTCTCGGCCAGAGGAGTGAACAGTGTGATTGCGTTGAAGATGAAGAGCTTGGCTCGTCCTATTAGGGATAAATGTCCCACATCGGAAACTCATAGGTACAAACACTAATATATAAATGATATGGACCTCTCCACGTCCCACCATAATTGCTGATCCATCGTTGTTAGCCGCGGTTGCAAACGATACAGCCACAACAGTTAGCGAATTGTTTGCATTGTTGATCCCTACCCTGTGTAATTTCTTGCATCATCAATAGTTTAACAAGAGAAGAAGCTTTTAGATAAGAAAGTGTACAATCACTAAAATGTTAAAAAAAATAATTTCGTTACACAAAATAAAAAAAAAATACTTCAAAAATAGAATAAAAGAGAAAAAAAAAATCTAATCTTCTTATCCACAGGTCACACGAGAGAAGAGAAGACGCAGAAGCTCTAAAAGAATGGCGATAACACCTCTACGAATCACGAACCCATTTCCATCTCTTCACTTACTTCCCGCCGGAAAACACCACTCGCCTCGTCTCTTCACCGTACGCGCCACCGACGTAGATTCCACTTCCACGGAGGAAACAAAACCCGACTCCGAAACAACAACCCAGCCCGGCGATTCCGACGAATTCGAGTCGCGTCTCTCCAACATCAGACTCAGATACCGAAGCGGAACAGGCAAGAAAGCAGACGCGAGAAAATCAAAGAAAGGGACGACAACAAACTCCCCTGCGTCTAAAGCCTCAGGGATGTATTTGCCGCCGGTGAGTCTAAAAGAACCGATCTCCGGCGGATTAAGAGTCGAATTAGGGTTTTCTCCGTACAGCGAAAGGATTAACGGTAGGATCGCTGGTTTAGGTCTAACGGCTCTGCTACTCGTCGAGCTCGCGACGGGGAAGAGCGTTTTGAATTACCACACGCCTTCTGTTGTGTTTCTTCAGATCTATTTCGTCGCTGCTGTTTCTGCCATGTTTGTTAAGATCGAGAAAGAGAAGGTTAGTGTTTGGCCTAAAGATTAAAATGTGAAGGAGATAATGTTTTTTTGTGTATGTTAATGTTGTTTATATACTTTAAAACAGAGCTTGAAGATGATTGATATATATATATAAGATTTGATAAATTTCAAATGTTGTAAGTAATTTGATCAAATACAAGTTTTTTCAAAAGTTCTTTGGATTGTTATTGTAGTAGCTAATGACATTACATGTTGAATACAAGTGATGTTTGATTGTTCTCTTGCTTGGTATATAAATAGTAATAAATCCTTTCTAACAGTTTAATGTCTTCTGTGTTGTGTGTTTAGACTTTAGAGTGGTTGGCCACTAATCCATCTCTTGAACAAGATTGAATTCTCTACTGGTTTATACTCTAACGTGTGTCCACCTCCCTATAAACCAAACCAAGAACACATGATTTAACACAAAGCTTAAGGTTGCATCTATGTCTTTACAAAAAAAAAATGGATAAAAAAGAGTTAACCTTCACAGTAGCAAATGTCATCTTATTAGCATAAGTTTGAGTGTAACCCGCGACTTTATCGACTATCATCCATGGCCTCCATTTATCAACAATGGAATAGTTAAGAGATCTAATCCATGCTCTAGTTGAAACATAAGGGATTGTCATGTCATGATCACCACTGTTCAACATAAAACAACACACCATGCCATATAAATACTTTTAACAAACAATACTAATGAAGCACAAAGCTTGTGAATAACTTGTTGAACTACCTGATAATAAGAGATCTATAGCCTTTGATACTATTATTCATATGGTATGGTATGCTACTTTTAATATCTCGAAAGCACTTAACATTATAGTTACATCGGTCCCATCTCCTTGTAGTCCCCTGTAATCAAAATCATCATAGAGCTTGATCATCATATCTTTGATTTATCAATGGTCTAATGAAGATATAGACTTTGTGACATACCTTCACCACTTTAAGTGCTCTGCGTACACTCTCATTATTAGCCCAATATTCGGATAGCAAATACCGATATGTCTACAAAAGAAACCTTGTCGATATTTTCCTCTTTTAATGCTTAGTTAAGTAGCTAGATATTGATCCAAAGATACCAAGAAACTTACATAGCAATCAGGAGATTTAATGTCACAGTTTGATTCTAGAATAAGTTCTTCATATACTCTAAAAACACACTGTAAATAAAACCACATATTCTAAGTTAGCGATTTACCTTTGAACCACACAAAGTAATATTATAGGATGTGTGTACCTTCTTGAACTCTGCAACTAGTTTCAAACATTCTTTGTTAAGAGGAAACACATGAAAATAAATTCCTCCACAACTTATCTTCATCGACTATAAAGTAAGAGTGGTCATATTAGCTACTTTATCGTGGCGAAAAGAAACAAAATGAGTCCAAGATTCTGTAAATTAGTACCTCATAGAGTTCATCAGAGATGAGTGCCATTCCATGAGCAAACGGAATTCGACTGTTTCCGTCGAGTTTCCCATCTGTCAACGGGTTTCCGAGCAAGAAGCCCTGTTGTTTGAAAGTAATATAAAAATCTTTTAGTTCTTTAAAGTTTCACAAGGTGTATGGTGTTAATGTAAGAAGCAATGATAATAGTGATGGAACCTGAAGATTTATTTGAGGTTCACAACATATATAATTTCCTGTGATAATAAGTTGATGAAAGAAGTGATCAAGAAAGGACTATAAAAGAAACACAAAAGCGCGCATAGATGTTGAAGTGTTACAAGAACTTGCCATTTGAGATTTCTTGAACTATGGCAGGAATGACTAAACCGGAATAAGAGTTTCCGGCGACATAGAAAGGGTTAGAGAAATACTCAGGATTCTTGGCTAGCCACTACACAAGAATCACCAACAAACAAGAAAAAAAAGTCTCAAAAAGTCTATGCATAAAAAGAAAAACGCTTTAATGCACAAGACAAGACTACTTGTTTTATCCTTTACCTTATGAAGAAACTCATGGACACGCTTAGCGGATCCAGTGTTGCTTGGTATACCAGCAAGTGGGTTTCTTGAGTAAGAGAAGCCAGTGCCAACAGGCTGATCTAAATATATTATATTCGCCACCTGAAAAAGAAAGAACGATACAAAAACTTGAAGAAGACAAAGACTTCATATAGTTTATGGATCATGACTACTAATACACTATTGTTATTACCTATTTAGGTTATTACCTTAGTCCATGAATATGTAGTAGAGATCAAGGAAGGGATACTTCCATTGTAAGTCTCAACTTTAAAAGCAAGAGGTCCTGATTTTTTTATTCCAATTCAAACAAGTCATTGAACAAATATTCAGCAGAGAGATAACACTAAGCATAACCTAAAAGAAGATATATATATATATACCATTCTCATAAACAAGACCAGAGAAAGAAGAGCAGCCAGGTCCTCCTGTTAACCAAACAAGAAGAGGATCTTCTTTTGGATTGTTCTCAGATTTTATGAAGTAGTAGAAAAACTGATCTTCTTCTGCTTCACCAACACCAATGTACCTGAAAATGATCAAAACTCCATAAAACTCATAACAACACGTAGTCACATAACATACTTTTTTTAAGGCTATTATTATAAAGAAGAAGAACAGAACCCGGTTTCGAGTTCAAAAGGAAGAGGGCCATCAAAACCAGGAAGATACTTGATGATAGAACTTGAGTGAGCTTTTTGGATCAACACAAACACAAGTTGTAGCAGCAAAGACAACAACTTGAGTCTCCAAGAATCCATGTCTTTTCTTGATTATTTTTTGAACGTTATGACATAATAACAATATAACATCTTTATAATCACAAACAGAGGCGTTGACTAAATTAATTAAAAAAGACTGAACCTTTTTTAGTTAGGAACACTCTCTAATGAAAGTCTTGCACGTGAGAATGCACGTGGAAATGTCAAAAATGTATTGGGATGATAATGATAGATTAAGAAACTATATGGGGCGGTTATGTAATTTACAAGAAAAAAGAGGTTCGTTATGGGTAATAAGAGTAGTAATAGGGTTATAGTTTAAAATTTTCGGTTAATTTTTTTTTTATCGATGTTGTTTTTGGGGTGTGGTGGGCTTTGTAGACAAAACGACGTCTCGTAGATTGAAATTAGCAGATCGTGTCTCTGCTTCTTCATCCGATTTTCGGACAACCTTTTACTCCGACATAAGATTTTTCATTTATTTTCTTTTCAGGTCAGCTTCTTCTTCCTCCTCAAGCTCTTTAGCTTTTAGTTTTTTTTGTTTGTTTTTTTTGTTTGGAGTTTCCTCGTTCTTTGGTTTTGCTTTTAGTTATTGGAAAGCTTTACTTTTTTTCTCTCCCCACTTTTGTGTTTTGTCTTGAATTAAAGACCTAGTTGACTTTCACAAGTTTAAAAGTTTCAATCTTTTATTCATCTGATTATGTCTTTTCAGCACCTAAAATCTATTGAATTCTCTGTAGAGTTCTTGGATTTTTATGTGTGTATTTGATTATGTTCAGAGATGCCCTATGCTATGTTCTTGCTTAAGCTAGATTTGAAATCCACACTTTAGTTTTCAGTCTATGTTAGTAATTGAACCTTTCTCTAGTTCTTGACTTGGAGACTTTCAATTAGTTAAGCTACTGCAAGCTGGTGAACTTATAAATTGACTTCTTTTGAATTTGTCTAAGTTACAAACTTTTTGTTGCGGTTATGTAACTGTCACTAATATTTTTGACTGTGATTTTGTAGGCTGAGTAGTGTCCTGAACACAAGTGGTAGCTACAGGAGAGTAAATATGGCTGATACAAGTTCAAGGACTGATGTCTCAACTGATGGCGACACAGATCCTAGAGATCTGGGGGTTAGCTCGTAATCTTGCTCTAATCATTTTTTTTGTGATGTTGTTATTCTCTATAATGTATAGCCCATTTGTGTTGTGGGAGGCTTAAACTGTGTTCCCTTGGTAGAACTTGGGATATTCTACGGGTAGAGCCAAAACCGCAGGACTAATTTCTGATGTTAATTATGTGCAGTCCGAGAGAGGGCAAAGGATGCTTGCTGCCGCTTCTGATTCTAGTGATCGATCAAAGGATAAGTTGGATCAAAAGGTGAATAATTCATTCATCCAACAAATATCTGTTTATATTACGCTTATGAGTAACCTGTTTTGTTTCCTTTTTTTTATATATAGACCGTTCGTAGACTTGCTCAAAATCGAGAGGCAGCCAGAAAAAGCAGATTGAGGAAGAAGGTATATCTTGCTTTTTTGTTCTTGTTTCGATCTTTTCTTTTTAAACTCCTCTTACTTCCTTAAGCATATTGTTTTTCCCCCTCCACAGGCTTATGTTCAGCAGCTGGAGAACAGCCGTTTGAAGCTGACTCAACTTGAGCAGGAGCTGCAAAGAGCAAGACAACAGGTTCAACTTTTTTGTTTACTAATTTGGTTTTGATTCTTATAAGTATGACATTTGCATGCATAAACAATATATACCGCTTTCTCGGTTTTAGGGAGTTTTCATCTCAAGCTCAGGAGACCAAGCCCATTCTACTGGTGGAAATGGTGGGTTGTTTCTTCTCCATTAGTTTTCAGATTGGTCTTTTAGTGGCTTGATGTTTATTCATGAATTGCATACTTTTCTTTTTGATGTTAATTGATGAATTGTATACTTTGCTAGTTCTGTAAAATCTAAGTATCATGGGTTTTTTCTTGATCTTGTACACTTGTCTATTTTCAGGGGCATTGGCATTTGATGCCGAGCATTCACGATGGCTTGAAGAAAAGAACAGGCAAATGAATGAGCTGAGATCTGCTCTGAATGCTCACGCAGGCGATTCTGAGCTCCGGATAATTGTGGATGGAGTGATGACTCACTATGAGGAGCTTTTCAGGATAAAGAGTAATGCGGCTAAAAACGATGTCTTTCACTTACTATCTGGAATGTGGAAAACACCAGCTGAGAGATGTTTCTTGTGGCTTGGCGGATTTCGTTCATCCGAACTTCTCAAGGTGAGAACTTAACAAGTTCATAGAGACAATTTTGATGAACAAAACCAACCATAACTGGTCAAAACTTTTACAACAGCTTCTTGCGAATCAGCTGGAGCCAATGACAGAGCGGCAGGTTATGGGCATAAATAGCTTGCAGCAGACTTCCCAGCAGGCCGAAGATGCGTTATCTCAAGGGATGGAGAGTTTACAACAATCTTTGGCTGATACTTTATCTAGTGGCACTCTTGGTTCAAGTTCGTCTGATAACGTTGCGAGCTACATGGGTCAGATGGCCATGGCGATGGGGCAGTTAGGCACCCTCGAAGGATTCATCCGCCAGGTAACTTTGAAAACGTGAATGCTATCATTAGAGTCTTATGTATAGGAGTCTCTCTGTTATGGAGTTGATTAGGGATTTTATTTGGTGGTAGGCTGATAACTTGAGGCTGCAAACACTGCAACAGATGCTTAGAGTATTAACAACGCGTCAGTCAGCACGAGCTCTTCTTGCAATACATGACTATTCATCCCGACTACGTGCCCTTAGTTCCTTGTGGCTTGCCCGGCCAAGGGAGTGAAACACAAGAATAGCGCTCTGATCAGCTTTATACATAATCTTATGACTCAAATCTGCAAGGATACTGCTTAAAAAGAGATCACAAACAAGGCCTTCTCAGATTCATGTCAAAAGCAATATTTAGGGAAGAAGACTACACCTTTTGAGAAGAGTTTTCTGAGATCCTGAAAGACTTTGAGTGTGTTGTGTGTTGTAATAGATTGTGTAGCTTCTAGGGAGTGAATGTTTATAGGTTGTTGAATATTGAAAGCGGATAGGTCATCACTCATCAGTGTAAGGTTGTATTAACAAACCTGATCTCCTTTTCAGGAACTTGAGATTGTATGATTATAACTCAAAACAGACAAATTCAATTTATATTAAAGACTTAAAAAGACATGTGTATCTTGTAATCATAGCAAGATTTGAATAGAAAACACTGTCACAGACAAATCTTAAGCGAGTATTTGGCTAGTAATATGTTTAACCAGCCTGAGTCTGAGAGAACTTATTCATGTCTTCCTAAAGTCGAAAATACATTACTGGAGAGACTTATGTGAAACATGAGCATGATAAAACCAGAACAGAGAAAAACATCACCAGTTCAAAAGTAGTTGCTGGTGTAGAAATTCTTGAGAAAATCAGTTTTTCCTTGATCCTTGGTTCCCGTATTCTGCACAAGCCCTTCACCAACCACGTATTGACCGATAATGTGATGACGCTGCTTTGCGTGATCCACTATGTCGGTCAGCTCTTCCATTCCCTTGAACAGAAGAAGATCAATAACCTGCACAAACAAAACCATCATCAGAACCTAAACAGAAAACACAAAAAGTGAGATCACTGCATCCAAACTCAAGAAGATGCTTTCAAGTCGCAACACAGGCAAATCTTAACATGGGAAACCAAATAACAACAATGTGTTCATACTCATATTACAAGAGGGAACCACTTATGCTTCAAAGTATATCGTCGTAGCTGGTTTTGCATATCGATTCTGCTTCCGTTTTCTTTTACAAACAAATGCAAAGAAGAGCATTTCTAATGTCACATACAGAACATAAGGAACAAGCCCACAAGGTACCAAGAAAGTTTCAATCCATAAGATTAGACCACACACAGAAAATAAGTATCCAATCGCATAAAGGAACTTACATAACTTCCAGTCAAGTGGCTAAAGGTAAAGCATTCAACTTTCAACCATAGATGACAATGAAAACAAGTCAAAAGTGCAAATAGAACGAATATACAAAATCTCATAACACACCAAAGAAACAATCGTATAAGCAAGAACTTATCTCAACGTTTCGTAACCAATCAATAATACTAATAAAGACGCTTCCACCAAATTTGGAGAAGTTACCTTGGGGTCGGTGATGTGAGCGTTGTTACGAATCTGAGCAGAGATAGCAAATCTGAGCTGCGAAGGCGCGACGACGTCTTGAAGATTGTAAATGTCCATTACGGTAGGGATGGATCTACACGAAGCTCTGAAGAAATCGAAAACACGACGGCGAGCCTCCGTCAGATTCGCCGAGTTCGGAGGAACACCGATCTTCCTCAACGTGAAAGGCGCCGCCATTGGATCTACTTCGATATTTAAATCGCTGAAATCGGATAATTTTTCTCTTCCGCTTGATGAAAAATGATGATAAATAGGAAGAAGAAGGGTTTGACAAAAAAAAAAAAATAGGAAGAAGAAGGAGAGAGAAACATAGGGACATATGAACACATCTGATGATGATTTTAACGACGTCGTTTCACAGTGAGTGGAATAATGGGCCTAAACGATAAAATTAAATTTGTTTAGGGAGAATCTGTAAATAAATGAAAGTCTTAATTACCTGTCCCGGTTTACACTCTGGGTTAAAGTCAAATTTAATTGAACCAAATAGGTTTTTCCGGAGAAGGGTAAAATCGTCATTTACACACCATCTCCTCCTTCTTAAACCCTCTCTTCTGAAGAACTTGGCGCTGTACAAACCATATTTCTCTAATGGCTGCCGCAACAAAAACGGTGAAAGACGAGATTCTCTACAGCGGCGACGACGACGAAGAAAGTTTCTCGGACGATGGAGACTGGGGTGACTGGGAAGAAGATGATAACGGCGGAGGAGTAGGAAAAGAAGACGACGACGACGACGGCTCTGAATCTGATTTTCTGTGTTTGTTTTGCGATTCTCACTACGAATCGTGTGATTCGCTCTTCGAACACTGTTGCCTAAGCCACGGGTTTGATTTTCATGGAGTTAGAAAGGAATTGAAGCTTGATTTCTACGGTTCGTTCAAGCTCATTAACTATATTAGGTCACAGGTTTGTATAAAAAACCCATTTTTTTATTTTTTTCTCCGTTGTTACAGAAGCTTTGTACTTTGTAGTTGTTTGATATAATTGGTTCCTTTGATGTTTAATAAGGTGGCTAAGAACAAAAGTTGGAGTTGGAGTAGTGTACTTGAAGCTGTTGATTTCAAAGATGATAAGTTTCCTTGGGATGAAGAGAAGTATCTGAAGCCCTTTTCTCAGGAGGATTCGCTTTTGTACAGCTTTGCCGATGATGAGGAAGAGGAAGAAGAGCCATTAGACAGAGATGATTTGATGGAGGATTTGAAGAAACTTGGGGATTTAAGCATTGATGATGATGAAGCTATAGGTGAAAGCTCAGTGTCAGCCAATGACAAAGGCGATTTATACGGAAGCAAAGATGTTACTGTGCCATGCAATGGCCTGAATCCAAGTTCTGCTGAAAATGGGATATATGCAGAAAGAGATGCCGACAAATTAAGATCAGGTGATGGGAAGCTAGTTGGTAGGAACATAAGAAAGGTGGATGAAAACTATTTTGGATCTTATAGTTCATTCGGCATTCACAAGGAGATGCTAAGTGATAAGGTAATGCAATGAATTTAGTGGAATCATGTCAACATTAACTAAATTGCAAATATGTGATACTGTTTGTCGAGTTTTAGATGTAGTCATTTTGGGTTAACTCTTGTTACAGGTTAGAACAGACGCGTATAGGGATGCACTATTGAAGAATCCTACTCTCTTGCAAGGCTCTGTTGTGATGGATGTTGGTTGTGGAACTGGGATATTGAGGTGCGTTTTCTCGTTTTATGGCGACCATCTCATTCTCTGACTCAACATGTAATTTAAAATTGAACATTCGTCTTGCTATATAGTCCTCTTATCTGGTGGCTCAAATTTTCCTATCTGCAGTCTTTTTGCTGCTAAGGCTGGAGCTACAAGGGTAATTGCAGTTGAAGCTAGTGAGAAGATGGCTAAAGTTGCAACTAAGGTTAGCTTTCTCTACTTTCTAAGAGGTTTTCATTATTTGTTTATTCTAATATATAATTCTTCTCCCATTTGAAAAATTGCTTGCTAGCAGATTGCTAAGGATAACAAAGTGTTTCATGATAATGAGCATAATGGGGTACTTGAAGTGGCACACTCAATGGTTGAAGAGCTGGATAAATCGATACAGATTCAACCTCATAGTGTTGATGTGTTAGTCAGCGAATGGATGGGATACTGCCTTCTATATGAGTCAATGCTTACCTCTGTGCTCTATGCAAGAGATCGATGGTTGAAACCTGGAGGTGCAATCCTCCCGGACACTGCGACTATGGTAAACTTATTTTTCGTCCTCGGAATGTTTTCTCTTTGTCTGAAATCCTATGGATGAGTCTTATCCCTTTTTCTCCTTGAAATCAGTTTGTTACTGGATTTGGAAAAGGTGCCACAAGTCTTCCTTTCTGGGAAGATGTCTATGGCTTTGACATGTCTTCCATTGGCAAAGAAATTCTTGAAGATACTGCTCGAGTTCCCATTGTTGATGTTATAGAGGACCGTGATTTAGTGACGCAGCCTGCCCTTCTCCAGGTTTGTAAGCTCAAACATTCTTTGTTTTCAGGCAGAACTTTTGTCGGAAATTGATTTCCTTGAGTTGCTATGTTTCATTGTTTGTAGTCATTTGACCTTGCTACCATGAAACCGGATGAAGTAGATTTCACAGCAACCGCAACATTGGAGCCCAACAAGTCAAGCACGAAAACTGAGTTATGCCACGGTGTTGTCTTGTGGTTTGACACGGGTTTCACCAGTAGGTTCTGCAAGGAAAACCCAACCGTGCTATCAACATCACCCTATACTCCTCCAACACATTGGTCTCAGACTGTCTTGACTTTTAAAGAACCAATCTCATTGGCTTTGCCCACGCTTCTGTCTGGTGATGAAAGACAAGGAGCTATTGGTACGGAAGAATGTCCAGCCTCAAGCATTCATCTTCGTGTTAGTGTTGCAAGAGCGCCTGAGCACCGCAGCATAGACATCTCGCTAGAGGCTACAGGAGTGAGCTCAAAAGGTCAGAAGCGTCGTTGGCCAGTTCAGATATTTAACCTATGAATGTGTTTGTACCCAAATGTAAAACTCTTTGCCTCCAGTTTTGAAATACAACAAGGACGAGGATTAACTTCCATTTATCTATGTATCCCTTCATGATTAAATTTACTACCATTTCTAAAATTTGACAAGTTTTAGCAAGATTCAAATTGCTGCCTAGCCGCGTAAATATCATCAAGTGTGTTTTCAAATGTTTCCCACTTTTAACCAGAAAATTAAAATGTACTTTATTAAGAGTGACTGAATTTTGATACATAAGGGAACAATGAAAGGGATCCATCCACGCATAGCCTGAGGCTGAGATGATCACTAGAAAGCTAAACATCAAAAACAAACTCTCTAGGAGAAAAAGGATTTACAAATGATAGTATTGTTGAAGAGAAGCTGTCACACTATTTAGAGCAAGAACAATAATCTATGAATCTAGTGGCTCGGTTTTAAGGGGAGCAGCACCTGAGGACGATGAATCGCTTCCATTTTGGTTTTGGTTTTGGAGGTTGAGGCTGTTCGCTACCATAGAATCACTGACAAGCCCTGCTTCTACATCAAATTTTAGCGTCCTCTTGCGGCTGCTGCTGTTGCTGTGACACCAGATGAGATAAACGTGTTGGTTTGATCCAAAGTCTTATGTATGTATGGGAATAGATGATGAGAGATGTGTTTTTGTGTGTTTTTGTGACTTACTTGTTCAAGTGGTTGTTGATGGCAGATAGGTCCTTTGAAGGGCTTTGGTAAGCATGTGTGCTCTCTCCAACGCAAGCGTAGTAACTCTTTGAGCTGTGTGAAATAAGAGCATCCATCTGCAACACGCATCACATGGGAAGTAAACGAAAACAATCTTGTCACCAACTTCCACCTCGAGACTTGGTCATATCATATGATAAAAGAGTTCAAGTACTAGGATCTCTTTACCTTTGATCCCCTAAGTGGAGAAACATAAACATTGTGCACTGCAGATACTTTCTTAGGGGACATGTCTGGAACACTTGGAAACACCGACACCTTTGGTGATCCATGACATTGACCTGTAATTCCAATATAAGATAATCAATTAACGTAGGGAGTACATTCATGGATAAAGCTCTTGACTAAGAAGAATCTAGCATTTCTTAGCTACCTTCAGGTTTATTATTGGGATCCACAGCCTGGTTGTTTCTCACAGGAACTATCTCCACCAGCAACGGCTTTACAGCGGGAATAAATACTTCGTTGTAGAATGTTATGATGTCAACATGATCTGGTCCTACTCTCTGTTACACAAGTCAAAGTCACAACTTTTAGCCTTCTCTGTAGAGTAACTAGACATTGTTCAGCTCAAAATAAAATATGTATATGTACAAACCCCTTTACGGCGACATTGTAAAGAATCCACAAAAACGCTGCGGAAAACTAGTGGTTTACACTGTGGCTGCTTCCGATAGTTGTATATGATCTCTTTGAAAGTCAGGCTCATTTGAGATATCTACAGGGTAATTCATGAAAAACTGTAAGTGCAAGAAAAGCCATTAAACCAGGCAACACATAACTTAAGACCTGGAGTCACTCGCTCACCTTGGCCACTCCATAAAAGCAACAGAGAATGATCTGGTCAATATGTCGATTAAACAAAAGAGAAGTCCGCTGAGCAAGTACACGTTGAAAAAGACAATATACACTCTCCCTTATTTGCTGGGAAAGTTGTAGCCTTTCCACCATTCCATTGATTCTGACAGCAGCCAATTTATTAATCTGGGAAGTAACATAAGCAATCAATATCACGTTTTATGTGCTATATTTCAAACATATCGAACCAAACGATTGGAAACAAAGATCGCATTGACCTACCTTTGTAAAGAAAATATTGATACCAGTTTCCGCACAAGTTTCTCCTCCACCTCCTGGGTTGGGCCGTGTCGGACTGTATATAAATATCCGAAAAGGTAAGCTTAACAAACACAGTGAAATAAAATTCAGGAAAAACAAACTAACTTGGCGGACTGACTCTAAATAAAACGGTAAAAAACTAACTCGCCATTTCTAGCCAAAATTAATCAAAATGTACCTAGCAAACGCAGACTGCAGCGGAGGGGGCGGCATCTTGGATTTCACGTTGCCAAAGGCCAAGAGACGATCCTTTACTGGTGATGTAAAGGAATTGCGTTCAACTAGAATGCTGCGATAATCAGTACACAATCTTTTGGGCGACCTAATATCCCCATTTTGCCCTGTATGGAAGTGAATGTGAAGTTTTTTGGTAAGAAAATCACACCATTAGCAGCAGGTTGGCAAAGGGTGTTTCAACTGCTTTAACTAAAAACAACAAATTAAATTACCTGGACATGTGTCATGATTTTGGATAGATGATGTGCGATCTAATCCTTCAGAGAAGTTTATAAGTGCTGCAATTGCATCCAGACATGGCATCGGTTCAGCTAGTAATCCTAGCCGATTAATATCCAGTGCAAGAGATGGCCTGGCAACAATCAGAGAGTTGTACATTGAAGAACCTTTCTCCCATACCATACTCTCGAGAAGCCGTTCCTCCAGTGAGTTCAGATGCCGTCTTAACTCCCTAGGCAGAGAATCCTCATGTCTGATGAAACTCTCTATAACCTTGCTGAGATCAAAGGCCGTGATCCCAGTCCTCTCCAGAACAGCCGGGAACAACATCGTTATAGTTTTGTGGGTAGCCAGAACCAATTCAGCTGAACAAGCCAGCATGCATCTATGGAACCTCTCATTTGTCAATAGAGAGTTCAAGTTATTAGCATGCAAAATCTGAGCTTCTGCTCTACACATTGCCTCAAGAACTCTGTAGTATAACTTGAGAGATTCTATTCTCCGCTGTTCTGCCCATATGTCATCCATTAGGTTAACAGGTTGCAAACTCCCACCTCCACATCTATCCCCAAGGGAACTATTTGGAAAAATAGCTTCCAATATAACATGTGCTCTTCGTGTGACATCATTTGTTATATCCCTATCACATGATTTCAGGAAATGTTCCAACCCAGGAGAAGGTTTTGGCAGAAGCGGACATATAACAGTCCTGAGCCACTTGGCAGTTGTCATTGCTGTGCTCACTGGTGTGGCTGCCAACTTGTTAGCACCGCTAATACTATTTGTCTTAGCTGCAGGTGACTTCTGAGGAGAGAGTGGACTTATCAATGTCCTTGCAGGTGAGCTCAAAGAATCAATCTTCCTCTTAACACCACTAATATTTACAGCTCCTGCAGATAAGCTTCCAGATCCAAGCAAGCTATCCTCATCATTAATGAACACCCTCTCATCAAGTTCCCTTTTATTACAAGCTGTATCATTGTAGTCTCTTTCAAGTGTGATCAAGCTAGTTGAGATGGATGTCTCATCTAATAAATCCTCAAAGTAGATCAAGCCATCTGAAAATAAAGATCCATTTTGGAAAAACAATCAGATAAGGGTTCAATCAACTCACAAGATTTATGTAAAAAGATAATGTTCTTAGACCAACCTGGGTCAATATTGTTTAGCTTGTCTGTTTGGCACTTGGATGCAGAAGATGGTTTCTTCTTCAATATTGTTTCAATCAAATTATTTGCCTTGTCCAATATTCTCCTCAGCTCATCTTCTGAGGCATCATATGTCTTGCAAAGTGATGCAACCAAGTCTACATCTTTGTCCCCTTTCTTAACTGAAATTTATCACAGAAATGAAAATAGAGAATGAATATCCAGAGTCGCCATGGAAGTCGTGATAGAAGACAATAAACACTTACCAAAGTGCAAAGTGTCTTCGGTGCTGAAATTTCTAAACTGGCAAGGGACGTGTATGATTAAAATAGCCTGTTAACACCGAAAAATCAGCCTTTACTTATCTACATTTTGAGATTGAAGCTTCTGTCATGTAATAAAGTATGATCAGATAAAAATGAATGACAAACTAGGGAGTCCTCCAACGGTAGTCACTAACCAATATAGAAACTAGGCCATTAGTGCATGTCACAAGGTCTTTAAACCGACTAAATGCATGGTTGCGGAGTGCCAAAAAGAGTAACCATCCAAAACGGTAACTATCCAACAAATAGCTAGCGGAGTTTGCTGAGGTCTTTTCTGCATTTGCATCATATGTCAAGAAGAACTCCCTGTATGCCCGTTTGTAGTATCTGTTACCAAGGAAAGGTACCAAAAAAAATATTATACATATAAGACAATAAGACATTTCACTATAATATATTCACAAATTCTGAATTATGATAATATGGAATTATTCGAGCCATGTTCTAAGTATGGCATGGAGAGAGTTTTTTCAGATTCAAGTATTGTCAACAGCAATCATGCCACAA
This sequence comes from Cochlearia excelsa, assembly GCA_963556525.1. Lineage (NCBI taxonomy): Eukaryota > Viridiplantae > Streptophyta > Magnoliopsida > Brassicales > Brassicaceae > Cochlearia > Cochlearia excelsa. The sequence continues at coordinate 34,627,828 of OY748330.1, forward strand.
AACAGAGAAAGATAATAAAGTGCAACACAGGAGAAGAAACTAAACCTACTTGCTTAGAAGGCTAAGATGCACAAAGTTAGCCTGCAGCTCTTTTGCCTAGAAAGTAAAATGAGCACAAAAGTAACAATGTCAGAGAAGTAAAACTAGCAGGGATAAACTAAAATAAACATGTATATGAAGATCTTAGGCAGCACCTCAAGTCTACTCTCCCAGTCTGCACCATAAAGTTCACTTAGTACAGGACCAGCCTTAACCACAAACTGAGGCAACTCTCTAAAGAAATCCATAATACTGAAACAGAAACAATGATATTGTCATTACAAAATCTATTAGTAAGAAAGATATGAAAGGAAGTATGAGTTAAGGCTTTACATACCTTAGCTTTAGAGCTCTTAGTATCTGACACAGATTAAACCCATCATCACCGGAAACTGACTGACCATCGGCTTCTTTTCTCACAGTAAGCATCTTCACTGAATAGAGAATAAACGCAAACCAAAACCTTTCCACTTCCTCCCTCTACAAAAAGAAGAATTAGTCCTAGAGAACCATACTATTAACAATGATAAGTAAACATAAAAAGGTATATCACCGTTCCATTTCCAATGTTAGACATGTTTTCTGATAGTATTCTTTTGGTTTCTGTAAACAACTTCAAAGCTTCGTCGCAAACACTCCCTTTAAGAGATAGAACTTTCTGCAATAAAGGAATCAATTCAACAAAATTAAAGCTAGTAACCAAATCATCATCGAAGAGATCTCAGAAGTAATAAGATAAGCAAAGATAAAGAGTAAGAACCTCGCATAAGTCCAAGAGAGAAGCTTCACTTCTTTTACTATTGGGGTCATTAGGTGGGGTCACTGGAGGCTGAACTTCTTCCATAGTCACTAACAAAACATGTAACCAAAATCAAGCTATTGGTAACTTCTCAATGCAAATTAAACTTCAATAGGAACCACAACAGATCCAATGGGTAGAAGACACCCAACAACAAAAAAATACCCAAACTTTGTAAGAAAAAAAAATCCAATTTTTTCTCTTGGAAAATTCACAAAAAGTTACAATTGAACAGAGAAACAAACCCAGAAATAAAATTCGAATCCAAGTACATGCATAATAGAAAGATCCTACCTTTATGTATCGTAGATCTCGAAATAGGAAACGTCGCTGGTTTATAGCTAAAGATCCAATTTTCAACGACTCTCACTACTAACGCCTCTTCGCTAAATCGACGAATTGAAGAAGAAAACGCTAAAATAGAGATCTCCGTGAAGCCTTCTGTCTCTCTCTCTCTCTCTCTTCTATCGTCACCTGACTCTCTCTCTCTCTCTCTCTCTCTCTCTAGATATGTGGTCTGATTAAGCGGCCAAACCCTAGAAAAAAGAATAAATCTCGCGCGGGAAAAACAACAAGATGTATACGTACACATACGTATAAAAATACATACGCGTGCTATTAACCACTTATATGTCGACACGTACCCTTATACGACCCAGTTTTACCGCCAAAATAAATGAGGCCCACACACACATAACGGGGTCCACATAATGCCAGCGTGGCATCTTTTAATATCATAGTATGTGGTGGGCAAAATATCCGAGATATCCAATCCGATCCGTTATCCGCTTTGATTCGATTCGAAAAATTCGGATATCCGTTACGTTTTAAAACAAAACAAATATTAAAATATGGTATCCGTAATAAACAAAGCAAATAGCAAATATCAATTTTTTAAAAACCGGATATCCGATCCGATCCGTATAATAATACATGACACATTAGTATATACTATATATATTTATAAGGCGTATACATAAAATAAAAAGTATAAATATATATCAATAAAATCTCGTATTAGAAATAGATTTTAAAACTTCAAGACTCATTCTTATTATGGAGAAAATATAATAACTAATATAATATTATTGTAAGTTGAGTTGACAAATGGAGAGAAAGTTTTTTTGATTGATCTTCAGAATGAACACTTGAATGTTTTTGGGATTTGTTTGCTCGTTACGGATTTGTTAGTAGTTGTGTATTATGTTCTATTTTATCATGATTTTATAGTTGTTAGATTAAAACTTATTTTAAAAACATATGTATAAATTATTTTGATATTTTAAACGGATCGGAGCGGATATTTGCGGATATCTAACAAATGACGGATATCCGAAATCTCGGATATCCTAAAATGTTCGGATCGGAGCGGATCAAAAAATCAAATATCCGAATTGGACGGAACGGATCGCGGATACTGCAAATATGCATAGTATTTGCTCCGTGCCCACCCCTATGTCTTACCTATCTTAACCGGTTTCAATTTCTAGAGATCAATCGGTTAAACGCTGGGAGGGAAAAAGATTCCCCGTTACGGACAAACGGCGTTAGACATTTAACGGCGTCTGGATTTCCGTGACCGCGACAAACTCACGTGTAAGTTACGATGGGACCCGCACTAAAACGACGCCGTTTATTAATTCGTCGTTTGGGTTAGATCTAGCGGAAATTACATATTTACCAATTTGGAACGTTTGGTTGCAGGAATAAAACTGTTCTGTTCGCGTACGGATTCAGATTTAAGATCTGCTCTCGTCTTCTTTGACTAACAAGAGAATCCAGATTGGCTCATGGCGAAGATAATCGACGGAAAGGAGATTGCTCAAACAATCCGATCAGAGATCGCCGACGAAGTTCGCGATCTATCTGAGAAACACGGCAAGGTACTGTTTTTGTGTCGCCAAAGAAACGATTTTGTTGTTCTATAGAATCAATATCACATTACTGATATGTTGTCTCTATGTATAATCATATAGTTATCTTCTAAAGCCAAGCGTGATTGATCATAGGATTATAGGAATGTTATAGTCTTACTCTCATGTAGCTTTTAATGTTCTAAATTGTGTTAGCTTCAAGCAGCTATTGATCACATCCTTGTATTGTAAATTAGCTTCGAATGTAAGCTCAAGTTTGGTTGAATCAGTGGAAACTGTATCTGGGTTCTACTTCTTGGAAGATTTTGTTTTGTCTTAGATTCATGAAAACATTACTTTTTGTGTCACTACTCACTAGCATACTATCTGTCTTAAGTATCATATAGACGGTGTGGTAAATTTATATGGGTTTATTTGTTTCTATGCTTCAGTGGAGTTTGATCTTATCTTTTAACGCAGGTACCAGGACTAGCTGTAGTTATAGTTGGGGTAAGGAAAGATTCACAGACTTATGTGAGTATGAAGAGGAAAGCTTGTGCTGAGGTTGGGATAAAGTCATTTGATGTGGACTTACCAGAGGATGTTCATGAAGCTGATCTTATAAGCAAAGTTCATGAACTAAACTCAGATCAAGATGTCCATGGTTAGCTTGAGTTATTTTTGGGGGGTAAAATGTGAACATTCTTTTGCCTCACTGTACTTATATAAGCTCTCGGTACTTGATTTTCAGGTATATTAGTTCAACTTCCATTGCCGAAACATATTAATGAGGAGAATGTTTTGAGTGCAATAAGCATTGATAAAGATGTAGATGGATTCCATCCTTTGAATATTGGTAAGCTAGCCATGAAAGGCAGAGAGCCTCTCTTCCTTCCATGCACCCCAAAGGTATTATTCTTTCTTTGCTCGTCTCTTTCAAGAAATGTCATCTATAATATACAACACTCTGATTATCAATGTCAAGTACAGGTTTTTATGTTTTCTTCTGGATAATTGATTTGTTGTGTGCAGGGATGTTTGGAACTGTTAGTGAGAAGCGGGATAAAGATAAAAGGGCAAAGAGCAGTTGTAGTAGGTCGGAGCAACATTGTTGGTTTGCCGGTTTCACTTCTACTACTCAAGGCTGATGCTACTGTCGTGATTGTACATTCTCACACCAAAGATCCCGAAGCTATCATACGGGAAGCTGATATCGTCATTGCTGCAGCCGGACAAGCCTGCATGGTAATTTTCAGACATGGGCATTAATCCTTTTAGAAAATAAGGCAGTAGTAGTAATAGTAGTGAGAGTACTGGACAAATGTGAATAGATTCATCAATTAAAAACACTCTGGTTTTGATATTTCAGATAAAGGGAAGCTGGATAAAGCCAGGGGCTGCGGTGATCGACGTTGGAACCAACGCAGTCAACGACCCGAGCAGGAAAGCAGGATACAAATTGGTCGGAGATGTGGATTTCGAAGAAGCTTCTAAAGTTGCTGGCTTCATAACTCCTGTCCCCGGTGGTGTAGGCCCAATGACAGTGGCAATGCTGCTCAGAAACACTTTAGACGGCGCCAAGCGGGTCATCGGACAGTAAGATATGCAATAAAAAGAAACTGGAGTTTATGCATTCTATAATTGTGTTATTGGCTTCATGACACTGTTTTTGTCCATTGTACTGTAATGTAATAAAAGAAAAGGATGCTGCTATCGAAATAAGATTTGGGCCTTGGCCCACTAAGAAAGCATGGAGCTACTTTATAAGTTTGCAAGTCTCTTTAGATGCCGTTTTCGCTAGTAGAAGCCCAACGTGCTATTCTACCACTTATCACATGCCACGTGTCTTATTATCTGTAATCCACGTATGCACTAGATATTAGCCAAGTAAGACATGTCTTTTTGTTGTATTAAACATGCAAGACATGTTTTGTTTTTGCTCAAAAATGAATATTTCGTCCTATAACCAAGTCAACACATTTTCAAGACTAGCACACCAATGTGATCATACTTTTCATACCGTCTTTAGTTATTTTCTACAGAATATTGTAAATAATAATCTGGAATGATATTACAAAAAATGAAAACTCTATAAAAGATGTTATAAATAAATATTGAGAAGATAATGTTGTAAAATTTGTTCAATGTATAACCGAGGAATCCTTAGCTGGAATACATACTAACATAAAAGGAATTTGGAAAAACATGATATTATTGTTATTATTTGGCACCAGATATTTTACCATTTAAATCAACCATGCCAACCATACCCAAAAGGTAAAAAATCTAAATGGGTAGATAATCTTTCTATTAAAATAATTATTGAGAAATTAGAGGTTCGGGTATTTTACATTTTCTCTTTTTTAATTATTTATTCAAAAAAACATTTTAATAAAATACTAAGTTTTTCAGTCCTATGCAAAATCATAACTTTTAAAAAGACTCCAACTCTTTTAGAATAATAATCAAATTAGCAGATAAACATAAACATAAATTAAATTTTAAAAATTCATGACATTTTTCTTAAATAAAATTAAAAAGTGTCATATTTCGTTATTTTTAATTTAAAAAATTAAGAGCAATAATATTTTTATTTTTTAAAAAAAACCTAAAACAAGCGTTTTTAATCGTTTATAACTTTTATTGCCGACACGCTACAAATAAATAAAAAAGAAGATCACAACACTCATCTTTTCAACAAAATAGTGTTTGAAAAAATAAAACATAGAGAGAAGAGAGAGAGAAAGAGGTAGTGGGCGACTTCAACATTCCTCCGTCGTCGTCATCGTCATCGTCCTCCGTGGACAATACTCAGCTACACGCCATCTCTCCGTCGTCGTTGGCCGTAAGTTCATCTTCTTCTTCTCTCTCCCTGATGATTATGTGCTTGATTTTCTTTGAAAGTTTTCTCCTTTAGCTGAAAATTGGGTTTTGTTTTGTAGCTTTTCATGAGAATGGAGGCTAATGGCTGTGAAGAAGAACTCAGGTTCAGTATCGATAACTATCATATCGTTGAGCAGGTGAGAAGAGGAAAGTCTACTTCTGATTTCGTTGTTCTTCATGGAACCAACGGCAAAAAGTAAGCTCCTTTACACAAAACTGGTTCTATTTAATGCAAAATCTTTCAAAATTCGATACTTCATTCAAGTAGATTATCCTTTAATTACCATTAGTGTGGTAAATTAGGGTAAACAAAGGTTAAAATCTTTGAACTTGAGTAGCTAGTAACAGTGGTGTCTTGCTAAATTTCATGTCTCTGAATGTTTTGTCTTTGATTTAGGTATGCAATGAAGAAGATTTTCCTGGCTAATCTCACGGAGAAGTTGAATCTAATCGCTTGCCTTGAGGTGTGAAACTATGTGACTTTGAGGAACTTATTTGACATATCTTTGTATCACTTCACACAAATAGTGGCACATGAAGTGATTTTTTTATTCTCATAGACCCATTTTAAAATCGGCCGTCTTGTTCTATTTGTGTTGCAGATGAAAGTGCTCTCGGAGTTGAAGAATCCTTATATTGTGCAGTATAAAGATTCTTGGGTGGACAAGGTATATGAGTTTTGACATTAATGTGCCTTTTGTTATGAAAAGAGTTAATGATATTCATCAGTTTTCACGGGACTTTTCTTTTGTATTCACAGGACAATAATGCTTGCATATTTACTGCTTACTGTGAGGGAGGGAACATGTGAGTTAAATTCCTCCTTGGATTCTTTATTTATGAGCTATAATCTCTCTCTATAGGGCTCAGATAGCTAACATTGTTTTACTCTAATCAGGGCTAATGCTATTAAGAAAGCGAGAGGAAGGTTATTTCCTGAGGAGGTAATCTCTCAATATTAGTTTATTCGTTTGTTACTCTTACTCGACATTAAAGATGTGGTTACTACCTTGCTGAACATAACAAAATTTGCATGTGATTCTGCAGAGAATCTTTAAATGGCTGGCACAATTGTTACTTGCTGTTAACTATTTGCATTCAAACCGTATACTTCATATGGACCTAACGGTATAATATTCCATCATACTACATTTACTTTTCGCAAAGAATGGAACTCTGATTATGGATTATTTTTGCAGTGCTCAAACATTTTTCTTCCAAAAGATGATCACATCCAGCTTGGTATGATAACTAAGAAGAATGAGTTTACTTATTTCACTCAAAATCTTTCGGTGTTCTAATTATCTTTAAGTTACTACCATTGGATGCAGGTAACTATGGTTTGGCGAAACTCATAAACCCCGAAAACCCTTCTTCCTTGGTTTGTTATCTAACACCTAATTTGGATTCTCTTTAAATACCAAATATTTATTTCCAGGAAATCTCATTTATAGTATTTTAATAGGTTTCAGGTATCGCTAATAGCATGTGCCCTGAGGTTTTAGAAGGTCTGCCATATGGATATAAATCTGACATATGGTCGCTGGGTAAGTTTAAAGAATCTAAAACTTGATATGTCAACTTCAAGTTACTATAAGGAATCACATTTATGCTGCTTTGTCCAGGTTGCTGCATGTATGAAATCACAGCACAACAGCCTGCATTTAAAGCTCAGGTGGGCCTGTCCTAAGCTATTATATATCTTGTTTTTTTCAAGTTTCCATGTGACTTTATGTAACTAACTTGTGAAGAAAATCTTACAGGATAAGGCTGGACTCATGAACAAGATAAACAGATCTCTTTTGTCTCCTCTTCCTATTGTCTACTCCTCGACACTGTAAGTTTAGTCTTACTTCCTGTCACATGATTCGGTTCAATCCAATACCTAAAACGACATGAAACGAGTCATAACTATTTCACATTACAGGAAACAACTGATAAAGCTTATGCTTAGGAAGAAGCCGGAACATCGCCCAACAGTAAGTTATCAACTTATATCAAGTGTTGCTATGTACAGAAGTGACTGTTTTATTAACACTAGTCCAATAATTATCATGTAGGCCTGTGAATTGTTAAGGAACCCGTGTCTGCAACCGTATCTCCTTCAGTTCCAAAACATGTCATCTATTTATCTTCCTGTGTACCCAACAAACAGCCCACAGGAAAGGGCAAGAAGAAATTCAACGCCAAGCAACCTTGCGAAGGAGAAAGTTTCGAAAGAAACAAGTGAGAAGGTGTCTCGGAGTTTGGAGAACCTATACCCGTCTTGGTCAAATGCTGAGAGTGGATCTAGCAGCTCATCTCAACCGGCATCATCCACAAATGGTACAGAGGAAAAACCTGAAACAAAGAGAATCGATCCAAGCTACGACCCGTTGAATACTCCTGAGTTTACATGTGATCCTGAGATTTCACTCTACCCTACAGAAAAGCAAACCGAAGAAGATAATCTCCTAAAAGAAATGGAAACTATCTTCTCCAGGGAGTCTCTGTTACGTGATGTTGATCTCGGAGTTGTGGTTGCACAAGAAGTAACGTGTCACCCTCCAAGCGCCATCAAAGAAGCTGAAACACAGAAGGCTTGTCCTGAACCAAGGGGTCAGAGAAACCTGCCCATTGCTAGCACTGAAGTTGCAGCAGCAGCAGAAAGTGACTGTTTACATGGACGCGTTGAGGTCGATGAAGCAAAGATGGTGAAGCTAACAGAGACTGAAATGTCTTCGGTACTGAGTAAGCTGTCGAAACTTGGTCAACCACAGAGTAAAGAGAGAGCAGATGCGTTGGAGTGTTTGTTGGAGAAATGTGCAGGGCTTGTAAAGGCACAAAAGTATGAAGAACTTGCTGGCTTGCTTATACCATTTGGAGAAGACGGTGTCTCGGCTAGGGACACTGCCATTTGGTTCGCAAAGACACTCTTGTCTTCTGACAAACTCAACCATGGAAACTGATCAAGTCCAAGTTTTCAGATAAGTCATTGTCTTTTTATTTTGTAAAAAAGTTCCTTTTCTTTATACATCAGTTTTTTAGTTTGTAAAACTAAGAAAAACTCTCTCTTGTCCTATGGAATATTTTACTAGGGAACTAAGTTGAAATCTTTTGAATGTTACATCTTTTCTCTCTTTGAGATTTTTTCATCTCCTTTGGTAACTCTTTGTCCTCTTCTTTTCTCGTTGAGTTTCTTCTCTGCGTCTTTAATGTTTTGACGCAACAAATGCAACTTTCTATTAGCTCTTTCCAGATCGCCACGACGCTTGTCCAGCTTTGAGTTCGCGTATCGAAGTTGTGCTTCTTTGTCCTCAGCATCTGCAGTTAAAGCTCTTTGTCTTGCCCGCTCGGACCGTGTCTTCTCCAAGACCTCCTCGTACTTGTCCTGTTGCTCCTCCAATGTCGTCTTGTATCTCCAATCTTTCGAATCATCGACTTTCTTGCTCTGCGAAGCCTCTCTGATGCGCTTTAGCTCAATCTTACGATCATATAGCAATCTATTAGCCGTTAAGAGCTTCTTCTGCTGAGACTCAACAGCTCTCGAAAGCGAATCTAGTATCTTATTTTTCATTTCAGCTTCTCTTCTGAACCCATCAGCTGAATCAATCTCTCGAGCTCTTTTCTCGAGAATCCTTCTCTTTGTCTCTAACTCTCTTGACCTCTCTTCGAGATCATTCTCCTTTGTCTCTAACGCGCGTGACTTCTTGTTGAGATCCAATTCAATCGAATCAAAGTGTCTCTCTAGGTCTTTAAATGATAGAGTGAAGGAGAGTATATCGGAGGCTTGAGATTTGGCCTTCGCAAGTGACTTGCGAAGACGCTCTTTCTTCAACTTGGCGATTTGTAACCTATTCTCTTCCATTATGTCACACAGTTTCTTGGACAAGAAGCTTTCTACTACAAGAAACAAACAAAAAATGAGCAAACAAAGAACCAAAACAAAGCCTAAGCGGTAATAATAACAAGACAATCAAAGAGACCGAGATTTTGTAAAAAGACAGATATGGAAGAAATCAAGAAACCAAACCTTAAAAACAAGAGAATTTTACATAAATAGGCACTTTTTGAGTTTCAAATATCATTTTGAGACACTTTTGGCAAGTAAGACACTTTTAATAGGTGTTTAGACTATTTTAACCCCATAATTTTTAATACTTTATTTTAATTAATTTGTACATTTTGATGTACAGGTACCAGTGGACAATGTATGTGTTTTGATGTACAATTAACCACATACGAATTTTGTTGTACATGTACTGGTGGACGATGTTTTCGCAGCAGCTGTAGAGTTAGTGGCATCACCTACACTTTCTTTGCATGAAGATAAAAATCTTAATGTTGACAATGTATATGTTTTGATGTACAGTTACCAGTGGACAATGTATGTGTTTTAATGTACAATTAACCACATACGAGTTTCGTTGTACATGTACTGGTGGACAATGTTTGCGCAAAAGCTGTAGAGTTAGTGGCATCACCTACACTTCCTTTGCATGAAGATAAATATCTTAATGTAGAGAAGGTAACCAAAATAAAACACTTTAAAATACCAAGTTTGGACGAGGATAGTGAACATGTCTTGTCTAATATTGTACAGGTTCGAGTCGACAATGCAACAATATTGGATAGTTATGCATTATCCGTTTCAGAAATGTGTGTCGTCAAACATTGGTTCTTAATCAAACTCCTCATCGTCCACAAATTCCAATCTACGTGGAGTAGAGCAATTTTTTGGTATCCGACCATCCACACATACCGGTACATCATGACCTGTCGTATACACGAGCTTTGTCATTTCCTTCGCAACCTTGTTACCAGACATAAACTCACAATCAGAAACATAACGCCTCTGAAATTTAGTTTTAAATCTCAACCGCACATTAGTTAATCACGTACGGCTAGACTTTTTTTTAATTTAATAAATTTAATTACAAAAACTAACTTTCCTATAATTTTGGGATAAATGATCACGGCAATAACCACTTAAGAGAAGGGCAAAATCGTCCTAAAAACACATAAAAACTACCTAAAGTGCCTCTCTGCACAAAAGTGTCTTAAACCGTAAGAAGAAACTTAAAAGTGCTCTAACAAGAAAATAACTCTAAAAACAATGATCGATAGTGTGAAGATACAAAACTCATTAATACGCTTTTTATAGTAATAACATTATTAAATTACTATAAAACCTTATTTAACCTCTTTGACTTCAAATTTAAAACAGAACATTGGTCTTCATAAATGATTATGGAAACATTATAAACTGAGAACACAACAAAAGCTTCTGATTTGTGAAACTCTCAAAGTTAAAGAATTGTTTGTAAAACATACATTATATAAAGTTACATCCTATAAGGAAAGAAAAACTCAGTTATCTCTAATTTGGCTAAGTCTAAGCAAATATGTAAAAGCAGTGTCACAAAATGAGAAGCCGAGAGAGCGCGTAAATCAAAACAAATGAAGTAGATCATCGTCTTCTGTGAAGCTATAAACCGCCGAGAGAGTAAGCCTGTCAAACAAAATGTTGCGTAATTTCAAACCAAACAGATAGAAGAGAATATAAGAAGAGAGATAAAGTTGTAGTCTTTTTGTAATACCTAAAGACAACCATGATGAAGAGAACAATGTAGAACCCGAGTTTAGTGAACCGTAACTTCTTCTCAAAGCTAATACCACGAAACACTTCAGTGACATCGATCAGATGTCGTCTCTCATTGTATCTGAAACAATTGAGCAGAGTTTTTTTCAACCATACATGTCAAATCAAGAATCAAGAATAGTATGGATAAAGATAGATAGAGAGAGAGACTTACAACATTGCGTGGTAGACGGTAACGGGGAGAGACACGAGAAAGAAGAACCAATGCCAAGTAAAGAGGAAGAGAATGGAGAGTAAACCTTGGAGGATAAACTCAGGTATTACCAAACGGTTGATACGTGACGACGTTTCGAAAGGGTTCAAGTAATCAGCTTCTAAATCTGTTAAACATATAACCTACCAAATAACCCACACAATATATATATCAATAGGAAAGAAAAAAGAAACTGAGCCTAAAGAAGGTAACAAAAATAGGCACAAACTCAACAGCAAAAACTGACAATTTATCAAAATTTTCTGCTAAGGAAGAACTAACTCACAAGAAAAATAGCTGAAAAATTAGTTTTGAAAAAGAAAGCTAAAGAATGAATCTTTAATTCTTTAAAAAAGATTAATCTATTATGAGAGATTTTTAATACAAAACAGATGAACACAAAGGGCTTAATTGTTCTGTTCCTAAATTTATGAGCAAAAGCTAAGAGGGAAGGTCATAAATTGAAAGCTAGCTAGGGTTTAGGTAAGAATTAGTGAATGATTCCGACAAAAAAAGATAACAGTAAAAACCCATTAGGACAGATCTCGATTTAAGAATCTTAGATTAAATGTATACAAACACCTGATAGAAGACGGAAGCGATAAGGGCTAAGCTTATGAAGAAGAAGATAATCCATAAGAATAGATCCCAAGCCATTGTTGTTTCTTCAATAATCACAAGGACCAAATGATACTATTATGCGACTCTTGCTTCTTAATACTATCTATTGATTACCTTCTGCTTTTTTTGATGTAAAGGTCTTTTTAATTCCACTATTTATAGGATTCCTTTTCCTCTTTTTTTGTCGGCATAATTCCTTTTTCAACATTATGTTCAAATTAAATAAGGTTTATATTTAAAAATAGATAAATTCCTCTTTTAAGTTTTGAGGAATTCACAAAATTACACTAGTTCGATCCATCTTTCACATAATTACACATAATTAAATTTTTTTACATATTTACACCCTTTCAAAATTTTATAAGCTTGATTTACCCTTTTAAAATTTACGGAAATTAAAATATTTTCATTTGGGTTCGTTAATTAGTGTTTATGGTATAATATTAAGGGAATAACATTGTGTGGATAAGGTTTTTTGAATTTAATTTTGAGTATTTAGGTGTAGTTTTGTGAAGTATTTTTGAAATGGTGTAGTATTGTGAAATGTAATTCAAATGGTGTAGTATTGTAATGTTCCCTTAAGTTTTTGGTTTGTATTAAAAACCAATGGCCTAATTAACATGTCAAAAAGAGAACTGGATTCACATCATTCACATGTTTATTTCTCAAGTTTTATACATTGTGTACATTGTATGGTGATTCTATTGTGTATGTACGGTCAAACTTTAAGTTTTTTGTATCCCGTGTACACAAAACTGTCAAAATTTAAAAATAGTATAGTGTAAATATTTACCGCGCCTATGAATGAATATCACAAAAAAATTAGAGAAAAAGAATATTGTACTTTGGGAGCTGTGTAAAACCAAAAGTTATACAAATTCAGTAAAATTACAAAATTTACACAGCTGTGTTCCATTGAAACCTCATTGTTTATATATCAGAAATTCTGCTTCACACTTTCTCATAATAAACTTACACCAATCATCTCACAATGAAGCTCTTTGTTTGTCTCTCTATCCTCCTCCTCGTCTCTCTAACATACGCCTCAACATTAAATGACAAAACTGCCCTCCTTCAAATCAAGAAAGCCCTTAACAACCCTCCGCTTCTCTCCTCATGGAACCCCAAAACCGACTTTTGTACCAGCTGGACCGGCGTCGAATGCACTAACCGTCGCGTCACCGCAATCACTATCTCCTCCGGTAAACTCTCCGGCCAGATCCCTAACCAGATCGGCGACCTCACTGATCTCCGTACACTCGATTTCAGTTACTTGACACATTTAACCGGAAACATCCCACGAACCATCACTAAACTCAAGAGCCTTGACCTTCTCCGGTTAAAGCAAACCAATCTCTCCGGTCCAATCCCTGATTTCATCGGCGAGCTCAAAAACGTTACCTTCTTAGACCTTTCTTTTAACCAATTTACCGGTTCAATTCCCGGTTCGCTTTCTCAGATGCCAAAGCTAGCAGCCATTCAAATCAACGATAATAAGTTAACCGGTTCTGTACCAAACTCTTTCGGTTCTTTTGTAGGCAACGTCCCTAATCTCTACTTGTTTAACAATAAGCTCTCAGGTAAACCCTTCAAATTTTAATTTATTTCTTCAGATATTTATCGATAACAACACATAATTACTAATTAGTAGTCTTGTACCAAACCGGTTTAATAAGTTTTGTCTTGTAGGGAAAATACCGGAATTTTTGTCAAAATACGACTTTAACGCGGTGGATCTGTCGGGAAACGGATTCATCGGAGATGGTTCGATGTTTTTCGGACGGAACAAAACGACAATACGTGTGGATCTGTCGAGGAACATGTTACAGTTCGATCTGTCCAAGATTAAGTTCTCAAGGAGCATAGTTTCTTTAGATCTTAGCCAAAACCGAATATTCGGGAAATTCCCAAGGGACCTGAGTAAGCTACGTCTCAAGCATTTCAACGTTAGTTACAATCGTCTCTGCGGAAAAATACCACGTGGTGGTCTTCTTCAGACATTTGAAGCATCTGCTTTCTCTCACAACCTTTGTCTTTGTGGGACCCCACTTAAGGCTTGTTAATTTGGTTTTTTAATTAGTACAATAAAGTATGTTATGATGATGATGATGATGTTGTTAATTGTAACCGCCTAGTGCTTAGTAAATTAAAATGCTAAGATTAGGAATAATAAATCAAATCTCTTGTCTTGGTAATGAAGGTTTTAGTCATGTTGGGCTACATGGGCCGAAAAAGCTCGTATTATTGGGCCTTAAATGAGACCACATTCGGTTTAATTCTGTGAACAATTCCGGTTTAATATTCGAATTATAAAAAAAACTGGAAAGAGTAAAAAAAAAAAAAGACATGTTTCACTAGACGACAACGACTTGATCAGGGTTAGGTTTTATTCACCTTATTTCTCTCCACACTTGTTTTTCCCCCTTTTCCGATTCCGATTTCGATCTGTTCTTCTTCTCCGATTCTCACTCTGTACGGTTTAGATTTCGGATTCGGATCTGTGATTGGAGACATGGATGTTCGTAAGAGAGAAAGACCTGAAGCTGACACATTCAACTCCAATGGAGGCGGATTCAAGAAGTCTAAGCAAGGTTACTTCTCCCACTTAGCTTACATTTCTGAAATTTGAGCTCTCTACTCAGCAAAAAGTAGAGTCTGATTAGGACTATTTCTTTTTATCATTGCTGTGTTTCGTCGAAAATTCTTCTTTATAGTTGATGAATGATTATATGAGCTTTTGCTAAGTTAAGCTATAGTGTTTCACTGTCTTTTTAACATTGTATATCATGCCCAAAAGACCAGTTTTGCTTACTTGATTAAAGAATTTTCTTGTGACAGTTACTTATGTGTCTACCTAGTGTGGTAAATAATCCTGAATATCATCAATTTTTGATTTTAAGTTTCAAGTTTCCTATAGATGAATAACTCTAAACCAATACTCCTATTCAACTTCAGAAAAACCAAAACTAAAGAAAAAACACTTAATGTTTGAAACAGAGATGGAATCATATTCAACTGGTTTAGGAAGCAAATCGAAGCCATGCACAAAATTTTTCAGGTTAATATACTTTTTAAAATTAAAAATGGAGTAATACTTTCAGTTTTATCGAGTTTGTACTAAGCTCTAATGAAGTCTTAGTTGTTAATTTGTTATATAGGCATGTAGCAACATTCATGCTAAACACTTCTAAAAATGTTTCAACTTACAATATGGGTATGAGTACATGTGATTCTCACTAGGAACGAATAAGCAGATATGGGTTATAATTAGAAATATTTTACCCCAGTGGTGATTATAGCGTAAAAAATCAACCAAAACTTGTCTTTTTTTTTTAGCTGTGATGGTTGTTGTGTTCTTCTTTTAATGTTAAAGTATTAGTGGTTTTGTGTTTGTATCATCATGATCTATTCTTTGTCAGGTAACATGTCCTTCACTGTTTACCAGTACAAGAATATTATTGTTATTCTCTCATTAGACTTATATCTTTTGCATAGCACATAACGTTGTTGTTATCCCATAACCGATATGCCAATTCCTCTGTGTTTTAACTGTTTTTCTCGTATTATCTTAATGGCGTTTGGGTTAACTCTCTGATGTACTTATTTATGCTTCTATTGCAGCACCTCTGGTTGTCCTTTTGGAGAGAACTGCCACTTTTTGCATTATGTCCCCGGAGGATACAATGCCGTAGCACAGGTGACAAATATGGGACCACCCATGCCTCAAGGTTCCAGAAATATGCAAGGATCTGGTGGTGGGGGCAGATTCTCAGGGAGAGGAGAGTCTGGGCCTGGCCACGTCTCTAGCTTTGGTGCCTCAGCTACTGCCAAAATCAGTGTTGATGGTTCTTTAGCCGGGGCAATCATTGGAAAAGGCGGAGTCAATTCTAAACAGATCTGTCGTCAGACTGGTGCAAAGTTATCAATCCAAGATCACGAGAGAGACCCTAACCTGAAAAACATCGAGCTTGAAGGAACGTTTGAGCAGATAAATGAAGCGAGCGTGATGGTCAGAGAACTGATTGTGAGGCTCAATTCAGCAGCTAGGAAACCACCTGGTGGAGGAGGAGGAGGTGGAGGTGGTGGTGGTGGTGGTTTTGGTGCTGAAGGGAAACCACATCCAGGAAGCAACTACAAGACGAAGATGTGTGAGAGATTCTCTAAAGGGAACTGTACATTTGGTGATAGGTGTCACTTTGCACACGGAGAAGCAGAGCTACGCAGGTCAGGTATCGCCTAGTTGCTTCGAGTTAGAGAAATTGCTGGTAAAACATGTATCTTATTATGTGGTGGTGGTGATGATATCTAATATCATCTTCACCTACTGTTTCTTTTTGTGTTTTTTTCTTCTTCTGAGAATACAATGTTAGTTTCATTGTCATTGTGTTTAGTTTTTTGTCTGTTTAGTGATTTCATAGTATCTGGATTTGACAAATTTAGAAACAGTGGTTAGGATTTGTTTGTTGCTTACTTTCTTTTATTTAGATTCATGTTGTCTTTGCTGTGTCGTGTTATAATATTCTTTTCGTATGAGTTTCTCAATCTGTTAAGTGTGTTGACTAAACTGATTAAGACACAATAAATCATTGATGGTGATGATCTTAAGTAATGTTGAAAAGAAGGGTGGTGTCGTCTAAACGGTGATTGTTAAGGGTGGCCTAAGCGAATTGATTATAAAATTTCATTAAATACAATAACATAATAACATAATTATTTTTATTTTTTTGTTAAAAAAAGTAATTTGATCTCAACACATGTATATTCAATGCAATGTAAAATTATTTAAAATTACTATAATAATTAGCGAATATTCCGCGCAACTCGCGGGTTGTTTCCTAGTATCCTTGAATGACGAAAAACTCAAGCTTTCATGTGCCGCTATTCTTATTCAATATACAATTATCTTCTTTTTTTCCAGAAACGTATCCAATTAATAAAAAATATTCTCTCTAAAAAACTAAATAAAAATTTTGTCCACCTCATAAAATAATTACTAAACGTTTTTTATTACAATGAATTTAAATAAAAAAGACTAGGTTTCTTTTTCGAAGATATTGATCCAGCTAGGAGGGTGATCCATCCCAGAAGTCACCAAGAGAATTCATTGGGCCTTAACTGGAGTCCGGCCCAAAGGCCTGCCGAAGCCAAGGCCCAGCCGAAGTCAAAAGCCCAATTGGAGAAGGCACGCGCGACAGTGACATCGGTACGGACCTGCAGAGACTGACACAGGTGACGTCTGTACGGCGCCGTGGCTCAGAAGTGTCAGTACGGACCTGCAGAGCACAGAGGTCAGCCGAACCAGCATTTAATGCAAAGGCACGCTCGACAACCGCATTAAATGCAAAGGCGTGTTCGACAGAACAGCTTTCCGAATGTCGAGCATGCGCCGAAGCCGTCCCGCCAAAAGAGCAAAAACCCGCCAAGGATCAGAGGCTTCATTATAAATAGAGGGTTCCGGCTCATAAGCAAGGGATCCGGAATTTGAGAGAGAGAATCTACAGAGAAAAACAGCTAGAAATGTTGGGTGATGATCTTAAGTAATGTTGAAAAGATGGGTGGGTGTCGTCGGTGATGCATAGAAAAACAAAACTCTACGATCATATAGTAATAAAAGAGACCTAATCAATTACTTAATAACACATTACTTGTCGGCGCCTACCTTGTATTTCGTCTACCACCTAAACTAATTAGTTATCAATATAAAAATAAAGATTATATATATAGGATTATTAGTTAATTAACAAGAGAAAATCCGCACGAATCTCTCAAGTACATCACGCTTAGTGTTTCACGTGATCACGACCACGACAATATATATTTATATTAGTTTAATAATTTTGGTCACATGACAGAAGAAGACGAACACGATTTTCCAATTTCCACTTTTAGCCTTCTTTCCGACACCACTAGTTTGTGTGTGTGTGTGGAGTCGCCAAGTACATTTACTCATATTAAAGACTACTAGCTAAGTAACATGAGGCTTTTAAAAAAAATGTCTACCAAACACCAATATTTGCCTGAAATAATAATAATTTGTATGAATTTAAAAGCTGACACGAATTAGACATTTACAGTATGTGAAAAAATTTGATTCTTTTTTTTTCAAAAACCTTAATTTACACATTTCAAATTAATATTATATCATACTTTGTTACCAGTTACCACCAGTCAGTCAATAAATTAATTATTAAAATTATAATAAATAAAACGTGCTAAAAATTAAAAAATTAAAAAGTAACAACTAACAAGTAATGTGCCGTGTAAATATGTTATAAATTGAACAGAAAATGTAATTTAAGAAAATAAAAAATAAACATTAAAAAAAAAATGAGGAATTCACAAAACTACGCCCTTTCTTCCATTTATTTACAAAATTCTATCTAATTCAATTTTTTCGTGTAATTACACATTTTCAAAAATTTAAAAGTTTGATTTATCTTTTAAAAAATTATCAAAATTAAAATCTTTTTTATTTGGATTCGTGTTTAGGTATAATATTAAGGGGTAGGATTGTGTGGATAGACTTTATTTGGATTTAATTTATAGTGTTTAAGTGTAATTTTGTGAAATTATTTTGAAATAACGTAGTTTTGTGAAATGTAATTTAAACGATATAGTTTTGTAATTTTGAAAGTAGGGCCCATTAAGATAAGGAGAGATGTGTGAAATCATATTCACCATTCGACCAACGGGCCGTCCTTTTATTATTAATAAATCGGCTTCTCTTTTTTGCCATTTGCATCTCACCAGAGAAAGAAGAGAGAGAGAATAGAGAAGAAAGAGAGAAGAGAGATATTGCGAAGGAGGAGGAGGAGCTTCTTCTTCGTAGGGGTTCTTCATTCATCGTTATTAACGTAAATTATAATATCATCTTTTGAATATCTCCTTTTTTGTTTTATTTTCTCCTCTCTATCGTTTTCGCATTTCAAAGTAATTTTTAACGATAGATCTGATTTTATCCATTGCTTTTAGCCTTAGATCTGTGCTAAACTCTCTGTTTTGCGCCTCATATTATTGACTTGTCTCTTTCCTCAACCAAATTGTTAATGTTGATTATTTTTTTGTAATTCTTTATTATTATATAATTTTAATTCTGGGTTGGTGAAATTGAAAAAAAATCAGCAGAAAAATTTGCATATAAGCGAGTCACGCCTTGTTTTAGATCTCTACTTGTGAATATATAATAAAATTGTATTACTGTCTTTCATAATCACCTGATTTTCTTTGTTAATTCTCTTCTTATTGTAGATTCTGATGTTGCATGTAAAATATTTTGACAGATAAAAATTTACTTCTTCTTTTTTTCGTTTCAGTTTAAATGTCTTAATCTGATTTATGATACAGACCAATTTGTTGGTGGTTTCTTTTTAGCTTCCATCTGCTTTGTTGGCTTTTAATGTTTGTTGGTCCACTTGCTAATCATTGTGATTTTTTTGATTATAAAAGAAGAAACTTGATTTGAATTAAAATTAAAGGAAAAGGAAAATTTATAATCAGTGTTTCTTATCTACAAGTGAGAATGTTGGCGAGAGCTCCACCGCCGTCTATTCCTTTTCCGGCGAGGAATAAAGTATGTAATCGGAGAGAGATTGTGCGGCTTTTTCGTAACGGCGTAGGAGGAGGAGGAGTGGTGGCGAGAGACGGTTTCACTCGTCGGCCGCTGAAAACTTCAAGCGCTTACGAGGTCGTTAACGATTCAACAGACGAAGGATTCATCGTAATCAGAGGAGGAGATCAAGAGAAAGAGTTCTATCCTCCGCCTCCGTCCGATTTACTCTCTTCGTCTCCCTCAGGTAACTTAGTAGCTGAAATATTTGGCTTAGAAACCGTGTTCGTTGATTTTTGCTTGATATTGTCAATGTTGGATATGTTAGAATCTGAGAGAAGAAGTGGGTCGCGTTCTCGAGGAGTAACTTCGAGTTTCGGAAGGCTAAAAGCCCAGAAAGTGAAAGCTCTTGTTGGAAAAGTAACGCTGAAGAAGAAGCAGCAGCAGCGTATGAGCCACAATGAGGAAGAAGACGAAGATGAAGACGAGGATGAGGATTATTCTGCGGATGAAGGGTTTGGTTCGTCATCGATTCTTGATTTGATGAGGAAGAAGTTGGCTATGAAGGATGTTCCTAGGTCAGGAAAATCTGTAGAGACTAAGGAGGTGAAAAGATTCAGCAAAGTAAGGGAATCTAGAGAGCCAAGAGATTTAGATAGATTAGGAAGAGATAATGATGAAGATAGTGAAGAGGATTCATATCCTCGGAAGTTTACTGATAATGAGAGATCAGGGTCCCGTAGTTCATATTCGAAAGGTTATGGTGCTAACTCTAGGGATAGGGGCGATAGGCTTTCGGTTGCAAAAGATTCAGATACATATAAAAGACAAGATAGAGCTGTTGATGAAGTTTCGAACCCACGTAAGTTTATAGATAATGAAAGAGAAGGAATGAGGAGCTCCAGGGGTCGAGAAGATAGGCGTGTTGTTGCCAAAGATTCGGATACATATCAGGGACGTGATAGAGCTACTGATGAGGTTTCAAATGCTCGTAGGTTCACTGGTAATGAGAGATCAGGATCAAATTTTTCATATTCAAAAGACGCTGAGTCAAGGGGCTGGGGCGATAGGCGCTCTGTTGTGTACGGAAGAGATATGGAGGACTGGAGAGAGAGAAGGAAAACCAATAATAGTAGGGAGACCGGCTTTTTTAGTAGGAAAGCTTTTGCAGAAATCGGATGTAGTGAGCTTATGATGAAGGCCTTGAAGGAAAATAACTTTGATCGTCCGGCACATATTCAGGTCCATTTTTCTTTTTATAAATCATCTAGATGCATGTGTTTATATACGTTTTCTGACAGTTAAGGTTTTGCTACTTTTGTTTATTGTGGCGCAGGCTCTGGCTTTTGCGCCAGTTGTTGATGGAAAGAGTTGTATCATAGCTGACCAAAGTGGATCAGGCAAGACACTGGCATATCTTGTCCCTCTTATTCAGCGACTCAGAGAAGAGGAACTTCAAGGAAAGAGTGAGTCATCTCCTGGCTGTCCTCGTGTTATTGTTCTGGTACCGACTGCAGAGTTGGCTTCCCAGGTTTGATTTCTTTATCTATGTAGCTGTGGATTTTCATTGCTTATTTTATACAAGAGGAAAAATCTGATGTGGCTGAAATCCTTGGCAGGTTCTGGCTAACTGTAGATTAATATCAAAGTCTGGGGTTCCTTTTCGTTCCATGGTAATGACTGGTGGTTTCAAACAACGAACCCAGCTAGAAAACTTGAAGCAAAGTGTTGACGTCGTGATTGCAACCCCTGGGCGTTTCATGTACCTAATGAAAGAAGGAATTTTGGGGTTGTCAAATTTGAGATGGTACTATAAATCTTTCAAAGATGCAAACTTTCCTACTTTTATGGACGAGTAGCAGGTTTAGCAAGATTGAAGGTTTTCACTAATATTGTTTGAAAATTTATATCTTGGTATCTTGCAGTGCCATTTTGGATGAGGTGGATATACTCTTTGGTGACGAGGAGTTTGAGACAGCCCTGCAAACCCTGATAAGCTCTTCACCTGTTACTGCACAGTATCTGTTTGTTACAGCAACCTTACCGCTTGAGATATACAACAAACTGGTTGAAGTTTTCCCTGATTGTGAAGTTGTAATGGGACCTCGTGTGCACCGTGTTAGCAATGCTCTTGAAGAGGTTGGTATTAACATTAGTGATTGGGAAATATAATGGGAACACCAATAGAACAGACTTTTCTTTTGTAAACTTTGTTGTTGCAGTCTTCTTTTGATCGTGATTTTGCGGATTAACAATATCTAGTTGTACTATGCAGATTCTTGTTGACTGCAGTGGAGATGATAATGCTGAGAAATCTCCCGAGACTGCTTTTCTGAACAAGAAAAATGCCCTTCTTCAGATTGTTGAGCAAACCCCTGTTGCTAAAACTATCATCTTCTGCAATAAGGTGCCATGGTCTCCCACTTGCTGCTTTTTTCTTGAACTGTTTGGACATCTCAATCTCATGTAGAAAGTTCTACTCATCTCATTTTGCAGATTGAGACATGTAGAAAAGTTGAGAATATATTTAAACGGTTTGATAGAAAGGAAAGGCAGTTGCACGTCCTACCTTTTCACGCAGCACTCGAACAAGAGTCAAGGCTCAGAAACATGGAAGAATTCACCTCAGTTCATCCCGAAGAAAATTCATTGTTTCTAGTTTGCACGGACAGGTACTTTCTTTTTTGACTACATGTGATCTTTTTGTGATGCTGTGTTGTCTAAACATGGAAGATATTAACTTTCTTTCTTTCCAAAATACTGACAGGGCCTCCCGAGGGATAGATTTCTCTGGAGTGGATCATGTGGTGCTCTTTGATTTTCCACGTGACCCGAGTGAATACGTTAGACGTGTTGGAAGAACAGCGCGAGGGGCTAGAGGAGAAGGAAAGGCTTTCGTATTTGTGGTGGGCAAGCAAGTAGCATTGGCACGGAGGATACTTGAGCGAAATCAGAAGGGTCATCCTGTTCATGATGTACCAAACGCTTACGAATTCACAACCTAAGTTAGGTAATATATAATATATGTATTGAAAATTCTCACTCTGATAGATCGTATGTCTGCCTTAACTTATGTTAATGTGAATTCACCTCTAAACTCATGGAACTTGTGACATAACAGTGCTCGTATCGTAGGTATTAGTATACACATATTCTTCTCCTGAAACATAGCACTGCTCCTTGTGTAGCTTTGTAGAACAACGCAAAAACATGGTATCCCTGTTCAAGAGCACAGAAGTGCAAGAGATGAAGAAAGATCATTCACCTTTGATTACAAGGCCTAAGCTGTTATGTTGTTACTTGTCAAATTATCATTTGGCACCCCAAGATCGAGATTCGCAGGGCTAGTGTTAGTATTAGTTGGTGAGTTAGCCAAGTGGAGAAGACTTGAAAAAAAAACTGGATCTCCAAGTAGTCTATGTATTTCTCCCTTGTAGTGTCCACAGTGTGAAACTGCTTTAATCATTTGCTTTTTTCCAAGGAAGTGGTAACTTCATTGTTTGTTGTAATGTAATGCAAGTGTGCAAATTTTACTCAATGAAAAGTTTTGAAGAGTCATATACTTGCAGATGCAAAGACATGTTTGGCCAACGAAAATTGATGTCTTATTAAACTAATGGGAATGTAATGGATGAAAAGCAAACAACATTATCGCTGGCCAAACATCACATGAATCAAAAGTCTTTATAGCACACTTCCATCTTTGTCCACATGAGTCATGATAAGCAATCTCATGTACTTCTTGTCTCTTCATGTTTCTTCTCTAAGTTCCACACGTCCCTACCACATTAACTCCTTTCACTTCTCAGCTCTAATCACACTACTTTCTTTGTTGATTACTTTTGAAGTAATTCACTAGCTTTCATCTTAGTGCTTTAAGACCACAAAAAAGCAAGATAACGACTATAAAACAACTTTATTTCCATGGATGTGAAAAGAATAATCATACAACTTATATTACAGTTGAAGCCGTTTAAATCAGGCCTTTACATCCAATAGGAAGTGTATATCACAAGAACCTCAAAAGTTATATATAAGAAAGCGAAGAAGATAAACAAGAGGCTGAGATCGATCGGTAAACTTATCGACATGTTTCTTCAAAACCAAAAAAAGGGTTTCTTACTGATTATTTGATCCATTAACATCTGCGACCAGCTCTGCAGTTAAGAGCACCAGAGTAAGAGGTCATTGTACCGACCAGTGAAGATGATTTGGCTGATAAACTAGAAGCTCTTGCATAGCCGGCTCCGGCTCCAGCTCCAGCTCCTGAATCCGTGAAAAATGGTCCATTTAAGAAAAGATCTCCTTGTGATCTCCAATTCCAGTTCTTCCATATCGATTGTCCTGTGTACTCTCTCTCTTAGTCACCTGCCATATTTACAATTTCACAAAATCATCAATCTCGTTGCAATCAGCCGTGTTAGTAATATATGTGTGGTCTAACTAGGGGATTACATACCATTGACATAGAGATATGTCAAAAGTAGATAAAGACGGATCCTTTTAGATCCACTGATAGTCAAAAGATACATTACCTCCTTAGCAAATGGGTTTGCCGGGGCAAGAAACCGATTTCCGTGACTGTTTATAGTAGGATCAGCACTACCTCCAATCGCATACATTTCCCAATGCGTGTAGTCGTTGTTCACTACATGGAAATATCCATGCCTACACCTACAAAGACCAAAAGGTTACTTATTCGTCTCTAGAATCTACACGAGTCCTCTCTAATCACACAACTACCACACATTCCGAGGATGATAAAGATCATAGTCAAGCAAAGTTTGTACCTTGGCATTCTCTGGATTAAACCCTCACCAAAATGGTTATAAGCAATTGTGACTTGCATCACCTTGTCCCTTGTGTATGAATTACTGTGCCCCAACAACATAACCTCATTGTGGTGTGTGAAGAAATTGTTTGAGACGGTAATGGCGGTGGAGCTCATAACAGCGTCTACAAGCCCATCAGCACAATTCGACAGCGAATTGTGATCGATCCATATATGACTCGACCCGAAAATCGAAATCGCGTCACCATCAGCCATCGTTCGCCACCCGTAATGCGACGGAGAGCTTCTAACCATGGCGTTACCGGTGGGTTGTATATGACGAATCCCGTGAACGATAATGTTCGTGACGAACTGTATCGTAAGGCAAGCGCCGTTAGCGATGTGGACATTAACGCCACGGCCATCTATGGTCTTGAAGCTGTTCATGATCAGCTCTTGCTTCAACGTTATGACCATGTCTCGCTTGAAGATGATCCAAAGCGGTTCGTCTTGTATCACGGCGTGACGGAGCGTTCCCGGTATCGGATTAACCGGATCATCGTCGCCTGGATCGGTGACGACGTAGAAACGACCGTCGCGACCTCCGAATAAGTTCTGTTGTTCAGAACCGAGGTTCAATTCCTTTGTTCTGGTCTCAGGAGACCTCGCGTTTGAACATCAAACCAGATATAATATGTATGATCTTTGACCAACGTAATAGATTCTTATTGATTACTTTTATGCTTTGATTTTTCTGCTCATTTCTCTTGTGTGTAAAGTGTCAGCGAAAGACTCTAGCTTCGAGGCAACCAAACTGCATTTCGAAAATCTCGCAAAGAGATATGGGAATCCAATCATCATTTTGAACTTGATAAAGGTTGGTATTTTATGTTCTAACTCGTCGATGATGATACAATTTTTGACATATTCTTCCTGGTAATCATGAATTAACTTGACTGATGTAACAGACTCGTGAAAGGAGGCCTCGGGAGACTATTCTGCGTGCGGAGTTTGCAAATGCCATTAGGTTCATTAACAAAGGGTTAAGCAAGGAGGAGCGTCTAAGGCCTCTTCACTGGGATCTGCATAAACACTCTAGAAAGTACGTGATGACACAACCTCATATCCTTTTTTATTTCTAGCTGCATTTTCTAATGAACACAATAGGCTTGTACTTACTGGAAATGTGTTTTTGTTCGTTGCAGAAAAGGCACGAACGTGTTGGCCATTCTCGGCACGTTGGCTACGTATGCACTGAACTTGACTGGCATCTTCTACTGTCAGCTAACAACTGATCTTAGAGCAGATGGGTTTCAGAACCAGAATCCATCAACCATGGAGTGAGTATCCAATTTACCAACTGTTTCTTACCTTCTATATAGTTTCTTGCTTAGCGTATTAGGTATCTATCTCATATTTCTAGTAACTAGGCTTTGATTAATTTATATATTTTTTGGTTACTATGGCAGGAATGGTGAATGTTCTAATGATATTCCTAGTAAAGATGAGACTGCATCAAACTTGGCCGCGGAAAATTGTAATGAAGATAAGGATGCTAAGGAGGATCCACAAAAGGAAGCTACCATGATTCAGAAAGGAGTCCTGAGGACCAATTGCATAGACTGTTTAGATCGCACCAACGTTGCTCAATATGTCTATGGGTTGGTAGCATTTGGGCGTCAACTCCATGCTTTGAGATTGACAGAGTCTACTACTATTGGTCTAGAGAATCCCCTCGCTGAAGATTTGATGGGAATTTATGAGACAATGGGCGATACGCTTGCACTTCAGTATGGAGGATCCGCAGCACACAACAAGGTATGATTGCTAGCTTCTCTGGCCATAATGTGTTGCCTTGTTACGTAGAAATCTGTGGACATAGTTATTGACCAATGATCTTATTTCTGTGGGAAGATCTTTTGTGAAAGGCGTGGTCAGTGGAAAGCGGCTACTCAGTCACAAGAATTATTCAGAACTTTACAACGATACTACAGTAACGCCTATATGGATGCCGAAAAGCAAGATGCAATTAACTTGTAAGCTCGACTTAAATTTTATCTTTCTAATGCCTCTGCCCTCTTGTATGACAAACTTGTTTAACTTCTCATTTGTATTCCTCCACAGGTTCTTGGGATACTTTCAGCCACAGTCAGATAAGCCGGCGCTATGGGATTTGGGTTCGGATCAGCATTACAATGCAGCAAGATTTCTTGCCAGTTCTGCATCGGATAATTCAAGGTACATTTCCTGGTTAAATGAGACACTCACATAGTAGTTTGAAACTTCTAATGCTTCCTTAGAGATACTGACATTACATGTTATTTTGCCTTTAGGTCTACGATGAAACGATCTCTATCTGAAAGTAGCATCCTTAGCGAGAGCAGTACATCCGCGTCAGGACCAGCCACTAGACATGGTTTAGCTGAAAAGGGTGAAGAAGGTAAAGGTCTTTCAGATTCTGCACCTGAGATCTCAAAGTCTAAAACTGCCATGATTTCTACTAGTTTGAGGTTAGAAAAATGCTTATGATCTCTGTCGAATAAACCATATATATCGAGGTTTTGTCAGCTATATCTAAGAGAAATGGCTTTGCGCGTGTGTGTGTGTGCAGTGCTCCACCGCGGACATTGGAGGAAATAGGTTTAGACAAGATACTTGAAAACGATTGCTTCTGCTGTGATGGAAACGGTGACCAATGTACATGTGCAACTTTTGATATGGATTGGGTTTCTTCTTCAGGAAACTCTTGCGAAGATGAAAGCTACGGAAGGTAGTAAAAACTTGAAAAAATCTCCTCCCTTTATGAATTTAATATGTGTCTCATAGTGTGACATTTTTTTACTGCAGGTCCACAGTGGTTAGATCCTTTGAAATCATACCTGAAACAGAGTCAGAGATTTGTGTTATAGAATCTGGTTCTAGTAATAATAATATAAAGGTGAGAAAGAAGATTAGCAATTAGCCATTGATACCTCTATAAGTATCTAAAGTTAGTAAAATAGTAAACTCTTTTGTTTTTTAACAGAGAGATGATGAAGTGAAATTGGAGGATAAATCCATATCAGGGATACTGTAGAGTATATGTATATATATAGAAAGGATAATCTTGTCATTCTCTTGTACTAGCCTAACCTAGTATCCTAAGTGTATATATATATTGTAATATTCATTATCAATAATACTAAGCTATTCTAATATCTTATATGGTATCAGAGCACTCCTTCCTAAACCTAGCCGTCAAAACTTTTTCTTCTCTTTTTCGATCTCACCATGCCTTCAACCAATGAAAGCATCATCATCTCTGACAAACCTACACTCTACAACATAAACATGTCAAATGTAACAAAACTTACAGACTCAAACTTCATCATGTGGAGCCGCCAGGTCCACGCTCTCCTCGATGGGTACGCTCTCGCCGGATATATCGACGGATCCACCACTCTCCCACCAGCCACCATTCAAGTCGACAACGTGGCTTCACCGAATCCAGATCACACGTTCTGGAAGAGACAAGATCGTCTCGTTTACAGCGCCTTACTTGGTGCAATTTCAACATCTATTCAGCCAATTCTCTCCACCACCACCACCGCGGCTCAAATTTGGTCTCAACTCACCAAAACCTATGCCACTCCTAGCCGTGGTCATGTTAAACAACTCAAGCTTCAAATTCGTTCATGGGTTAAAGGTACAAAGTCCATCAATGAGTATGTACAAGGTCATATCACGCGTTTTGATCAACTGGCATTGCTTGACAAACCCGTGGACCATGAAGATAAGATTGAGTACATTCTACTCGGCCTCTCTGAAGAATACAAAACCATCGTTGATCAAGTGGAAAGTCGCGATACTGCTCCAACGCTTACCGAGTTACATGAGAAATTGCTTAATCATGAAGTTAAGCTTCAAACTTCACTGTCGACATCCACCGTCGCCACTCCGATCTCTGCCAATGCTGCGTTCTCCACTCCAGCGACTCGTTCCAACAATAACAACAAACGCAACTACAATGGCCCGTACAACAACTCACAGACTTATCACCGCTCGTCAGCCGCGACCGGATACACTCGTCCAGATCAATCCAATGCGCCACGAGGGTATCAAGGAAGGTGCCAAATTTGCAGCGTCTACGGCCATAGTGCACGAACATGTACTCAACGTCAACAATCTCGCAACACGTTCTTCCCCAACAACACCTCTCGCTCGTCTACTTCTCCTTGGCAACCACGTGCAAACATGGCAACGATGGCTTCGGCGAATGCAAATCCTTGGTTAATGGACTCTGGTGCGACACACCATTTGACGAGTGACCTCAACAACCTCTCTCTTCATCAACTCTACAATGGTGGAGAAGAGGTCACCATCGCAGATGGTTCTGGTCTCGCAATTTCCCATACCGGTTCTACCTCTCTTCCCACCCTCTCTCGTCCTCTTTTACTAAACAAAGTCCTTTATATTCCCAATCTCCATAAAAATCTCATCTCTGTGTATCGCTTGTGTAATGCTAATCAAGTTTCGGTTGAATTTTTTCCCGCATTCTTTCAGGTGAAGGATCTCAGAACGGGGGCCCGCTTACTCCAAGGGAGAACTAAGGACGAGTTGTACGAGTGGCCAATACCAAACACCAAACCCGCAACCTACTTCACTTCACCCACACCAAAAACATCTATCCCATCTTGGCATTCCCGTCTTGGCCACCCGTCACCACCAATTTTAAATTCTATTATTTCTCATTTTTCTTTACCATGTTCAGATTCTGCCAATAAACAATTTCCATGCTCTCATTGTTTTATTAATAAAAGCCACAAATTGCCTTTCTCCATTAATACAATTGTCTCTAAACACCCTCTCGAGTATGTCTATTCCGATGTATGGATGTCCCCCATTTTATCCTCCGACAATTATCGCTACTATGTCATTTTTGTCGATCACCATACACGCTACACTTGGCTATACCCGCTAAAACAAAAATCTGAGGTCCGCGCTACATTCATTGCTTTCAAAGCCTTGGTGGAAAAACGTTTTCAACATACCATTCGCACTCTATACACGGATAATGGCGGTGAGTTTATAGCATTGCGATCATTCTTGACGGCTCATGGGATCTCACACCTTACAAGTCCACCGCACACACCGGAGCACAACGGCCTTGCTGAACGTAAACATCGACACATTGTCGAAACCGGGCTTACTCTACTTCACCAAGCGTCGGTACCACACCGGTATTGGCCCTATGCCTTTGCCACATCGATTTATCTTATCAACCGCCTCCCTTCCGTCACCACCAACAACAAGTCTCCATATCACCTTCTCTTTGACCAACCACCCAATTACTTGAAGTTAAGGATTTTTGGCTCCTTGTGCTTTCCCTGGCTCCGTCCCTATGCTCCAAATAAGATTGAAGATATGTCTCTTCCATGTGTGCTCATGGGCTATTCACTTACTCAAAGTGCATACCTATGCCTCCATATACCAACCGGCCGAGTCTACACATCCCGCCATGTTCAGTTCATTGAAACACAATTCCCATTTTCTCAATCCTCTCCTGCTTCCCCACAGTCCCTAGAAGCAACTTCTACCACCACATTTCCATCACCTCCATACACTACTATTCCCTTTACCAAGCCGCCACTCGTACCGACATCGTCCACCGCGCCCCTGAGCTCGGATCCTCACCGTCATAAGCAATTCACACATGTGTACACTCGTCGTAACCGCCAGGTACAATCTACTCTTCCTCATTTAAATCAACCAAACTCCACTATCCCCACTACAAACCCAACACCGATACCCGATACCCAACCATCAGCTAACCCAAACAATACCACCACTAATCCAACTTCCACAACCACTGAAACACGACAAACCTCTGAACCAATACCACACCAAACAGAACAACAAAATAACCCGCCGAATCCACCAAAACCAACCGAAAACACACACTCCATGCAAACTCGATCAAAAACTAAATCAAAAACCTCTTTCACAGCCATTACCACTAAACCTATACCACCTATACCTACCACTATAACCCAAGCCTTGCGAGACGAGAAATACCGTCGTGCGATGGATGATGAGCTTAATGCCCAATTGCGCCATCATACTTATGATTTGGTCCCTCCAAAACCTGGTCATAATGTTATTACTACTAAATGGGTGTTTACTTTGAAGTACTTGCCAAATGGAGCCATTGACAGGTACAAAGCACGCTTGGTGGCTCGAGGTTTCAATCAACGTCGTGGACAAGATTATTCAGAAACTTTCAGCCCAGTGGTAAAGACTGTCTCTATCCGTGCTATTCTACATCTTGCTGTCACCCAAAACTGGAAAATACAACAACTAGATGTCAACAACGCTTTCCTACATGGTACGCTCAACGAAGAAGTCTATGTTTCTCAGCCTCCAGGCTACATAGATCACGATCATCCTCATCATGTGTGGAAACTCAACAAAGCGTTATACGGTCTGAAACAAGCACCCCGAGCTTGGTATCAAGAACTGAAAAATTTTATTCTACAACTCGGGTTTCAGAACTCAATGGCGGATCCCTCGGTGTTTGCTTACTTGAGAGGTACTGATCACCTTTATACATTGGTTTATGTTGATGATATCATAGTCACTGGCAGCACATCATCTTTGGTGAATGGCTTCATTACGGTTCTCTCAAACAAGTTCTCGCTTAAAGCCCCAGCTTGACGTACTTTCTTGGTATCGAAGTCATCAAAACTCCTCATGGTCTTCATATGATGCAAAGGAAGTATATTCTGGATTTATTAGTGAAAACCAACATGTTTGGTGCGAAGACCGTCGCCACGCCTATGTCACCAACACCTAAGCTTTCATTACGATCGGGCTCTCCATTAAATGATGTTCGTGAATATCGGAAAGTTCTCGGCAGTCTACAATACCTTGCCTTTACACGACCGGACATTGCATACAGTGTAAACCGCTTATCTCAATTTATGCATGCTCCGACGGACCTGCATTGGCAAGCAGCAAAACGCATCCTCCGATACCTCGCCGGTACTTTATCTCACGGTATTACCATTCGTCGGAATTCTTCATCTGTGTTACATGCATTCTCAGACGCAGATTGGGCAGGTGATCAGGACGATTACGTTTCCACAAATGGCTACATCCTTTACCTAGGCACAACGCCAATCTCATGGACATCAAAGAAGCAAAAAGGAATAGCCCGCTCCTCCACCGAAGCAGAATATCGTGCGGTCTCGGCCACAGCCTCAGAAGTTCGATGGGTTACATCATTACTCTCTGAACTAGGTGTCAAACCATCCTCTCCACCGGTTATTTATTGTGACAACGTTGGGGCAACATACCTATGCGCAAATCCGGTGTTCCACTCACGAATGAAACACCTCGCACTTGACTATCATTTCATTCGAGAGCTCATACAAGCTGGTCATCTTCGTGTGGTTCATGTCTCCTCAAAAGATCAACTTGCAGATTCCTTGACGAAACCTCTACCGAAGCTGAAATATCTAGAGCAAAATAACAAGATTGGTGTAACCAAAGTTACTCCATCTTGAGGGGGAATGTAGAGTATATGTATATATATAGAAAGGATAATCTTGTCATTCTCTTGTACTAGCCTAACCTAGTATCCTAAGTGTATATATATATTGTAATATTCATTATCAATAATACTAAGCTATTCTAATATCTTATAGATACCTCATGGTTATGCGAGGTGGGTGATGAATGAAGCCACACATTTCTGGTGAGTGAGAAAAACAGAGCTTTTTCAACAACAAAAAAGTAAACAAAAAAAGATCAACATACCTTTTAGTGCTGATGAAGAAAGAAAAGTATCAGAGAAGAACATAACTGAAAAAGAAAAATTAACCGCCACTAATTTATTAACCGGGTTTGGAATTTAAAAAGGTGAGAAATTGAGAGAGAGAAAGAGAGATAAATCTTGTAAATATACAGAAGTGATGAATGATATGGTATATGAACATACCTCAAATATTTGCTAAACTTTTATATATATTATTTTTGACATTTTTATTTTGTTTTGATGATGGGATCTGATTAACAACATTGCAAGGTAAAATATTGAGGTTAGTTTCAAAATTCTTGTCAAAAGAAGGGGTTAAAAATGAATAATCAAAATCACCTTTGACCAACAAAATCATGTCTTAAAATGGACATTAGTAGTCAGTGGGTCCCGCAGAATCACGTGTTTAAAGCTAAGAAATATTCATTAGAATCTTCTAGAGAGCCAACTTATGAAAATATGAGCAATTCTGAATTCTCAGCCGCATTCTAATGACCGAATTATATTCTCCCAGCCAAATTAATATTAAAACAATTTTATACATTTCCTGTTAGAAAAAATATATGATAATATCAAACTAATAAAAATAAAATAAACAAACCCAATATTTTAAGAGACTTATTACCATTTCGTTTAGAGTAATTCACAAATTTACATCGTTTCATTTTTTCATTTACAAAATTCTATTTAATTCAATTTTTTTGTAATTACATCTTTTCAAAATTTTAAAAACTTGATTTACTTTTTAAAACTTCACCAAAACTAAAAATTTTCATTTGAATTCATTAATTAGAGTTTATGATATAGTAATTCAATTCCTCTGTGTTTTAACTGTTTTTCTCGTATTATCTTAATGGCGTTTGGGTTAACTCTCTGATGTACTTATTTATGCTTCTATTGCAGCACCTCTGGTTGTCCTTTTGGAGAGAACTGCCACTTTTTGCATTATGTCCCCGGAGGATACAATGCCGTAGCACAGGTGACAAATATGGGACCACCCATGCCTCAAGGTTCCAGAAATATGCAAGGATCTGTGATAGGTTATATCAGACTTATACAAGGAAGAAGAAATCACGTGTGGAGGAGGAGAGAGAAGCGTGATTAGCAGAAAAAAATGAAGAAGAAGAGAGGAAAAAGCAGTGGAGATTCAGTTACAGAAACAGTTAGATTCTTTTAGAGGTTGTTGAGCTGAATCCATTGTATAAATAGGAGCAGAAAGATCTCATATACTTTTATCCAGAAAATTACTTGTAAGTACAATTGTGTCTAGGAGAAAATACAGAGAGGAGAGACTTGTACTTACAGAATTACACTAAATCAAATGATCTTTCAGAAATACACTTGTTACTTCTTATCAAATTGGTGCGTTAGTGACTAGCGAACACATCGATTCAGAGATGACGAAGAAAACAAACGATGCGACGAAGAAGACAATGGCGATGGATAGTCAAGAAGAGAGTACGACGCATTTCGATGAAATCAGTGAGAGATTGGACTCGACGCAGCTCGATGTTGGGAACCTAACGGACGTGTGTAGCAGTATGCAAAAGGAGATGCGAGAGCTTAACACCGTACTGTTAGGGATCCAAAATCAACTTGCGACGGTGATTCAAAGCTCGCGGCGAGATGATTCACGGAGAGAGGCGGAGCGATTTTGACTCAGGAGACGACGGATTAAATCATCGGCAAAATCAGGTACCGACTTCTAATTTGGAACCTGGCCGTAGAATAGCCGCCGTAGGAAATAAAGATAGGTTGATGAAAAAAGTGGAGATGCCTATCTTTGATGGTAGCAATACATATGGATGGCTAGCTAGAGCCGAAAGATTTTTCAGGTTAGGTGGTTACGATGACAAAGATAAAAGAGACTTGGTCTCAATAACCCTAACTGGAGATGCCCTAAGCTGGTTCAACTACGAGGTGAATAGAAGGGGTTTTACTAGCTGGGAGGAGTTTAAGAAGAGGCTGCTTATCAGATTTGGTAATGTCCACAGTAGAGGACCAAGCCAGAGCTTATTCTGTATCAAGCAAGAAGGGACGGTTCCTGAATATGTTCACAAGTTTGAGGACTTGTCATCTCAAGTTACAAGACTTACGGATCAACAACTGGAAGGAATTTTTCTGAATGGGTTGGTAACAGAAATGAGGGAGATTGTCCATGTCATGAAACCTCAGTCCTTACCAGAGATGATAGCTGTAGCAATCTCGATGGAATCAAGTGTGCTCAAAAAGTTGATGGTAACAGAGGGTACACAGAGGAGTAAAGACAAGAGAAGTTTTCAGGACCATGACTCTAGGACATCAAAACCAAACAATTGGAGAAATAAACAGTGGCAAACAAATGCAACACCCACTACAGATCATCAACAAACCAATGTAGTTGACAAGTCATTTGTGAAGCTAACAGAGGCAGAATTATCAGAGAAGAGAAGATTAAAACTCTGTTTTAAGTGTGATGGGAAGTATTACAGAGGCCATCCTTGTGTTAGGAAGGAGTTACAGGTCCTAACAGTGATGAATGGATATGAGATGGAAGTATTACAGAGTTATGATTCAGAAGAGGAAAATCAAGCAGACCAAGAGGCTGGAGAGCTAATGGAATTGTCATTGAATGCCTTCTTAGGAATCAAATCACCAACAACAACAAAGATGAGGGGTGTATTCAATCAAAAGGTTTTAGTGGTGATGTTGGACAGTGGAGCCACACACAATTTTATCACACCGTAAGCGGTTAAGAAGGCTGAAACTCAAGGTTACACAAACAAAAGACATGAGTGTAATATTGGGCACTGGAGTATCTGTACAAGGGATAGGAACTTGTGAAAGAGTAAAATTCTCCTTAGCGGGAGTGAATTTTGAGGCAGAGTTTGTAGCCTTGGAGCTGGGAAGTGCTGATGTGATATTAGGAGTTCAGTGGCTAAGAACCCTTGGGAAGTGTCAGGTGGATTGGGATACGCAGGAGATGACATTCACACATCATGGCAGGATAATAACATTGAAGGGAGAAAAAGATTTACATACAAGAAAACTTTCTCTGAGAACATTATCTACACATGACAATCAACACAAGAAAGAGAACACAGAACAGAGAGTGAATGAGGAGATTCAAAATGTTTTAAAGATGTTCCAGCATGTCTTTGAAATGCCTACAGGTTTACCACCTAAGAGAGGAAGGGAACATGCTATTAATTTGGTGGCAGGGAGCAATGCTATCAGTGTGAGACCCTATAGATATCCACATGCACACAAAGAAGCTATGGAAAATATGGTGAAGGAAATGTTGGATTCCGGAATTATAAGACAGCAGTCAAAGCCCTTTTTCCAGCCCAATTCCGTTGGTTAAGAAGAAGGATGCTTCATGGAGGTTCCGTGTAGATTACGGAGCACTTAATAGTAGCCACCGTACTGCACAAGTTTCCAATCCCTATGATAGATCGATTCATTGGATGAATTACATGGAGCTATCATATTCTCCAAACTGGATCTCAGGGCAGGATATCATCAAATAAGAATGAAAGAGACAGACATTCAGAAGACAGCATTTAGAACACACGAGGGTCATTATGAATTCTTGGTAATGCCGTTTGGACTTACAAATGCACCAGCTACTTTTCAGGCATTAATGAACCATGTGTTCAAGCCATATTTGAGAAGGTTTGTACTGGTCTTCTTTGATGATATATTGGTCTATAGTAAGACAGTAGAAGAGCATACACAACATCTGCACACTGTTATGAAAGTGTTTGAAGAGCAGAAGTTATATGCTAATCAGAAGAAGTGCAGTTTTGGACAAACTAAAGTGGAATACTTGGGTCATATCATCACAGCACAGGGAGTATCCACAGATCCAGCAAAGACGCAGTCAATGAAATCATGGCCTAATCCAAAGAATATCAAAGAATTGAGGGGATTCCTGGGATTAACAGGGTATTACCGCAGATTTGTTAAAGGGTATGGATCTTTGGCTAAACCATTGACAGAACTGCTGAGAAAAGATCAATTCCAATGGACAGAAGAAACTGAATCAGCATTCAGAAGTTTGAAGCAGGCCATGTTAACAGCTCATGTGCTAACACTCCCAGATTTCTCAGAAAAGTTTGTGGTGGAGTCGGATGCTTCGGGTTTTGGATTAGGAGCGATCTTAATGCAAAACGTAAGACCAATAGCATATTTCGGTTATGGATTGACAACAAAAGAACAACTCAAGCCTCGTCTATGAGAGAGAGTTGATGGCTATTGTAATGTCAATACGAAGTGGAAACACTATCTATTGGGAAGAAAATTTGTGGTGAAGACTGATCAAAAGAGTTTGAAATTCTTGCTGGAACAGAGAGAAGTCTCCATGGAGTATTAAAAATGGTTGACAAAACTGCTGGGATATGACTTTGAAATTCAGTATAAACCAGGAGTAGATAATACAGCTGCAGATGGACTGTCAAGGATCAACCAAACACAAACAGAATCAGTGGATAAAACACTCCTATCATTGACCACTTCAAAGGTGATTCAAGTAAAAGAATTGTTTGAAGAGATTGATCAGGATGAGAAATTAAAAAGATTACTAAAGGAGGTTGAGGAAGGAAAATCAACAAGAAAACACTTAGTGATCAAAGAGGGAAGGTTGTGGTATAAACAGAGGCTTTTACTACCTAGTAAATCTCAGTTTATACCATTGATATTGAAGGAGTATCATGATGGGATGTGGGGAGGACACGCTGGAGTTTTAAAGACAACTAAGCGTATTCAACAAAGTTTTCATTGGGACAACATCCATCAAGATGTGATGAAGTATGTTCAGGAGTGCCAGATATGCCAAACACACAAATACTCAACACAATGCCCTGCTGGACTGTTGCAGCCATTGCCTCTACCTAATCAGATTTGGGAAGATATAAGTATGGACTTCATAGAAGGATTACCTTTGTCAGGAGGATATAATTCTATATTGGTGGTAGTTGACAGATTGAGTAAGTATGGGCACTTCATTGGATTAAGACATCCATTTACAGCTTCAGATGTGGCACTTAAATTCACAAAGGAGGTGGTGAAGCTACATGGATTTCCGTCATCTATAGTTTCAGATAGAGACAAAATCTTCCTAAGCCATTTCTGGAAGGAACTATTCAAACAAGCTGGTACGAAGTTGAAGTACAGCACAGCTTTCCACCCACAGACGGATGGTCAAACGGAGGTATTGAATCGTTGTGTGGAAAGCTACTTAAGGTGTTTCGCTTCAGGACATCCCAAGAGATGGTGAAGGTTTTTGAGCTGGGCATAATTATGGTATAATTCAGCTTATCACACAGCCTTAAAGACAACACCATTCAAGGTGGTGTATGGGAGAGATCCACCAAGCATTATGAAGTATGAAAAAGGATCAACAAGTAACTTTGCGTTGGAGTCTCAATTGGAGGAAAGGGATAGAATGCTTGGGGATATCAAAGAACATCTTATCAGAGCACAAGATCAGATGAAAAATAATGCAGATAAACATAGAAGGGAACTGGTGTTTGCGGTGGGAGACAAGGTTTATCTGAAACTGAGGCCTTACGGACGGAGTTCGGTAACAAAAAGGCTATGTCGGAAGTCGTCTCGCAAAGTATTATGGGCCATTTGAAGTATTGGAGAAAATTGGCCAAGTTGCATACGGATCGGCTTTACCCAATAATGCAAAGATACACCCGGTGTTTCATGTATCACAACTGAAGAAAATGCTGGGAGTTAATCATGAGGTAAACCCTTTACCTTCAGGATTATCAGAAGTGGATGAGTTTGTCTTGGAACCTCAACAGATAATAACGACAAGGTACAATGAGGAAGGGGGGTTAGAAGCTCTTGTACAATGGAAAGGTTTGCCAGCTCATGATAACACTTGGGTATTAGCAAAGGAGTTATTGCTACAATATCCTGAAATGAAACTTGGGGACAAGTTGAGTTTTAAAGAAGGGGGTATTGATAGGTTATATCAGACTTATACAAGGAAGAAGAAATCACGTGTGGAGGAGGAGAGAGAAGCGTGATTAGCAGAAAAAAATGAAAAAGAAGAGAGGAAAAAGCAGTGGAGATTCAGTTACAGAAACAGTTAGATTCTTTTAGAGGTTGTTGAGCTGAATCCATTGTATAAATAGGAGCAGAAAGATCTCATATACTTTTATCCAGAAAATTACTTGTAAGTACAATTGTGTCTAGGAGAAAATACAGAGAGGAGAGACTTGTACTTACAGAATTACACTAAATCAAAGGATCTTTCAGAAATACACTTGTTACTTCTTATCAATCTGGCGGTGGGGGCAGATTCTCATGGAGAGGAGAGTCTGGGCCTGGCCACGTCTCTAGCTTTGGTGCCTCAGCTACTGCCAAAATCAGTGTTGATGGTTCTTTAGCCGGGGCAATCATTGGAAAAGGCGGAGTCAATTCTAAACAGATCTGTCGTCAGACTGGTGCAAAGTTATCAATCCAAGATCACGAGAGAGACCCTAACCTGAAAAACATCGAGCTTGAAGGAACGTTTGAGCAGATAAATGAAGCAAGCGTGATGGTCAGAGAACTGATTGTGAGGCTCAATTCAGCAGCTAGGAAACCACCTGGTGGAGGAGGAGGAGGTGGAGGTGGTGGTGGTGGTGGTTTTGGTGCTGAAGGGAAACCACATCCAGGAAGCAACTACAAGACGAAGATGTGTGAGAGATTCTCTAAAGGGAACTGTACATTTGGTGATAGGTGTCACTTTGCACACGGAGAAGCAGAGCTACGCAGGTCAGGTATGGCCTAGTTGCTTCGAGTTAGAGAAATTGCTGGTAAAACATGTATCTTATTATGTGGTGGTGGTGATGATATCTAATTAATATCATCTTCACCTACTGTTTCTTTTTGTGTTTTTTTCTTCTTCTGAGAATACAATGTTAGTTTCATTGTCATTGTGTTTAGTTTTTTGTCTGTTTAGTGATTTCATAGTATCTGGATTTGACAAATTTAGAAACAGTGGTTAGGATTTGTTTGTTGCTTACTTTCTTTTATTTATATTCATGTTGTCTTTGCTGTGTCGTGTTATAATATTCTTTTCGTGTGAGTTTCTCAATCTGTTAAGTGTGTTGACTAAACTGATTAAGACACAATAAATCATTGATGGTGATGATCTTAAGTAATGTTGAAAAGATGGGTGGTGTCGTCGTTATAAACGGTGATGCTTAGAAAAACAAAACTCTACGATCATATTGTAATAAAAGAGACCTAATCAATTACTTAATAACACATTACTTGTCGGCGCCTACCTTGTATTTCGTCTACCACCTAAACTAATTAGTTATCAATATAAAAATAAAGATTATATATATAGGATTATTAGTTAATTAACAAGAGAAAATCCGCACGAATCTCTCAAGTACATCACGCTTAGTGTTTCACGTGATCACGACCACGACAATATATATTTATATTAGTTTAATAATTTTGGTCACATGACAGAAGAAGACGAACACGATTTTCCAATTTCCACTTTTAGCCTTCTTTCCGACACCACTAGTTTGTGTGTGTGTGTGGAGTCGCCAAGTACATTTACTCATATTAAAGACTACAACTAGCTAAGTAACATGAGGCTTTTAAAAAAAATGTCTACCTAACACCAATATTTGCCTGAAATAATAATAATTTGTATGAATTTAAAAGCTGACACGAATTAAACATTATGTGAAAAAATTAGATTCTTTTTTTTCAAAAACCTTAATTTAGACGGGGAAGTGCGCCTAGTACAGTGGCATTCATGTAAGTCACGTAGCAGGTGAAGACCACCTCACCGGGATCGATTCCCCGCGCCTACGATAGTGTAGGTTTAGGCTAATGCGGCCGTTATTTGCGCCCAAATGTTGACAAAAAAAAAAAAAAAAAAAAAAACCTTAATTTAGACATTTCAAATTAATATTATATCATACTTGGTTACCACCGGTCAGTCAATAAATTAATTATTAAAATTATAATAAATAAAACGTGATAATAAAAATTAAAAAATTTAAAAGTAATAAGTAATGTGCTGTGTAAATATGAGACATTTTAAATAGAAAATGTAATTTTAGAATAAAAAATCTTATATTATTAATACAGTAGACATCGAAAGAAAATTATTGGAAAAATCCTACGTGTCATCACCAGATTAATTTTGTTCTCACATCATTAAAATTTTCCAAAAGCCCTAAATTGAAATTCGAAACCCAATGAAAAAGCCCACTTAATATCATATAACACACTATTTTTCATATAACACACTAAAATTTGGGCTCACATATAACACACTGTTTTCCTATAAAAAAGCCAAATGAATTCAATATAACCAAAAAAAGCCAAAAACATAAACCCAAAACATAAACCCAAATTTATCACAAAAGTCTCTTAAACTAACATAATAAATGAATAATATATTTAGAAAATATTGAAAAACCCCTAAAATATAAAAAATATAATATTAAAAAATCCATAAGAAACACAATTTATAATTTAAAATAGATTTCCCTAATATTTATATGTTATATTTTATCACATTATGTTTAAAATAATGATAAAACATACTGTTCATTTACAAATAACAATATTATTTTGTAAAATTGTATTTAACACCAAAATTCATGTCAAATGACAAAACTTGATCACATAATTTACGACTCATCGGTTGAACCACCGGTTTCCAAAATTTGAGAAAATAATTTTCGGATAAGTTTATACATGAAAAAGTGATTAAACATTCATAGACAATATGTTTAAAATATTTAAAAAGCCTACAAAATATGATTTTAAAAAGTCCATGAAAAATACAATTTTATAATTTTCCTATTGTTTGTATGTTATATTCTCGCACAAAAAATGATAAAACATATTGTTCATTTATAAATAGCAATATTATTTTGTAAAATTGTATTAAACATCAAAGTTCATGTCAAATGACAAAATTTGAACACAAAATTGACTTGAACCATCGGTTCCCAAAAATTCAGTGGTTTTATCTGAGTTTTTAATAATTCGAGTTTTATGACAAATAGAGACCGGATTGACATATTTTTCATGGTTAAACGGATCATATCATGGTTTCAGAACACTGTGTAGTTATTATTTTTCAATAATAAATAGTAAATTATACGTAATGGTAAATATCCAACATTGAAATAGCAATCATAATCTTTTTCGATGATAAATATTAAAATAGTAATGATAAATTTTTGTTAATAAAACATTATAAAAACCAAAATACAATATATTTTAGAGGAATTCGCAAAACTACACCCTTTCAACCCCTCATTCACAAAACTACACCTAATTTAATTTTTTTCACATATTTACACATTTTCAAAATTTTAAAAGTTTGATTTACCCTTTTTAAAAATTACAAAAATTAAAATCTTTTCATTTGGGTTCACTAATTAGTGTTTAGGGTATAGTATTTAGGGAGTGAGATTGTGTGGGTAGAGTTTATTTGAATTTAATTTTGATTGTTTAGGTGTAGTTTTGTGAAATATTTTTGAAATGATGTAGTTTTGTGAAATGTAATTCAAATGGTGTAGTTTTGTAATTTCTCCTATATTTTATATATAAAATTTAAATTATTTTTATCTCATTTTATACTATACTTTGTTTTTACCGATAAATATTTCTTTTTTTATTCAGTAAAATTTTATTAAGAAAGAGAAAAGTAGGGCCCAATAAGAAAAAGAGAGATGTCACACAGTGAAATCATATTCACCATTCGACCAACGGGCCGTCCTTTTATTATTAATAAATCGGCTTCTCTTTTTTGCCATTTGCATCTCACCAGAGAAAGAAGAGAGAGAGAATAGAGAAGAAAGAGAGATATTGCGAAGGAGGAGGAGGAGCTTCTTCTTCGTAGGGGTTCTTCATTCATCGTTATTAACGTAAATTATAATATCATCTTTTGAATATCTCCTTTTTTGTTTTATTTTCTCCTCTCTATCGTTTTCGCATTTCAAAGTAATTTTTAACGATAGATCTGATTTTATCCATTGCTTTTAGCCTTAGATCTGTGCTAAACTCTCTGTTTTGCGCCTCATATTATTGACTTGTCTCTTTCCTCAACCAAATTGTTAATGTTGATTATTTTTTTGTAATTCTTTATTATTATATAATTTTAATTCTGGGTTGGTGAAATTGAAAAAAAATCAGCAGAAAAATTTGCATATAAGCGAGTCACGCCTTGTTTTAGATCTCTACTTGTGAATATAATAAAATTGTATTACTGTCTTTCATAATCACCTGATTTTCTTTGTTAATTCTCTTCTTATTGTAGATTCTCATGTTGCATGTAAAATATTTTGACAGATAAAAATTTACTTCTTCTTTTTTTCGTTTCAGTTTAAATGTCTTAATCTGATTTATGATACAGACCAATTTGTTGGTGGTTTCTTTTTAGCTTCCATCTGCTTTGTTGGCTTTTAATGTTTGTTGGTCCACTTGCTAATCATTGTGATTTTTTTGATTATAAAAGAAGAAACTTGATAACCACAACAAGAAAGATATTTGAGCTGTATTATCATTAGATATCATCATAAAAAGAAGAATCTTGATTTTTTTTTGTTTTTTTTTTGCTTTTGTTTCTCTGCAGAAACATGGGTGCAGGGGGGAGAATGCCGGTTCGTCCTACTTCAAACAAGTCTGAAACCGATGCACTTAAGCGTGTTCCTTGCGAGACACCGCCTTTCACTCTCGGCGAGCTCAAGAAAGCAATCCCACCACACTGTTTCAAACGCTCCATCCCTCGCTCTTTCTCCTACCTTGTATGGGACATTGTTATAGCCTCCTGCCTCTACTATGTTGCCACCAATTACTTCTCTCTCCTCCCTCAAAATCTCTCTTACTTGGCTTGGCCTCTCTATTGGGTATGCCAAGGCTGTGTCCTAACCGGTGTATGGGTTATAGCTCACGAATGTGGCCACCACGCTTTCAGCGACTACCAGTGGCTAGACGACACGGTTGGTCTTATCTTTCATTCTTTCCTCCTTGTCCCTTACTTCTCGTGGAAATACAGTCATCGCCGTCACCATTCCAACACTGGATCGCTTGAAAGAGACGAAGTGTTTGTCCCTAAAATGAAATCAGCCATCAAGTGGTACGGCAAATACCTCAACAACCCTGTGGGACGCACCGTGATGTTAGTCGTTCAGTTCACACTTGGCTGGCCTTTGTACTTGGCCTTCAACGTTTCGGGCAGACACTATGACGGGTTCGCTTGCCATTTCCACCCAAATGCTCCTATCTACAATGACCGTGAACGCCTCCAGATATACCTCTCTGATGCTGGTATTCTCGCAGTCTGTTATGGTCTATACCGTTACGCGACTCTACAAGGAATGGCCTCAATGATCTGCCTCTATGGAGTTCCGCTTCTGATAGTCAACGGGTTCCTTGTCTTGATCACGTTCTTGCAGCACACCCATCCTTCCTTGCCTCATTACGATTCATCTGAATGGGATTGGTTCAGGGGAGCTTTGGCTACAGTAGACAGAGACTATGGGATCCTGAACAAGGTCTTCCACAACATCACAGACACACACGTGGCTCACCATCTGTTCTCTACAATGCCGCATTATCACGCAATGGAAGCTACAAAGGCGATAAAGCCTATACTAGGAGACTACTACCAGTTTGATGGAACACCGGTGTTTAAGGCAATGTGGAGGGAGGCAAAGGAGTGTGTCTATGTAGAACCAGACAGGGAAGGTGAGAAGAAAGGAGTTTTCTGGTACAACAATAAGTTGTGAAGATGATATGGTGAAAAGAACAAAGAAGAGATTGTGGTTTGTCTTTGTTTTGTTTAAGAAAAGTTATGTTTTGTTTTGAATAATAATTATCTTATTGTCCACTCTGTTGTGTTGTGACATTGTGGCTAATTTATGTCAAATGTTGTGTCTGTATTGTTCTTATCGATGTTTTGTTGGATTGTAGAAATGCGACTTTCAGACAATTAAATGTGTAATAGTTTGTCTTCTTCTAAAGGTTACTGAATCTTGACAACAAATAAACTTATTGT
Source organism: Cochlearia excelsa (assembly GCA_963556525.1). Lineage (NCBI taxonomy): Eukaryota > Viridiplantae > Streptophyta > Magnoliopsida > Brassicales > Brassicaceae > Cochlearia > Cochlearia excelsa. The sequence goes on from OY748330.1 coordinate 34,671,991, forward strand.
GTAAGAGTAAGACATGCAAATTGTACAAGAAGGTTGTGTACAAATGTTTCTCCTGGCAGGTTGTTTTTAACAATCTTTCTCTATCTGTAAATGGACCAATAACATTAAAAGCCCATTAACGATTAAACGTATGACTTAAATGGGCTTTAAATAGTGGCCCATTAACGTTAACGAGCGCCAAAATTCTTGAGATTATGGGTTTCAAGTAGTGACTTTCTTGTAGAGAAGAACTTGGGAATCAAGATTATGGGTTCTTCTTGATTTGTAACAATAAGAGAATTTGGGGAACCAAGAATCATAATATATTTTTAAAAACCTAATATTCTAAGTTATGGGGCCAGTAAAAGCATCTTAAAAAAAGAACAAAAAATTCATCGGTTGTGAAATCAGCATCCGTCCATGTCGATATTATTCTTTGCTTACTATGCTTCATTGATCACTGTGAAATTTTATTTTATTCTACACCATGACCCATTTTATGTAAACCATGATTGTAGTTTTTGGACTATAAGCAATAATATTATTATATACACACTATGGTGTATTACTATCTAAGCACATATTTTGTGTTATAGTATACTTTATATACAAAACCCAACGACATAAACGTATAAAATATATAAATAAACAAGACAATTGATCCAAAAAGACACTTTTATTTGAAAAAATACATTCTTAATGTTATTGTTTAATTGATACAAATCAAGAGAGGGCCAGAGAATATGGCTATGAATCATCAAACCATTAACTCTAAACCTTTTTCCCTTAAAATAATTCTCAATTTGATAAGAAAGAATCAAAAGCAAAAAAGTAGAGTTAAACCATTATAATAACTAAAAAGGAAGAAGATTGTTAAGACAAAGCTGATGAAATTCACATATGCAAGAAAGAGAATCTGCTCACAAAACAGAGAGATAGAGAAGAAAAACTCATCTTTATAGATAACTACTATGTATAGATTCAGCAACACAGTGATTGGTGTCTTGAACCTCCTCAGCTTATTAGCTTCGATACCGATCATAGGGACTGCTCTCTGGAAGGCAAGAAGCAGCACGACTTGCGAAAACTTCCTCCAAACACCACTACTAGTCATAGGATTCATTATCCTCTTAGTATCCCTCGCTGGTTTCATAGGAGCATGTTTCAACGTGGCGTGGGCTCTTTGGGTGTACTTAGTTGTCATGATCTTCCTCATCGCGACACTAATGGGTCTAACTCTGTTTGGTCTGGTGGTGACTAGCCAAGGAGGTGGTGTGGAAGTACCAGGCAGGGTTTATAAAGAGTATAGGCTTGGAGATTACCATCCATGGCTTAGAGAAAGAGTTAGAGATCCAGAGTATTGGAACTCTATTAGAAGCTGTATCTTGAGTTCAAAGACTTGTACTAAGATTGAATCATGGACTACACTTGATTATTACCAAAGAGACATGTCCTCTGTTCAGGTATATATCCATCCAACTTATTTCATCTTATATATGGTATGAACCATGTAATTATTCGACGATATCATTTATCATAAGAAATGATTGTAGTCAGGATGTTGTAAGCCACCTACCGCGTGTACTTACGAGGCAGGAGTGATTGAAGGAGGAGAAGATTGTTATAGATGGAACAATGGTGTGGAGATGTTATGTTTCGAGTGTGATGCTTGCAAGGCAGGTGTTCTTGAAGAGATTCGTCTCGACTGGAGAAAGTTGTCTGTTGTCAACATTCTGGTTCTTGTCCTGCTTATCGCTGTCTATGCTGCTGGTTGTTGCGCCTTCCACAACACTCGCCACGCAGCTCATCCTTATCATCCATCTGACGAAAATCGTATGACCAAAGTTCGTCCTCGTTGGGATTATTACTGGTAATTAATTGACTCTTATATATTACTGGTTTTATTTGAGATGTAGAATATTTTAACAAATGCAATTTCATGTTTTCTTTTTCTTTTTACTTACAGGTGGAGATGGTGGCACGAAAAGAAAGAACAGCTTTACTGAGAGTGCCTCATCGTCTGTGTATTTTAAGAAAAAATGTTGATGTACTTTTCTATGAATCATCAAGAAATTAGTAAGAAATGTTTTTGAGTTCAGGAGTTTTATATGCATGTATTTGGAGATGAATCACTATTATGCAATTAGGAAACACACTATCTTCGATAACAGTTACTTTTTTCATTGTATCATTTCTCAAAAACTACATAAATAAACAAAACTTACATGGTCTGTTACATTATGTGCCTTTGGTTGCAAACTTTCTCTCACGAGTCAGACCTGCCATCCTCATTGTTCCTCCACCTGCACAATTTTCAAAGTTACAAATACTGTGTTTACTATCAGAAACAAGTTACAAGCTTATGTTATATAAACTGGTACCTCCTCCATTTTTGTCAGATCTTTTACGGCTGCGCCAAAGAAGCCGAATTGGAGTCCCGGCAAAGCCTGCATCAGTGCGTAGCTGCTTCTCCATGTACCTTCTGTACGTATCCGAAAACAGCTTTGAATCGTTTACAAAGAAAACAAACGTCGGCGGCCTTATTGCAGCCTGTATTTATCACATCAGTATCAGTCGAGACCCGAAACCTTTTAAAGAGTTTCATTCACTCAATGTAGAAAAGAGTAGGCGATAATTGTTCTTACCTGAGTGCAATAATAGACGCGGCCTCTTTTGCCACCTCGAGTTCTTGGAGGGGATTTAAATGCAACGGCTTCTCTTATCACTTGGTTCAATATGGCTGTACTAAGTCTTCTTGATCTCTCCTTCTGAACCGTCTCAGCAGCGACAATAATACTACATTTCATTTATATAAAAGTCAACCACAGTAAGCAAAAAAGAACCGGAGTGCAAAGATCAGAATAGTTTCTGAATCATGAAGGAAACGTACTTGTCAACACTATGGCCAGTTATTGCAGTTGAATAAACAATGGGTGCCCACTTGAGTGAACGGAGCTTCTCACGGACATCTTCCTCGTAATTTGCTGCCGTCTGTTGGTTTTTGTTCGGTATTGTATCCCATTTGTTTACAACTACCAAACATCCTTTTCCTTCTCTTTCTATTCTTTCTGCAATCTTCATATCCTGTGTTTCCAACGTAATAACCATTAAGGAACAAGAAGAAGACACAGACAGGATGTTATAAATCATAGAATAAAACACTGTCTTTGAGTTACCTGCTCTGTTATGCATGCCATGGCTTCAATGACAAGAGCAACAACATCAGAACGACGAATTGCTCGGAATGCACGATTTACTGACAAAGCCTCTGTAGTGCTGCCTGATGAAGCCACAGCTGCCTTTTTCCTGATCCCAGCCGTATCTATAAGCCGAAACTTCTGCAATTTCATAATCAAATTCAGGTTATATCGAAGGGCATTCAAAGAATGCATCTTTAATTGTCCTCATCTTTTCTACTCATAAACAAAGGTTAATAGAATTAAACTTAAGACAATCTAGGCCTTTATGATAGCCTAGCCAAAATCGACTTAAATGCTAGTATTAACATGGAAAGTGCATAATATAAATGTCAGTTAGCATAGAGTGAAAAGACAGGCACTTCAGCTCAAGCTTTAAGCATCATAGAACCCCTTGTTTCACCAGAAGAAAACTAAGCATCACAAAAACACAACAGCCAAAACTGAACTAACCTCCCCATCTGGTCCAGTAAATTCTGCATCTATAGCATCACGGGTAGTGCCACTAACAGGGCTAACAATTGTTCTGTCTTCTCGGACAAGTGCATTCAAAATGCTACTTTTCCCGACATTTGGCCGACCAATAATCGCAATGGCAGGAATGTAATTTTCTTCTTCCTCTTCTTCAGTGTTTTCCATGATCTAGAAAAAGCATTAATTACATATTCAAAAATGCCTAAAGGTCTTTGATTAATAGGGGATGCAAAGGGTGTTCATAAACTAGACAAGGCTAAACATTCAAAATATTACAGTAACAGTATCCTCTGATACACTATACAGAGTATGCCGATATTAAGTCTAGAGAAATCATAACCATATATTTGCCAATATTCCGTATTCCTGCACCAAAATTTATTTTGAAACAAAGAAACGCCAACACAAACCTCGAGTTTAATTAGCCCAGAACAAACAAGATCAAGCAGCTCTCCTGTTCCAGTTCCCGAAAGTGCAGAAATAGGGATAGGTGAAAACCTGGAAGTTCCATCATGAAAAATTAGGAGAACATGTTCATAACTTCAACAACTAAACAAAACAATAAGTATTCAAATCATCTGATGAAAAATTACCAAATGACTTATTTTCATGAATTCTATTTCTGAGTTGAAACACTAAATAAAAAAGCTATCTTCAAATCAATATACCCATAAACCACGTCCCTGAAGTAAGAACCAAGTTTATGCACAGACATAATTCCGAAGTAAAAAGTCAATTTACCCTAGTGACCAAAAATCGGAAGCCTGCATGAGTCCTTTGCGCGGTGATTCACATTTGTTCACCGCGAGAATGATATTCTTATGTGAATAGTACTTGCGTAGCCAGTCTGCAATTTCCACATCAGCACCTGTTGGACCTGACTGCATATTAAGTACCAAAATCATTACACTCAAATGGATAGTAGAAGGCTAACTGAAGAAACACAAGGACAGAAAAGTTAGGCACATGGAAAGTAAGCACAGAACCTGGCCATCAACAACAAAGATAATAACAGCTGATTCATCCACAGCGGCTGTAGCTTGTTTCTCAATCATAGAAGGCATCCTTGCAACAGCTGCCTCTCTAGATCGTAACGGAATACCTTCCATGCCGATAGTGGTTGATACATTCAGCTCTTCCATAACACCAGCCGGTGACTTTGAAACAGTCATAACTCCTCCTGTGTCCACCACTACAAATTCTTGATCACCCCAATAGGATCTACCGTACAATCTATCCCTAGTAACTCCAGGCTCATCCACTACAATTGCTTTATTCTCCTGCAAATTGTATCACGGGCAACATTGGTTTTCTGCCATGAATGATAAGGAAACAAATCAAACCAAAACTTTTACCCCAACGAGACGGTTGAACAATGCTGATTTGCCGACATTAGGCCTTCCAACGATAGCAACTCTTTGGAGAAGATGCTCTGGAATCTGAGCCTGGTATTGTAATTGTAATTGCAACGTATCAAGAAAAAGCAACAAGCCATCACAAAAGCAACAACAACATTAGAAAGAAGGAGATTCACTAACAATTTTGGCTTGCCTTTTCCCCTTTCTACGCGTTTCCTTTCCCTCAACAATCTCATCCTCTAAAACAAAACAAAAAAATCAAATTATGATATAGTCACTGGATTCAACAAATATGCAGAGAGACACAATAATTTTTACCGAGTTTGAGCTCGCGAGAGAGAGTAGTAGCGTAATCCCTAACAATATCTCTCGCTTCCTTCTCAAGAATTGAGATATCGATGGATAGGTCTTCTTCGTCATCCGAATCATCCGCGTAATCTTCCCCAGAAACTTCACCGGATTCCTCGAAATCCAGCTCTTCTTCGCCGGAGGAGTCATCCAGGGAAGCTGAAACAGGTAAAGCGAAGCGGGAATGCGATTGTTGGTGAGAGTAAGAGAGAACGGAGGGAGTAAACGATATAATAGACGAAGAAGATAGTGATGAAGAAGAAGATGATAAATACGAAGCAACCCTAGAAACTGAGGGAATATAGAAGAAGCTTCTCGTTGTTAATGAGTCAAGTAGACTCGCCATTTTTTTTTGTTGCAGAGAAAGCGAAGAAGAAGATGAAGTTGCTTAAAGATTTATCACTTATCCTTCTGGGTTTATATCTTCCACTTGACGTTAAATCCGAAACCGACCGGTTCATGTGTTAACCGAATTCTCTTCAGTGAAATTATATTTCAGGTTTAAAAACCATTTACAATGTTGTTATACATCTCCCATGAAGTGGGGTTTATAACAAGTAAAGTGAACATGTCACTAATATGATATTCATCTTACTTCCTCTACACACATTCAATGGCAGAATTTGAAAACAAACCATTGTTTCATCTCTGTTCTTTAGCCATTTTGAACAGTTCTAATATCTAGTGATAGTCTAAAACGACATATGGATTCAACTCCTAGAACCTTTTAGGTGTTTTCGCCTTCTTTTGCCGCCAAGCTTATCGAGTTTTACAAGCAACTCAGCGTAGAGGATTTCGTTCCAAGAATCGGGCACACCGGGTAGGCACCAGTGGCTGCAGTCTTGGTACAACAACGGCGATTTACTCTCTTCGACAGATAGTTTTTGTTTCCTGTATATAGACGGGTGAGCGTCTTTTCTGTAATCCGTTAGCCTCGTGATGTTGAGGTATGTGACCGGTGTTTTCATTCCCCTTATAACTCTTTCGAGTATTTCCATTTTCGACGGGTATGGTGTTAGGTAAGTCTGGTTCTTGATCGGTTCTGTTTCGTCATCACAAGCTCCTCCCGCATTCCATTGGCCACCGCTGCAACCAAACCCAACAATATTTTAAAAAGGCGGTTTGTTATGGCTCGTAAAAATCACATGCAGATCTAAATATACCTGAAATGAGACGGTGAATATCCGCGGAAGAAAACAAGAGATTTCTTTGGGTCCACATTCTTATCAACCCATCGACCCCATGTCGTTAATGCTATGCGAAAAGCTTCATCCACGTCGAGTTTCGGGTAAACATTGCTCCCTACTTGATAGTAATCCTCTCTAAAAGACACATCCAAATACCAAAAAACATGAGACAGATCTTAAATATTAGAGATCGGAAAGTTAGTGTCGACAAATATTTACCCTTTGGAAGTTTTGTCATGAGTCCACCAATGTCCGGTATTGAACACAAGAATATCTGCTCCTTTGTACTGCTCCGATGACTTCCCGACCAAATCTAGCCGTAAAGTTTCCTTCTTCGTCTTATTCTTGCCCACAATTTCCCATTCTCGAACCAAGAAAGGTGATGCATAGAACTCCACAGTGCAATTATAATCCTACAACCGAAAATCACAGATAAAACTCCGAAAAAAGAAGAAACAAGTAATATGAAACCGAATTAGATTACTCTAAAAGAAACATACTTTGAAGACAAAAGAGTACTCAGCCTCCCAACGAAACTGATGTCTTCCATGAGCTTCAAAGACTTGACTCTCATTTTTCACTGATCCTTTAAGAATACAAACCAAAGATTCCCACATGTTCCTGTTCAAAGAATCTCCAACAAACACAAGCCTTCTTCCTCTTATCATCTCCAACAATCTAACTCCATTCAACCTTTTTTTCACATATGCACACATACACACGCATCAATCAAATAGACTATTTGATTCAACATAGTGAAAAATAAAAACTAAAGCTTTATTCTTTTTTTTTTTACCTTGGCAAAGTACATTTCTTTGGTTTCCACTTCAATTTATGAAAATCAACATCTGGTCTTCCATTGGAGATACAATTAAACTGTTCATCGATTATATTACACGATCCAGGTTTGTAGAGAGGATACGAATCGTCTTTGATCCACTCTCCTTCGAAAAACTCGCAGTTTCTCAGCGATTCGATCTCTCTTCTCAGTGACGACTTCCTCCTCTGTTTCCGCGTAGGAGAAAGAGTTGAATTGACGGGAAGATTTTCCGACACATGCGCTTTCACGGCTTGATGCTTGTCCGAATCACGAGACGACATGTTTGTCCTTGCATGGCTGGTTTGTGACTGAGAACTGTTGGTTTTAGCAAAAGGGTTTGTTTTGTTTGCCATGAGAGACTCAAAGGTTGCGTTTTTATTAACCGGAGTGAGAATTTCCGGTGATGGTGGTGTGGCGGTTTCTTCGGTGAAATTGGAGATTGTGAGATTGGGGAGAATGTACGGAGAAATAGGAGGAGAGATAGTGATTGGACAAGGGCTAAAGGCTAAGAAGACAGTGAAGAAGACGAAAGTTATGACGAAGGCGTAGAGGAAAGTTGAGGTTTTTCTTGGTTTCACGGCGGAGAAAAAGCTTTTGAGTTCGACTGCGACGGAGGAAAAGGCGGAGACGCCGTTGGTAGGCATATGCTTGACGGAGTTCGAAGCCATGGCGGTGGAAGAGGAAAAGGTGTGGAGGTTTTTTGGGCGCGTGAAAGGTTTCTCTCTCTCCTTGACTGTGTTTTCGATTTTAGAGAGAGAGAGAGAGAGAGAAAGAGTAAAAGTGGTTACTTTAAGAATTTGAGAGAGATGAAAAAGTGAAATGTTGACGGAGAAGAGACTCCTTTTGGGAGAAGACATAAAGAGAGAGAAGGAAGTGTTTGTGCGGTAAAGTGGACATTTGCTTAGGAAACGTCGCTAAAGTCTGAGTGTTATTTTGTTACATTGCCCCTTTGTCTTTGTCTAAATTATGAGAATGCCACTGTTATTTTAATTACGCCAAATTTGGAATGTTTAGATATTGTTATTAAAATATTTGGAATGTAAATATATTGATTCGTAAAAGCAATTGCACGATTATTGGGATAAAATAAAAACACAAAAAAACAATAAAAATGAATGTGCTTTGTGGTATATGTTTATGTGACAAGTGACCAAAGTATGTGAAAGCAAGAAAACGATTACGTTACTTGTCACTAAAGAGGACAAAATATAACGGAGTATTTGTTTTTTTATTAACAACGTCATTATACGGATTTGTGAGTACATGTGGACTAACTCTATAAATACACAAGTCTTTTTAAGGATCCTAAAACAATATTCAACAAAAGAATCTTCGAAGATTTGACTCTTGGATCTGATGTAAGAAAATTAATTAGTTGGTCAAACAGTAATTAAAAAATAATCCTTCGTTAATTGCATCGTTATGTTTAAACTTCAGAGTTTGTAGAGCTAATAAAAGCTAATTTTTTTCATTGCAGACTCAATAAAAATCGTTCCCCATTTAATTCTTACAACTACTAATAAAAAGCTGAAAGCGAAATGATAACGCCCTCAAGGCTCAAGCTACGTATCTACGTTCACCAAAATATAGATCCCAAATATAGCCATAGGTAATGGACCTTATGACACATGAAAATAGATTATAAAAGTTCATGGGACAATGCATTAACTAAAAGTGAAAATCTTTAAAAAAAACCCATACATTCTGTTCATTAGTATCCTCTTTGTTTTGAATTGAAATCATGATCAACTAACTTATAGATGCTTGATTTAGTCTTATTTTGATGATCAATATCAGGAAATCACATTCCGAAGCCGAAAACTGCACGGATCCTGTGGAAGATAAGATCTCTCCATCCTCTCTCTGTATTCTCCACCACAGTTGCATTACCATATCTGCATCAACCAATCAAAATCAGCATAAGTTTTACTTCAATGGAGCCACGTTCAACAACATAGACACACATGAAAGTTGCATGAAGTTAAAACTGTTCTATGATGTTTGGTTCACATAGGAAGGAATCATGAATAATAGGTAGAAATACATATAGAATGTTTTCATACATTTACGATGCTAACAGCTAAATTTCAATTCCTAATATCATAGTCATGACTCGTGCAGATTCATAAGGAACATCAATGAGTTCTATAATCAGCATAACCCATCAGTTAGTGGCTAATCCTAGTGGTAAGGATTAACATAGCAATTAGATTTTAACAAACGATAAAGTTACTGTCAAGTTTTGAGATACTCTTTACTAATCACAATTGTTGATACAACTCTTCTATCATATTCCAAAAGGGTTCTTTCTCTCATCACTTTCTCTACTTCGGAAATTAAACCAAGAGCAATTAACTAGAGGGACAACTAGAAGAACAGTGCCTAGACTACATAAGGCTACATATATCAAGTTAATCAGTGGCAAGGACTAGCATAAAGTCATAAACAGTAGACTTAACAACGGTATCGGTCATTGGGAAAGTCAAATAGCTAAAGGTGGCTCGGAGAGTGAGAATTCTCTAAAACAGTCACTTGGCTCTAGCTTTCTACATTGATAGAAGAGTTCTATCCTTAAACAACATTCCCACATTACATAAGAAATCATTCTACCAACACACAAAACATGTCATTAAACACTTCTCTCCTATCAATGCACAAAGCAACTTTTTCAAAAGTAACACTAACCTGTCTTCTTCAGGAACATCGGTGTGTGTAAGATCAACAATGGTGACTCCTGGTTCAGGCTCCTTGAAAGTCAGCTTCACCTGCCAAAATAAGCCAATACACCAAACCACAATCAAAAACATGGTACTGTCTACAGCCATTTCAACAAAGAGGACAAAACAAACCATCGAATCAAGACCATCAGGCCAGCTCCCAAATCTCCACTTCTGAACAATCAATTTTCCTTCTTCAAGCTCCAGATTCTTCCCAGTCACCGAACCATCAAACACACTAATCTCACCATTAACATCTTTACTTATCTTAGCATTACTCTGTGTAAAACCTTTCCAACGATTCTCATCCATCAAAATCTCATACAAATCTTTAGCTCTGCAATTAAACTTCTCAGTCATAGTTATTGTCTTAAACCCTTCCTTCGTCTTCTTCGTCGTCTTCTTCTCCTCCTTCACTACCTTCTTCTCCTCCGCCGCAACAGCAGAAACACCTGATTTCTCCGCCGCCAAAGTAGCCGATTTCGGCGTAACCTTTTTCGACTCAAGCTCGTCTTTACACGGACCACCATTAGCCATAGTCTGCACATAAACCCTAACTTTCTCAAGAATAATCGTTTTTCCCTTTGAAACCATAGCTTCCTTCAATGTCTTACCAATAGTTCCTTCGTCTTTCACAGAAAACCTAATCTCGGGATCTTCGTCGGCGTTCTCATCGGAGATATAAGGCATATCAACAAACCCTTCCGATTTTGAAATCGTCTTCCCTTCTGAATCTTTAGCTTCGCCTTCCCAGGCTAAAGAGACGTTAAGCTCGTAACCAGGGATAATCTTACCCTTGCGTACATTCACGTAAGCCTCTCCTTCTAATTTCTCGATCTTGTTGATTCTGATGAACATGTTTCCTTCGCCGGAGAGGATAACGGTGTTTGTGAATTGATTGGTGAAGAAATTGCGAGACCATTCGAGACAGTTTGTTTCGGACCAGTGCCAGTTATGGACGTTTGTTCCGTCGGGTCTGTCTTCTACGATCCATCGTTTGTCTCCTTCGCCGAATTTGGCCATGGTCGGGTTTTGTGAGAAACTTAAGCTGACTTGAGTTTCTCAGCTACTGACAGGTAAGCAGAGAAGACGATTTCGCTGAGATTTGCTGAAGAAGCAGAAACAGTAGCTACTGAAAGTAGGAGAATTTCTATGAATAAATGAATGAATTTAGGCAAACGAAGCTTCTAGAAAAGAAAAAAAGTTTTATATTTTTTTAATAATTAACAAAATTAATTAACTTTGGGAACGCTTTATTAGAGGAAGTCTTTAGACAAGCAGAAGCGACTATAGTAGGGCTTCCACGTTTGAAATTAATTAGTATTTTTTATTTGTAAGATTTAGTTGGAAATTACAAGTTATTGAAGATTTAGCCACAGATTTTGGTTCAGACAAGAGAAACCACCACCCGCCAAATAACAACGAAGAAGAAGGTCAACGTCGCACACATTTTTGCGATAAAAAAACTCAAAAGCCTTTTTTGGTTCAATGAAAACGCCGGCTCGTCGATCGAAGCTTATTGATCAGGAATCGGAACACAAGGCCACAACTCAAGCGTCTCTCCGTACAAGAGGCAAGAACTGTTCCAAGACTCGGGCGGTTCGGGTCAGACCCGAATACACACCACTGACCCGCACCGTCGCTGAGATGAGGATAATGCCTCATGAGTTTTTTCAAATCGACGCCCTTGATCTTGCGCCACGTTTGCTCGGGAAGTTACTTAGGAGAGACAACGTTGTGCTGCGAATTACAGAGGTAAAGAGAGACACGGCTCTGTTTTTTGGTTTCTTTGAGAAACTGTTTAGGGTTCTTGTCGGATTTGTTTGATACTATCTAACCTTGTTGTTGTTTTTTTTTCTTTTTGGTTAGGTAGAAGCTTATAGACCAAATGATTCAGCTTGCCATGGACGATTTGGTGTTACTCCACGGACCGCACCAGTTGTGAGTTTCTTCATTCTATTGATTGTTCTTAACTTGTAAGACTCCTTCACATACATAACATAAGTAATGTCTTTGTCTGAGTTGTGTTTTATTAGTTTGGAACAGGAGGGCATGCTTATGTTTATCTATGTTATGGTCTACATATGATGCTCAATGTTGTTGCTGATAAGGAAGGTCTTGGAGCTGCTGTTTTGATACGCTCTTGCTCTCCTGTTACCGGTAATACTCTGTTGGTATAAGACAGTGAAAGTTCTGAATTCTTCGACCTTTCGCAAGTGCTGACTCATAAAAATGATATTTTTCATATCTTTTTGCTTGTTTCCATTTGTTTTGTGGATTAATATGCATCACAATGGTGATGGCATTGCAGGACTGGAGACCATACAAGAGCGTCGTGGCCAGAAAACCGACAAACCCATTCTTCTAAATGGACCAGGAAAGGTTAGTCTAGTTTTAAGCCCTACAAATCCACAATGTAGACAAGAAGACGCTGAAGGTGTCGTGCATAATCGCTTCTTATCTACTTAAATCTCTTGCAGGTGGGGCAAGCGCTTGGACTCTCGACAGAGTGGTCTCATCATCCTCTCTATTCTCCTGGTTAGTCCAGATACCAAATCAGTTTAATGAGATTTATGGTTTCAGGAGACTCTCTTTTTCTTCTAGAGTGATTAAGCTTTGTTAGTAAAAATGTATGAAACACAGGAGGTTTAGAGCTTCTGGATGGAGGAGAAGATGTGGAGAAAGTAATGGTTGGTCCTCGCGTTGGCATAGATTACGCATTGCCTCAACATGTGAATGCATTGTGGAGATTTGCCATTGCAGACACTCCATGGATAAGTGCTCCTAAGAATACTCTTAGGCCTCTCTAACTTCAAACCAGAACTCCTCTTTGGTTTCTTCTTTGTCAATGATTCCACTTTGGTGTGTGTAAATTTAATATCTTCTTTTGTTAGAAAAACAAATATTAGGATTAATTTGTAATACGGAAAATATATTGGGTTGAAAGTGGAAATTAAAAGTTACATAGGTTCACCGAAATTTTCCTAATATTTCACTTTTTGGCCTATTTTGACTTCTCTAATTCCTAATCAGATCTCCAAAAACAAAAAAGATTGTTTTTTTCACGGCAACAATGGCGACTACGATTCCACTCTTCGCTTCGTTCAAATACGCCGATAGCTTAACAGTCGTCGGAATCTCAATCTGCACGGCGTTGGTATGCGAAGCCATATCGTGGATCTTAATCTACCGCACGAACTCCTACAAATCGTTGAAATACTCCATCGACAAAGCCGCGAAGAAACTCGAGACGATGAAAACGGAGAATCCATCGTCTAAGCTAACCATAAAAAAATCGAAGACGAAGAAGATCGATCGCGTCGAAACAAGCCTCAAGGAATCAAGCCGAGATCTATCACTCTTCAAGTTCAAATCCGGCGCCGTCGTGGCACTTGTTCTCTTCGTCGTCTTCGGGATGTTAAATTCGCTTTTCGAAGGTAAAGTCGTCGCGAAGCTTCCTTTTCATCCGATAACGATTGTGAAGAAGATGAGTCACAGGGGATTGAAAGGAGACGATGCTACGGATTGTTCAATGGCTTTTCTTTACCTTCTTTGTTCTATAAGCATTAGAACCAATCTACAGAAATTTCTAGGGTTTTCTCCGCCGCGCGGAGCTCCTGGTGCTGGTTTGTTCCCTATGCCTGATCCTAAGACGAATTGATCAATTTGTATGATCACTGCTTTGCTTTTTATTGTTTTCTTTTCGTGATTTATAAACAATCTGATCATTTTTTCATAATAAGCAACAGTTTCAAAGTTTTTGGATTTACAAACAAAACACAAAACACTTGTGTTGTGTCTTTTTTGATGTTGTTGTTGGTTCTTGAATCTCAATATGATGGATCGGTTTGTGGTGTCTCTGATACAGAATCAGAGATTTCAGAATCAGCTCCTTGAGATCTTCTCATCTTAGAAACAAGAACCCACATACTTGCAAGCTCATTCTCCAAATAGGCTTCTCTCTGTTTCGTTTCTTCTACTACCCTTTGAAGCTCGGCTTCTCGATGGTCTCTATCGACAAGCGCAGCTTCGTATGATAGCTCGCGCTCTTTGCTCATTCGCAGTTCTCTCTTTAGATCCGTTGATGAGCTGTCTTGCTGTTCTTGCCTCTTTGCGAGGCTTTCTCTTCTTCCGTTGTTTCTTACATTTGTTGTTGTTCCTGTCTTGTTACTACGCGGTGTGACCGAGCTCTTCTGTGTTGCTAGCTCAGCTGCTAGTCGCTCGTTGTGATTCATAAGCTTTGAGACTTCTTCAGATAACGCCTTGAGCTCGACTGCAGCTGCTGATGCAAGACCCTTTGCATATGAACTCTCTTCTGCGAGTTTCCTGTTTCGGATCTCTAGCTGCTCCTTTGATTCACTTAGTTCCTTGGCTCTTTGTTTCAGCTCTTCGGTTTTGGTTTCCTTTTGATGTCAGAAAGTAAATAAAGCTTGTTTACTAATCAAGAATCATGTAGCTAATAAGTAGAAGATTTGGTGAAAGTCGTGGCATAAAGAGACCTGTGCTAGTTCCAGGGCATCATTGAGCTCCTGCTTTAGGTTTGTAACTTCTTCATTCAACGCTTCGCATTCACATGTCTGCAGAAAATACTTCTATGGGTTATAGAATTCTCTTAACCTTTATAAACAAAAATAATCAGTATGATAGGTCAAAGTCTTATGAACCTTTTGATCAAGTGTTTCCTGAATGATGCGATTATCTGCAGCTTTAACCTGTAAACAAGATGAAGAATGAGAAGAGAATGTTAAGCATACAACAATAAGGCTTCATTGTTAATATAGTGTGTGGCCTTTTTGACCACTGCTATTTGCATAGAAGCAACTTTTTATCTAGGCATGAACTGAGATTATAATGAGGTAAGAGATATAATAGTATCCAGTTAATAGCAAAACCATCTCTATGTTCTGTAGACAGAAACGATTTGGTTACCTCAAGTTCAAAAGATTTCTCATTAAGTTGATCCCTTAGCTCAGCAACTACCTGAAAATAACAGAGAAATCGCTAGAGAAATGAACGGCAGAAAAAGAAGCCGCTGCATCATACTTTATAATGAGCCTACCTGCACAATGTCAGATTTATCCAATGCCTCATGTGAAGTCATAACAAAATCCAAGATTTGTCTCTCCAACGTGGCAATCTGGTCATTCTTCGCCGTGATGTCATTACTAAGGGCTTTAATCTCCTCCTAAGTAACAAAGAGAAATAGGAATGTGAATATTTTGTAGATTTAAACAACAGCTAGATAGAGATCATGAACATATTACTTTAATCTCTTCACGTTGAGGAGACTTCGCAGCTTCGTCTGACAACCGTTTTAAAGAACTTGATTGCAGCGCTGCCTCCTCGGATAAAATTTTTTTCTGTTCCCTCAGGAGATCCAACTCATCGATCATTTTATTGCTTGTCTGGGGAAGAAGTAAACAAATGTTTTATAAAACAGAGAGCAGAGATGGGAAAAGATGATGATGTCAAAGATATCTATCAATTATGTACCTCTGGTGTCTCTATATCATGAGAACTGTCTTCTGGAGTTTCTATGTCTTCCCTAGGCTCTAAGAGTTGTTCCATCAAAGGAGAGCCTTCTGAAAGTCTTGATTCCGTATGCAGATTACCTCCCCCTTGAGGAGTTGACGGTGTGCTGTTAGATTTGACCACACTCGACTGGTCGCTGGCACTTGAACTGCTATCTCTTTTCTGCTAGAAAGACATGAGATGGATCAAGAAAGGAGACAAGAGAGGCACCAAAGAATAAAATAAGAATATGTGTCTATAAGGCATAAGGCTGCGTGATTAGAACCAGTAAGACTGTTCTCGTGATAGATTTGCCAGACCTCTGGTTGCTAGGTGCTGTTCTTAAACAAACAAGAATATCCCACAACAAAAAATGTCAAGACTAATCATTGGTATACCTTAGGCTTTAACCAATTTAATAGTCCATGCTTTCGGGTCTTCTTTTCTTCTCTATACGCAGTATCTTTAATCTCATGATTTTCCTCCACAGAAACATATAGATCAAGGTGCTCATCGTCCATCAAGTCCCGCCTCTTATATGGTAGGTACGCTAGCTGCAAATGCATTGTCAACCAAGATTAGCCAAAAAAAAAGTTGGTACCTCGGTGTAGTTACCCAGGAAAATAATAGATCTAAAGTCGTTTAGACAAACTGAATATCATCCAGGATATATCAGTGATTCTACCTCTTCTTCACCAAATGAATGTCTCCTCCGAGGATTAAAACGGTGAGGTAGTCTGGATGCTTGTGAAGTTTTAGTGGACACCAAAATTAATTTAGTCAAACGTTGGATCCTGCTCAAGAGAGCAGCCTTAGCGTCTTCCTCTTCTTCGAGTCTGGATTGCATCTTGACTTGACCATCTTCTAGCTTTTATCACGTTACATAGCATACAAAACCAGGTTATTAAAGATTCTCTCAAATGATTGTAAACATAAAGGCAATGACACAATACGGCCTCTCAGTTGTCAAATCAAACATAAAAAATTTCTTCATGGTTTATCATAGATAAAACATTTTTCATCTTCAAATCTCTACCTAAATCTGCTTATCACTGTTAGAATATTTCAAGGTGAGGAATATCGGAAAATGAGTTCACTAATATTAATTCCTTTTCAATTTCATTAATGTGGTTGCAAACTGAATATGCATGTTAGGCAGGAAAGACTCGGTGATGTTAAAAGTGGAAAGAGCATGCACGTTAACGGAATAGCAGATTTCAAGTTACAAAGGTTAGAGCTCTGTTCAGAAAAAACATCCCTTACGCTACTAATAAAACAACATACCTTCTGCTTCAGGAGAACAATATCATCTGTACTGATATCCTTCAGTTGAGGAACTGGTACAATGTCTTGTTTAAGCAATTCCAACTCTTCCTTCAGTTGTCGAATCTCGTGTTGGTACTTCTTGATTAATGATTTCTCATCAATTATCTGCAGTTTATGGAGTTAGAATCAAGGGAAACATTCAGTACAAGAAAAATAAGAGCTGATACAAGTTATGCGAGGGAAACCTTGTTTTGTTCAGCTTGAATCTCAATATGCTTTGCACGATGAGCAAATTTCAATGTGTTGTGTGTTTCTTCCAAACTGCTTGACGCAGGAGTCACTGTACAAATGAGCTACCATATCCAGAGGGAATAACTAATCAGTAAAGTATATTACTATTAAGATATGTGCTTTAACTATATCAAGAAATTTATAACCTGCTGATGATCATGTCGTGGATTTTATATTTATCGTAGCAAGAGAAATTACTTACAGATACTCGGTCATGACCACTCAATGAGGACTGAAGAATCCTGGTTAACTTAGAGTCTCTGTATGGTACATGTGAAGCCCTCACATCCGTAAGCTTTGATATCACCTATAACATCACAACAGAACCATCTAAATCAAGCTAATAGGATAAAAATTTTAAAACATGACCGGCTAGGCAAAACATTAAAAGCTGTGGTAGGAAACAACTCACAGTCCCTAAAGTGAGCAAACTTTTGTTTATATACGATCCTTCCTTTCGTCTTAACCCACTGGTTTCAACCTTCGAGCTCTCGGAACCTGCCAGATCAACAAGGTTCTGCAAATATGAGAGAATTAGGGTTAAAAGAACAGTTAATCATAACCATACATAATATCAATGGTTACACGATGAACTTACCAGCTGTGAGAGGTGTATAGCTTCACCTTGAATCTTTTCGCCTAAGGGACTACTTTCTATCGTCTGCATCCAAATTAGTTTATCATCTTTCAAAAACGCTAATAATCTCTTTCAGCCAATAATAGTAATAGATAAGATACTTGGATTTGAATGCATCTATCCATCACAAGTGTATTCACACGAGGAGAGAGAAATGATATAGCCTTCACAGAGATACCGGTAATCATAATATTTTAAAGAGAATATTAACATACCAAAGTAAATATAGTATGGCTTCGGCTGCTGAGCATATTAAAATTTGTGGATCCAACATGCCGTTGCTCTGTCATGGTTACAAAACTTTTTTTAATATAACTGCAACATTCTTTGCTAGAGTTGTAAAGTAAACCTATTTCGCTAAAGGGAGAGGTGGAAGAACCACATACCTTCTCCAGCTGCTATAAGAGAAAGCGCATGAGCAGGGGATAAAACAACTTCTTCTTTAATCCCGTCCACAAAGGTTCCCTAAATCAGTAACAAGATGGTTCCATTAAAAAATTGGAGGAAAAGACACTCATAACAATATGAGATGCTCAATATAAAATACTCAGTTCAAATGGTTATAAGAGGATCTACTTCGAGTCTGCTTAAATAAGCAACGTGACCCAGAACATTGGGATGAAACAAATAACACTCTAATAGCAGAGTCCCCATAGGCAAAATTTGTCAAGAAAAATGGCACTAATTTTTTCAGGTACCAAACAGCTTAAGCAAGGGGTTCCTAGTAAAATAATACGATGTCGCGGATTTAGGATTCTTTAAGGAGCATTGTAGTGAAAACAAAGAGATTATGAGTCAAATAAGAACAGCACTACCTATGTTACTAACAGAAAAACACAGAGATGATTTGAAGCTGAATCACAAACCTGTTTGTCTTCTCTGATCCTCAAATTTTGTCCTGCTGGATTTAATAAATCATTGACAACCTGTAACAAGGTGAACGTTAGAATAGTAATATCAAAGGAAAACTAAAGGCACAATACTACACCATTCTCCACTACTGTTGAAACTGAATATAGTTAATGGATCAGAGAAGAAAACATGTAAAATAATAGCACCTCATTATAGATTTCCAAGTAGGAAATACGAAGAAGAAATTCTCGATCTGGAGTCTGTAAGAAAATAAATACGTGAGCTCGCTACTACCTAGGCCAAGGAATATGGCAACTCAATATCCTAAAAGTTACCTCTTGAATAATGCTGAACGCATCTTTCACTGCAATTGGTATAATACCTGGAGATCTCTGGTCCCCCTGCATTTGGATACAAAAATATCAACCAAATGACTCAAATCTATTATATTATAAAATTTCTATGTCATGTACATCCTAAAATTACTTGCATGGTTACTCAACATCACAGTGTTCTTTTGTAAAAATTTGAAAACCAAGAAGTATCCAGATAAAGGGATCTTACATGCATAGTGTGCGTCTTTCCACTGCTTGTCACTCCATATGCAAAAATGGTCCCTGTAGTTGGATTAACATTCAACGTTACTATATTAAAATCAACATGAAAACATTTCAAAGTCAAGCTGAAAATGGTTATTTATTACCATTAATCCCCTCCATAGCCCCGTTAACAACATGGTGTGCAGCAACATCGTAGACATTGCGTGTTGTGGTTGTAGGTCCAAAGACACGGTCTGCCAAAACGAGAATCAATCATATATAGACTTAAAGACTAGTTCAAGAAAATAACATGCAATATCCAAACATCACACGGTCCTCATATTTTAAGACATGACAAGAAGTATGCCACACAAGAACAATATTATTATCCTTAGGTTGTTATTGTTTAGTTATATACCCACATAAAAGATGATTACTGGAAATCCATGATACTACTAAAAATGTTAAGACTAACCATAGGCGTAAGCTATTGTCGGATGATGCTCATTTCTCACAATAGTTTCCCCATCTGCATACCAAGCAACCTCTTCCCCTTTGCGAATTTCTCTTGGACTACGTCAAGTAAAAGATATGTCAAATTCAAAAACAAACATCAATCTACACTATGCAAAATAATACAATCATATCATAAGGAACCTGAGTGGGCGAAAGCGAACTGTCACAGTGACGTTTTCTTTAGACCGCTGAGCAGTTTGCGATAAAGAATCTGGTGAGAAGAACTGCTGCTTGCTTTGAGCAGAAGAGGAAGCAGGGGAGCTATGGTCATCAATAGATGTCTCTTGATAAAGCTTTGAAGAAGAGGTTGTTGATGATGCAGTAGAATCAGCCCCCTTCAAATTGCTAGACCCTGCTTTTCTCATCTTTGACCCTTGTCTTGATGCCATCTCACAAGTCGGAATCAGACCTTTCAGAATACTAAACCAAGACACAACACACAAAATCAATCAGTAAAACAAGAAAAAGTGATATCTCTATAAGTTTAACACCTCCACAGTCTTAAAGGGTTACTACTGTTTCATCACATCTTAAAGCTATCAACAACATAAAGAACACTGAAAAGTGGGTTGTCTCAATCTTTAAGGTTGTCTCAATCTTTCAACAAAACGAAATTGCCTAAAAAGTGAATTCCACCAACAAGCAATAAAGCTAAAAGCATCAAAAGAGAAAATAAAAAAGCCTAAAATTAAGCAGTAGAGGGACCCGCTTCTCTCATAGTTCATGCCCAAGCCAGAAAAAGATTAGACAATTAAAAAAATTGGAACCTAAGAAGAAGAAGAAGAAGACGAATAGACCTAATGGCTACTATGTACGAGCTGAAACACTTGAAGAAATAGTGGGTATGGGTCGAATAATCACATGATTTACTCTCAGAAGCATTGAAGAAGATTCTAAAAGAGAGAAAAGTACCTAAAGTGAGAATCAAAGGAGCATCTTCGTGAATCGTAAGGAAAGAAGGAGAGATCTGAGATAGCAAAAGTCTAAGTAATAGCGATTGAAGAACAACGAGTATCGCAATTCAATAGTGGGTTTGGTTTTGTCGAAAAACACAAATATTAAAGGTATAGGTGAGAGAGAGAGAGAGAGAGAGAGAGAGAGAGAGAGAGAGAGAGAGAGAGAGAGAGAGAGAGAGAGAGAGAGAGAGAGAGAGAGAGAGAGAGAGAGAGAGAGAGAGAGAGAGAGAGAGAGAGAGAGAGAGAGAGAGAGAGAGAGAGAGAGAGAGAGAGAGAGAGAGAGAGAGAGAGAGAGAGAGAGAGAGAGAGAGAGAGAGAGAGAGAGAGAGAGAGAGAGAGAGAGAGAGAGAGAGAGAGAGAGAGAGAGAGAGAGAGAGAGAGAGAGAGAGAGAGAGAGAGAGAGAGAGAGAGAGAGAGAGAGAGAGAGAGAGAGAGAGAGAGAGAGAGAGAGAGAGAGAGAGAGAGAGAGAGAGAGAGAGAGAGAGAGAGAGAGAGAGAGAGAGAGAGAGAGAGAGAGAGAGAGAGAGAGAGAGAGAGAGAGAGAGAGAGAGAGAGAGAGAGAGAGAGAGAGAGAGAGAGAGAGAGAGAGAGAGAGAGAGAGAGAGAGAGAGAGAGAGAGAGAGAGAGAGAGAGAGAGAGAGAGAGAGAGAGAGAGAGAGAGAGAGAGAGAGAGAGAGAGAGAGAGAGAGAGAGAGAGAGAGAGAGAAAAAAAAGAGAGAGAGAGAGAGAGAGAGAGAGAGACGAAGAAGAAGAGAGTATACATTTACATACATTTACTTTTGTGTGTACGTATTCGCCTTCACGGATACAGTTAGGAGAGAGAGAGAGACTATTTTCCTCTTCTTCTTTTTCCCCTTTTTTTATAATCTTTCTACAGAATAAAAGAGAAGACTCTATCTGCAAGTATAACATTTTAATATTTTTAGTAACATTGACTTTGGTAGTTGATGGGGAGGATTTAACTTTATTTTAAAATATTTATTTATTTCATCCAATTGGGATTCACGAGCATATTAATGTAATGGAAATCCATGGGGGAAAAAAAAACAGCTACAGACATGATACATAATTACAATTTGTTGTTAGCGATAAGATAAGGAAAAAATATATAATCACAACTTAATTGTGTCCCACACGCAGCTTGGACCTACAAAAAATGAAAACTTAACAACCGATTTTGTAGAGGATATTGTTTAGGCAACATTTCTTTGTAAAGATAAGATTTATTTTTCTTATTCATAGACATGGTTAAGTGGTTTTCTTCTCTTATATAGTAACTGAAGAACCGGTCTCAGTAAACAGTTCCTACACGACACTCAAATGTTACAGCCAAATGTTGCATATCATTCAACGCGAATACTGCTTCTAAATTGCATATATATTGAAGCTAAACTAATGTAACCAAACAAAAACCAATCAATGAAATCAACAATGAGAAAGTTATACCTTATGCTTCTGGGCATATCGCAAAGCTTCGAGATAGTACCCATCTTTCACAAGGGAACAGATATGATGCAAGGAGTGCCGTCTCAACATATCAAGACTAAGTTTTCTTATCCGAAGATTTTGGCGAAGTTGGGGCACTACTTCCTTCTATGGTTCGATTATCTACAAGGCAATGTGATGTATCCCAAACTCTAAAAACAATAAACCTTAAGAGAAAAATTGGGTTCATAGAAATAGAACTAATACAAACCTTGTTTGTTGTGAATAGAGATAGTTCTGAAAATCCTTTACTGTAAGCTAAAAGTCTGGTTTTCATTACATAAATGTTGATATCCACTTTGAGTTTCTCTAAGAAATTAAAGTAAGGGATGTGGGATTGGACCAGGTCTAAGGCAAAACCAAGTTTCTTTAGTGTGTAAACACAAAGGACATACCAAATAGTTAATTGTATTCGTACCTGAGAAAGAAACTCAGTGATGATAGCAAATAGGTACTTGGATAAAGCACCAGAGCCAGGCACTTGGCTTTGAACTTGAGATGCTACCAGACATTCTCTAACTTTTCAGCGAGCCAAACTGTAATCCAAATGAATTGTCTTGAAAATCAAGCCTTTACCCGGATCTACAATAACACAAAACATGATAACAGAACAGGTTAGTCTTTAAAACAGAAGAAGATAAAGTGATCAAGACAAGTCTCTTGAGACAGTTTTCATTATATACCGTATGCTGCATACAATTCTTCAGTGCAAGAAACTCCTTCAAGCACATGTCTCTTTCAACGTCTTGGACCTTAGAATTTAGATGCAATATAGACTCTAGCCTGTTACAGAGTTCACACAAAGTTTTTTGCTAACAATTACAAAATCAGATAGTGAGTGTAGAACTAAACCATATTAGAAAAAGTAGCTAAAATCTGTCCCAAGTGTAGAAGCGGTGGCTGAAGATTTCTAGGGTTAACGCGTAATAGAAACAGAAGATTCACTATAAAGATTCTCCGAAGAATCTGCAAGTCTTATAACCAAATCATGATTGCTAACACAACAATGTCACAAAACCTAAAGCTCTAACTGTCAACAAAAAACAACAACATACCAACACAACTGAGACGGGAAATCCGTAACCGTAGATAGATCCGACGTAGGAGCTCACCGAGAACCCGAAAATCGGTAAATCAAAGCTTAGAGGAAGATCACTAAGGAAGAAGGATCACCCGAAAACAGAGATTCAATTATTGATGATGATCATCGTTGATAATCAATGATGATGATGATAGAGAGATTTAGGGATTAGAGAATATTGATATTATTTTGGTTGATTTGCCCAAAGAGGCTAATAGCTTACATATAGTGTTTGATCGTACCAACAGCTTAACCAACAAACCGAGTTATTAAAATTAAACTAAACCGAAATGGTTCTTCTTGTTCCTGTCACAATACTTCCCTCTTGAGAAAATCCTTGTCCTCAAGGATATACTCTTGAAAGTATAGCCAAGGTTGTTTATTTGGAATGAATGGAGCTCTAAGAGGTCGTATCTCTTTTCCTTTACCTTGATCAGCATAAACATTCTCAAAGTAGCTTTTCTTAGAGGGGGAGGATTCTCTTTCCACCGAACAAGGAATTTGGTGACAAGCATGGTTGTGAAACATAACTACTTCATTGCCATCTTTGGTCACCACTTTGTTGTTGTCAAACGCGGATTCAAGTTCTATACCATTGTCAACCACAAGCAGCTTGCTTTCATTATGTTGCATAGGTTGGAAGATATCATGTACCGTACCAGCTGGAGACGAATCAACTTTGTTAATGACCGATTCCAAATGCCCATCTATGTATCCTTGAGGTTCAATGAGTTCGGGTGGTCTTTGAAGGTGGAACAACTCGTAAACACAAAACATAACAAATGTGTTCTCATCATGACAAAGGCTTGAGATGGAAGATTTGATTTCTTTGCCAGCATCTTCATATTCTTGTACAAAACCAAGTTTCTCTTGTGTTTTAGCTCCATATTGTAACTTTGGACAAGTAGGGAATTTGTGAGCAATGAATGCCTTTCTCTTCTTCAAGTTTCTGGTCGAGATAGTATATTTTAACCCTGCAGCTTCCTCTGAATGTCTAGCAACAACTCTTGCTTCGGGTGGACGTGGCAATGATCCATAGACAAACTCAAGTGATGTGTGGTTCCACTTAAAAACTTTTCTACTCATGGAGAATAAATCAATTTGAACACCTTCCAAGTTGGCATCACTATAGCTATTGTCGAGAAAAATCATTATGAGATGTGTGAGCTTAGAAGTTTCGACAATATGTTCTTGTTTTTTCTCTGAACCGAATAACCACTCATGAGCACGAGTTTTGGGAGCAAGAAAGACATCACCATCATAAGCAAATGTCCTTGTTTGCTTTTGAACATCAATAAGCTCAACTCTATAGCCGAAATTGGTTTCTTTACCAAGTGTAGGGAGTTTTGTACGATGACATCCAATAAGCTTTGTTAGATATCCACATATACCAAGTTTCAACCCTTTCCACTTATCAAGTTCATTCAATGGTCCACCAGGTTCCCAAATTTGGTGAGCACAAGATGAAATGAGTGAAGAATTGCTTTGTACCTTTGAACCATGACTAACGAGCACACTCATTTGCTCATTATACTCTCGTCCACATAACTCTAACCCGAACATGCTCTTAGATCATAACCAGAACACATCTCATGAAGCTTCTTAATAGTCCTTTGTGGCAAAACTTGTAGCAAGTCCACGCGTTTGTACTTGAATTTCCATGCCTTAGGAGATAAACTCAACTTTCTCCTCTGTTGCTTTCTCTTTTTCCTAATTGGCATTTTGTCAAACATCCGATATGCATTGTCTTTGCTATCCACACATTTTAAATCAAACCGAGATTGAACTTGATTGATTACATATGGCAATTTCACAAAGACATCACAAGACTTATCGCAAACCCTATGGCTAGGTTCTAGGACGAGAGATCGGTACTTGAAATTGTGGAACACAATCTCCCATGATGATTGATTCAAGGACTTCGTGTGATTCATGTTCTTGAATAGAACCATGTATCTCCACATTTGCAACCGATTTTGTTACTCGATTTTGCCTCTTGATATATCTCTACTCCGTTGAGATCCGGAGGATCGAAGAGCGATGAAAGAGGAACCGACTTCACCGGAGTGATCGACGAGGATGGCATGTATCCATGAGCCCGAATCGATGATATTGAGTCGTGAGAGAAGAGCTTAGAAACCATGGACTCCGGATTTTTGAACATACCGTCGAGATTGACATGGATAGAGCCGAGATTGTCTTGTATAGCGGCAAATCGTTTAGTCCGCTCCTCTTCGTGCCTTATGCTTTGCATACGCATCTCGTCCAAGCGCTTGCACATATCGTTTATGAGTTGTTGTTCTTCTTCGGTCGGCGGCGGTTCTTCTTCTTCGACATGATTCCGGATTCCGAAGATCGAGTAGCTACGATACCAATGAGACGGGAAATCCGTAACCGTAGATAGATCCGACGTAGGAGCTCACCGAGAACCCGAAAATCGGTAAATCGAAAGCTTAGAGGAAGATCACTAAGGAAGAAGGATCACCCGAAAACGAGATTCAATTATTGATGATGATCATCGTTGATAATCAATGATGATGATGATAGAGAGATTTAGGGATTAGAGAATATTGATATTATTTTGGTTGATTTGCCTGAAAGATGTTAATAGACTACATATAGTGTTTGATCGTACCAACAGCTTAACCAACAAACCGAGTTATTAAAATTAAACTAAACCGAAATGGTTCTTCTTGTTCCTGTCACAACAACGAACCTGAGATTACGCAGACGGAGATACGTTAGGGTTTGCTCCGAGAAGTCCGATTCGATTTTGATAACAACCAGTCCTCGTCTTGTTCGTCGGGATTTTGATGGCGGCAGGTGTTTCTTCAACGGCGATCTCTAAAAAGTGAACGAATCTATGAAAGTGATCGTCGCGTGTATATATAAATATGTTTGGGCCTATAGGCCCATTTAAGCCCATAAGTCATGGTACGTTAAATAGCAATGCCTAACCGGATACAAATCGATTGAATCCAAATTAACCGGAAATCAAGAAATTACCGCCTAATTCAGTATCTAAAATCGGTCCATGGCAAGTTTATAGTATAAGTGGAAAGTATAAGGAATACGTATAGCAAGAAATTATAACAATAAAATCAAAAGGTACAAGTTTGATATACTCGTTGAACAAACTTACAAACATATCAAACGTATATGAAAGGTTGCATTTACTGCACAATTATCACCATAACATGGCTTTTCTTGGGACGATTATTTCATGGTTGAATAATTATACTCGATGAACAAACATATGTTATGTTTGCATGAGAAATTAATTTCACGTGGTAATGTATATTGACAAACGATAATAGTTTAATGAAGTGCTGCAAAAGTCAAGAATGTGGAGATACAAATTTTATTGTCTGCTGAAATGTTAATTCGGAAACAACACTTTAATAAGCACATTTAAAATAAATAAAAATGGTCATTAGTTTTTGTAATACCGAAAACTAAAGGGATGACGAT
Source organism: Cochlearia excelsa (assembly GCA_963556525.1). Taxonomy (NCBI): domain Eukaryota; kingdom Viridiplantae; phylum Streptophyta; class Magnoliopsida; order Brassicales; family Brassicaceae; genus Cochlearia; species Cochlearia excelsa. Next base: position 34,698,676 of record OY748330.1, read on the forward strand.
TTTTTTACATCTGGATCCCACACTGAATCTATCTAAACTCTTAATCTCTATACGTATACCTCTAAACTCGTAAAATCATTTGATTATCCACACAATCTCATTAAAATCTAATTAATTTCACATTACGCCAAAATTGCAATTAACTTACTAATTAATCGTAACAAAATATACCCGATTATGATTCGAATCTAGCCCGATTACGATCTAAAACTATGGATTTAACCCGCTAAAAACATATAAGCCCTAGATCCATAGTTTTAGATCGTAATCGGGTTAGATTTCAATCATAATCGGGTCTATTTTATCACAGTTAACTAATAAGATAATTGCAATTTGGCCAAATGTGAAATTAATTAGATTTTAATGAGATTATGTAGATAATTAGATAATTTTACGACTTTAGGGTATACGTGTAGAGATTGAAAGTTTAGGTAGATTAAGCGTGGGATGACAGTCTCCGGATGTAAAAAAATTGTCATTCAAAAACTAAAACATGACTAAAAAAATACTATAAATAAAGGACTATACAACGAAGAAGAAGAAGAAAATAGGAAAATAAAAGACTAAAGAGAAAAATGAGAAGTGTAACACAACAAAACTATAACCATTCTTACACTTTCTTCTTCATCATCTCTGTTCTGTTTCATCATGTCTTCTGCACCAATAATACTTTATCATCCACAGAAACTCTTACACTCACAAGCAAAAAAACCATCGTCTCTTCTAATGATGTCTTCGAGCTTGGTTTCTTCAAAACAACAACAAACTCTACTGATCATTGGTATCTAGGCATATGGTACAAGAAAATCCCTGAGAGAACCTATGTTTGGATTGCAAACAGAGACAACCCTCTCTCCACTTCCATTGGAACATTAAAAATCTCTTACAACAACCTCGTACTCGTTGACCAATCCGATACTCTTGTCTGGTCAACGAATCTCACAAGAGCTGTGAAATCTCAATCTCCGGTTATGGCAGAGCTTCTTTCAAACGGTAACTTTGTGCTTAGAGATTCCAAAACCAAAGAACCAAACCGGTTCTTGTGGCAAAGCTTTGACTTTCCAGTGGACACGTTACTACCAGGGATGAAACTTGGTTGGGATCTAAGAACAAGACAAAACCGGTTCTTGACTTCTTGGAAAAGTAAAAACGATCTATCCACCGGTCATTATTCGTTTCAGCTCAGAACCGGTGGTTTACCTGAGTTTTATCTCATGAATCGAGATTCAATAGTGGACCGAACCGGTCCATGGGACGGAATCCGGTTTAATGGTTTACCAAATACGCAAGAAATGAACTATCTCATTCACAAGTTCATAGAGAACAGAGAAGAAATCTCTTACACTTTCCGTGCCATTAGCCATAGCCTCTACACCAGACTCACACTTAGCTACACAGGGATGTTGATGATGTACGCGTGGACACCGACCGAACAGGAATGGGACTTCGTCTGGATGTCTCCAATAGATGATTGTGCATCATACTCTACATGTTCTTCATATAGTTATTGTGACACTAACACGGCAGCGTCGTGTAACTGCATCAAAGGCTTTGCTTTGAACGAAACGACGTCGGTTTGCGAGAGGAAGTCGCCGTTGAGCTGCGGAGGAGGAGGAAATGAGTTTGTGCTGATGAAGAATATGAAGTTGCCGGAGAGTGATAGAGTGTTTGTGGACAGAGGAATTGGTTTGGATGAATGTAGAGAGAAGTGTCTTGCGGATTGTGATTGTACCGGGTTTGCTAATATGGATATCCGATATGGTGGTTCGGGTTGTGTTATTTGGACAGGTATGCTCGCTGATATGAGAAAGTACAATTCTACTGGTCAAGATCTTTATGTCAAATTAGGAGCTATTGGCTCTAACCACTAGACACATGGATCATATATTCTGAAATTTCATATGATCCGGTTTACATATGTAAGTATCCGGATCCATGATTAAAAATTTATATAAAATAATAAGTAACGATGAAATTTGGTAACGTTTTCTTAAGTTGATTAAGGTGATATAGTATTAGACAACATAACTTGATTACACATATATAATTAGGAAGAAGAAAGAAAGGGTTGATTCGGTTTAGTCCGGTTTGAAATTTAAGCTCTTCCTTTCAAGACATGCCTTCTTAAACCGGGAATATGAACATTTGTGATATAGTCTTTCCAGTTAATGCTTCCAACATCAAAACCAAACTCAATCTTCTCTTCTTCAGACATATTCTCCATTAATCTCTGTGTATTGCTGTTATCAAATCTGCAAGACAAACAATTAAAAACACATTCAAGATTTTGTCTTCTTGATCCTATAAATTATAATATATTGTAGTATTATTACCTTCCACCATAGAAAGTGTATGGCTCATAAATAGTAGCAAGATGTTTAGCTTGTTCAACAGATTTCTTGCAAATAAACTTAAGCTTCTGCATCACTTTACTATCAACCGAGCTCATACCACTCACCAATCCGCTACGTTCTTGAGCATCTCTCCACAAATGATCCGAGAAATCGTCCACGGAATCGAAAAGTTTCATCAAACGAACCATTATAGGAACACCTTTTGAGTCCACACAAGGTGAAGTTTTGTAGTGCTTGTATAGAAGCTCTGCTAAGTCCTCGAAAACCAGCGGGTTTATAGCCGAAGAAGCTATCTGGTACACTGATATCTCGGGTTCATGATCCGGCTTTGATACTACTCCATGCTTTGCTATAGCAGCCAGTGTTGCATTAACAACCATATCAGCAGGAACCACATCAAGAACTCCTTTCGGATCGACAAGAAACCCCGTGAGCTGTCCTTTACCGTAACATAAAACTATAGGATCCATCATCCTAAGTTTTAAGATATCATATAAACAACACAATCCAAAGAAGAATCAGCCTTCTTCTACATATACACAACACATACATTCTCTTCATATATGTAAAGTCACCTGTTTCCTTCCATCCATCCAGGGAAAGGATCTTTGTAAGTGCTTTCGATGACACTAGGCCTTATGATAACCACGGGGACGTCTCCCCGGGTGCTATTGATCATCATTTCTCCCATTGCTTTTGTGAAAACATAAGTGTCTTGCCATCCATATGATCTTGCCCTGTTTTTATGTTATGTGTGTTTAAAATTTGAGCTAGATATCGATGTAGCGTAAGTCGAAGATTTAAGATTACTACCTCTCTAGACCGAGATCTTTCATCTTTTGAGTTTCTTCCTGATCTTTGATCCCTTTTATAGCAGAATCAAGAGCTAGATTCAACTCTCTGTTAACATCTAATGCCCTTCTGTTTCCTTCAAGGAAGTTCTCTGTTGCTATGCTGTCTCCCATCGAAAACGGCTTCTCCATGACCCTTCCTTGTCTTTGTCCATTCACATAAGCTGTGGATACTTGCAAGAAAAGCTTGAGTTTCTTGCACTTCTTGGCGAATCCCATTATATTACCCGGCCCTCGCGTGTTTATGTCCAAAGCAACATCATATCTGCATTATCAGCCATCAAGATACAATGATGTTAATTATCTAGATAACAACAAGGCACATAATCTAATATACTTGCAGGCCAAACAACCTTTCGTCGAAGGTTGTATTAGCAGCAGAGTTGATGATAACATCAACTTCTTTTGCAATATCCTCAGCTGAATCTTCTTGCAACCCAAGATTTGAATCGCATATGTTTCCCGTAACAGGAACTAGCTTGGACAACATGAAAGACTGGTAAGATGGTCCATGAGTCTCTCTTAGAGTATTGAAAAGCTCTGTATCTAACACCTGAAAAGAACACAAGACCATTAGCTAGGGTTAATCACATACTTGACTAAAGAAAGAATCTAAACAAAAAGGACTTAAAAGTACCTCTCTTTTTAACCGTTCAATCGCGGCTTCTTTGTTCTTGGCTTTAATCAACAGATATATCTTCCCAACATCTGGAGCCATTCTCAAGACTTTCTCAATCAACACTGAAGATATCAAAACAAAAAAAGTTTTCGAGACAAGACTTTCGCGGTTATAGTAAAACATATATGTAAGGTTTTTTGTTACCTTTCGCTAAGAAACCAGTGGATCCCGTGATAAGAAACTTCTTCCCTTGGAGATAGCTGATAATGCCAAGTCCTTCTTTTATCCCAACCATTGTGTCGCCATCGAAAGGCATCAAAGTCTTGACTCCATTGATATCAATGGCTATCTCATTACCATTTGGAGACAAGACCAATGTCTCAGCATCCATACCCGGCGAATTCTGTTCCCTTATTAGTACTTGACCTCTGTCTTTCAATAGCGAAGAAACCCGAATAGGCCTCTCTGGTTTGTTGTTTCTCCCATTAGAACCATCACCACCTACGCGGCACCATGTGGAATATAAGCTTCTCTTATCTCTAACCAATGTAGACCAGTCGCGACGGTTGTGCAATCTTGCAAGCCTGTTTGATGCGGCAACGGAGGAAGAAGAAGTACTCAAGAAGAGAGCTTCCATTACAAACTATGGAATAAGAAATAGAGAAAGGGTCATTAGTCTGTTGACCTTGTACAAATCTAAAACGCAAACTGTATTTTTTTCATTTTCTTTTGAGAAAAGCAGCAACTTGTTGGTTAAGAAACTGGTGACTTGTAATGTACTTAACCTAGAAAGCATACCTTTGGTGATGAACAACAATAATATACTTAAGTAGAGTGAGATTAAGTAAACCAAGATAGATAGATAAATATTTTCTTATTTCTTATCGGTAAGAGACAAGTAAGCGAGTTTTGTTTTTATAAGAGAAAAATGAAAGATTGGTTAGTTTTAAGGAGAAAAGATGATGAGAAACTTGTGCTGTTTAGTAGGAAATTAAATAATTTAAAAATTAGGTTAAACAAAAGATTGCCTTATACATCTTTCTCTCCAACATTTTATCAGTTTCCTACGCGTGATTAGATTTTAAATAAAAAACAAATAAAATAAATTAATCAGTTTAAAATTACTTAATAAGGATTATTATTGCACTTTAAAGACTTTTTTTACCCAAAACAAGAATTATTATTGACTCTAAAATAATAATTTTAGTGGGCCTTTTATAGATAGTATCAAACAAGAAAAAGGCCTATAAAGGCCCATAACAAGCCCACTTCAGCTTTTTATCTTTATTTCCTCTGACATCAAATTTCTGTTTGGTTAAATTCTAAACCGGTCGGTTCTTAAAAACCGGTTAAAATCGAGACAGGCTGTTCTCCAAAAGCCCTATATAAAATCAGCCGCTTAGTTACTGTTAACGCCTAAACCCTACAAATCACAGAACAAGGTCGTCTCAAAGCCCTTTCGTTCGCTATCGGAGATATGGTTGCTCCGTCGAAGAAAACAGACAGTGGAAAGCAACGCAATGATTCTACGAAGGCTTTTAAACCATCTAAGAAACCGTTTAAGAAGACGACGAAAGATAATGTTGCTGCTAGGTCTGAAGCCATTGCTCTGCAACTCGAAGAGGTTCCTGACTTTCCTCGAGGTTTTGATTTCTCCCCTCAAGTTTCTTTCGTTGCGAATCTGGCTTTGAATTTAGTCAAGGTTAAGCATAAACTAGCGATAGAGTTATTCTCCTTGTTGATATTTTTAATTCGTTTGTTTAGGTGGAGGCACGTCTCTGAGCAAGCAAGAGCGTGAGAAAATCTATGAAGAAGTCGATGCTGAGTTTGACGCTGATGAGCGTGTTATGAAGAAGAAGGGTAAAGGGGGCAAATCTAAAAAGAGGATTCCTAGTGATGTAGATGAATTGGGATCGCTTTTTGAAGGTGGTTTTACTGGTAAACAGCCAAGATATGCCAATAAGATTACAGTAAAGGTATTAACTCGGAATTGTCTTTAATGTTTTGTTCATGCCTTTGTCCTGTATGAAGGTACTAAAGGAAATCTCTACTGTTCCTCTTTTGACGTTTTTGTGAAACTATGTTCAGAATATATCCCCAGGAATGAAGCTTTTGGGAGTGGTTACTGAAGTTAATCAGAAAGATATTGTGATTAGTCTTCCAGGGGGGTTACGTGGATTAGTCCGTGCAAGCGAGGCATTGGATTTTACAGATTTTGGGACTGAGGTAGCAGCTGTGAGTTGAAATCGGCTGTGTCTAAATTCCCTATTCTTTGGATACATATGTGCAATCTGAACATAACTGATAGTAGTCCTTTTTGTTTACCAGGATGATGACAGTGAACTCCTTCAAGACATTTTTTCTGTGGGTCAGCTTGTTCCCTGCATTGTATTACAGTTAGACGATGATAAAAAAGAGACGGGCAAGAGGAAAATATGGCTTTCAATGCGACTTTCTTTATTACACAAGGGATTCAGTTTGGATTCCTTTCAACCAGGAATGGTATGTTAATGCTTGGTTCAGTTTCCTTTTTTCATTTTTGTACTTTGTGGGATCTCTACTTTACAAATGTTTATGTGGGTATATGTGTGCATAGCTAGAGCATAGCTAGAGCGATCCAAATATCTAAAACTAGTTGAAAGAGTTAAGGCTGACCGAGCTTAATTTTTATTTATTAGGCTGCATAGGGTAGCAGTTTTTAGCTTCTTTTATAACTCCTTTACTGTTTTGATGATTAACTTATATTTGTTATTTCTATCCATAATGCTGTGCAGGTCGTCTCTGCAAACGTGAAAAGCATTGAAGACCATGGTTATATTCTTCACTTTGGGCTGCCTTCTATCACAGGATTTATAAGCAATGATGGTACTAAATCACATATACCTACTAGCCTATTTGATCTTCTATTCACTGAATTTTAATTTGATGTCTTCAGACTAATAATACTCAGTTTATGTCCAACTAATGGAAATGCTTCGTTTCCTGAAATCTTGGTGGATACCTTTGCTTTGATTGTTCTTTGGGAACTTCCATCTTTTAAACTTAAGTTTACCAATTTATTAATTTTCCAGGAAACCAGGTGTTAAAGACTGGGCAGCATATTCAAGGCGTAGTTACGAATGTTGATAGAGAACGCAAAATTGTTCGTCTTAGTTCAGACCCAGAGTCAGTGGCAAAGTGTGTGGTATGCCTTCTTATCCTCAATTACAGAGTAACATCTCCTAGATTTAAACAAACCTGACCTTATGATTACAAATTCGCAGACCAAGGATGTCAACGGGATGTCATTTGATCTTCTCATCCCAGGCATGATGGTTAACGCCCGTGTGCAAACTGTCCTCGAGAATGGGATATTCTTAGGATTTCTTATGTACTTTACTGGAACAGTGAGTAACTAATAATTTTGGTAACGTGGATTATTAACTAAGCTGGAACTGTTGTTCTTATGTTTAACCTAAAGTATTGGGGAGACTTATTAGTTACACGATTTTTATTGATGTCAGGTTGATCTATTCCATTTACAAAACCCAATGTGTAACAAAAGCTGGAAGGATGAGTATAATCAGACTAAGATGGTATGCATTGTGGCGTTCGTTTTTTCTGATTCTTCTTGTTTTTAGGGTTTTATTATACATGTCCTCATAGTTTGCTGATCTTGTAATGATTTCGTTATTGTGATTCTTTTACAGCTTTTAAATGGAATTTTTCTCTTTTTTCCTAGTTAACTTGCTTAACTTCTCCTACTGTGTTTCAGGTTAATGCCAGAATATTGTTTATCGATCCATCAACTAGAGCTGTTGGTTTAACGTTGAACCCACATCTTGTTGGTAACAAGGCTCCTCCTCTGGTATGTGACTGACTTTTCCATTCGCTCCCCCTTCAATAGATGATATGATTGTAAGAGAATTTAATTTGAAAGCTAGTCGTGGGGATTAAATGAAGATTTATTGATTGGATTATCTGTTGTAAACACTATCTTTGTATACTTATGCTTGCTTGAATGCTCATCCACATTCTTATAATTTTTGTTCTGTGTTTGGTGGTCATGGTTTGTTGCTCTTGTCTAATGTTTTTTTTGGAAAACTCGTGTTTGGCTCTTTATAGCATATCTCTAGCGGATGCATATTCGACGAAGCTAGAGTTGTTCGTGTCGATAAATCAGGCCTTCTTCTGGAACTCCCTTCGAAGCCTGCTTCGACTCCGGCATATGTTAGCGTATGTTTAATTGGCTACCTTTATTTATCTAAAAGATATAGGGTTCTGGTGTGCTTTTTAATCTCAGATTTACTGTAATTGCAGACATATGATGTCGCAGAAGATGAAGTAAAGAAACTGGAAAAGAAATTCAAGGAAGGAAGTCGAATTCGTGTTCGTATCCTTGGTCTTAAGCAGATGGAGGGGTTGGCCATTGGGACTTTAAAGGTACTTAACTGCCAGACATGCTAATAGATATGCATTACTTTTATCAACGGTTGGCATGAGAAGCATCTAATATTCTTGTAGAACTGATGCACAATATTGATATACTAGCACCATAATTGAAATGACAGTCGGCAACTAATATAGTGCCATATGTTTATGCCTCTTTCTATTCGGATATGTATAATTTTGCATCATAACTTTTTCTTTCTTTTGGTGTTGTTTTTATGAGCAGGAAAGCGCTTTTGAAGGTCCAGTTTTCACCCACTCAGATGTCAAGCCTGGTATGGTGACGAAGGCCAAAGTCATATCTGTTGATACGTTTGGTGCCATTGTGCAATTTCCGGGTGGTCTAAAAGCTATGTGCCCACTTCGACATATGTCTGAGTTTGAAGTTACAAAGCCCAGAAAAAAGTTCAAGGTTGGTTCCTTATATCGACCCCGTACATAAATAACCTGTTTGAAGAATTGCTGGTGCAAGCATAATGTTTTTTTCAGGTTGGAGCTGAATTAGTATTCCGTGTGCTTGGCTGTAAATCTAAGAGAATAACTGTTACTTACAAGAAGTCACTCGTAAGTTTTCTTATGATAGTGGATCTGACTTTGTTTCTTTTATTTCTGTCTCCTGTTTGTATGATACACTTGTCTCTATTTTCAGTCCTTTTATTTCCGTCTCCTATTTCTAGGCTTCACTTGTCACAGTTTTGTCCATTTCGGTTTAAAATTGTATCTCTTGCTGTTTCTGATTCAAGTATGTTCTCATGCGTTGGAGTTAAAAAAAAATTATTTGCAGGTGAAATCTAAACTTCCGATTTTGGGTTCTTATGCGGATGCAACTGAAGGACTAGTGACGCATGGCTGGGTAACAAAGATTGAAAAGCATGGATGCTTTGTTCGCTTCTATAATGGGGTGCAAGGATTTGTTCCTAGGTCATTGCTAGTTTCTTTTTTTATGGATATAGGACATGTAGATTTTTCCCATTGTACAGGCTTTGTTTAATATTTTCTATGGTCTTAATCTAATATGCTATACTTCCTTTGATTAAACAGATTTGAACTTGGTTTGGAGCCTGGAATTGATCCCGAATCAGTGTTTCATGTTGGAGAGGTTGTCAAATGTAGGGTAACCAGTGCGGTTCATGGTTCTCGAAAGATCAACCTCAGTTTCATGATAAATCCAACAAGGTTTTTCCTTTAATCTTATATGTGAACAACGTTTTGCTACCAAGGCCTCATTAATATCATTAAATGATGTAACTCAAATATGTGTACTTAATTTCTGTCAGTGTTTCTGAAGACGATTCAATCAAGCTAGGTAGTATTTTATCAGGAGTAATCGATAGTATAACTCCACATGCAGTGATTGTCCGTGTTAAATCCAAAGGTGTTATTAAGGGTACACTTTCCGCTGAACATTTAGCTGATCATCACGGTATGTGTTTTCTTCCTCATGCTAGTACAATGTTGAGTTTTGCTCTAATACTCTGTTTCTGAGTTTTCTTGTTATGATACAGATCAAGCAAAATTAATGATGTCCCTTTTAAAACCTGGATATGCGCTTGATAAGCTGCTGGTAATAGGTATGTTTTAATCATCCTTGCTAATTTTTTTGAACTTGTTTCTTGGTGTATATCCTTGGCACATTAATTCGTTAAACAAGGTAGATTGTCTGTGAAACCAGTTATTCTTGATTCTTAATAATTAGGGGGGTGTCGTTTGTTTATCTTAGATATTGAAGGCAACAACTTGGCTCTCTCCTCAAAATATTCCCTCATTAAGTTAGCTGAAGAGCTTCCCTCGGAATTTGGTCAGCTTCAGCCGAACTCGGTGGTTCATGTGAGTAGTTGGATCTATAGTGTATAGTAACTTCTTAGAGTGATCAGTATATTTTTTGATGACTAAGTCAACATGTACTCTTTATGACTTTGTACACAGGGTTATGTTTGTAACTTGATTGAAAATGGCTGCTTTATCCGTTTTCTGGGACGGTTGACTGGTTTCGCTCCGAGAAGCAAGGTAGATTGTTTTTTACTATGCCTTTTCTTAATATTTATTATGTTCAAGAATTTTGTTTCTTGAATTTTTCCCCATTTTTAGGCAATTGACGAACCCAGGGCAGATCTGTCGGATTCCTTCTTTGTTGGACAGTCGGTTCGGGCTAATATAGTTGATGTATGTGAACGTTGGACTCAAAAGCCTTATATTAATTTTTTGGTATATATTAGGAGCTCTTGATCATTTGCAATATTTCTTGTAGGTCAATCAAGAAAAGAGCAGGGTAACTCTCTCATTGAAACAGTCGTCTTGTGCTTCTGTAGATGCTTCTTTTGTGCAAGAGTACTTTCTTATGGATGAGAAGGTGGTGTTCTTGTGACATACTTTTTATTTTCATTGACTAGGAAACTCTATTCAACTCGTTGCGTATTGTATTTCTATCGAGCTTGTGTCAGAGAGTTTTGCATTTGCCTGCATAACTTTGATCAGCATTGCATTGCAAGTGATTTTAAATAAGGATTATTTTCTGACTGTTACTGTTTCATTTTGTCCAGATCGCAGACCTGCAATCTTCTGGTATTTCTGAAAGGGAGTGTAATTGGGTTGAGAAGTTCTCTATTGGGAATTTGATGAAGGGAACCGTACAGGAGCAAAATGACCTTGGTGTGGTGGTGAAGTTTGACAATATTAATAATGTCCTAGGTTTTATACCTCAATATCATTGTAAGTCATACTCTAATCTAAATTTAGGTTTAGTTTCGTTTGGATCGCATTAGTTAACAACTTATGTACCTAAATTTGCCTGACACATTATGTTTTCTGTAGTGGGGGGAGCGGTTTTGGAACAAGGTTCTGTTGTCAATGCAGTTGTTCTTGATACTTCTAGGGCAGAGAGACTAGTTGATTTGTCTTTGAGGCCTGAGCTCATAAACGACTCAGCTAAGGAGGTTTCCAACAGTCTGTCAAAAAAGGTTTCCCTCTAACAAAATATATCCTGATTTTTTCATTCTTTCTTTATTCTGATTTTAGCTGGCTTACGACGAGTTATTTTACATTTGTTTTAGAAACGTAAAAGAAGTAACTCCAAAGAACTTGAAGTCCACCAGAGGGTCAGTGCTGTTGTAGAGATTGTGAAGGAGCAATACTTGGTAAGTTTTATTGCATAATTGAACAAAATTAATGATCATTGCATGTTACTCAGAGTTGCTCTTTTCCCCAGGTTTTATCGATTCCAGAACATAGTTACACTATAGGATATGCGTCAATATCAGACTATAACACACAGAAGCTACCAGTGAAACAGTTTTCCGCTGGACAACGGTGAGCATGTGATATTTATCCATTTTAACCAATCTTGTACTTGTTACTTTTGCTCCCTTTTCATAGCCCTGCCTGGGTAAACTATAGAAAATGTGATTATACTGAATCTTTATATTAATTTATTTTCTTTGCAGTGTTGTTGCCTCTATTGAAGCTCTGCAAAACCCTTTGACATCTGGGAGGTTGCTTTTACTTATTGACACTGTTTCTGGGGTTTCTGAGACATCTCATTCTAAGAAGGCAAAGAATAAATCCAGTTGTAAAGTTGGTTCAGTTGTCCACGCTGAGGTTACTAACACCCTTCTTTATTTGTCTTTCTATTTCAAATCACTTCGAGCTTGCCTTTTTCATTGAACTTGACTGTTGAAACTAGAGCTGAATGTAGATATATTTTTTCAAAACTAAACATGGCTTCTTAAGTAACCAACTTCCACAGTAGATCGGTTTCTATTTTTGTCTATGCTGCAGTAACTTTGCCTCATACTAACATGTTTTACATTTTCAGATTACTGAAATAAAGCCTTTAGAACTTAGAGTAAACTTTGCCCAAAGTTGCCGAGGAAGGATCCATATAACAGAGGTGATTTTATTATTCATTCCGTGGATATTTGGTGGACTACAGTTTGCTTATACGACTCAAATCTTGTTTGGATAGGTCAATGATGCAAGTACAGTTGAAGAACCTTTTGCCAAATTCAGAGTCGGGCAATCAATGTCTGCTAGGGTTGTTGCTAAACCTGGTCATACTGATAGTAAAAGAAGTCAACTTTGGGAGCTTACTGTAAAGCCTGCAATGCTTAGAGGTAATCTAATAAAGTTTTGATTTTTTCACCAACCGAATAGCCTGTTAATTCTCAAAATATATATACGCTTAGATGTTATCTAATTGAATTGCTCACAAGATGATCATATTCTCCATATTTTTTCTGTGTTTCAACTTCAATTAGACTCCAGTGAGCTGAATGCAATACAAGTGAGTGAACAACTTGAGTTTGTTGCTGGACAACGTGTGAGTGGATATGTCTACAAAGTGGATAAGGAATGGGTTTGGTTATCAATATCTCGCAATGTGACGGCACGCATATTTGTTTTAGACACTGCATGCGAAGCTCATGAACTTGAGAAGTTTGAGAAACGTTTTCCCATTGGTAAAGCTGTATCAGGCTATGTATTGACGTTCAACAAAGAAAAGAAAACACTACGGTTGGTTCAGCGTCCTCTACTCAATATCCACAAAAGCATGGCCAATGGTGGAGGCAGCAAAACGGATAAACTAGAGAGTAGCATTCCTAGTGATGACGCTACTCTATTCATCCATGAAGGAGACATTCTGGGTGGAAGAATTTCTAGGATACTATCGGGTGTTGGTGGGCTTCGTGTGCAAATTGGTCCTTACGTGTTTGGTCGTGTCCATTTTACTGAAATCAATGATTCTTGGGTCTCCAATCCATTAGATGGTTTTCAAGAAGGCCAATTTGTCAAATGCAAGGTCTTAGAAATCAGCAGCTCAAGTAAAGGGACTGTACAAGTTGAACTTTCATTACGGGCATCACTAGATGGCATGTGTTCTGACCATCTCTCAGAAGCTTCCAGTAATAAGTAAGTTGTTTTTATCTCAGCCTGACTATTTGTGAACTTGAATTTGCATGATCTTTCACTGCGATCTCTTGCTGAAAGATAACTTGGTGATTTGCAGTGCCAAGCGTTTTGAAAGGATTGAAGATCTTTCTCCTGATGTGGGCATCCAGGTACTTTTACCTTAATAACCATGATTTAGCAATCTCTTGCTTACGTTGTGGTAGAACTTATTTTCATTAAAACTTTTACAGGGCTATGTGAAGAATACGATGTCAAAAGGCTGTTTTATTATACTTTCAAGGACACTCGAAGCCAAAGTTCTATTGTCAAATCTCTCTGATACTTTTGTCAAGGATCCCGAAAAGGAGTTTCCAGTAGGAAAACTTGTAATTGGCAGGTAAATGCAGATTTTATGTCAAGCAGATATTCTATGATATAGTATATTCTGCTCTAATAAATTTAAATTTAGGGTGTTAAATGTGGAGCCGTTATCAAAGCGGATAGAAGTCACTTTGAAGACAGTAAATGCTGGTGGACAATCAAAATCTGAATCTTATGACTTGAAGAAATTCAAGGTTGGGGAGATGATTTCTGGAAGAATCAAACGTGTGGAGCCCTATGGCTTATTCATTGAAATAGATCAAACGGGCATGGTAATAGTTCAAACTGTATCGCCATATTATCCTTAGGGAGCGACTTTGTTGAGATATTTTACTATAGGATCTGTATTTTGTTGTGGTAGGTCGGATTATGTCATAAATCACAGATTTCTGATGAGCGTATCGAGGATGTACAAGCCAACTATAAGGCTGGGGAAAGCGTCACCGCAAAGATTTTGAAGGTATGTGAACCTCTGCCAGTGAGAATTGGTGCTGCCTACTGAGAGTTAACTTGAACATATCTTTTCTATAATCTGTATTATGATGATTTAAGATACCATTGATCTATATTTCTGATGTTTACCCTAGCTGGACGAGGAAAAGCGGCGTATATCGCTCGGAATGAAGAGTTCCTATTTTATGAACGGCGATGATGTCAAGTCAAAGTCACTTTCTGAAGAAAATAATAGTGAAACTAGCATGGATTGTGAAATCAGGGATTTTGGGTTCCAGGAAACAAGCAGTGAAATACATAATGGAACTTCTCTGGCTCTTGCGCAAGTAGAGTCGAGGGCTTCTATCCCTGCACTTGAGGTTGACCTGGACGACATTGAGGAGCCGGACTTCGACAACAGTCAGACTCAGAAACTACAGGGAGCCAATAAAGATGAAAAGAGCAAGAGAAGGGAAAAGCAAAAAGACAAGGAAGAAAGGTTGGCTATTTTTTCTTTACTTCCTGATTTTTGAAAGCTATATGTTTGACTTTAACTCGTGTTGAAATTTTTTAATTGTGTAGAGAGAAACAAATACAAGCTGCTGAAGGAAGATTGTTGGAACATCATGCTCCTGAGAATGCTGATGAATTTGAGAAATTGGTTAGAACCTCTCCAAATAGCAGCTTCGTTTGGATAAAATATATGGCCTTCATGCTCAGTTTGGCTGATATTGAGAAAGCAAGGTCCATTGCTGAAAGGTAATTGCTCCTAACTTCACATTAAAAAGGGGATACATAACGAAACTTGTTGAAACACTTATTTATTTATTCTTTTAATTCTATATCTCTACTGAAGGGCCTTGAGGACAATAAATATTCGCGAAGAAGAAGAGAAACTAAACATATGGATTGCTTACTTCAATTTAGAAAATGAACATGGAAGTCCTCCAGAGGTACATAGAAAGATTCCACGAAAACTTTTTAGATATTAATAATAGGGCTTTATATTTCACTATCTGACTCTCGTGTTCTTTTTCTCATATCCAGGAAGCTGTCAAGAAAGTGTTTGAAAGAGCCCGTCAGTACTGTGACCCGAAGAAAGTTTACATCGCCCTCTTGGGCGTGTATGAGAGAACAGAGCAGAATAATTTGGTCGTTAAGCTACTTGATGAGATGATCAAGAAATTCAAGCAATCCTGCAAGGTACATGCTCTGTTTGATTTTCATCTTCTCAAAACCAGGTTTGGTTCTTCACACTTTTTAACAATTTTTAACTTGATATGTGATTGTTAGGTCTGGTTAAGCAAAATACAAAGTTGTCTGAAGCAAGACGACGAAGGCATTCAGTCTATTGTGAATCGCGCCTTGCTATGTCTTCCGCGCCATAAGCACATAAAATTCATATCACAGACTGCTATTCTTGAGTTCAAATGCGGAGTTGCAGATAGAGGGAGATCATTGTTTGAAGGCGTTCTTAGAGAGTACCCAAAAAGAACAGACTTGTGGAGTGTTTATCTTGACCAAGTCCGTTATATTCCAAAACATCTGTTGCCATGCCATCTTTGTAGCTTTTTTTAACTTATGGTTTTTGATTTTCTCGTGTACAGGAGATCAGGCTGGGAGAAACAGATGTAACAAGATCTTTATTCGAGAGAGCCATAAGCTTGAGCTTGCCTCCTAAGAAGATCAAGGTACGCATAACCTTATTACATTTACCAGAAAAATATCTACTTGTGTATGTGATAACAAGAGTTTTATTTAACCATATGGTGCTTTTTGTGGTCTCAGTTCTTGTTCAAGAAGTACTTGGAATTCGAGAAATCTGTTGGTGACGAGGAGAGAATGGAATACGTAAAGCAGAGGGCAATGGAGTATGTAGACACTTTGGCCTGAGATTTTGTTCCAATATATTTAGAATACCTACTGTTTTGAGAATACTACATCCTATTGAGTCATGGACAAGGATGAGAAGATGAAGAAGAAACACACACAGTGAACTTAATGTAACAGAAATTTGTCATGGCATCTTTTTTTGAGAGACTGTTTTTTTCGAGATTTTGTTCTTCTCGTTTGTCTGAAAATATTAGCCTCGTTACATTATTTGAACACAAGACAACTGCAACAATGTCCAATCGATGGGTCAATTTTATCAAATTAAAAGTTTTTGGGCATCTACGGAAATATTTAAGAATAAAGGAACTGTATTGCAAATTGTCATCTCTTATTAGAGAGTAAGGAGTTTTGTTTGTGTGGCTAGCTAGTGTCATCAATGGAGCTCTCGTTGTTGCAATCACCGCGTGTTCGTTTCTTGTCCGTCTCGCCGCGTTTCTTAACAGCTTCTCATCATCACCGTCACCGTCATCAACATCCTAGGTTGCATTTAGCTGGGAAGATCTTAAGTGGACATAGAGATGTGGGCTTCACGAGCTTATCAACTTCGAGAATGCCGTCGAAATTTGTTTCAACTAAATGTAGAAAAATCTCTATCAAGGTATGATTTCATCACAGCGTCTTCTTTAGCTTGGTTTTGACTTCAAGTCAAAAAAATGTTGAAGATTTCAACCTACGATTTAGGATAGAATGTCACCTTTTTTTGCCGCTTTGTCTCTTTTCTATGACAAATATCAAAACTTGATTGCTCATGAGTCATAACTAGAATCTTACAGTTGCTTAATGAAGTAGAATCTTACAAATGTTGCTAGGAAATTGCATTCTTGTTGGTAAATTTTGGGTAAAGATATCCGATTTTTCAGAACAGAAAGCTTGCCTTCGTATGCTTAATCTTGAACTGAGCATCTCATAAAATTCAAATCTTTTACAATCTCTTGGCCTTTTGATCTGTTTCAATGGAAAATTCTTTATGAGGTTCAATGTGTTGTGTACTATTCTTCTCTCCTTGTTTGTTTAACCCGCAAGTTAGAGAATGTGTAGGCTAGATCCTGTGAAATCAGTGTTCTAAAAGAGTACCTTTTTAGCTCCCAAAATCAATTTAATCAGACAAAGTTTGTGTAATCTTGCCTTGTCTAGGCATGTTCTAAGGTTGGTGCAGCTGGGTCAGATCCAATTCTTGATAAAATTGCGCGTTTCCAAAATGCTTGCTGGAGATTTCTTAGGCCACATACAATCCGTGGAACAGCTTTAGGATCCACGTTAGTATATTTTTGGACATTGTTTTATGAAGGGCTCACTGTTACTTGCTCTCATATTTGCTTGACTGTAATTTTTAATGGCAGTGCTTTGGTGGCAAGAGCTTTAATAGAGAACACTCATCTGATAAAATGGAGTCTCGTACTAAAGGCGCTCTCAGGCCTTCTTGCTCTTATATGTGGAAATGGTTATATTGTTGGCATCAATCAGATCTACGACATCGGAATTGACAAGTATGTGACACCTTTAGATGCAAATGTACATTAGTTACCGTTATTATTTAATGTAGCATGACTCAAATATTTGTGCAATGATTTTAAGCTAACTATCAAATCTCTTCATTAGTGTGTATCTACAAGATTGAACTGTTATTAGATTTCTATAATTGTTTGCTTCCTAAAAACTTTTCTTTTGCAGAGTGAACAAACCATACTTGCCAATAGCAGCGGGAGATCTCTCTGTGCAGAACGCGTGGTTGTTGGTTATATTCTTTGCCGTTGCAGGGCTCTTAGTTGTTGGATTCAACTTTGGTCCGTTCATTACATGCTTATACTCTCTTGGTCTTTTTCTCGGAACCATCTATTCTGTTCCACCATTTAGAATGAAAAGATTTGCAGTTGCAGCATTTCTTATTATTGCTACGGTAAGAGGCTTGGTTAATGATTCTCAAGCTAATAATATTAACAAGCACGAAACGATATATTTCCTTAGCTTGGGGACTTTGATATGATATATATTAACAGGTGTTGTGTATCGGCATTTCCTTATCAGGTACGAGGTTTCCTTCTTAATTTCGGTGTGTACCATGCTACAAGAGCTGCTCTTGGACTTCCGTTTCAGTGGAGGTTAGTAGTCACATGCTTGTATTGAAGACAGTTTCAAAACATGTGATGGAGCATTAGTCTACATATTAACTCAACTCCTTACTCGTAATTTTGCAGTGCACCTGTGGCTTTCATCACGTCTTTTGTGACACTGTTTGCACTGGTCATTGCTATTACAAAAGATCTCCCTGATGTTGAAGGAGATCGTAAGTAAGTAATTGCATGTATTCCATTTTCTTTCTTCACTTTGGCTCAGCCAACAATTTATACCATTCCGTTGTCTTTCCAAAACACAATTGATATTATATTTATGTGTTTGTTCAAGCATATGCTTTATTAATCATATTGTTTTTTCCATTGATTATGAATAGGTTCCAAATATCAACCCTGGCAACAAAGCTTGGAGTGAGGAACATTGCATTCCTCGGTTCTGGACTTCTGCTAGTGAACTATATCGCTGCCATATCACTAGCTTTTTACATGCCTCAGGTGAACACTTCTCCCTCCAATTTGGTGTCATTTCTTTCGGTTAATCTAACGATGAACACCATTACTGTAAGTATCGATATGCGACTTTGAAACACCAGCCCTCTTTCCTTTCATTTTTTGACAGCTTTTCAGAGGTAGCTTGATGATTCCTGCACATATGATCCTGGCTTCATGCTTAATATTTCAGGTAAATGCAATCCGGAGATACTCCTTATTCATCTTACATGGTCAGTTTCTAATATTACTGTTTTTCTTCTTTTCTAGACATGGGTACTAGAAAAAGCAAACTACACAAAGGTAAAACACTTTTATAAATATCAATGTGAATGATCAATGGAGTGTTTTACTAACAGAGCCTAATAACTTTTGGTTATTGCAGGAAGCAATTGCAGGATATTACCGGTTTATATGGAATCTCTTCTACTCAGAGTATTTGTTATTCCCCTTCCTCTAACTTTCATACAGTTTTTCTCTATGTATATCTTTTCTTCTTCTTACTCTACATACTAAAGGATATGTCCTTCTGAAAGTTTTATTTCTTGCAATAATAACACAACCTTTTGTTCTTTCCATTAGTTACTCACCAAATTGTGAATCAAATGCTATAATATCCTTTGATTAAAAGTCAAGAGCTATTATACCTTAGATAATTTTGATTTTTGTTTTGATTTTTATAAATTTCAAAATAAATCAATTTTATAAACTGAAAACGTCATTATTTTTTATTTAATTTTAAGAATTTGATAAAAATATTTTAAAACAAAAAAAATAAAAATAAAATGTTTTTAACAAAATCATAAAAATATAATATAAAAACGATTTTAAAATATTTTTTTGTTGAATTTAAAAGTTTAGGAGTTTAGGGGTTCCATTTGGGTTCGCAATTCCAAATCCAAGACATGTGTGATTAGTTTAGGGTTTATAATTGAAAATATTTAGTGTTTTATGTTTTGGGTCAACGAAAGTCAAAAGGTATGTAGACTATATAAGGTATAGGAGATCTTGAATTTTAGTAAAAGGTATAATAGCTTTTTACTCCCAAATTGTAGAATCCAAATTAAAATCACATTAACTTGATTTAACCGGAAAGTGAACCGGCAAACCACAAACAAACCGTAGTAACACATTAAACCGGTTCTTTAATGGATAATCAAAATATAAAGCCCATTTAAACATATCCCTGATAGCCCAAAAACCCTAATTCCCCATCAGTATATAAACCGCTATTTAGGGTTTCCACAATCTGTCCTCTTGAAGCATCACATTCTCTACGCCGTCGTCTCTCTCTCGCCCTCCCGAAGCTAAACGATCGCAGGTGATTTTGTTTCTCCAACACTCTCTCTCTCTCGATACTCTTTTATTGATGAATGTGGATTTGTCTCATCCTCTGTTTTTTATGTAACAGCCATGGCCGCCGCCGCAGAAGTTGACGCTGAGATTCAACAGCAGCTTACCAACGAGGTCAAGCTTTTCAATCGTTGGACCTACGATGACGTCACGGTAACTGCCTTCTCTATTCATTCTTTGTCTTCATTGTGGTTTTAAGTTAGCTTCAAAATTTAGCTGTTCTCTGTCTTCATTTTTCAAGTTATTATCTATCTTCGTATATATATTCTTTTCTCTGAGCTTAGTAGCTATGTTTTAGGAACTTATGTTTTGCTATGGTCATTTATATGTCAATAAAGATTTGAGGCTTATCATAGTGGCATATCATTGTTTATGTTGCCCCAAGTAACATTTTGTTTTCTTTGATATTCTTGTTTTGTAGGTCACAGATATCAGTCTTGTGGACTACATTGGAGTACAGGCAGCTAAACATGCCACCTTTGTTCCCCACACTGCAGGAAGATACTCTGTTAAGAGATTCAGGAAGGCACAATGCCCTATTGTTGAGAGACTCACTAACTCTCTCATGATGCACGGTAGAAACAACGGTAAGAAGCTCATGGCTGTTAACATCATCAAGCACGCCATGGAGATTATCCATCTCTTGTCTGATGCGAACCCGATTCAGGTCATCATCGACGCCATTGTTAACAGGTATGATGAACCCTTTGTTATTACAATAAAGTCTTTGTTGCTGTATCATTGCAACAAAAGAACGATGATTTTCTTGTTGCCAGTGGTCCACGTGAAGATGCTACCAGGATTGGATCTGCTGGTGTTGTTAGGAGACAAGCTGTCGATATCTCTCCTCTAAGACGCGTGAACCAAGCTATCTTCTTGCTTACCACCGGTGCTCGTGAGGCTGCTTTCAGGAACATCAAGACCATTGCTGAATGCCTTGCTGATGAATTGATCAATGCTGCCAAGGGCTCTTCCAACAGGTTAGCACACACACACACACACTAATCCACTGTTAATTACTTTATAATTGTATCATTGATGAAGGCTAATGATGATATTGTTTGTCTGTTGTAGCTATGCGATCAAGAAGAAGGATGAGATTGAAAGAGTTGCTAAGGCCAATCGTTAAGAATTTTCCTTTTGCTTTGAGTGTTACAATCTTATCATTAAACTTGAATGTTTTGTTTTCAATAGATTCGAATATGTTTGGGATGTTTTGATCTTTTGTTGCTTCTACCAATATTTATGCTTTAATTTTTATGAATCTTGAACGTTGAACAATATCATAAGTCTGTTTTTCATTATTGAACATTAGGAAGTACAAAACACACTTTTTTGTTACTATGTTGCTACAAGCTTTAACGTGTCTCTCCATAATAGCATAGTTACAAAACCATATGGTACTTGTTACTTAATTTCCTTTGGGGGCTTGACAATGAGGATGGGACATTTGGCGTGATGAGCACAGTAATCGCTAACGCTCCCAAGAAACGCTCTTCCAAAACGCAAACAAGACGGGTCACAAGAGTTTGGTTTAAAAGAAAGCAAAGCAAAAGTAATGTTTATATAAATTACCTTTTGATTTTGCCAAGGCCACGGCTACCCACAACGAGAAGATCAACATGCATTTGCTCCACCGCCTGACAAATCATGTCCTTTGCGTCGCCTTCAAGAACCAGAGTTTCAGTACGTATCTGCAAGATTTTTGTAATAATTGTATATAGTTAGTAAATATATATATATATATATATATATTTTCAAATATAAATGAAGAACCTGTTTGGCTCGACACACTCGGAGAACACGAGCGAAAAGAGCAGCAGAGGTCTCTTGCTGTGCTTTTCTCACCGACTCTATCATCGTCGAAGACGCATACACTGCTGCTGTGTTTTAAACATCAACAAAAACCAAAGTTAATAAAGAACAATACTTATTAAGACTTGTTTTATATGATTTATAGACCGGACCTGTGGCCCCGCCCGGTCCAGCCGGAAAAGCAGCAAAGTGTTGAAATGGAGTTTGGACATGAACCACAGTGAGCATGTCACCTTCTGTCTCAGTACTCTTTAAGAGATTAGAGAAATGGTCAATGACCCATTGTAAAGCATAGAAGCTTGAATCGCTTTCGTCTATCGCAACCATCATCCTCTTAGTCGTAGTAGTCGCTACCGGAGATTGAGTCTCCGGTTGCTTCTCCGCCGTTGATTTTTCCATCGCCACCGTTGGTTTATTTTCCGCCATTTAATTAGATCTTATAATTTTAATTGTTTTGTTTTTTTTTGGATTTAGTGATGTTTTTGTCTATGTGCCATCATTGTTTATTTATATAGTGCATGAAAACCATCATAGGTGTTGACGTATGTAGGACAAGTGGTATTGTTGAAAATTGTAACGCGCAATAGGATATGCATAGCTTTACTGTTTATTTATTTTTTTTATATCTGAAAAGAATGCTTTAATTATTATTATGCTGATAAAACACAAAAGTTGTGTGCTGTCGTTCAAGTGGTTTTTATGGGTTTTCTCGCCCATGGTTTTTCTTTTGATCGTTATCTCTATCTTGATCCATTTACTTTTATTGTGAACCTGCAAGGATATAATTTTTTTTCTATAAAAATTGTGATTCCATTTTTTATTTTTGTTGTATTCTGTTACACAAAAGAATAAATTTTACTAGCGGTTTTAGCTAAATTCAAAATTCAGTGAAAAAATGGGAAAAACTTATAAATGAGCATTGATCTACTATTTTAGATATAAATAAAATTAACATGAGAAGAAAAGAGAAAATCCATATGAAATTTCTTATTATAAAAATATTACCAAAAAGAATTATTTCTTAGGAAACATATGAAAGTTCCTTATTTAACCCTAAATCAGTCCAAATTAAATTATAGACACTCTTAAGGTGAGATAAAGAAAGCCCAAAAAATATGGGCCTTCTCACACCGTCACGGTCACGAACGGTCAAGCCACGTGGCAAATTTTCATTTAGTATCAGCAGATCGTATCGGTCGTATGCAGAGGAGAACATATATAAATCTCAATCCAAATCGGTGACTTCCTTATAAACCCCTTTTCACTCTCTACATAATCTCAGTAGCGATTTCTTCCTCGTCTCTGCAGATTCTCTCTTTTTTCTTCTTTCGCTTCTTTTTCTTCTTCTCGTCTCTTCGATTTTTTTTCCTTCTCTGCTCTGTGCTATCGGAGCTATGACGTTGATGATTCCGCCGCCGTTGGAAGTAAGCTCCGATTAAACCTTGTACTGTATATACGCGTTGATCGGAAAATCTCGTGTTCGTGTTTGTTTCTTCGCGATAATCTTGTTGAATCTTCTTGCGATTTTAGGCTTTCGTTGATTCGTTAGGGTTTTGTTTTCCTTCGATTTTAGGTTCTGTTTTACCGAAAGCGATATGATCATCGCGAAAGTACTCTGGGTTTTTGTGTATTTGGTTATTGTTGATTTTCGTGTTTAAGGAGATTAGGGTTTTTGTTAGTCTTGAATCTGATTCTTCTTCTTGTAACGGATTTTTACAGGAACAAAACGACGAGGAGATGCTCGTTCCACATCCTGATTTGGTTGAGACTAATCAGTCCATGGAAGGTATGATTTCTCGTGTTTTATCGGATTCGATTATCTTCTTCCTTGTTCTTATCTGATTAAATGTTGCAGAGACTATAGCACTTGTGATTAGTTCTTGAGATTATAATTGATCTAAAAAACTTGGGTTGTGTATTACTTAACAATTGTTGATGAGTTTGTAGTTGCAGAAGCCGCTACTGATACCGTGGGGAATCCTCCAGCCGAGGATCCTTCCACTTTGAAATTCACTTGGTCTATCCCTGGTTTCACTGGGCTGAACTCAGGGAAGCTTTACTCTGATGCATTTTCTGTTGGAGGTTACAAATGGTAATAGCCTAATACACTTTTTTGTATGCATATTTGCAATTGACATCATGTGAGCTTGGTTTTATTTTGCAGGCAAGTGTTGATTTTCCCAAATGGAAACAAAGTAGACCAATTGTCCGTTTACTTGGCTGTTGTTGACGCTGTGAATTTGACGGGCACGTGGAGCGTATGTTCACGGTTCAGCCTGGCTGTATTGAATCAAATCAACAGTAGATATTCCATCAGAAGAGGTATCTCAATAGGCTAGTTATGTTTATGTATATAACACTCTGATTGCATAGGTAGAGTGAGTAAGGCTATTCCGATAAGTAGAATGAAGTTCTTTTCCCCCAAAGTAGATGAAGTTTTTTCCCCCCAAAGTAGATGAAGTTTCATTGAAGTTATAATGGCTGCAGACACCCAACATCAATTCAATGCAAGAGGAAGCGATTGGGGGTTTACGTCATTGATGCCTCTCAGCGATCTCTATGATCCCACTAGTGGATTTTTGGTGAATGATACTATTGTGATTGAAGCTGAAGTTGCTGTGCGGAAGTTTTTGGATCTCAGTCTATATGACTCAAGAAAAGAGACTGGTTTCGTTGGACTTAAGAATCAAGGTGCTACTTGTTACATGAATTCTCTCCTGCAGACGTTATACCACATACCTTACTTCAGAAAGGTTGTAAGCATGTCTTGATTTTTCTTTTCATTTTGTGAAATTTTTCATTTTGCTAATTCACGGGTTCACCAACCTCTAGAAAATACATTTGAATAATACACCATTCATGTAGGCGGTTTACCACATGCCAACAACTGCAAACGATTCACCTGAAGCTAGTATCCCATTGGCACTCCAGAGTTTGTTTTACAAGATTCAGTATAATGACACCAGTGCATCTACAAAGGAGCTGACAAAGTCATTTGGTTGGGATACACATGATTCGTTCATGCAGCATGATGTCCAAGAACTCAACCGAATTCTTTGTGAAAAGCTTGAGAACAAAATGAAGGTATGTCTTATTCTTAGTGGCTTTTCTTTCATTCTCAATTAGTTATTTGTGATTCGATTGGTCTTTTTTTTATTTTCTAAGGGAACTGTTGTGGAGGGAACAATACAGAAGCTATTTGAGGGCCACCACATGAATTACATTGAGTGCATTAATGTAGATTACAAATCTACACGAAAAGAATCATTCTACGGTATTCTGTCTTGATCATTAACCTATGTTCCGACTTCTGAACATCTCGGATGCTAATACAACTTTTACAAACCAACTTTGTGGCCATGTAATTTCTTTTGGCAGACCTACAGCTTGATGTTAAAGGCTGCAAAGATGTATACGCTTCTTTTGACAAGTATGTTGACGTTGAACGCCTTGAAGGAGACAACAAATATCAGGCAGAAGGACATAATTTGCAGGTCGGCTGTCTTCTTTCTTTTTATTTTGATTTTGGATTTTCAAAGCTGTCTTTTTTTTCCTTATCTCTATTTGGGTACTCATGTGTCTAGATGTCAGTATATTATTTAGTATAGCATTTGTAATGCATCTCAGTGCTACCAAGCAAGCAAGCTTAACTAGGAATTTCCATAACGCTTATGAATTAGTATTGTCATAGACTCATAAGATATCGAGTATTAAACTAATTTTATACTTTCAGGATGCAAAAAAAGGTGTTCTATTCATAGACTTTCCGCCAGTACTTCAACTTCAGCTCAAGAGGTTTGAATATGATTTTATGCGAGACACAATGGTCAAGGTTAGTACTAATTTGAAGTTTCACTGACCCAAAGAGTCAGTATGGCTGCATGTACTGCTGCATGCACAGTAAGTGCTGACGTATATTTATTTACAGATAAATGATCGATATGAGTTTCCACTTCAACTGGATCTCGACAGAGAGAACAGGAAATATCTATCCCCTGATGCTGACACGAGTGTGCGTAATCTTTACACACTCCACAGGTATATGGATTTGTTGTATCTTGGCTTTTGTAACTTAAGTTCAGTAGATTCAAACAGGGCTATGCATATATATTGCAGGATGTTTTCCTCAAGTATAAAGTTCTTTTGTCTCTGCTAGGTTATTCTACCAACAAATATGGTTGTTGTAGCTTAGATTTCTTTAATATATGGCTGTTAATTTTCCTTTTACGAGAGTGAAGTGCGATGAGAATTATTTTATAGTAATTGTTTGTGTTGCCTGATGTGCTTGCTTGAACTGTTTGCTGCTCAAATCTGTGCAGTGTCTTAGTTCATAGTGGAGGAGTGCAAGGAGGACACTATTATGCTTTTATCCGACCAACACTTTCAGACCAGTGGTATTTATCCATCTATTGTCTGCAATTCTCCTTCTTTTCTATGCTAAAATAGCTTGTTTCTTGTAAACTTTAAAGTAGTTTTGTTGAAAATTACTTAATTAGTTTACTCATCATCTAGGTCATATCTTGTGATACTTGATATGTATAAGAATTTCTTTTGAATCATCTATCCACATCAAATTTTTCTGTGGTTTCTGGTGTGGGATTATATGGCCGTAATGAACATATTTTGTTTCAGCTTTACTTTCAGACTATGTAAACTTCTAATTCTTTCAGGTATAAATTTGATGATGAACGGGTAATGAAGGAAGATGTGAAAAGGGTGCTGGAAGAACAATGTGGTGGTGTAGAAGAGGTAGCACTCATTTTTTCATTTTTAGGTTTTCCGTGTTGGCTTTGTGAGTCTTCATCTTCTCTCTCTTAATGTACTGTCAACTTTGGTGTCTTTTAAGGTACCACAGACCAATCCTGGTTTCAATAATCCAACATTTAAATTCACAAAATTCTCGAACGCGTACATGCTTGTTTATATCCGGGAAAGCGACAAGGATAAAATAATCTGCAACGTTGATGAAAAAGACATTGCAGAACATTTACAAGTATGAAATTCATTTACATGTCTTTTCTTGTACTTATGTAGTTTACCTATCTTGGTAGCCTCAATCCGTTTAACATATTCTGAGTTTCTGACAGGTGAGGTTGAAAAAAAAGCAAGAAGAAAAGGAGGATAAAAAGAAAGACAAGGCTCAATCTCATCTTTTCACAACAATCAAGGTTTTCTACGTCTCTTAAATTGAGTCTAAGTATGCGTTCTTAGCTGATATAGTTCTGGGGTAGATTAATACTGATTGTTTTTACGTCATTTTTCTTTTTCTAAAGGTTGCAAGAGATGAAGACATCACTGAGCAAATTGGAAAGAATATATATTTCGATCTTGTTGATCATGAAAAGGTTGGGAGTTTCCGGATCCAAAAACAGACACCCTTTCAACAATTTAAGGTGGATGCCTCTATCTTTTTATTCCATAAAATGTTTCTATCATTAGCAGGAGATGGGTTTAGCAAAGAAAATTATTTTTGGTAACTTGAAATTATCTTGGTTCTTGTCGCAGAATCAGGATTCTCATGAGAGTAGATCTCTGTATTCATTCGGAATCTAGTTTGTTTATGTAGTTTATAAGATGCGTGTTGGATGAGAAACTTTATCTAAACTTTATCTAGTTTCTTTTTTTCTTGTAGGAAGAGGTGGCCAAACAATTTGGTGTCCCGGTTCAACTACAGAGATTCTGGATTTGGGAAAAGCGGGAAAACCAAACTTATCGTCCGCACCACCCCCTGTTACCACATGAAGAACTACAGACGGTAGTTATACTTTATATATATATATATTATAATTCTTTTCATGAATATGTTTTGCCTCTTTCACATGTGATTATTCACGTACTGGAAATTTAGGATGTACATCACATTAAAAAACTGTCACTGATTTATTTTCTGTTTATAATTATATGCTCTAGAAATATTACTAGCTGGGATTATTCTTGTATTAGGTGTGGGTCCTTTTTGGGTCCAGGTGTTTTTTTTATTCACACAAACTGATACTGTGTATTGTTCACATTAGTGATTTCATGCTCATCATTAATGGTTTAGCCACCTCCTCCCTTTATGCCAGTTACTGTATTTGCTTATTTTAGGATATTCAATTTTGAAAATATTATTGTAGGTTGGACAAATAAGTGAGACATCAAACTACGCAAGGAATGCTGGACTAAATCTGTTTTTAGAAATAGAGCGTGGACCGGTAATACTTCCTTGTTGCCAAGTGTAATTGTTTAGGCCAATCCATTTAGTGAATTCTCAAACCAATTGGTCAAAGGGGAGAACGCAAACAGTCTTACTAGTTCTTGAAATATTCAGGATGAGCAGCCTATTCCTCCCCCATTCAAATCGTCTGAAGATATTCTTCTCTTCTTTAAGCTCTATGACCCTGAGAATGCAGTACTAAGGTAATTCTAAAGCTCTTGAATGAAAAGCTGTCACCCGGACTCTTCATTTCAGTTTTTTGTTCACGCGAATTTTCATATTTCATCATTGTTAAAATAACATTGTCCTGTCCATATGGTGCAGATATGTTGGCAGGCTCATGGTAAAATGTTCATGTACGCCCATGGATATAGTAGGGCAACTGAATCAAATGGCTGGCTTTGATCCTAATGAGGAAATAGAACTTTTTGAGGTAGGGGATTGTGCCTTCTAATTCTATTTTTCCATCATGCATAAACATTCCATCGAAATACTTTCCGTGGCCATTTTCAGGAAATCAACTTTGAACCTTCTGTATTGTGTGAACATCTGGATAAGAAGACTGCTTTCAGACTGTGTGAAGTAATGTACTCGCATTTGCAACAACTGTAATGATGTATGGTTTTGTGTCTTTTTTGAAATGGGTTCTCTTGTTTAGATTGGAGATGGAGATGTCATTTGCTATCAGAAACCTCATTCTATCCAGGGGAGTGAATGTCAATACCCGGATGTGCCATCATACTTGGAGTATCTAAAAAATCGAGAGGTAGAACTGACAAGGCACTGATGGCAATAGTGAACTGCGTTATAGTATGTAACTAACTTATGGGGTTTGTTACTGCGTAGGTGGTGCGTTTTCGTACTCTAGAAAAACCAAAAGAAGATGAATTTGCCCTGGAGCTGTAAGTACCTCTGTGACAACTATATATATATATATATATTTATCCTTGATTCCAGTTCTGGAGTTCATAATGCTTCTACTTTCAGGTCAAAGCGGCACACTTATGATGATGTTGTGGAAAGGGTGGCTCAGAAGCTTGGCCTTGATGATCCATCAAAAATTAAGCTTACTTCTCACAATTGCTACTCCCAGCAACCCAATCCTCAGCCTATCAGATACCGTGGAGTAAACCATCTCTCAGAAATGTTAGCTCACTATAAACAGGTGATTGCGTAGGTTTGTGTGAACATATATATATAGTCTCATTTCTATTCTGATGCAAATTTACTAATTATAAGTGTATCTTATTTTTCAGACGTCTGACATTTTGTATTATGAAGTTCTGGACCTTCCTCTTCCGGAATTACAAGATCTGAAGACACTAAGTGTGGCTTTTCATCATGCCACAGAGGACCAAGTACATCTCATCTTTGGAAACGTTTTAACATATTGGAGAAACTTGTATTTGTGATTTATAGCTCTCTTCATTACATATAACTATCTTGTATTTGTATTTGTAACTTTTAAACTTGCAGGGGGTAATCCATAGTGTCAGACTGCCTAAACAGAGTACAGTTGGAGATGTTCTTAACGAAATTAGAACAAAGGTGGTCTTTTCTTATATATTAATTGCCTTGATTTCTACGTATTTGCCGCATGTAGGGCTTGGGCTTGTTTTACAATGGACTATGCTCCATGGTTTAATGTTTGGGTTTAAATAAAATCTACGTTTGTGCTTCAGGTGGAGCTTTCGCATCAAGATGCAGAACTGAGGTTACTTGAGGTTTTTCTCTATAAGATCACCAGGGTAACATGCTTGTATTTTATATTTGTTATTAACGTTTTTACAAGGTGGTGACATACTAATTCTTGATCCAATTTGGTCTTGTACGTTTTGCAGATCTTTTCATCTTCTGCAAGAATTGAGAATATCAATGACCAGAATTGTAGTCTGCGAGCAGAGGAGGTATATACTATAGTTTTGTCATTTTCCACGCTCCTTTTGTCTCTAGTCTGCGAGCAGAGGAGGCCTCGCCTCCTTTTGTCTCTAGTTTTGTCATTTTCCACGCTTTCTCTGTGTATCATTAGGGGAGCATACATTGCATTTCTTCTAGATGAATAGCTTTGTTTTTGAGCTACACTAACTAAATTATAATTGTAAGTTTTTCGCAGGCTAATGACTTGAAAGATGCTGACCTTCTTTTACTATCATTTCCAATCTCAGATACCTGAAGAAGAGAAGAACATTGGTCCCAATGATCGGCTTATCCACGCGTACCATTTTACTAAAGAGGCCGGACTAAGTCAGGTGGTGGTAGTCCCTATAAAGCCGAAGTTAATTAAAAAGTTATTTGATGGCTTAATGTCTAGTACTCATGTTAACTGTTGTATACTTCTGCAGCACGTACAGAACTTCGGCGATCCCTTCTTTTTGGTAATCCAAGAAGGTGAAACTTTAGGAGAAATCAAGACCCGTATCCAAAAGAAACTCCATGTCCCTGATGAAGATTTTGCCATGGTATGCATGCATGTCGTTGTCTTGTTTGATAATAGCCTACACAAATATCAAATTAGTTGATGCGTGTGTTTTTTTTTTGGTTCAGTGGAAGTTTGCATTCGTTACGTTGGGACGTCCCGAGTACTTGCAGGACACAGATGTTGTTTATAACTGCTTTCGGGTAAATTAACTTGTTATCCTTTTCCTTGTTCCCCTACCAAAGAAAGTCAAGATCTTAACTCTCTCTCTCTGTCTGTCTTTTGTTTTCTTGGCAAACTAAAATGGAAACAGAGGAAAGATATATATGGTCCATGGGAGCACTATCTTGGGATGGAGCACATTAATAATGCTCCTAAAAGGGCTTATGCTGCAAATCAAGTAAGAACCTCTCTCTCTCTCTCTCTCTCTCTCTCTCTCTCTCTCTCTCAGAATTTATATCTCTTTGAACTGTGTTAATATAGTATGTTTGAATGTCTTTGTTGTAGGACCGACATGCCTATTCGAAGCCCATGAAAATATTCAATTAGTAGAAGAGAGAGAGAGAGATGTAGCTATTCATGAGAGGAATCTAAGAGATGTAGAAAGAGTCTCAGTTTAGATTTGATAACCAAATATATCTTCCCATGGGGTTTGATTGACATTTAAGTAAATGTGGTTGTTTTACCTTCCAAGACTTTAACTCTTTTGGGTGTCAATATAGTGTGTTGTACTATTTGTTTGAGATCGTTTCTCTCTCTCTCTCTCTCTCTCTCTCTCTCTCTCTCTCTCTCTTGCTTACAATTTTCATTTTGAAGACAACATCGTTTGGGATAACAATTTCTCCCTTCCATTCAAATTCGTTGCGGTTAAAGTTATTTCACACAAATTAGTAACCTGTTTTCTTGCTTGATGAAATTATCGTTTCAAGCATCGAACAACTAATGGTAATATACATATATAGTAATAAAAGCAACTGACGTTAACTAAAGAAAGCGCCTGTAGCTCAGTGGATAGAGCGTCTGTTTCCTAAGCAGAAGGCCGTAGGTTCGACCCCCCTACCTGGCGCGAATTTTGATTTTACCCATTTTGCAAATAAAACGTAAAGTAAACAAAATTTTCGAAAAAGTTGTCAATAAATTATGTATATATATATATGACTTCTCTTACACCCATTTAACGATTATACAAACTATTCAATTGTTCTTCCTCACTATCTTCCAATTTCAGATTCATGCCAAACATTTATACATCTTAAAGTGTTGGTGTCCTGATCTGCTTTCTGTTGCTGCGTTCGTTTTACAAATCACTTACTCTTCTACCATTTTTACACTCCAACGATTGTGTTGTATGTACCATAAACAGCAAAGACCAACCCGCAAATCACGATGAACACATCGACCGATTTGTGCCACAGAGTTAGCGTTGGACCGAGCAGCGTCAGGTGATACGAAGCCGGCAACACAAACGATATCAGTGCGCACAATGTACTTCCAACAAGTGACGCAAATGTACCAAACCCAGGGACTAAAGACGCGATTGCTGCAAGTCCTACCACCAAAAGCGTCCTCGTAATGAAGATTACATATTTTGAGACCGAACCTGTTTCGTTCCTGTACTGATGATGTTGAGGCTTTTGAAGCCAATCGACCCTTTTCAGTTTCTGCTCTATGATCTCATTTAGCGGATGCACCATGATTGGGAAGGTAAACGCCAATCCCACACATAAGCCAATCTGTTTTCAAACCAAATAAAAACCGAAAAAAGTAAGTATTAACACTTAAATCTCAAGGATAGACAAAATCACAAGCAGGGCAAAGAGCATAGTGATGAAGTACGATAAGAAACATAAGCATTAAAAACATTCATAATGGCATAGTTTTTAACCTGCACAGCAATGGCAGACCAATTCTTTGGGAGGTTGAGTGTGATGATATCCTTTGTGTCATCGCCATAAGCCATATAACCGCAGAACCCAAAGAGCACATAAACACACGTAATCCCGGCGAGAACTTTAGCTAATAACTTAGGGAAAGCTTCTCTATCCCTCATAGAACCTTCAAGAGCCAAAGTCATAGCAAAACCTTCGAAACAGAACACCGCAACACCTCCTGCAAACGGCAAACCGCCAATGGTAGACGAAACAGCTGTTCTGTCACTAAAAGAGAAGTCGCCTTCAATCACCATTTCAACATTCTCTTTCACAACGAAACACATTGCTACAATATTGCATATATCAGCAAAGATGCTGAACGGTGAGAGAGCCGATAAAGAAGTGATCCAGGACAAGCCAACTTCGATAGGAACAAGCATCAATATAAAAGAGACCATGCTTAAGCCATATGAACTGAATATAGAAGACAAGTTTCTTCCTATAAAGACTAGATAAGCTACAGAACCACCACATTGAGCTGTAAATATAAGAAATTCTGTCATGTATCGACCTTTTGTTCCCATACATTTAAAACCTAAATCACCATAAGTTTTCGATTCTTCTGCTCCTTCTTCAGATTCTAGCTTATCTCTACATTGAATCTGCATATACAACATATACCCAAACAATCCAGAAAGATCACGAAACACTAAATCGAATCAAATCGGTCTATAGAGAGCAAATCGGATTTCAAAGGGGGACTAACGAGGAGGAGCATGCAGTAATAGGTGGCGAATCCGACGATAATGACGCCGAGAGATCCGGCGAACCATCCGGCGACGCGGAACGCGTAAGGAAGCCCGAGGACGCCTGTGCCGACGATGGAGACGATTATGTTCCCGAGAGTCTGAAGAGCGGAGGTTCGGTCGCCGGTGGATTCGGACGGCGGAGATTCAATCAGAGGAAGAGATGCGTCGTTGTTCGCCGCCATATCCTTTATCGCCATCGCAGCGATTCACTCCTCTCTTTTTTTAATTATTTTATTCTATTTACTTTTTTTTCTTTTTAATAATAAGGAGACGTGCGGATTTTTCCGCCGCTATATTTATAGGTGGCGCGGTGTTGTAAGCCCGCCAAAGATTCCTGTCTGATGTGGCATCCTGACATCCCTTACATCTAACACGTGGGTAGATCATAGATCTTAGCGAACTCAATATCCGTAGATTTGTTTCTTTTCTAAAAAAATGCAAAATCCTGACTTAATAATTGTAGGGAAATACAATAAACAAGTACTTTTTATTTTTTCTAATTTTTCCTGCCACAAAAAAAGCAATTTCTGTTATAAAACAATCAAGTATATAAACCATATATTTATGTGTATATAATGTTTAAGAGAATTCTAGAGAGATAAATCTAGAGAGATGAACTGGTTTTTCATTATGATTTTGTTTAACGTTATGAACTTATTTATAGTAAAAAGTTTACTTCAACATGAAGAAACTTATATAAATATTTAACTATATAATATAATATAGTTCATATTTATCCATATAATTATTCTTTTGGATAATTACCATAATGGATAATATAGTTCATCTTTATCCATATAATTATCCAAATGGATAATTACCACAATGGATAATTACAACAATGATTATCTAACACTCCCCCTTAATTATCCATTTGTCTTGTGTAGACGTATTGTGTCATCGCTTCGTTAAAAACCTTATCATGGAAAACCCAGAAGGATAAAAACCATGACAGAAAAGAAGTACAATTACACGATTCTCTTAGAAAATTTGGTTATGATTTTCTTCCACAAATGTCTACCTTTTGACACGTTCTTGTTGCCTCGTTAAAAACCTTACCATGGAAAACCCGTTGGGACAAAAACCATGATGAGGGAAAAAGAGTGCAATCACGCGCATAATTATGACTTCCCTCGAAATCTCATCTTCACAAATAAACACTTTTTCAAATAGGTCTTTGAACGAATGAGTTTTCTTCTGTTGCTCCCCCTGGGAGCTTCATCTTCCGAAGTAAGCGCTTTTGCAAATATGCTTTTAAAAAGAACATGTTTTCTTCTTTCGCTCTCACTGGAAGCCTCGTGTGAAATACCACGATCTTGTTGTTAATTTTGCGATCATATAAATATCTGCAAAACAACTTATACCAATTTGGGATTTCTAATAACCCCAAGTTAATCATAGATTATCCCATCCCAATATGCGCATAAGGGATGATTTATATCCTACATATATAATAGCAAATTCTATGCATAATTTGCAAAATCTATGAATGTTTAACAACATATAAGTATGGTCCTCTATGACCATATATATATATTCAACTTCTTCAGAAGTTCTTAACATATATAACATCTTTTTCATTAGATGTTTAACTTAATGTCTGAAGACTTCTGGTCTTTCCAAGGTCTTTTACTTTGTTTATAACTCTTTAGAGTTTGATCGATCTTAGTTCTCGAGAACATTATTATGATATCATTAATTTTTCAGGAATTTAAACCTTTCATGCATGTTTCTCATGAGACCTAACTCAAGTCTCTCATAAATATTTTACTAACGGGTATTTTAACAAAACCTTATACAACATGCGTTTTGTTTTATATATCATAATACCCTTTTTCGGATTTGGACATCTTGTCCAAACTCTCGTTATTCAAACGAGCTTAATATAGACTTGGTTGTCTCTTTTATTTATTGGCCATAAATTAATCTCTACACTCATTCACAACGTGGAGATTTATGATCCTCATTTATATATTGACATTGCGCAATATGTCATTGTTATAGTCGACATTTATTTCGACTTTGGTTCCATATTTCTTTAATGACATGATCATTTGTGAGATCTCTTTATCACTATCAATGATATCATTCAGATATCTAATTTTATAATAATCATGTCTCATGCTCCTCTTTAAGATATTATTTCTCTTTTCGAGAATTTTCTATATCTTTGAAACCAAAGTAGTCTATCATGTTTCTTACATGTTATAGACTTATTAATAATATGTTGTCCTTTGCTGACACATATTTTTATTGAAGTATTTTAAGATAAGATATGAGATTTCTATTTTCACTTTGATGAATTATCCTATGAACTTCATGTTCATTTCTTTTGTATGAGGATCTTATAATGATAATTCATTTCATGAAATCTCATCCATCAATCTTTTATACTTGATTTGCAATATTTTAGAATAGTGATCCTTTGAACTATTGAACTTCACGTTCATAATCATTTTGTTCAAGGATTCCAACTATTTCATATTTCTCCCTTAGAGAAATTGTATTATCAAAATAATGATTGCAAATCGTACAATAAGCACATCACCAATGATGACTTTTTAGAGCGGATCTTTATTTCCAGTTTCATACACTTCATCCTCTTTAGATGTTATTTTTATGTGGTGTGGAGGAGCATTTGAAAATATATATCACACACCCACAAATTTCCAAACGAGATTTGATCTCAAACCATAAATCTTTTATAAGGGAGAATTCTTTCTTATTACTCGTTGATTTTCTAATCATTTTCAATCACGAATCAATTTCAAGGGAGAGATAATTTCCATAAATCATTTGACTTATAATCATCTCTAACCATGAAACAATTACATGAGAAAACCGATTATATTTCACCGTAACTTATCTTTATGTTCTTAGGTTAAGCTCATTTCGAGTGTGAACATAATCTTTTAATTGTTCCACTTATTTTTATTGTGGGATTCTTTAATTCTCCCCCTCGAGATGATAACTCTTTTAGATTATTCATCTCGAACTGAATCTCTTTTAAGGATCGATAACATATCCATTTTGGATCATATGTATCATTTTAGATCCTTTCTAACATTTGATATGAGATTCGTATTACTCTCTCAAGATGATAATTTTTCATTCACATTCATCTTGACCCGATTCTCATTTTTGGATCGGTTATATTATGAGAATAATATTGGGGAATAAAGAAATCAACCAACATATCTAATGAGCTTTTAACCAAAATATGGTGATTCATCCATAATCTTTTTTACATGATGATCTTATTATTATCATTTTGTATAAGACATGCATTAAGTTGAAAAATCCTTTTTTCAACTTACTTTCAATGATCTTCAATCATTGATAAACCCGGATGGCTTAACCGGTTATATTATATTTTGATCAATTAGTAAACTTCATGTTTACTTTCATATATATCTTTTGCCATTTTTATATATATTGCATGTCATCATCATGTTTTCTTTTAGAGCGTTTAGCTCTGTTTTCGCTCGTTTTCAGCGTTTTTGCTCTTCATGAGCGTTTAAGCTATTCATGAGCGTTTAAGCTCTTTATGAGCATTTCGGTTCTTTAGCATTTTTAAAATATTTTACTCTAATAAAATATTTTGCTCTTACAGAGCATTCAATTATTTTGCATTACTTGATATTGCAAAATTTTAATATAATTTGGATAACAAAATTATTTAAAATAAATAATTATTTAGTTTACCGTATAATAAAATAGATATAGCCTTTCATTAAATCAAAGAGACAAAACCTCAATATAATCAAAGAGACCTTATCTTCAATTTAATTAATGACTTATATTTTCATATAATCAAAGAGACATAGTCTTCAATTTGATTTATGAACCATAGTCTTCTATTTGATCAAAGAGGCATATTCTATTATATATTTTTGGAGACTAAATTTTTCATTCAAATATAAAAATTAAATTTATAAATATCGATAATTTTTTATCGACTAAATTTTGGCAAAGTTTCTTTTTGATTTTTATTACTATATTAATTTAAGTTTTGTCAGAGTTTCTTTTATATAGTAAAATCATAATTTAAACATTTTAGGATATAAATTCTGTCATAGGTTTGAAACAGAATTTTTCCACTATGTTTATAAACTTAACGACATAATTTAAAATTACCTGGATAATATTTAACCGGGGTATATAAAAGCTCATGCAACGATTACCTCATATTAGCAGAGACGCTCGTGCTGATAACGTGTTATAAAACAATCAAGTATATAAACCATATATTTATGTGTATATAATGTTTAAGAGAATTCTAGAGAGATAAAGCTAGAGAGATGAACTGGTTTTTCATTATGATTTTGTTTAACGTTATGAACCTATTTATAGTAAAAAGTTTACTTCAACATGAAGAAACTTATATAAATATCTAACTATATAATATAATATAGTTCATATTTATCCATATAATTATCCTTTTGGATAATTACCATAATGGATAATATAGTTCATCTTTATCCATATAATTATCCAAATGGATAATTACCACAATGGATAATTACAACAATGATTATCTAACAATTTCATATTTGTTTATTTTATAACTCAGCTACTCTCAAATAATAGCAAGTTTTAGTCGTGTAGTTTACAAAAACTCCTTAAATTCATATTTTTCACATGACCACATCGAATTGTGACATTTCTATACTACATAAGATTGTGACATTGTTGCATTCACCAAATTATTTCATATATGTTAAGGGTGGGCCTAAGCCCAATCAAGTCTGACTCAGTTGAGAAGTCACCATAGTGAAAAAGACCAGTGGGCTCATCCACGGTTCGGCCCAAGGCTCAGTCGAAGCCGAAGCCCAACTGAATGAGGCATGCGCGACACGATGACATCGGTACGGACTTGACAGGACTGACACAAGTGACGTCTGTACGACGCCGTGGTTCAGTCAACAGAGGTGTAAGTACGGACCTGCAGGACGCAGAGGCCAGCCGAACTAGCATTTAATGCAAAGGCACGTTCGACAACCGCATTAAATGCAAATGCATGTTCGACAAAACAGCTTTCCGTATGTCGGGCATGCGCCGAAGTGATCCCGCCAAGGAGCAAAAGTCCGCCAAGGATCAAAGACCTCCCCTATAAATAGAGGATTCCTCCTCAGAAGCAGGGGATCCGAATTTTAGAGAGAAAATCTACTGAGAGAAACTACAACAAACACGCATTTTACTTCGTCATTGTATCAAACAATCAA
Organism: Cochlearia excelsa; assembly: GCA_963556525.1. Lineage (NCBI taxonomy): Eukaryota > Viridiplantae > Streptophyta > Magnoliopsida > Brassicales > Brassicaceae > Cochlearia > Cochlearia excelsa. Next base: position 34,736,764 of record OY748330.1, read on the forward strand.
TCTATCAATAAACGAACTCCGAGTTTTTAATCACTTTTCTGTTCGGCATCTTATCACTTATACCTATTTTCACTTCGGTCCTATTTGTTCGGTTCAATTATCACTTAACGAGTTTTCCGACCCTCTCATTCTTTATCATCTTAGTTCAGTCCTAAAACCGAACCCTGTTTTAACAATCTACATTGGCTTGATTTTGACTCAACAACAAATTCTAGTAACATTTATAAATTGGATACTTCAACAATTTGTAACTACATTGACCAAATCTGTAAGTGTCTAAATCCACAAAAACAAACAAGCAAAATGTACTTGATGTTTATTACCTAATGAAAAAGACTAAAACTTTTCAACAAGATTGTATTTTAGTTAATGGAAGCACGAAGACAATGTGGATGATAAACACATTGTATTGCATGTATAAGCTTTCTCCTTGGCCCAACGGCTAAAGCACCCATTTGCTTAAGCTTCTCCATTGTCAAATTCGCCACTTGAAAATTACTCATCCTTTGTCCTCTAAGCATCCTCTCAAACTCTCTTCCTAATCCTATAGATCCGACCCATTCGTTCAAGCCGCCCGCTTTCTCAACTTTCTTCTCAAGATTCAACACTCTCAGCTTCTCATTATCCATCACAACAGACCTGCACATCACTCTAGGGAACCTTATGGGCTTACGGCCCGTATGGCTCCTGCGTATCCCCTCTTGTCTTCGATTCTGATCCATTCTACGATACTGTGCTGGCCTCCTTGGATCTGGAGCTTTCCTGGTTGTGTGATTGGAACTTGTGACTATCTCTGGTTTGTCTACTGCGGTGAAATCAGGACAAGACTCGGGTTCCACATTTGTTTCATGAGTGTCAGAAACAAAGTCTCTAAGGTCGGTTACAGGAAGAGAAGGCACCACTGTTTGAAGAAGAGTAGCTTCGCGTGTCTCCGATCTTAACTCAGCTTGTGATTGAGAAGTTGCAGGCCTCTGCAAAGTGGGTACAGGAAGAGAAGGCACCATTGTGTGTACGAGAGTAGTTTCGTCCATATCCGCTCTTAACTCGGCTTGTGAATGAGAAGTTGTAGGCTTTTGCAAACTGAAATGTTGAGGTAGAGGAAGAGAAGGCGCGACTGTATGAAGAGGAGTAGGTCCTTGGGTATTCACAATACAGTCTCTTAACACAGCTGGTGAACGATAAGCTGCAGGATTGTGCAAAGTGTAACGCTCAGTCACAGGAAGAGAAGGCACTACATTGTGAACATAAGTAGATCTGTGTGTATCCAAAATACCGTCTCTTAGCATATCTTGTGAACGCAAAGTTGCAGGCTTTTGAATACCAAAATGTTCAGGTAGAGGAAGTGAAGGCACCAGTGTGTGTACATGAATAGCTTCAGGACTATCAGCGACAAAGTCTCTCAGCTCAGCTTCCGAATGAGAAATTTCAGGCTTCTCTACGGTGCATTGTTCAGGGAGAGGAAGAGAAGGCAAGACAATGAAGACTCTCTGCTTCTTAACAAAAACCCAACTTTCATCTTCTTTATCAAAACCCAGCTTGGAAGAACCAGTTTTGCTCTGATCAAACTGTTTTTGCCTTTGTTTCGCCATTAAACCTGAGATTCCCAACAACATTAAAGCTAAAAAAGTGTCCCATATCTGATTCATCATCACACAAGAATCAAAAGAACTAAGGTCTAAAAGACATAAGCTATTTCTCAATTTGGGGAAAACCCATTACAGTGTGATCTTTCTACGAAGAGGAGCTAAGAAATTACAATAGAATCAAAGATTTACCCAGTAAAATAATCAAACGCTTGAAGAGCAGAACAAACACAGAAGCGATTAATACACACTAAAAGCTTCAAGTGAAAAAAAATATGTCAACGAGTATTATTTACCCCTTTAGAGTCTCTTCTCAGAGAGTGACGATGACTCTCCCTAAACTCTCTTTCTTTCTCTCTCTCTCTCTCTGATCGGAGCAGAGATTAGTCTTTTTGTTATGTATAGACTCCATTCGCTTGCGAAGATATGGGCCTCTCATATACCACAACGAATAGGCCCATTAGTTTCCTTTTCCACTAAAAGATTGTCTAAGCCAAATCTGTGACTGCTACATGGAGTGTTGACCACTCTTCATAACATTCTTACTATATTTTTTTGAAAAATTAATAATGAAAAAATACCAAAAGGGGGGGAAAATGAAGAGAAAAATCACACTTAATAAGCTGAGACTAAAAAAAGAATATGAGAATATCTGCAGATCATGCCGCCACGTATTTTTATTTTTCAGGTAAATACAACTCACTAAAACAAATCTGAGACGTTCATCTTACGCAAATATATCATCCTGACCGTTTATTCATCATCGTCTCCTCGTTTCTACCAAAAATAACAAAACATTGGAAACATGAGACATATTAGTCAAAACACACAGAGAAAAAACTCCATCAAAAGCCTTCCATAATTAATATAGACAAAAAATTTCAATTTTCCTGCGCAAACAAAACAATATTCAAAAAGAAAAACCAGAAACTTATCAACCCATTTTTAATTTCCTTTACAACAAAAAAAATCAATATTTATCTCTTTGATTACGAAATTTCCTTTTCAGTTCAATCCCAGCGAAATTAGTTTTATTTGTTTTTGATTCTGTTTCGTGGAAAGAAAAATCCAAATTCTCGAAATTAATTTTCTAACATTCCTTCCAAATTTTCTGGGTTTCTTCAACATTTGATTTTCCCGAGAAAATCAAACATCATTAGTTTCAAAATCTCCTTCCTAAGCCGATGAATCGCATGCAACGTCATACTTCTAATTAAAGCTTCTCCGTTAAAATCTCTAATTAGCGTTCATCGTGAGAATCTTTTGATATCGATAAAATGGAATCTCCGATCAAATGTGGCGATCATTCACCAGATTCATGGTCTAGATCCGTCAAGAGAAGACACGACAACGAAGAAGACGAATCATCATCACCAAAGAACGAGAATCGATCCTCTACAACACATGATCTAAACCCCAGAGTCCACATAGAGAACGAACGCGATATACTACGCGAGACGGTGAACAACCAACAACAATCGATTCAGGATCTTTACGAAGAGCTCGAAGAAGAGCGTAACGCTTCATCAACGGCCGCATCAGAAGCAATGTCTATGATACAGAGGCTACAGAACGAGAAAGCCGAGTTACAAATGGAGCTAAGGCAATATAAGCTTTACGCAGGCGAGAAAATGGAGCATGACCAGCAAGAGATTATTGCTTTAGAAGATCTCGTTAACCAAAGAGAGCAGACGATCCTTGCTCTTACTTGTGAGACTCAAGCTTATAAGCATAGGATGTTGAGTTATGGTCTCACAGAGGCTGAAGCTGATGGTGAGAATAAGAGCTTGATGCTTAGCCGAAACACAAGCGTGGTCGAAACCAGCCCTGAGTATGAACATGAGTATGATTATGACCTCCCTGTGTATGAGTATCCTCCTTTGAAGTGTAATGTATATGAAGAGCAAGATGCTATGGAAGCTGATATCTATGTTGATGATGATGAGAATTACCCACCGGCTGATTCGCCTCGCGGGAGAAAGTATCTGAAGACGTTAGATCTTAGAATCAGCGAGATGGAGACTAATCCTGGCTTGTCTTCTCAGTTGAATGCCGGTGGTGGTATCGCGAGAGCAAATGTTACAGAGAAGGTTGTTGTTGGTCAGAGTCATAGTCCTAGGCCTGATCAAAGACATTTTAAGAGAATCTCCACTGTTAATTCAAGCTCACACTTGGCTGCATCTTCTAGACATGATGGTTTCGTTGTTGATTCCCCGAGGTTGAAAAGCTTTAAGAAAGGGGATAATCTATCGTATACTGAGAAGTATGAGTCGTCGGATATAGGAGATGACATGGTTGATAGAGTTTATACCATTGATTCTGTTCATCAAGATGCGTCTCATAGTGGTGAAACTAAGCATAAGCTTGAGGGTGATGCTTCTGATGGCAATGTGGTTTTCACCGGAGAACAAATGGTTCGTGGTGGTGATCCTGATATAACGAAGCTATACACGAGGCTTCAAGCTTTAGAGGCTGATAGAGAATCGATGAAACAAGCGCTTCTTTCTATGAGGACAGAGAAGGCTCAAATGGTACTTTTGAAAGAAATTGCTCAACATTTGTCAAAAGAAGTTGTCCCTCATCGAAGGTTGCCTCTACGGAAAGCTTCCATTGCTCGGTCAATGACTTTCACACCGGTCTTTAAGGTGATTTTGCTCTCTTGATCCCAAGAAATACTAATAGGAAGCATTTTCTCATAAAGCGATGTCTCACTTGCTAACTGGTTCGTTTGATTATTGTTGTTGTGCAGTGGATCACATCTTTTGTTTCCTGGAGAAGAAAGGCGCGCCGAAGCAAGTAAGTAGTTTGTAACAAACTTGTTAGTGTAAGCTTCCCATATTAAGAAGAACCACACTAAAGACGCTTCTCTCTGATTCAATGCAAATGTGCAGGTACATGTTCGGTATGTCAGCTAAAAGCATCGGCTTGCAGATGCTTCTAGAAAAGGTCCCTCGATCACGGAAATGGCGATGTCTTAGGAGCACTCAAGTATGAAACACAAGGAATGTCCTGGTTCAAGAATTTGAAGCATATCATTTTTAAATACACTGAAGAACAGACTGTGAACAGTGTTACCCTGAGAAAATGTTTGTATTGTACCATCTCCCCCAATATTACAGATATCTGTTTAAAGAGCGGTTTAAACAAGAAGGCTATACACTTCTGTATGGATGTTAAGATAAAGTGTTCATTGGTTTTCTCATATTTATGAGATCGATTCATTATCAAAAAGTGTAACAAACCCCACTCTGAAACTTCACTTCCACAAATTGTATAAACAATATCCAACAGCATTCAGTATTCTAATTCAACAAAACACAAACTCAACACTAGCCTTTTTGTTTTAAAAGATCAAAATTCAATAAAAGTAAAGCTTAAGAGGCGAAGAAACACACGAGTTTTGGCATAAGAGATAGAACTTATCGCCTTCGCATACCACGGCCACGACCTCCACCGCGTCCTCTTCCCATGGCACCTGCTGCCTCTCCTTGTGCGCTCTCAGACTGCAATTTCCAAATAAAATTATCAACAAACAGTTTCAAAACATATAGAAGAAGATGAGGGCATGTGTTATTTACTTTAGGATTCTTCACGGTTTCGTCCACGCTAAGAATGAGGCAGGCTGCTTCAGTCGCAGCGTTTATAGCATTAATCTGCCACAACAAATCAAATCAACTTACCATCAATAAACCGTTCCATGAGAGATATTCAAACAAGAAGGGAAAGAGCTTATGAAGTTTATAGAAATATTGCAATACCTTTACAACTGCTGGTTCCCATACAAAGTTAGCATATGAATCTGCTATTCCACCGGTGTTAATGTCCACTCCATACGAAGCTCCTTCACCTGTTTTGACACAAAGATATGATAGCATCCCAGATGAGACTTCGCTGATAATCAAAGATTAACACAATAAGCTTGTGACTGTGAGAGAAAGCTCACCACTTTGCATGGCGTGTTTTTGTCTTAGTTTATTCAGGACATCAGTTGCATCAAATCCAGCATTGTCACATAATTGTCGTGGGATAACCTTTAGTACCACCAAAACCAGTCTGAATTAAATCCTTTTCTTAAATCAATAGGCACAAAAGCAAAACATCAAAGTCAAATGTAAGTGTACCTCCAGGGCCTTTGCATACGAGTTGATGAAAAGCTGCGACTTCCCAGCAATTGTTCGTGAATGTTGCCTTAGGTACTTGCTTATCTCCATCTACAACAAGGAGCAGTTACTTTATTAACTTGTGTGTAAAACAAATAAAAAACTGAACGACGGTGTATGGAGTATACTCACATCTATAGCTCCACCTCCAGGAACAACAGTTGAGTTCTTCACAGCTCTTCTCACAATCATGATTGCATCATGTAAACTCCGTTCAGCTTCTTCGATGAACTGCCATTAATGTTTCAAAGCAGGTCATATTTATTCTGAATTTCTGTTTTCATGAAGCATCCAGTATTTGATGTATACCTGATCAGCTCCACCGCGGAGAACAATAGTTGCTGTACGTCCTGAAGGGCAACCACTGAATATGTTAAACCTCTCCCCACCAACTTGTTTCTCCTCAAATATCTCACAAGTTCCGAGAACCTGTAGAAGAAAAAAATAATCTCTAAGACGAAGGAACATAATCAGCAAGTCACTAAAAGCCTGTAAGCATATCCATGTAGCAAGCAACAGATATTATTTTTCACTAGCCTCGGGTATTATGTTGTTAACACTTGTCTGAACTGTTCCTCCAGCTGCAGCAGCCACACGATTAAGATCTGCTTCTGCTACACGGCCAGCGCAGAAAATATCACGATCTGCAAAATACTGCAAAGATTGGAAACTGTCTTCAGTCATATGAGTAAAACCACAGTCAAGCATTATATTGATTGACATTTGACATAAAAACGAGACAACAAGATCCAAGGTACCAATATGGAAATCATTAATGTGGTAGTTGAAACAAAAAAATGGATATTTAACAAACCTGGGTAGCAAGATCACCAATAGCCAATCTAGAAAGAACAACTTTGGCTCCACTTTCGACACATTTGTCTAGCTTATCATAAATGATATTCCATTCTGCATCAACTATTGACTGGTACTGTGTTGGATCTGACAGTCTGTAGACAAATGGGAGGAGCCAAGTCACATTCCACTAAAAGATGCTTAATTGAGAATTATTATAAAGAACCAGAACTCGAACCTGATCTCAGCATTTTCCTTCTCAGATTTCAACTCCAATTCGATGTTAAGCAGGAGAATTTTGGGATCAACAAACTTCTTCGGCTGTTGTTCAAAACCAGCATACGAGAAAGTCTTTTTGAAAGCTACACCATCAACTAGGAAAGAGTCTCGCATGTTACCACCAGGAACCTGAAGAGCAAACCATGATATCAGCTTAAAATTATCAGTAACTTGGCTTTAATACATCAGAATAAATGTAAACATCTTTTACAGGATTTGGCTCATGAAAGTTCCAATCTAAAGCTATCTATTAGAGATGTAAATAATCTGGACTCTGTGGCACTGTTAAATTTCCCAAATCAAACTATAGGCTAGTAGTGGTACACCCAAGGCAAGCACATTCTAAAAACTTCCCAGGATACTAAAGTATGAAAGCTAAACAACATATTTGAACAATAAAAGAGAAGATGACTTTACCTTCTTGATCCCAATCAAATTTAGCCTGTCGTCATCCCCAATCGCCATCACAGCATCAACGACCATAGTAGCAAAGAACTCCTTTTCTCCACCAATAAGCTTAGATGAAAGAGTGGTAGCAGCACATTTAGCCAACAAACCTTTCTTTTCCTCTACACTTTTCCCCTCAATGCTAACAGCCAGTTCTTTAACCTTCTCAATTGCCTATTACCAATAAACAGCAGTGATTAAGGAAACAGGAGAACCAAAGATTTTCAATTGTAACAACGAGAAGAAATAACAAACCAAAGTGCTCGCGGTGCGGTAGCTCCTAATTAGATTCTGAGAGTGAACACCATCCTCAATAAATGGCTTAGCCTCCTTCAAAAACTCTGCTGCAAGAAGAACAACAGTCGTTGTTCCATCACCAACCTAAGCAGCAGCAGCAGTAAATTCAGAGTTCACGAACTCAATCATACATTCTAAGATCTAAACACTGAAGATCTATAAGATGCGATCTGTATCAAGCTAAACCGGAATCAAAACAGACCTCAGAATCTTGCGATTTAGCGATATCGACGAGGATCTTAGCAGCAGGATGAACAATGTCGAGGAGCTTCATGATGGTAGCACCGTCGTTGGATATGGTGACAGATCCCTTATCGTCGTGGATGAGCTTGTCCATCCCACGTGGCCCAAGCGTGGTCCGAACCACATCGCCTACCGCCGTGCAAGCGTTGATGTTGCTCACTAGCTGAGCCTTCCCTTGAGAAGTGTCTGTGCCTTCCTTGAGCAGTATGATTTGCGGTTGCTGTTACACGAAACACAAAGCAAAGTAGATTCGCATCAGTAAGTGGCGAAAAACGCTGAGAGTGTAGATTCAGCTTACCATCATCGACGCCATTGTAGATGCGTGAAAAGAGCAACGGAGAAAGTGCAGAGAGAAGGAGGGAGAAAAAATTAGGTTTAGTTACGTCTTTGTGTTCATATAGGAGTGACTAGACCGAAATTTTAGATCTTAACCGGCCGGTCGAACCGATAAAATTGGGATCTATTTTAACTTTTTGAAATTTGAACCAATATGTGACCGGTTACCCGGCCGAGAGCAAAAAGAAGATATTTTACACATACACGCAATACGCTATCACTTTCAGCTTCTCGTCTCATCCGCCATTGTTACTTACTCGAAAGCTTCCAAGTCAACCATGGAGACTTTTAATTTGACCTCTTCTCGTCACTTTTATCAAAGAACATAATCTGCTTGAAGCTTTACTCTGTATATATATACCTTCTATTTAAGTCTTATTGTTGATCGATTCCGATCTAAATCTATCTGTATTCTCTCGTTTTTTCGCGGCGGAGAACCATCTCCTCGCCGATACGGGGGGACCGAAAGAGACGGCGGTGAATTTCAGATGACGCAGTCTACGGGATCAACAGGTGATGTGAATCTCGACAAATTCTTCGAAGACGTTGAATCCGTGAAAGAGGAGCTAAAGGAGCTAGATCGGCTCAACGAAACACTCCAATCGTCTAACGAGCAGAGCAAGACGCTTCACAATGCCAAATCCGTTAAAGATCTCCGCTCGAAGATGGACGGCGACGTCGGAGTAGCGCTTAAGAAGGCGAAGACGATCAAGGTCAAACTCGAGTCGCTTGATCGCTCCAACGCGGCTAACCGGAGCCTCCCTGGATGTGGACCTGGCTCCTCCTCCGATCGAACCAGGACGTCCGTTCTCAATGGTCTGAGGAAGAAATTGAAGGATTCTATGTACAGTTTCAACCGCTTGAGAGAAGTGATCTCGTCCGAGTATAGGGAAACTGTACAGAGGAGATACTTCACCGTCACCGGCGAGAATCCAGACGATAAAACCCTAGATCGACTGATTTCTACAGGTTAGTTTCATACCATCTAGCATATTAAGACGAATATTTAGCTTGAATCATCATGTGTTGCCTTATTAGTTAAAAGAAACTGATTCAAGCCTTGTTTGTTGATAAGGTTCCTTTCAAAATCCATAACTAAATCACATTGTTGAAGAACTATAGCTTCAAATTTTGCATTTTAGGCCATGAGTATTGATTTGTATAATGGTTTGTCGGCGGAATCGCTTGTTGTGCTAGTTCTTAGTTTCATACACTTGCAACTCAAAAGAAGCTTGATATTCTCATGAAACTAAACATGAGTGGGTGTGTAACATTGGGAGATTTTGTGTTTCAATGTATTTTCTTGCAGGAGAGAGTGAGAGATTCTTGCAAAAAGCAATACAAGAACAAGGAAGAGGAAAGGTCTTGGACACCATTAACGAGATACAAGAAAGGCATGACGCGGTTAAAGACATAGAGAAGAACCTCAAGGAGCTTCACCAAGTGTTTCTAGACATGGCGGTGATGGTGGAGCACCAGGGATCTCAGCTCGATGACATCGAAAGCCATGTGGGCAGAGCCAGCTCGTTTATCAGAGGTGAAGCTGACCAGCTACAAGCTGCTCGGTTTTATCAGAAGAACACTCTTAAATGGACATGTTTTGCCATTATTATTCTCATTATCATTATAATTATTGTGGTTCTTGTTGTTGTTAAACCATGGGAGAACAATGGAGGAGGAGGAGGAGACGGTGGTGGTGGCGGTGGAGGAAGTCAGCCAAATTCAGGGCAATTGCCACTACCAAGTGTTTTTCAGGCATTGCGACTTCTATTGGGTTGATGTGAGTTTCTTAATTTGCAAATAATATTCTTTGTTTGAAAAATCTTTAACCAAACTAGCTTTTGATTTGATTTTTGTGAGAGCATATTCTAATTTGGGTTTGGTGAGAGGATGAGTAGAGCAAGTTGCAACTTGCTATATGTTTATTTTACATTTATGGTGAGATTTGAGAGTGGTACAATAAATAAAATTGTGTTATAAATATTGCTTACACATGTTTAAAGTAATTATATCTTAAAATATAAAGGAGAGTTACAAAATTACGTCATTTGAATTACATTTCACAAAACTACACAATTTCAAAATTACTTCACAAAAATACACATAAACACTCAAAATTAAATTCAAATAAATCATACCCACACAATCATACTCCTTTAATATTATACCTTAAAATCTAATTAGCGAACCCAAATGAAAAAAAATTAATTTTGATAATTTTTAAAAGGATAAATCAAACTTTAAAATTTTTGAAAAGGTGTAAATATTTGAAATAATTAAATTAAATGTAATTTTGTGAAAAAAATTGATTAAAAGGGCGTTTTGTGAATTCTTCAAATATAAACGTAATTAACTAATTATGTTGCAGAAAAAAAAAACGTAATCTTATATTATTAATACAGAAGACGGAGAGAGAAAATATGTGTAAAAATGACACGTGTCGTCACCTTAAAAATCCATAAAAGCCCAAAACAAAAAGCCCAAAACAAAAGATTCAAATTTATCTAAAAAATGTCTTAAATTGGCATAATAAATGGATAATATATTTAAAAAATGTTGAAAACCCCTTAAAATATAGAAAATATAATATTTAAATTTTTATAAGAAATACAATTTTATCATTTTTAATAGATCTCCTTAATATTTATATGTTATATTCTATCATATTGAGTTCAAAATAATGATAAAACATATTGTTCATTTATAAATAACAATATTATTTTGTAAAATTGTATTTAACACCGAAATTCATGTCAAATGACCAAACTTGAACACATAATTTACCCGACTCATCGGTTGAACCACCGGTTCCCAAAATTTGAGCAAAGAATTTTCGGATAAGTTTAGACATGAAAGAGTGATTAAACATTCATAGACAATATGTTTATAATATATAAAAAGCCAATGAAAAACACAATTTTATAATTTTCCTAATGTTTGTATGTTATATTCTCGCACAAAAAAATGATAAAACATATGGTTCATTTATAAATAACAATATTATTTTGTAAAGTTGTATTAAACATCAAAGTTCATGTCAAATGACAAAACTTGAACATAAAATTGACTCGAGCCCCCGAAAATTCAGTGGTTTTATTCGAGGTATTAATAGTCCGAGTTTTATGACAACTAGAGACTGGATTGACAAACTTTTCATTGTTAAACGAGTCATATAATGGTTTCAAAACACTACGTAGTTATTGTTTTTTAATGATAAATAGTAAATTATACGTAACGGTAAATATTCAACATCGAAATGGCAATGATAATTTCTTTCGATGATAAATATTAAAATAGTAATAGTAATACATTTTTGTAAATAAAACATTATAAAAATCAAAATACGATATATTTTGTATATATACTTCAAATTTAAACTCCGCGTTTAACGCGAATCACATGAGATCTAAATTCTTTTTATCACATTTTATACTACACATTGTTTTTACCGATAAACATTTCTTTTTCTATTACGTATATTTTTATCCCGCGCCAATCGCGGTAACTTCCTAGTTATGTCTTAAATCTAAATAAACTTTTTATTTGTTGATAAAAAGCTTTCAAATTTACAACCCATCTTAAACACATAAGGCCCGACTCAATTCCTTTTATTGAGGTTTACCCAAACACACAAACCGGTTAGGTAATACAACGTATTGGTTCATAATAATCGGAAATGTATAGTCAACATTTAGTTAAAGAGCTGCCAAAATTTCCATTTTTTATGATTATAGATAATCCAAATTATGGTCAATAAAATTAAAGTGTTAACAAATGAATTAAATAATAAAAAATGAGTATATTGAGTGTGACCACAACTTCATATTATTCTCCCGTATAATTTGGAAAGAAATTCATTGTATATTTTCAACGAGTTCAATTCCACGGAGAAACACAATTAAATAGTTTTGGTTTCCGGTTTGGTTTTGAAACAAAATATTAATGTAAAACCAATTTTAATATAGACAGTGTGTTACAATATTAATTTAACTCGTTTGGAATTAACCTCGTAAGCAAATATATTTCTTTTATTTCTCTTAGAAAATATGCTTGATTTGTTATACATTTAGCTTTAATTTGAAATTCGGTTAAGGAATTTTTAATATTTGAAAATAACCAAATTAAGGTAAATCATCAACTTTGGGATTTTATTCTATTTCGGTTCGGTTTACCTTGGTTTATTTCAGTATTATCTTAAAGACAACAATAAATGGTAATCATTAGTATTCAAACAAACAGAATTCAATTTTGTACCCAAACAAAAAATAAAATTTAATTTCAGATCTTTTACTAAATATGCACCTCATCATTCTATATCAAAACCTTCTTATATAAACCCCCACAAGTGCATTGCTATTTTCATCCACCAACACCCAAATAAGAAAAATCAAAAAAGTGACCATGACAAGAAAAAAAATAAAACTACAATGGGTGGTGAACGAAAAGGCAAGAAAAATAAGCATGAAGAAAAGAAGGTTAGGGCTCATTAAAAAGGTAAGTGAACTAACCATTTTGTGTGGTGTAAAAGCTTGTCTGATGATATTCAGCCCTAACGAAGTTGAGCCAATGTTGTTTCCGCCATCCGCGGATGCGGTCCGTGACCTCCTAGACCGTTATTTTGCCTTACCGATCATCGAGCAGAAGAAGAAAGAGACGAGTCTCGAAGCATACCTCAAGAACAAGACAAGCGAGGCCGAAGAAAGGCTAAGGAAGATCCAAAAGAAGAACTTGGAGGACGAGGTTGTTAAACTGATGAAGCAACTACGACTTGGTCGAAGTATCGGTGATTTTAGCGACGGTGAGATCTCTAAGTTGCTATCTTTCACAAAGGAGAAGATCTTGAATTTCAGGAAGAGGCTAGATCCAGGTCAAGAACGTCCTCCCCTTCGCGAGCCGCTGGTGAATCTCGGTGACCGACTCAAGGAGCTTAAGGCCGCCACAACAACAAACGATGTTTCCATGGTGCCAAGAGGTCATGGTGATGATGCGAGATCTGTTCAAAAGACTCGTGAACCGATAAAGAAGATCAGTTACAAGCTTTTTGATGCGTTAAGAGGGAATCAAAACTACTTGATGGATCAATGGTTTTTCCCATCTCCCAAGCCGGTTAGCTCTCAGATTCGCAAGGAAGATCTAAACCCTAAAAGCAAACTTCTGGACCAAGGAAGCGGTAGCAATAATGGAAACCCTAACTTGGAGATGGAGCCAGCAGCAGCAGCAGCAGAAGTTGGTTCACCATTGATGAACTTTCATGTTTTGGCTGAGTTAATGACTCAACACAGTCAGATCTTCAATGAGTCAATGGTGATGGCTATGACTCAAAGACCAATGCAACAACAATCTTCTGGTTTAATGAGCCGTGGGGTTCAAGCAAGAGAGGACATAAGCAACAACAGAAACAATGATGGTCCTATTCGTCAAGAGCCACCACCAAGAAATGAAGCAAGAGATGATCAAGAAGGACCCATTGATATCAATGTGGTTTGGCCCAGAACTAATAATAATTAATTAATCTAATAATAATCATTACTATATCCTGTTGCTGTTTCCTTTGAAACTTTTGTATCTTTATAATTAATAATTAATTAATCTAATAATAATCATTACTATATGCTGTTGCTGTTTCCTTTGAAACTTTTGTATCTTTATCATTTTAGGATGTTTTATCCTATGATTCTCATTAATAAAATAAAACCTTTCTTTATTTTTTGGGCTTAACCATATTCTATACCCAACATTGAACAAAAAGAATGTTCTTGACCATTTAAATTGGTCCCAAAAACAATTTTTCAAAATTAATTTCATCAATAATTCACCAAGATATTATTAAAATCTAAAGTAAATTCTTTATTTTGAAGAGGAAAATATAAAAGAATAAAGAAATCTAATACGAAATCTAAGCCGTCTAAATTATCTAAATAAACGGTTAAGATCTATTCAACATTACTTGCAAAATAGAGAATCTAATCTCCTCCTTCGTCTTCGATAATCATCGGAAACTTCTAGAAACAAGCCACGATGTCGAGATTCTTCTCTCTCGCAATCTCTTATTGTATCTTTGTCTCAACAATCATCGGAGCCACCGATGTACACTACTGTGGTAATGTTTGGTTCTCTTCGATTTTTGTCGGAGATGGTTTTTGATCCATTGTTGCGTTGGATCTTTGATTTTATGATCGTTTGTGTTTGTGTTACAGATAGTAACGAAGAATCGTATGAAGTAAAAGTAAACAGTGTTGATATATCTCCTTACCCTGTAGCTCGTGGTGAGCCAGCTACTTTCAGAATCTCTGCTAACACAGGTATACACACATTAGATTCATTACATAACACACAATTAGATCTCTTGATTGTTTGGATTCTTTTGTTCTGTAAGAGTCACTATAGGTTGTTTTCATTGGTATAGTCCTTGTTCTTGGATTCACTTTTGTCTTCATAAGTAGTAAAAAGATTATAAATGGTGTCTCTTTAGTCATAATAATGATACCCTTTTGTTTCTGATTATGGTTTGTTTGGATTGGATTCTCTTGTTCTATAAGAGTCTCTATAGGTTGTTTTCATTGGTATAGTCCTTGTTCTTGGATTCACTTTTGTTCTTCTCAAGTAGTAAATGGTGTATTTTTGTTATAATAATTGATACCCTTTGTTTCTGATTATGGTTTTGTTTCTGACATGTAGAGAATGTGATATCAAAGGGGAAGTTGGTAATTGAAGTGTCATATTTTGGATGGCATGTACATTCTGAGACACATGAGCTTTGTGATGAGACTAAATGTCCTGTGACCATTGGAGATTTCTTGGTGGAACACTCTCAGATTCTGCCTGGTTATACTCCTCCTGTAAGTATCTATTGTAGTTTATTTGTTTGCTTCGGTCTTCGCTTTTCTCTGTTGATTAGTTTGAAGCATTGTGGATGTTAATGACATAGCTTATTCACTCACTAGGCTCATTTAGTAGATCAGAACATTTTTGGCTTAGTCTAAATCGAATATGACTATTATAGACTGATATGAATGAATACATGTGAAAGTATAAGATGAATATTTGGTCGAGATTGTTTATGATCATTAGTTATATATGTGCCATACCATAGTTTGTTTTTCGGTTTCGTCATCTAAAGAACAATCTAATCTTGTTTTCATATATATGTCATAGGGTCCATATTCACTTAAAATGAAGATGCTTGATGAGCACAAGAAGGAGTTAACATGCATCAAATTCTCATTTGATATTGGATTCGGATCATCCTTGGCCGATATTTAGACTCATTTGATTGCTGAAATATACACCATGGAGTCACTTCATTTGCTTTGTAACTATATTATAAAGAAACAACCTTTTTATTGTTACCCAAATTGGTTGATCAAAACCCATTTCAAAACTATCAAACTTGGTCTCAACAGAGAAATTATTGTCATCATTATTCAACTAAAACCTAAATCATTAATGACTTGTGAGAAAATCTGAGTTTTATTAGCTTCATAAATAAACCTCGTGCTTTGTATTTGGACAAAAATTGAATTCCATGTTCTTTGTCTCCGTAATTAAGCCTACAACACTTGAAGATTCCGATGAGCTTTTGTCTGAGTTTGAAGATAAGTTTGTAGCTAGAGGAGAAGAATCTATTGTCTTCTACACAACTAGTATCCGAGGAGTGAGAAAGACATTCGAAGATTGCGAGAAAGTAAGATTCTTGTTAGAGAATCATAAGGTTTCGTTTAAAGAAAGAGATGTATCAATGGATATTAAGTTTAAAGAAGAGATGTGGAGGTTTCTTGGAGAGAAAGTTACACCTCCAAGACTCTTTGTAAAAGTGTAAGTACATAGGTGGAGCAGAGGAAGCCGTTGCTTTGAACGAGAATGGGAAGCTCAAGAAGCTTCTTGAAGGTATCTCATCGCCGAGGCCGTGTGGAAGTTGCGAGAACGAACGGTTCTTGATGTGTTGGGATTGTAATGGAAGGTTAAGAGTTGTTGCAGAGGAAGATGTGTTGTGGAAGAGTTGTGTTGTGTGTAATAAGATTGGTCTTGTTAAATGCTCTCTTTGTACTTATTATTAGACTGTTAATATGAAACATTTAGAAAAACCTTTAACAAAAAAAAAAAATATGAAACATTTATTGTTATTGACTATGTGAGATTTTTTTTTTTTTTTGTCAACAGACTATGTGAGATTAATTAAGATGTTTTTGTATGTTATAAATTAGGTTTAAATTAGTGATAAAATTTTGACCAAAACAAAATTTAGTGATAAATTTTTCTTACTACAAATCATTCTTGTTTTTTTGTAAACCAAATTTAACAAGAAGAATAAAAAGACATAAAAAACGACACAAAACTAATACACGGCACGTGCGGAGTCAACCGCACGTGCGGCATTCATTTCCTCTCGCGCACTACTTCCTCACTTTCTCTCTCTTCGGACGAAAACACAGAAACAGTCTCTCTCTCTCTCTCTCCCCGTTTACTACAATCTCTCTTCTCTCAGCAGCGGAATTTTAAGGTTTTTCTTCTTCTTCTTCTGTGTGATTTTGTTTGGATTTAGAGTATTTCTCCCTTCTGTATAAGAATCTACAATCCAATTCAACATTAGTTTCTTGATGATCTTATTTGTGGATTTTCATCTCTCTTATCCAATACCTTGTAAAGGTCTTGCCTTTTTGTTATAGTTCACATAAACAATCAATCTAGACATTGATTTGAGTTCAATCTTTTGTCCTACCAAAAACCCATTAATGCATTTATCTCTTGAAATCGATCATTGACCTGATTTATACAAATCTATATGTACACCTTCTCACTTATGAATGTCTGTGCTGAGATGAACTAATTGGATGCTTCTTCGATTTTTCCTTTGAATTCATCTTTTTCGAAATAAAGTTCCAATCTTTGAGATCATTGTTAATGAAAAATTGCATAATTGAGTCATAGACTATGATTGTTGCGTCAAAGTGTAGTTTTGCTCACATCTTTTAAGCTTTGTTCAGACCAAAATGGCAGCTTTTGATGGACCAGGGTTTAGGATGGTTGATGAATCTTGGGTCCAGACCAAAGCCATTGATGTTGTTTCATCAACCGAAATCTCTCCTTACCTTTCTCGCATCCTAGAAGACTCCATCTGGAACGGAAACCGCGCAGTTGTCTTCGAGGTCTACTGGGATGTAAAGTCCGAATGGCGTCTATGCTCTGTGAAGTTCAGCACAAAGAACCTATGTCTCCTCCTTCGTCTACCAAACCCGTTCACTGACAGTCTAAATGATCTTTACCGCTTCTTTGCTTCCAAATTCGTCACGTTCGTTGGTGTCCAGATCCAAGAAGATCTTCATTTGCTCAAAAAGAATCATGGTATTGTGATCAGAAGCTCGATGGAGATTGGGAAGTTAGCTGCGATAGCTAGAGGAACTCCGATCATTGAGTTCCTTGGAACAAGAGAATTAGCTCACAAGATTCTTTGGTATGACATGAGTCGGCTTGATTCGATCCAGTCTAAGTGGGATGAGGCCGCGGCCAATGACCGTCTTGAAGCTGCAGCCATTGAAGGTTGGCTTATTTACAATGTATATGATCAATTGCAGCAGTGAATGGTTTTTTCGGTGTTGTTCATGTAAAACCATACATTACATTTGGTTTCTTGATCCAATGTATCTGTGAGATTGAGTTTGAATTGATTCCAGTTATACATTTTGATATGTTTGTTGTTGCTATGAGTGAACAAATAATGTCTGAATAAAACAAAACCATGTCTGGTTTGTGTGTTTTTCACTTTTTGTCTGAAGAATGTTGAGATTAATGACAAATCTAGAAGTGGATATGTAAACAACCAATCTTATTTCTTGGAAAACTGGCCTTCGGAAACAGAAACACTTGGCTAAAAAAGAAAGTTACATCTAAAACACATTCACAAGTTAGTTAAACGCTACATAGAGAGTATACAAAACTTACACAAGAACCTCAAAAAAACGTTAGAGAATACTCTGCCTAGCTCTTTCAGACCGCGATCTCTGATTTTGTAGCCATCTTCATGTAATGAAACTCGATCTGTAAGCGTTGGTGAACAGGTGCGGTCGAGGCTAATCCTTTCTTGATATCCTCTTGAAGTTCCCTGATAGGTATCGCCGCCAAAAAACTCTTTATATACTCTTTACATGACTCTTTCCCTCTGCATACAACTTCTGATTCTGGTTCTGGTTCTGATTCCGATTCTGATCTCTCTGTTTGGAGAATCTTGTGTATGACTGTTTTATCGTCGAATTTCAAAATGTAAGCTTGATCACAACCCTCATAGAGCCTTTCTCCAAGCGTGTCAATGATATAGTAAGCTTCATTTTCAACTTTGAGGACAAAGAAGTGATCATTCCAACTCACAATGTAGACATGCGGCGAGTCATCTCTCTCTCCATTGGTCGAGTTTTCCTCGAGGTTAATAATCTCATCCCAGATACTATCGAAGGACATTGCGCCTTGCAGAAACTCAAATCTTTCCTCGTTGATCATCCCTTCTGGGTGGAAAAACCCGACAAAAGATCTCCCTGGGATAACGGTTAAAGACCTGATCTTTGCTTGTAACACGGTGTCTAGATCGAAATGCTTGTCAGGGAATTTCTGCATATAAGTTGCGTTCTCACAGAGATTTCTCCATTCCAACGAGCCTTCTCTGATCAAACTATCGAACTGAGACTTGATCGGCATGAGATTACCGTTCTTTTGAAACCAATCGGCTATAACCGCTACAAGAGCAGTACATGCACTCTCACCCGCAGCTCTCTCGCTTCTCTGATCTATCGAAGCAAGAAAGACATTTGTCTGAAGCTTCATATGTCCGTCTCGGCTTACCACTTCTTTATCCTCCCAACTTCCAATAGCAAAACTGTCGTCTCCAAACTCCGAGAAAGAAGATCGCGGATTAACTGATGGATCTTCTTCGATATGGCTCCTCTGCAAACAAACATAAGCAAAAGTTGAGAACTTTGAACACAGATATAATCAAGATCTTGAAATACTATAAGATCTTACCCCTAATGGAGGATGAGCTTCATCTGAGCTAAGTTGCCTCCGGTCATAGTCAATGTCATCTCCGCCTTCTTCTCCATTATCTTTCTTTAACAAAGGCTCTCCTTTGGATTTCGGCGACCTAAAGCTCAATTTCCGCTTTCTCCATGGCAATATGCTACGCCTTGGAAGAACCGATGACTCATACACTAAACCAGCAACAGAATCTTCAGCATCCGAGAAACCTCCTCCAACATTGGATTTCATGTGGCTGTAATAAACCCAGTCTTCATCTATATCGCTAACTTTCGCGCCAAAGCTCATTGAACTTCCCACGCCATTCGCATAAGACAAAGGTCCGTAAGAGAAAGATTTCCTCACACTCATCATGTCCTCTTTGCTTTCGACAAACTCGTCTTCGAAGTCGTCAAGTGATTCTGATGATTCAAAGCTTGAGGATCTGCCTCCTCCTTCTTCTTCCCGGCAAGCCTTCTTGGCTTTCCTTGTAGAAACAAACTCTGTAAAAATCTTAACTTTCCTCAGACCAGCTTTGATTGCAGAGACATCTTCCTTCTCAACCGCGTGAGTTTCAGTAGGCTGTTGTGGTGGCGGTGGAGATGGGACAGGCACAAGCGCGGTTTGTGCCGCCGAGTCTAAGTTTTCTTGAGTTGTTCTTAGCTCAAGCAGGCTCAATGATACCTAAAGAACAAGAGAACCACAAAAGATCAAGAAAACAAAACTCAAGCCAACAAAGTAATGAAGAGATAAGTAACCGTACAGAGAGCAACGGATGTGGCTCGGAGGCTACACAAGCAGAGAGCATGAGAGGAATGTCGAGTTCGAATTCCTTTCGATCAGTTACACGCGCGTACTCAGCAAGATTCAGACATGCTGTTCCAACAACAGAAGCTTTACTCTTCTGTCCTTGCTTCATTCCCTGTAAAATCAGAATCAAAATCAATCAAGTCTCTCTCTTTAATGTACATTTAACACCAAACATACATAACAAAGACTCTATAACACCTAAACATCTTATGAATTGTAACACTAGAGAGAATCTCAACCTCTACAATAACCAATCATAAGAATCTTTAAAACCCTTTAATTACTTACATTGGTGAAGACAGAGAAACCAATCTCCCAAGGATAAAACAAACTGTCTTTATAAGAAGTAAGAGAGCACAAGCTTTGAAACTCTTCTTCTTCCCAAGAAACGACGTCGCTTTCACCGATACCTTCCTTTGTGAAATTCCTCTTCACCGTCCTCCTTAGAGATCCCAATGTAGCCTTGGGACCTTTCCAACGAATCTCGACCGTTAATCTATCTTTCTCCGGTACACTCTCCCTCACCAGATCTAAACCCTTCAGCTTCTTCACAGATAGCTTCACCTCGTATTTCTTCGTTACTAGCGGCGGCCATGGCCGCCACTTCATCATCTTCACAACCATTTTTTCTCTCTTTCTTCTTCTTAATTGAAACTTGGGATTGAATAAAAAAAGAAACTTTTTTTCTCAAGTAGCTGAGAGATTTGGGGATAAAGATAGAATCTAGGGAATTAAAAAAAAGGTTCTTACTTTGGTTTCAATTTACGAAATTTTCTCGAGAAAATAGATCAATGCCTAGAAATAGAAAGCAAATTTAGACAAGCATGAAGCTTTTAGAGAGGTGATTTCTTGAAAAAGTTTGCTTAGAGAGATGAGATCAATAAGCTAAACTTAGCTTGAGATTTAGCCTTCCTCTGGTAAAAGATGCAAAAAAGTATATGGTGGGAGGAGAGAGAGAGAGGGAGGGAGAGAGAGAGAAAGTGGGCACACAGAAACACAGCACAAGCGTGAAGACAGAGAGAGACAACGAAGAAAGTGAAAAGAAAGATCTTAACTTCACAGATCTCTCTTTCTCTCTCTCACTTTCACCAATAGACACAAAACTAAACCGGTGTGAAATAGTAAACCGGGTTTAGAATTGTTTATGATTTTGATCATTATCCAATGACTCACGACGGCTTAACGGCGTCAATTAATTCCGTTTTGTCTTTTTCCGTAATTTTTATATTTTTTTATTAATAGATTCAAGTTAAATTAGTTTAGGACATTAGTTTTGGCTTCATGTGTTGAGAATTGATAGACCATGTGTTTGTGTCCCATGATAAATTTGATTTTAAAAGTACTAATCTTGGTTGGACTTGTCTATTATTAATTCTTCCAAAATTATCATCATTTTACTAAATAAAAAAACAATAAAGAGTGTTATTCATTCCAATTATATTAGGATTTGAAATCTTAGTGTCTCTTAATAGAACTCATTTGAAGGCTAAAAATATAAAAGTGAATTAGATAGCTTGACTTTGGTTTAAATTTTAGATTTTCTATTATATATTTTCATATAAATTAAGTTTCTGTTTAATTAGGAAAGAAAAGTTTATAGTAGTCACTTTTTATATGATTATGTTGTGCGACAACATTAGACGACGTGGTTCATGCCACTAAATGTTGTGGTCACTTGGCCATATCTGATGCTTCACACTAAAGGAACATATGTTATCTAGTGCCATTATACTACATGCTCATCTTTTTGTCGCATCATTGGTCAAACCAACTATATATATTTTCGAGGTATTTGATTATTTTATTAATAAAATTACCTATCGTAATGGGTAAATATTGTGTCATGTGTGAGTTTGTATATGACGACGAAATATATGAATAATACTATTCAAACATAAATGGCACCACACGTAATTTTTTTTTATCACGAAAAATTTTACACAAAGATTATACAAAAGAGATTTCAAACAAAACAAAAAGGTGTAATGCTATATAAGTGAAATTCAAAGAGAATCACGCCCCATAATTAGAGTTTATTTATATCACAAAACACAATCCAATAATATTATATTAGTCAACGATGTTATCGGTTTGTGAGAGATATAATGGAATTTCAGCGTTATCGTTACGCTACTCGTTGACCGAATAATAACTTGCTTCTTTTTTTTTGGTTTTAATGTTAAGCTTTAATAATAACTTACTTAATTTGAAAATTTGGAAATAGTAATACCATTGCAAAAGATTTAATCAATTTAAGTGTTAAAGATTTAAGTTTTGTCAACCACAATTCTATATAGGGTTACTTTATTTAATAGTGTTTTGATTTTTCTATGGATCCTAGGCCTGGGCATAAAAACCGGAACTGAAAAACCGGAACCGAAGAACCGAAAAAAACATGATTTGGGTCGGTTCCGGTTCCCCCCAGAATACTCAATGGTTCCTGAGATGAAGAACCATGGGTATCGGTTCGGTTCCGGTTCCGAACCGAGAACCGAAATGCAGAACCGAAGAACCGAAAATTCTCCTATTGTGATAACTGATAATATGGGCTTGTCCATGTTAATTTGTTAAAGGCCCAAGTGTGAAGTGACTTAGGGTTTTACCACTTTCCCTTTCTTTTGTTTTTACACTTTCCCTTTCTTTTGTTTTTACAGAGCGGCGACGACGAACAACATCATCGATTCACAAAAATCACAGAGAGAGAGAAGAGAATCGCTTCGCAAATCTAGAATCTCAGGAGCCACTCTTAAGCCGTCAATTTTCGTCGGCCGATTCATCTTCTGCGAATCAAAATCGATCAAAGGTATGTTTAACTTTAGATTTAGGGTTTAATTGATGTTTCGATTCTCAGTTTTCATAAACACTTAACATCTTTTGGTGTTAACTGTTAAGTGTTTGATTAGAAATTGTTAAACTTATGTTATGTTCTTGTGATGCAGATGGATTCAACTCATGATCAACCAAACATGAACGAAGAAGAAAACACTGACATTGATGATATGTCAACAGAAAGTGAAAAAGAAGATGAAGTGGAGAGTCCTCCTAGTCCTAATACAGCTGGAAAAAAGAAAAAGAAACGTAGTGGCAAGAAAAGAAAAAGGTCAATGGTATGGGATCACTTCACAGAAAGCAAAACGGATGCTAACAAGGCAAGTTGTCATTATTGTGGAAAGCAGATGGCTTGTAGATCAACATCAGGCACTTCAAATATGAGGAAGCACCTGAGCATTTGCAAGCAGCATATAGCATGGGATGAAACTCGAAAGTCAAATCAGAATGTGGTAGGGACAGATTCAGAAGGACTTCACTTATCAAAAGTTTCAGAAGCAACATTTAGAGAAGCTTGCAATGAGATGCTAGTTATAGGTGAACTTCCTCTTAGCTTCATAGATGGATTGGCTTTCGGACATTTTTGCAACAAAATGAAACTTTACAAGCCTCATTCTCGGAGGACGACCACAAGAGATATTGTACATATGTATGCAAAGAGGAAGGCAACGATGAAGAAGATTCTAGGTGGTAATAAGCGGCGGTTGTCTCTTACAACGGACATTTGGACAGCTCCCACCACTATGGCAAGCTACATGGTTGTTACAAGCACACTTCATTGACAGAATGGCGCAGTTCAAGAAGCTAATAATCGGATTCAAGAACATCTCCGATCACAAGGGCTCAAGTATATCGGTTGTTCTTATGGAATGTTTAGATGAGTGGGGCATCAAGAAGATATTCTCCATAACGATGGATAATGCAACAGACAAACACCAATGCATTATGGATATTCAAAGAAGATTTTAGTCATGTGGGAGATGAATCAATGGTTCTTAATGGAGAGTTTCTGCATATGAGGTGTGCTACACATATACTTAATCTGGTTGTTAGAGATGGAATGCATGAAGTGGATAAGAGTGTAGCTGCTATTAGAAATGTAATCCAATATGTGAGGTCTTCTACGCAAAGGGAGCATTCATTTGAGAAACGTGTGGAGACAGGGAAGATAACAAGAGGAAGTTCACCACTTGACTGCAAGACTGTATGGAATTCAACATTCCTTATGTTGAATAGAGCTATGGATTTCAGGGTGGCTTTTGAGAAGATGAAGGCTCTCGACAAGAACTATCTTGCTTACTTCAAAGAATCAACTCAACCAAGTGATTCTGCAACTGTATCAACACAAGTTACACAACCAAAGAAGAGGTATGGACCACCTAGGAGATGATTGGGACATAGTGGACAGGTACTCTCTTATTCACTTTAACTTAAAAATTTCTGTAACTTTAAAAATTTATGTAACTTTAAAAATTTCTAACACTTATTAAACTTTTTTGTTATAGGTTGTTGAACTTCTTGGTTCTTTTCTATCATTCAACTCTGGCTTTGTCGGTAACCAATAAAGCTTGTTCACACATGCTTTACAATGAGATTGTTAGCATTCAGACAACCATCATAGAAATTGGTGCAGAGAATTTATTGGATGATGAGATGCAGACCAAAGTTATAGCAATGAGTGCAAAGCTAGGTAAGTATTGGGATCCTTTTACTGAAGAAACAGAGATGAATAGGATGGTGATAGTAGCTAGTGTATTTGATCCGAGGAATAAGATGAAGTTTGCTCAGTTGTGCTTCAATGATCTCTATGGAAAGGATAATGTTAAGGCTATTGAGATGCAAGATTCAACATTGTCTATTCTTAAAAGGTTGTTTGATGAATATAACACTAGACGTAACACTTCTGTGAACATAACAAGAGGTGGAGTCGGTGTTGGATCTTCTCAGTCACAAGGGTCTGGATCATCATCATCTTCTAAGTCAACTACTCAAGTACACTCGGGGAGAGTGGACTTTTCTGCAAGATTAGGTGTTAGAAAAAGAATGGATGCGAAATACAAAGATTTGGTGCAAGACACAGGTTTTCAGGAAACTATAACTGAACTTGAGTTATATTTGGCAGAGAATGTGGAGAATCCACATATTTTCTCAGGTAGTGAGTATGATGTGGTTTCATGGTGGAAGGTAAATAGCTTAAAGTTTCATATTCTATCCGAAGTAGCTAGGGATGTGCTAGCTATGCAAATTAGTAGTGTTGCTTCTGAATCTGCATTTAGCACATGTGGTAGAGTATTGGATCCATATAGAAGTTGTTTGACACATTATACCATTGAAGTGTTGATGTGTCTTGAGCAATGGCTGAAAACTGAGATCAAGATAGACTACAAAGGATCTTTAACCATTGATTAGTTGCTTGAAGAAGTTGAAGACCAAGATGCACTTCAAAGAGGTACTTCTAAGCAAAGCTACTATGAGTTTTAAACTTTTAAGTTTTATTACTGGTTTATCATTTGATGTATGTGTTGTATATGATTGTAGAATTTGGAGAATTCAATTTGGAGGATAAAGAAGAAGACCAAGTGGTGTGAAATGTGAATCTTGTGGTGTGATGTTTGTTTTTGGTTTATGAACTTTGTGTTGCTACTTGCTATGTTTGTGTTTGCTCTGTTTTTTTGAAATTTTCGGGTATTTTAAACTATTTCGGGTATTTTTGTTTGTTTCGGGTATTTTAAACTATTTTCGGGTATTTTAAACTATTTCGGTTCTCAAATAACCGAAACCGAATAAGAACCGATTAAGAACCGAAAACTTCGGGTATTTATCGGTTCCTCTTATACAAAACCGAACCGAACCGGAACCGACAAGAACCGAACCGAAACCGAACCGAAATATTCCAAAGTAGCGATTGGGTAATAAATCCTAAGAACCGAAAGAACCGGAACCGAATTTTTGGACCCGGAACCGAACCGAAGAACCGAAAGCCCAGGCCTATGCCCGAGTGGTTAAGGAGACAGACTTGAAATCTGTTGGGCTTCGCCCGCGCAGGTTCGAACCCTGCTGTTGACGTAGCATTTTTATTTAAATGCGGAAATATGGGCCTCGTGCGTAGTCATCTCTGGCCCAATAAATCGATTTTAAATTGCAACTCAATAAATCGATTTTATATCATTTAAAACTGTATCGGTTTTTTTAAGAGATTTCTGGTCGGTCGAACCGGAACCGACACGGAAGAATAAGAAACGTGTCTATTAGATAAGAATTATATTGTTAAGATATGCTTTAGCATATTCCTCCTTTATTCTTGGAGATCCACTTATATCTCAACTGTCTTGTACTATATATTGAGATATGAATACAAGAGAGATTTCAAGGGAAAATTATTTACTTTCATGGTATCAGAGCGTTCAAGTTCCTGAACCCTCTTTCACGCAATCTCTCTGCGTATTCACTCTGTATCTCTTTTTTTTTTCTTATCTATTCACCCTTCTGTCTTTCTCTAACACCCTTCAATGGCTGATTTACCAACACAACTTGAGCGCGCCTATGGCGTTATCAACATCAAATCCTACATCCCCTTTCTTCTGGATATTGATGAAGGAAATTATGATGCTTGGAGGGAACTTTTTCTCACTCACTGCCAAAGCTTCGAAGTCTCAGGCCACTTGGACGTCACCCTCTTACCAACTGATGATAATGATGATGATTGGAAGAAACGTGATGGTTTGGTAAAGTTGTGGCTTTACAACACACTTTCGAAAAATATGTTCAAAAGCACTTTCAAAACAGGCGGATCAGCGAGGGACATCTGGGTTCGTGTAGAAAATTTCTTTCGAGACAATAAAGAGGCAAGAGCGATTCAGCTTGATCACAAGCTCCGCACCAAAGAGATCGGCGATCTCACGATCCACAATTACTGTCAAGAGCTTAAATCAATAACCGATCTTCTCGCCAATGTTGATGCTCCGATCTCAGAGAGAACGTTGGTGACTTACCTCCTTAACGGACTGAATGACAAGTATGACAACATCATCAATGTCATAAAGCATCGAACTCCGTTTCCAACCTTTGCACAAGCGAGATCGATGCTGCTTCTTGAGGAAGAACGTGTTGGCAAAGGTAAGAAACCTAGTGCTTCACACACAGACACTTCTTCCGCCGCAAAAGTCTTGATTGCAACAGATACTTCGTCAGTAAATAGGCCACATCAACCGCGTCCTCAACAACGCTTTACTCAAAACAGGGGACGAGGAAGATTTGGCAATCGTGGCAGAGGAAGAAACCCAACCAGACCTCCATACAACTCGTGGAATGCTCCTTACTGGCATGGCAGCTATCCGATGTGGTCCCCTCACCATTTCAACCCATGGGCTCAACTACCTTATTCGCAGGCTCCACAACCCGGGCTCTTAGGTCCAAAACCTCAAAGACAGCAGCAACATGGACAATCAAAACATGGTGGGACACAACAATATGAACCGACTACAGACTTTGCTGCAGCATTCAACACCATGAACCTCATCGATCCCTCGGATAACCAATGGTACATGGACTCAGGTGCAACGGCTCATCTATCCAACACGGCAGGTAATCTTAAGTCTATTTTTAAAAATGGCATCGGAAAAACAGTTACCGTTGCAAACGGAAGTATGATTCCGGTTAAACTTTCCGGATCTTTATCCTTTCCCACAAAATCTCGGCCTCTTTCTCTTCCTAATGTTCTAGTAACCCCTTCTATTATCAAAAATTTGATCTCTGTTCGTCGTTTTACTAAAGATAACTCTTGCTCTGTTGAGTTTGATCCTTTCGGTTTTTCTGTGAAGGATCTTCATACGAAGAAGATGATTCTCCGCAGTGAAAGCACATGCGACCTCTACCCAATTCTGTCTGCATCCAATAAGACCTCTTCTCCTTCAGCTTTCACTACAATAACTACAAGCGATTGGCATAACCGTCTGGCTCATCCCAGCAACTATACGCTTAATTTTCTTCTTTCTTCTAATGCTTTATCATGTAATAAAAAGCTTTCATCTTCTCTTTGTTCGTCATGCCAGTTTGGAAAACATTTAAAGCATCCTTTTACTTTTTCAAACACAATAGTTGATCATCCTTTTGATTTAATTCATTCTGATTTATGGACTTCCCCCGTACAGAGTGTGAGTGGTATCAATTATTATGTTCTTTTCCTTGATCACTACTCTCATTTTCTCTGGGTATATCCTATGCGTTACAAACATGAGACGTTTTCTAAATTTCTGCATTTTACAAACTATGTGAAAAATCAGTTTGGCAGAAAGATAAAATCACTTCAATGTGACAATGGAGGAGAATACAACAACTCCCAGTTTCATGCTCATTTTGCAGACGAGGGGATCATTTTTCGCTTCTCATGCCCCTATACTTCTCAGCAAAACGGTAAATCGGAAAGGATGATACGAACAATAAACAATGCGGTTCGTTGTCTTCTCTTCCAGGCTCATCTACCATCTTCCTTCTGGGTAGAAGCCTTACATACAGCTGTCCATATTCTCAATCTTCTCCCTTCAAAAGCCATTCAAAACAGAACTCCGTTCTCGGTCTTGTTTAACAAACCGGTCTCTTATTCTCATCTTAAAACTTTTGGTTGCCTATGCTATCCAAACACTAATCTTCCTCACACTACAAAACTTTCACCAAGATCTTCTAAATGTCTTTTCCTTGGCTACCCTATCAATCATAGTGGGTACAGATGCTTGGATCTTTCAAGTAAAAAAATAATAATTTCACGTCATGTGAACTTTGATGAATCAATCTTCCCGTACAAAGACTCTAACCCGCAAATAGAGTCTGCATACGATTTTCTGTTTACGGAAACTGAACCTTCCGGTTTTATACGCAACATCTTGCAATCTCCCAAGCCATGTGCTACCCAAATAGTTGCTCTTCCTTCTCCTAATAATATGCCAACTCGCACTGCACCTGCAGCTGTAGAGGCTCCTAGGCATGCCATGTCTACAAGATCAAAACATGGAATTTCTAAACCGAAACAAATTGTCTCTCTTCTTGCTCAATCTTACTCACCACTACCAAAAAGCCATATTCAAGCTTTAGATGATCCAAACTGGAATCCATCCATGAATGAAGAGTACGATGCCATTGTTAAAAGTGAGACTTTTGATCTTGTTCCACGACCAGATAATACTAATATTATTAGGTGTATGTGGTTGTTTAAGCACAAGTACAACGCGGAAGGAAAATTCAAGAGCCACAAGTCCCGACTAGTAGCCAATGGAAAGTCACAGGAACAAGGAGTTGATTTCGACGAGACTTTCAGCCCGGTGGTCAAACCAGCCACAATTCGGACAGTCCTCCATGTAGCTCTCTCCCATGGCTGGCCAATTCATCAATTAGATGTGCAAAACGCTTTCCTCCACGACACTCTTAATGAAGATGTCTACATGTTCCAACCTCCGGGGT
This sequence comes from Cochlearia excelsa, assembly GCA_963556525.1. Classification (NCBI taxonomy): domain Eukaryota; kingdom Viridiplantae; phylum Streptophyta; class Magnoliopsida; order Brassicales; family Brassicaceae; genus Cochlearia; species Cochlearia excelsa. The sequence continues at coordinate 34,765,997 of OY748330.1, forward strand.
TTGTTGATCAAACAAAATCGACTCATGTCTGCAAGCTAAAGAGATCGATATATGGGCTCAAACAAGCTCCAAGGGCTTGGAACGCGAGATTTGTTAAATTTATTACTATCAATGGCTTTATCCAATCAAAATCGGATACAAGTTTATTTGTTTACAGGAAAGCTGGAATGATGGCGTATCTTATATTATATGTTGATGATATCATAATCACAGCTACAACGACTAAGCTACGAGATACAATAATACAAGTCTTGCGAGAGGAATTTCCAATGAAGGACTTGGGACGCATCAGCTCTTTCCTGGGCATCTCTGCCAAATTCAATGCCAAGGGCCTTTTCTTATCGCAGACCCGATATGCCGAGGAGATAATCGAACGCGCAGGTATGAAGGATTGTAAACCATGTTCAACCCCGGTCGATTTGAAGTCAAAACTTGCAGAAAAGGAGGGCAAACAAGTAGCTGATCAAACACAATATCGTAGCTTGGCGGGCGCTTTACAGTATCTTACATTCATTCGGCCTGACATCTCTTATGCCGTCCAACATATTTGCCTATTTATGCATGATCCACGGGAGATACACCTCTTAGCTCTCAAGCGTATAGTTCGATACTTGCAAGGCACAGAGTCTATGGGTCTTCAGCTTCTTTATAACCAGCCGATGTCTTTAACGGCATATACGGATGCTGATTGGGGAGGTTGTCCCACGACAAGAAGATCCACGTCCGGTTTCTGTGTTTACTTCGGCGATAATCTAGTATCTTGGTCGGCCAAGCGACAACCTACTGTTTCAAGATCAAGTGCAGAAGCAGAATACAAAGGAGTTGCTAATGTAGTTGCGGAAGCATGCTGGTTACGAAATCTTCTTCTTGAGATGGGTAAACCAATAGAGCAGGCCACGGTAGTGTATTGTGACAACGTAAGCGCCGTATATCTCTCATCAAATCCTGTTCAACACCAACGGACCAAACACATAGAGATTGATATCCACTTTGTGAGAGAAAAGGTTCAAATGGGCAATGTCCGTGTGTTGCACATCCCTGCAGCCTTACAATACGCAGACATTTTCACCAAAGGCCTTCCATCATCGATATTCACAAGCTTTAGATCCAGTCTTGGCGTGCGAGAACCCACGCTACAACTGCGGGAGGGTATTAGATAAGAATTATATTGTTAAGATATGCTTTAGCATATTCCTCCTTTATTCTTGGAGATCCACTTATATCTCAACTGTTTTGTACTATATATTGAGATATGAATACAAGAGAGATTTCAAGGGAAAATTATTTACTTTCAGTGTCAATATCTGATTGGATAGTACATTCCAGAAGGTTACAGAATCGAGACGTTTACTTATACGACGCCGTCGCTTTGCCTTGTTTATAACTTTTCTCATGGACATTGCTTTAACAGAAAGTTTTCAGAATTAAGCTTCAGAGATTACTGGGGAAGAAAGATCTGCGATTTTGCTTCTTCTGCTCGTTCGTATGTGTTCGCTTCCTCTTTATCTTCTTAATCATGTTTCTCTATTTGATATTTTTCTAGATCTGGAATTTTCTCTTAGCGATTGCTCCTTTTAAGGCTTCGTTGTTGTATGGAACCCGTTTCTTGATTTGATCTGCAAATTTGTCGAACACCATTAGATGAGATCTTGTAGGTTTATTGCATATAGTTTCTTGTGTTGTAGCCAAAGAGTCTTAGATCTGCTTGATTATATGTATATCTTGCTTGTGTGTTAGAATCTGATTTTGATTTTTTATTTAACATTTTTTCAGATAAATAATAACTTTTTTCACGATGATCCATTGGATCCTCTTATGCCAAGAGTTCGTGTGACACTTTTCTCATATTTCCTTTACCTTTTGAGTTACATATATATCCCATTGTTTGCATGATATATGAAAATTATAAATTTATTGCGTGATATAGAGTTTGAATTATGAGTCTTTTAGTATAAACATATGTTAGCATGTGTTTTCGTATCAACACTTAATATGTAAACTGGTTGCACTAGTAAAAAAAACAATATACCCATGAAAATTTCGTGCATAATAATGAAAGATTTTCGTAGATATAGAGTCGTTGTTAGAAATTTTCGTGGGTTTTCGTGGGTAAGCATATCTACGAATACTCACGAAAATTTTCGTGGTAACTTATCCACGGAAACCCACGTTTTAAAACGTGAGGTATTACTCACGAAAACCCACTAAAAATTCATGGGTAAAATATTATCCACGAATTCTCACGAAAACCCTCTCTTACCACGAAAAATTCGAAGGTAATATTTTACTGTTTACCGTGACTTTTAATAGGTTTTTGTGGCTTTTGGGTTATACCCACGAAAAATAATGATTTTTTTACTGGTGTTGGTGTCAGCTAAATAATGATTTTTGATAGTCTATTTAATTTGAATCACTATATAATAACTTTTTATTGAACTAATTTTAACAAACAAGATTTAAGCAATCAATAATAATATTTTTTATTGGATTTTCTATAAAAAAAAAGATATGTATAAATTAATTAATTAATGTTGTCATTTAGCAAAAAAAAAAATCTTAATAAGGTGGAAAATACAAAACGCTTCTCGTGTTTTGGGCTTATAAATATTGGGCCTACCATATTAGCTGCTTCAGATTCGGAAAATAAACTGATTTTCTCCAATTATATATATCTCTCTCTCTCTCCCCCTTATCTAATCTACAAAAGATCTAATCCAACGAACGGAGATATGTATACATCACTCGAGACGACGGCTCCGGCGACTTTGGATCGTCGAGGTATGTTCCGATGTCCCTTTTCGAAACCGCATGTCTGTGTCTAGAAATCGACATTTCTCGTGTTTTGATTATACAAAAAGATTTAAATTGGTTTGTTTTAATGACAATATAATCTTGTGCCTAATGGGTACTAAAAGGCTGATTTTTAAGGCTTATTAAAATCAAATCCTTGAATCCTTGGAAACAATAATGTTTATGAAGAGATAAAACTAATGTTAATGTTCATGTGTAAGTGTTTGTCCTGTTTTAATTTGTGTGTTAAACTCAATTAAACCAAAAGTTAATCATGCTTAAAGTTTCTTTAGCAGAGCTTGTTTGTTTATAAACTGTCATAAGGTTCTTTTTTTTCTTTCTTAACCGTAAAGTGAAAAGAAGTATATATATCAAAGTAGTTTTGGTTTGAGCTTAAACGCGGTTTTTTTTACTTTAGTTGCTGGAACAGAATCGTCGGAGAAAGTGATGTCAATGCTTGGAGACAAACTGATACTTAAAGGATTGAAATTTTACGGTTTCCATGGCGCGGTAGCTGAAGAGAACACATTAGGGCAGATGTTTCTCGTCGACATCGATGCGTGGATGAGTCTCAGAAAGGCTGGTGAATCAGATAACTTAGACGATACACTCAACTACGTCGACATTTTCAAGTAAGTGTTTTTAGAACCAATATCGCTTAGGGAGTAACAAGATACCAAGAACTAGTTTCGTATTTGAAGCCATATTTTATGTTATGTACTTATTGGTGAGTAAATTGGTAATTTATTCGTGCAGCATTGCTAAAGAAATTGTAGAAGGATCACCAAGAAATCTTCTAGAGACAGTCGCTGAACTAATCGCGTCTAGGACGCTTGAATCGTTTACTCAGATAACCGCTGTTCGAGTCAAGGTTGCAAAGCCGAATGTCGCGCTTATTAGGAGCACCATCGATTACTTAGGTGTCGAGATTTTCAGACAGAGAAGCACTTAGGTAAAAAAAACCAATGAAATAATCTCAAAAACTTTTGTGTTAATAAGGATTTGATTATCCATTGAACTTTTAATAAATTTATCTCAATGATTTGTTGTTTTGTTTAATGAAATTTCGAGTATTATTAAGTATTTTGCACAAAACTTTTTAAAGTTAAGAAAACATATTTAGTCTTTAGAATCTTCCCGGTTAATATCATCGAGAATTACAATAAGAGAAACAATAAAAGCATGATCAACATTGGGATACACCGTAACATAGAAATTACTCTTCCCTATCAATATACTTTCTGCTGTATGTTTCTTGTGCATCTGAAAATATATAACCACAAAAAATAACAACAACAATAATTAACACAAATCAAACCACTAGCTAGTCCGGTTTATACAATTGAACCGGTTATTGAAAATCGGTTTACCTGAGCAACGACAGCATCAGATTTGCCAGCGTAGACGACACATGAACGGTCTATCCAACTTCCTTTAACATGAAAATCACATATTTTCATTTCTTTGTTTTGTGCTAAAAACACATCTAGTTTTGGCTTAGCCAATTGTATCATTGACGATCTTTTCAATGTGTAAACTAGTTCACTTTGGTCCGTACTCTTTCCTCTAAACACTTGCCACCTGTCATGCAAACTCACCTTCTACAATATATTTTTAATAAAAAAAAGTTATAACAAAATAATACTATACATGAAAAATGATGATGTTGTTATGTGGTGTTACGTTTTCTCTTAATGTCAAAATAGGAGTGTCGTATACATCCAACAAGATTCTTTTGTCGGAAAGACTAAACAAAGGCTCTTTGACTTTGAAAAGTAAGTTTCCGTTGACGTCCGTGACGGCGAAGTTACCGTCCGTTATTGTCATCAACTTCCGTACGATTCCTAATTCAATAGGGTACGGTGCACAAAAGTGAGGACTCACAATCGCCATTTTTTTATTTTATTTTATTTATAAATCTCTCTCTATTTTTCTGATTTTTTTTTTATTTTTTTTGTAGATTCGAGATTGTGTTCGTTTCTTCATTATCTAAATTTATTTATAACTAAAATATTCCCGCGTAACGTGTGGATATTGGCTTTTCTTCTCTATATATGTTTTGTGTTGCTTATTTTTAGACTTGAAAGATTCTCCTTAAACGAAAGATTCTTTAATTAGATTCTAAGATTTGAGCCTGGCCCGTTATGTAACAAAAGCCCAAATAAGAAAGTCAAGCCCGCAAGTCAAATCTTCTTTATTCGTAAATTAAAAAAAAAAAGGAAAAAATCCAAATTTCCTTTTTGTCTTCAAAGTCGTGGTGGGGTTCAATGTTCATGACACAGATTATTTTATTTTCCCTAGAAAGCGTTTTCCTGGGAAAATCTACTACACCACCGTCGAATCAATCAAGCTTGAGAAAATCATGAGCAACGAGTAGTAAGTTTTTTTGTTGTTATCTTCTTCTTCTTCTACGCATTTTTTGTATTTTTAATTTTGTTTTTGTCGGCACTACTCATATCTTCTTCTTCTTCTTCGCTTGATAGCGATTATCTGTTTAAGCTTTTGTTGATCGGTGACTCTTCTGTGGGAAAATCGTGTCTTCTTCTTCGTTTCGCTGTGAGTTTTTGACTTGTTTTTGATTCAGATTCTCATGTTTATCTTCTCCATTGAATTGTTTAGGGGATGAATCTGATTCTAGGTTTGTTTTTGTTTTAAAACAGGACGATGCTTACATTGATAGCTACATAAGTACCATTGGTGTTGACTTCGTGAGCTTCTTCTTTATGACCATATATTTATACCTAATTTGACCATATATTTCACTGGTTTTATGTGTATTGAAACTAATGTATTATAGTAAAGGATTCATGTTAATTGTGTAATGTTTTGGTTTCAAATTGCAGAAAATTAGGACTATTGAGCAGGATGGGAGGACTATTAAGCTGCAAATCGTGCGTAAAAACACTATTTTTAGTTATATTGAAGGGGGTTATATTATGTTTATAGAGTAATTGTGTTGATTATTTGAGTGTTGTTTTGCTATCTTTAAGTGGGATACTGCTGGTCAAGAGCGTTTCAGGACAATCACTAGCAGCTACTACAGAGGAGCTCATGGAATCATCGTGAGAGTTTTCGCTTTTCTTGTTTACAGTGGTTTTGGTCAATATCATTTTGACGGGTTTATAATATTTCGCTGCTCTGTGTACAGATTGTGTATGATTGTACTGAGATGGAGAGCTTCAACAATGTGAAGCAGTGGCTGAGTGAGATCGATAGATATGCTAATGAAAGTGTGTGCAAGCTTCTTATTGGTAACAAAAATGATATGGTTGAAAGTAAAGTTGTTTCCACCGAAACTGGAAAGGTTATATCATATCCACTATTAATTTCCTCATGCATTTTGTTTCTGTATGTCCATTTACACGAGTTGCAAACAGTTTCTCCATAGAGCTTTCCCTTTTCTTCGTTTGATCATATCACGGTAGCAAAAATCTTTAACTGTGTGATGAAATTACGATAACTGAGATTGTTTTACAACAAGTTAAGGCTATAAATATATATGATCTGACTCCAGCGATTAAAATTGCTTATGTTCAGTAGCAGTTTCTTCTGATACTGCTATGATTTCTTTATCTTACCTTTCGTCTATTTCGCAAAATCTCCGCAGGCCTTAGCAGATGAGCTTGGAATTCCCTTTCTCGAGACTAGTGCTAAGGATTCTAACAACGTCGAACAAGCGTTCTTAACTATTGCTGGCGAGATCAAGAAGAAGTATGTTCACTATCTCTTTTTTGTCTTTTTTCATACTTTCTGCAATACTTACTCTATTTTCCCCAATGAAGCTGTTCTAAACTAGTAGTCTATTCTCCTTAATCACCATTGTACCTCAAAGCTGCTCTGTTTTTTTTTTACTCTCTACTATTGTTTTGGCAGAATGGGAAGCCAGCCGAATGCGAACAAGACAACAGGAAGTGGAACTGTCCAAATGAAAGGCCAGCCGATCCAACAGAACAATGGCGGTTGCTGCGGTCAGTAGTTAACAACAAAGAGTGTTATCAGAAGAAAAAAAAAAACTATGTGAGACTCTTTTCTATTTACTGTGTTGTTGTGTGTTTAAAAGCTAAAACCAATGGCCGTCCAAAACAACTATGAAGTTTTAATATTTTCATGCGACTTTGTCCTAATACGCTATAACGGTGTTAGTTGTTATACATACATATATCTTTGTCTCGAATATATATATCTGTCTTAAATTAATATAGTTTGCATCTGGACTTTGGTTATAGAAATAGAGTCTACAACAACAGAGACTTCATTAAATAATAGATAGAGAGAGAGATGTGTTTCTATTTTAGGATGATCATGTTCAAGAGTCAGGACCACATGATGTGATTTTTTTGAAAACTTGCAGCTAAGTCAAATTAGTCAACAGAATGTGAAATACAGAAATAGTAACAATGAAATAAATCTATAATACAAAAGCTGATAAGAGAGAAGATCTCTAACATGTGAGTGAATACATTCTTATTTGATAGTTATAATAGAAAATACATTCTTGTTACTTTTAAGCTTTATGAAATTAGCTTTTTTAAAAAATTAGGTATATTTTTTTCACACAAATATATTCTCAGAGAAGATGATTCATATAAGTAAAGTGACATTTAACTGACCTCTTCTTCCTCCAAAAAGACAAATGAAAAAAAACTCATATCTTTTGTCTTAATCCGTTTGCAACTTTGTGAAATAAAAAAAAAAAACTTTCCTTTCTCCAGATTTGTATTTCCTCAAGAAAATAAGGGGAAAGTATCTAACTTAGAAGAAAACATGTCCACGTTCTTTGCCCGTCTCGTAGATCACGCATCAGCAGCAAGCTAAAGCAAAAAAAAAAACCTAAAAAGTTATAAGCTTTTTCTTATATATGCCATACACAACATGCTTGTCTCTTCTTCCTTGTCACGATCCATTATCAATGTTTCTTACCTTTGATTGATTAAAGAACGAGTTCGAATTTGCAGAAAGTTCTGTTTTTTTGTTTGTTGAATCAATCTATTTGGATATGGAGAAGAAGAAACGAGAGATTGATGAGTACAGAGAGAGACTTGACAAAACCCTAGCATCTCCTGAGCTCACTAATGATCAAACTCTTAAAACCCTTATCAGAAATCAGCTAAATCAAGGTCCTTTTTGTGATTTCCTAATATTCAAAAATCAAAACTTTTTAAGGTGATTTTTAATTTTAGCATTGTTTATGTTATGTTTTTTTTATTTTCCACAGAGTGTAGTGTGGATGTATTGGATCAAAGAGTAGCTAATTTGTGTGGTATACTTGACAAGCTTAGGAGTGTATCAACAAATGATCAAGATTCATCTAAAGAAGCATCTTATGCTACTTGGAAAGTATGTTTCTTTAAACTAGAATAGCTTTTGTTTATCGAATATTCAGTCTGTGTTGTAGCAACGTTTGTTTCCTGCAGGTGAAACATGACGATGAAGATTGTCGTGTTATGTACCGTGAAGGATTTGAAGGAAGTCCATTTCATACATTGCTCGTTGAAGGTTACATGGATGGTCCTATCCAAGATTGTAATAGCTTCTCTCAAACTCAATAAAACTTAAGAGATTCTCACTTTTTTCGATTTGATTCTAAACCGTGTTTTATACACAGGTTTATGTGTATCTTGGGAATCATCTCTCTATGAGAAATGGTGAGAGTTTTGTTTCTTCTTCTGGTTTATATAGATTTTGGGTTTTAAAAGTCTAAAAATAGCAAAGTTTACGCGTTTTTTCGCTTCTCTTTGATGGAAAGTAATGGTTTTTTGTATGCCTCAGGTGGCCAAAGTCTGCATTTCCTGCATTTAAGATCTTAGAAACTAAATGCTTGCAAAAGTTTCGTATCGATCAACAGATATGTTCAGTGAGGTTTGTTTCGCATATCACAAAAGCTTGTTTGTATTGTTTCTCTTTAATATGAATCTTAAAATGTTTTTCTTTTTGGAAGAAAGGATGAAAGTACCATGGCCAATGACAGACAGATTAGCTATTGTTCAGTTTTTCTTATTCGAATACTTCAAAGAAGGTTTAGTCATCATCTTACTAAACTCGGTAAAACCATGTTTAGACTTGTTTTTGTATACATCCTAATCCATTCTCTTACTGGTTTGACATCATCCAAAACTTGTATCATCTTTAGGTCTCACCATCAGAGGTAGAGAATATCGAAAACAGCGGTCTGTCTGAAGCAGTGAGGATTGACTTAGTAGGCGGAGTTGCGATACAAAAGGTTTCTCCAGAGAGAAGCTACTTAAGGTAAGTGAATAAGTGATAACATTATAACCAACAAAACTTTAGAGTGTATCTTTTGGTTGTTTGATTAGTGTGACTTTTGTGTAGAACTATATCGGAACTAGATATAAAGCTTGATGTGGTACCACCATCTCTTATTAATTTGATGTCTAGGCAGCTACTCGGCAATGGTTTCAGGCTCTTCAAAAAGGTTAATTTTCAGTTTGTTAAAAGCTTGGTTTTATCGGTTTTTTGCTAAGCTTGTGATGTTGGTGTTGTTTACTTGAAATGTGTTACAGATTATTGGTTCTGTGGCTAAATCTGATGATTACAGAGGAGTTTTAGCTGATCCGTTGTATACTCATATCCGTCAAGCTATGTATTCTACCGATAAAACTAACGAAATCTGCCAAGAAAATGAACTTCATGACCAAGAAGGAAGAGACTTTAAAGAGAAAGAACCGAAGTTGGAATCTCGACATTGCGAAAGAGATGTTCATGAGATTGAGGAAGATGATGAAAGTGTTACTCCTTCTTCTTCTTCTTCGGAAGAGGAGGATCAAAATGTCATTCGAAAGATTCAGAACTATGATGCTAAAACACGGTTCTGCATAAGCCCAGAGGTGAAGCAAGCTTTGGGGACACTAGAGAGAGTGATATCAATTGTCCGAAAATCAAGAACTGATAATATCAAAACATCAACCTCTTCTGAGGAAGAAGAAGGAGTCGAAGAAGAAGAAGCATTGTTATCACCAATGCAACATTCAGAGACCACCGCGATTGTTTCAAGTAGCCAAGTTTGTATTCAAGAACCTATACTTGAAGTTCTTGAAGAACCATCCTTAACACATCATCAGAACAACAACAACAACAGGTAAACAAAACAAAGAATCTCAAGAAAACCGCTTTTTACCATTCAAAAGATCTAACCTTTTGTTACTTATTAGGCAAAGTGGATCGAGTTCTTTTGCAAGAGAAGGAAACAAGATAGCTCCTGAATCACCAGAGATTGATCTTATTACAACAAACTCTGACGAGGTTACAAGGATAACAATCTCACAAGCCACAACTCTTTTCAGCCAAACCGAGGAGACCGATAAACCGAATGGTTTAAACGGAGTTAAGAGCTCGGTTTTGCAGAGAAAACGTAAACCAGGCTGCTTCGGCTTAAGGTCATGGATGAGAAAGACTTGAACTCAAGATTTGGTAAAAGACCAAAGAGTTTGTGTCTTTGAAGTTGCATATAGTTTTATAGCATTTTACCATATATACAAAAAAAAACATCAATTGTTATTACTTGAACGTTGGATAGTGTAAGATTTGCAACAAATATAGTGATTTCACATTAATATATACAATGAAATTTTAATGTGCATTAAGATGAGACTTGGGAAACTTTGTTTTGTCCTCTTTAGTTTGGTTTCAGTTCATCCATCATCAAATTAATATTAACTAAGTCTAAAAAAGTAAAAAACCACCAAAGTGAAATTAAAAATCAAACCGGTTCGGTTTATGTATAAACCGAAAAAGCCCTAATTGACTAATGGGCTTGACCCGCGTAAAATCTATTATGAACCCTAAATAAGAAGAAGACTCATCTTATTCCTCATCTTTACCTCGCCGTCTTTTTCTTCTTCATTTCAATTCTCTGTGGAAAGATCGAATTTTTTCATCTGGGTTTTTGATGGAATCTTCATCTGATCAAAATACGAAAGCTTTATCTGAATTATCCATGGATCCTGCTAATGCTGGTGACGGAGCTGGAGCTGGACCTGGACCTCAGAGCAAAAAGTAGCCCTACTCGTCACTGTTTTTTGTTTAATTCTCTATGTTCTCTTGAATCTTCGTGAAGAAATCTGATGTGTTTTTCGTGAATTTGTTGCAGTGCTCTTAAGAAGGAACTAAAGCTGAAACAGAAAGAAGAAGAGAGGAGGCGCAAGGAAGAAGAAAAAGCTAAGAAAAGAGAAGAAGAAAAGGCTAATCAAGTTAGTCACTCTTCTTATTCTTCATAAATGATCATTATACTTTGAGAATTGGGTTGTGTATATATTATGCATATGATTTGAGAAATTTGAGTTCTTTGTGTTGACGAGATTTTAATCATTTGATGCAGCCACAAAAATCAGTGGGAGCAGATGATGAGGATATGGATCCAACGGTAATATAATCTTGTCTCTGTTATCTTCTTATTATGCAATGCAAGCTATATAAAACACTCTTGTGTTATTTTTTTTTTCGTAGCAATACTTTGAGAACAGATTGAAATATCTTGCGGCCGAGAAGTCTAAGGGAGAGAATCCATACCCACACAAGTTTTCTGTGACAATGTCTATTCCTGAATACATTGAGAAGTATGGTAGTTTAAACGATGGCGATCATGTTGAAGACGATGAAGCTTCTCTAGCTGGTTTGTTTAAAACCCTTAATTGTTGTTGCCTAAGCTTTTATCAGCCACTAAGGTTGCATTTTTATCTTTTGAAACTTTTGTAGGGCGGATAATGAGCAAGCGGTCTTCCTCTACCAAGCTCTTCTTCTATGATCTACATGGTGAGGATTTCAAGGTCCAAGTTATGGCTGATGCAAGGTGAATGCTTTGCTTTACCAGGTTCTCTTCTTTATTAACTTAGAAGTTTGAAAAGATTTACTTAGGTGTGTTGCGTATTTCTTGTTCACAGGAAGTCAGGATTGGATGAAGCTGAGTTTTCAAAGCTCCATGGGAATGCTTTGCTTTACCAGGTTCTCTTCTTTACTCTGCAGCTCTGTTTTACGCATCGATCAACATTCGTTTGATTACTTCATAGCTTGAAGAAGATACCAATGGACATTGATGATAATGATAATGACAATAATAGTTCAGTTTTCTTTCAGAATGATTGTGGCTCCATAGTTTCAGATATTAAGAATCAAGAGAAGCAGTTTCGTTTCAAGAGAAGGTTCTTTCTTCTTCTCTTCCTTTTATTCGATGAGATTCTGACTATATATGTGTTTATAATCGTGGGTTTCCAAAAAAAACGAATGCTTTGATCTCGAATCAATCTCACTGCTTAGCTAAGCTTTGTAAAGTTTCAACCTTTATTGTCTCCATGACAAAGTTTCAGACTTTTGTTTTGTCTTTGGTCACAGGTGGCTGTTGGCTTTGGATGTGCCTGAGTCTAAGAAGGATATAGAGTGAGTTTGGTAACTTTGTTTCTATTTTGGTTATGCTGCTTTAGTTTCTGATAGTTATATTGACTATGAAGCTCTTTGTTTATTCATTTGTTTGACAGATTCATCCCTGAATCTTTGCTTAGAGAAGACGATGTAAGCCTCTCTCACTTACCCTCTCTTTATAATACACTCACAATATGGCTTCTTTGGCCTTTACGACTTAAAGAGTCTTTTTGTTCTCTGTTGCTTACTTTAGATATTCTACGAGACCGTGAAATCGCGTGTAGAAGAAGCGTTTGGATTTTGCAACAATGTGGTTCAACAGAAGGAGTCAAATATCTGCACTAACGATGTTGTCAGAGAGCTTGACATGAATCTTGGTTCTTTGACGAATAAAGGTCTTTATCTCATCGCAATGATAGTCACAGGAGACTCTGCTTCCTTTGAGAAGACTCGGTGTAAAATGAAAGAGACTATCAGAGAATCGATCGACAGAGATTTTAAAAAGAGAGGAGAAGATGTTGGAAAGGCAGACATTGTTAAGCAGCTGCATCAAGTTCTTAGCGATCCTGTAAATTACCGGGAAGATAGCATGGCGACACCCACTTTTCAGGCTCATCGTGAAGCGGCAATGAAGATACTTGATGAGCTAGATGATTTGCCGACTCAGACTTTATTTGCAATGAAAAGGAAACTGAAAGGTTCGAAAAAGATACCTCAATTGATAACAAGTAAATGTGGTCAGAGTCGAAGTAATCTGATAAACCAAGTAAGGAAAGCTAGCGAGGAGATGCTCTCAGAACTCTCTTCTGGGGACAAACTGCAAGAGCGATTGGCTAAAGCGATGTCATTAGTGGATTTATCATTTAAGCTAAGTCCTGGCTACAAAGCTACCACTGGCACAGAGTTTTTCCATTTCTCAGCAGAGACGAAGAACCTACAGAACGAGATTGTGAAGGCAGTGTGGTCACTTCGTAAGGTCAGGTTCCGTGAGCTGAAAAGACTGCAACTTTTGTTGGAACCAGAAGCTGAGATATCAAATGACAGCTTAAGATCAGCTGTCAGAAAAATGTTGATCGAATATCTGTTTGAGTGCGGTGATATGGACATTGTTCCAAAGTCTTTATTGAAAGCTCTTACATTGGTTAACAAGAAAACACGGAATGTAGATCATAAGGTATTTCCAAGAGAAGCAATCGAGGAAGAGACTGAGTGTGTACTAAATGTGAGTGCTCAAGTGAAGGAGATATTTTGGCAAGGTACTACATGTTATGATCTCGATCAGGACTTTGGTGATGCTTATATGGAGAAGCTAGAAGACAGCGAAGATGATGATGATGAGAATTGTGGTTCATTTGATAACGAGAAAGTTGTTAAAAGAGAAAGTACATGCCGAAACATAAAGCTTGAAACCAAAGACACTCAAGAGAACGCATTTAACTCCTCTGATTCGGATAATGAAGAAGGTGGTGCAGAATGCTCGGTTATGGATGCAGATGATTTCAGCTCTTCTCCCAATAGAGTTGTGATACGAGACCTGGCTGAGAGTATTTCAAAAGTTCATCCTGAGTCTCTCTACGTCACTCCCATGACCAATAAATCGATACATACCAGTGATAGACACGACATGAATACAAGTAAAACCAGAGTCAAGATTGAGAGGGATACTGAAATGGAAGTGGATAACCAGTTTAGCTCTCGTTCATTGTATTCTGTTGTGAACATAAAGACCGATGATCATGGTGAGCAGAAGCCACACAGAAGAAACAAAAACCAGTACCTCGCAGGTCAAGAAATTGCTGATGACACGAGCCTGGTTGCACATAACCTTATCGGCCGCTTACTAGAGAAATTTGCAGACCAAAGAGGTCTAGACTTGGAAGATGATGAAAGATCTTATCTTAGAGGTGAATCCATGCCTCAAGAAGAGACAGAAGGTGAGGGAGAAATATTTCTTTTGTCATCTTGTAAATTCGCTTACTTTAAGACAAGTTACATGATCCTTGAAATTTTGCTTGCTAGGTACAGTGAGTGAAGAAAAGCAAGCTTCATCCCAAGAGACGTCAGATGAGTCAATCACTCTTTCTGTTGTCAAAGAGCTAATACCCTCCCTTGATAAGAGGTATGTTTTTTTTTTGCTATGTAAGTTTCATGTTGCGTGGTAAGCTCAAGGATATTGAGTCTCTAATTACTTGATATCTGATTGCAACAGTGTCTTGATGAAATTGAAAGAATTGATGGAGATAAGCTAGCATCAGCAGCATAGTTGGTAAGTCTTTCCTACCAAAGTGAAGTAGCAATGGAATGGAGAGAGAAACAACAAAAAAGGATACTTGACATTGCCAGAATTACACCATATTGTGGGTATTCTTATAAGATGCCAAAGGTCAAGTTTTTGGTGATAATATCCGGAGCAAAAGTTTGGCAAATTCTCATGATCTCATCTCCACTCCACTTCATAGGTAAACTGGAAACAACGTCTCTCTCTGCGAATGTTCTTCACTCGATTTTCTTGTTTAGTTTGCAAGACACTGACCTGCTAAGAAAATTGAGTTGGTACTATAATCTCTTATTTAATAAGTGACAAGTCATTTCAAGTATAACTTCCACTCTCCCCTTTCGACACGTACACTTTTACTAACGTGTCAACTCTACAATTTTTTGGTTTTTTATTTCAATTTTACTTAATTTAAACAAAAGAAAAAAGATAAAAACCTAATTATAATCAAATTTTAAACCCGTCATTGAACATGATCTCCACTTTCTTCTCTCTCTTAAACAATATAATATTTTTTTCAAAAGTCTCGACTATTTCTCTTTTCCAATTCAGTTTTTCTCTAATTGTCACAAAATGAAACATCAATATTTCTTCTAAATCTTTACATCAGTTTTTCCTTGCACTTTTTTCTCACTACTCTGATATATATTCAATCATCATGAATTCATCTTCTAAAGCATGATGAATCTATGGAGTTTACTATAACGACTCTTACATGTCATAAACCCAACCCAAACCAATTTGTTTTCTACTCTCAAGTTTTCAGGTAATTCTTATTTTATGTTATTTTGTTGTTTCACATTTTAACAAAATTTAGTTTCAACTAATTTTTATCAAAAAAACTAACACCATCTCTTATTAATTTGATGTCTAGGCAGCTACTCGGCAATGGTTTCAGGCTCTTCAAAAAGGTTAATTTTCAGTTTGTTAAAAGCTTGGTTTTATCGGTTTTTTGCTAAGCTTGTGATGTTGGTGTTGTTTACTTGAAATGTGTTACAGATTATTGGTTCTGTGGCTAAATCTGATGATTACAGAGGAGTTTTAGCTGATCCGTTGTATACTCATATCCGTCAAGCTATGTATTCTACCGATAAAACTAACGAAATCTGCCAAGAAAATGAACTTCATGACCAAGAAGGAAGAGACTTTAAAGAGAAAGAACCGAAGTTGGAATCTCGACATTGCGAAAGAGATGTTCATGAGATTGAGGAAGATGATGAAAGTGTTACTCCTTCTTCTTCTTCTTCGGAAGAGGAGGATCAAAATGTCATTCGAAAGATTCAGAACTATGATGCTAAAACACGGTTCTGCATAAGCCCAGAGGTGAAGCAAGCTTTGGGGACACTAGAGAGAGTGATATCAATTGTCCGAAAATCAAGAACTGATAATATCAAAACATCAACCTCTTCTGAGGAAGAAGAAGGAGTCGAAGAAGAAGAAGCATTGTTATCACCAATGCAACATTCAGAGACCACCGCGATTGTTTCAAGTAGCCAAGTTTGTATTCAAGAACCTATACTTGAAGTTCTTGAAGAACCATCCTTAACACATCATCAGAACAACAACAACAACAGGTAAACAAAACAAAGAATCTCAAGAAAACCGCTTTTTACCATTCAAAAGATCTAACCTTTTGTTACTTATTAGGCAAAGTGGATCGAGTTCTTTTGCAAGAGAAGGAAACAAGATAGCTCCTGAATCACCAGAGATTGATCTTATTACAACAAACTCTGACGAGGTTACAAGGATAACAATCTCACAAGCCACAACTCTTTTCAGCCAAACCGAGGAGACCGATAAACCGAATGGTTTAAACGGAGTTAAGAGCTCGGTTTTGCAGAGAAAACGTAAACCAGGCTGCTTCGGCTTAAGGTCATGGATGAGAAAGACTTGAACTCAAGATTTGGTAAAAGACCAAAGAGTTTGTGTCTTTGAAGTTGCATATAGTTTTATAGCATTTTACCATATATACAAAAAAAAACATCAATTGTTATTACTTGAACGTTGGATAGTGTAAGATTTGCAACAAATATAGTGATTTCACATTAATATATACAATGAAATTTTAATGTGCATTAAGATGAGACTTGGGAAACTTTGTTTTGTCCTCTTTAGTTTGGTTTCAGTTCATCCATCATCAAATTAATATTAACTAAGTCTAAAAAAGTAAAAAACCACCAAAGTGAAATTAAAAATCAAACCGGTTCGGTTTATGTATAAACCGAAAAAGCCCTAATTGACTAATGGGCTTGACCCGCGTAAAATCTATTATGAACCCTAAATAAGAAGAAGACTCATCTTATTCCTCATCTTTACCTCGCCGTCTTTTTCTTCTTCATTTCAATTCTCTGTGGAAAGATCGAATTTTTTCATCTGGGTTTTTGATGGAATCTTCATCTGATCAAAATACGAAAGCTTTATCTGAATTATCCATGGATCCTGCTAATGCTGGTGACGGAGCTGGAGCTGGACCTGGACCTCAGAGCAAAAAGTAGCCCTACTCGTCACTGTTTTTTGTTTAATTCTCTATGTTCTCTTGAATCTTCGTGAAGAAATCTGATGTGTTTTTCGTGAATTTGTTGCAGTGCTCTTAAGAAGGAACTAAAGCTGAAACAGAAAGAAGAAGAGAGGAGGCGCAAGGAAGAAGAAAAAGCTAAGAAAAGAGAAGAAGAAAAGGCTAATCAAGTTAGTCACTCTTCTTATTCTTCATAAATGATCATTATACTTTGAGAATTGGGTTGTGTATATATTATGCATATGATTTGAGAAATTTGAGTTCTTTGTGTTGACGAGATTTTAATCATTTGATGCAGCCACAAAAATCAGTGGGAGCAGATGATGAGGATATGGATCCAACGGTAATATAATCTTGTCTCTGTTATCTTCTTATTATGCAATGCAAGCTATATAAAACACTCTTGTGTTATTTTTTTTTCGTAGCAATACTTTGAGAACAGATTGAAATATCTTGCGGCCGAGAAGTCTAAGGGAGAGAATCCATACCCACACAAGTTTTCTGTGACAATGTCTATTCCTGAATACATTGAGAAGTATGGTAGTTTAAACGATGGCGATCATGTTGAAGACGATGAAGCTTCTCTAGCTGGTTTGTTTAAAACCCTTAATTGTTGTTGCCTAAGCTTTTATCAGCCACTAAGGTTGCATTTTTATCTTTTGAAACTTTTGTAGGGCGGATAATGAGCAAGCGGTCTTCCTCTACCAAGCTCTTCTTCTATGATCTACATGGTGAGGATTTCAAGGTCCAAGTTATGGCTGATGCAAGGTGAATGCTTTGCTTTACCAGGTTCTCTTCTTTATTAACTTAGAAGTTTGAAAAGATTTACTTAGATGTGTTGCGTATTTCTTGTTCACAGGAAGTCAGGATTGGATGAAGCTGAGTTTTCAAAGCTCCATGGGAATGTTAAGCGTGGTGATATCGTTGGTGTCACCGGGTTTCCAGGTTTGTGCAGCTTAGATTTCTTTTGTATTATTCAATCTTAGCATTTTTTTCACTGTTCTCTTTACTCTAATTTCAGGAAAAACCAAGAGAGGAGAGTTGAGTATCTTCCCCCGATCATTTGTTCCTTTGTCTCATTGCCTACACATGATGCCAAAGGCCGATACTCTTAATGCTAGGGTAAGAACAATTCACTGTGGCTTTTGTAATATCATGCGAGTAATCTTCGTTTACATTAACCTGTATTAACCTGTTTCACTTTCTTTTATGATGTAGAAACCTGAAAACTGGACTCCTGGTGAACCGAGAAATCCTGATGCTTATGTTCTCAAAGATCAGGTAACATCACTTTTCCAAAAGGCTCTAAAGATTGTTGTAGCCTCTATTTTTGTTGGATCACTTCCCGTTTATGTTTTAGAATCTATTGTCTCTGTCTGTTTTATATCCAAGCTTGCCTTTGATGTTATCTTTTGTTTTGCTTTCAGGAATCTCGATATCGCCAGCGTTACCTTGATCTGATGCTGAACGTGGAAGTTCGCCAGATATTCAAAACCAGAGCCAATATTGTTTCCTACATCCGTAGATTCCTCGACAGTAAAAATTTCTTGGAGGTTTCTACGCTTCTCATTTTGTTTACACTAATTATTTTTCGTTCAATTCGTTATGTCCTTAGTATTCGAGATTCATCTCCACTGTAATTTTTATATTTTATTAGGTTGAGACTCCTATGATGAACATGATTGCTGGTGGAGCAACTGCCAAGCCATTTGTGACACATCACAATGATCTAGATATGAAGCTGTACATGCGTATCGCGCCTGAACTCTTTCTCAAGCAACTTATTGTTGGTGGCTTGGAACGTGTTTATGAGATTGGAAAGCAATTCAGAAACGAGGGTATTGACCTGACCCACAATCCAGAGTTCACCACTTGCGAGTTCTATATGGCTTTTGCTGATTACAACGACCTGATGAAAATGACCGAGGATATGGTGAGTGGCATGGTCAAGGAACTAACGGGTGGTTACAAAATCAAGTATCATGCTAATGGTTACGATAAAGATCCAATCGAAATCGACTTCACTCCTCCATTCAGGTTTGTGCAAACATCTCCATTGATTGAACTACAGTCTCGAGTCTTCTGTTGTAATAATATAACTTCAATTTTTTGTGTTTTGTAGGAGGATTGAGATGATAGGAGAGTTGGAGAAGGTGGCGAAACTTAATATACCAAAAGACTTGTCTAGTGAAGAAGCTAACAAGTATCTTATTGACGCGTGTGCGAGGTTTGATGTGAAATGCCCTCCTCCTCAGACAACAGCCCGTCTGTTAGATAAAGTAAAACTTTCTGTCTCTTTCCTCTCTGTCTGTCTGGGACAACAAAGATACGTAATTGAAATAATAAATTTTGTTGCTTTTTGGCAGCTTGTTGGTGAATTTTTAGAAGTGACATGTGTGAACCCAACTTTCATCATCAACCATCCAGAGATCATGAGTCCCTTGGCTAAATGGCACAGATCGAACAACGTGTTGACTGAGAGATTCGAGCTGTTCATCAACCAACATGAAGTAAGTAAACAATGTAGTTGATTCAATCACACATACTTTCTCTAGTAGTTGTTTTGAACTAAACATTTGGTAAATTCTGACTTGTAGCTCTGCAATGCCTACACCGAGTTGAACGATCCCGTGGTTCAGAGACAGCGTTTTGCAGATCAGCTTAAAGATAGACAATCTGGAGACGATGAAGCCATGGCATTGGATGAGACATTCTGTAGTGCTTTAGAATATGGTTTGGCTCCGACAGGTGGTTGGGGTTTGGGAATAGACAGACTTGCTATGCTCTTTACTGATTCACAGAACATCAAGGTCACACTCTCTCTCTCTTTACCTCTTTATGTTCTTTGTAATTGATTTCAATCTTTGTAATTAAACTCATGTTTTGATCTACTGTTGCAGGAGGTTATTCTCTTCCCGGCGATGAGGCCACAGGACGATCCAGCAGCCGCTAAAGGTATGATCTAACTTGTATGATTCAGTAACATTCCACTGTAGTTTTCAGACATTGGTTCACAAACTTTATGTTGGTTTTGTTTTTGTTTTTGTAGCTCCTTTGCAAGCAGAGAATTAAGGAGAGAGTAGAGCACAATTTTTCTCTCTTTTTGCAGACAAAGATTTTAAAGTTTGTTAATCAATTTGTGATGTTATGCAACAACCATTATTTTCACAACACTCAACTGGTTATTATCAAGAACCTAGTGCTAAACTTTTGGAATTGTTGAATTTTTAGTTGTGATTTTACTTAATATGTTGAAAAGGCATAATATTGATAAACATGTTTTTAAGAGTTACAGCTATTATTTACTTAGATTTACCAATGATGATCACATAGAAAAAGTCAAGACATCTTTAGACTATTTGCTGTGTTTTGGTGTCAAAATATCTCACAAGACAGCCATAAGCCAACTCATCTCCACTCTCCGACACACGTTTAATCGTTCGTCTCAAATACTTTTCTTATATTTATTTTGTATATGCTAAATAAAACCCTATAAAAACAAGCTAAATAAAAGTTATATCTGTCACTATCAAAACAAAATATAGTCATATTTGCCAGTTGTGCTATACTCCACCTTTGATGGCATCCCAAGCTGTAATTCTCTTGTATATGATATTTTTTCACTGTTACACCAAATTTTTTTATAATAAATAAACTTCGTTTGTGGTATTTTAGCACCACCAATTTACAATATCTGATGATAATGATACCACTCAAGTGGTGGTGGGTTCTCTCAAGTCTCTTTCTTTTGTTTCCCACTTTCTCATTCATTCTTTCATTCACCAAATCGATTAATTAAATTGAGTTCATATATCTACTTACAATTTTTTCTTAACCCACAAAAAATAACTTTCTTTTTATATAAAAATTCCAACAAAACATTCTTTCATATTCCTTTTGAAGAATGATTTGAAACATTGATGGTGTTTCTCTCTTTTGACTCTTCTTTCAAATCTTCATTCTCCAAAGAACCTGCAAGAACAAAGGCAACTAACTATTAAAACCTTTATTTGTTATTAATTAATCAAAACCATAAATAATCAATATAAACCAAAAACTATGAATACTAACCTTTTGAATGTGTTTACAGATACACTATTTGTCTTTGAATAATCTCTTTGAGTTTGCGAAATCATTAGCATTTGCTTAGATATGAGTCTTTGCCAATAGCTCCAAGCATTCTACATGCTACTTCCATCAACTTCCCTGTTTAGATTAATTCAATAACAACTTTTAATCATTATGTCATTATCACCAATAACAATCTCCTGTCACCTAATTAAATTATTTCTCAAATTATAATTTAGCAAAAAGCTAAAAGAAACACAATCACAAATATAATAACCGTGAGAAGTTGCTTGTATTGATTTTTTTTTCTTCTGTTTGATATGTTCAAATATTCTCACAAATCTTTATTTACATGATTAATTACTCAAAGTTAATCAATACATAGTTTCAAGCCTAGTTAGTCACAACGCTAATCAGCCTAATTATATCAATCCACCAATAGCTAATCTTAAATTACCATAACTACGAGAAATTGATTAACAATAAACACAAATACAATAAAAAAAACAAAAGATCAATTAAACAAACATACCTCTTCTTGTATGAACAACTTTCTTAACCGAATTAACCGTTTTCTTAACAATCTCTACTTGTTTCACATCAGGGAACAAAACACCATCAATCCCTTGAACCGAAATCCGACCGTCGGTATAAATATCAGGATCAAACAAATAAGCAGACCGGTCACCTGAACCGAACTTAACCGAACCATCAGCTTCTTTAGCTCCAACTTTATGAGGAAAACGCAGCGTTTCATACTTTACATTCCCAAATCTCCTAACGGAGTTATACATACTCTCCTCCGTCTGATACTCCGGTATGATATGATAATACACTATCTGCTCCGGCGCGCCTGGCTCGCTTAGCTGATCCGCCGTCAATTTCGCCATCGCTTCGTCGTTAGGTGCCAACACCGTCAATACGTAGCCTTCCGACACTAATCGTCCCATCTCCGTCGCGAGAGACGTTAAATTCACGAGAATATCCGCCATTTCGTTGTATCCGCCGTAATGTAGCAGCGTGTGGATGAAATCTTTGACCTGAGCGTCGCCGTCGAAGTGGCCGCGTTGACCTCCTGGTCCCGGAGCAGGTGCCGGAGCTAGCGACGGACCTGGAGCCATCGCCGATTGGATCGGGAGTGTCGGTGGAGATCCGGCGGGCACTGCGACGGCGGATTTCTTTAACCGGTTAGTTCTGGGGTCGATTTCAGGAGCTCCTTCGGGTAAAACGGCGGAGATTGATCGGAGATTTCTCCGGCGGTTAAAATCTTCTTGAACGGATCTAGGGATTAATAACCGTTCGATTCCGTGGATCAAACCGTCGGGTCGGGTCAAATCATCGGGTCGGGTAATTAAAGCGGAATTAACCAATCTGTAATACCCGTTGTTGTTTCCTTTGGTTTGACTCAAATGCAGAACCTGGTCGTTGCCTAGCGTGACGTGTTTGACCCGACCCGATTTTACGTCGGGCCATTGGGTTGACCCGACCCGGTTAGGGATGATGTGGGATAAGATTAGTGTCTGTAGGGATTTTAAGTTACCGGGTTGGAGCAAGAACCGTTTAAAATCCGGGTCAAGATCACGCTCTAGAGCTTCGTTGCGAGGGGCAAAAATGGTAATGTTGTGAATACCGACGGCGTCTTCTAGGGTTTGGAGGAGGAGAGCTTTCTCCACGAGCTCGGCGAGTTCTGTGTAACGTGAGTCGAGTAATGCCACGAGGACTGAGTTTGAGTTTATTTGACCCGACCCGGTTATATTGTTGTTGTGGTGGTTAATTGATGGTAAAGAAGATGCAGTGAGGAAGAAAATGAAGAAGAAGAAGAATAAGGAGCAGCCATAGATGCAACGATCCATGGTGCTCTGTAATTAAAAAATAAAAAATGCGTTTTTTATTGGACGATTTAATTGGGTTTTTTTAGGCGCCGGCGATGAGGAAAGTGGGAGTGAGAGAGAAGAAGACAAGAAGGAAGAGAAAGAGATGTGATGAGTTTGGGGTGGTGAACTGGTGATAGTTTGTGTAGCAAAATACAAGTTTGGGTTTTCGGACAGGCTGGTGGTGGAGACCACACGGTGTCTTTAAAACCTTTTTTTAATTATTTTAGGTGACTTTCATATTTGGCTCAGCTTAGCTCGGCTCGGCTCGGCTCGGCTATATTTGTTTGTATAATCATTGAATAAGCACCAATTTCTTTTATGGAGTAATATATAATATATATATATATACTATTTCACAACAACCAAGTTCTTTTTATTTATTTATGTCAAATGTTTTCTAGTCAATTTTTAAAATACATTTCGATTAATAGAAATATTATTAGACTGCCGTTTGTAGTTGTTATGGTCCACTTTATATATATATATATATATATATATATATATAAAGTTAATTAAAGATGTGATGATATATTAAATTGAGAGTGGAATTAAGAAATGGAAATACAACCAAACAAGGAAAAAGACATGTGAAGCTAAGAAGAAGAAGCCGAAGAAGGAGGAAGAACACGTGGCTTGAATTGAAGCTGTCGGTGTAATGACCTAAAACAAACCATCTTTTTTATTTATTATTACACCTTTTTTGTTAAGCTACGCTATGTTCGTCGTGAATCGTGTCATGTCCCATCTCAATTCTACTTACTTGTTTGCAATACGCGCTTCTACTCGGCGCGTGTAATAGCTAGACGACTGCGTTTTAATTCTAATGGGTCTTGTAGGCTTTTTAAGCATCATACGATCAAACTTTGTTCCCACGTAATGATAAAAATACAGGCTTTGTGGCCCAATAGATTTATTAAACCAATCTTACTTGTTTTGTTGTAGGCTTGAGTTATCTTTATTACTTTGATCATAGAATATACTAGGGGAAGATCACGCGCGTTGCGCAGGTTAATGATATAAAATACATATATATTATAAGAAAAACTTTTGGTAGAACATGTATATGTATATTCTTATATTATATATGTATATGGAAAACATGAGTAAACTGAATATTTGAAAGTAAAGCTTTTGGTAGCTAAACTAAAATTATAAAAAATACTGATACATGAATCAGGAAAAGAAATGGGTTTGCGGAGACGAATAACATAACATTATTTTTTTAATTCTGAAAATTCCCGTAATGTGATGGTTTCATGAAGTTCCGAATCTCAAAATACAACCGCATCATTTTATGATTCACATCACTCTAAAACATAATTCAGGGGTTGATGAAGTATATATTTGTATTGTATTATCACATAATGAATAAGAAAAATAAAATGATACATAGAAAATATGCAAATAATAGTATCTAGTTTGATGTTTTTTTTATACATGAGAGGAGGATGCAAGACTCTTTGGTTTCACCAAGTAGTCAATAACAACATCATTACTCACATTTAACCCATAACTTTATGTAATTAATATTTTTGGTGGTTACACAATTGAGTTATAAATTCAATCATTAATTCAATTTAAGAATAAATGTTTTATTTGACCAAAACTTATTTCTTTTTGGCATAATAATATTTTTTCGTGGACTAAATTTTATTAGCTTATTTTTGAATAGAAAAACATTAAACAATTTTTATTTTATTTTTCACCCTTACAAGCAATTTTATTGTTTCATTTGATTAAAAAAAGTGGTAGATAAAGATAACGAAGCTTTCATAGTTCACAGAGAAAAATATTTTTTCCAATATAATTTACTCTAAGAAAAAAATTAAAAAATAATGATATATGTGGATTTTAGTCCAAGATTTTTACAAAGTGATATCAAATGAAAAATGAATTATTAAATGAATATTGGTTTAGAGTCATAAAATATTTAAAACAAAAATAATGCATTATATCTAAGTTTTATGACTCTAAAAGAATTATTCTTAAAAAATCAAATGTATGAAAATTATTAAAAAGATTATCTTAAAAATAGAGGGGATACTTATGATTTAAGTTTTTCATTATTTCATATTTTTAGTTATATTTATTTAGATTCCTTTTTCAGTATTTTTTATTGTTTCATTTTACTTTCATCTTCAAATGTTTACTCATTAACATTTCATCACTTCTATTTTTATTAATATCAATTTAGAGTTTTAAGAATTTTTTTATCACAAAATGATGCATATATATTTAACTATGAATATGTATGTAAATTATGAAAAATTTATCTATAATATAGAAGGGTCATCTATGATTTAAAATTTAATTACATGATATATTTAATTTTAATGATCATAATTATTATTTTATTTTGGATTGAAAGAAAAGACACATGTCAAAAGAAAAAGAAGACAATTGTCAACATATTAGAGCTTGTTGAAAAAACATTCAATCTTATTATACATGAGAATTAATCTGGTCCAAAGAAATAATAATAATTTTATGTTCAAACAAATAAACAATAATATATTTCTAAACAAACAAAAAAGACAAGTAATAATTTTTATATAATAAGTATCACTATTATGAATAAATGACACTACCGTCACTACATATATTTTATTTTGGTCAAAATAATATAATTTTCATGTAATGGAGAATTAAATTTTGGTCAAATAAAACTTTTTTCTTAAATTGAATTAATAATTGATTTTATTACTCAATTGTGTAACCACCAAATTTTACATAAAGATATATATTAAGTATGCAAAAGCAATTGGTTTCACCATGTAGTGCATCACCACCATTACCCACATTTAACATAAATTTTATGTCAAATTTGTGTTTACACAATTGAATTATAAAATCAATTATGAATTTAATTTAAAAATAAACGTTTTGTTAGACCAAATATTGTTTTTTATCATTATAATTATTATGTCCGTGTTACAAATTTAAGCTTGTTTTTCTGTTAATAGAAACAATTAAACATTTATTTATTTCTTTTTAATCCCAAATACATAATTTTTTCTTTTTCATTTGATTTACTTTAAAAAAATGTACAAATTATGATATATGTGGTTTTTAATCCAAAATCTTTTAAAAATCATGTCAAAATTTAAAAAAATATTTATTAAATGAATATTGGTTTAGAGTTATAAGAAATTGTTTTAAATAAAAATGATGTATTCTATCTAAGTTTGATAATTATAAACCAATATTTATTTAAAACCTCAAATGTATGAAAATTATGAAAAAATTGTCTTAAAAATAAAGAAGATACTTTTGAGAATTAAAGAGACAGACAGAAAATATGATGTGTAGCAAAGATAAAAAAATACTTGAAGAATGATGTAGAGAAGATGTTGGATATTTTGGATGCAAGAATCTTTGGTTTCACCATGTAATTTATAATACCATCGTTACTCACTTTTAACATAAAATGATACTTGTACAAAATATGTGAATAATTGTATCTAAAAGATGTTGAATGTTTTCCTCTTATATAAGAGAGAAGTATGTATGCAAAACTCTTTGTTTTCACCATGTAAAGCATAACATGACCATTACTCACATTTAACACATATTTTATGTCAAATTTGGTGGTTACACAATTGAGTCATAAAAATCAATTATGAAATCAATTTAAAAAAAAGTTTTGTTTGACCAAAATTTAATTTTATTATCATGAGAATTATTATTTTCGTGGACCAAATTTCAATTTTTTGTAAATAGATAACAATTAAATATTTATTTCTTTCTTTTTTAATCACACATATATGTAATATTTTTTTTTCATTTGATTAGAAAAATATAGATAAAAGTAACTAAGCTTTTGTAGGCCATAGCACAAATATTTTTGTCAAACATAATTTATTTTTAAATATATACAAATTATGATAATGTGGGGTTTAGTACAAGATCTTTAAAAATAAAAAGTGATACATTACAAAATAAAAAATAAGTTATTAAATGAATATTGGTTTTTTTTACAACAAATGAATATTGGTTTAGAGTCATAAAAATTGTTTTAAACAAAATAGATGCATTATATCTAACTTTTATAAGTAAACCAATATTTATTTAAAAACCAAATGTATGAAAATTATGAAGAAAAACTTGTTTTAAAAAATATAGGAGAGACTTATGAAAACTAAAATAGATACATGTCAACTAAATAGACTACCATTTGTTATTTTCACAATGAAAGTTAAAAAAGACATTCTATTTTATTATATAAGTTAAAAAATATAGAAGAGACTTATGAAAACTAAAATAGACACATGTCAACTAAATAGACTACCACTTGTCATTCTCACATTGAAAGTTAAAAAATACATTATATCTTATTATATAAGAAATAAATATTGGAAAAGAGTTATAAAAAATTGTGTAACACAAAAATGATGGATATATACTTAACTTTTATAATTATATAAATATAATGATAGTAATATTAGTTAAAGAGATGACACATGTCAAGTTTTTAGAACTTATTAAGCAAAAATTATGTGTTTTTTAAAATGATACTATTAAATTAGAAATATATGATTTGTGAAATAAATATTGGTTTCATAAATATGTATATCAAAATAAGAAGAATATGAATATTTTATATAGTCTCACTTTATAGGAGTTATAAAGTCTATAAAGTGGTATAAAAGAATTTATTCTCAACATAATTGTGACCTTTATGTTACAACATTGATTACAATTAAATTTTGTTGAATGATAATTTATAAAAAAATATTTTGTTAACAAAGTTCTTAAAAATATGACAAATGACATAAAAGTAGAGCACCTTGTATCACCACCAAATTGAAAGTTATAAAAACTTTCTATCATATTATATAAGATTAACGGGCATGTAGGCACTTTATCTGTGGGCATTTTCACAATAAGATACTTTAGTCTTTAGGTGCATTTTTTGTAAACGAAAAGACACTTATACCCTTTTAACTAATTGAAAGAGAAAAGAAAATTCTAACTACATCCCTAAAATTTTGATTTCAAATTACCTACAAATTTGAATTTCAAAATTTCAAATTTACAGCGACCAATATTTTATTTACTGAGAAATATTCACAATAAAAAAACTACCAAAACAAAAATAAACATATTTTTAACTTTTTTTATTTTTCGCCGGCGATTTACATCTCCTCCCCTCCTTTCTCGCCGGCAAGTTCCATTTTTTCCGGTAGTAGAAGTCGTCGAATTCAAAATCAATCACAGAGAATCCCCGAAAAGCTCTAATGGCTGGTAAGGAGTTTTTCTACTTTTTCCCCAATTCGTTTTTTTGCTGAAGAACCCTAATTTTTTGATTTTCTCTTTTATAAATCGATCTCTTACAAGCATGTATCTATATCATATATATATATATATATAAATTGAAAAAGGAAATATTAATAAGAAAGTAGAAACTGAAAGGGTAAAGAAGAAGAAGCAGAAGAGAATCAACAACAAAGAAGCAGAGATAAAATCCCAGATCTCTCTCTCTCTCTTTTACTTTCCGTGTAAACTTCGTAACCTTTCTTCTTAATTGATTGTGAGAATCAGTCTTCGGATTTGGGATTCTGATACTCCTCTTTCACTTAACATTTTTGTTTGAAAAATCGGCGAGATCTGTGTTTCTTCGTTCAGGTAAAATTTACACAGAGCTTAGAGTCATCTTCCTCTTCCTTGTCTTTCGTTTTTTTTTTGTCGAGATCCGTATATATTGTTTACAAAAAGTTGCATTGCTTTGCTTAGATCTTCTTTTAGGGTTTTTTTTCTTAATTAAGATGATGAGTATTACTGTTTAATTTCAATTTTAAACGGTTTAGTCTCATCAGTTTCGAGATAGCATTTGTGGAAGTTGTGAATACATCAAATTTTCATCCACACAACGTCATATTTGTGGACATCGTAAAACACACGGCATGGACAATTGTCTCAATCGATAATCTAAAACACTAAATCATGATAGTTATTAAAGTTTCCAAACACTATTCTCTAAAATCCAAAATCCTTAACGTAAACACTAAACTTTAAACTTAATTCGAAAAGTAGTACGCACTAATTTATCCAAACTCGTCCACAATAACATATTCATCTAAAAAAAAGTAAGTCTATATGTCTATCCAAACTCGTCCACAACTTCACATCCACGTGTTCGTCAATATATATGTCCACATGGACAACATTGATGATTTTACCTCTAGTCATCCATATGGATGACCACAAGATATGGTCAACATTTTTTCAAAAATATATCAATATGGATGACAAAATATAAAACTTTTAAAATTATAATCATAAACACTAACTAAATTATTTTTTGTAAACTCTAAATTAAAAAAATACCAAATAAAAGATGGATAAAAAACAATAAAGAAAAATTAAAAAACAAAAGAGAACAAACTCAAACTCGAAATTAAAAAAACTAAACTTTAAACTTAACACAAAACTCGTCCACAAAATCACATCCACGTGTTCGTCAATATATATGTTCACATGTACAACATTGATTATTTTAGCACAAACTCGTCCACAACTTCACATCCACGTGTTCGTCAATATATATGTCCACATGGACAACATTGATGATTTTAGCTCTAGTCATCCATATGGATGACCACAAGATATAGTCAACATTTTTTCAAAAATATATCAATATGGATGGCAAAATATAAAAATTTTAAAATTATAATCAGAAACACTAACAAAATTATTTTTTGTAAACTCTAAATTAAAAAAAATACCAAATAAAAGATGGATAAAATCAATAAAGAAAAATTAAAAAACAAAAGAGTACAACTCAAACTCGAAATTAAAAATCACTAAACTTTAAACTTAACACAAAACTCGTCCACAAAATCACATCCACGTGTTCGTCAA
Source organism: Cochlearia excelsa (assembly GCA_963556525.1). NCBI lineage: Eukaryota > Viridiplantae > Streptophyta > Magnoliopsida > Brassicales > Brassicaceae > Cochlearia > Cochlearia excelsa. Next base: position 34,795,752 of record OY748330.1, read on the forward strand.
TATATATGTTCACATAGACAACATTGATTATTTTAGCACTAACTCGTCCACAAAATCACATCCACGTGTTCGTCAATATATATGTTTACATGGACAAAATTTATGATTTTAGCTCTCGTCATCCATATGGATATGTCCATGTAGTTGACATCGAATTGGAGGAAACATAATCAAATTTTGCCTCCACAAAACTTTAAACTTAATTCGAAAATTAGTACCTTGTCTTTGTGGACGATCACTAATGGACGTTTTTGTGGAGGTTGTGGATGTGTTACAACACACGACATAGATCGTTGTCTCAATAGATAATCTAAAACACTAAATCATGATAGATTATAAATTTCCTAAACACTAATCTCTAAAACCAAAACCCTAAACGTAAACACTAAACTTTAAACTTAATTCGAAATTTAGCACGCGTTAAATAAGTCCACAAGAACATATCCATCTAATAAACAGTAAGTCTATATGTCTATCCAAAATCGTCCACAACTTAACATCCACGTGTTCGTCAATATATATCCACACGGACAACATTGATTATTGTAGCTCTCCTCGTCCATATGGATATGTCCACATATTTTGATTTATAAGTGGAAATTAGGAATCAAATTATTCTTGTCCACAAGATTTGGTCAAGATTTTCCAAAAATATATCAATATGGATGTCAAAATATAAAACTTATAAAATTATAATCAAAAACACTAAAAAAAATTATTTTTTAAAAACTCAAAATTAAAATAAATATCAAATACAAGATAGATAAAGAATAATAAAAAAACTCACCTATTTAGTTACAATGTTATTGGAGGGAAAATAATTTATTCTTGACTCCAAAATCATTTAATGCTAGCTGACCAATATAGTTACTATCAAATTGGAGGGAAACACCTTAGTTTTTGGCTCCACAAATGACAAGGGCAATTTCGTCAACAATTCACATAAACTTTGAAAAAAATGCACCTTCATACCAAAGTGCCTTTTTGTATAACAAAAGACCACCTAAGTGCCTTTCCATGTAAACAACTCTATTAATAATTAGTCTCACTCCAAGATTCGAAATGTATTTTCTTTTAGAATGTCGTATATGCGGATGAACAAGTGGCCCAATGATAGTCATCTCTGCATCTAATCGCATAACCCGGGTTCGAAAATCGTCGCTCTCAGTTGGGAGAGAACTCCTTAGACACTAGACTATGATGGAAAAAAATATATCTTCTAGAACAAACAGTTTTGCCAATAGAGTGTCATGTGACACCCCATAAATCTTGATTTTTTAAAGAATTTATCTGTTTTTTTTTATTTTTCTGTAAAAGTTAAACAAGTGACACCTTAGACCATCTCCAGAGGAGTGTCTATTTTTCTTTTTTGATGTGTCTTATTGTTAAAATAATTAGATTTAATTGAAATGAGTATGAAAATAATAAGACCAGTGTCTTTTATTGGGCTTATAGGAACCACCTTAAGAACACCACGTGTCGCAAATCTAGATTTTTGCAATTTAATTTTTTTTTTCTTCAGGTTTTTGCGTCGCTCTCTCTCCTCTCTTTCTCCTCTTCAATTTTTTTTTACAGAATGCGATTTCGTCACGGAGATGATCCAACGACGAAGCCGATTGGTCAGTTTGTCCATAAACAGCAAGCTTCCGACGAGATTTCACATGGACGAGCTTCGCGTCGGCTAAAGCTTCTCCTGGAACCACCGCGAAACCCGGCGCCGTCACATCTTTTAGATCCGCCGACGTCAAAGCCGTCGTTGCCGCCGCATACGGCGGAGATGAAATCGGGTAAATCAGGACTTATAAAAAAAGGTTTCAATGTGTCTAAAAACTAATACATATAGGTACCATGAACCATCAAGCATATGTATGTTCTCTACGTATTGCACGGCTTTCTTGATGGAGTTGTTGATCTCTTCCAGCCATTCTTGTCCACGAGCAGGCTCCCAAGCAGTTATACCTCCATTTTTACTCTGTAGCAAGAGAAAATGCACAGAAACAATTCTATCATGAAGTATAAATTTTCACACAAGTAGTGTTCAATATGAATAATTTCAATTAGGAATAAATTTTTTTTTAATAAAAATTAATAATTTTTTTTTAAATACCGTAGTGTCTACGAATGGACGTAACGTAGACATCACATTGTCTTATACATAAAAAAACATTAAAAATATTCATAATATTACAAATAAGACATTAGAATGTCTTCATGGATGGAGTTGCTCTTATAATTCTCATTTTTTTGTCTTGACCCCGGTAAAATTATGTCTTCGGTCCGCCACTCTTTTCAACTAATAAGAATCAAATATTCGGATTTTGTGAAGAGAAGAAACTGTAAGGTTCAAAAAGAATTTAATTAAAATTGCCGAAAGATAACCACACATTAAAAAAGCCTCATGAGATTAATATAACAGGAAAACAACCAAGACATTTTTAATTTACATTATCTTGTTGTTATAGTTGAACTCCAAAAGCATTTTCTTTCGTTACAAGCCGCACGATTTCATATAATATAAAACTAGAGTTAGGGGGTGATTGGTTTGAGCTGTAGTGGCTGTGGAAAGTCATATTTATTTCTACAACCTTATTTCTAAAGCAATCAAGCTTTCTATCCCTTAAAAATCATAGCCCCTACTTTCCTTTTTCAATTTATTTGGGCTGTACAAATCATTTTTTCTAAAGCTTATAAATTCTGACTTTATACTACTGTGAATTATTTTTCAATCACTACTAACTTACAATATATGAAAGTAACATATTTATGCAATTCTATATATTTATATATACTAATACTATTTAACTATACGTGGAATAACACATTTTAATTTATAGATGTCTATGATAACTATATTTTTACAACTAGTTTTATATATGTATATTTATATTTTTCATTTAAAATAATAGATTGTATTTTAACAATGTTTTATTTTAGATGTATATTTCATTACTTATATAGCATATTAATGATGTATAAATTTAATACTTACTAAATAATTTAATTATAGAATTCTTATCGATAAAAGTATTAATTAATTTTTATTTTGATTTATAAGGTATTAAATTTTTATTATACTAATAATTTATTTTAGTTATTAAACATAAAAAGTTTACATCATCCAATCATGCTTTTTATAAAAAGTGAAAGTTAAAAATCTACAGCCAAAATCTTACAGCAACAAAATATAGAGCTACAACAAAAAAAACTACAACAAAATTTATACAGCAAAAGATCGGAAGCTACAGCTCCAACCAATCGGGCCCTTAATCTTCTATATTATCTTGTTCAACATTCTATTGAATTGTTTAAGTAACCCCCCTACTTTAATTATATGAAACAAGATGCATGAAATTCACCAGATAATGGGTAAACAAACAAAATGAAGAAGGGTCACTATCAAAAGCTGAATTAATGAAGTATAGTAAAAGACAATTGAAAACAAAACAAAACAGAAAATACATAAAAAAAAGAGAGATGAAAAGGAAAGAAAGAGTGATTAACAAAAAAAAAAAAAAAAAAAAAAAAAAAAAAGGAAAGAAAGAGTAATTAGAGAGATGCAGAAGAAGATGATAGTGGTAGCAAACACCTGAATTAATGCTTAACACTAATTAGTGTATGTCAACTAAATTTCGTGGTCCCCAAAAAAAACAAAACCCTTTCAGAAAACGACAGTTTTCACTTTCTTAAACCCTAAATAAATCTTTTTTTACCGTCCGAATCTTATTTCACTCTCTTGTCTTTTCTTTTCCAATCTTATTTACCACATAACTTATTCTTCTTGTGAATCATTGAACATTAATCTATTTAATCTAATTCACCATAATAATCTATAGTTGGCTAAGCAAATGATTATCAGGAGTTTTATGCGTATTTAGACAAATTCTATGCGAATTTAGACAAATATTTTTAATTTGGAGTTTCATATTTGATAATCACAAAATCCCAATAACAATTGGAAACAAATCACACATCAAAGATTCGATACAAAGTTTGCCAAAAACTTCAAAAATCACACACACTTTGCTTGCTTGCATTGTACAAACAATAATATTCATCACAAAATCAATAAAAACTATTAACATGGAATTTATATACGCCTCTCTCTTCCCCTAAAATTCAATACCGAACAGCTCTCGGCGTCGCCGCCGTAACTACTCCTCCTCCTTCACCGCCTCTAATCGTCGTGTTCCTGAATAGTTCAGTAATCGAATGTCTCGGCGATGACGTAAGAGACTTTGAAACTTTCGGCGAAGAAACAGATTCTCTCTGTGACGGACTTCTCCAGAATCCAGCGCCGTAAAATCGATTCCACATCTCTTTCTCTAACGCCAACACCGCCTCGTCGTCTTCGTCGGTTTCCTCGTCCGTCGTCGTAAGCCCAGACGCAGCGGCCGCTGATTTCGATTTCCCCGTGTATTTCAGATCTAAGAAATCTTCGTCGTCGTCGTCGTCGTCGGATACGTCGTTGCTATCAAGCGGATGAATCGCGAACTCAGAGTTCTGAAACACTCTCTGCATCCTCTCGATTTTTCCGTCGGAAGGAAGCGGCGGAAGCATCCCGTTCTTGACGAGGTGTTTACGGCGGCGATGACGGATAGCGCGACGGCAGATCCCGCGCGGGACTTTGTAAACGGCGAGGACGAGGAGGTTAACGAGTCCGCAGGGACAGCAACACCACACGGCGGCGCAACTCGCCGTCGTACCGCCGCAAAACTCGGCGGGAGAGGATCCGCCGCAAGTAGCTCTGGGAGAAGGAGAAGAGAGACTTCTCTGAAGGAGAGGCTGTCTCCTGTGGCTACGAGACGGAGAAGACGATGGAGTATCTAAAGACGGTTTCGTCTGCCTCGAGATCTGTTTTGGATCGTAACGTAACGTCGTGTTCATCATAGCTTTTGATTTTCGATTTAAAAAAAAAAATCAGAAAAATCAAATCAAAAATCGTAAATCAAATCCTTGATCGTCTTCTTCCTCTTGGATCTCAAATTTCGAGAAAACTCGGGCCAAACCGGGCAAACGCAGCACCACGGGTAATCTCCGGTGATGGCGACGACGGCGAATAAATGGCGACACGATAAGGAAAGGCAAAAAGAGAGAGAGAGAAGAAAATGGGGAGAAAGCAGAGTGAGATTAATAAAAAGAAGATAAGAGATAGTAAATGGGATAAATTAGGCGCGAGAATATTTGGATCTAAATCTCTCTTTCTCTCAACACAAAATAATTTTTCTCGGGAAAATAGGAAGGGAGGTTTATATTCGTAGAGAGGTCGTCCGAAATGTAAGCTTAGAGAGAGAGAGAGGGATTTGGGATTTTAATGGATTTGGGTCGTGGGAAAGTTTAAAGAATAAGGAAGAAAGGTGAATTAAAGATTTTGTTGTGTATTTATATATACAAAGAGAGAGAGAGTCCAACAATTTATTTAATTTTTTTGTTATCTTCTTCATGTTTTTTTGGTTTCTTTCTTTTTTAACTTATACGGTTATTTTTTCTGGTACCTGATTTGTATTTTATCATTTATTTTATGTGCATATTAGCTGTATATAAAATATTTGACTACCAACAAAAAAAAATAAACAATTACGATTTATATGGAATTTTCATTTTAGCCGTGTGATAAATATGTAACGTAACACGGATTTATTTACAGTGTTATCAATATCTTCTCGAAGAATCGTGACAACTAATGATTATATTATAAATTAATATATATATATACGCGTATATATGTGTATTAAAATCTGATAATATCTATATTAGTTTAATAGACGTCGTCTTCCCGCAGTTGTTAGATGTTGATTGGTTTGTTAATTAATTATATATTATCGTCAACGATGCGTTGTAATAACATTTGAATCTAAAAAGAACACACAGACAACAAAATCAAATGTGGCGTACCACTATCAGTTGAAGAAATATAAGAAGTAATTATATACCAGTATTTTTATATATATTATCTTGTTTACATCATCTTTAAATGCTATTTCGATTTCTTATATTCTGGTGACTGTTCATGCTTTCGAGTCACAATGTTATAAGGTCAATGCAAGTACTTGTCTTGAAATATATTCGCATCTTGTTAAGAAAAGTGTGAATTTTCTTAAGAAATTTTTGGACAGCAAAATAAATAAATAAGAAAGAAATCATTTTTTATCACAATAAGATGATAATAAGATGATTAACAAAAAAAAAGATGGGTTTACTTTCATATATCTGCTACGGTGTAACATATATTATTTTGACACTTGGCCCTGTTCGTTTGGCAGTCGCTGGCGACCGCGACCAGTGACCAACGACTAACTCATGTTCGTTTCGCAGTCGCTGGATCAGCGACCAGTCGCAGCGATCAGCGACACTGATTTTTAATCGCTATTTGTTTCAGCGACTCGAATTTTTACGTCTGCGTTTAGTCGCCGCGACAACGAAACGAACAAACATAGCGACTGTTTTTTTGAAAAAAAAATATTAATTTATTTTTTTTAATTAAAATACACTAAAAACTTGTTTAAATATGTGGTTAAAATTTCAAACAAAATGCACTAAAACGGTTTAAATACAATAACTTTTTTCCTTTTAAATTCTTTTAAAACTATGTGCAAATTCAAATGTTATATTAATGAAAAAATAATATTTTTTTAAACTATGCTAACATCACAATGAGATAAATAAAACCAAAACCAAATGTAATATATTAATAATAAAAAAAACTTGAAAAAGAACAAACATGTAAAAATTGTGGCTTTGTGTTTTATGGTGGACTTCTATTATTTAAATACAAAATTTGTTATATTTTTATAGGTTTGAATTTTTGTTAAAAAAAATTATAGCCTCGTTTAGAGATTTTACATAAAAATCATCAATTAAAATGAAAATTTGTTAAAAATTTTAAGTTTACATATTTATAAGAATAAAATAATAGATATCATACATTTAAAAGAAGTTACATTTATAATATTTGCATAAATACTAGAAAATTGTTGATCAAACTTGAATCATCGTGTATGTAAGCAAAATGGATTAGACCATTTTAAGAAGTGTATTTTTATTTTTCCTTTATTTCTCCCTTATCTATAATAATACATAAAACTAAATATTTTGAAAAATCATTTCCCCAAAATTTTAATTGTCATGTGAAGACCAATTCTTGGAATTTATAGAAGTTTTATATTTTTTTGTTCTATTTTTATTTATGTGATTGTTATATTTTTTGTTGGTGACAACTCTTTTTTGTAGCAACGTTCCTTATATCATTTAATTTCTTAATCGTACGTTGTTACTTCCATATTTATTATTATTTTATTTTATATTCTTGGTTATATTTTGTTATTTTGAGAACTTTAATCTTCATTATAGATTTTGCATAATTTAGATTTAATTTTCTTTTAAAGATTCTTTGTGTAGTCGCTTATTTATAATTATGCACATTCTTGTGTTTGGTTACTCTTTTTATAATTATAAATATTTAAATTTTCTTTTTAAGATTATTTGTGTAGTCGCTTATTTTTTAAAAAAATTGGTTTTTCCTTTTAGATCTACTGTTAGGGTCTTGTTCTTTTTTTATCTTAACTTTGTTTTGGTGTGACACATAAGCCAAATTACTCATATTTGTTATGCATGATTTATAATAATAGTATTAATAATAAGTAAATTTTTAAGATTATTTGTGTAGTCGCTTATTTTTTAAAAAAATTGGTTTTTCCTTTTAGATCTACTTTTAGGATCTTGTTCTTTTTTTATCTTAACTTTGTTTTGGTGTGACACATAAGCCAAATTACTCATATTTGTTATGCATGATTTATAATAATAGTATTAATAATAAGTAAATATTTAACTATAATATAAATTAATATCCAAAAACTTGACATCGTATAATTTTTTTAAACATATTAATAAAATTTCGAAAATATCAAATTAATAAATAATATATGATTTTTTTTTGGTAACAGAGAGATTGTACTCTCTTTATTTATTCAAATAGAAAAGAATTACAATCTAAAACGTCGAGGGTACATCCGACCCATCGCGTCATCGTCTATAAGCTCAATAACATCAATTGGAGCTGCATCAAACAAATGTAAGCCAAGGTTTAGAGAAAAAGCATAGTTCGCGAGTCCGTCGGCTAGACGATTCGCCTCCCTATACACGTGAGACACTCGGACTTCCCAGTCCTTTGAAAGAAAGCCATGGCACAAGCGCACCAGGAACGACAGCGGATGCGCAACCTCAATCCCTGTCTTAACAAATTTAACCACGATCTCAGAATCCACTTCCAGTTCCACTTTTCGTAGCCCCTTGTTCCAAGCAATGAGCAGGCCGTAATAAACCCCCCAGAGTTCAGCCAGTGGTGCCGAGCATATGCCTATATGAAGAGCAAACCCTCCACACCATACGCCCTCCGAGTCACGGAGAACACCACCAGCGGTTGCAAGACCGGGATTACCCCGAGAAGCACCGTCAGTATTAATCTTCACCCATCCCTCTTGCGGCTTCACCCAAGCAACCAGTCTCTCGCCGCTCGCCTCATTAACACTCAACGACTCACACTTATGATGAGCCATCATCACTTCTTTCGTTAACTTTCGTATGAACTCGACCCTGTCCCGACACTTCATTGTGGAGCCAAAAACATTCATGCAACGCCACTTCCACCCCCACCAGATTGCCATAGAGAACATCGTACGCCAAGCGATACCATCCCCACTTACATCCCCCGACGATAAGTTTGTAAACAACCAAGCTAACAAGGAACCCGAGAAGAAAGCTCGTCTCTTACCCATCGGAACTAGACGCTCCCATATCCCAGCCATCGCCGGACAATCCCTAAGGACGTGTATGATAGACTCGGTTCCTCTGTTACACACCGAACATAGATCACTCGTAGCCATATGTCTTCTCACACGTTCCTGGTTTGTCATTATGACTTGCTTGACCACCAACCAAAGAAATAAACGAACTCTTTCGGGCGCAATTACTCTCCATACTTTATCCCAAAGCTTAGCTAAACAAGGTTTTGGAGTCTCATCCTTACACAAGAGCTCATAAGCCGACCTCACCGTGAACCGACCATCTTGACTTCTCCCCCACGATATAGAATCATGATTGCCGATGTAATCATTCAACACAACTGAACGAAGTCTTAACCAAACATCACGCGGTAGATACGGTGTGATATTTTCCATAGACCACCCTACACCTACCTCCCACAAAGTCGACGCTTTCTTATTAATTTCTTCCTCTGGTATAGTTGTTGTCGCCAAGTCTAACAGCGGCGAGTCTGTGAGCCAGATGTCTCTCCAAAAGTTAATAGACTGCCCATTCCCTGGAACCCACCCGATTCCTTTCACCACCACGTCTTGTAGGCCTACCACCACACTTCTCCAAGTGGATGACCATGAACTTTTATTTCTTAGCCAAGCTGGGCTTTGTGTATCCCCAAACTTGTACTTCTTGTGTAGAACTCTGGCCCATAAACTCTCTTTATCTTGAATAACTCTCCATCCAAGTTTGGCAATAAGGGCCTTGTTCATTTCTCTCCCCGATCTTAACCCAAGACCTCCATCCGATTTATGCTTGCAAACCTCTTTCCACGCCACAAGGTGTTGTTTACGACTTTGTGGTGAGCTTCCCCACAAAAAGGATCGTGATATCTTATCGAGCTGATCCAAAACAGAAGATGGCAACATAATCGTACTCATAATGTGCGTCGGTAAGGCTGATAACACGGCTTTAGTTAACGTCAGCCTTCCTGCGAGGCTCATTACGCTCCCTTTCCACCCAGCCAGGCGTGACGATGCTCTCGCTAAGACCTCTCCGAATGTGTCCTTGTTGATTCTTTTCTGTAAAATCGGCATCCCAAGGTACTTTCCAAGATCTGTGGATTCTCCAATACCACTCTCCGCACTTATCCGACCCGCTAGATCACGGCTAACATTCTTTGAGAAGAAAATCTTCGACTTTTCCAAGCTAACCTTTTGCCCGGAAGCTTCACAAAATCTCTCAAGCACTCGCCGAATGATTCGCACCTGAGTTACCGACGCTTCACCGAATAGAATTAAATCATCCGCGAAGCATATATGGGAGAGTTTCGGGCCACCTCTAGATAATTGTATCGGCTTCCATTCCCCGTTACTAAGCGACAAGTCTATTAAATGACATAGCCGTTCAAGGCACAACACGAAGAGGTATGGTGAAAGCGGATCTCCTTGGCGCAAACCTCTCGACGGGAAGAACTCTTCCGTCTTCTCACCATTCAGCAACACACTCATGCTCGGTTTTGTTACACATTCCATGATCCAGTTTCTCCATTTCTCCGAAAAACCAGCTGCTTCTAGAGTGTCTAAGAGAAAATCCCACCGTATCCTATCATAAGCTTTCTCAAGATCTAGCTTAAGTAACATCCAACCCTTCCTTCCTTTCTTCCTCCTCATAGAGTGGACTACCTCTTGCACGATTACGATGTTATCCGTGCTTAACCTACCTGGTATGAAGCTCGATTGAGCTGGGCCTATTAACTTGCTAATCACACTCTTTAATCTTGTCACCATGATCTTCGTGATGATCTTGAAGAGTACATTACATAGACTGATGGGCCGAAATTGAGTTACCATCTCGGGGTTGTTCACTTTAGGTAGCAAAACAAGCAACACGTCATTCGTATGTGGCTGAAGCACACCAGTGCTGAAGAAGTCCATCACAAAGCTAGTGACCGAAGCTCCCACCGTGTCCCAACATTTCTGATAGAAGACTGCTTGATAACCATCCGGGCCCGGAGCTTTTAGACTGCCCATACACTTGATCGCAAGCACTACTTCCTCCTCACTAATCGGTTTTCCTAGTTCTCGGAGTTCATCCTGAGATAAATTTGGAAACCCTATACTTGGAAGTTTCTCCGCTACCGGTGGAACGTCTTGTAGAGAGTAGAGCCGACTATAGTACTCTCTAACCATATTCTCAATGCTTTGCGTATCTGAGAATCTTACTCCATCTGCGTTTTTAAGAACTTCAATCTTATTCCTCTTCCGACGAATGATTGTTGACATGTGGAAAAATTTGGTGTTACGTTCTCCACACTCTAGCCACTTTTCTCTTGACTTTTGGAACCAAATCATCTCTTCTTGCTCAAGTAAACCATCCAATTCCTTGAGAAGCTCTGCCTCTTTCTCTAGCCAAAGATCCGTTTGAGATACATCTAGGAGGGCTTGCACCTTTTTTATCTCCTCAAAAATCTTCTCCTTTCGCTTTAGAACATCACCAAACACATCTCGGTTCCATCGACGAAGCTTGACTTGTAAGCAATCAAGTGCTTCCGTTGTGCGTATATTTGGGTTCCACGAGTTACCCAACATTTCCTTAAAGCTCTCATGTTGTAACCAAGCTGCCTCAAAGCGAAAAGGTCTTCTCTTTGGATTCCCTTTATTGCTCGGACTCAACTGCATATACAGGGGCGAATGGTCGGATGATAAAACAGGTAGGTGTGTTATCGTTGCTTCCTGCCACTTGATTCTTGCATGAGCACAACATAAAACTCTGTCTAATCTCTTTGCCACATATGTGTTTGTAGTACGACCCCTCCTCCATGTGAAAGAACAACCTTTAAAACCCATGTCTATTAACGCCAAATCGTGGATCCATTCGCCAAATAACAAGGAATCTTGAGACAACCTTCCATTACCACCTGATCTCTCATCCATCCTCACAATTGTGTTAAAATCACCACCTACAAAGACTGGTCCTACAACCCCCCTTACCAATTCTTTGAGTGTTTCCCATAAACCACTTCTTCTCCCCACCGACGGCGCCGCGTACACCACAAACATGTTAATCGGCTCAGCGCCCTGATCTATCAACGCGTGGATATACTGATCTGATGATCCTTGAATGGTTACCCGACCCACCGAGGACTTCCACAACAACCATAGTCCCCCACTTTGTCCGGTCGAATCCACTTTAAAGAAATTGTCAAAGCCTAATCTCTCACAAATTCTCGTAGCTCTATCTCCCTCCGCGTGAGTTTCAAATAGAGCCATTAAGTCAACGTTCTGCTTCTTCAACATGTATCGAATAGCTCGCCGAAAGTTTGGTTTATTAGCCCCCCGGCAATTCCAAAAAATGCAATCCATTAATAAAATCTTTAAAGAACTTCGAACTACCGGGGAAAACCGTTAGGCTCCCACCTGCTTCTCACTACCTTCTCTCGACGCCGGCTGTATGCTCAAATTAGCATCGACCCCACTGCTTTCTCGACCTATTGTAAGATCCACTACATGATTATCGAGATTCATTTCAACCTCCGGTCCCACAGATCTTGGCCCGGTGCTATTATCAAACACACCTCCCCGTCGTCCTGTGTTATCTTGTTCCACACGTAACCGCTTGACACCACCAATTTCTTTCTCTCCTTTAGTAGGCCCGAAAATTAAACCCCGTACGGGCTTTGCAAATTTCTTTTGCTTTGGGCCTGAAGTGGAGGCACCATTCAATTTAAGGCCCAGTTTCAGCTTTTCTCTATTCAACCCTCTAGGCCCACTTACATTTCCAGTCGAGCCCAAACTTGTTGACCCTACACCAAAAATCACAACATCCTTTCCCTTAATTGACGTTGACTTCCCATAACCACTCTCCTTGAGATTTTCATTGTTTTTTTCAATTACAATATCTCCTTTCCTTGTCACCAGTTGATTCGAATCTTCCCCCAAATCACTGAATCTGTTGGATATCTCAACTTCCCTTACTCTACCGGTATTCGCGCAATCTTTGGAGATATTCTTTCCCGATTCCTGGCCTAGTATCGAAGTCGGAGATTTCACCGCAGCACCTCCGCGCCTCGCCGATCTCCTCACCAATGTGAATCCTTCCTCCACCCTTTGACCTTCACTGTTATCCGCCTCTGGATTAACAACCTTCTCTTGACTAGGATTTTCCGGCTTTCTCTTCAGGCACGCACTCCCCATGTGCCCATAGACGCCACAACAGGAGCAGATATTTGTGAGTCCCTCATATGCGACGAGGTACCTTTCCCCATTAACGACCACCGTGCCTTTCAAAGGTTTCCTCAAATTAACTTCCACACAAATTCTAGCAAACCTTGCTCTCTCGAATCTCAAGGTGGTAAGATCCACTTTGACTGCATTACCCAATCCATCTCCAATCCCCATCAAGATTGCTCGGTGATAAAAGTTTACCGGCAAGTTCGAAACTCTTACCCAAACAGGTGTTGTGACTATATCATCGGACAAGGGATCAAAGTTTGGTGACCAAGCTTGGACTAGAAGGTAACTCCCGAACATTCTCCATGGTCCTCCTGTTAACGCCGAAAGGTAATCTTCATTCGTATCAAACCTAACCATGAAGAACTGTCTTGGTAAGTCAACGACGTGCATCCCACCTGTTGGTTTCCACAACTCTCTCAACTTCTTGCTTAACACCGAAATCGAAACGTTTCGGCTCAGAACTTTCACAATCATGCATTGTTTCCACAAACCATTCATAACTTCCAACACTTCCTGTCCAATCGTAACCACCGGTTCACCATCTTCCCCATTCGGGAATCGCAAACTCATCCTTGCCGTCACAAAGTCATCCGCCATCACGTATTCCGGCACCGGTAGACCCCCAGCGTTACTACCCGATACCTTACTCGCCCAAGAGGCCCCTCTATCCGGAGGATCTCCGGGAGGTCTGTCCGCATCCACCATACTAGCATCCACGCTCGCTATCGCCTGGTCTCCGCTCATCTCCACGCTATCTATGTTTTGTTTTTGCTTTTGGTCACAATAAATAATATATGATAATATAAACATTTGAGAAATAAAAGGGATAATGATAAACAAATATTAAAATATTTTCTTAATTTTCTCTTTGTGTGACACATAAGCCAAATTATTTGTCATTTATTATATATAATAATATAAATTAAAATCCAATAAAATTGATATCATATATTTTTTTAGAAAATATTATTGAAATTTCGAAATATTAAATTAATAAATAATATATGATAATATTTTTTAAAAAACTTACAAAATACATAAAAAGTTATTATTTAATTTATTTTTATTATAAATATGTGTTTAGTCGTTGTCGCCGGCGACTGCCAAACGAACTTCACATCGACTAATCGCTAGGACAACGACTCTTAAACGAACACAACAACTTATCGCTGGTTTTTATCGCTGGTCGCTGCCGCTAGCGACTACCAAACGAACGTCACATCGACTAGTCGCTAGGACAACGACTCTTAAACGAACACAACAACTTATCGCTGGTCGCTGCTGCTAGCGACTACCAAACGAACAGGGCTATCAATCTAAATAACATTTACAGCTAAACACATATTACAACACATCTATTTACGTAAAGCCTTAAAATTTAGGAAAATCAATTATCGTAAAGAGAATTTCCTTTGATTAAACTTATAAACTACATTCCCGAAAATAAGTCAAAAATTGAAAAATTGTAATAATAAGTCCAACACACAAGAGACGAAAAGAATCAAACTCCATAAATAGCAAATGTCTAAAAGAAACATTAAAATGAACTATAAATTAAGAAAGTACTTGAAGCATTAGTAGTGGTCACTCATCACTGGCCATGTATATTCGTTTAATTGGTTTAAACACTAATCCATTTTTGTGGAAAAAGAAAACAAAAGACAATATTAGCCTACACATTGATTAATAAGACTATAGTTTTGTAGACGCTCCACAAAATTTATTTTAGTATAGCCTAATACCTTTTGAGAAAAAAATGATTATTCCTAGTTATATAGATTATACATCTTACACCAAAATTTTATAACTTTTGTATTTATAGGTACCTATTTGACAACTTGCATATGAATGGGTCCGGTTTTATAAACAATAGTAGTAGCAAACAACCAAAAACGGGTATGAATTAAACTAAAATATAAACCATGTTTCAGATTAAGTCTTTTACTTAAATACATACTCCTATGCATAGTGTGGTTTAGTTTTGTAGTTCATCTTGTCTTCATCCAAATTTCATTTTAAAAAAAAATGTTTTAATTGTGTCTAATCAAACTCATTTATGTCACCTTCTTGTATATTATGACAAAGTGAAGGAAAATTAGGACACGTGTACTTTTGTAGATATATGATAGCTTGATTCCAAGTTTTTTTTGTATTAAAAGTTTCTTAATTAATGAAAGTTTTTCACGAAAATGATGGTGGGCTCTTTCTTATTTGCATTGTATCGAAAGGCCTAATTATGTATTAGCCTTACGATTATGATAGGCATTAATTTTGCCTTTTTCTTTAAAACAAAATTTATAGGTTTAGGCAAGTGCACGAGCAAGATTTTATCACAATTCATTCTCTCTCTCTGTTACCATGAGACAGTTCAAGAAGATTACAAAATATTTCATATAAATCTTGTTTTGTACTTGCACTTATGACATGACTAAATATTTGATTTATTGAAATATTGATTAAACGAAGGTTATTATTTGTTTATTAAATCACAAGCAGATTGAAAAGAGGCTAAAAACATTCAAAAACCAACTTGTATTTTTCCAGAGAGGAAATATAGATTAACACGCGAAACGACAAAAATCGTACACGTGTATAAGTGTGGGCCCGACCTGAATTAAAATCACAGATTATGGGTTTTTATTCAGGCCCTACTTTTGGTATGGCCCAATAATATTGTAGACAAATATTATTGGTCAGCTATTTTTTCTACAATTAAGGCCTTGCTCAAAGATTCGGGCCCAATAATGCTGTGTTCTTAAATGATCTAAATGCAGGATTTTAATGATAATTTTAAACATAATATAGTATTTATTATACTTAAAAATGTTGCAAAAGTATGTGTACGAAGCTGGATATGAACAATATTAACAAAAATATTTCGAACAATATTTTTATTTTCAGATTTTATACAGCCAACAATTCTGGCGTGTTTCTTGAACACATCCAAGTTTTCATTACGCAACATGCGGTTAAGAACATAATTTTTGATAATGATATATATTGCGTCTTTACAAGTTACAACAACTAACTTTGTAATATACAGTATAAATATTACAACTTGTATTCTATTAAAAGTAAATTTTACTCAAAATTGCAAGACAATGTATTAGAGCCGTTATTGTAATTATCAAACAAATTTAACAAGACAAAAGAAAAATGATAGACAAGTGGTGTGGTTTCTCTTTTGTCAACTAGTGTTAGGTCACTTACGTCCTCTTTTTCTATTATGCGAAGTTACGTGTATATGTGAAATTTTATCTCAATCTCTATCTCATTATTAATACAAAGATATGTATACAAATTATTTGATCATTTCATTATTGCTAAGTTAAATCCAACTCTAATTATTATTATATTTATCGCTAATTGGAATATTAGTTGGCAGCGGAAAATTATAGACCCATCACCCATGTGTTGTTCCAAAGATATTAACTTTTGTTGTATGTATGAGTTTAGGGTCCAATTTATTTTGCATAAAATCTTAATTAAAACACAAACTTTACATAATCTATAGCGACTGATTACACTGACTAGTCGAATAAAGTGTGAGCTAGTTTAAAATGTTTTCAAAATTCCTTTTTAAAAAAATCCAATTCTAATAAAGTCAAAAACAAAGTAGAAAATGAAATATATTAGTATTTAGAAATATGCCTCCTTGATATTTTTCTTAATTTTAAATATTCGAGTCCGTATATATTTTAAAATCAAACTCAAGCATATAATTATTATATAAATATGTGTAATATAACTTTAGTTATGTTTTCGTATCTTTGGAATGAAGAAACAGAGAGTGAAATTTACAAAGCTGAATTGGCCTTAATTGATGGGGTCGACGAATAAAATCTTCGATCACACATAAAGTCACCTTCCTAGACAAAACATGCACCGACCATTACCATTTCAATAGCTTCTCCATTCCACAATTTTTCAACATTTCTGAAATATCTTATAATCACAATATAAATTCTATAATCATACTAAAATATTTAACTAAATATGTTTTTTTAAATTATTTTAACTAAATATGTTCGTACGAAAAAATTATAAACCCAAATACATAACTTTTAGACAATGAAAACAACAAAATTTGTTATTAGTTATGAAAATATCTTTATTACAACATTATTTTATGTTACTATTAAATAAAAGAATACCTTTATTTTGCCTATCACACTCCTATAAAGCATACATACAATTAGCCCATATTATTCAAAACCACACCAAAATAAAAAAATAAAAAACTCTTGACAACTTTTCCACTTTCACCACCACCGTCACCACCGTCATGACCTCAAAAGACTGTGGCTCACACACACACTCTACCCGGAGAAAAATCCGGCGAATAATATGGTCAATAATAATAATCCTCTTCATAATATTCCTAACAATACTCCTAATATGGGCAATTCTACAACCTTCAAAGCCACGTTTCCTCCTCCAAGACGCCACCGTCTACGCCTTCAACGTCTCCGGCGATCCACCCAACCTCCTCACCTCAAATTTTCAAATAACTCTCTCTTCTCGAAACCCTAACGACAAAATCGGAGTTTACTACGACCGCCTTGACGTCTACGCTACTTACCGTAGCCAACAAATCACTTTCCGTACATCTATACCGTCAACGTATCAAGGACACAAAGAAGTCAACGTTTGGTCTCCGTTTGTTTCGGGTACTTATGTCCCCGTTTCTCCTTATAACGCCGTTAGTCTTGACGGTGATAGAGATAACGGTTTCGTTAGGTTGGTGATTGTTGCTGACGGTAGGGTTAGGTGGAAAGTTGGGACTTTTATTACGGGGAAGTATCATCTTCATGTGAGATGTCTTGCTGATATTAACTTTGGTAATAGAGGTAACGGAGTTCTTGTCGGAGATAACGCCGTTAAATACACGCTTGCCAATATGTGTAGCGTTAGTGTTTGAAACGGTGCCGTTAAATATTATAGTCTTTGATGATAATTAAGTGATGTGATTTGTGTACATTTTTTGCTTATACGATAGCAAATATTACAGATTATGGTGATATTACTGTAAGAATTTTAAATTTGTATACTTTATTATAGTTAAATTATCTTTTTTATTTTTTAAGGTGTAAAGTATATTCTTGCTGATTAAGATGCAACTTTAGATCGTATGATATCAAATCAACTTTTGTGTTGTAGCTTTTGATGATATTTTATTTGTAGTCGGTAAAGTTGGACGGTGACAGAAATTAAAATTTAATTGTTAAAGATTATGACTTGTTAATATTTTGTGGACATTGTTTTGCGTTGTCATTGTCGATATATATCTCCCTCTTAATACTAAATTAATATATTTTACAAAAAATCCAACTAAATCAATAATATTCGACAACAAATAAGAAAGTTCAAAGAAAATAAATTGTGGATTGAATATGTTGAGATATATATGATTTTCTGGATGTTTCTGATCTAATGGTTGATGTATAAAGCACAATATTAGAAAATACTATTGCTTAGCATTAAATAAAAGTTAACATGAATATTCTTGGATCTTGAAACGAGACAATTTAGGATAACGGTATTCACCGTTTATAATTGCATATGACAAGAATTGATCTATTAATATATGATTGTATATACATTATATACTTTTTTTCTTGAATAAAGTTGAGAAACCTAACCTTGAATTTTCTTTTTACAAAAAGGTGTTATGAACGTGGTATGTGGGCTGTTCATACACATAATTCTTATTATATAAACTGCTATTTATACCTAACCTAATAATATATGACTACACCGAATATTCCAGATATATTTTATCAATACTTCATGCATTTAAGGAATTAATCAGTATTAATTTTATACGAATATAAAAATACAATTAAGAAAATTGCAGAAGACAGTTTAAGGCCACAAGAAAACTATGGTCATAGACTTATAAGTATTTCGACTTAAGGAGATAATAAAAGACTTCTTCCATTAACGAAGAATTAAGTTTTTTAAAAAAAATTGGGGACAAAGTGTGATTCAAACAAAGGATTGTTTAGCGTTTAATTAAAAATCTGCTCACATATAACAAAGGTTGTACCTTTATGCTATTCTAGATAGCTGAGAAGTACTCTTTGCTCAGCTTAGGGTCTGGTTTCATTGACTTCTCACCAGGTTTCCATCCCGCGGGGCAGACCTCATCGGGGTTCTCTTGTATGTACTGCAAAGCCTGCAACATCGACAACGAGTCATGCAAAGTGTAGTAATCGGGTAAAACAAAGTGCGGATTTTGAGTTTTCGTTCATGTTTTATACCTGGAGAGTTCTCATTGTCTCATCAACGCTTCGGCCAATACCAAGATTGTTGATGGTTGAATGTTGGATCACTCCTTCTTTGTCGATTATGAAAAGCCCTCTCAATGCTATCCCCTGTTCTTACCACAATAAAGTTATCGCCTTTAGTATCACAAAAACACTTTGAAAGTTGAAAAGAAGCTATGATGTTTAAGGTTTTACCTGGTCATGGATGAGCACTCCGAAAGATTTTGAGATTGATTTAGTGACATCTGAGATAAGAGGATAGTTCAAGTCACCAAGCCCTCCAGATTTTCTGTCTGTTTGGACCCAAGCAAGATGCGAGAACTACGTGGAAACCAACACGATAAGTAAAAGGATAAGTCAAGCAATTTGTAAAACAGATAAGAATAGAGGTGATATCAGTTCAAATTTGGTGCTACATTTTGCAATATGAATGCATTTTTACTTACAACACTATCGACAGAGACACCTAACACTTCTGTGTTCAACTTCTCAAACTCCGAGTGTCTGTCGCTGAAGGCAGTAATCTCTAGAAGATGTGAAAAAGAGAGAATATTATAGTATGCATAAATCATTGGATATACAGTTTGAATATGATTCTCAAGCAATACTAACCTGTAGGGCAGACGAAAGTGAAGTCCAATGGGTAGAAAAAGAGAATCACATACTTCTTCCCAATGTACTCAGAGAGCTTAACCTGAAACCATAATCCATCAATAACCAATTAGTTTCTAGAACTCATTAAGCTTATGTATGATTGACATTGTTGTAAGTAACTAGTCAATATCGAGAAGAAAGTTTATTTTACACACGATACCTTGATGAACTCCTGATCGAACACAGCCTCCGCTTCAAAATCCGGCGCCTTGTTTCCAACAAGTGGAAGCACATCCTATTTAACATACCAGTCAAAAAAAAATCATTAACACATCAAATCCAAGGAGCTAGATAGCTCAAATCAAACACTCAAAAGAATCTGTTGAACAGACACATTAGTCATGAATTATAATCCTAAAACGCCACTTAAGGAGATAATTTTCCTAATTCTAAAATTGTTATCACCACTAAGAACAAAACTAACAAACCTTATGAACAAAATATCAATAAATTTCTAAACTTTAGGTAAAATCTGCAGCAACACAATCACAGAAACTATTAATCCCCAATTTTTACTCCATAAAACCCTAAACATAGAGATAATTAAGCATGAAGAGCCCATAATCTGTTAATAGATTTCGATTTTAATTACATCGACCTATAAAGTATGGACATTGCGAGAACTTACGGCCTGGGCTTTGACAGAAAAGCTACGGCGAGAGCTAGATCGGCTTGAGGATAGAGAAGAGCGTCGAGCAAACCCAGAACGCAGAGAAGCCGATGCGGAAGGAGAGGATAGTGTACGAAGGAAAGAGACGGTGGGTGATGGAAGTGAAGACTTGGCTTGAAAAACCCTAGAAGAAGAAGAACAGGAGATTAGTGTGGTTGAACAAGCTACAGACGCCATTGATACACACTTTGTGACTCTCTCTCTCTCACACACACACTTAGTAGCGACGAAAAGCTTATCTTTGTCAACGACCTCTCTTTATAGTGGAGGAAGTGTGTGGACTTGTAGAGATAAGCCTAATTTTTAAAAACGGTGTCGTTTTTTTATTGTGTATTAAAACGATGTCGTATGGGCTTATAGAGAAGAGCTATAATATTTATGCTACGTGTCAAAAAATTACGAAGAAGTATGCGACTTGTTCGTCGTCTTCTACCTTCGTTAACTCCGTCTCTCCGCTGCTTCCATCCTCTGATCGGCGGTGGTTCGATTCTCCAAATTGGTTACTCATTCTCGTCTAAAAGGTACATTTTTTTAATCTCTCTGCTTTTGATTTTTCTATACTAATTTTGAGTGTACGAAGCTTTGATTACTCGCGCTTTCTCGCTAATTTCCTCTGTTGTTATAAGTTTCTTCTTTAAGTTATCGTCTCAGTAGCGTTCGTTCATTGAAATGTATTGTTCTCGTGTTATAGCTATAGGAGAAGATATAGGTTGAATCGTGTGACAGGAGGAGATATGGAAAGTGAAAAGCCATTGATGAAGGAAGCTAAAACACATGTTGATTCCAGATTTTGCAGGGTTTCTGGGTATATTTTGAATTCGACATTCTTCAAAAGTTTCTATTTTTCTAATTGAATCTTGATTGTAAATCAGACCCTTTTTGTGAATAATAAGTTTTATGACGGAGGTAATGGAGATTCAAGCAGAGGATCCTAAACTACAAGTATTGTTTATCCCAGGGAATCCAGGTTTTCATCATTATATTATAATGCACGCTCTCAAGGCTTGTGCGTTTTGTGTATCTATACACATTTATACATAATTAAGTTCATACATTTGGCTTGTAAATTTCTCAGGTGTTGTGCCGTTTTACAAGGACTTTCTGGAATCTTTATTCGAGTTTCTTGATGGCAATGCAACTATTATCGGTACTTTTTTTAGTTCAAGCCAACTCAAGTTTCAACTTTGCTTACTGTTTTCTGAGTTTTGGTTTGGTTCTTCTGCTCTCTCTAAAGTTGGGCTGATTTTTGTTGTTGTTTGTGTAGCTATTGGACAAATATCTCACACGAGCAAGGTACGTTAACTTTGATCCATATATTGCAGTGTGATGGTTGCATTTGAGTGTGTGTCCTGAAGCAGTTATAGCTTGATCCGTGCTTTCGTCATACTTTTGTGATTTACATTCTTTTGTTTCGCCTTTTAAGGATTGGGAGGCAGGGAGGCTGTTTTCGTTGCAAGAACAGATCGATCATAAGGTAATGAAGATTTGAACAATGTTCTCAATGAAGATTTACATGGAATTTGAAAGCCTTGTAAGTTCAAGATCTCAATCTGTTAGATATCATGCAGGTTGAATTTATAAGGCAGGAATTGGAGGGAGTGAAGGTTCCAATAATATTGGTAAGACTAATTTGTCATTTATACGTAACATGTTTCCATTGATATATTGCTTCTTATGAACGAATCTTAATTGATTTTGTAAGGTGGGACATTCTATTGGGTCTTATATATCCCTTGAAATATTGAGGAAGTTCTCGGAGAAGGTAGAAACTGATTACTCTAAGAGTGTATGCTTCGTTTTATCCTCTGTTTTTCTCCTTGTTAGTTGTTGTGTGATCGATTATACTCTACGATTGTTATGTTAGGTGGTATATTGCATTGGCCTTTATCCCTTTTTGACTTTGAATCAACAATCAACTAAGCAATCACTAATCGGGAAGCTTGCAGCGTGAGCTTTTGTTCTCGATACCTAATGATTCCTCGACACAAAACTGTGAAATTGTGACTAAATCATATTGCTCTCTCTCTCTCTGCCAGGTCTTCTGTATTGTCGGCTACAGCAAGTTTTCTTATTGCATCACTGAGACTGTTACCTATGTGGGTTGCACGACGGCTTGTATCCAACTCAATGGGAACTTCATGGTCAGATACTGCTGTGCAAGCTACTTGCACTCACTTGAGGCAGGTATTGACCATATATTCGTATAAAAATCCTTGAAGATAACCATTGCAACCAACTAAATTTTCGGACAAGAAGAATACTTTTGATGTCTCTTTTAATTTTTCTTTCATTGCAGTATCACACGATGCGCAATGTTCTCTTTATGGCGAAGACAGAGTTTAGTGAGGTACTCTGTAAGCTTGCATTATAGTTGATCTGCAACAAAGCATTTCAGGTGACCTATTGTTTTCACCATTCTTTTGCTTTGTCGTATAAAGCTCGCAGCAGAGCCAGACTGGGATTTCATGAGAGAAAACCAAAGCAAGCTTGCGTTTTTATTCGGCATCGATGATCATTGGGGTCCATTGCAGCTCTTTGAAGAGGTTTATTAGTTTCTCCCCTTTCTCAAAGTGCATTTTTCAGACACATATGAAGCAGAGTCTCTCTCAACAGAATGTCTATTGTCTAGATTTCGAAGCAGGCTCCGGGTACTTCCTTATCTATCGAGAGAGAAGGTCACACGCACGGGTTCTGCTGCACGGTGGCTGGTTCAGTGTGGGCTGCGCAGCACGTAGCCGATCTGATCAAGAACCGGTTTTTCGCAACTCAAGTAAAAGTCCTCTTGTGAATTTGTATTCTCAAGTATCTAAAGTGTTCAAAAGATGTTTTGTTATGTGCTTAAACAGAGTAAGTTAATGAAATTTTATTATTGGATATTATGTTAATAAGAGTAAAGTGGCATTGTTGAATTATAGAGAAGTGGAGATGATGCTTCAAAATCATCAATTTATTAATTTATTTGACAGACTTAAAAATTATGCAATAGAGTATTTAAATTGAAGGTGGAATTAAATTCATATTTATACTAATTCTTACGTAACGCTCATTATTCTCAACTGCCTCAATTACTATTTGCATTTAATTTATATTTGATTTAAATGATCTCATCACTCTCTCAAATCTATTGAAGCTTATCTGAACCACTACTCTTCAATTTTAACCACCTTTTGAAATTATTAAAAAAAATAACAAAAAGAGACAAGTTTTCTAATTATTTTAGTTCTTTTTATTATTCTATTCTGCCATTAGCAGGTCTGTCAAGATTTATTTTTCTTAAACTAAGAACTTATTTTTAAAGAAAAAAAATCTTGCTAAGTCTTCTTTTTTTTGCAGGAGAAGAAAATTAAGTTTTGAGGTTTATTATTAGCGCTACAAATTAAAATCGAGAGTTTCTTAGGTTTTTCGGTACATTATTTTATTTGGATATTATTTTGTGTTCTTGTAAAAACATATCAATTTTTTATATATTTTCTTCAATTATTTTGGACTAACCGAATTAGTATAAAGATAGCGAGACGACAAACAACACATGGTTTTCATCATACTAATTAAGCATTATCAACTCCGAAAAAAATTCATATTCGATGTAAACCAAAGTTTGTGCTATTCGCGCTCCACTTTTAAATCGGTCCATAAAAGTGGAGCGCGATTAGCACTACTTTATGAAAAAAACTACAAAAAAAATAAAACAAAAAGCAAAATAACGGTTGAATCAGTCCATAGGGTTTGGAATTGACAAGTTAACTCAGTTCCACCAAGTCTCGCCGCGTTTAGCGGTGGCGGGCAGGAGCGGTTGGAGACGTGTTTTGATGAAGAAAATCAAGAAGAACGGTGCTTTTGCATTTTGGGCACTTTGGATCATTTTGAGAGAGCATAACATACATAAGACAACGAGGACAACCCACAAGAGCCATTGATGTTATTGTCTCCATCTCTTCATGGTTAGTTTCTGATGAAACACATGAGCTCGGTGAAGTTGTGTTTGATCGGCTTGGAGATTGAATTAGACTCATATGGTTGGCTTGAGATGAAGGTGGTGAAAGGTTTAGCTTTAGCTCGAGCTTAGGACCATTCTTGTTTCTACGGCTCATTGTATTTTTTCTTTGGTGGTTGAGAGAAGATGTTTTTTTATTGAGAAGTGTTATTGTTGGTTATGGTTAGGCCACTTTTATAAGACAAATCACACATAGAGTTGGTTAGAGAGATATAGAAGGAGATTTAATTTTAAGGGTTTAATTTAATTATGATAGGTGAAATAATTAATGAATAATACTCTCTATGAGAGCTAGAGAGACTAGTCTTTTAAATTCAATACTAATTTTTTTGTTTTTTTTTTACTTTTTATGTCGATAAAACTTTTTTGGTGTATTTTTTCTTATAGTCTAGAAATCTAATATGTATACAAATACGAATTATAAACTAATTTTTATTTTTTAAAATATGTTTTAAGGAAATTAATTTTTGCTTTATAAAGAAATTTATATTTTGATATGGAACCGATAATAAATGTATACTGCATACGTATATGTAAAGGTGTCTTGATCGAAGCAGGAAGATAATTAAATGTGTATTAATGTTAATCACAGGATTACAAAATCTTTAATAAAACTTACCCAAATTGTTTTTTAAAAAATGGATGTGTCAAATTTAATTGTTATGAGTTATGACTTGCAATATCACGTAGTTTCACAACAAAAGCAAGCTATTAATATTGCAGTGTGAGTTAATTTCCCATGTGAAGTTATTTAATGATTTTCGGAAGAAGTATTTTGTATAAAAATCAAAATTAATTTCCCCTAAATAAAACACCAAAGATATAATAACACGGAAGAAATGTATTTCGAACTACTACTAGTATAATAAAAGCTGACAACTATACAAAATTAATTTCATTTAATTGAAAATATGACAATCCTTGGCTGGATTTACAATTAATGTTAAGCGATAAGTATGAATACCCAATTTCCAGACTTGGTAAGTTGGTATCTTATGTTGTAAATAGCCGTAGGAGTGCATGAAATTACAAAAATCCACTAATATTTGTATTTGTCGTAAAGTTTTGGGTTGAAAAATTATTATTTTCTTTAATGATTAGTGTATTAATTCTTTTTCCTAACTCTCAATCGAAACTGGTTAAAAAAATTAGCGTTGTTTCTTGTTGATATGTGTCCTGGAGAGAAGAATCTGGTGTCCTGCCACAACAAAATCTACTTTTTTGTACTTTGGTCCCATTCATTTTGTGTTTTCTCTTGTTACCAGAAGAATATTTTTCTACTTTTCAGATATTGATAGAAATAAAAAACCTTTTATTTCAATATAGAATAAAAATTATTTACACATTAAAGAATTGGTGGTGAAGTATACGTATTAAACATCAACAGATCTACACGTGGATTACTGGCAATTAAAAATTAAATGCATATTAATGATTCGGTGCGTGTTAATTATATAGTTTCGTTGACTAAAACTCCCATTATAGATACGTGAATCTTTCGAATTCGCGTAAGCGACATGAGCATATTAACCAAAAGATGACTATAAAATCGTGAATTTACGGGTTTAGCGGTCAAAATCGCCAGTAGAACAAAAAACAAATCGTGCGTTTATGTAAAAATCTCAAGTTCTTACGTGTTTGGATGATTACCAGTCCAAAATCAAAGCTTTTTGTCACTTACATATGTAATAGATCATTAGTACACAAGTCTTTAGGTTCTATAATCTCTTCTTCCAAAACGTGAATAAATTTGTTGGCTTTTAGTTCATTACCATCTTGATTTTCTAGTAGCATTCTGGTTTTCGCCTTTCGCAGCAGCATCTGATAACCGCGATTTTGAACCGCGAAAGTTGCTTAGTCTCGAACCAAATACATGATGATCTTTAGGAGAAGCTTTGTTCGGTTTATAAGCTTGTGTTTCGTCTAAATACCCTTTAGGCTCAACATCTATAGATCTTCCCCAATCTAATCCATCTCCATTTTTGTGAAGCTTATCGCTCTGTACAACCCAATCAACACAATCCGATATGCTTCTCTGTAACGAAAGGCTTTTCCTCGGCGTTGGCTTTCTTCCTCTGTTCTCTTCACCATAAGGCCATTTGTAACTCTTGTTGTTATCTGTGTTTAGTTCTATGGAATGGAGATCGCTTTCACCTGACTCTTCTTCGTTTTCGTTTTCAACTTCTCCATCTTCGATGTTATATGAACCGAAACCGATGTGGTGGTTCAAATACTCTTCAGTCTCTTCGTTGTGTGAATGAGTTTGAGGCCGAGGCTGTTCACGGGTCTTCTCTTTGCATCGTTTTGCTTTAAGGTAAGTTTGTAGCTGGTTCCTTAGCTTGTCAACAGCTGTGTTCTTTTCCTCGAGCTGGTGTTTAGCCTCTGAGAGTTTCATCTGCACTCTCTCCTCGCGCAGTGCATCTGCTAGCTGCAACATCTCTCTTTCCTTTTCGACTTCTTCTTTGACTTTGAAAGATTCTCTCTTCAGTTCTTCAACTTCGGCTTTGTCTTCGCTTATGTCTCTTGCTAGTTCATCGCAAACTTTCTCAACCATCACTCTCGCCCGCTTCTCGTTCTCCATTTCTTTCATTGCTTTCATCAGAGCTGATTTTGTTTCAGCCAATTCGTGGCCCAGTTTCTTGTTCAAGCTCTCAAACCGTCTCCTCAGTTTCCTCTCTACCTCAAGCTCACCAGCCACAGATTCTATTGCAGCCTCAACAACTTCTTGCTCGTTGCTTTTCCACGCCGCTTTCTCTTCAGCAAATCGCTTCATCAAGTAGTTAATGTCATTGTTTTCCGGTTTATGCTCGTGGATTAACTGATTGACCTGTAATCGAGCTCTTTCGAGTTCAGAATGTAGTGCAGAGACTAGGGACATGCTGGAAGATGGGCGGTCTTCTTGACCCCACATTCTATTGATGATTTTGAGAAGCTCCTTTGATGTTGTGAGAGCGTTACTACAATCTTTCAACCGTGTTTTGACTCCCACAGTTGACCCAGACGGTGTCTCAGCCCGTGATCGAGTTTCAATCTGCATTGAAAGAACAATGTGAAATCTTTTCATACACTTCTTTCTTGAATGCAAATGAATTTTGATTTAGAAGATGGAGGCGAACTAACTAATCATAAAAGATTCAGTATCTCCTAGATGCTTATAGCCTTGCATGTAACCACTATAGATTTGATGTAACAGCTCAAGCAAACAAGGATATTTGGTCTCACAAAAGTATGAAAGCTGTAGAATGAAGAGAGGTTTCTCCATAATTCTGAAATGTTAATCCCCAAAAAGAAAGAAATCAACTTACGTCCATGAAGCAGCCATTGCTAATAGGATCCCTAGCCCTCACATTGCAGTCTCCAAGTCTAAGCTTCTGCGCAGTGGAAACTGCTCTTCTCTGGCGACTTCCAGTCCCTGATCTTTCCATCCTCTACAAAATCAACAAGTTTCTCAGCTTCCCTGTTACCGTTAACATAAGTAAAGAAAGTCCATTCCCGTATTAAGCATTATATAAACATCCTTAGGTCTCAATTATAAGAGAATCTAGACCTATATTATTCCCAACAAATCAACCTCTAATAACCAACCAACTACCTCCATATGATGAATGAAAAAAACTAATCGAATTCCCCAATTATGCAAAGAATAATTGGCACCAACTTATAAAGGAAACATGCCCTTTCAAATGAACTTAAAAACAGTTTTTTGAGCACATGGCAAAAGATTCCAAAGATCAACAGTTTTCTATTCTTCTCTAATCCCACTTCTTAACATCAATCAGAAGTTGTAAACACAAATTATGAATAAAATACTCATAGTAGAGGTTGCCAACAATTCACAACTTTGACTAAATTCAAACCTCAGAATCACACAAAGATATCATTTTTATTATCAGTTAAAGAGAGTTGAGATCTTTAAACTCCCTCTTATCAATATATATTATAGTATTTGCAAGAAAATGCAGAAGAGTGAGAATCTAATAGCAAGCAAGCAAAGCCATTTCTTTCTCTCTCCTTTGATCGGTCAAGAGTTAAAAAAACCACATGGTGCCAGCAAGAACTCAGAATCACAGCACATTCTCTTTTTAATTTTCATCCACCAATCATTACTCAAAACATAGCTTTTTACCTCAGAGAAAGGGCTATGTGACGGATCGGATAAGTGAGCCGGTAGATAACCAGAATGAGCCGACCTAGGCGGAGGAGGAAGCGGCGCAATTCTCTCCTTCCTCGTCTTTCGACTCATAGGCGCAGCCGCCTTCAGCATACTCTCTTCCACCACTCTAGTAGGAGAAGGCATCTCGTTCATCTCCCAAAGAGTCGCAGCTAGCTTCCTCGCCGAAACCGGGGCAGCCGATACTTTCCCGGATTTGCTACCGCACTGCGACGGCGCGTATCCCGGAGAAGCACCGGAAGCTCTCAATCCAGAGGCGGGAGAAGGAGATCGGCACATAAGCTTCCACGTAGGAACAGGAGTAGTGGATCCTCCTCGTTTACCAACAACAATAGCTCTCTTGAACCTATAACCTTCCCTGAGAACAGAAGAAGTCGTCGATGTCGGCGATGAACATCCACGTTTCCTGATTTTACCTAAGAGAAGCAGATTCTCCACGCTTTGATTCTCTCTAGGCATATCCAACGACCAAATCGCAAATCTCTAACCTAAAATTCGCGATTCTGAATCAAAATCTCAAAAAAGTAGATTGAAAACATTCTCCGATCTATAAAAGCAGAAGACGAAATCGAAGAGCACTTACAGAGATTCGAAAGCATAATCTATGGCGTGTATCTTCTTCAGAAGATAAAGCTGGGCCCAAAACAGTGAAGAAGATTGGGGAAGACGAAGGAATTTGGCGGTTTTGTGTGTCTAAAGGTTTTGATCAGGGTATAGTACAGAGTGTATGTTAAGTGTAAAAGGGAAAGAGGAAGGAGTTATGATCCTGTGTGGTGAAGAACACTGTAACGGAAGCACGTGATTTGATCTGGGAATGATTGCTAATTCTCGAAAGGAAGGTGCCACGTGGGCTACGCAGTGGAGAAATTGTAAACCGGATTAAACCGAAACACAATTAAAATATCTTAAAAGTTAAAAGTACACATGACAAGTGTATTTATATTTATATTAAAATAATAAGGCTTTTTAATATATGATTTTTGTTGAAAATATTTGATTTAAAAATATGAATTTTCTCACTTTTCTATATACAATTGTTAATGATAAATTATAGAATTCAAGAAAAATAACTAAACATTATTGGTTTAAAGTTGTTGAAAATTATAAATCACAAAATAATATATTTTAATATGTTTGTTTATTATATGAAAAACTAGAAAATCATATAATAAAAAACAGAGGTGTAGGTAGGTAGTATTATTAATAAAATTTAATTAGCATATGCTAAGAATGTTAATGAAACCGTTAGGTAAACAAATAGTTGACACTTTTATTCTAGTTTGGCACTTTCATTAAGGACAAATCACAAACATTTGGTATGTTTCATGGAGAAACTATTGTTTATCAATGTTATTCATAATTAGTACTATAATACAATAATATATTAGAATTCTTTTTGTGATTGAAAGAAAACAAAACTTAGACATGTCAATTTAAGGCTAAGCATACTATGTGAATTAATAAAGGGGACAAGTAATATCTAACATGTTGAGACTATTCTTTTAAATCAAACCAAGAATTTAGGTTAATTAGTTATAAAAATTGATTTTAGATATGAAGTTGGGCCCACCATATCGTGTTAATATCATGCTTATGAGTCATAAATCATTTATGATAACATGTTACCAACATTCTCTTTCTATTAATTATCCGATTAGACAATGTGAATGGATGGAACCAACCCTCTTTATTGCTTTTAAAACTAAACTGGGGGCAAATCGAATACCACTTTTATCAAACTACTATAAAATTGAATAGTTTGGTGTTCAAATTTGAACTGTTGCAAACAGTTTTTGTCTTGATTATATGACATAATAACACTTGTGAAATTTCCATGGTAAATAAAATATCGAAAAGACAATTCAACCTAGAAATAGTTGGGTCTACACATAAACAAAACTAGGTACCAATAAATGAAAGTTGAAAACATTTTGTCTCTGGTCATAGTTTAAAGTATACTTGACATTCTGGCCCAACTAAAATATTGAAGCCCAAATTGTATATTTACTGTTGAAAATTTAGAAAAAATGCGTGGACCTTTGTCGAATATTTGCATTTTTGTCATATTTTTTTGCCAGAAGGAGGAAAAGTAAATTACAATTTCATTTTATCATTGCAATAATTATATTTTTTTCAATAAAAAATTAAGAAAACAAAATCCAAAAAAAAAAAAGATAATCCAAAGCGTGAGGGTGACTTTCGGATAAACACAGAATCTGTCTCCATTTTCTTTGGAAATTTTGGGATCATGGGCGTTGTGGGACCCACCTTCTCTCTCTATCAGCCTGCTACTGCCACAATGTAGGCCCACTTTTAAAAGGCCCATTCTTTGTTTTTTTTATTTTAATTTACCATCTCACGTGAAAATCCATAGTTAAAGAAATTTAATTTGTTGAAGAATTTTTATAATGGATTATTGTTTTCTTTTATTATTATTTTATCTACTAATAATGCTCCAAAAACACACGTTTGCTCTCGTTGACTGAAAGCTACAAGTCAACAAGTCAAATTATTTGGAGCTGGAGTTAAATATTTTAGGGCTCGTTTTTTACTTCACTTTTCCGCAACAAAACGTTAATTTCCTTCTTTTTTACAAGTAGTTTTATTATAAATTCGGAAAAAGGCAAAACGGGGGGTTATTAAAATTTGAAATGGGGACACACATATAATAAAAAGTGGGACCTGAATCTTTGATGTAATAACGAAATGAGAGAGAGAGAGAGAGAGAGAGAGAGAGAGAGAGAGAGAGAGAGAGAGAGAGAGAGAGAGAGAGAGAGAGAGAGAGAGAGAGAGAGAGAGAGAGAGAGAGAGAGAGAGAGAGAGAGAGAGAGATAGAGAGAGAGAGAGAGAGAGAGAGAGAGAGAGAGAGAGGCGTGCAAAATATTTGGTTTAGATTGTCCCCACCATTTACATATCTTTCTTCTTCCTTATTTTTCAACTTTCCAAACCGCCAAACTTAGCCGTACCTTTTATTTTTATTTATTATTGATTTATAACATTTTCTTGAATTTTAAGCTTTTTTAGGTAAAAGTTTCGATTATTTTGTCTATTCTAGTCAGCAAACTTAAACTTATCCTCAAAATTATGTATAAAAATTTGAAACAATTCTGAAATTGCGTAGTTTTATAAAAAATGCAATTCAAATGGTACAAAACTTTTATAATTCTATTTAGGGTTATTGTATTGGGTTTGTTTCCTCTAGGGAAATGTACTAATAGATGTAATATTTTCCTAAATAATTTAGAAAATAATATTATTGGTCCAAGTCTAATTAAGATATCGGCTGCATAAATTTTGTATCTGAACAGTGCATATATTATAATTATTTTTTAGTAAACAAACAAAAAATGAAAGGAAAATATGTGGTCCTCTTTACTCCGGCCATTTAGTTTTGGTTTCATAGAGTATACAACAAGTAGCTTTGGTCCCCTACTTAGGAGAAACAAATTAAATATTAAATTTTTATACAAACGAATATTATCATAAGGTTTATTTAATTTCTGTACAGGTAAGTTTTAGTTGTCGTTAGGTCAATTTTTTAATTGTCTCAAATGTTGCCGACGTAATTGTATAGTAGACCCTTTGTATTTTATCAGTATATTATAATCATAGACATCATATATTATTACGATAACAATATGCTAAAAAGGGAAACTATTAGAAAAATTTACAACACCCATAAAGTGGTCATTAATTTGCTAGGGAATGGAGCGAAAAATGTCAGAAATAGAAATAATATTAAAGCAAAAAGTAGCAAGCAACTTACCCTGAGTTTCATGAAGCTTCTCGCATCACTTTACCAAAAATAACAAAATAGTTTTGTCATCTTTTTACAACATTTATATAAAAATTTATCATATATACTATTATATAAAGATTTATAACAAAATATTAGGAACCCTTCACGAATTACATGGCAGAATCCTCTCGTACCTTTCCTTTATGCTCAAGAGATCATTATACTATTCCTGTATTTTTATGTCCATGTCGTATAATGTGTATACACTAATGTTATTTATATATATTATATTATTATTGTTAAAGATTAGTAGTCTACTCATTAATTATTTGAAACAAAATATAACACTTTTTTAGGATATTTGAGAGGCTACGTCTCGCATTCATCTTGTATTATTTTAATCAGAAATAGCTATTAGCTCGTAGATAGGGTTTATGTGGATATTTTTGGTAACACGCAAAGACCATATAACATACATTTAAAAGAAGTTGAAATGACGAGTTTGGTGAGAAAGTTGTAAGATCCTATATGAGTCGGTGCACACCTAAAGAAGCTATTTTGTTGAAAATGGAGATTAATGTGATTAGGAGTCTTGTTGACAAATTTTTTGTTTGCAAATGTGAGCTAATTAATATTGACATGCATGTGATTGTCAGTATCATACATATAGTTTCTAGAAAAATTATAGCGTTTTTCTATGTTTTACTATAAAGCTAAATAATGTTTTCGATAAATTATATGTGTATTTATTGTAATAATTTATATTATTATTTTTTTTATAGTGTTGGGTAGTATTTAGAACGGTAACGTATTGTAAAATTTTCTAGATGAAAACTAAATCAAAATTTAATCTCTTTAAGTAAACATTTTAAGACCATTAATGGTTACAATGAAACGGATTGAACGGTAAATTTTGCTCAAAGATGTTGTAGGTTACGCATTTTAAAATGACAGAAGTGACGTGTCAATTATATCATACAAGGAGACTAATCAAATTATATATAAGTGTTAGAGTACATGCATGCATGAGCTGTCATTATTAATAAGCTAAGATAATTGTGAATCTAGCTAGTGAATCAAACCCAATTATTAACAGAAAATTAAATAATTTAAAGAAATGGATTATAATGTCACTAGACCAGTGAATGACTAGTAAAATTGATATTATTAGACATCTGATTTTCTTATTATATATTTTAATTAGAAAAATGAAGTAAGCAAGCGACCAACAACCTCTATTATTCGTGGGAAAGGATATGTCCCCTCTACATGTGCTAATATTTTATATTAATTAATCGTAACAATCAATCTAGTTTGACTTAATTAAATATTAATTTTAAAATAAATAGATATACCACATAAAATGGAAGAGTAATTGATATCAATGGGGCCAAGTTAGAAGACGTACATGCAGAAAGGTGCCCTATGGATTGACCAGGATTATAAAATCAAGTTTGTTTCTTAATTATTGATAATGACATATTTATATAGGCCCTAGAGTGAAATATCGTTATTCACTCAGATTTATATCACAATTTAGCCTGCAAATTATAACGAATAATTTTTTTTTAAAACTCTAAACAACCAATTAGCTAGTAACTCTGTCAGAGTAGATAAACATGTGAATTTTAATCCACATAGATAAAACATCATCAAAGAGATTTATATCTATGTGGAAATAATTAATAAACGACATAAATAGATTATGCGTGAGGCCAGAGAGGAATGAAACACGAGTAATGTCCAATGTAACAAATCTAATCACATCTTTGTGTGTTTTTTCTGCTTATAATTATCTTGGAAGCTCAAACAATCATCTTTTTAGCAATTAATTTATATTTGTTATATATCTATATCTCTTTAATTTATAAATTTGTACTCAACCGAGAAGAGTGTTTTTTTTCGTTCTTGGAGTACTTAATAAGAACGAATGATAGTGTCCTGGAAACACGTGACGGATATCTCATTGATCCTATTCCCTATAATTTACAAATGATAAGATATTAAATAAAACGACACTTGGAAAATGTCGACAAATAAAATATAAGAGGACCACGTACGTAAGTTAGTAACCATTTGCACGTCCTATTTTTTTTTTTTTTTTCATCTGAATTTTATATTAAAATGAAACTTCAGAGTTAGTGATTACACCTAACTCATGCCGAACGGTTACAACCAAATTTAAAAACAACATACGAATTAGACAAAATAAAAACAAATCATTGTAAACGGAGAGGCATATCCAACCCACGCCAAAACACGAAAACCCATATCCCGAAACGGATAGCATTCTTCCACCACCAAAGAACTCCAACGAACAACTTAGAACGATTAAAACTTCACCTTTGAAACAATAACACCAAGCCAGCAAAGAAACCTTTCTGGAGCCAAAAGCCGGCGAGTCAAACTAGACCTCCCAGGGCCACAAATAACCATACGATTTTATACTACCTTTAAACCGAGACGTTCTAGTTCTCAACATAAAGAACATAAATCTGCGAAGAGCAAAGTCTAACCTACCAAAATAGGTGAACCACAATAACCAAATCACAAGGAGGAACTTCAAAACTAATACTAACCAACACCAAAAATTCTAGAGGCTTAAAACATCTAAACACAACAACTCTCGTACCGATGACTCAACCAAAGTTAACTCCGTTTAGAACACAAACCACAACTACACCACAAACTCACCATAATCACCTCGACCAAGGATGACTCAAGTCACAGGGTAAATTACATGGTACAAGTCTGCCTACTCCAAAAAGGACGTGAGGAGAAGCCTAAACCAAAGCGTAGGAGGTCCGGATGGGAGAGAAGATGTATAGATCTGAACCAAGACTTTTACACAAGTCAGATCTGAACGAAATCAAGTGAAACATCTCGCCTGAAAACTCGACAAAAGGCAGATCTAAACTAAAGAGAAGTAAAGAGAAAACAAAGCAGACAGAGGTGACGCCGACGGTGATGAAATCCGCCGGCGTCAAAGATAAGTTATATACGTATACGTATACATTAATTTCATTTGCACGTCCTATATATTGATTTCTTTTTTTTTACGGCCGGTTAGATAAGTTATATACGTATACATTAATTTCATTAAAATAAATTTTGTAATAATGGGGTATTAAATATATAAAAAAAATCAAAGAAGAGTGGTTGTTTTGAGTATTAACTAGAATCAAATAATCACGGGATGGTATCATGGTAGTAATTCAATATTGTAAGGAAAAACCAAAAACAAAGTAAAAGATTATTTCACAAATAATTTTTGTTAAAACTTTTTTTTATCCTACTTGGTTATAAAATGATAATAATTAAAAAGAAAAAGAGAGAATAAAATGTAAAAATGAAAAGAAAGAGAGATAAAAAAATGAAGAAGTAGAAGTGAAGATGCATGAGATGGTGTGTCGGAAAGGCAATGCACATGCTCTCCTACTACAACTTTGCTGCATGGGTAAGTATCCTCTGTACCTTCTTACTTTTACTTAGCATGTACCTCCTCACTTCTCAGCCGTTGGATCCTAATCTTCTTTTATCATCAACTCTCGTCATCTTTCTGGGTCCCACACCTTGCTGTTTAATAGTCATCACCTTCTGTTTTTAATTTTCGTGTTCAAATAGATTCTTTTTCGTTGTTAAAAAAAAAATAGATTCATTTTCAAATGAATTAAAAAAATTAAAATAATAGTACTAAATAAACGAAAGTGTAAGTTATTTTTCTTTTATTCGAGTTTTAAAAATATACTTATCGATAGATTGTCTTTTACGTTAATAGATAGTCGTAACAAGCAATGTATTCCAAAATCTAAAATATATTTTTCATATAGTGAAGCTAAATATTTTGTATTTAACCTATTTATAAGTTCACGAACCATAAAAATTCAAAATATATACATTAAAAATAAAACTAAACACTACAACTATTCATTCGATTATTTACTTATCACTATAAATAACAACAGAACCTCTTGGGATCCAATAGCGTTTATTACAAGATTTATTTATTTTTATCAACGAGACCCTATAAGAAAATTCAGTCCACTACTAATATAAATATTTTAATTGATAAGAGCATCTCCAAAAAGGAACCTCAAATTTGAGGTTTCATCAACCTCAAATTTGAGGTTTCATCAACCTCAAATTTGAGGTTTCATGTGTTTCTCTCCAAAAGAAAAACTTCAAATTTAATTTTACATATTGCATTTAAGTCCTTACTATTTTTCACAATTAAATAAATCTCTTAATTTTTGTAGATAATATAAAATACACCTCAAATAATTATTAAACCAATAAATAATTACTAAATTAATATTTTTTATTTTAATTTAAAGTCTTTCTTTTAGTTTAACATGTGAAAATTAAGTTTATATTTACAAAATATAATTTTTTATGTACTAAAATGATGAAATTAAAAAGTTAATAAAGATATTTGTGAAATATTATTAATTGGAGGGATGAAAGTGCAAAAGAAAGATGGAACCTCAAATTTGAGGTTTTGAATAGTGAAACCTCAAATTTGAGGTTTCACTATTCAAAACTTCAAAATTTGAGGTTTTGAGGTTTCTTTTGGAGAACAAAAAACCTCATATTTGAGGTTATGAGGTTTCTTTTGGAAATGCCCTAATAACATGTAAAAACAACAACAAAAGTAAATAAACCAAAAAAAATAAATGATAATGATTGAAAAGAAATAACATCACGCAAAAACCTTAAAAGTACTATCGATGTCGTGTCCTCCTCATCTACATCAAATATACTTCCCACAGTTTTCACATCATTTTAACCATTTTCACAATTTTTTTCACTCTCTTTCTCTCTCTCTCTACCCTCTTCGTATGATACTATATTTAGTACCATATTATACCCCATCTCTCTTTCACACACCAAACAAACCTCTGCAAATCCTCTATCTACTCTTCTACTATCTCTTTCTCTCTCTCTCTCACACTCCAAGAAACACACAAGAAAATGTCAATCAATTATTACGCAAGAGACACTCTCTCGTTGCACCACAACGACACCGTTTCATCACAAAGAGAGTCTTTGTTCGAGAAATCACTAACACCAAGCGACGTAGGCAAACTAAACCGTCTAGTCATACCCAAACAACACGCCGAGAAATACTTCCCTCTCAACAACAACAACAATAACGGCGTTGATGACGTGGCAACGACGACGGAGAAAGGGATGGTTCTAAGCTTCGAAGACGAATCAGGAAAGTGTTGGAAATTCAGATACTCTTATTGGAATAGTAGTCAAAGCTACGTGTTGACCAAAGGATGGAGTAGATACGTTAAAGACAAGCATCTTGACGCGGGAGATATTGTTTTCTTTCAACGACACCGTTTTGATCTTTATAGGTTGTTTATTGGATGGAGGAGACGTGGCGAATGTATCCCTTCCTCTTGTTCCTCCTCCGTCGTGTCGCAAGAGGCTAGGGTTAATACGACGGCGTATTGGAGTGGTTTGACTAGGCCTTATAATGGTCAACACGTGTCAACGAGTTCTTATGCTAACCCTTTGATTCACCAAGAGTATGGTAATTATTTTCTCGATTATTATAACTTTCATAGAGTTTTTTTCTCTTATATATTGCCTGCCTTCGATTAAAATACAGATTAGTTTTTGATGGTCCAAAATTTTGTGACAAATTTTTTGGTTGCGTGTAATATAATAACAACCTGAGATAACATTTCATGTTTTTCCTTAGTAAAAATGTCTTTTTAATTATGGACAAGAAAAAAAAACCCGACAATTTGTATGTCGTAAACAAATTCGTTACACGCGCGCGTGACCCAAACCGTCCAATCCACTTAGACTAACGTGCTCTTTATTTCTTCTTTTTTATTTCGATTTTTAAAAAATAATTACAACTAAAAGACGCGCACGTGTCGTTGTTTTGGAAAATTGTAGGCGCCGTCGTCGCTGAGACACCGACGGTGGTTACGGGAAGTTCAAGAACGGTGAGGCTATTCGGTGTTAACCTAGAATGTCACGGTGACGTCGTCGAGCCACCACCGTGTCCCGACGGCTATAATGGCCAACAACTTTACTATTACTCATCAACTCCTCATCTCATGGTAAATAAAATACATATATTTTGATTGATTTTACTATGTGCTACTACTATATGATTAAATAGGGGGATAGTATTTAAACTGTTGCCGTGGCTGTTTCTCGAGACGAGACAGAGAAAATTAGTATTTTAAAATTAGACCTAATAAAAGAGATTTTGTTTAATTGGAGAGTATTAATTAATAATAATATAAAAATAGGAATCAGGGAGAATATTAATACACTTGTCAAAAGCACATGGCCAATTTGTTTGATAATTGTAGGCTTTATAGACTAGCATGATTTTCCCCTTAAGTAGTCTACTTTTTTTTTAATTAAGTTTAATTAATTAATCTTATGCGTCAAGTAGCTAATGTAGTTTTTACTATTCTTATTTGTTTGGCACCGTCATGTTTTTTGTCGATTCAATTGACTTTAATTTATTTGTTAAAACTGACTATAGTTTGAAGATGTAGTTTAAAGCTTATGATATAATTTATTTTACTAGCAGATAAAAAAGGGAAAAGTAAAAGTGTTATTATATGGATAGTTTAAACATGATTCTCTTGCAACTTTATGTAATAAAATATACTTATAATTAAAAAATATTGGTATGTGAAACAGAATATTTCATTTGCTGGGGAAACGATGGAGCAGGTAGGAGATGGACGAAGTTAAAATGATGATATCCATAAAAAGAAGTGATAACTTTTTTAGATTTTGACTTTAGAACATTGGCCCATACTTGGCCCAATAGTCATAGATATCTATCAGTATAACTTCTTTATGTATTTACTATTTAACTAATTTCAAATCAATAATAAAAAATAGAATATTTTTTCCACATTTGGGGATGAGAAAAGAAGAAGTTAATAGTAGTTTTAATATTGTAAAAAAAAATAAAAAAATAAATAGTAGTTTTAATAGTTGATGCATGGATTAAACTTCAATGAATGCTTGCACAAAAGTCATTTTACCTACACTCACCTTATTATACATATAACTATACAAGTACAAGATAATATATATATCATGTATATATTGAAATTGAATCAATGATAATAATGAAAGATGAATTGATAATTGGTGAGATTCATGGGAGGAGATTAATAATAAGAAGAAAAAGTAGTGTGGACCTAACAAATGATGTAAAGAAAAGAGCATAGCATGTGTGTAGAATGTATGTTGTGTTACATCTCTCTTTTTTTTCTCTATGGTCCAAAGCAAAACGTATGGACCATTTTTTTTAATATCCTATGTTACTCTTTTTTGGATTCTCTATTGTTCTTTTGGGTATTGCAAGCAAAGTGTAGAAGGAATATGAACCATTTATGTAAAAAAAGTGGTTACACAATTGCAAATATAAATGCAAAATTGAGACTTTTGGTTCTTTTAGATCAAAGAAATGTGTCATCTCTCTCTGGGCTGGGCTTTAGAAAGTGTAAAGCAAATTATCATGTGCTACTTGTGATGTATTGATACACCACTTGTATCAGTATAAAAGTTGGGTTAACTTATTTAAAATAATTAATCAACTATTTTGCTTTGTATGTGGGCTACTCCTTACTATTATTGGTCAAATATGGTTGGAGTAGAAAAACCAACTCAAATTCATTTACCCTCCTTTATTATATAACAATAAAATTAATGTTTTATTTAGATAAAAAATTGAATCTAACGGCGTTGATTATTTTATTAGAACAGAATTCATAAAACTGATGTATATAAAGCTTTTTTATAATTTTCAGAATAACAAAATAACATTTTTATATTGGGAAATTAATACCATGTGATTTGAGCCTTTACATTTTTAACTAAAAAAATACATTAAAACAAATTGAAATCACTTAAAATCACTTAAAACCCATCACTTAATTTTTTTCCCAATAACAATGGATTTTAAGATACTTTTTCAAATCACTCTTTCAATAATACTGGATTTTATAAGATATTTTAAAATTCATGTTTAATAAACTCAAATCACTTAAAATCATTGATTGAATAACCCCGTAGATGGAACATGAAATGAAACTTCTTTAATTACTTTACGTTGATTAATTATGTGGGATGCATCTATTAATTTTTTTTGTCTGTCACGTGTACGAATTGATGACGAGATCCATTAATAATTTAATTACAAAATTGATTGCGTTACCGAAACATATATATTTATTAATATGCCTTTTCTCTGTCAAAACAAGATCTCATAATTCACAATATTGACGTATCTCTTCTTTAGAAAAAGAAAAATGAGAGAAAGAAATTGAATCATAAGCGACGACATGGATGATCATCAAAAACTCCTCTCTTTATCTTCATCTCATTTCTTTTCAACAATCTTGAAGAGCAAGAAACGTATATTTCTAGGTTTCTCTCTTCTCATTACTTTCCTAATATTCTCCGTCGTCTTCGTTGATATTGCTGGATTCGAGCCTCGTCTCTATCTTGGTTTCTTATCATCATCATCACGAAACCCAACGAAGGAAGGAAGAAACGACGACGTATGCGACTATTCATATGGAGAATGGGTTCGTACACGACAACGTGACGTGTACGAAACGTCTTATGGAGAAGAGTGTCGGTTTCTAGATCCAGGTTTTCGCTGTCTTGATAATGGAAGAAAAGATTCTGGTTTTCGTCAATGGCGATGGAAACCACATGGCTGCGATCTTCCACGGTGAGTAAGTAGTTCTTAGTTATGTAATTTTTGCTTGTACCTCAAGGTAACGGTCTCGATCAAACCAACACATTTAGGGCTTAATTAATTTTGCTAAAACAACCTTCATTTTTTTTTGTTAAAGGTTGAAACTTTAAACCTTTGGTTATGAATCTCGCGCCAATCAAGTTCAATTTTTTGTTCACTTTATTAGTTAAACTATGTTGACTTTTTATTCGGTGTGAAACGTTTATAGATTCAACGCAAGTGATTTTCTAGAGAGGAGTCGGAACGGGAGGATAGTGTTCGTCGGAGATTCGATAGGAAGGAATCAATGGGAATCTCTTCTGTGTATGCTTTCACAAGCTGTCACTAACAAATCTGAGATATATGAAGTAAATGGTAACCCTATAACCAAGCATAAGGGTTTCCTTTCAATGCGATTCCCGGAGCAAAACCTAACCGTTGAATATCACAGAACACCTTTTCTTGTCGTGGTTGGTCGACCACCTAAGAACTCGCCGGACAATGTTAAAACGACGGTTAGGGTCGATGAGTTTAACTGGCAGTCGAAAAACTGGGTCGGGTCTGATGTTTTGGTGTTTAACACAGGACATTGGTGGAATGAAGATAAAACCATTAACTCGTAATGTCTTTATGTTGAGTTAACCAAGACAAAGGAGATTGATGAGTATACTTACCGGTTTTTCGATTGTTATTGCAGGGGTTGCTATCTTCAGGAGGGAGGTATATTGAACAAGACTATGGGAGTAATGGAAGGATTTAGGAAGTCTTTGAAGACATGGAAGTCATGGGTTTTAGAGAAACTAGATCCCGAGAGTAGTTATGTCTTCTTCAGAAGCTTCTCTCCTGTACACTACAGGTATGTTTCAGAACACACAAAGAGGATAAATCAGATAGAAAGCTTTAGAACTTTGACCATGTTTGAGCTTTTTTGGGTCTTATAGGAATGGGACTTGGAACTTGGGTGGTTTGTGTGATGCAGAGACAGAGCCAGAGACTGATATGAAGAAGATGGAACCTGACCCTATCCACAACAATTATATCTATCAAGTAATCCAAGAAATGAGATATGAACATAGTAAGGTTAAATTTTTGAACATTACATATTTGACTGAGCTCAGGAAAGATGCTCATCCTTCACGGTATCGAGAACCGGGAACTCCTGAAGATGCTCCTCAGGATTGCAGTCACTGGTGTTTACCCGGTGTACCTGATACGTGGAATGAGATTCTCTACGCACAGCTATTGGCAATGAATTACCGAACAAAATGAAAAAGAGGTATGAAGTATATGTCGCTTCCTTTCTAGTCATACAATATTTCCCTCGATGCCTTCTTGAGGTTCGGTTTCATTTGTTTGCAGTTCCTTGATTTTTTCAAGCTGTCTCAATAGGTTCAACCTTTCGGACCCGTATGTGGAAGGAATCTGTATGAAGACGATAATATCAAAACTGGTTCAAAGAGAAGGTTTTAATCTCTGTATATATAGAACGTGCGCGTACCAGGCCTGGAACATATCTCTGGATTGCAGCCAGCATAGCTGCGTGACCAACCGCTGTAACCTGTTCATAATAGCTTAATCATTATATAGTCCCATACTAAAAAACGGAGCTGTGTTTAACACTGCATAGCTTAGCTCTAGTTTTTGTACAAAGAAACTAACTAAAGATATAGTTTGGACTCTGGAGTATGTAGACAAAAGTGTCTAACATGATTGTAATAGCAGAAAAGAGCTCTGTAAGGTTATTGTTTGACTTACAGGAAGAAGCATTAGAATACCGATGGGAATAACTGATGCCAAATCTGTCATAGTTCTACGCAGAGCTTTCTTTTCTTTTTCTGTTAATTCATCACCAATCAGAGACCTTCGAACTAGCTTTACAGCAGCTGCTGAATCAATGGCAAGAAGCTGAGTACCTTGCCACACAACCTGTAAACAGAGAAAAATTAACAAAGCTAACAGAGGCAAAGACAATGACTCAACGACACAAAAGCAATGGCTTTAGTTTTTAAAGGAGATATTGATACCGTGGTGGATTCTCTTAGCTTGTGAAGAGTTTTCTCAATAATGTTTTCCGTCTTTGGAATCTGAACCAACTGAAAGCCTTTCGTGCTACTGATTAATTGAGAAGGATATCCAGAGATCCTTTCCTGCAGCATTTGAAAAAACACTTTGAAGCTTGTCTGGTGACACAATAAAAGCAAGACCCAACATTTTGTTTTACTTTTAAGGCCTGAATGGTCATCCTCAACCATGTTGATTACTAACCTCCTCATCTACTGGCTGATCAGTGCTTCTTTTGACCCGCATTTCCAGTTCGATCAGTTCATTCCTTAGAGTTTCAAATCGATTGATCTCATTTGTTTTTGAGTCCATGCTAAGTAAGTTTCCACTGGATTCCCCAATATATACCACTCCCTGCATCTACTAAATGCATCATCTCCTTATTCAGTGAAAATTAAAAAGTAGTATATACTAAGTAATTGTCTGAACACACACACACAGTACTATGCGGAGAGTCATCAGAAGATTTCAGGATACTACATATACAAATCTTACTGGCAGTTTACTTGAGATAAAGTTACAAAATAGAGCTTACCGAAAACTCC
Organism: Cochlearia excelsa; assembly: GCA_963556525.1. NCBI lineage: Eukaryota > Viridiplantae > Streptophyta > Magnoliopsida > Brassicales > Brassicaceae > Cochlearia > Cochlearia excelsa. The sequence continues at coordinate 34,839,578 of OY748330.1, forward strand.
GGATCAGGCTTCCTCTTTGGAGGCCTTGCAAAGAATCCCCAGAATCCACTACTCATACTAATGCAAAGACAAACAGCATATACATCATTATTACCAGTAAAGAGTCACGCTTCTATGGTTCAAACTATAAACGTGAAGAGTGATAATACTAAGCATTGTATGGCATACCTTTTGCCTTTAGCTTCAAAACCAATTGCATTTCTTGTATCTTTCCCTTTAAGACACTGTTTCTGCACCTCATAGGATTCTTGCGAATCATTTTTGTCACCTACCTGAGTTAATAATATGATCTATTAGTTTACCACGCAGGTAAAACACACTTTGTAATTAATTTTTGATGCTACATCGCGTAAAGAGGGATACAATTGGTTTGCTTAGGTCCATCTAGCAACCTTAGCAGACAGAAATACCAATACAAAAATGACAATAAAAGAGAAAAACCTGTTGCAGGGAAGCTGTTTTGGCTCTGAAAGTTGCCTCCAGATATTCAGCCTCTTTTTTAAGCCTCCGTATTTTTTCGAGGTCAGAGCAAGCGGCCTTTATTTGTTCCTTTCCAGACGCTGAGTTTGATACATACAACTCTTGTAGCAGGCTTTCCAGTCTCACAAGGGCTTCATCTACACTTTCTAGAGCCTGAGGAATATCCATTGTTATATTGTATTTCGTATGACAATAAATCATAAATATAAATCAGATCCAAGTAGTGTTCGGAGTTTAGCATTACTTCCTCCCCATAAATCAATTCATAGAAAACCAACCTTGTCAAATGAGTTCGACTCTCTAAGAGTTGATGACACGTTCCTGTCAAAAAACCCAATTTTTGTTTAAGACAGCCCACAAATTTTGAATGTGACAGATACAAAGTTCATGAAGATGACAGTCAAGGATGCTTTTCACAAAATATATTGCAACTATTGCAGAATAGTAAATATCCAAGACATATGCTTTGGATTTCGCTTGAATGAGATTGAGATGTATTCTCAAGTATTAGTGCAATCTAACAATCCGGCATGAAAGTGATATCCCATATATGCAAGCATGGTTATAGATCAGACAGAGGGGGTTCTGTGGTCTTACTTTGATATCGCCAGTTCTTCCTTGCACCGAAACACAATCTTGTGGCTAAATATTACGAAAGAAGATCAGCAAAATAGCTAATACTTGTTTATTATCCATATATTGAGTAGACAATATTGTCAAATACCCCTTGGATAAGAATTTTGCTGCCTTGACATTAGAAGGATTCTCTGGCCATTTACTATGTTTAATAAAGTTCTGAATCCAATAAGAGCAAACATCCAACACTTGAGGAATAATTTCATAATTTGGTGGTCTTTCTGGTTTGCTCTTATGCCCATGTGCTTCTTTTGGAGTCTGTGCACCAGTATTGTTTGGATAGAAAGTAATCCATTCTAGTTCCTCGCAAACAACCTACACAACATAATTCTATGATAAGACATGAAATTAGTTGGAGGAAGTATCCGACGATTTATGCTTACCTCTACATACAGTTGATATGAACTGATGGCTGAAAGTTGAGGATAGTACAGGACGCTGCCCCCAATTAGATGCCTGAATTTTAAAAAGTTGATGAGTATAAGTCAAGAGTGTGATAAGCAGACACAAACAACAAAATTTAGCAAGAATGGAAAACGGCTGAAACAGTGACAGTCACCGAACAAGGTCTTCCAAAGGATTCTCCAGAGAATCAAAACCATTTGCAGCTAAAAAGGTTTGCGTGCTCCTGCCTAAGGCAATGAAGAATCCAAAAATTGCTAAATCCTTCTCCAAAACCTGCAAGGCACCGACATATCCCATTTAGCTCGCGAAGATATATATATACACGTATATGGCAATAAATCTTACAGCTCAAAAAAACTGAGACAAAACCGAATCAACAGACTCTGTTAACTAAAATCTTCCAATATATTTTTGTCTCTACAAGCGTCTTTTTGTTTACATCTTTTTGCAGGTTCCCTTAAATTTATAATCAGTTTGTGCCACTTTCTCGTGTTTCAAATGATACTAATCTAGTCAATCTACAATGTTCCTGATATTCCAACATTAAAAAACAACTTAGATGAAAACTGCAAAGGAAGCTTAAAAGCTGCTTGGGTGTGTCCTTTCAAGGCATCTAACACTTACCTCTATACTTTCGGATGTTGTTAACCTTGACCATATTTTCTCACGATCTATAGCCCGCTGCAGTTGTTTCTGTATAAGATCAACCCAGAAAACAACTTCATCGGTAGCAAAGTCACCTTTTGCTCTGCCCAATGATGCACGAGGACCAAAATGAGTAAGAAATTCTCTCTGCAGGCCCATGCTTTTGATTGAATGATAGGCTTGAGTGAGTGGAACGAAGTCTACAACTTTTTCCATCAATCTTCCAGTTGTATCTGGAATTGAAGAAAAGAAGAGCGTGCAGGAAAATTTTGCTGGACCAAGTTTCATGGTTGCTGCAATGCAGTTGAGCACAAGCATGAGAAGTGACACCTCAATCTCATTCCTTAAAGCTGAGGACTTTCCTTTTACATAGCTGGAATGAACCATAAAAAACCGTCATTTCATCAAAACCCCACAGTCAAACTAGTGTATCATAGTGCTTACTGACAAGAGGTGAGATTTAGGCACAGTTAAACACAAAACAGAGTTTTGAAAGAGAAAACATACACAGAAGTGGCAGCAAGAAATCGTTGATCCTCCTCAATATAATTCACAAAAGATGTCACGACAGAAGGAATTTGCTCAGACCAAAACCACTCATAGGCCTCACGATGTTTGGTAGATAGATTATCCCGCATCATACTCTCAAGGGGAGCAGCTTGGCGCAATAAGCTGTACAATGCCAAAATTTAAACATAAGCTGTAAACAACAAAAGGTTAAGTGCTAGATAGCAAAAACAACTTGGGTTCACATGAATGCAAGATTCAATAAGTAACTCACGCAGTACCTCCTCTGAACGAAAACGTTAACATCTCCATCTCTGTTGTTTCCTCTCGATGAAATCTCATTAACCGCTTGTAGTAAAGAGAACAAAGAGGCCTGTAAAGTCATGAATGTAAGATGAATTTGATCATACTGAAGTCAAAACCTTAACAAGAAACACCAAACCATGTAAACACCATCATCGTAAGAAAACAAGACCTGATAAGAAAGAGTCTTAACCCACGAATTTTTATTAGCACCAAGCCAAGTAGATGGAACCCATGAGAATCTCGAAGGAGCAATCTTGTCTATAACCGCCAATTCGATAGTTCTCGCAGCATCGTGCAAAGAGTGTACAAGTCCATCACAGAGGCTCCCATACTTTATTAACCCTAAATCACTACTAAATTTTGACTTTGGACTTCCATTAACAACCAGTCCTCCATCTTCAGGAGATGCCATGAGAAAAGGCTGCACAAGCCTCCGTGATATCTTCTTGTCATGACCATATCTAACTAAGAATTGGCTCCTAGGGTTTCTCCAGCAATTCGATAAACAATCCAACCTTATAGTTTTTTTGCAGGATACAAAAGTTATAACTGAGATCTGAGACAGACATGGATTCGAAGAGGAGCTACAAAACGGGGAATATTAATGGTTTAAGCAATAATTTAAGCTGAATAAACAAATTTGAAGCAAGATCATCTTCGTAAGCAAGCGAAACAAATCTGAACCAAAGCTGTTTATGAGAGAGTTTGTTACCTTGACGATAGAAGAGCAGGTCGCTGTAGCTTAACAGCCATCTACATGAAAAGCGTTGAACTATATTTCGCGATTTTGTTGGGTTCTGAGAAAACGGAGAAGATTGACGAGAATCGAAGAAGAAGAAGAAGAAGAAGAAAGGGGAGGTGACGGTGACGTGGCACAAGGGAGGCTATTTATCCGTAGACCAACAAAAAAGGAGGAGAGGAAGATCACACAGCATATTCTCCTTTACAGAACTTCGTGAAGATCCACTAATATAACGCCACGTCAGATATTTCTCTGTTTTTCCCGCAGCGTTATCGTTCCCCATGATCACAAACAATCTTTAATAAACTTAAATTTAATTATTATTATAGGCACATAAACTTTATATAATATATATTTATCGACAGGCAAATAAGTTGATTAATTTCTGCAAAATCCATTTATAAAATAAGATTTTCTTCAAAATAATCCGTTCATTTAACCTTTACAAAAAAAGATTAATACAACACAGGGCAGGATGAGTAATTACACAAACTGACATTAACACATATAATAAGAATGATGATTAAGATTAGGTCCGTTTAAAAGAGCGACGCCGGAGAGAAGGATGAGGATGATGAACAAGACGACGGAGACATCGTATGTTGTGTCGGGTTCTTCTCTTGTTTACTCTTTTGTGAAACCTCTGCATTGATCAGTGTCTTTGTAAAGAAAAGTTATTATGGGCTTAAGATTCTGGTCAAACGCCTAATTTCTGCTCTCGGATAATATTTATCTTCAAGAAGCCCATGGGTTTGACGTAGTTAGCCTGATAAGGGTAAAATCGTATTTTCAAGTGGACTCTCTTTGGCTTATATACCTTCGCGGATAAACATTACGCTTTCAAGGTATAGCCGTCTTTTTCTAGGGTTTTCTTTTAGTTTCTCTGTAACGTATTAATATATATTTAGGATTATTTGTTATGAAAAGAAAACGGCCAAGGATGATGATTCAATTAGATGTGCTAATGAAGATTTCTTCTTCATTATGAGCTTAAAAACTTAATTTGGCGATTATTAATCTGACTTCGCCGTCATCTTCCGTTTTTTTTGTTCTTTTTTTATTTGAATTTTTTTTGGAGGAATTGTTTATGAATGATGATTTTTAATTAGATGTGTGAATGGTTTCATTATGAGCTCAAAAAAACTTTATTTGGCAATTAGTCTGACATTTTCATTTCCTCCAGTTACGGTTTAGTATTTTGTTAATCGTTACAAGAACTATTGAGTTCTGGACATTGTTGTTCCGTACTTTGTTTTTGTTTACGAAAAATAAATAAACAGCCTATAGAATGTTATATTTTTTTCAAAAAGGTCATATGATACAAATAAGGCAAACTAATTCTTTGAACAAGAATCAATCTTGATGTTAATAATATATGATTTTCTACATTAAAATCGACTTAATCAAATAGAAAAACACCAAGAAGTCCCAATAATGTGTATCTAAAACCAAGAAAATTGTATTTGTTACAAAATTAAACCAATGATGTTCTACAATATGGACTGTGTCACTAAGCAAGAAATGAATTCATGAACAAGTGTGCATACGGATCCTCTTTAAACTCATTCGAAAACTTGATAAAAAAATATTCAATTTGAACATTTTCGTTTTTTATGAAAATAAAAACAAAATAAGAATTCGAACAAGTACAGAATAAGAATTCCAAACAAAACCTGGTTATAAATGGAAAATAAAGTGCATTTAAAACTCATTAAAAGGAAAATAAAAAGTGTTGATGGCGTGAATCCATTTCATATCTTACACATCTTCATTATCCACCGTTGGATTTGAAGTCGACAATCTAACGGCTAAAATCCAAAGCCCGCTAATAAAAATTACCGTTGTGAATTATCTTTAATGGCTCCTCCTCTTCCTTATTATTTCTCCTTCCCATAAAAAATAATCATTCTTCTCATATTTCTTCCAGATTCTCTACAGAGAAAAAAACTCAAACAAAAAAAAAACTCAAGAAAATAGTTTTTTTTAAAAGCAACGATCATGGCAACGAGACGAGTTATTCCTCAACATGTTAAAGGTTAATTCCACAAATCAATCTTCTATTTTTTTTTTAAAACCCTATGTTTATCATAATTCAAGATTTTTCCCCTTTTGAATCAGAGTTTTTTGAATTCTGGGGTTCGTTTGATTTAGATAATGATTTGTGATTGTCTGCAAATTCAAAAAGAAAAATCGGAGATTGATTCAGATTTCACTATATCTTGATGATTAATAATGTTTTGTGAACGAAACAGGCGATCGTGTCGACGTGGCGGCAAAGAACCGTCGCGTTCTCGGCGACATCGGAAACTTAGGTTCTCTCGCCGGAGTCGAACAAGAAAAGATTATTAATCGCCCTTTTACTCGTCACTTCCGTGCCCAATTGCTTAACAACGCACAAGTTAACAAAAAGGTTTAGTTTTTAATCTTATTTCATTATCTTCTATGACTCAAAATCTTGTCTTTTAAGTGTGTGTAATTAACATCAAATCAATGTCTTTTAAGGTTGTTTTGCCCAAGAAACAAGAACTTCAAAAGAAACCAAGAACTAACAAGACACAGCCATTGAAACCTGTAGAAGTGATCGAGATTAGTCCTGATACTAACGAAGTTTCAAAGGATAACTATCATAACAAGAAAGTTACTTACTCTTCGGTTCTCGATGCTCGAAGCAAGGTAAGTTTCTATTTTGATTTTGTGAATCAAGAAAGTGGTAGATTTTGTTGTCTGATTCGTTTATGCACTTGATTAGGCCGCTTCTAAAACGCTTGATATCGATTCTGTGGACAAAGACAATGACCTTGCTGCTGTGGAATATGTTGAGGATATGTACACTTTCTACAAAGAAGTTGAGGTATACTTATGCTCATATGCTTATTAATAACAAGTTTTTTTTTGTTGAATTCATGACAGTTTTTGTTGTTTGCAGAATGAGAGCAAACCTAAGATGTATATGCAAACACAACCCGAGATTAACGAGAAGATGAGATCAATACTTATAGATTGGCTTGTGGAAGTTCACATCAAGTTTGATCTATCCCCTGAGACTTTATACCTAACTATCAACCTTATCGATCGTTTCTTGACTTCGAAGACTATACCTAAAAAAGAGCTACAACTTCTAGGTGTTAGTGCTTTGCTCATAGCTTCGAAATACGAAGAGATATGGCCTCCTCAGGTCAATGATTTGGCTTATGTGACAGACAAGTCTTACAACAACAAACAGATTCTTGTCATGGAGAAAACCATCTTGGGATGCCTTGAATGGTACTTGACTGTTCCTACACAGTATGTGTTCCTTGTGAGATTCATTAAAGCTTCAAATCCTGACACGGAGACAGAGAACATGGTTCACTTCTTAGCTGAGTTGGGTATGATGCATTACGACACTTTGCTCTTTAGTTATTCGATGTTGGCCGCATCTGCTGTCTACACCGCAAGATGCTTCTTGAACAAGTCTCCCTCTTGGACTGATACTCTCAAGTTTCACACAGGCTACTCTGAATATCAGCTCATGTTAGTGTCTTTGTTTTACTCTTTTTTTCTCAAACCATCTATATACTTCATCTTCATGGTTACTGATTTGTATGTTTATGTATGTGTGAATTTTAGGGATTGCTCAAAGGTTTTAGCTTTCATACACTCAAAAGCTGGAGTGAGTAAGCTGCGTGCAGTGATCAAGAAGTACTCGAAACCCGAAAGATGTTCTGTTGCTTTGGTTACACCAGCAAAGTCTCTCTTGTCTTCTGCTACTTGAAGAAGAAGAAGTCATGAAAGTAGTGCATTGTGACAAAAACTCTGCATTTGTTAGATCTCTCTGATCTCTTTTGTGTGTAAAGGTTTTCTTTTTTTCTTGTTGAGAAATAATGTTTTCCTCTATGAATTCAAAAGTATTGATGAATGAATTAGTCTCTTCTATATCAGAATCGATTTTGGTCATTTCATTGTTATTTTTAATATATGGGGTCAAAACTCAAGTTAAACTGATAATTCTGATGATTTCTGCTATTACTTGAAAACTTTTTTTTCCCTGAACCCTGACAAAAAAACGACACCGTATCAGTTAAATACAATCTCTGAGGGTAATTACGTCAATTATCATAGGCGTAAGCCCTAAAAAGTAGTATAAATAAGATTTATAGTGCCGTAGAATTGTTTCGTCTACGAGCTTCCAGAGAGAGAAGAAGGTCATCGAAATAAGCACAGGCGTTTCGTCTCTTATCATCAATTGCGTGAACATGGTAAGCCCTTTCTCTTCAACATTCTCTCCTGTTTCGTAGAATTGTAATGAAAGTGTCTCTGTTCTGTGTGAATCGAATAGTCTTATTTTTGTGCGATTTGAATCTCTGTTGTCTGATCCATGGTAGTGTAGTGATGGTATGTGTTTATTAGACCTGTGAATTGATTTGTTTCATAACAATTGTGTTCTCTCTCTCTCTGTGTATATAGTCGAAGAAAAAGACCAGAGAGCCCAAGATAGAGAATGTCACACTTGGACCAGCTGTTCGTGAAGGAGAGCAAGTTTTTGGCGTTGCCCACATCTTTGCATCATTCAATGACACTTTCATTGTATGTTTTTCTCTCTGATTCTTTTGTGTATATAACCTTTTGTAAACTACCTTTATGAAGTTTCTGTGGTTTGGGTTTTGTAGCATGTGACTGATCTGTCTGGAGGAGAAACTCTTGTTCGTATCACTGGTATGTTTCTTACTAGTTCATGTTATACTTGAATTAGTCTTTTATGTAGATACAAATCTCATGTTTATGCTGCTTCTTGAATGCTAAAATACGCATTTTTTGCAGGTGGGATGAAGGTGAAAGCTGACCGTGACGAGTCCTCTCCTTATGCTGCTATGCTTGCAGCTCAAGATGTTGCTCAACGATGCAAGGTCAGAAATGATTTAATTGTGTTAATGCCACTGTGTATGATATTGTATGTTCATCTTTGTACTAATTAACTCTTAATGGTGTATGTGGTAGGAGCTTGGAATCACAGCCATTCACGTTAAGCTCCGTGCCACTGGAGGAAACAAAACCAAGACTCCAGGTCCTGGTGCTCAGTCTGCTCTTAGAGCCCTTGCTCGTTCAGGCATGAAGATTGGTCGTATTGGTAATACACACGAAGACCGAGAATCTTGCAACTCTTTTGTTATTGTTTTGTGATTGTTTTTTGCTAAGAAATCTTGTCTTGAAATGTGTTTTGCAGAGGATGTGACTCCGATCCCTACGGACAGTACACGCCGAAAGGGTGGAAGGAGAGGAAGAAGACTCTGATTCTCCCGATTTCGAGAGAGACTTGTCATCATCGTTGTTCAATTGCGTGCTCTTGATAATTTTCATGTGTACACTTTGAAGTTCGTTTTTGAACATCTCCAGTTTTTATCTATCGTTTTTCCTTTGAAAACATTATTAAGATGTGTTGTTCTTTGACATTGTTATAACTTTGGTATTTGGAGTTGAGAAAAATTTGTCATTTACTTGTGCTATGTTACTATTGTCATATTTTGCCTCTGTTTTTGTAGTAGTTTAATCGAATGCAACAAGCTTTGTTATCCTATATTAATGATTATTTGCAGCTCTATAAGATTTAGAAAACGAAAGCTTGTATAAGTTCTTTTATGTCCTAATATCTTTTGGCTTCTGTCACGTTATAAAATCAAAATTCTCGATGGAAAGAGGTTTATTGGCATGTTTAGCTGTCTTGACAATGCCTTAGGTTATAACTTAAAAAGTAATAAAAGTTTATATTTGAGTTAATTAATTATTATTTCGTTATCTTTATATTGAGGGTGTTTGGTCTAGTGGTATGATTCTCGCTTCGGGTGCGAGAGGTCCCGAGTTCGATTCTCGGAACACCCCTATTTCATTTTATTCTTTTTTGTTTAACGTTAAAAATAAAATTGGGCCGAAACCTAATTGGGCCGTGATAGACCGTCGTTAATTTATTCAGAACCTTGTTGGTTTTTTGTTTGGTTAAATTTCTTCTTTCTCCTCTAGCTTTAGAATTGTCGAGAGTGTTCTCTTAGCAGAGAAAAGCCCTAATCTCCATCTCTCTTTTCCCGTCGTCGTCTCCGATTTCAGCAAAGTATGAGTCGATCAGGTCAGCCTCCGGATCTCAAGAAGTAAGCTTCTCTTCTCCACTTGCTTCCTTTTTTAATTTCATCTAGCTTCCCCCCTCTTCTTCTTCTTCTTCTTTCTCGTGTTTTTGATTTGGTTCTTCGTTGTTTTGATTTTTGTTTCGTATGATGCAAGGTACATGGACAAGAAACTCCAAAGTAAGTTCCATCTCTTCTTCCGCGTTTTCCTCTATTTTATAGGGTTTTGGTTCATCTAATCTCGTACTGAATCGAAAGCTGAGCTTAATATTTGATATCTGGACCATCTGTTGCTATATGTATGCCTTATAAGTTCACATAAATCGTTGTTTTCTTCTTCAGGACTCTGTGATTTTTGTGTAGGGCTTGAAGTTGTGTACGCTGCTATATAATCTTGTTTCCTTTGTTTTGTGATTCGAAGACTATTGTCATGCTTCCTCTTAGTGTTTGCTTGTATATACATATAAATAGATTCATTATCAAGTTAACATTGTAAAACTGCTAATATCTTTATCATTCATACTTCATATTAGCACAGTCTCATTACAATTTGGTTAGGGTTGCAGATGTTTTATGTGGTCTTTCTGTTTTGTTTCTTGTTCCGCTGCTTTCGTTTAGAACTTTACTAGGATTTGTTTGTTATCTTCAATCTTGTAACTTGGTGATGGTCAAGAGAAGTTACTGTGTTTATCTTTTTGTTTTGGATTGATGTAGTTAAGCTTAATGCCAATCGAATGGTTGTTGGAACTCTCCGTGGGTTTGACCAGTTCATGAATCTTGTTGTGGACAACACTGTCGAAGTCAATGGTAACGACAAAACTGATATTGGGATGGTGGTATGTGTCTCTCTCTTTCGCTTATGCTATTCTATGTAGCCAACATTATCTCTTTAGTTTAATATTCATATGATTTGTTTAGTTATTCCGCTTTTCTTGGATCAATGCCAGGTGATAAGAGGAAACAGCATTGTCACTGTTGAAGCTCTTGAACCCGTTGGAAGATCTTAGCTTTTTATTCATTACTTTGCACCGCCGGTAATCGTTTTTCTGTACTAAAGACTTGGATTACTTTTTGTATGGGAACATAACTAAGTACACTATCCGCACTAGTCGATCTTTAAGAAGTTTGAATTAATGATGATTTCCTCTGTTATTACTCGTGTCGTGTCCACATTCAGACATTCTGCTTATATTCTGTTATTACCAAGTTCATGCTCAATAAATAGTCTCTCCAGGTTTTATAATCCTTGTTATTACAAATAGTGAAGGGATTTTGTAAGCATTGCCACAACTTTACAAGAGAGATATCATAGCATACATGGGAAAAGGCTAATTTTTGGTTGGTCCCTAACTTGCATAAAGCAAAAAATGGCTTTTTGTTGCTCTGGGGATATGAGTTTTGGGTAAGTGAGCTACAACGGCAATTTCTCTTGCTTTAATACATTTATTATTAACCTCTTTTTTCTATTATGCGGACATAATTATCCCGTTTGGCTCCTCTGTTTATTAAATTATATTAAGATATTTAATGAATATGAAGAACCGAGTAAAAGGGGACAAAACCTATAAGTGAAAGTGGAAGAAATGAATAAAGGCATGTGCCCACACGAAGTATTGTTTGTTAAGACAAATGAGAATGAAATGATACGTTTCTGATAAAAACATGTTACTCATAACAGAATGTTCGCCACGTTGGTCTTTATTGGCACACGTGGGGGATTTAATTTCTTAGTTTTATTTTCTTTTTCTTGGATTTAAACCATGTCTCCATATACTTGATTGTTAGAAAGTAGGTATTTTGTGTATTTTTTTATAAATTCTAGTATTCTACACTTGTTTTTTGCAAGTCCCTTACACTTTGTTTTGTTTTGAAAACATAATACCTAAAATAATTTGATGTATAAAGTTGTAAACACAACTAATCCAAAAAGAACATTCACCAACTTCACTATTCGTTGCTTTTCCTTTTCCTTTTGTTCTTTTCTCTCTTTTAGTTTTGGGGAAGAGGTAAAAAAGTTTTAGAGATGGCTTCTTTCTAACGGTAACAATGTATTTTTTTTATGATAACATAAATTATTTTGCAAGTAACTAAGAGATTTCACGTTTTGATGCAAGAAGCTGTTCAGTATACTTAACCATGCTATTTGATCACTTAATCATTTACCCCAAAAAAACAAGTCTAATACAAATAACGTAATTGTTATAAGAGCATTGGTTGGTTACCAAAAACAAGAGAGATTAGTCTTATTATAGACAATCTTTATACTAATTCTTCTCAACCGAATCTAACGGTAATTTTTTTCTTTCTCCTTTTTGATTTGACCAAGTAAATGTCTATTGTAAAAGGATTAAATAATAATTGAAATTGAGGTGATTAGTAAATTTGAATACTAGTTTCACATGGAAACAAAAGTAATTAACTTCTGCTTAATAACACACAAGCGCAAGGTTCCTCTCCATAAAGAGACAGAAATTAAAAAAGGTCACAACAAAAATATACTAATAAAAAGACAGCTCGACATTCATCTTCCTCGTTAATACTTCATCTTCTCTCACCTACCTCCACCATCTCTCTCTCTCTCTCTCTCTCTCTCTCTCTCTCTCCTCTGTGTAGAATACAAAGAAGAAAGAAAGAAAGAAAGTTTGTAACTTTGTAAGTGATAATTACAAACCACCAAACCAAACACAAAAAACCCTTTCTTCGATTCAACTCTACGCTTCGCTTAGTACCCAAAAAAAAAGTACTAATCTTTTCAGCTTCCTAATTAATTTACCCATTTAAAGATTGTTTCTTTATAGCCTTTGATTTTGACCATCTCCACACTGTTCTTTCCCATCACTTCAAGATTTGATTTTTTAGGATTATCCTTAACTCTAGAGAGAGAGAGAGATAAGAGAGAGATGGCTAAAGTACTAAAACCTACCCAATCATGTCACTTCCCTTCACCTTCAAGCTCTTCTTCTTCTACATCACGTGGAAGCAATGATGTTAACAGAGACCCACATTCTCTTTTTAACATCTATCAAGAAGAAGAGGAAGAAGAAGAAGAAGAGAGAAGCGAGAAAGAGAGAGAAAGATTCGAACTTTCCTCAGCTTTAGAGATTCTTGTATCAACAATCAGAAAGTCTGTGATTGGTGGGTGTGTTGGTGAAGAAGATCTTTCTTCAATGGAGATTGGTGTTCCTACAGATGTTAGACATGTAGCTCATGTAACCTTTGATCGTTTCCATGGCTTCTTAGGCTTGCCTGTTGAGTTTGAACCTGAAGTCCCTAGACGTGCTCCTAGTGCTAGGTATCACTAGTTCTTGAAATTGTCAAGAAAATCTTGAAATTGAATGTTATATTGCTAATGAAACTGTCTTGTTTTCGACGATTTTTGGGGTGAAATGTACTTATGAATGTGTAAAAATTTGCAGTGCAACAGTGTTTGGAGTGTCAACAGAGTCAATGCAGCTATCTTATGATAATAGAGGGAATATTGTGCCTACAATACTCTTGATGATGCAGAGTCACTTGTACAATAGAGGCGGTTTGCGAGTAAGTGTGTTAAATGTGTATATTGCTTATTAGGACACAATTTGTAAGTAAAGTATCCAACATTTTGTTATGCTAATATCAATATAGGTAGAAGGAGTTTTCAGGATTAATGGTGAGAATGGTCAGGAAGAGTACATAAGAGAAGAGTTGAATAAAGGTGTTATACCCGATAATATCGATGTTCATTGCTTAGCAAGTCTCATTAAGGTTTAAAAACACAAATATAATCTTGAATCTTTCATTGTCTCTTTCTCTCTGTGATGTTTGTTTAAGACTTGTTGTGTGTTTTTGCTCCTTAGGCTTGGTTTAGGGAACTTCCGAGCGGTGTGTTGGATTCGCTTTCACCAGAGCAAGTAATGGAGGCTGAAAGCGAAGAAGAGTGTGTGGAGCTTGTGAAGCTTCTTCCTTCAACAGAAGCTTCTTTGTTAGATTGGTCTATCAATCTAATGGCAGATGTTGTTGAGATGGAACAACTTAACAAGATGAATGCTCGTAACATCGCTATGGTTTTCGCACCTAACATGACTCAGGTTTGTTTTTCGACTAATTTGAAAGATATGCTTTGTTGGAAAAATGGTATCAACCAATTATGTGAATTTTCTTTATTTGTAGATGTTGGATCCATTGACGGCGCTTATGTATGTTGTGCAAGTCATGAACTTTCTCAAGACACTCATCGAAAAGACGCTTAAAGAACGAAAAGAAAGTAGAAATAAGGTTGTAACAGACTCAAATCCGGGTCCTCGGGGTCATAATGGTGATCAGAGCAGTAGCAGACAGCTGTTACATCTCATGAAAGCTAACAAGGAAGAAGCTTTAGATAGCTTTGAGACTGAAATGAAAGACAAAGAAGAGTCTTCACAAGAAGAGGAAGAAGAAGAACATAGAGAACTTGTTGGTGCAAAGTCTTCTCAGGTTAAAAGTTGCCACTATAACAATGGTGGTTTAGGACAGAAACAGAATGGTTGGGAGAAACAGAGGAAGAAGACAACAATGTCGAATGCGAGTAGTATTGTTGGACGTGTGAATTACAGGGTTGAACTATTCGAAGCTTGGAGATGATATTTGATTTCTTGATCCAACTTTTGGATTTTCTTGATTCTGTTTTTATGGGGGTTGCTTGTGTATAAATAAATTATATGTTTCTGCTTATAATGTCAAAAGATAAGTTTCTACAAGTTGACTTTAGAGTTATCATATCTTATGTATTTAGAATCACACACAACATAAAAAAAAAAATTACAATCTATGTCTTTACAACTTATTAAAAGGAAAAGAGAAACAATACAAAGGCTAGTATTATTATTTCTTAGTCAATGAAACGACAAGAGAGACAGTCGTTTTGTCATTGCAGCTCACGTGCTTAGTCACATGATGTGCATACCTATCAAACAAAGTATCAACAATGTCTTCACCAAAATGAGATACAAGCATTGGTTCAGTAACTGCTTTTATATGTCGTCAAAAAAAAAAAAAAAAAAAAAAAAAAGTAACTGCTTTTATACAATTAGCTTCATTGTATCCTTCTCCATATTCACCAATTTCTTCTTCTTCTTCTTTGTCGCGGTTACTAAGGCCAAGATCGAAATCATATGTCTCCAAGTCATTGATTTCAAAAGAACCTTCGTTTAGTATCACTTCTTTAAGTTCTTGTTCGTTAGGATCATAAAATGGCATGTTAAATGAATCCAACTTTGATTCACTTACTAGTCCCTATACATATGTTTTAAAAGTATCAATAAATATCATATACTATAATACTAATTGTTATGGTCTTTCTTTAAAATGTTTGAAAATATGTGATTTTTGAATACCTCAAAGACAAGGTCATGGAGAGAATTTGATAGCAATGTCCAAAAGTGACAACAATCTCTATACAAAGGATCGTTAAGTATGTGTCTACCAATTAAAGTGATAACCATGCGACCATTAGAGACCATTTCTTCAGAACGTAACCTTAGAAACATCGCGAAATCTCTTTGGAATTGATTCAAATATGCCTTGTACACACTTTTTGGACTTGAACTTGTTATGTACACACTCCCTTTATTCTCAAGCTTTTCAGGAACCTACGTGAATATTAAATCATTCAAAAACGTTATATCTATATAAACAAATATTTTGTAACAAAATGTTTATATTTTATATAATTACCTTAGAGAGAAAATGGAGAGCGTAAGAGGAATGTATAAAATGGAGGCTATAACGAGAGAAGAGCCTAGAGTAAAATGAACCAGGAACTCCATAGACGAAACAAGATGTTTTGTTTGTGATCATAAGCTCTTTGTTGAAGAAAGGTACGAACTTGAATGTTGTGTTGAAATCATTTTCGGGTAGATCATTAAGACAACAATCTATTTCTGGTAAGTTTTGGTTCATTTCTTGACATAACATATTGATTGTGTTTATGATCTTAGAGATTGCTAAAAATGTGTTTTGTCCTGAGGAACAACCTAGTTCAGCTACTTTTATGTAGCTAGGAAAGTTTAGGTTTATCATCATTTCTTGTGTGTTTTTAACCAAGACTTGTTGGGCCATTGATAAAACCCTTCTCTAAAATCAAAAGAAAAAAATATTAATTACTTATCAAATAATATTTATTTATTTTTGTTAAAAGAAAGAGAAGAAACCTGAAGAAGAGAATTAGCAGAGTAACTATTGGCTCCATCTCCACCACTCATACGTAAAGCTTTTACAAACGCGTATTCATTATCATTCTTATCATCATTAGTATTGCTACAAAGCCACGATACATATATTAGCATATATTACATATATAAATAACCTACCTAGAAGAAAAATTCCTTAGAATACCATCAAAATAAGAGAAATTTCTTAGAATACCATCAAAATAAGTTTTTGTTTTGAAAAATACCATTACAAATTTTTTTATAAGATAAATACCATTAAAATGTTTTTTATAACAAAAATACCATCAAAAGTAGTAGTTTAAAAAAATACCACAAATACAAAAACGAGTTTTAACACTTTTAAATTTAAATTTTTTTTCATTTTGGTTCGCTATATAGTGTTAATGGTATAGTTTTGAAGGGATAGGGTATAGTTTTTTGAAGGTTTTGGGTGTAATTTTGAAAATTTAAGATTTTTGGTATTTATGAGAAAAAACTTTTTAATGGTATTTGTAAAACTTTCAAAAATCTGTGTTAATTATGTTAAAAAAACTTTTTTTAGCGGCATTCATAAGAATTGCCTTTAAAATAATTAAGATTAAGTCAAAATAAAATGTATGTGTGTGTGTGAGGAAATGATGAAGTTTAAAGAAAAACCTCATGGAAGGAATGTTGTTGATGAATCTTGAACCCATTTTTGATCGTACTTAATAATGATAATTAAGATTCAAAAATAGTGATTAGAGGATGTTTAGTGTATTGAAGATGCATCGCATTCACTTCAATTTATAGAGAGATTGAACTTACACAACATTATATTTATTTATTTTTCTTAAAAAAAACACCAATAGTGTACTATAAGTTACAAAGTCGTTGCGCTTCAAAATAAATAATATGGCACTAGCATATACTTAATAAGAGATCCAAAAACGAAGTTTATAGAATATTCATTCTGAAATTATGCTATGTTAATATTGACTATTGGTTAATTAAGCTTGGTTTATTATCGAGATCTATATTTCTGTAAATTTGTAAGGTGAATTATCTATGGATGTGATTTGTGAGCTTGATAGATTCATATTTGTTTGCGTATGTGAGTGTTATATCTTCCCCATTTTTCGGACTTATCTAACCTATTTTAAGAAATTTTATAGACTCAACAACTATAAATTAGTGCCAAAATATTGGATTACGTAAATGTTCTTACTTATTATAGATTGTTGCAGAATATATAGAGTTTTATGATGGTTGGTACTTGGTAATTTTTTGGGTCGTTTACGGTGTATATATATATGTAGTGAGTGACGTTTAGTTTTAACTTTCCAAATAAACTTAATTGAGAATTAATACATAGTTTAATTAATATATACGTGAGTAAAGTTTTATGTGATTAATTAATTTGAGACTTAGGCGTGGTGAGTGTTGTTAATTCTTTTAATACATACTTATTAAGGAATTTCTGTACGATGACGATTTCAATTTTTTGTCTCTGCTGATGATGACGATTTCATTTTTTGTATTTTATTTAATCAAACCGTGTAAAATTAACTACGATGATAATTGAATTAATTGGCAAAAAATTAAGTCTTTGTTAATTATAAGATTGACCATCTTTATAATACTCGAATCTTCTGACCGAAAAACGAATATTGATGGTAATAATGCATGTATGGTCTTACAATATATGTATATGTGTATGTTTATTATATTTTTTTCTGCTGCAAACTAATTTAAGCCGATCAATATAACGTCACGTTTTTCTCAAGAGGAATTCAGCAAATTAAGAATTATCATTTTTAATACGTTCAAGTTTTCTAGTACAAGTTTTTTGTTGTTGTTAAACTAAAAAGAAGAGGGAGCGGAAAATTCACAGTTTAATATATAACTAGGATTTAACCCGTGGTGACCACGGGTTTATGTTTTTTATAAATAATTTTATATATATACAGTTAATTTAGAAGTTTGTAATATTTTTTTTGATTTTGTAAAATAAATAAAAATATTCAGAATTTCTAAAGAGTATTTTGTTCTTTTATTGTTTATGCAAATAAATATAGAGAAATTCACAAAACTACACCATTTCAATCATTCCTTCACAAAACTACACCTAATTCAATATTTTCACAAATTTACACCCTTTCAAAATTTTAAAAGCTTGATTTACCCTTTTAAAAATTACCAAAATTAAAATATTTTCATTTGTGTTCGCTAATTAATGTTTAGAAATAGTATTAAGGGGTATGATTGTGTGGATAGGGTTTATTTGAATTTAATTTTGAGTGTTTATGTGTAGTTTTGTGAAATATTTTTGAAATTGTGTAGTTTTGTGAAATGTAATTCAAATGGTGTAGTTTTGTGATTCTCCCATAAATATATAATGAGAATTATATTTTATATAGCAAAATCTTAATATAATTTGTAAGTGTGTTTATTCCAAACTATTATAAACTATAAAAATTAGGGATGGACAAAACTTCCGGATCCGAAATACCGAACCCAAACCAAACCGAAATCCCCAAATCAATACCGATTCTAAAAACAAATAACTCGAATGTATAGGGAAATTTACTACCATAATACCCGAAATCGAATTTGAACCGAACTCAATTTTGTAGAACTAAACTAAACTACTCTAACTACCCAAAAATTATTTAAAATAATAATAGTTATAATTATATTTGAAGTACATAATTGGAACCAAACCGAAATTAAAGAACCGAAACCGTTCCAAAAATAAATAACCTGAACGAATTGAGAAATTTACTACCTGAAAACCCGAAGCCAAAACAAATTTCTAGATTTGAACCCGAATTACCCGAAATTTGTTTATGATAAAGTTTAATCATTATTTTCAAACTTCTTGTCATTTATCTAGAATTTTTCTAGAAACTGAACTCGTTAATAAATTATTGTTATGCTAGTGTTAATTGATTTAAACAAACTTTATCTATGTTCAATATAGATGTTTATTAACATCTAAAATATTAATATAAATAGAAAATTATAATATGGACAATGATTATATATAAAAACTAAACTATATACTTTTTAAAAAATATTTATATTCTGAAATTTTTTATAGACCTCCAGTAAGAAAAATAAAAAGATTATATCAAAAATATCATAAATATGAAATTAGTGGTTGATTTTATGTTAAAATCGGTTTTATTGTTTTTGTTGATATTTAAGTCAATTTTAAAAAGTATATATATAGAATGAGATATGTTTGTGTGTAAGTTTCACATAACTCTTTAAGTGAGTTTAAAACCAATGACATAGTATGTAGTTAAGTGAGTTTTTTTGGAAAAGTTCAAAAAAGTACTTCAAAAATAATAATATATATATTTTTATTATATATTTCGTATAGCAAAAATTTAATATAATTTATAAGTTGATTATACCAATAATTTATTATTTATTATATTTAGGATTCGAAAATACCCGAATTCAAAATACAAACCGAATCAAAATACACAAATCATATTATGCGATTTACCCAAATTTATTTAAAATTATAATTATTTTGATTATATATATAAATAATTGTTGTAAACATATTCTAAATATGTAATATAAGATTTTAATTTTAGTAGAATTGCAATTTCTTCTTTTTTGTTTATAATCGAACCGGAAATCAAACTCGTTAACAAACTATTTTGTTTTTTATTGTTTGATATTTTTAACAAAAAAATTTTTCAAATCGTTTTTAAATTCTTAATAATATTAATTAAACCTGTTTGTTTTGATTTAAATAAAATTTTAATGGTAGTTTTTTATAAAAAAAACTATTGTAATAATGTATTTATGTGAATTACATATGATTATTTTGTTTTTCAAATATTTTTTACATAATTTCTTTAATATTTTTTATTTATTTTTGGAGAGAATTATAATATGGGAGAATTATAAAACTACACCATTTGAATTACATTTCACAAAACTACACCATTTCAAAATTACTTCACAAAACTACACCTAAACACTCAAAATTAAATCCAAATAAACCCTACCCAAACAATCATACCCCCTTAATATTATACCCTAAACACTAATTAGCGAACCCAAATGAAAAGATTTTAATTTTGGTGATTTTTAAAAGGGTAAATCAAGCTTTTAAAATTTTGAAAGGGTGTAAACTTGTGAATATATTGAATTAGGTGTAGTTTTGTGAAGGGAGGGTTGAAAGGGTGTAGTTTTGTGAATTTCTCTTATAATATTTCCTTATTTGATTTTTTGTAATTAAATGTTCAAAAATATTTCCTTTTATGTCCAATGGCATAATGTGTAATTTAGTGTGATTTTTTGGAAAATTTCAAATTAGTACTTCAAAAATACTAATATAGATTATATGGTTTTATTTTGTTTTCTGTAGCGATATTGAGTGATTAAAGATTCGGTTTAGTTCGGTTCAAAGATAAAGTAGAACCGTTCGGTTAAACTAAGAATTCGATTTTGGTTCGATTTATGTTTTTCAAAGTGTGTTTGTTTTCTTCAAGCTTTGTCTCTATGTTTTTGGGCCCAAACATAAAAAACAGATTTCGAACAAAAGGCCCAATAAGAGCCCATTACCTAAAATCGACGCATCTTTAAATGTCAAAACAATTTCGCTGACGTAACAAAACTCCCAAAAATAAACTAAAAAATTATTACACCACCGATGAAATGGTATCGTACCTTCGTCGCCGTCGTTAGCCGGAGAATCATCTAAGTTTCATAATTGCTAAGGCGTACGGCGGAGATTTCGAGACCCAGGATCGGAGCTGATGAGAATCAGTGTCGTATCGCAGATGCAACGAGGCTTCTCTATGGATTCGTCTTCACTGTTTCCTCCTCTGCAACTTCCATCTCGTATGTATGCATCTCATCTCTTTATGTTAAAGAACCTTTTGTTTCCGATTTTCAATTAATAAATCATCATAAGGCTGCAGATTTGGGATACCATAAAAAAAGCTTGTAAAATTAGGGTTCCTTGATGTGTAGTGATGGGTTTTTTCATGTAGGGAGACTCACTTATGGTATATGATACCTGATGAAGTGAAAAGTCCATCACTTTTGAAACACTACTCTCAGATTCTATCACCAAGTGAGAAAGATAAAGTTCTTATGATGCGAGGCGATGAGCTTAAGAAGAATGCTTTGCTTGCTCGCACCTTGGTTCGAACCACCATTGCTAGATGTATGCTAGTTCTTCTATGTTTTCCCTTTTATCATTACCACTTAACAGATGTAGAATATGTAATTGTAATTCTTCTATTACTACTAGATCAGGCAGATAATACGATTGATGCTCGATCATTGGTGTTCAAGAAGAATATGTATGGGAAGCCTGAGGTTAGATAGTTGTTTGGTAGTAGACTAGAGTCATATAGACTGGGGACTTAGCCAAAAAAAAATGATTTGTTCTTATCGTTTGAATTCGTTATAGGTAGATTGGCAGAACTGTGAGAACGGGAATAGACCGCCTTTGCATTTCAACATCTCCCACACAGATTCATTAATTGCCTGTGGGGTGACACTACATGTTCCTGTAAGTCTTCTCTCTAATCTCTATAAGCACTGTGTCAAATGGTTTATTGCTTGTAAGTTTGATACGACTATTAGGTTGGGATTGATCGTTAAGTATGTGTCTACCAATTAAAGTGATAACCATGCGACCATTAGAGACCATTTCTTCAGAACGTAACCTTAGAAACATCGCGAAATCTCTTTGGAATTGATTCAAATATGCCTTGTACACACTTTTTGGACTTGAACTTGTTATGTACACACTCCCTTTATTCTCAAGCTTTTCAGGAACCTACGTGAATATTAAATCATTCAAAAACGTTATATCTATATAAACAAATATTTTGTAACAAAATGTTTATATTTTATATAATTACCTTAGAGAGAAAATGGAGAGCGTAAGAGGAATGTATAAAATGGAGGCTATAACGAGAGAAGAGCCTAGAGTAAAATGAACCAGGAACTCCATAGACGAAACAAGATGTTTTGTTTGTGATCATAAGCTCTTTGTTGAAGAAAGGTACGAACTTGAATGTTGTGTTGAAATCATTTTCGGGTAGATCATTAAGACAACAATCTATTTCTGGTAAGTTTTGGTTCATTTCTTGACATAACATATTGATTGTGTTTATGATCTTAGAGATTGCTAAAAATGTGTTTTGTCCTGAGGAACAACCTAGTTCAGCTACTTTTATGTAGCTAGGAAAGTTTAGGTTTATCATCATTTCTTGTGTGTTTTTAACCAAGACTTGTTGGGCCATTGATAAAACCCTTCTCTAAAATCAAAAGAAAAAAATATTAATTACTTATCAAATAATATTTATTTATTTTTGTTAAAAGAAAGAGAAGAAACCTGAAGAAGAGAATTAGCAGAGTAACTATTGGCTCCATCTCCACCACTCATACGTAAAGCTTTTACAAACGCGTATTCATTATCATTCTTATCATCATTAGTATTGCTACAAAGCCACGATACATATATTAGCATATATTACATATATAAATAACCTACCTAGAAGAAAAATTCCTTAGAATACCATCAAAATAAGAGAAATTCCTTAGAATACCATCAAAATAAGTTTTTGTTTTGAAAAATACCATTACAAATTTTTTTATAAGATAAATACCATTAAAATGTTTTTTATAACAAAAATACCATCAAAAAGTAGTAGTTTAAAAAAATACCACAAATACAAAAACGAGTTTTAACACTTTTAAATTTAATTTTTTTTTCATTTTGGTTCGCTATATAATGTTTATGGTATAGTTTTGAAGGGATAGGGTATAGTTTTTTGAAGGTTTTGGGTGTAATTTTGAAAATTTAAGATTTTTGGTATTTATGAGAAAAAACTTTTTAATGGTATTTGTAAAACTTTCAAAAATTTGTGTTAATTATGTTAAAAAAACTTTTTTTAGCGGCATTCATAAGAATTGCCTTTAAAATAATTAAGATTAAGTCAAAATAAAATGTATGTGTGTGTGTGAGGAAATGATGAAGTTTAAAGAAAAACCTCAAGGAAGGAATGTTGTTGATGAATCTTGAACCCATTTTTGATCGTACTTAATAATGATAATTAAGATTCAAAAATAGTTATTAGAGGATGTTTTGTGTATTGAAGATGCATCGTATTCACTTCAATTTATAGAGAGATTGAACTTACACAACATTATATTTATTTATTTTTCTTACAAAAAACACTAATAGTGTACTATAAGTTACAAAGTCGTTGCGCTTCAAAATAAATAATATGGCACTAGCATATACTTAATAAGAGATCCAAAAACGAAGTTTATAGAATATTCATTCTGAAATTATGCTATGTTAATATTGACTATTGGTTAATTAAGCTTGGTTTATTATCGAGATCTATATTTCTGTAAATTTGTAAGGTGAATTATCTATGGATGTGATTTGTGAGCTTGATATATTCATATTTGTTTGCGTATGTGAGTGTTATATCTCTCTATATATTCCCATTTTTCGGACTTATCTAACCTATTTTAAGAAATTTTATAGACTCAACAACTATAAATTAGTGCCAAAATATTGGATTACGTAAATGTTCTTACTTATTATAGATTGTTGCAGAATATATAGAGTTTTATGATGGTTGGTACTTGGTAATTTTTTGAGTCGTTTACGGTGTATATATATATATCTATATATTATTTTTGAAGTACTATTTTGTATTTTTCCAAAAAACTTACTTAATTACAAATTATGCCATTGAGCACAAAAGGAAATCTTTTTGAACATTTAATTACGAAAAATCAAAAAAGGAAATATTACAATCCTCTCCAAAAATAAATAAAAAATATTAAGGAAATTATGTAAAAATAATTTGAAAAAAAAAAATATGTAATTCACATAAATACATTATTACATAGTTTTTTATAAAAACTATCATTAAATTTTTATTTATATCAAAATACCATTAGAGAAAGTTTTTTTTTAAACCGTTACATTATTTTTAACAAAAAAACACACAAATTAAAAACAAGTTTGATTAAAATTATTAAGAATTTAAAAACGAGTTGAAACAATTTTTTGTTAAAAATATCAAACAATAAAAAAACAAAATAGTTTGTTAACGGGTTCGATTTCCGGTTCGATTATAAACAAAAAAAAAGAAATTGCAATTCTACTAAAATTCAAATCTTATATTACATATTTAGAATATGTTTACAAGAATTATTTATATATATATAATCAAAATAATTATAATTTTAAATAAATTTGGGTAAATCGCATAATATGATTTGTGTATTTTGATTAGGTATCGGTTTGTATTTTGAATCCGGGTATTTTCGAATCCTAAATATAATAAATAATAAATTATTGGTCTAATCAACTTACAAATTATATTAAGATTTTGTTATATACGAAATATATAATAAAAATATCTATATTATTATTTTTGAAGTACTTTTTTGAACTTTTCCAAAAAAACTCATTTAACTACATACTATGTCATTGGTTTTAAACAAGATGAAAAAATTTCATTAATTGTAAAACCGTAATTTAGTTAAATCCAAACAAAATACTTAAGATTAATCATATTCTTATCTTGGACAACAATAGGATTAAGAGTTATGTTAAACTTACACACAAACATATCTCATTCTATATATATATTTTTTAAAACTAACTTAAATATCAACAAAAACAATAAAACCGATTTTCAACAAAAAAACCAACCACTAATTTAATATTTATGATAGTTTTGATATAATCTTTTTGATTTTTCTTACGGAGGTCTATAAAACTTTTCAGAATATAAATATTTTTTAAAAAGTATATAGTTTAGTTTTATATATAATCATTGTCCATATTATAAGTTTCTATTTATATTAATATTTTAGATGTTAATAAACATCTATATTGAACATAGATAAAGTTTGTTTAAATCAATTAACACTAGCATAACAATTATTTATTAACGGGTTCGGTTTCTGAAAAAATTCTAGATAAATCACAAGAAGTTTTAAAATAATGATTAAACTTTATCATAAACAAATTTCGGGTAATTCGGGTTCAAATCTAGAAATTTGTTTTGGCTCCGGGTTTTCAGGTAGTAAATTTCTCTATTTGTTCGAGTTATTTATTTTTGGAACGGTTTCGGTTCTTTAATTTCGGTTTGATTCCAATTATGTACTTTAAATATAATTATAATTATTATTATTTTAAATAATTTTTGGGTAGTTAAAGTAGTATAGTTTAGTTCTAAAAATTTGAGTTCGGTTCGGATTCGATTTCGGGTATTATGGTAGTAAATTTCCCTATACATTCGAGTTATTTGTTTTTAGGATCGGTATTGATTTGGGATTTCGGTTTGGTTTGGGTTCGGTATTTCGGATTCGGAAGTTTTGTTCATCCCTAAATATAATAAAATAAATTTTTATAGTTTGGAATAAACCAACTTACAAATTATATTAAGATTTTGCTATATAAAATCAAATTCTCATTATATATTTATTTGCTTAAACAATAAAAAAACAAAATACTCTTTAGAAATTCTGAATAATTTTATTTATTTTACAAAAACAGAAAAAATATTACAAACTTCTAAATTAATTGTATATATATAAAACTATTTGTAAAAAACATAAACCCGTGGTGTACCACGGGTTAAATTCTAGTATATATATATATATATAGTGAGTGACGTTTAGTTTTAACTTTCCAAATAAACTTAATTGAGAATTAATACATAGTTTATTTAATATATACGTGAGTAAAGTTTTATGTGATTAATTAATTTGAGACTTAGGCGTTGCGAGTGTTGTTACTTCTTTTAATACATACTTATTAAGGAATTTCTGTACGATGACGATTTCATTTTTTTGTCTCTGCATGTGCTGATGACGACGATTTCATTTTTTGTATTTTATTTAATCAAACCGTGTAAAATTAACTACGATAATAATTGAATTAATTGGCAAAAAATTAAGTCTTTGTTAATTATAAGATTGACCATCTTTATAATACTCGAATCTTCTGACCGAAAAACGAATATTGATGGTAATAATGCATGTATGGTCTTACAATATATGTATATTGTATGTTTATTTTATTTTTAATTTTGGTGAAAATATATGTGTATGTTTATTGTTTAACACCATATGAAACAAGACGAAAGTCCCATTTATATTTTTTCTGCTGCAAACTAATTTAAGCCGATCAATATAACGTCACGTTTTTCTCAAGAGGAATTCAGCAAATTAAGCATTATCATTTTTAATACGTTCACGTTTACTCGTACAAGTTTTTTGTTGTTGTTAAACTAAAAAGAAGAGGGAGCGGAAAATTCACAGTTTAATATATAATTATATGGTTTTATTTTGTTTTCTGTAGCGATATTGAGTGATTAAAGATTCGGTTTAGTTCGGTTCAAAGATAAAGTAGAACCGTTCGGTTAAACTAAAATTCGATTTTGGTTCGATTTATGTTTTTCAAAGTGTGTTTGTTTTCTTCAAGCTTTGTCTCTATGTTTTTGGGCCCAAACATAAAAAACAGATTTCGAACAAAAGGCCCAATAAGAGCCCATTACCTAAAATCGACGCATCTTTAAATGTCAAAACAATTTCGCTGACGTAACAAAACTCCCAAAAATAAACTAAAAAATTATTACACCACCGATGAAATGGTATCGTACCTTCGTCGCCGTCGTTAGCCGGAGAATCATCTAAGTTTCATAATTGCTAAGGCGTACGGCGGAGATTTCGAGACCCAGGATCGGAGCTGATGAGAATCAGTGTCGTATCGCAGATGCAACGAGGCTTCTCTATGGATTCGTCTTCACTGTTTCCTCCTCTGCAACTTCCATCTCGTATGTATGCATCTCATCTCTTTATGTTAAAGAACCTTTTGTTTCCGATTTTCAATTAATAAATCATCATAAGGCTGCAGATTTGGGATACCATAAAAAAAGCTTGTAAAATTAGGGTTCCTTGATGTGTAGTGATGGGTTTTTTCATGTAGGGAGACTCACTTATGGTATATGATACCTGATGAAGTGAAAAGTCCATCACTTTTGAAACACTACTCTCAGATTCTATCACCAAGTGAGAAAGATAAAGTTCTTATGATGCGAGGCGATGAGCTTAAGAAGAATGCTTTGCTTGCTCGCACCTTGGTTCGAACCACCATTGCTAGATGTATGCTAGTTCTTCTATGTTTTCCCTTTTATCATTACCACTTAACAGATGTAGAATATGTAATTGTAATTCTTCTATTACTACTAGATCAGGCAGATAATACGATTGATGCTCGATCATTGGTGTTCAAGAAGAATATGTATGGGAAGCCTGAGGTTAGATAGTTGTTTGGTAGTAGACTAGAGTCATATAGACTGGGGACTTAGCCAAAAAAATGATTTTTTCTTATCGTTTTGAATTCGTTATAGGTAGATTGGCAGAACTGTGAGAACGGGAATAAACCGCCTTTGCATTTCAACATCTCCCACACAGATTCATTAATTGCCTGTGGGGTGACACTACATGTTCCTGTAAGTCTTCTCTCTAATCTCTATAAGCACTGTGTCAAATGGTTTATTGCTTGTAAGTTTGATACGACTATTAGGTTGGGATTGATGTTGAAGACAAGGAAAGGAAGATAAAACATGACGTATTAGCATTTGCAGAAAGATTTTACTCTACTGAGGAAGTGGAGTTTTTGTCAACTATATCGGACTTGGAAGTTCAGAGAAAGGAATTCATTAAGTTATGGACTCTTAAGGTGGTTTCTTAGAACAAGATATGTAATATACTTAGAATCTGAACATTATTACTTCTCAGAAAAGTTTATAGTGGTGTGTTGATTCTATATCCAGGAAGCATTCGTGAAAGCATTAGGTAAAGGCTTCTCTGCTTCACCTTTTAATACCTTCTCAATTCAGTACAAGGCCGGAACAGAAGGAGGCTACAATCTTTGCGAGGTTTGTTTATACAACATAAATTAGTAATAGAGATGTAACTTGTAAGGATGGTTTTCTCTAGACAACAGTAACGACTATCTTTGATTCGCTGAAGGAGACAAAGAAACGCAACGGAGAATGGAAGTTTGCCCTCTTGGAGTTGGCTGGTTCTCATTACGCAGCGATATGCATCGAAGATGATCAAGGTATATACAAGCCCCATCAAGTTGTGACATAGTTTTCTTGACATTGAAGATTCAATTTATTAAATGGACATCTTTTTGGACTTCTTGCAGGAGCTCCTATGAGGGTTATTGTCAGAAAAACCATACCCTTCGTTGAAGATGAACTTATATGTGAAAGCAAACTTGTGTAGGGTTCAAGCTTCAGATTTCTCAAAGTATTTTGTTTTTGAATACATCTCTCTGATAAATGCATTGCTTAGAAACACACTAATCATTTACACTGTGATGAAACTACTCTACAAAGAGTCAGACCAGCAAAAGCTTTATAATCTGTTCCTCTTTTAACACATTGACTGTGAAGAGAGAAGCCTATCTTAAAAGGCCCAAAATATATGGGCCTGGCCCAAAATATATGGGCCTGGCCCAAACTAATTGTCTAATGAATGGAATAGATTTATTCGGGTAACCAAACAAGTTATAACCTGATAGACAATTTCTTTCTCAATTACTTTCTCCATCAGCAAATCGTTGCCGCCGTCAATAAACCAGCTCCAGATTTATTTCTTCTTCTTCTTCTACTCAATCTCTCTCTCTCCGCCGCCGTAGGTGGGAGGAAGCTCCTGCAGAAGGTAATCACCGGAGCGGCTTCCGACCGTCGGATTTAACTGATTACGACCACAGATTCTGGTAAGAAAATCGGATTTAACACCGTTCCTCGCTCGATGTTTTTGAATGTTAGTAGGTTCTTTTTGCTTGAATTTCTTAAGATCGAATAAATCATCTTTGTTGTTGTTCATAAGTTGGAGGAAATAAACTGATAGAAGCTGAAAAACCCGATGTTTATTCCTGTATTTTGCAGCTCCGTCATGGCTGCTCGGAAAAGAGTCTCTGCTATGAAGCTAATCACATACTCTGATGAGCTTGTGGATGCACAACCATACTATGCTTCTTCTAATTGTCTCCCTGTGAAGGCCTTGAACCGTGAGCCAGCTGGTCATTCCTTCCATTATGCTGCTCTTAAGCTCTATGGTTGTGTAGAGGAACCCACAGAGGATAAAGATAGTGCTGATAAGAAAGCCGGAGACGAAAAAGAAAAGGAGTATGTTCCTTCTTTCAGCTCTTATGCCAACAAAGGTAAGAAGAAGTCCGGTACTCAGCAACAGGACCACTACGCTCTGTTGGGTCTGAGCAATTTAAGGTATCTTGCAACGGAAGATCAGATCAGGAAAAGCTACCGTGAAGCTGCGTTGAAGCATCATCCCGATAAGCTCGCTACTCTACTTCTTGCTGAGGAGACGGAAGAAGCCAAGGAGGCCAAGAAAGATGAGATTGAGTCTCACTTCAAGGCGATTCATGAGGCTTACGAGGTGTTGATGGATCCAACGAGGAGAAGAATTTTCGATTCTACTGATGAGTTTGATGATGAGGTCCCTACGGATTGCTTGCCTCAAGACTTTTATAAGGTGTTTGGACCGGCTTTTAAGAGGAATGCTAGGTGGTCAGTGAATCAGCGTATACCGGATTTGGGAGATGAGAACACGAAGCTTAAAGAGGTCGATAAATTCTACAACTTTTGGTATGCTTTCAAGAGCTGGAGAGAATTTCCTGATGAAGAGGAGCATGATCTTGAACAAGCCGATTCTCGTGATGAACGGAGGTGGATGGAGAAGGAGAATGCAAAAAAGACTGTGAAGGCTAGAAAGGAGGAACATGCTCGGATCAGGACACTTGTTGACAATGCATATAAAAAAGACCCAAGAATTGTGAAAAGAAAAGAGGAAGAGAGAGCTGAGAAGCAACAGAAAAAAGACGCAAAGCTTCTAGCCAAGAAGAAGCAAGAAGAGGAAGCCGCTTTTGCTGCTGAAGAAGAGAAAAGGCGAAAAGAAGAAGAAGAAAAGCGAGCAGCAGAGTCTGCACAACAACAAAAGAAAACTAAGGAAAAGGAAAAGAAGCTCTTACGCAAAGAAAGGAGTCGCCTCAGAACTCTCTCAGCTCCCATTGTGGAGCAGGGTCTGCTTGACATCTCGGCAGAGGATATAGAGAATCTATGCATGTCTCTGAACACCGAGCAGTTGCAGAGTCTATGCGATAACATGGGGAACAAAGAAGGACTAGAATTGGCAAAGGTGATCAAGGATGGGTGCAGCAGTAGTAGAAACGACGAAGCCAACACTAAAGAGAAAGAAAGTGTGAAAGCCAACGGTAGCACAGAAGCCAACACTACAAGCCGAGTTTCTGTGTTAGATAGCAGTCAGAAGAAACAACCATGGAGCAAGGAAGAGATTGATATGCTGAGAAAAGGAATAATAAAATATCCAAAGGGGACATCTCGGAGATGGGAAGTTATATCAGAGTACATTGGTACAGCAAGATCCGTAGAAGAGATTCTGAAAGCAACTAAAACAGTTCTTCTCCAAAAACCAGATTCCGCTAAAGCGTTCGATTCTTTCCTGGAGAAGAGGAAGCCCAGTGCTTCAATCGCGTCTCCTCTCTCCACAAGAGAAGAGCTCGGAGAATCTCTACCTACAGCGACCACAACAAAGGCAAAACCCGTTAAAGAGACAGTGGCCGAGAAAAGCTCGAGCAGCCAAAGCTCAGACAACAATGGTGAAGCAAGTGGAAGTTCAGATACGGATAGCTGGTCGACTGTGCAAGAAAGAGCATTGGTTCAAGCTTTGAAGACATTCCCTAAAGAGACAAGCCAGAGATGGGAGAGAGTTGCTGCTGCTGTTCCTGGGAAGACGATGATTCAATGCAAGAAGAAGTTTGCAGAGCTTAAAGAAATCATCAGAAACAAGAAAACTAAAGCCTGAAAGGTAATCATCTTTTCAAAGCCCCTCATGAGAATTTTGGGTTATAATCTTCTTGGGGGCTCTCTTGTTACTTGGAAGAGAAGAAGAGCCTTGAGACTCTTTTTTATTATTTTTACTGATTCATTTGCTTCTTATGCATCCATATACATTGAGCCACTATTATCTAATCTTATGTATTGTTTCAATAATCTGGATTTATTTACACAATGAATCAAACAAAACGAAAACTGAAAGTAGAATGGTCTGAATCGGAAATGCTTTAAAGAGAAATCAATCATATGACAGTAAATCGAAATCAAACAAGAGTTTTGTATCCAAGTCCTTAAATCTTCTCTCAACTATAACAAACCGTAAGTCCTCAAAAGAAGTAAAGTAGCAAGAAAATACAGAAAAGATCAAATTTGCAATGTGGTTCATTTTTGTTTACAAGGACCAAACAGGAGGCATATTACTCCATGTGCAAGAAGAACCTACCTCAACGCCTCGCGGTGGTGCTTCACCTGATGATGACCCAACAACGGTCACGCAACTGTTTCCTATGTCGTCACCACCGAGAAGAAGAGCAAGCGCATCGCTCATGCTGTTTGTGTCTCTAACAATCCCAAAACAACCTTGGTCAACCCAGCTCGACGCAAGTAGTACATCAGGTCGGGTTATATCAACTCTCTTTGGTTCCCAGACCTGATCAAACTCTTCTGTCTTTACAACGTTCCCTGCAAAAAAGCTTCATATTTGAAAAATGGACTCCAACAAGACACAACTTAAGAATCAATATGGAGATTAACTTGATTAGATTAGACTAGATGCAATCAGCTAAGTAACTCTAATCGTCCCACCTGATGAAACTGCACCTGCACTAAGTTGCGTAGGGACTGAAGTCTCGGAACGAGCCAGATTCTCTTGGGAATCTTCATATTTGCCACCATATGGTACATTCTGAGTACCATCGGTTCTACAAGTAGTTGAATTGTAACGCTTTTCACGTGATGATGACAAACCGTGCTTCGCACTAGTTTTCATCTTGGCCTCATGAATTAACATATCTAGTAAGCCGGTATCACATGAAGAGAAACAATCTGACTCCTCTACGTCCGATGGAGGCGGAGATTGAATATAGGCATCAACAGAGTCGAGGAGATCTGAGCGTGGAGGTGACGGTGTCGTCTTCCACTGATCAAATCCACTTGTATCTGAATATTGGAATGAAGGGAGCTCCAGCTTCACTGCCCCAAAAGAGGGCATAGAAGTAGGAAGCATGCCATCCGTATAGGTATGGCTATCTGGTATCATCATATCAGATGAATATTGGTTTCCGTAAGAAATATGATCAACAGCACAAGGTGAGATGCTGCAAGATCTATGATTCTTTTGTGGAGCAGTATTCTGATAATATTCCGGAGATGGGAATTCTTGCTTTATGTTGATGCTGCACATGGGAAACCGAGATCCAGAATCTTGAAGTAGCTTTGGTGAAGGCAATATCGGTGGCATGTAGCTTTCAGACCGGGAAGTACTTGCACCAGTTCCTAGCATGTTGCAAGCAAACATATCTGATAGGTCAGAAGCGCCAGGCAACAAGCTGGTTGCAAAGTTTAGATCTTCAAATGAGATATTAGCTTTGGGATTCCCCAGCTGCAAGAAATTGTGATGTCTTCGTCTATCTATCCTGGTGATATTTGTATACTCTTCACTCCACTGAAGGTCTTCAACATGGATATCAGGAGGGTAAAGTGGTAAGCCTGCTCGCTGTCGCCTCTTGATACGAGTGTTCCAGTAATTCTTTATCTCATTATCTGTTCGACCAGGCAACTGGTAAAGAATATAAAAGATTAGTTGTTACTTGTTAGGCTCACAGAAATAGACTAATCTATGAAAATGGACAATAGTCAGGTAGCTTCCCCAATGCTCTGATCACACAAAACTACTTACATGTTCAGCCATCTGTGCCCATTTATTTCCCATCTTGGCGTGCATTTCAACAATGAGCTGTTCCTCTTCTTGGCTAAATGCTCCTTTCTTCAAGTTAGGTCTTAAATGATTAGCCCATCTTAGACGACAGCTTTTACCACAACGAGCCAGGCTAGTGTGTTTCTGCACAGCATTCCAGTTACCTTCGCCGTGCGTCTTTACATAGTTAATCAAAATCCCGTCTTCTGTTGAGGTCCAAGGTCCTTTCTTCAGGACATTTCCTCTCCCTCGACTTCTGTAGCTGTTTCCAATACTATCGGGAGCTGGTGAATCATTATGGATGCTGGAGTGCATACCATCGTCACTCTCAGCGGTTGTTGTCGTGTAACTCATCTCTTTCTAATTAAAGCAAGACAAACCCTAGCGCCTCAATAACCATTCAAACATCAAGCTCCCACCTGAACAAGTTTACAGAAACAAGTCAGACACTTTAAGTAATATGATCAGCACCATTCATGTATCAATCAACAAAATTGTAGACTTGTAAAGGAGAAGAACAGATTAACTATGAAACAACCAGAGATCTTATGGCGAAGAATTCGACAGAACGCAACATTACTAAAACCATTCTGAACAATAATCAAACATGAATTGTGATTTGAGTGAGAGAATCCACATACAGAAAGTAAAAAAAAAAGCATTTAATTGGTTTCACAGTGAATCCTACCATAGCAG
The DNA here is from genome assembly GCA_963556525.1 of Cochlearia excelsa. Taxonomy (NCBI): domain Eukaryota; kingdom Viridiplantae; phylum Streptophyta; class Magnoliopsida; order Brassicales; family Brassicaceae; genus Cochlearia; species Cochlearia excelsa. Next base: position 34,873,120 of record OY748330.1, read on the forward strand.
ATCCAACATTTGAAACAACATCTGCATAAAAAAAGCAATCTCTATATCTAAATCCAAACCCCTAACACTTCAAAAACTCGATTTTCGACTAATCAGAAACTGCGATTAAACAAGCAAATCGAAAAAACAGCTATAATAAGCACATACACGAACCCTAGCTTGAGGTCAAAAGTAACTTGAAGATAATCAACAAAGCCAAAAAAAAACAACAAAAATTAGATAACGAAAGAGAAAATCGATGACGACGAGATCTGCGTTAAAAGCTTCTACAGCACCATACGAGATCGGAGCACGACTTGAGCTCAATATGAACTATCCGATTTTGGTATTTAAAACAACAAAAAATCAGAAAATTTCAGCTAAAAAATTCAAGCTTATCTACTGATCGGAGACGATGATAACATAGGATTTATTGAAGATCGGAGATCTGTAGCGAATCGATTCAATACCAAAGTAGTAACGGAAGAAGAACAATCTTAGAGAGAGAGAGAGAGAGAGATTACGCGGGAAAGCTCGAGCGATGTTTTCTGAGAGAAATCCGAAGATTGATCCTTACTTGAAGAAGAGATCAGTGTACGAAAGCAAAGATTCATCAGAGCTCGGGATGCTCAACACAAGTAATAATAATATCAGAATTATTAAAAATACTCTCCTATTTATTTTTTTATTTATCTTTGCAATAAACTCTCTTTTTTATTTAACATTTTTTTACATGAATTAATTAAAGTATACTCCTCTGTTTTTTAATATAGGATTTTTGTTGAAAATATTTGGTTTAAAAAAAAAAGGATTTTCTCACTTTTTATATACAATTGTTAATGAAAAATTCTAAAATCCAAGAAAAATAACTAAACATTATTAGTTTAGAGTTGTTGGAAATTATAAATCACAAAAAATAATATTTTTTTTATATGTTTGTTTATTATATCTGAAAAGGTAGAAAATCCTATATTAAAAAACGGAGGGAGTATATGTGTCGTGTCACGTGTGTACACCCATGTTATTATACAAATATAATTCAAAATAAATACGAGTTTCCAAAATTGTTTAGTCGTAATAGTACTTTCTAAGAAAAGTGTCAAAATTGCAATTTATTTGTTTTGGTATATAATTGCAAATGACATTTACCAAAAGTACCACACCAAACATAAATGGTTTATTTTAATTTATAGTTCATTTAATGATGTGATTATGAGTTTAATTAGGATAGTCCGCACTCATGTCACTGCCAAATAGATAATGACAGTGACTCTTAATTAGATTGCGTCTTCAATATAAAAAAAAGCCCAAAACGGTAAATAGACACTCAGATAAATATTCAATCACGATAAAAATAAAAATAAAAAAACAGTGTAGTTTTGTTCAAAAAACGAATGATAATTTATTGCAGATCTAGTGTCAAACCGTTCATGTTATAAAGGCGAATATAATATCAAGATTCGGACTCAACTTAATTCATAATTTTATCTAAAATTACTATTTTTAGTTCTAATATCAATTGATAATGAGAAATTCACAAAACTACACAATTTCACTACACCTAATTCAATATTTTCACAAGTTTACATCCTTTCAAAATTTTAAAAGTTTGATTTATCTTTTTAAAAATTACCAAAATTAAAATCTTTCCATTTGGGTTCGATAATTAGTGTTTAGAGTATAGTATTAAGGGGTAAAATTGTTTGGATAGAGTTTATTTGAATTTAATTTTAAATGTTTAAGTGTAGTTTTTTTGAAGTATTTTGGAAATGGTGTAGTTTTGTGAAATTTAATTCAAATGGTGTAGTTTTATAATTCTCTCATTCGTAATCGGTAATTAAACATCAATATGATAAAATCCAAGCATAACTCACGTATAGCCCCTCCTAATAAGAAGGTGAAGGCGTGGACCTCGTGATTATGAATGTTTCACCTGAATTTTGGTATGATATTTGTATATTACAAATGAAAAATAAATAAATAATCAAGTATATATTTTTTTTTTGTCAAAAATAATCAAGTATATATTCACAAGTATATTGAGTTATGCATTGTAAATAACTAAAAATATATTCACATAAAATGAAAGAAAATAAAGTTTGTGCAAAGATGACGTGGAATTGGGTGGTAGGCCAACTATAACGTGGAAAGTGGAATTTATAAGTCTTTTGGTCAACGAGTTTTGTAACAATTTTCTAATCTGCCTAACCAAACTCGATAATGTTTAACTATTCACAATTTTCTAATGGCCAACATTTTCTTACCATATGTATCAGAATATTCACAAGTATATTTAATTATTCATACCATACATGCCTACTTTACATGGAAAACAATTCACGGTGTACCAAAACTATTCACCTCCTAATTATTTATTAAAGTAGTTAATTTAAAGGGATCGTTTCATATCTGAAAAAAGAATAGCGTTTATACGCAAATACAAATACTAAAACAAAACAAAAAATCGATACAAACTTTAATCACAAAGCAAATATAAATCAAGAGGAAGTAATTATAGCACACAACTATCTACCAAACCAAAAAATATCGATACAAACTTAAATCACAAGCAAAAATATAAATCAAGAGGAAGAAATTACTAAAATAATAAAATTTGATTTCAATGTAGAAAAGGCTCGAACGTGCACACCACTTTCTTTAACTGATCAAGAAACGACAAATACGACACCGTTCCATCGTTACCAGCAAGAACTCTATACTTATCTCTCCTCGTGAAATTAGTACATTCAAACCCTAACGTAGCAGCCAAGATTCTCTGAACATAATTAGCCACGTCATGCGGACTCTTCCCCGAAGAGCAAGTAGCCTCCATAGGAAGCTGGTTCAAGAAAGTAACCTCGTAAACCGGTCTAGGGTTCATAAAGAAGAAAACCGGATCCAAACCTTTCCATCCTCTAGCCGTTGTCGCGTGAAAGAAACCAACTCTATAGTTCATCGCAACGGGTACAATCCTATCCGTTAACTCAGCGAAAAGCGCGCTAAACCTCAACAAAAACGGTTCGCGACAAGTGGTTCCTTCTGGACAAACAACTAAATCTCCTATAGAGAGTTGTTGTTTGATCTTTGTGGAGTCAACGTCTCTGACTCTTGTTAATCTTACCGTTGGGATCGGAGATAAGATCTCCGATAACCGCGATATCGAGTAAGTAAGTGCCGGTATGCTACGTCCAAGCACGTAGGATAGTACCACGGGGTCCATTAGTGTTCTATGAGTGCATACGAAGAGTACGCCGGAGTTTCCGGCCGTTGGTGGCTGAGGAGGTTTGCCTTTGACGATTATCTGGCCGCCGAATATTTGGGAGACGTAAGGTGTAGCCCATAATGGGAGGACGGATCCAAGAAAGATTCTGATGGCGGCGAGGATGATTCCGAATGGGATCCAAATAAGGATTAGGAGAGCCGTGGCCGGAGTTGGCCGCTTAACGAGGCGGCCGTCGTGGAAGATCACCGGAAGTGGTCGTAGGTCAAATTGATGGTTGTTGTAGTTCTCCGGAATTGGTGCATGAATACTCTTCTATGTATATAAAACACAAATGTTTTCAAGAATGAGATCTTTTGCTAGAAAGTTAAAAATAAATTAATAAAAATACAGAAGAAAAAAATTGGAACCAAAAAATATATCAATGTGTTTTAGCTAAAATTTGAGAAGATTTGATAAATATAGGTATAATAAAATAAAATAATGTTATATGAAACATTATTTAAAAATATATATTATATTAATTATGCGTAAATATTTCACGTGTATAGTTTTATCAATGCAAATTATGCATTAATTTGTAGTGTTTATACCTCACATAACGATAAGAAAGTTGTGGAAGTGGTCACGACCGGTCTACCAAGACCTAGACACGGCCTTCCATCAACAAACAAATCAGCCACACGGTTCATAATACATTGATCAACATTGGTTTCGCGTATTAAACCGGTGACAAAACCGAACCGGTTTACAATTAGCTCCATACCAATAACCTCATCGGCTCTAAGATGATCTTTAGCGAACTTCTCCACCATAACTCGAGGCATTCTTGTAACCACAACCCTTTTCTTGCACGAACTATAAACCCTCCACGTGTCCATGTTCACGTCGTCCATGTAGAATTTTGGCAAAACGGCTCTAGCCACCGATTCAATCTCCGGTTCACGTAAACCAACCGTGGCTACGAAAATCATGAGTTTGAGAGCAACATTCTTGTAGCTAAAAACGTCAAGGAGTGTGATAACGGGCCATAGAAACAGCAAGATTGCGAAACGGATAAGACCAGAAGCTTCGAAGGCAAGGAGCATGAAGTAAGAGAATGTATCCAAGTTGTTTAGTATTGTTCCTTCGAATTCTGACACGACCGAAGACGACGTCGTTTTTGCTTGCTCCATTACAATATTTCTTTTGTTTTGAGTTTCTTGATTTGTTATGATCAAAGAAAATGGGTTATAACGTTTTATGTTATAAGGTTTTGGATTTGATTAGTCTTTTTATGCAGTGAGCATGGCAGTTTATCAATATTGCACCTACCGTAATGTGTACATGTTTTTATATGTAGAAAAATATGTTCGTATAAGTCAATATTATATATAGTGAGATGCGAATTGAAGATATGATTACATAATTTACATTATACACGTCACGTGTGTGTTTTTTGTATGTGAAATAACGTATGTAATGTGTTTAAGAAAATATAACTGATGGTGTAGAATTTTCCAAGTTTATCCTAATTTTGGCAGAATCGACCAGAGTTAGGCTATTTGTATGTCCAGCTAAATATGGTTTAATTAGGTTAATTACTAGGCTTATTATATAAGCATAGCATATAGTTTACGGTCTAGCATTATGAATTTTTTGGTTCAGTTTATTTCAATATTTTTGATCTGTGCATGAGATAATTTAGTAATTTACCAAAGTATAGTTTTATCATCTCATTTCAAAAATTAGTTAATCTGGTCCGGTTTGGTTGCCAACCTGACTGATATTAATACTTTAATAGTATAATTATACATATAAACATAAAGCTTGTAAATCTAAAGTACATACAAAAATATGTAACAAAGCGTATATTGTGAAATAGTATTTTCCTATAGAGATAAGGTCCACAAGACTTATTCATAGTTAATATGATTAATTAACAAAATCCGTACGATTTATAATGTTATACTCCCTCTGTCCCATATTATATGAAGTTTTAGAGGGATTTTTTTGTTCCAATTTAGTTGATGTTTTACAAGTTTCCATGTAGAAATTAAATGTATGTAATTTTTTTAACCAATAGTTTTTTGAAAAGTTTTTTTCTATTGGTCTATTTTGTTATAATTAATGATGTTTTTATGAAAAAAAAAGTTTTATTAATATGTGTGCAACATCCTTAAACATCAAATAAAATGGGACGGAGGGAGTATTAATTTAAAGTTTGACGCAAACTTGCGTGTTTATAAAGCTTATTACATAATGCAATTTCTTATCCGTATCTCTAACTATGTTAGCTGAGGTTTGGTTGGGATTTCAAGTAGTCTACTTTACTTTAATTACAATCTAAATCCTTAGCATAATTTTTGTATATCGACTTTCCAAATTTTAACTGAAAGGCTCGTTTTATACATTTGACATAAAAAGAGCTTTATGAGCCCAAGTTTTGCATATATTGGCCTTATATGGGCCTTAGGAAGTGGCTCTGTACGAATTAGGTTTCTCATTACTCAATTTTCATTTTTCTAAAAATCCAAACACTTTTTCAGTAATAGAATTCCTTCTATAATTTTCTTATAAATTCAAAATCGATAGTTTATTTTTAATTACAATCTAAATCCTTAGCATAATTTTTGTTAGTTGATTCAACACCCACAATCATAATCTAAAGTTATCTTTTTAACTATATCTCTTATTTCCCTAGCTTGGCTGAGACTAGTAACGATTCAATCTATTTACACACAACAAACTATTGTTGAATATTTAACAACAAAAAAAAACAAAAACAAACTATTGTTGAAGAGAAAAAAAAACAATCACAGTTAATTTGGTAGGTCACAAGTTATTAATTTTAGTTACGAAAAGGAATAATAATAAGAATAACATTAACGATTAAAATATAAGCCGGAGATGTCAATCTGTCATCGTGCATGCCTTTTCCACGCCTATGCATACAATATTATTTATATACAGCTGTCAAAATAGCAGACGCAGATAATTAGGTAACTTTATTTTATTTTATTTAATCATGAAACTTTATGTATTTCCGATGAATTTTGGCTTTGCATAATGTAAACGTCTCTAAATTTTGTTAAACAAGGATAGTCAAATGAAATTGTATTGAAGTAATCATCATGAAGTTAAACAATGACTAAAATTAAACCTAATACAATAGTTTTTTATAAAACCATAAAATATGAAGGGTTATATGTTAAAAAAATTAATTTAATCATATTAAAAGAAGGTGCCGTCCTCCAACTGATAAAACAGTTTATAGAAAGAAGTTACCAAAACAACTAATTAATGAATGTTACGTGTATAAAACTAATACAAAATGGTTTTAAGTCTCCTGAATCTGTATTAATTTAATGTAATTTAACCTAATTGGCTAACACTTGTGTTTGTTGATTTAATAAAGTAACAAAACTAACACACGTGTCAAGAGAGACCGGTCAAATTCGCAATGTGTTAGGTTCTTGCCGGTGATTTCTTCTTACAAGTTTGGCCACACGCCTTTCTTTCGACCGCCACGTGGCGGTGAATGTAGGTCAGTTTCATTACAGCTAAATTATGCAACGTGTCGTATTATTATTTGTTTGTCGTGCTTTATTTGCTGTCCCAAGCTTGGTTAAATTAGGACAGAACCATTATATCAAAGAGGACGTGTGTAACAATCCTGTGGCGTTTTAAGAAAATATCAAGGAGAAAAATTTAATGTTCCATTGCAAGGATATTTGCCAGAAATTTATATATTTGTTTTTCAACATTTATCAAGGACATTTATGGAAGAGTCTCGGATTAGAATGATTTCAGATCAGAGGGTATAATTTTATATTTTAGAAGATAAGAGTTGAAATTGATAATAACGAACATTATAAGGACGAATATGAAAAAAATGGAGAAAGTTAGACCATGTTTATCAAAGGTGCTTATGTAGAGTGCTTGTGTATTTTTTTGTGTATTTTTTGTGTATTTGAGTATTAAATTAAATCAAAACATGTATTATTAATAAGCACCTATAATTAAAAGTGCTTAATTAAGCATTTTAAGCTCCCCTTTTTGTAGAGTTCTTATTAATAATACATGTTTTAATTTAATTTAATACTCAAATACACAAAAAATACACAAAAAAATACACAAGCACTCTACATAAAGCACCTTTGATAAACATGCTCTTATGAAACGTGGATAAGCGCCGAATTCGAGTCATGGAGAAGTCACCGAGGAAGCATCTCACAATGACCACGTCAGACTACACACGTGTCGTTCAGGCATAGTCTTAGAGGCTTAAGATACTTTTGGGCAGGAGTCAGTTTCAGAGTCTAAAGAAAGATACTAAAGTGGGTCCTAACATCAAGGCGCGTGTATCACACTTTATCACGGGCTTACGTAGACGCATTCAATTCTAGTCACAGCTGGATTATGCGAATTAGATTAGTGTAACATTTCGGACCCTAAATAAAAATCTATTATATAATGAGACACTTTTTGCTTCTCCCACAAGAAGCCACATAATCATCTTTAAGAAAATAAAATTTTAAAAAATTATATTATTTAATATAAATATTTTTTTATGAAAACATTAATACAACCATTTAATATTAATAAAATTCCCAAAAAATATAAACAACATCACTAAAATATTTTTGATAAAACCCATTAACATTAATAAAATCCGAAAAAATATTTTATAAAATATTTATATATACGTATATCAATTTTAAATAGCTATTAAAACTAATAATAAATAAATCTTACGAACGATATAAACAAAAAAACAAGAAAACTAGAAACATCTTACAATTCATATGATCACAATCAATATTTAAAAAAACAAATTAAAATAAATATAAGTGAATTGTGTATATTTATACTATTAATTGGGAAGAATTTTTATAGAGAAACTTTTCAAATCATCTTTAATTTCAGGGTCCTTGACCAAAACTCATCAAAGTATTCTCTACTCTCTTTTTTATTAGTTTTTCTAATAATGATGAATTTTTCTTACACAACTATTTTTTGACAACATTAATACAATCATTTAATACTAATAAAATTCAAATAAAACCTCCAAAAATATAAACAACATCATTGAAATATTTTTCATAAAACTCATTAACATTAATAAAATCCGAAAAAGAAATATTTAATTTAATTTTTAACATTTATAAAATATCTATATATATAGATACATATATCAATTTTAAATAATTATTAAAACTAATCATAAATAAATCTTACAAACGGTATAAACAAAAAAACAAGAAAACTAGAAACATGTAACAATTCATAAGGTAACAATCAATATTTTAAAAAGCAAATTAAAATAAATTTAAGTGAATTGTGTATATTTATACTATTAATTGGGAATAATTTTTATAGAAAAACACTTCAAGTCATCTTCGCGCCTTGACCAAAACTCGTCAAAATATTCTCTACTCTCTTTTTTATTAGACTTTTCTAATAATGATGGATTTTTCTTACACAACTATTTTTTGACAACATTAATACAATCATTTAATACTAATAAAATTCAAATAAAACCCCCAAAAAATATGGGGAGGTGGTTCGTTGGTTTTGAGATCGTTATCATCATCAACATTGTAGATATGATCGCCACGAGGAGCGCTCCGAGAGCGTCGTAGTCTTCGTTTTCTTGAAGAAGTTCTTGTGTTTTGGTTGAAATCTTGAGCCATGGGATTGGGAGGTAACAATGGCTTATGAGATGTATCTTCTTCACTATTCATTTCTATAACTAAAGATATTAAAATGTTACATAGAAAGAAAAAAATCAAATATCTTGTGAATTTTTCGATTTTTTAGACAAGAACAGGATTAGTTTAGATCAAGAATCATTTGACTTACCTTGAAGATGTAAGCGGCTTGATCGGATCTCGCTATTAATGTTCTTAAGCATGTGCTTACTTTTTCTTGGTTTATGACTTTATTCAGAGTTAAAACTAATAAGTATTTGTTTTTTATATTAATTTAGTTGTTAAGATTTGATTCCTAGCTAGCTAAATTATAAAACGGAAGTATTTTTAGAATTATATTTTCGATTAATAAATGCCGTCACGCTTAATAGTCTTGTATCTAATTAGTAGTTTCTTAAGTTTTAATCCAAATCAAGTAAAAAGGAATAATTAGGAGGACCTCAAATGCAGATTACTACTTAAAGTAAAACCGAACATATTAAAACGCTGCGTTGCATTCGTAGCTTCCCCTAACTCTTCTTCCATCATTTTCTCGGCAAAAAAAATTCTCATATCCCCGCAGATTTTAAAAACCCTAAAACGCATCTCCAAGGAAGAAACCCTAAAAGTTTCGTAACTATTGAGTGGGTCCATAAATATTTGGTTTAAGAAATATAAAAAATTAAAAATTAAAAACGTATTAATTATAAACCGTTACGTATCCATGAATATTTAAGATACGAATCTTAAATAAGAAATATAAAATCAAGATCTTTAACTATTTATATGAGCTACTTATTAAGATTTCACTAAGAAACATTATTGAATTTTCTTTAATATGGGTGCTTTTTCACCCATCTCTTAGCTATAAGCCCACCTCTAAAAAATCCAATATAAGAAACATCTCTTTGACTGTTCGCGTGCCCCATTGTCACATGGTGGCCTGCGATTGGTCCATTTTTTAAAAAATAAAAAAATAAATAAAAATAAGAGGTTTTTTTTACGTCTCATTGATAATCATGCTCTTAAATATCCGTATACTCTCCGGGAGTAAAGCTTCGTCGGAGAAGCGAAAATGGCGAATATTCCGATGGATATCATCCACGACTTGTTCCTCCGTCTCCCAGCAACGACGCTTGTCCGATTCCGCCTCCTCTCGAAGCATTTCCTCTCTCTAATCGACGATCCAAACTTCATCCCAGCCGCACGATCAAAACCAGAGAACACGTCACGATCCTGCTTCGAGGCCCTCGGATTCTCCGGAAGGCGGAGCTCGACGCGCCGGATAAAGTCTCTGACGTCGATCATCCTTTGAGCGGCGGCGGTGGTTTCACAGAGGTTTTCGGATCCTGCAACGGTTTGATCGGATTAGCGAACTCTCCGACCGATATAGCGGTTTTCAATCCCTCGACACGGAGAATCCGCCGGTTACCTTATGAGCCTCGGATTTTCCGGTTAATTTCGCCGATCTCGATTATGTTAGGTACGGATTAGGTTACGATTCGGCGAGCGATGATTACAAAGTTGTTAGGATAATTGAAAACATTATAAACAACATCACTAAAATATTTTATGAAAACATTAATACAACCATTTAATATTAATAAAATTCCCAAAAAATATAAACAACATCACTAAAATATTTTTGATAAAACCCATTAACATTAATAAAATCCGAAAAAATATTTTATAAAATATTTATATATACGTATATCAATTTTAAATAGCTATTAAAACTAATAATAAATAAATCTTACGAACGATATAAACAAAAAACAAGAAAACTAGAAACATCTTACAATTCATATGATCACAATCAATATTTAAAAAAACAAATTAAAATAAATATAAGTGAATTGTGTATATTTATACTATTAATTGGGAAGAATTTTTATAGAGAAACTTTTCAAATCATCTTTAATTTCGAGGTCCTCGACCAAAACTCGTCAAAGTATTCTCTACTCTCTTTTTTATTAGTTTTTCTAATAATGATGAATTTTTCTTACACAACTATTTTTTGACAACATTAATACAATCATTTAATACTAATAAAATTCAAATAAAACCTCCAAAAATATAAACAACATCATTGAAATATTTTTCATAAAACTCATTAACATTAATAAAATCCGAAAAAGAAATATTTAATTTAATTTTTAACATTTATAAAATATCTATATATATAGATACATATATCAATTTTAAATAACTATTAAAACTAATCATAAATAAATCTTACAAACGGTATAAACAAAAAAACAAGAAAACTAGAAACATGTAACAATTCATAAGGTAACAATCAATATTTTAAAAAGCAAATTAAAATAAATTTAAGTGAATTGTGTATATTTATACTATTAATTGGGAATAATTTTTATAGAAAAACACTTCAAGTCATCTTCGGGCCCTTGACCAAAACTCGTCAAAATATTCTCCACTCTCTTTTTTATTAGCTTTTCTAATAATGATGGATTTTTCTTACACAACTATTTTTTGACAACATTAATACAATCATTTAATACTAATAAAATTCAAATAAAACCCCCAAAAAATATAAACAACATCACCGAAATATATTTGATAAAACTCATTAATATTAATAAAATGAGAAAAAGAAATATTTAATGTAATTTTTAACATTTATAAAATATCTATATATATATATATATAGATACATATATCAATTTTAAATAACTATTAACATTAATCATAAATAAATCTTACAAACGATATAAACAAAAAAACTAGAAACATATTACAATTCATATGGTCACAATCAATCTTTTAAAAAGCAAATTAAAATAAATTTAAGCGAATTGTGTATATCTATACTATTAATTGGGAATAACTTTAATAGAGAAACCCTTCAACTCATCTACAACTTCAGGCCCTAGACCAAAACTCTGTCAAAGTATTCTCTATTCTCTTTTTTATTAGATTTTATTATAATGATGGATTTTTCTTCCACAACTATTTTTTTGACAATATTAATACAACCATTTAATACTAATAAAATTCAAATAAAACGTCAAAAAAATATAAACAACATCACTAAAATATTTTTGATAAAACTCATTAACATAAATAAAATCCGAAAAAGAAATATTTAATGTAATTTTTAACATTTATAAATATCTATATATATAGATACATATATCAATTTTAAATAGTTATTAAAACTAATCATAAATACATCTTACATACGGTATAAACAAAAATACAAAAAAACTAGAAACATCTTACAATTCATATGGTCACAATCAATATTTAAAAAAACGAGGTAAAATAAATATAAGTGAATTGTATAGAAAAACCCTTCAAGTCATCTTCAACGTCGAGGCCTCGACCAAAACTCGTCAAAGTATTTTTTACTCTTTTTTATTAGCTTTTCTAATAATGATAGATTTTACTTACAAAAGGTATAAATAAAAAAACAAGAAAACTAGAAACATCTTACAATTCATATGGTCACAATCAATATTTAAAAAACAGATTAAAATAAATATAAGTGAATTGTGTATATCTATACTATTAATTGGGAAGAACTTTTATAGAGAAACCCTTCAAATCATCTTCAACTTAAGGGTCTTTAACCAAAATTCGTCAAGTATTATCTATTCTCTTTTTTATTAGCTTTTCTAATAATGATGGATTTTTCTAGCTTTATATATTTAACTGAAATGAAATTCAAAAAAGTATTTTATAAGTAATTTTTCAACTTATCATGGTTTATAATTCTTATTAGCAATTATGTAAATATACAATTTCTGATACTAAAGTTACAAATATTTAGTTTTAGTTTTAGTTAGTAATAACTAAATTCAAAATAATTATTTAAAGGAAAACTAAGTGCATCACACATTATTACGTCTTACTGAAATTGACGACAATCATTGGCATAACAGTTAGGTGATTGTTTACTTGTCTTTGTGGGATGATGTTGCGTCTGTTTTTAGGGGCATCCTCAAGTCGGGTGATAGGACACAATCTGTCATGTTTGTCACCAATGTTAATCTCGAACTTTTTGGAGGTAAAGTCTTGAAATTTGTAAACTTTAATTGGTTCTATGAGCACCATTGGTTTCTCTAATAAGTTGTTGTTCGAGTGTAACTCAAACATTCTTTATATTTGAAATAAGTAAGAAAAGATGAAGCAAGTGTGTGTTGCCTTATCACTAACATTATCATCATTCTTCATCTAAGTATCAAACTTAACCGAATATATCTTCCTTTGATATTTTTTGTTCTCCTTGCCATGAAATGTGCTTATTATCTTAATAGTGGTCGTTTGGCTTTGCTTTGTTTACTTTTATCTTCCTTTCATTAAACCCGATATCTCGAGTGACTAAAACTTTGAACCCACCTCGAAGTCGAGTCCGTGTTCTTGCGTATCTTTTTGTTTTTGTAATGACAACGCTTTTTTTTTTAAAGTATTCGGTTTGTTCTCTCGTTTTCTCGTTTTCTCTTCGCATATACAAATAAAAACGTATTCACTCTTTAGGGTGCATATGTTTCTCGATCCATATTTATGAACAAGTTTCACTTTAAAATTTTCTAACAATTATTCAAACTTTAAAAATAAAAAAATTGTCACCCTATATGTTCACCAATTTAAATTTTCATCAACAATATTAGAAACTATGACAATTTAAAACCTCGCCTATTACAAATGGAGAACAAATATAAAATACATCCACTGTTGGCATTTGATATCGACCCTTTTTGTCGTCACAACACCGCACACTCCTACTTCGACTTCATAACTTTTCTCATCGATTCAACATTACTTAAATATTTGTTACCATATTTAAACTACACATACGTCCTCGCTTTATACGGCTTCGCCCCTAGTAATAATAATATGGAATATTAATTAGAATCACTACTGTAAAAACTAAAGAGAAAGAGAAAAATATAAATGGAGATGCCATTTAATATTTATTTCTGACAAAACAGGGATATTTTGTACTCCCTCCGTTCAAAAAAACATGTAGTTTTAGAGGAAAAATTTTGTTCCAAAATAGTTGTAGTTATCAATTTTCAATGCAAAATTTATTGTTGTTTTGTTTGTTTTGACCAATAGTATTATGTAGAGAATTTTTATATTGGTTGTAAAATATATTAGGTAGATACTAAATGATGTTTTTGTATTGAAACACACAAAATTTATTAATTTCTTAAACATTGTGCACAAACCTTAAACAACATGTAAATTGGAACCGAGGGAGTATAGTTTAGTATAAAATATATCACATGGATTCTATATGAACTGGCTAGTTTAGTAATACAGACATGGTCGTGTCTACCTACTTGCAAACGGTGAACGATGATGCAAGTGAAGTGAAACTAGGCACAAGTGGGACATGAACATTGATACGTGTCGACTTTCCAACATCTTCATCGACTAAGCATGACACAAATAAAAAAAATCTTTAAATCAATCAATTCGAAACACGAAATATCTACGAGCATTTCCTTTAATCTCAAGCATGGAAACATAGAATAAAGGAAATGGAAAAATGTATTAAGAACACGATTATCTTTCCATTAGTTTGACATCTGACTATGCTTTTTGTTTAATTAGCAGTAAATTTTCTGTAATTAAATAAGTAAAAAATCACTTAAGAATTAATTAAACAAAACAAAAGAAAAGAACAAAACGAAGAGGTGGACCACATGCGTGTCAAGAAAGGCCGGTCGTTACCGTTAAGCCGTGTCGATCTCTGATTGGGCCACGTTAACGGCGAATCCAAAAAGAAAACAGAACACGTGTATAAATCGAGAATTACAAAAAAGAAAAATGGACGGCCGAGATTGTATCTAGGTACCATGAAATAGAACGTCACACCAAAAAACGTTACGTGTCGGATGCTGCCCGTTTGATTGTAACGGTCAGCTACCCTCTTTTCCCATTCCTCTCATGACCCCCTGCCCGTAAATTACGTGTAACCCTTCCATGCGAAAACTCTTATTTTTTCTTCCTCTGTTCTTTCTTCACCTTTTCTTTTTAAATCAAACCTTTTCTTTTTTAAAAATCTCCATTGCATTTCTTAACTCTCTCTCTCTCGACACATTTCTTAAATTTTCTAGACATCGTTTCTGTTTGATTTGATCTGCATATCAGAGGAATTTCGAAGTTGTAATGGCTGGGATTTGCTGTGGTGTTGTTGGTGATAGTGAAACGGCGGCACCGGTGGATACGACCACACGAGCTTCTCTTAGACGGAGGCTAGATCTGCTTCCGTCGATCAAAATCGTCGCTAACTCCGCCGTCGCTCCTCCGCTTGAAAAAACTCGTAAGCGGCAGAAGCGAGAGGCGGCTATTTCGACGTCGGAAAATCTAGATCTGGCTTCGAACGCGAGTGGCGAGAAGAAGACGAATTCGAATCTAACGAAGGAAACAGAGAGCTGTTTGTTTTCCGATGTGCCTAAGATCGGTACGACGTCGGTTTGTGGAAGGAGGAGAGACATGGAAGACGCCGTCTCGATCCATCCTTCTTTCCACCGTCAACACTCTAACGATCTTCACTTCTACGGCGTTTTTGACGGCCATGGCTGCTCTCACGTAAGCTTCTTCTTCTCCTATAATTTCGTCTTCTTCATATCAATATTTTCTTTAATAATCACTTAACCAAATATTATTCGTTAATTTTAGGTTGCAGAGAAGTGTAGAGAGAGATTGCATGAGATAGTAAAAGAAGAGGTTAAAGTTATGAACTCCGGCGACGAGTGGAAGGAGACGATGGTGAAGAGCTTTCAGAAAATGGACAAAGAAGTTAGCCAAAGAGACTGTAACAACGTAGAAGTAATCGCCTCAAGCAGGAGCACGACGAAGAAATCTTGCAGATGCGAATTACAGTCTCCGCAGTGCGACGCCGTCGGATCCACCGCCGTAGCTTCCGTGATCACGCCGGAGAAAATCATAGTCTCTAACTGCGGCGACTCTCGAGCCGTGCTGTGCCGTAACGGCGTAGCCATCCCTCTCTCTTCAGATCACAAGGTAAGAATAATTAAAAAACTAGATTTTCAAAAATTCAAATTCGTTGTTTAGCTTATTGAATCTATAGATCGCATGCTGAATATATAGTATGTTGTTTGAAATAGCCGGATCGACCCGATGAATTGAATCGGATCCAAGAAGCGGGCGGGCGGGTTATATATTGGGACGGAGCTAGGGTTCTTGGAGTTCTCGCTATGTCACGAGCTATCGGCGATAACTATTTGAAACCGTATGTTATTCCGGATCCGGAAGTAACCGTAACGGATCGAACAGAAGAAGACGAGTGTTTGATTCTAGCGAGCGATGGATTGTGGGACGTTGTGCCGAACGAGACGGCTTGCGGCGTGGCTCGTATGTGTCTTAGAGGCGCTTCTCCGGCTGTGGACGCAGGAGGAGAAGGAGGAGGAGAGTCCGATACGGTGCACAATGCGTGCTCCGATGCGGCGTTGCTCTTGACGAAGCTGGCTCTAGCGAGACAGAGCTCAGATAACGTGAGCGTTGTTGTGGTTGACTTGAGGAAAAGGAGGATTTAGTAGTGGAACGTGTTAGTTTTTGTGTTTTAATTTAAGAGTATAATTAGTATCTAGAAAAATTGTTACATAAGCTAATTGTAATTCTTAAGTTGTTTTCCGAATCTTATAAGAAAAAGAGTAGTATTACGTTAATTCATGTGAAAATTGAAGCCTACGCTAAAAGAATGCATTGTAAAACGGACTATCCATTTGCAGCCTTTATTTATTACTGCATGGTTATTAGCTGGTTTGAATTGGTTTAGTAACACACTCTTGGTGCCTGATGATTTAATCTTAACCGGTTTGGTATGATTCAGTTACAACTTTAGGATTTTTCTATTGAAATTAAATATTCGAGGATAATGTACATTCATAAGAACACAAAAAATTGGAATTTCATTTTTAAATGATTTTTTAGTAATAAAATGTTATTTCTCGATTTTTGTTCTTTGGAGTCTTTTAACATTTTATAATACGAGTATTACTTTTTTGGTGGAGACTCAGCTTGGATTAATAGAATTGTCTGGCCAACATTGTCGAATGCTTAATGTCAGTTAAGGTCGGAATCAATAAACGGATTTTGATTAATTTAATTAATTAAATAGTATCAAGTAGTAGGAAGGAAGGGACAAAGAAAAGAAAAGGAATCTTCAAATTCTTCTTTTTCCGATTAGTTTATATCAACTTGAACATAATTATAATATTGACTATGAACCGTCCATTACTTGCCACAATGACCAAATAATCAATTATTTTGCTATTCAATCATGTTTTATAAACCTCTCACAGTAATGTTTTAAAGTTTTGTATAAAAGATAATAATCTTTGTTTTTATCAATAGCTATCGTATATAACTCAAAGGTCTACAATCCATTACGCCACAATTAGTCGAAACTCGGAAATTTCAACATCAAAGAAATAAGGCTAAGCCAAATATTTATTAGATTGCAACAGCATAATTTTGGGATTTTGTAGCTGTTGCCTGCCTGTTGGGTTCATGAAAAGAGCAAGAATGGCAAATACAATAATAATAAGAGTTGGAGATTTGAGAGGGACACAAACACAAGTGGGTTTTTGCAAAGATAAGATTATGCTTACTTGTTACAATCAAACAATAACACGTGTGTTCTATTTGGTCTATGTAAGATTTGGTTTCAAAGATTTGATGTTGACCTCTCTTTCTCAATTATTTTTTCCTCTTTTTTTCTCTCTATTTCATGATGTTGTCTCATCTTATGTCTTAATTAATATTCAACACGTATTAATCAGGCTTTTATATTATGTTTCACGGTCTTACATAAACTATAGTGGACCTAGAAACATAACAGATCATTCTCTTGCAGAAACTATACAGAAGCAAAGCCCATATGTTTTGCATATCAAACTTTTTAAAACATGAGTAGTGTATATTGTTCTATGATCGTATGCAGAAGCAAAGGAAGATATTGTAAAGAAGAATCACTAGCACACTGTAAAAGACTAAAAAGAGTATCAACAAGCACTACAATAGTATGAACCTCACGAACACAACACTGTAATTTTTTATGATTTTTAAGATTGTGGTTATAGTCAACAAACTAGAACAAGGAGACACATTTGTCATTAGATTGGCCTTATAACTACTAGCTGACTAAGAGACAAGAATAATAGCGATTTTTTTTGCGTGTGCACATGAAAGGAAGGAACTGGAACTTAGGCGCTTACTTGAAACCGCGATATCCCGCTTGGTTTTGCTCCAAGATTGAAGCTTCTTGTTGGCCTAAAGTTCGCTGTAGTTACGCCACACAGCCCGGAACTCTTCACGGAATGTGTTCAGGCGTGCCTTGAGGTTTGGAGTTCTCATGCTCGCGTGAAGAGTGATCACTATGGACATTGGAGAGTGAGAAAATTCAAAGTTAGAGGTCAAACGCCGGGAAAAAAGGATAAGGGGACTCATTGGAAGTGTGATAACTTACTGAGAAGAGCAGCGGCAAGTGCATAGAGGACCCATACCAAACCGCATGAAGAAAACCACAGGACAAAGCTGACTACATAAGGAAAAATCAATAATAGTTTACATCAGTTTGATATCAAGAGGTAGGAGGGTTTATATGACTTGAGTATTTTAAATACCGGTTAAGCCAAACAAGACGAATACCAAACGTGGTTGGCCACATATGTAAACCGTCTTTCTAGTTGCAGATCGCCCACGAATGACAGGCCTGAAAGTTGTACACAAGTAATAAATGTAACAAGACAGTCTTCAAAACTCTTCAATGAAAATGAAAATCATGAGCGCTCACATGTGGGGAGGCCTCATCTTTGCAGCTAAATGTGGTGAGAAAAGCCTCATGGTTCTGATCACCTTCTCATTAAAAGTAGCTGCGAAACTGAAAAAGATAACAAAAGCTTCATATAACATAACCGTTCAATAGATGCTAAGCAACACACACAAACATACAATTACATTTACTACATAAAGATCCTGAAAATTAATGGGTACAGCAAAAAAGCAACCAAATCACTGAAAATAGAGAACCTTGTAACACTCAAGCTATAAGAACCAACACCATAACCTATTAAAATCAACACTACAAACAGCGATTCAAAGGGGAAATCTTCTTAACACAAGAAAAAATCCTCCTAAACAATCAATAGAAGCCATGTAAAGTAGAAAATACCTGTCGTTAAGGAAAGCTAAGCTCAAGGCTGTAAGAGCAGCACCAAGAATAGCCAGAGGTCGTGTGATAAATGCAAGACCTGAATTCAGAAAAATTTAACAATTAGGAAGAGCTCAAGAGCATCTCAATTCTCAAATTTATCATCTCAAAAGCTAAAAAAAAATCAATAAAATCCAAAACAAGCCTTTTTTTAACATACCCAGAACGAAAATCAACGTGATGAAGTAATTGGTCCTATAGCTGCAACAGAAACACAAAAAAGGGAGAAGATAGAATCAGAAATCAACATCACCGATTCGTAATATAGAAAGTGAGAGAGACGAAGTAATTACTAGTAGAGATTGCATTTGAGACGGCTCATCCATTTAGAGAAAGATCGTGGAAATGCGAATCTGGAGAAGAACTCTGCCACCGAGCGAGGACTCGCCGACCATTCAACTTCTCTTAGGGCTTCGATTACATCTCCGGCAGAAACGCTATCCCAATCCATATCTCCGATGAAGTTTTTGAATGGGTTTTTTCTTCGATTTTGATTCGAAATCGCGAGAGTGTTTCGTGGGTTTTTTTTTTAATGATTTTTGGGGATGATTTGATTCTTAGGGTTTGTTGTTTGCTTTTGCCTGTGGGTTAAGCTATTAAGCAAAGCAAAGGGGAAAAGAAAAGATAGATCAAAGAGACACACACGTGTTAAATGCAAATTGGTGCGCGTGTGGAAGATTGACGTGGCAATAAAAAGTAATTGTGGAAAAAAAATGTCTGAGCCCGGGTTCGAACCGGGGACCTCTAGTGTGTGAGACTAGCGTGATAACCGACTACACCACCCAGACGATATGTTATTTTATCCAGAATAAATTAATTATTCCTGTTTTTCTATTTTTAGCGCCTTTTTAGTTTTTTAGTTTTTGACTATTTTCCCTGGATTCTGTTAATTGAACAGAGTCACTTAAGTTAAAATTTGATTTGGACACTGAAATTATATTTGAATGAGTATATAGTAACAGATTAACAGTTAGATGTTGTCTTTAATTCGTGAATGTAAATAAAAACCAAAGGAAACACAAACAATATATAAGCAATCAAGTTTTCGAGATTCTTATATGATGAGCCTCCAAGTTTAAGGCATATGAATATATGATGATACCTTCATCGGTATGATCCTCTTGCGTATCTCTTCTCCTTCTTTGCTAATTCATAAATGTTCTAACCGCATTTTCAATCACAAATCTCTCGATCTTGATCTCTAAATGAAGACCGATCCTTGCATTCACTCTTTGGTCACCAGAAGAAGGTTTACATATCATTGGTATAGCTTCACATATGCTCTCTAGCGTCGAGTTCCATCCACCATGCGTCAAGAACCCACCCGTCGTTCTGTGTGCTAAAACCTGGATTTGAGGTGCCCATTTTTGTTATTTATTTTTGGGAGAATTACAAAAATACACCATTTGAATTATATTTCACAAAACTACACAATTTCAAAACTACTTCACAAAACTATACCTAAACACTCAAAATTAAGTCCAAATAAATCATATTCATACAATCCTACCCCCTTAATACTATACCCTAAACACTAATTAGCGAACTCAAATGAAAAGATTTTAATTTTGGTAATTTTTTAAGGGGAAATCAAACTTTTAAAATTTAGAGAAGTGTAAATATGAGAAAAATTTAAATTAGATAAAGTTTTGTAAATGAAGGAATGAAAGGAAATAGTTTTGTGAATTCTTCTTTATTTTTGTTGATAAACACATATTGAGATAGTGGACAACCAAAAATGGACGCGGAGAACCCATTACTTAAGTTGATATGTATATATTTTTTATCTAATTTATTTTATATTCAAAATAAATTTTGAAACAAAATGATTCTTAAAATAATATATTTTTATTTTATAAGATATATCTTATTACCAAAAATAATTTAAACACTATTACTTTAATAGTTTAACATTACTAAAATTCAGATTGATTGATAAAAAATTAGTTTTCAAAACTTTAAAATCAAAGGTTGGATTTCAAAATTATAATCTATATTAGTATTTTCGAAGTACTAATTTGAAAATTTCCAAAAAATCACACTAAATTACACATTATGCCATTGGGCATAAAAGAAAATATTTTTGAACATTTAATTACGAAAAATCAAATAAGGAAATATTATAATTCTCTCCAAAAATAAATAAAAAATATTAAAGAAATTATGTAAAAAATATTTGAAAAACAAAATAAACATATGTAATTCACATAAATACATTATTACATAGTTTTTTTTATAAAAACTACCATTAAAATTTTATTTAAATCAAAACAAACAGGTTTAATTAATATTATTAAGAATTTAAAAACGATTTGAAAATTTTTTTTGTTAAAAATATCAAACAATAAAAAACAAAATATAATGTTAACGAGTTTGATTTCCGGTTCGATTATAAACAAAAAGAAGAAATTGCAATTCTACTAAAATTTAAATCTTATATTACATATTTAGAATATGTTTACAACAATTATTTATATATATAATCAAAATAATTATAATTTTAAATAAATTTGGGTAAATCGCATAATATGATTTGTGTATTTTGATTCGGTTTGTATTTTGAATTCGGGTATTTTCGAATCCTAAATATAATAAATAATAAATTATTGGTCTAATCAACTTATAAATTATATTAAATTTTTGCTATACGAAATATATAATAAAAATATATCTATATTAGTATTTTTGAAGTACTATTTTGAAATTTTCCAAAAAATCAAACTAAATTACACATTATGCCATTGGGCATAAGGAAATATTTTTGAACATTTAATTACGAAAAATCAAATAAGGAAATATTATAATTCTCTCCAAAAATAAATAAAAAATATTAAAGAAATTATGTAAAAAATATTTGAAAAACAAAATAAACATATGTAATTCACATAAATACATTATTACATAGTTTTTTTTATAAAAACTACCATTAAAATTTTATTTAAATCAAAACAAACAGAGTTTAATTAATATTATTAAGAATTTAAAAACGATTTGAATTTTTTTTTGTTAAAAATATCAAACAATAAAAAACAAAATAGTTTGTTAACGAGTTTGATTTCCGGTTCGATTATAAACAAAAAAAAAGAAATTGCAATTCTACTAAAATTTAAATCTTATATTACATATTTAGAATATGTTTACAACAATTATTTATATATATATAATCAAAATAATTATAATTTTAAATAAATTTGGGTAAATCGCATAATATGATTTGTGTATTTTGATTCGGTTTGTATTTTGAATTCGGGTATTTTCGAATCCTAAATATAATAAATAATAAATTATTGGTCTAATCAACTTATAAATTATATTAAATTTTTGCTATACGAAATATATAATAAAAATATATATATTATTATTTTTGAAATACTTTTTTGAACTTTTCCAAAAAACTCACTTAACTACATACTATGTCATTGGTTTTAAACTCACTTAAAGAGTTATGTGAAACTTACACACAAACATATCTCATTCTATATATATACTTTTTTAAAATTGACTTAAATATCAACAAAAACAATAAAACCGATTTTAACATAAAATCAACCACTAATTTCATATTTATGATATTTTTGATATAATCTTTTTATTTTTCTTACTGGAGGTCTATAAAAAATTTCAGAATATAAATATTTTTTAAAAAGTATATAGTTTAGTTTTTATATATAATCATTGTCCATATTATAATTTTCTATTTATATTAATATTTTAGATGTTAATAAACATCTCTATTGAACATAGATAAAGTTTGTTTAAATCAATTAACACTAAGCATAACAATTATTTATTAATCGGGTTCAGCTTTCTAGAAAAATTCTAGATAAATGACAAGAAGTTTGAAAATAATGATTAAACTTTATCATAAACAAATTTCGGGTAATTAGGGTTCAAATCTAGAAATTTGTTTTGGCTTCGGGTTTTCAGGTAGTAAATTTCTCAATTCGTCCGGGTTATTTATTTTTGGAACGGTTTCAGTTCTTTAATTTCGGTTTGGTTCCAATTATGTACTTCAAATATAATTATAACTATTATTATTTTAAATAATTTTTGGGTAGTTATAGTAGTTAAGTTTAGTTCTACAAAATTGAGTTCGGTTCAGATTCGATTTCGGGTATTATGGTAGTAAATTTCCCTATACATTCGAGTTATTTGTTTTTAGAATCAGTATTGATTTGGGGATTTCGGTTTGGGTTCGGTATTTCGGATCCGAAAGTTTTGCCCATCCCTAATTTTTTATAGTTTATAATAGTTTGGAATAAACACACTTACAAATTATATTAAAATTTTGCTATATAAAATATAATTCTCATTATATATTTATGGGAGAATCACAAAACTACACCATTTGAATTACATTTCACAAAACTACACCATTTCAAAAATATTTCACAAAACTACACCTAAACACTCAAAATTAAATTCAAATAAACTCTATCCACACAATCATACCCCTTAATACTATTTCTAAACACTAATTAGCGAACACAAATGAAAATATTTTAATTTTGGTAATTTTGAAAAGGGTAAATCAAGCTTTTAAAATTTTGAAAGGGTGTAAATTTGTGAAAATATTGAATTAGGTGTAGTTTTGTGAATGAATGATTGAAAGGGTGTAGTTTTGTGAATTTCTCTATATTTATTTGCATAAACAATAAAAGAACAAAATACTCTTTAGAAATTCTGAATATTTTTATTTATTTTACAAAATCAGAAAAAATATTACAAACTTCTAAATTAACTGTATATATATAAAATTATTTATAAAAAACATAAACCCGTGGTGTACCACGGGTTAAATCCTAGTATATTATTATTTTTGAAATACTTTTTTGAACTTTTCCAAAAAAACTCACTTAACTACATACTATGTCATTGGTTTTAAACTCACTTAAAGAGTTATGTGAAACTTACACACAAACATATCTCATTCTATATATATACTTTTTAAAATTGACTTAAATATCAACAAAAACAATAAAACCGATTTTAACATAAAATCAATCACTAATTTCATATTTATGATATTTTTGATATAATCTTTTTATTTTTCTTACGGAGGTCTATAAAAAATTTCAGAATATAAATATTTTTTAAAAAGTATATAGTTTAGTTTTTATATATAATCATTGTCCATATTATAATTTTCTATTTATATTAATATTTTAGATGTTTATTAACATCTATATTGAACATAGATAAAGTTTGTTTAAATCAATTAACACTAGCATAACAATTATTTATTAACGGGTTCAGTTTCTAGAAAAATTCTAGATAAATGACAAGAAGTTTGAAAATAATGATTAAACTTTATCATAAACAAATTTCGGGTAATTCGGGTTCAAATCTAGAAATTTGTTTTGGCTTCGAGTTTTCGGGTAGTAAATTTCTCAATTCGTTCGGGTTATTTATTTTTGGAACGGTTTCGGTTCTTTAATTTCGGTTTGGTTCCAATTATGTACTTCAAATATAATTATAACTATTATTATTTTAAATAATTTTTGGGTAGTTAGAGTAGTTTAGTTTAGTTCTACAAAATTGAGTTCGGTTCAAATTAGTTCGGGTTATTTATTTTTGGAACGGTTTCGGTTCTTTAATTTCGGTTTGGTTCCAATTATTTACTTCAAATATAATTATAACTATTATTATTTTAAATAATTTTTGGGTAGTTAGAGTAGTTTAGTTTAGTTCTACAAAATTGAGTTCGGTTCAGATTCGATTTCGGGTATTATGGTAGTAAATTTCTCTATACATTCGAGTTATTTGTTTTTAGAATCGGTATTGATTTGGGGATTTCGGTTTGGTTTGAGTTCGGTATTTCGGATCCGGAAGTTTTGCCCATCCCTAATTTTTATAGTTTATAATAGTTTGGAATAAACACACTTACAAATTATATTAAGATTTTGCTATATAAAATATAATTTTCATTATATATTTATGGGAGAATCACAAAACTACACCATTTGAATTACATTTCACAAAACTACACCATTTCAAAAATATTTCACAAAACTACACCTAAACACTCAAAATTAAATTCAAATAAACCCTATCCACACAATCATACCCCTTAATACTATTTCTAAACACTAATTAGCGAACACAAATGAAAATATTTTAATTTTGGTAATTTTTAAAAGGGTAAATCAAGCTTTTAAAATTTTGAAAGGGTGTAAATTTGTGAAAATATTGAATTAGATGTAGTTTTGTGAAGGAATGATTGAAAGGGTGTAGTTTTGTGAATTTCTCTATATTTATTTGCATAAACAAGTAAAAGAACAAAATACTCTTTAGAAATTCTGAATATTTTTATTTATTTTACAAAATCAGAAAAAATATTACAAACTTCTAAATTAACTCGTATATATATAAAATTATTTATAAAAACATAAACCCGCAGTACACCACGGGTTAAATCCTAGTAGTATTAGTAATATTTAACCAAAATCTCCCTTTGTTTTCTTGTTACGAAACATATTTTTGTCTCACTATTTACAGACACTAAAACTTAAATGAAAGTTTTTTGATTGACATATAAGAGTATCATTATCAGTGATGCTTAGTATAGGTGCTTATTTTTTTTTTTTTTGTAAATAATTTTTGGTTTAAGAAACTATAGTTCCTTATTATATTTTTTTGTCAAATATTGGTGTTGCTTAGTTAGGAGTTCTCAAAAATAAAATTTAATAATTAAAATTTAGAAATATATTTGAAAACTTATTCATTATTACAAAATAAAAATACACAATACAAATAAACATCTCATCTTATGGTTGAAAGTTAAAAGATAGAGAATAACAATTGTAAAAGGTAATAAAAAAATAAAAGAGAACGAAAGTTTTTCATTCAAATGAATCGTCTTTATATATTAGCATATGAGATACAAACAAATAAAACATACTACTTGTTCGATACTTTATCAAGTGTCACAGGTACAAACAAACAAAACATACAAGTCACGGATGGCCAAGTACAAACAAACAAAACATACAAAACAATTTACAATTCAAAGTCACGGATGACACATTCATAATGAATCCAAAACCTGAACTCATAATGAATCCAAAACCTGCGTTCACAGTGCAAAAACATGCATCCAAAACATGCATACAAAACAAGTTACAATTCAAAGTCACATGTCAAAGTGATTACAACAAGAACAAGCTTTAAACAAGAACAAGCTTTAAACAGGCATCCAAACTTGCATGCATACAAACCTGCATCCAGACAAACAAAACATACAAGTCAAAGTGATTACAATTTAGACAAAAACAAGCTTTAAACACATGTTCATACTTTAATCACAAGTTCATACTTAAACACAGAAGGAAACAATTACATAAATATGTTACACTTAAATATGTTACACTTAAACAGAAAAATTCATATTTAAACACACAACTTCAGACTTAAACACACATAAATATATTACACTTAAACCAACAAGATCAAATATAACCACATAAACACACAATCAGAGATCAATTTATTCTCGAGCACTTAAGCATTCATCACAAACCAACCCTAATCCTATAGTAATCAAAGCAGTTCACATTCTTCACAAATCAAAGCTAATCCTATTCTAAAACCTAACCATAAGCAACTTAATTGTCACCACAAAGGAACATAGAAGAGCCCTTTAGAAGTATAAGTATAACCATGGTCTGTAATTATTACTATATAACTTTAAGATAGAACTATGCAAAACTCATAACAAAGTAATTACCGGTTGAGTCGTCTCTGTGCAGACAACAAGAACAATGAATAAACAAGCCCTACAGACAACAAAATTACATATAATATAACCATATGAGGAAGAAGTGAAATCTGGTGAAATCGAAGAAACATAGCAATTTAACCGAGGGCATCTATTCAAGTAGAACACTTATTACTGTTTCTAAACTATTAATCACAAGAACAATGAACAAACCCTAACCAAATCGAAAAATCCCAAATCCAAAATATAACAAACTCTAACCAAACTCTATTTTCTCCACAAATCACATAATCAACTAAACATACCTCGATCCCTTGGACTAGACGATTCTTGTTCGCTTCATAGCTCCGATTTGAACCGGAACTTCGTCAGAACTTCGCCGGAATCGAAATCGCTCCTCTTCTCTGCTTTTTTTCCGTTTCTTCCCCGACAAAAGTTTTTGTGAAAAGAAAAAGACAAAAATAAATTCAGCTTTTCACCTTAGCGCGACACGTGTCCGGTCCTTACCTCCATAAAAAAGTCCCATTAAGAATCGATACTTAACTTTATTAATTAACTTATATCCTATATATATTAATTGAGGAGACACTTTTGAGAATTTGAATGAAAATTTTAAAATTTAAAGAGTTAAATGAGTTTAGAAAAATCAATGATTTGTAAAATTTGCTTTAACACACAACAATTTAAATTTTTCAAAAAAAAATTGACATTGTACCAATTTGATGGATTTACTGGTTAAAAACGGGTTAAAAAATATTCAATTTATTTCAAAAATTTATTCCTACAATTTGACCAAAATTGCAACAGTTTAGCACTTAATAAGCAAATATTTTGTGATAAAGAAAAAACTTATGATGTCACTATTATTTTATGAAATTTTTTAATGACATTTTTGAAATTACCCTAATAAATAATAAAAATGTTTTAAAATAATTTCAAATTTATTTTATGCCAAAAATTATAAAAATATATGTAGATTTTTATGTAATATATGTATATATTTATAAATTTATAATCCGCGCAAAATCTAGATTATTTTAATTGGTAAGCACCCTTTTATTTTTAGTAAGACTCACCAATATTGATGGTCTAACAATTACAATGTTGTCTTTATTTTGTGAAAACAATAATAATCAAAGGAAACAAATTCTTTAGAAAGACAGTATATAAGCAATCAAGTTCTCAAGATTCTTATATGATGAACCTCCAAGCTTAAGGCATTGTTCCGCAATTTCCTTCATCGGTATGATCCTCTTGCGTATCTCTTCTCCTTCTTTGCTTTGCATTAACATTCTAACCGCGTTTTCGATCACAAGTCTCTCGATCTTATTCTCTAAATGAAGACCGATCCTCCAAACATCGGTAATGTACCTTGCATTCACTCTTTGGTCACCAAAAGAAGGTTTACATATCATTGGTATAGCTTCACATATGCTCTCTAGCGTCGAGTTCCATCCACAATGCGTCAAGAACCCACCCGTCGCTATGTGTGCTAAAACCTGGATTTGAGGTGCCCATTTTACTATTTTACCCTTACCCTCGAGGCAATTGATGAACCCTTTAGGTAGAATCTCGATCCACTCAAAGCCGTGGATCGAACCGGGTCTAACAACCCATAGGAAAGGTTGGTTGCTGTTACGTAAACCCCAAGCTATCTCCAAGAACTCTGTTTCGTCGATGGAAGCTATGCTTCCTAGGCTCACATAGACGACTGATTTCGGTTCTTGCTTGTCTAGCCATGAGAGACAGGACATGTCTTGTGTAAGTAAGCTACTCGATGAAGCTGGCACTCGCCTGTGGAATGGTCCGATGCAGAAGAGTGGGACCGGGAACTCTTTGAGAGATTCGTTTAGTTGGTCTGATTCAAGATCTTGGATTGCGTTGAATATGATTCCTGAGGAAGACTTTAGTGATTTAATCACACCTCCTTTTAACTTATCTCCTGATCTTGGATCTTTTGTTTGAAACCATGGAAGATCCTTCATTCTAAGATAAGGAAGCTCGAGAACCGGTGAGTCTGGTTTAGTATCTGGGAAAAAGAAGAAAAAGTCAACGAAAGTGAAGCAGAAATTAGAGGTATATGAATCTTGAATTCGATTTGTGTACATACCTTGTAAAGCAAGGTATCCTTTTTCTCTTAAAACACGAAACTTTGAGAAAGCGACGAAAGCAGAGAGGTTAACCGTACGGAGTACTATCCTCGGGATACCGAATTTATCGGTTAAATCGTGAGTGAAGTACCAGAGAGCATCTACAATCACACAAGCTGAAGTTGGTTCTTGAGACAAAAGCTTCTTCAGGCAAGCATCAAAAGGAGCAACACATTTTGAATTTAGGTCATGGAGAAGCTCGATGACATCGGGATTCGATGCTTCGGATTCGGACAAGCCATCGGGGATTGAGACGAAAGTGAAGTGAGGGAAATTTGATGGGTTTGGAGAGTTGAACTCAGTGTGGATAACAGTGATGGAGAATCCTCTGTTGTATAAGATGTTAGCTAGCTGAAAATTAGGGTTTAAGTGACCTTGTAATGGGAAAGTAAAGAGAAAGATCACTGGTTTTGTTTCTTTAATCTCCATTTTTTTTTGTTTCTTCTCTGTTTTAGTTTCTTTGTTCAGACAGGGTTGACTTTTATAGAGGTTGCATCTTGCAAGAACAACCGTGTTCCAAAGCCATTACGTCAGCAAACACGTCATTATTCATATTAGACTATTTTAAATAAATTATTAAAATTTGCATGACTTTGTTGTTAAAAAAAGACCAAATGCATGTGGGTTATTAATTATTAAAGAATTCATCATTGTTAGCCAATATTCTTTCATATCGTGTGAAAATGTACAACTTTGTGTTTTTTGTTTCCAAATTTAGAGAAAAATTCAGATTGTGTGTATAGGAAAGTTTTGGATTTTTGATGGGATTCAAGATTTAGAGCATGTGCAATGCAGAATTTAGTGGGGTTTGGGCCCCGCTAAATCATTAAAAGACATATTTTTTTGTTTTTTTCTGGTTTTGATTCTTGTACTATTTATGGACTCCACTTTTTAATTTTTTTTGATAAAAAAATTGAAAAATACCTAGGAATTTATGTTATTGATTTTTACCATTGATCATGGTTTTAGAGCATAATTAATGGAGGTTTTTACAAGTCTCTAAAGTCAGGAGATCCACCAAAAAGTGAAGATCCAAGCTCTTCTAGCTCTTATTTGAGATCAGATTTTAACATTGTTTTTGGATTTGCAGACACGTGACGGTCCACGATTGGTCTGTTTTTTATTTATTTATAAAAGGCTTACCTAGGAATTCGTGCCCGATAATTTATTAATAATCATGGTCTTACATACTAATTACGATAATTACGATGGCCACTAAAAACTAAAACTGGAATTGGTATCTTAAGATAAATTGGTTACTTACTCTGATTCGAAATTGAAAAACAAAGCAAAATGAGTTTTGTGGATCAAACAGAAGAAAAAAGGTCAATGTTTAATTTGGAACAAAGCAATAACTCTTCTTACAACAAAACTCCAAAAGTGATTGACTTTACATCATCGGCTTGTTTCAAAATTTGTGGACACAACTTGTTGTTATATAAATCTTTAGACAATTTCTAATGTATTTCTCCATTTTCTACTCTAAAATAGAGTATTTTTAAAATGGAGATGAATTTTACCCCAATGTATTTCTCCATTTTCTACTTAATAAAAGAATATTCTAAGTATATTTTTTTCCTCACTTTCTTATTAATTACAAATATTGTCTTTAACTTCTATAATTTAAAAATTAATTTTATTTATTTATCTTTTACAAAATAATAGAAATTATAATATTATTTTAATAAAACCATGTAATTAAAACTACATTACATCAAAAAATAAAACATTGATATTATTCAATTATTTCCATTAGTGGATTTTTAACTTATTTTTTTTTGTTAAATCTTTGTTTTGGTTTCCTGTTGTTGTATTTTAAAAATCAATTTTTTATGTTTATTTTATGTTATTATTGTATGAGAAATTAGGTTGAATAATAGAAAGTTGATGGTTAATTGGGTAAAATTAAAGTGAATTTTTGCAGTGCATTGAAAGACCATTTTAACCTTGATATAAACTTTTTATTATTTGTCCAAAAATCAAACTGCAAATGTAGACTCTGCACTTTCTCTGACACACCCAATTAAATCATCTAATATCATTAATACTTTTTACCTGACACACGCCAGCTGTCTACTTTCCCATCACATCTAATTACTTTTTTTCAAAAATCCAACATTGTTTTTCTCTTCTCTCAAACCGTCGCCACTTTAATCTTTCTTACAAACAAAGAGAAAAATTTCAAACATTCGATTTTATCTTGAATTTTGTTAGTTTAGATCTCTAAAATAATCGATGGGTCAGAAAAAAGTAAGTCGAAAAAGGAAAGATAAAGCCCCAATCACCGGTGGCGAAGAACCACCGAAAACATCTCCGAAGAACCAGGATTTATGATAGAAAATAGTTGTCTATCTGTCAACCTACTTTAAGCGTCTATTTGCTTGATAAAATACTAAATAGATACCTATTTTCAGAATTAAAATATAATTTATATTTCCATGACCGGAAAATGGTATATGTGGGATTTCAGGGTTTAGAGATTCAGGGTATAGAGTTTAGGGATTAGGTTTTAGGGTTTAGGTTTTTTGTTTAGGGTTTAGGTTTAGGGATTAGTTTATAGGGTTTAGGGATTATGTTTTTAGGATATAGGGTTTAGGGATTAAGTTTTAGGGTATAGGATATAGGATTTAGGGATTATGGTTTTTGGGTTAAGACACATGTTTTCATTTAAAACTCCTGCTATATAATGAAAATAGGTATCTATCGGTACACCTACATTTCTCGTCTAGTTTTTAGAGTTTAGGAGTTCATGGTCTATCGGTAAAATACTTTAAATAGATGTCTATTACTGATAATATATGTTTATTTTCATTCGGATAATATATTTTTGTTTCTTGCCCCAAACAATTTTGCAGATAGTATATGTCTATTATTGATTCCTTAAGCAACTCTTTGCTTGAAATAGATATTTATTGTATTATATATTTATTTTTATAATATAGTTGACTATTAATTATAAGTTGTCTATCAACCTACTTTAGGCGTCTATTTGCTTGATAAAATACTAAATAGATACATATTTTCAGAATCAAAATATGATTTATATTTCCATGACCGGAAAGTGGTATATGTGGGATAAGAATTAGTTTTCAGGGTTTAGGGGTTCATGGTATAGAGTTTAGGGATTAGGTTTTAGGGTTTAGGTTTTACAGTTTAAGTATTAGTTTTTAGGGTTTAGGGATTAAGTATTTAGGATATAGGGTTTAGGGTATAGAGATAAGATTTTAGGGTTTAGGTTTTTTGTTTAGGGTTTAGGTTTTACGGTTTAGGGATTAGGGTTTTTGGGTTAAAAGACCTATTTTCATTTAAAACTCTTGCTATATAATGAAAATAAGTGTCTATTGCTAATAAAATTTAGGGGTTCATGGTCTATCGGTAAAATACTTTAAATAGATGCCTATTGCTGATAATATATGTTTATTTTCATTCGGATAATATATTTTTGTATCTTGCCTCAAACAATTTTGCAGATAATATATGTATATTATTAATGCCTTAAGTAATTTTTTTTGCTTGAAATAGATATTTATTTTATTATACATTTATTTTTATAATATAGTTGACTATTACTTATAAGTACGTTTAAACAAAAAATGAAGGCCAAAATAGTTATTATCGTTTCAACTTCTTTTTAAAGGTTGTGCACCTCTGAAACTTCAGTATTATGGCGGCCATCACTTTATACCAAACGTAATATATTACCTTCACCAGTTATGGGTTCCATATAAGCCAAATTTATGCTAGATATTTTTATAGTATGAAATAGATGGTTATATTTAAAGGTAGATGAATAACATCTAAATAAATATTTTATCACAAATCTAGATCTGAAAGAAAAGATCTATGAACATCATAAAAATAGGATTTTAAACTCAAACCTAAATCAATCAATACAATCAAGAATTTTCTTAACCATAGTATTTATGTCTGTCTTTAAACAAACATGAATCAAATGACCATCACCATAAACGTCGACAAAATCGACGAGATCTAAGCCAAAAAAATAAAAAAAATAGAAAAAAACAAAAATAAGAACGTGAGAAAGAGAATGAGAGAAAAATAAAAATTAAAACTTTAGGTATTTGTTTAAAAGCTGTCATTTCATTGTCAGGGAGCTGCTGTGGAGAGAGAGGTAAGGATAGGGTTAAAAGAGGAATTAAAAAAAAATCATTGTCAAAAGCTCAAATTCGTACATCCAATAGTTATACATCCCAATTATTACCACTTTCTAT
Organism: Cochlearia excelsa; assembly: GCA_963556525.1. NCBI lineage: Eukaryota > Viridiplantae > Streptophyta > Magnoliopsida > Brassicales > Brassicaceae > Cochlearia > Cochlearia excelsa. The sequence goes on from OY748330.1 coordinate 34,906,300, forward strand.
TATTCACCAAATTTACCCTTATTGTATTTTGAAATTTAAAATTAGTTAAATATTTATTTGCAAAAAAAATATTGTTTTCATATTTTTTAGTTTACTAATAACAAACACTTGATTTAAAACATAAATTAATAACAAAACAAAAGGGATATCTACTCCAAAATGGAGAAGGATCGGAGATGTTCTTACGTAACTTCGATTCTGAAGCTTATTTAAATAAAACAAAGTTAATATACAATCATCGGTGGTTATATGTGTCCAAAGTGGTTTTAGTTGAGAGAGACCAACATGAAGTTGAAAATTGGCAAATAATATCAAAAATTTTGTTTACGAAAAAAACTATAAACTACTAATATTAAATATTAAAATATAATTTGATTTCTCAATCAATTTATAATTCTTTTTAGGATTTTCTTTCTCTTTATTTTATCTTTTTTCTGTACACGTGTGGGCTTAGCAACGGAGAGTAACAGAGAGAAGAACAATCACAAGCGAACGTGAAGAGACAAAACTCACCACTGCAATCAAAAAACAAAAAAAAACCCTAAAAATCAATCAAATCTCCGTCTCCTCGAGATTCAGATTCAAATCTCATCATCACGACGACGAAAATGGCGGCGGATCCTAACCCTAAAAAGTTCCCTGTTCTCTCATACGTATTATCTCGTCTCCCTTCTTTCACCGCCAAATCCTCTTCTCCTCCGTCCTCCGTTTCCTCCTTCGATGTCGAGCAACCACCACCACCATCATCATCATCATCATCATCATCACCACCATCTCCATCGATCGAGATCGTGACTCAGATGCCTCACTTGACACAACCAGGCGTTATCGCTTCAATGACATCTGCGATCTCTGACGTCTCCGCGACTCGATCTATCCTTCGAACCCTAGGACCAAGACCAGATCACGAAACCGTAGACATTGCTCGCGCGAAAATCTCCGAAATCGCTGCGTTCTTATCCGAATCGTTCGAGGATATCTCGTTAAACGACGCGGCGGCGAAGGATGAGAAGAAGAGACAGGAGATGGATCAGGAGAAGACTTGGTGCGAGTCGATTCTGAAATTGGACGAGGTTCACGGTTCGTACGAGAAGCTATTGAAGGAAGCGGAGGAGAGACTTGTTAGGATTTACAAATCCGCCGAGAAAGACGCGGCGGAGGAGGAGGAGAGCGTTGCGGCGGCGGTGGAAGTCAATGAAGAGGTTGTGGCTATATTGCAGCAAGCTTTGGCTAACGCATTGGATCGAATCGATTTGTCTGAGAGGAAGCTTAGATTGATCCCTGAAGCGTTTGGTCAGATTCAAGGGCTGCTTGTTCTTAACCTCTCCAATAATCAGCTTGAGGTTACCTTCTTATTGCTTTCTTGATTGCTAGATTCTGTGCTCATTATAGGTTTTAACAAAGTGGTGATCTTTAGTGTGGAATATAGTGGGCACTATACAATGGTTGATTAGCATTCACTTTTAGTCATAGTTAATGAATATGGATCACAAGTTTACTCATAAAATGTGTTGATGAATATGTCTTGTCTTGACTGTTCTGAGGCTGGTTCGATTTTATGGCTCGAACCACGTTGGTTACTGAGTTTTCATTTGCCTTACCTGACTGATGTTTATGTCCAACAGACGATTCCTGATTCAATAGCTGGATTGCATAGTCTTGTTGAGTTGGATGTCTCCGGGAATCTCTTGGAGACATTACCAGATTCTATTGGTTTACTGTCTAAACTGCAAATCCTTAATGTCTCGACCAACAAGCTTGCCTTCTTGCCTGATTCCATCTGCCGTTGTGGGTACGTGATAACTCAACTATTTCAAGATTGATCTCTTAAATCCATCTAACCGCTTCTTACATTAAAAATCGTAGGTCGTTGGTTATCTTGGACGTGAGTTTCAACCGTCTCACCTACTTACCAACCAATATAGGATCCGAGCTAGTGAATCTAGAGAAGCTCATGACGCAGTACAACAAGGTTCGATCTTTCCCAACCAGTATAGGCGAAATGAGATCCTTAAAATACATCGACGCCCACTTCAACGAACTGCACGGCCTTCCTGATTCTTTCGTGCTACTCACTAACCTTGAGTACCTAAACCTAAGCAGTAACTTCAGTGATCTCAAGGATCTCCCTTCCTCATTCGGCGATCTCATAAGCCTCCAAGAACTCGACTTGAGTAACAACCAAATCCACGCTCTCCCAGACACCTTTGGCACTCTCGAGAGCCTAACCAAACTGAACGTAGACCAGAACCCGCTCGTGGTGCCACCAGAGGAAGTAGTGAAGCAAGGCGTGGAAGCTGTGAAGATGTATATGGGTGAGAGAAGGATCAATATGTTGGAAGAGGAAGAGAGGAAGATGAAAATGGAGAGTGAGATGATGGAGCAGACAAACTCGGGGTGGCTCACGAGAACCTCGTCGAAGCTGAAAACTTATGTAGCAGATGTTTCAGAGTATCTTGGATCGAAATCTCCTCGAGGAGGAGGAGGAGACCCTTACCTTGAAAGGGAAAGATGATGTGAGACAAGGCTTGAAGAACAGTTATAATAACAAGAGAGGTTGGTTTTTTCTCATTTTGGCTGGTTTTTGCTTCTCTGATTCAGTATATATATTGAAGGGGATCTCTTCTTTGTTGTTGTGATTCTTTCTGAGATGGTTAATGTTTTGGTCATTAACTTAGGCTTATCAAACTTTAAAAAGTCTCTCCGGTGATTGGTATAAAATCATGGGTTCAACTAATAAAAGAACTCTTTGACAAAAAAAAAAAAGAACTCTAATTTATTTTTTATTTATTTACTTAAGTGGTATAATTAAAATTAAGAAACCGATCCAATAATAGTTATATTTAACTGAAACTAGACCATGATTTTTTTTTTTTTTTTTGTCAAGCACTAGACCATGATTTATTTTTAGCAAAAATATATGTTTACGTTATTTTCTTCGAAGTTCGAATATCAACTTAAACCCGTAAAATAATTAAAGAAAATTGAATAAGTTGTAATATGAATGCATTATTGCATTTAATGAAGAATTAAAATTACGTTGTAAAGAGGTAATAATAAAAAAAATAAATAGTTGTTGCAGCTTTACCGAAAACAAAAAAACTCATTGACCTTTGATTTCTTCATCTTCTCCAATCGCAGTTTCTCTCTAATCTTCCTTTGCTTATCGTGACCTAAATCACGATTCGATCCTTAAGCATAACGTTACTCATCAAAAGCCATAAACTTTCGTATTGGGTTTTTCGGATTTGCTCCCAACACACAATCAACCAAATCGGTCGTTTCCAGAAACAATGAAGATTGCGACCAATGGCCGGTTTTTCACAATCGGTCTCGTCGCATCATGGTACTCATCAAACATCGGAGTTTTATTGCTCAACAAGTATTTGCTAAGCAACTATGGATTCAAATACCCGATCTTCCTAACCATGTGCCACATGACCGCTTGCTCTCTCCTCAGCTACGTCGCTATCGCTTGGCTCAAGATGGTTCCTATGCAGACGATCCGTTCCAGAGTTCAGTTTCTTAAGATCGCAGCTTTGAGTTTAGTCTTTTGTGTGTCGGTGGTGTTTGGTAACGTCTCTTTGAGGTTTCTCCCTGTTTCGTTTAACCAAGCGATCGGTGCAACGACGCCGTTTTTCACCGCCGTGTTTGCTTATCTGATAACTCTTAAGAGGGAAGCTTGGTTAACTTACTTCACTCTCGTCCCTGTCGTTACAGGTGTTGTCATTGCTAGTGGGGTATTAATAATATCACTATGATCTTGCTTTTTGTGTGTGTGTTTTGATTGGTTCTGATTCCAATTCTTAGCTTATGTTGAAACCTATGTGGAATGTGTTGTAATGGCTGGTGTTGAAACTGTAGATGTAAGGACATGGTCATGAGAAGTAGAGGCTTGTAGGGATATAAGATGATGAGCTTAATCTTGCTGAGTTTTGTTGACTTTATTACATTTTCTCAATCACTTCTCTATACGAAACTTATATGTAGCTCAAAAGGGTTTAGTTAGAAAATGCATGTGTGTAGAATCTGTTAAACAATCTTGCAGAGTTCTGTAAAGTTCATTACTTTATCTCAATCACTTCTCTATATGGAACTTGTATGTAGCTCGAAAGGGTTTAGTTAGAGGATGTATGTATGCAAAATTTGTTTCCTTTTAGATCTATTTGATTTGATTTGTAACTTTGTTTCCTATTTTGACTTGACTCTCTATGTGGATTGTTCACAGAGTGAACCAAGTTTCCACTTGTTTGGATTCATTATGTGCGTTGCAGCCACAGCCGCGAGAGCACTTAAATCAGTTCTTCAAGGGATTTTGCTATCTTCAGAAGGGTAAGAGATCACATCATCTTTTTTTTGTTAAGAGTGTTGCTGAAAAATCTTTATTGTATTTGTTTGAAAGGGAGAAGCTAAACTCCATGAATCTCCTCCTATACATGGCTCCTATAGCTGTTGTGTTCCTTCTTCCTGCAACACTTATCATGGAGAAAAACGTCGTTGGCATTACGATTGCACTTGCTAGAGACGATTTTAGAATCGTTTGGTATCTGCTATTCAATTCGGCGCTAGCTTATTTCGTTAACTTGACCAATTTCTTGGTTACGAAACACACAAGCGCTCTGACTCTGCAGGTAAACTTATACATCTCTTGTCCAAAATGGGCTTGTTCTTATTATCTAAAGCGATTCTGCATGTGAAGTGAATGATGATCTTTCTTCTATGACAGGTGCTAGGAAACGCGAAAGGCGCAGTAGCTGTTGTGGTTTCGATCCTAATATTCAAGAATCCTGTCTCAGTGACTGGAATGTTGGGTTACTCGCTCACGGTCTGTGGAGTTATCCTCTACAGTGAAGCCAAGAAACGAAGCAAATGATAAAGAAACGTTTCCTTTAAATTTGTCAGGTTAAAAACACAAGGCAACGAAACCTTACACAGCATCTTTGGACTACCAAGGAAAAGATGTGTTAAAGCAACATCAAAGGATGTCTTTTTTCTCTTTTTGTTCGTTAGGTTGTTCTAAGAGTAACTTGGATATAGCTTTTTTGTTGGTTATCTTTACATCTAAGTTTTGTGATATCAACATTTACTTTATTGATTAATTAATGGAGAAAGGACAAAAAGTCTTTTTCCCACCTGTTTATTAGCTTATGTGAGTCAAGTTATGTTGTGCAGATTCACTTGATTTTTGTCTTTGAAATTATAGGTTTAATTCATATTTGTTTCCCAATTCCCATAGATTCAATCGTATACCGGTAATCGAAAAATTAATCAAATCATGTATGCCTTAATAGTATTCAATAAGTTAATAAGTAAGAAGTTTATTTATTCTAACTTTATGCATGACCTGAGTAACTTATCAAACACAAAAGAAATAATCTCCACATAAACATATTTATGAATGTCTTGCATTTTATTAAATTCAATTGAGTTGACCATTATTTTTAGGGAGAATCACAAAACTAGACCATTTGAATTACATTTCACAAAACTACACCATTTCTAAAATACTTCACAAAACTACACTTAAACACTCAAAATTAAATCCAAATAAACCCTACCAAATAATCATACCCCCTTAATACTATACCCTAAACACTAATTAGCGAACCCAAATGAAAAAAATTTAATTTTGGTAATTTTTTAAAGGTTAAATCAAACTTTTAAAATTTTGAAAGGGTGTAAATATGTGAAAATATTAAATTATGAGTAGTTTTGTGAAGAAGGGGTTGAAAGGGTGTAGATTTGTGAATTCCTCTTATTTTTAACAACATTATCAAATATCCGACGTGATTTAATAATAAAAATAAGAAAAAATTCATCTATGTAAAAGGAATTATTGTAATTAAATTACTTCGAACTTTTATTTTGACTATAATCTAAATCAACCCTAAAACGACATAAAAGTATTGCTAAAAATATTAAATAGAATTGAACAATAAATCTTGTTGAATAAAACATTTGTCTGAAAACTGTCCAATTAATTAAAGAAGTTTTGAATAAAGTGAACCAGCAATAACCGGTATATATAAATGGGCCCAGCCTAGTATTGAGAGAGAAAGCCAGAAAGGCGAGCGGTTCAAACGCCAAAAATCAAATGGAGGAAAAATCGCGTTCAGCTTCTTCAGCCACACTACAACTGTTGCGACCATCAGGTCGCTCTTTCTAATTCCCCCGCAAAACGTTTTTTTTTCTTTAACATTTTCTTCTTCTTCTCCAACCGCATGAGATTGTCCTCTTATGGCTCTCCATCGTTGGCTGTGATTATTGTTTACATGCGATACATACATCGTATCGCGTCTCGCGTCTCGCATCTCGCGTCTCGATTGTGTTAGTCGCGAAATCGTTTGTTTTTGTTGAGTGTTAAAACCTAAATCGCATGCTTGTCGCCATTAGAAATGATCACTCGATCTAGTCGATTATCAGATCTCGTTGCATTTTGATAGCTTAGGTTGATATAGGTTTATGGATTCATCTCCTTTGTGGTTTCCTGAGATCTGTTTGTTTTGATTGTGTGTTTATGCGAGAATGAATCTGCTTTCATGAACTTGTTAGAAATCATCCATGCATTTGCATCTGATAAGGCATGTATGTGTTCTAAGTGAATAGATAGCGATTTTGTGAGGGTGTTATCTAGTGATTGCATGCAGATTCTGGCTCTAATGAGAATGTTAAGTTATAGATTCAGCCATGGTGTGAAACTTTGTAGACAATTGTGAGATTCATAAATACTTGTTGTATACACTATAGATTTGGAATTGAGATCTATGTTCAACCGTTATGCGATTCGCGCCATTTTTTGAATTTATCGATTTCCCGCGGTTTTTTATGGTGTTACCAATCAGAGCTCATGATGAGATCTTGTTGTGGGAAATAAACTTATGTTTCTGCTGATTGTCTTTACTTATCTATATATACATATATCTATATATAGCAAATCAAGTTTTGGAGCCGATAGCCGAGTGGAAAGATGACTACGACAAGATATTTGTGGAATTATACGTCGAGCAAAAGCTGCTGCCCAATAAACCTGGAAAACAGTCTTTACCGGATTGTTTTCAGCAAAGGACTGGGGCGAGGTTTACTGCTAAGCAGCTTAAGATTCATTGGATCAGAATGTATCATCGGTGGAACATATGGTGTAGGCTTGTTCAATGCAGTGATATGAAATGGGATCCTGAGACAAAAACTTTTGGTGCCAGTAATGAAGACTGGGCCAACTATTTACAGGTTAACAAAGAAATTTGATGTTATGTACGTGTTTGCGTGTTTTCTAAAGGCTATATAACAATGATTGGGTTTTCTCACAGGTGGATCCGGAAGCTTGGCAGTATCGGCTGAGTGTACCATTGTTCCTAGAGAAGCTAGAGATCATGTTTGAAGGTCGTTACATTGATGGTGTAGATGATGAAGCTGGTTCCAGCAAATGCAAGACGGTGCAAATAAGCAAACATAATGAAGATGAAGAAGAAGCTGAAAATGGAGATGACGATGATGATGTTGATATGGAAACCATGACTCCTGGGTTGAGTAGTAAGTGGTTACGATCGACACAAGAGCTGTTTGTGGACTTGTTGTTACAGGAGACTCTCAAAGATAAGAGACCTGGGAATTGTTATCCAAAGGAAACATGGACGAGGATAGTTGAGACGATCAATCGAAACACGGGAGGGAAATACGAATTGAAACAGGTGAAATACCGATGGTATGTGATGAGGAAAACTTGGAAGTTTTGGTGCCAAGTTGTTGCTGCTCCTATCCTGAAATGGGATCCAAATACTCTTACTTTTGGTGCAACAAAAGAGGACTGGGATATATACTTGCAGGTTTTAAAAAAAAACACTACTCGAAATCTTCTGTTCTCATTTAGTTTTCTCATTTACTTGTTATTGTTGATTTACAGGAGAATCCTAGAGCAGCACCATTCAGGAAGAAGATAATTCGTTTCGCAGACAAACAAGCAATCATCTTCAAAGGTGACATAGAACCAGGAAAAGCCTACTCGCGTCGTTACCGCCAGGAAGTGTTTCATGATGTTGAGCCTTCTCAAACTCCGTATCGCAGCAGATCAAACGGTGTTGAGGAGTCTCGGCTACATGAGAAGGTAACTCCGATATGTACACCGTCAGAGGCCAAGAGGATACTGGCAAGTCCAAGCCAGTCGAGTTCGTCTAACGAGTACGTGTATACAATTGGTGAATGCTTGGAGTGTTTGGATGCAATGCCGGAGGTTGAGAAAGGAAGTGATCTGTACTTGTTTGCGATGGATTTGTTTCTGAACAAAGGTAACAGAGAGACCTTCTTGCAGCTTAAGACTTTGAGTTCGAGAAAGGCTTGGTTGCTCAGCTTCCGATCTGGTCGCGCCTAAGAATCTCTTTCTCATAACTATGAACTCATCAATGCTTATGCTGTGATTAAGCAAAACTCTTTCATTTATCATTTATCATTTATCATTTCTGCAAGATTAAACTCTTTTTATTTATCTTTTCAGTTCAAAAACTAATTTAAATTCTCAGATCAACTTTAGCTTCATTGAAATATTTGATGACAGTTTAGGTTTCTATTTCCATTTTAGTTCCATAACATATTAACAGAAAACCTAGAACACACAAATACTCTACACATAGTAGTGATATAATAGGAAAAAATAAAAAGTAAAATGTCGAAATCCTAAAAAAACCCAATTAAAAATATAACGCGCCAGGTAGGGGTCGAACCTACGGCCTTCTGCTTAGGAAACAGACGCTCTATCCACTGAGCTACAGGCGCTTACATGAATGTCTTACTTTATATTAAATAAAAACGGTGATACAAAACCACTCGTGACGTTTTTTGTATTACGTATGAAACTTCATGTCGTTTAATCTGGTAAAATACAACGGGACGTTGATCACGTTACTAGAGAAACCACGAGCTTCTTATTATTTTTTCTTGAAGAGCTTATAGAAGTTTGAAGGAGAAGCCACACCACCGTGACTATGTCATCGGGCGAATTCTACGGGATCTTCTCCGATCATGTCGTCGAAGAAAGCGAAGACGAGAAACGAGGCAAGCAGCAGTGGTTTAGACTCAAGCTCTAGTAGAAACCACAGTGGCATTACCAATAATCCTTATTGGTCTTAATGGACTTAGACTTCGATACAAGGTATTATTCTATATCATTACTCGAGTCGATGTTGGATAACTATAAGAAAGTCGTTGGAGCTGATCTCTTGAAGAGAATGGTGTATGAACTTTGGTAACATTAAGCTTAGTTCCAATCACTTATTAAAATCCCTTTTGTAACATTAACAACAAGAACGATAATCTATAACTGCATATGTTCAACAGGTAGTTGCAAGTTGCAACACAAAGAGTTTGAGATCTTTAGGTTAATAGAAGATAGATGGTTTCACAATATGAAAGCAAAGACATTGAAAAGAATTATAGAGAGATGAAGAGAGAGAGAGAGAGAGTAGGAGAGAATGTACAGAATCAGATAAGTGTTCTAAAGATTAAGCATCATCGGTATCGCTTTCTCCTGCTTCAACTTCTTGAGCCACCCAATAACTGTTTCCATCTGGACCCCAAACCTTATACCTATCAAGAACATGATGCAAAATCCATCAGAGAACACCGGCGACTAAGATTTAATCAGTGTACTGACCTTTCGAGAACCGATTTTCCTTCCTTGTACTTTTGATTCTTTTCAAAAGCAGCCTCCTGAAGTAACAAACAAAACAAAAGGGTCACACCATGAAACATAGATTAGCAAAGCAAAGAGCCAAACACAAAATCCTTTGTCTTACATATCTCCAACCAACATAAGAGCCGCATTTGACACAGAATATATCGACCACGGTGTGCATTCCCGTCATCATCCTCCTATCTTCCTTCTTCCCGGCATACACATTCGCTCTGTCCACACAAATCGAGTACTACTAAGAACGCATAAACTATTCATATCCCGCTTCCAAAACGCTTTTCTGTGAGCCTAGCTAGCAATGTAAAAAAGCCAAGATCAAAGAAGAAAACTTACACCTTACTGAAGAGGTAAGCTTTCCCATGCTTTGATTGAAAAGACTGTTAAAAAACAAACGAGCAAACAAAGTTGTTATTAGTATCTTCTACATGTTACAACACTAAAGACATAAGCTCTTAATAAGAGTGTACTAATCAGACTACAATTAGCATCTAACCACAAATCAAATCCAAGATCACATAACCATATATAAAGAGCCTTAAAACAATATTAGAAATCAAAGATTGATCTAATCTCTTACATGACAGAGCTTTTAGAAACTAAAAAGAAACTACAGAACAGTCTCAATAACATGATTTATCGACATTCCAAAGGCAAAATCTCAATGTAATGCAAACAGCAATAGCATCTAATCTTGTGTAATCATCAAAAACACATTGATATGAACATGATCGGATATATATATATATATAATCGCAAGATAATCGCAGATTGAGATTTAGCAGGTAGAAGAAAGTAAAACAAGTAAATTAAAGAATATTGTAATAAGAAACCTTGGAGACGACATCTTCGCGAAGAGCAAGATTGGTTTTGCAGTGTTTACAACTGTAAGACTTGCCTTCCAGATTCACCAAGAACAATCTCCCCATTGTTTTCACTCTCTCTCTCTTTTTTGCCCAGAAAAATAAAAAAAAATGCTCACTTTTTTTTGGGTAGAAAAGTGGACTTGACCAAGTCATGGCTTGGAATAAACCGAAAACTATATATTTTTTTGTCATGGGTGTGAAAATAATGGGCCAATAGGCTGTTGTAATCTCTTACATAAAAAATATATATATTACTACAACTTATTGGCCCATTATGTTTCAGTCCAAAAAAAGAATCGCAGCCCCAAAAAAAAAACAGGTGCAAACCTTCTGGGCGATAAAGAGTCTTGCGATAGAGTCATCTCCTGGTCGTAAAGTTCCAACGGAAACCAGAAAGAAGAGCCTAAAGAAACCCACGCGACGACGCAACGAGGTCGTAAACTCTCAATTAGTCTCCGGATACGTTTAAAACTACATCGGTAATATTCGATTAATACTAAAAAAAAAGTAACAATTCGTGTAATTTCTCTTCTTTGGTTACATTGAAATTGCAATTGTATCATCGTTTATATATCAGTTTTTGTTCTTCTAGGTCTTACCGGATTATCTCTATTATACGTGTTCATTCCTTTTAATTAAGCTATACGAGAATCTGCGGTTTTGATCTTAAGTTGCACGATAGGTGTTCGATGAAATGTCTCAATGAAATAATAATTAGTAACAGCTAATTAGGCCCATTGTCACGTTTCCGCCTTCCATGCTTTATTAGTAGATATTATATCATCAATCATTGTTTCTAACAAAAGTTCTCACCTTTATTTTCCAGATGGTGACAAGAAATCGGAGAAACTTCTAATTGGCTTTAAGTACATGAATGGGTTTCTCAAACACAGGTATTTGCGAGTGGTATCTATAAGTGTGTACACATGTTTATTGCTCCCAAACTTGTTAATCTTTGGTCCTAACACTAGTCCTGTCTTGCCATTTGTTTGAATGGAACATGTGGCTATATAATTCTAGAGCCACATACATTCTCAATGAGCTTGAAGAAGACAAGATTCATGGCTCTAGACATTCCCCTTCGTTCCTAAGGTCACCATTCAAAACCCTTTGTGTATTTTTATTATACAAATGAAAGTTTGACCAATAATAAGATGCTTTAAATACAATAGTTTTAATATAAAATAAAGGATAATGTAAGAGTTAGGTTAGGAGGGAAAGTAATTGAAGTGCTACAAAATATTGTTGAAAACTATTAGTATATGTTTGGTGCTCCTTTACTTCCCCCAACTAACGACCATACCATTTGAATAATTTATATGTTTCTCATTAATCTCTCTATACCCTACTCTCCCCATTTTTTTTCATTTGACTTTTTCAAACCTTTACATCACAAATCAATCATATACTAATAAAATATATTTCCCAAAAAGAAAAAAGCTTTCACATCATTTTTCTCTTCGTAGCTTTTCATTGATAATATGTATATATATATATATATTTCACAGAGAGAAAACTTGTATAAAGAAACAGATCCTTCAAAAAAGGAAATAACAGTATTTTTTTTTACTTGCTGAAAAAGGATACAAGAATAACATTGTTTTAATTTTCTTGTTATATTTGTGCATTTAATCATTAGGAGAGAAAGACACAGAGAGAGAGAAGAATGGTTGGACCGTCGAGACCACAGATCGTTCTGTTTGGATCATCCATTGTTCAGATGAGCTTCGGACATGGTGGTTGGGGTGCTATTCTCTCCGAGGTTTATGCTCGCAAGGTATTATCCCTTTCCATCTTATCAATCTTGATTAATGGATCGCGTTAATTCTAATTACTGTTTGTTTAATCATATGATTAAGCAAACATTATAGTATTGATTTTATACCTGTTGGATTGTTTGGTTTCTCGTTGCCTTTTGGGATTATTAATGTTTCAAAAATGTGAATCACCGACATCACTTGTCTTGGTCCGTGTAAAGATGTTGCATTTATTGTGAAAAAAACTAAATAAGCAAACATTACATGTTGTTATGTGACTGTTTTGTGTGTTAAATTATGTTTGAAAACATGTGTATTAGGCTGACATAATTCTGCGAGGATATTATGGATGGAACTCAACTCGTGCTTTGGAAGTTGTAGACAAAGTGTTCCCCAAGGTAATGTCTTCACTTACTTATCAGGGAGATGTCTCTTTGTTTGTCTTGTTCCTGTTTTTTTATTGATTGTTGATAAGCTGCTTGTTCTCACAAAGTTCTGCCATGTACAAATGTGTGCGATGTCTCACTTTTTTTCCACTTTTTTACCTGAAGTTTGTTGGCAAATCGTAATGGATGCAGGATGCTGCGGTACATCCTTCTATGGTAGTTGTTTATTTTGGAGGAAACGACTCGATGGCGCCTCACCCTTCAGGTCTAGGACCTCATGTACCACTCAACGAATATGTTGATAACATGAAGAAGATCGCTCTTCATCTTCAGGTTACTTTCCTTCACATATAAAAAGACATATTTCCAATAAAGACTTGGACTTATTACCTTAATCTTTGCACACTGCGTTTATAACATCATCTGTTATGGTTTTGTGTTCAGAGCCTTTCGGATTCAACCCGCATCATATTTCTAACTTGTCCTCCAGTGAATGAAGCCAAAGTTCGACAGAACCAAAGGTGAGTTTCTACTGATTTTTCTTAGCCATTGTTCTGTTTGCTATTTATTCGCTCCTCCCCCCCCCCCCCCCCCCCCCCCCGCCCGCTTATCAAAGTTTCCATGCAAGCCCGTATTTGAGCGAGGTAATTCGCACAAACGAGCTCTGCAAGACATACTCAGACGCTTGCGTAGAGCTGTGCAAAGAGCTAGGCTTACAAGTAGTTGATCTCTTCTCTACTCTTCAAAAAGCAGATGACTGGGAAACAGTTTGCTTCACGTAAGTAGTCATAATAACTTGTGAGCTATGAAGAGACATTAAATGGAGTCTTGATGATTTTCACGGTGTTGTGGTTTTATTTATACAGAGATGGGATTCATTTGTCAGGACAAGGAAGCAAACTGGTGGCTGCAGAGATACTAAGAGTTGTTAAAGAAGCGGAGTGGAGACCGTCTCTTCACTGGAAATCTATGCCTACTGAATTCTCCGAGGATTCGCCTTACGATCTTGTTTCGGCTGATGGCAAAACCACAGTGAACTCTGCGGAATGGACTTATTTCTGGGAAGAACAATGGGATTAAACAAACACTCAAGAAGATCAAGAACCTTTCTTTATATGATTTATTTGTACTCCTTTTGCCTCTAAAAATGATTTCAGTGTGATAATCTTTGTTTTTCGAGATTGTTTTACAAGTTTTTCTTATTGAAACGTTACCAAGTGTTTGTTTTCTTCAAGCTTTGATTAGTTTGGGCCTAAACCTAAAAAACAGATTTCGAACAAAAGGCCCAATAAGAGCCCATTACCTAAAAGCGACGCATCTTTTATTGTCAAAACAATTTCGCTGACGTAACAAAACTCCCAAAAATAAACTAAAAGGTAATTACTTTTTTCTCCTCTCTCTCTTGTTTCTTCTTCTTCTCTTTTAGTCTGCTCCTTCCTTTCCCTCTCTCTATCTCTCTCTAGTTTGTCCTAACGCATCGGGTCTCAGAAGAAACCATTGATACAGACCATAGATCCTTCTCTACAAGCAACCGATCTATACTTTAAAACACATTTCTCGAACACTCGTGACCTTGTAAAGCTATGACCGCCGTTTCTTCTAACCCTCACACCGTGGAAGAGATCTTCAAGGATTACACAGCTCGTCGTTCATCTCTTCTTCGTGCTCTCACTAAAGGTCTTACAAAACCACCCTCTCTCTCTCTCTGAAATTTCTCAGATTCTTTCGTAAAGTCTCTACCTTTTGCTTTAACTTGTTTCTATTTTCTTCGTGTTTTTGCTCAGATGTGGATGATTTCTACTCTCAATGCGATCCGGGTAAGGCCTATCTAGCGTTTAGTTGAATAAAAATCGAACCTTTTTTCTAGTTTTGAGATTTTGATTATGTGTGTGTTTGTGTGTAGAGAAGGAGAATCTGTGTTTGTACGGACACCCAAATGAGTCATGGGAAGTGAATCTACCAGCAGAGGAAGTGCCACCTGAGCTACCTGAGCCTGCTCTTGGTATCAATTTCGCTAGAGACGGTATGCAGAGGAAAGATTGGCTCTCTCTTGTTGCTGTACACAGTGACTGTTGGTTGCTCTCTGTTTCATTCTACTTTGGTGCTCGTCTTAACCGCAACGAGAGGTATATCCCTCAAGTCCTGCACTTCCACTTCATTTATGTGGGGTTTCTTCTTATTACATGAACTATAGTTGTGTTCATGTTGTTTTATTTGCTCTTTAAACCTTACTTGAAGCACTTTTTGTCAAGGATGATATCTTAAACATGGGCTAAAAACTGGAACTTTTAAGACAGTGATGGAGTTTGTTTGGTATGAGATTGTTAGCTGACACTGTTTTTCCTTCTTTTTTGATGTATTGTTAGATGCTCAGCTTATATCTATGGACTTCTTCTTGTATGTTTTATGCTTTATCTGTCTAGACTTTTCTCAGCCCTTATTAGCATCTTGTGGGTAATATAATGGCTAAAACTTAAAACTAGGTTAATTCTTTCTTTTTTCTTGATCACTCCGTAATTTTACAAGCCCGCATCTTGTGGAAGCATGTGGTGAATCTCATTGTTATGTCGGGGAACTTACCTTAGTAATTGTCATGGCTGGATCTCTTTCTTTCTTCCTGTTTGCTAATCAAGTTTGTAGCTTCTCTTATCTGCCTTAAACTTACATTTTCAATTTTGCAGGAAGCGGCTATTTAGTCTGATCAACGATCTCCCGACTCTATTCGATGTAGTGACTGGTAGGAAACCTATCAAAGACAACAAGCCAAACTCTGATTCCGGAAGCAAATCCAGAAACGGCACTAAGGTAAAAGATGGTTCCTTTCTTTCTTTTGTTGTGTTTTGTAGATATTTCTGTTTTCTCTCATAAGAAACACAAAAAACTGAGTATGTTGTAGAGATCAATAGAAGGGCAGATAAAGAGCTCAACACCGAAACTGATGGAAGAAAGCTATGAGGACGACGAAGAGGAAGAAGAAGATGAGCACGGAGACACACTCTGTGGAAGCTGTGGAGGCAATTACACAACTGATGAGTTCTGGATTTGTTGTGATGTTTGTGAACGTTGGTACCACGGTAAATGCGTTAAGATCACTCCCACCAAAGCTGAGAGCATTAAGCAGTATAAATGCCCGCCTTGCTGTGCTAAGAAAGGAGCAAGACAATGATAATGATGATGAACATCTCTCATAGACTCTGGTTCTCATGTCTTTGATCGATATATTAAGCAACCTTGTTCTTCTTCTCCTTCCTCCTCTTTTTTAACTTTTTAATTTTAATCAACTGTTTTGAGTTTTTTTTGTATTATTATTATAAGAAACTTGTTTTTGTTCCATCAAATGTGTAATGGGATTTGTATATGTAGTCAAAACCTTAAGCATTGAATTGTAATTTCACGCCATGTTTAATCTATTGTTATTTCTTGGTCTTGTTATGTCATATAAGTTTTAACAATGTTAAGATTTTGCTTAATGCTTTTAAAGAAAAGTTTAATCTGAAATTATATGGAGAAGTAAATGTGGATTTTGAGTGTAGAGAGATTTTACAAGCTCTAGTAATGAGAAAGATGAATCTAGGACAATGCAATGTATCTCTCTCTAAACAAGTTTGTTGTTTTTTGTATATCCAGAGATATTAACTCTCTGTTGTTAACAATAATAAATTGACATTAACAAGCAAAAAATAATCACCAGCTTCATCATCAATCTTTGGTCAGACCTTGACCTCTCCAAAGAGATTAGGATCTGCTTTATAGTATACAACATCTCCTTCGTCACTCACATAATGATCTTCTTTAATACTTTTTGATAAGATTCCAAGTAAATGTAATGGCAATGGTCCAGACTTATCTGGCTCTCTGTAATACTTCCCTAATACTGGTTTAGCTGCTTCTGTCTGCACAAGAAATTGAGACAAGTACAATTAAAAAACAAGTTTTAAGCTTTTGTTTAAACACAGCCTTTTTAATCTATTTGTTTCAGTTACTTACTGCCTCTACTAGATGATAATGTGGGATCTGCGGGAAAAGATGATGTATCACATGTGTTCCAATGTCGTGATGGATGTTGTTGATCACTCCGTAGTCACGGTCCAATGTTGTGAGTCCTCCTCTCAAGTAACTCCATTCCTGTTTTTGGGAGAGTCATGAGAGCAATGTAGCCAAAGAACGGCGAAATCAGAGATTATGCATTATTTTACCTTCCCACGGTACCAAGGTAGCTTATCTTCATGGCCATGGTGATGCAGGTAAGTCACAAAGTCCAACCACATTACATTTATCTGTATATGACATAAAAAATGATATATGATTAAGGGCGAAAAAACAATACACATAACACTTAGTTTGAATGAAACATAGGAGTGATATCGGCGTATTACCCAGTAAGGAATTCCATAGAGTTTGAGCATTTGAATTGGACCAATGACAAAGTTGAGACATACAAGCACAGCAGCCATTGCAGTCCAACAAGCAGTAGAAGTTAGGACATCCTTTTTCTCTTTCGGTAAGAACAAGTCGCTGTCCGGATGATAATGAGAACCTTTTTTCCCTGGACTTCTTGTCCACTGAATAAGATGAAGAAAAACATGAGCTTTTCACTTTATGTGTCAGCTTAAGCTACTACACTAAGATGATTTTTTTGTTACCAAGTAGAAAGGGTATGCCAGCATCACAAGAGGCAGTGTAAATCTAAAGAACCGAGCTGGCTTTTCCAAAGTCTTGAAGATCTTCTCAGACATCTGCAATTAACATAAACAGTAAAAAGTACTAAAAAAACTGAATCTAAGAAACAACACATGAATGAAACCAAATAAAACCAAAAAAGCCATGTGAAACATCTTACAGGATGCCAAGATTCGTCGTTCTCTACATGTCCATGGTTCTGGTGGTGAGTTCTGTGGCTAATTCTCCTGCAAACAAAACCAAAGTCATATTACTTACAAGACAAAGATAAAGACTTTTCTGAGACAATGAAACAAAACTAACCAGCCATGGTAAGGAACCAATATTGAGGAATGAAGAAGATGACCCACCACACTGTTCAATCTCTGATCATTCGAGAAGCTACCATGTCCACTACAATGTCATCAACACAGAATATTTAACATGAATAATCATAATAACACAACTTGTTACATCAGAATCCAACAATGTCCATGTAAGCTATTAACAAGACAGTGACAAACATGTTTAAACCAAGACCAGATGCTATAGAGAAAAACAAGCAAAAAGTCAAAGACTTTGTGTGTGTGTGTGTTTTGTATTATTACCAGTCATGTCCAAGAACAAAAAGAGCCCAAAACATGGTTCCTTGAGAAAGCCAATAGAGAGGCCAAACAAGCCAACTGTTAAGATAAGCAGCTCCAGCAGCTAAAGCAAAGACAATAGCTACGTCTCTAACGACAAAACTCATCGACTTCCATGGATTCTTAACCCAACAATGCTTAGGTATAGCTGCTCTTATATCAGCTAAATTGAACGGAGGAGGCGCACCTGCGTCGAATCTCTTCGTTTCTTGTCCTTCTTCTTCTTCTTCTTCTTCTTCTTCTTCTTCTTCTTCTTCTAATGGAGTCTCTACTTTCAAAGGCGTGCTCACGTTCAAAGCCCAATTCTTAGAGAAGAAGAAGCCATCTCGTGAGTTCAGACGAGAAGACGAAGAAGGTGATTGTCTGAGATTGAAGATGGGTTTGTTGCTGTTGTTGTAGAAGGAATTGGATCTGGGTGTTGTGTAGATTCTGGGGAGAGGTCTTATACCACATTCTGATAAGACCAAGTTCGCCATTGTTGGAGCTTTGTCTCTCTCTCTCTCTCTCCCCAGAAGAAGAGGAAAGACTCGCTTTTTTTTTCTTTGTTAAAGGATAGGCTAATAGAGAGAGAGAGAGGAAGAGATAAGATGTAAACTTGTGCTTCTTGTTGCTTGTCGTCTCTCTGTTTCTCTCTGGTTCACACAGTCTTCCCTTAATCAAGTCCTGATTTAGATTATGTATTTATATATTTAAGTATGTGTGTGAAAATTCTACAAGCAGCAAGGAGAAAAGGAAATTTAGTGACATCCAATTTTGACCTAATTTTTTAATTCAACGCGTATCTTATTTTGGTCGATTGATTTACACAATAAAGCACTTTTTAACACTTGCATATCAAAATAAGACACGTTTGTGATATGAGACAATTTTTACATTTTTTATTTTTTTAAATACAGTTTTACCCTTCGTGTACACAAAAGTTGTGTACGGAAAGTTGTGGATATACAACGTTAAGTTGTGGATACACAACGTTGTGTACAGAAAGTTGTGGATACACAACGTTGTGCACAGAAAGTTGTGGATACACAACGTTGTGCACAGAAAGTTGTGGATACTCAACGTTGTGTACAAAAAGTTGTGGATACGTTTTATGTTATGTAGACATACTTTTGTACAATTTCGTAAATGTATTTTAATTTATTCTAAAATATATTAATTCAATAACTTTTTTGTTTATCATATATCAATTTACATAAGTAATTTATATTTAGTATTTACACTCTCATATGTTTTTTGTAATATTCTTAATAAATGTGAATGAAACATGTTGATATTAATAAGTGAAAATATGAAAATTACATGTACATCAAAACATATAAATGTTTCCTTATTAAAACCTATTTATTCATTTTTGAACATGAACCATCATATAATTTTAACTACAATTATAATTTATTTAAACTTAAACACAAATCATCATATGAATTGTCTATGATATATAAACTCATTGGAATAAAATTTAAACTCGTCCATTATACTTTAAACATTTGTACAATTCTATGTGGACATATATAAAAAAATTAGATATTGACTAGTTGTCCACAAATGTTGATCCATTCATAAATAAAATATATAAAAGTGGATATCAAAATATATATATTAAAATTTTATAAATCAATATACGAAAATAAATTATTTTATGTTACCCTAGAAAATTAAAATTAGAATGCAAAATAGAAAAATGAGAAAGAAAATGATTGTGAAATTTATGTAGAATAAATGAATTGATGGGTAATTTAGTCTTTTATAACAATAAAGTGTCTCTATATCAAAAAGTGCTCTAAAATGTAATTTGTGTTTTAAAAAGTGTGTCATGATGTAATTTTCTCATATATTAATAATTAGATGGTTTGACCCGCGCGCATGGCGCGTGCATAAATAAATATCAAAAAAATTACATGAAAAATAATTCATATTGACATTTTTAAATGAATTCAAATGGTACACTATTGATAATTCAAACTATACGTTAAGATCAAGATGAAGTAAAATCAAAATAAAAATGTTATAAATTATCCGTAAAAATGAAGTTAACATTTTAAACGAAGTTAAGTTTATGATATTTACATAAATATTAGAAAACTAATGATCAACTTGAATCATAACGAAGGTAAACAAAATCAGATAAGGTTGCATGTAATACCATTTATAATAATAATAAATTATATTAAATTTTATATAGATTAAAATTCCCAAAATATTTACATCGTATATAACTTTAGGAAAATATTATTGATATTTTGAAATAATAAATTAATAAATAATATATTATTATATAAACCTTTGAAACATAAAAAGAAAATTGAGAGAATAACTATATTTCAAGACATAAATTTACTAATTGAGTGATTTTTTTAATTTGCTATAATGTGATCTTGACTTTTTAAATTACAATTTTACCATTAACTTTAAAATTGTCAAATCTCGTGAATGGTTGTCTGTAAATGTTCATATGTGAATGATTTTGAGTGAATAATCGTTTTAATAGATAATTAGTATAATGTGAATGATAAATAATATATGTGAATGAATGATTTATGTCAATGGTGAGTTGTTAATGATCTCAATGAATGAAATATGTGAATGATTTTTCGTGAATGATTTTTGTGAATAATTTTGTGTGAATAAGGTTAAATTTGTTATTTTAAGTACGAAAATCAAATTAAATTACCCAAAATTTAATTATTACATCAAAAACAGTTAATTGACAAAATATGTTTTAAAATGTATATAATACTTTAATTAACTCAAAAATAAAGGGATAATCATAAACAAAAATATTAAATTAATAAAAAATCAAAAAGTTCCTTAATTTTAGGAAATATAATTAAAATTTCAAAATATCAAATTAACAATTATATATAATGATATAAACCATTAAAAATAAAAGGGATAATCATAAACGAATAACAAAATAATAAATTAATAAAAAATATATAAATTCTTTAATTTTAGAATATAATTGAAATTTCCAAATATTAAATGAATAAATTTTAGGAAACATAATTGAAATTTCGAAATATTAAATTAATAAATAATTTTGATGATATAAACTATTAAAAAATAAAGGAGATAATCATAATTTTAAATTTTTTATTATATTAATAAAAAATAAAAAATCATTAATTTCCTAGAAACTTTCTACACTTGACACATAGGCAAAACTCGTTGCTATTTATTATAGTATATGATATTCGTAATTGTGTAATTAATCTATTCGGTCACTGAAAAAGGAAAAAAGGAAATAGTGAAAAATGGAAAAATGGAAATAATGAAAAAAGGAAAAATAGGAAAAAAAAAGGAAAAACCGGATCCGTTCAGATTATATATTCGACCCGTTACATAACAAAAAGGCACAATGTACAGCTCAGGGGCACTTGTTTGTAGCACGTCGTCTCTCCCCTTTATATTCTACGAGCGACTCCGATTCGATCGCTCTTCTTCTTCATTTTTTTTTCTTCTCTTCTTCACTAATCTCAGATCTGGCAGCGATTGCGATTCTCCTTCAGGATCCGTCCCGTTCGTGGATCTGATTCCTCTCGTCGCGATCTGAAGGTCAAAAACATGGCTGCAGCAAACGCTCCCATCACGATGAAGGAGGTCCTAACGGTGAGTTTCTCCTTCTTCGCTTATAAATATATATATATGTGAATATCTCTCGAAATCGAGCTTTATCATGTACGATAACGATGTTTTTTTCTTTGATCTCTGACGATTTGTATTGATTTCACTCTCGTACTGTCTTTTTGAATGATTCTCGATGTATCAGTCGGTTTTTTCTGGGTGGATTGTTTGTTTAATGCATGTCTATGATCTGATTTCGATACATACGCTCCAGATCTGTGTAAATCTGAATGCATCGATCGTGGATTTTCAAGTTTTCGTCTAGTTCAATGTCCTGATTTACTCAGATCTCGTAACTAGGGCAATGAACTTTGCGATATGACGCTTTTGTTTTTGATATTTTGTCAGCTCCCGAGCGTTGGGATCAATCAGCAATTCATCACGTTTACGAATGTTACTATGGAGTCTGACAAGTATATATGTGTACGAGAGACGGCGCCACAGAACAGTGTTGTAATTATAGATATGAGTATGCCGATGCAGCCTCTAAGGAGGCCTATTACTGCAGATTCTGCTCTTATGAACCCAAACTCGAGGATCCTTGCCTTGAAAGGTATGTGACTATTTTCTTGTACTACGAAATCGTGTTCGTGTTCTTCGTACTTATCGTTGCTCGCTTTTTCTTTAACTTGTGTGTAGCTCAAGTTCCAGGAACTACACAGGATCATCTACAGATATTTAACATTGAAGCAAAATCAAAGTTGAAATCACATCAGATGCCTGAGCAAGTGAGTATTGAAATTTTTAAACCTTCTTGACTATACTTGTACACACCATTCAGTCAATTGTGCTGGTCTTAATTAGATTTTTGGATATAATTTACCATTTTATAGGTTTCTTTTTGGAAATGGATTACACCAAAGATGTTGGGTCTGGTCACACAAACTTCTGTGTATCATTGGTCGATTGAAGGTTTTATCTCTTTAACTTACTGTCATCTTCTTCATACTATGTATATGTTGTTTATCGTTTTTCTTTGATATTCTCAGGTGATTCTGAGCCAGTTAAGATGTTTGATAGAACGGCCAATTTGTCAAACAATCAAATAATAAACTACAAGTGCTCTCCGAACGAGAAGTGGTTGGTCTTGATTGGAATTGCTCCTGGCTCTCCCGAGGTAGGTTTACTGCGCCACATATTTTACAGAATGAAGACATTATAACAATAATAATTGTAAATATTCTTGACTGGATCTTGCCTTTGTTATTTTCTGTAGAGAACACAATTGGTAAAAGGGAATATGCAGCTTTTTTCTGTGGATCAACAACGGAGCCAGGCCCTTGAAGCACATGCTGCTTCATTTGCTCAGTTTAAGGTAAATTATGTGGTTCTTTTGTGACTTCATTTCGTGATTTGATCTTGAACTATAGTATGACAAACGACATTTTTGATGACAGGTACCTGGGAATGAGAATCCTTCTATCCTTATATCCTTTGCAAGCAAAAGCTTTAACGCTGGCCAGGTAACATCAAAGTTGCATGTCATTGAGCTTGGTGCCCAACCAGGTAACTTCCTATACTGCTTTATATTTTTTCACCTTGTTTACCATCTGAGGTTACATTATAAATTGGTAATCATTTGGTGCTAAAGGTGGTCGTTTTATGCAGGCAAACCATCATTTACAAAGAAGCAGGCAGATCTCTTTTTCCCCCCAGATTTTGCTGATGATTTTCCTGTAGCCATGCAGGTTTGTCGTGGCATTAGAAATTCAATTAACTTCAGTAAGTTTCTGGTGAAAATTTCATCACCGTTTTATCAATTCTCAACAGGTCTCTCACAAGTTTAACTTGATATACGTCATCACCAAGCTTGGCCTGTTGTTTGTATACGATTTAGAGACTGCTTCTGCTATCTACAGAAATCGGATTAGTCCAGACCCAATTTTCTTGACTTCTGAAGCTTCCTCAGTTGGGGGTTTCTATGCCATTAATAGGCGAGGACAAGTTCTTCTGGCTACAGTAAACGAGGCTACAATAATACCGTTTATTAGCGGTCAAGTATGTTGAACTTCTTTTCTGTTTTTAGATATGATATATCGATTAATCATGAGATGCTAAAATCTCTATGCTTTTGTACAATTGTATCACAGTTGAACAATTTGGAACTTGCTGTTAATCTTGCTAAAAGAGGGAACCTCCCGGGTGCCGAAAATCTGGTATGTGATGTTTACCCTGGATCGGATGCGTGGATCTGTTTTCTTGCTGAAGTAATTATAGTTGACAAATGCCAACTTGACGAGAAAGAGATTCATTTGTTGACTTGAAGCTTCTCATATTCATTTTTGTTATTGCAGGTTGTCCAACGATTCCAAGAGTTATTTGCTCAAACGAAGTACAAGGAGGCTGCTGAGCTTGCTGCTGAATCTCCTCAGGGAATTCTACGAACACCTGATACGGTGGCTAAGTTCCAGGTATTTATTCTTTATTCAAGCAAGTAATCTTCTGTAAACATTCTATTTACTGCCAGGTGTAAACATTCTCTTTACTACCAACACTACTCTAAAACTACATCATCATGCTGTACAATTTTGCAGAGTGTTCCTGTACAAGCAGGACAAACTCCTCCGCTGTTACAATATTTTGGGACCCTTTTGACTAGAGGGAAGCTTAATTCATATGAGTCTTTGGAACTATCTCGGCTTGTTGTGAATCAAAACAAGAAGAATCTCTTGGAAAACTGGCTGGCAGAGGATAAGTTAGAATGCAGTGAAGAACTTGGAGATCTTGTCAAGGTAATCTCAAAATTGACCACTGTCCTTTAAAATATCTCATATGTTGTAATGATAACAGCAAGTTGTAATGG
Organism: Cochlearia excelsa; assembly: GCA_963556525.1. Taxonomy (NCBI): domain Eukaryota; kingdom Viridiplantae; phylum Streptophyta; class Magnoliopsida; order Brassicales; family Brassicaceae; genus Cochlearia; species Cochlearia excelsa. The sequence goes on from OY748330.1 coordinate 34,930,718, forward strand.
TAATCTTTTCTGTTCCAGACTGTGGATAATGACCTTGCTCTGAAAATCTACATCAAAGCTCGAGCTACTCCAAAAGTTGTAGCAGCTTTTGCAGAGCGTAGGGAGTTTGATAAAATATTGATTTACTCAAAGCAGGTAAACAATAATTTTTAAAGTTTGCCACTCCCCTGTTATGATTACATGGAAGTGAATTCTTCTTAAGAAGTACCATTTTTTAAATTGCGACTTTAGGTTGGATACACACCTGATTATATGTTTCTTCTGCAAACCATACTCCGGACGGATCCTCAGGTTAGTGTTGTGTTTTTTTTATACTTGCAGCATATTAAACTATGGAAGGACTGGTTTATTGAATGCTTGCTCATAAGCACAAGAAGAGTCATGTATCGATTAATTTCTTATTGATTAATTTTAACCTGACGTTTTTATTATGCAGGGAGCAGTAAATTTTGCCCTAATGATGTCGCAAATGGAAGGAGGCTGTCCAGTTGACTACAACACCATTACTGATCTTTTCCTTCAGGTAGGTTAACAAGTATGAAATAGTGTATACAACAATATCAATAGCTTATTACATGAGATTTATCATGTGCTATTGACATTTTGGGCATATACAGAGAAATCTGATCCGTGAGGCGACTGCTTTCCTTCTGGATGTTCTGAAGCCAAATTTACCCGAGCATGCTTTTCTGCAAACTAAGGTTGAAAAGAGTTGTCATCTTGTCTGTGCTTCCCTGTTCATCTTCTTTTCTTAAAACTTTTAGTCCACTGTCAACTCAGGTTCTGGAGATCAATTTGGTAACCTTTCCTAATGTGGCTGATGCAATTTTAGCAAATGGGATGTTCAGCCACTATGACCGCCCTCGTGTAGCTCAGCTTTGTGAAAAGGCTGGACTTTATATTCAATCTTTAAAGGTTTTTGCTCGATGTTTACTTTCTTTGTTGGTTTAATAAATTTATCATATTCTATATCTTTAACTTCTTATACTTTTTCTTTGTGCAGCATTACTCAGAGCTACCTGATATTAAGCGTGTAATTGTGAACACACATGCTATAGAGCCACAAGTAAGACCTCTGAACTAAATTTTGGTTGCTTAACTCCTAGATAGCTGAATTGTTGAATATATCTCTGCAGGCTCTTGTCGAGTTTTTCGGTACTCTCTCTAGTGAGTGGGCTATGGAGTGCATGAAGGATCTTCTGCTGGTCAACCTGAGAGGCAACCTTCAGATAATCGTTCAGGTAAGTGCTGTGATGTGGTATGATATGGATTTTATTGTTTAATAAGACACTGACGTGTCCATATCATTGCAGGCTTGCAAGGAGTACTGTGAGCAACTTGGTGTTGACTCATGTATTAAACTCTTTGAGCAGTTCAAATCATACGAAGGACTATACTTTTTCCTAGGTTCTTATTTGAGCATGAGGTGATTTGTCAAGAATCTATGATCATTCATGTAAATAAGTACTCCTTGTGTTTGTATTCTGATGATATGTAATGTTTTTGCTCTGTGCGATAGTGAGGATCCTGAGATTCACTTCAAGTACATTGAAGCGGCTGCCAAGACTGGTCAAATAAAGGAGGTTGAGCGTGTGACTAGAGAGTCTAACTTTTATGATGCTGAAAAGACGAAGAACTTTTTGATGGAAGCTAAGCTTCCTGATGCCCGACCTTTGATTAATGTCTGCGACCGTTTTGGCTTTGTGCCTGACCTTACTCATTACCTGTACACAAACAACATGCTTCGTTACATTGAAGGTTACGTTCAGAAGGTATGGAGTTTCTTGATACTACTGTTAATGCCTGAAAGTTTATAAATTTTTGTATTAAATAATTATAATGTGATTACTTTTGCAGGTGAACCCTGGGAATGCTCCCTTAGTTGTGGGCCAGTTGCTTGATGACGAATGCCCTGAAGACTTTATAAAAGGCCTTATTCTCTCTGTTCGTTCATTGCTTCCTGTTGAACCTCTTGTTGAGGAATGTGAGAAGAGGTATGAATTTATATAGGAACTTGGTTTCTATCCATAAGTATGCCCTTTTTTAAAACTCTAAGGTGTATGTCTTTTCAGAAATCGACTACGTCTCCTCACCCAGTTCTTGGAGCATCTAGTTAGTGAGGGAAGCCAAGATGTGCATGTCCATAATGCCTTGGGTAAAATTATCATAGACAGTAACAACAACCCGGAGCATTTCTTGACCACCAACCCCTACTATGACTCTAAGGTTGTGGGTAAGTACTGTGAAAAACGTGATCCCACCCTAGCGGTTGTGGCATATAGAAGAGGACAATGCGATGATGAACTCATCAATGTCACCAATAAGAACTCTTTGTTCAAGTTACAAGCCAGGTATTTGATTACTGCTTACCAAACTTCTTACTTAGGTGGGCGTTGTGGTTTTTGGTTTGGTTCTGGTTTTGTTTTTTCAGTTTTACGGTTTCTCGGTTTTAGAAAAACAAAAACCATATAAAAACCAAAAATATTTCTTTCGGTTTAGGTTTGTTTTTTGCGGTTTTACGGTTTTATAGATAATAAAACCATATTTGATTCGGTTTGGTTCCGGTTTGGTTCTGGCTTTTTTGGTTTATTTCATGATTTCCAAATAAAAATATATATCTATTGCATAACATGAACAAATTTAATTTTTAAAAACATGGCTCTGAGTATTTAAAGATAGTGAATATTGATAATTAATTTTGTTCCTTAAAATACAATTGCTACTATAAATAATTTAGAAATGAATGTGGATATAACTAAACATTTTCATTACTAATAAACATACATATAAATATAAAATTTAATAACCAAACCATATCAAACCATTATCAATTATTTTTTGCCCACTCCTAAATTCCCACAGTGGTTACTCTGTAGTTTGCTTATGCAAGGTTTTTTTAACTGTAGGTATGTAGTGGAAAGGATGGATGGTGACCTCTGGGAGAAGGTTCTTACGGAAGAAAATGAATATAGAAGACAACTTATTGACCAAGTTGTGTCTACTGCTTTACCAGAGAGCAAGAGCCCAGAGCAAGTTTCTGCTGCTGTTAAAGCATTCATGACTGCCGATCTGCCGCATGAGCTTATTGAGCTTCTTGAAAAGATTGTGCTTCAAAATTCTGCTTTCAGTGGAAACTTCAATCTGCAAAATCTGCTTATACTGACAGCCATCAAGGCAGACCCGTCTAGAGTTATGGATTACATTAACAGGCTGGATAATTTCGATGGTCCGGCTGTTGGAGAAGTGGCGGTTGATGCCCAATTGTACGAGGAAGCATTTGCAATTTTCAAGAAGTTTAACTTAAATGTTCAGGCTGTCAATGTGTTGTTGGATAACGTCAAAAGCATTGAGCGTGCTGTTGAGTTTGCTTTCCGTGTCGAAGAAGATTCTGTTTGGAGCCAAGTCGCTAAGGCTCAACTCAGGGATGGATTAGTCAGTGATGCAATTGAGTCCTTTATCCGAGCTGATGATGCGACTCAGTTCCTGGAGGTTATCCGTGCTTCTGAAGATATGAATGTTTATGATGACCTCGTCAGATACCTTCTCATGGTTAGACAGAAGGTGAAGGAACCCAAGGTTGATAGTGAGCTCATCTATGCTTATGCTAAGATTGAAAGGTTGGGTGAGATTGAGGAATTTATTCTGATGCCAAATGTTGCTAACCTACCAAATGTGGGTGATCGCTTGTATGACGAAGCTCTGTATGAGGCTGCAAAAATAATTTATGCTTTCACATCAAACTGGGCCAAATTAGCCGTTACACTCGTGAAGCTACAACAGTTCCAAGGCGCTGTTGATGCTGCAAGGAAAGCAAATAGTGCAAAAACATGGAAAGAAGTCTGCTTTGCTTGTGTTGATGCAGAGGAATTCCGGTTGGCTCAAATATGTGGACTCAACGTTATCATACAGGTGAATAAATACCTGATCATGGTAAAAAGTTTCTTCAATTTTGCATGTTAGTATTGTCCCGGCTAATCTTTTTGTGCTCTAATAGGTTGATGACTTGGAAGAAGTCAGCGACTTCTACCAGAACAGAGGATGCTTCAACGAATTAATCTCACTGATGGAGAGTGGACTTGGTCTGGAACGCGCTCACATGGGGATCTTCACCGAGTTAGGTGTTTTGTACGCCAGATATCGTTATGAGAAGCTTATGGAACACATCAAGTTGTTCTCAACTCGCCTCAATATACCGAAGCTTATACGGGCCTGTGATGAACAACAACATTGGCAGGAACTTACCTATCTATACATTCAATATGACGAGTTTGATAATGCTGCAACCACTGTCATGAACCATTCTCCTGAAGCATGGGAGCACATGCAATTCAAAGACATTGTTGCCAAGGTTGCGAATGTTGAGCTTTACTACAAGGCTGTTCACTTCTACTTGCAAGAGCACCCTGATATAATTAACGATCTTCTCAATGTGCTTGCTCTGCGGTTAGATCACACCCGTGTCGTTGATATTATGCGCAAGGTTAGACGTTGATCCTTGATTTGATTTTCCCCTTAAAGCTTATCAGCAGTGGCTTAACGACTAGTTTGTGATGTATTTTGTTCTTTGTGATCTCAGGCTGGTCAATTGCGCCTTATCAAGCCATACATGGTTGCAGTTCAGAGCAACAATGTTTCTGCTGTCAATGAAGCTCTGAATGAGATATACGTAGAAGAAGAAGACTATGACAGGTTGCGAGAATCTATAGATTTGCATGACAGTTTTGACCAGATAGGCCTCGCCCAGAAGGTAAGAATTTGAATCTATATATCGAATATATGTTTTATAATTCCCTTGTGTTCTAATTAACCTTCACAAACAGATTGAGAAACACGAGCTTGTCGAAATGAGACGTGTAGCTGCATATATCTACAAGAAAGCTGGTAGATGGAAGCAATCAATTGCTTTGTCAAAGAAAGATAGCATGTACAAGGACTGTATGGAAACTGCTTCACAATCCGGCGACCATGACCTTGCAGAACAACTTCTGGTCTACTTGATTGAACAGGTATGTGGGATGTGTTTCAAGCTAGATTATATCAAAATCCATTTTATTTAGACGCTAGCTTTTTGGTACATAATACAGAAGATGAAATGAAGAATCCCTTTTTATTTTGCCACGTTTTTACAGGGGAAAAAGGAATGCTTTGCAACATGTCTCTTTGTGTGTTATGACTTGGTCCGACCAGATGTTGCACTAGAACTTGCATGGACCAACAATATGATCGACTTTGCCTTCCCGTATCTCCTCCAGGTTATTTTTTTATCCTCTAAATCCTTCAAACAAGATAGAATCCAGCATATAAAAAGTATATGTGATTTAACTAACTCCGCTTGTGTGCAGTTTATCCGAGAATACTCTGGCAAAGTGGATGAACTGATCAAGGAGAAGCTAGAGGCACAAAAAGAAGTCAAGGCCAAAGAGCAGGAAGAGAAGGATGTAATGTCCCAACAGGTACTACTTACATCACTACACTCATACATCATCTCAACAAATAAACACACTTAAATCTTGGTTTTGTTATTTGGAAACAGAACATGTACGCCCAATTATTGCCACTGGCTTTACCTGCTCCACCGATGCCAGGGATGGGCGGTGGTTATGGTCCACCGCCATCGATGGGTGGTGGTTATGGTCCGCCACCACCTATGGGTGGAATGCCTCCAATGCCACCATTTGGAATGCCACCGATGGGGGGCTACTAAGGACTTGATGGAAACAGAAACTATCCAGTGAAGAAGTCATAGCCAATGTCCTATGTTGGTGCTTGTCTACTACAGAGCATGTGTTTCATTGTTTGATTCTATAGGGTATTTATGTGTGGATAATAATCGTACTTTTGTTTGTAATATTCTTTCGGAAGAGTTTTAGGTTTTGAGTCATTTTTGGTTCAAGGGCACTTTACTATTTTTCTTTGGTGGGGAGAGAGAGTCTACTCCTTTTAACAGTCATTTCATTTTACTATTACTTTTTAGTTTTTCTTTTTCTTCACTTCAATTTAAAGTATCTCTTTTTGACATATTTACTTCTCTTTTTGCTGGCTTAGATTTTAAAATTATGAAACTGAAGTATTAATAAGTTATAGAGGTTCCAATGTATGTCTTTTTGCTATCTCACCATCACCATTACCTAATCTCACTACTTTAAGTGCTGTTTAGTCTAAGGGCTAAGAGCATGTTTATCAAGGGTTCTTATGTAGAGTGCTTGTGTATTTTTTTGTGTATTTTTTGTGTATTTGAGTATTAAATTAAATCAAAACATGTACTATTCATAATAACTCTACAAAAATGGGAGCTTAAAATGCTTAATTAAGCACTTTTCATTATAGGTGCTTATGAATAGTACATGTTTTGATTTAATTTAATACTCAAATACACAAAAAAATACACAAAAAATACACAAGCACTATACATAATCACCTTTGATAAACATGGTCTAACACGTTCGTAATGATCTCTTACCTAACTATTTGCCTACATACCTTTTTCATTAATTAAGTTTTCAATGTAAAATTAATCAAATCATTAGCCTTACAAAGGCAATACATTAAATAAAGCCTGACATTGACCGTACTAGTGGGACCCAGTTATAACTAAACCAGGTTTCAAAACTGGTTTAATTGAGATTGGCCGTTGCTGACGTCACCGCCGGTAAATCAATTTTTATTTTTTCTCTTTACTTTAACCAAACTCCGTTTTCTCTCTCTCCTCCACAAATCCTTATCCTACGCCTTCTCTCTCCAGAGCACACGTTAGCCTTCTCTCTCCCTCTCGCTCTCTCTCTTTCTCTCTCCTAAATGGAGACGACGCCGGAGACAAAGTCGAAGCCCCAATTACAGATCGGGTCTCACCGTCTACCGCCGGGAAGAGAAGACTGGTGGAGCGAAGAAGCGACGGCGACGTTGATCGAAGCCTGGGGAGACCGATACGTAAACCTAAACCGTGGAAATCTCCGGCAAAACGATTGGAAAGAAGTCGCCGACGCCGTCAATTCAAGCCACGGAAACAGCCGGCCAAAAACCGACGTGCAGTGTAAGAACCGGATCGACACGCTTAAGAAGAAGTACAAATCGGAGAAGACGAAACACACTTCGTCATGGTGCTTCTTCGATAAGCTCGATTTCTTAATCGGACCCGTATTAAAGAAATCCGCCGCTGCCGGAGCTGTTAAATCGGCGTTGATTAACCCTAATTTGAATCCTAACGGATCTAAAACTAGTGGAAGCTCTCTTGACGACGATGACGACGAAGACGATGATGATGAAGAAGATGGTGATTGGGGTTTTGTGGTGAGGAAGCATCGGAGAGTAGAAGAAGAGTTAGATAGTAGCGAAGGGGATTCGTTTAGGGAGCTAGCGAGATCGATTTTGAAGCTAGGAGAAGCTTACGAGAGAATAGAAGGGACAAAGCAGAAGATGATGATTGAATTGGAGAAACAGAGGATGGAAGTTGCTAAGGAGCTTGAGTTACAGAGAATGAATATGTTGATGGAGATGCAATTGGATCTTGAGAAATCTAAGCTTGTCAAGAGGAAACGTAAAGCTGCTTCTTCAGGTAAAAAACCTAAAAAAAGAAGAAGCTTTTTTGAGTTACTAAAGTTGTAAATTTTTATGTGCTTTACAAAGATTGAATCTTTGAATTTTACCTTTAGATGTGTTATTAGAGATCATATGATGATGAGGTTGCTGAAACTGTATAGGTAAGAAGCTGTAATATTACTATGGGGAAGCAATGGATGGAGCTAAAGCTCATGGAAATTTGAGAAGATGTTATTGTTCTTAATACAATAGGGTTTCAATTTAGAGCAGTGTATCTTCTTCTCTTCTCTGCTTCTTGTAGGGTACATTGAGGATAGCAAATGCAGATTTAACGATAAGAACTCTCTCTATTAGTATGAACATGTACTTTTTGTGAAGTAATTAATATGTAATGATGCCTTTGTGTAATCAATCCCATGTAGTAGTTTCTAAAGAGCGATCAATTCAGTCTTTTGAATAATCAGGTTTCGGAAAAGCCAACCACACAGATGTGTAAAGAGGTTCATTATTACAACATCAGAGTCATTCATGTTCTTCCAAAAAGAGACATCCATGTAAAACATGACCAAATAATCAAGTCTCTCTATATAAAAAAATTTATCAGGTTTAACAATAAACTTGAAACTGTCTGAAACCAAAGAGTCTGCCATAACATATTTGAGTAAATACCTTCTTCAACAAAAAATTATCAGGATGAAACAGAGAATGTCAGGAAAAATCCAGATTTGGCGTGATCGTGTTCCTGTTTCTTCAATATTTGGCAGTAGTTTATCTGTTACATAACAAAATCAAAACAGACCATAATTTCGGTGTTAATCCTCTCACTTTTATTTAATTAGACAAAGTAGAAAGGAGAATTATGATGAGAGAACCAAACCTCCATACGGAAGAGACTAGTTGGTAAGACTAGTCCAGCACCAACCGATGTTCTGAATGTCTCCAACAACTTTGGAGCAGCAAAGTTTCTAAACTCGTTCTCTGATAACTTTGTCGTGTTTCCCGCACAAGCAAACACATGCCCGTGGATTCCTCTTTCACTTAACCATCTCACAGGCAAATCAAATGAGAGATCTGCAAATGCAGTCACCGCAGCATCTCCTCCTACAAAGTCTCTTTCTTCATCGCCTTTCCTTTTTGGCTCGTTGGGACCAAGCCCTCTTGTCTTGAATCCCCATAGCGCAGATGGACCACCCAAAGAGCATACAGGCGATGTGTTTCCACCCAAGAAGAATCTCTCCGGCACAGAAGAGGGACGGTTCTGGTATCCGCTTCCCCATGGGAATGTAACACCACCAGACACACCAAAGTTTAGAGCAGCATTGTAAAACCCGAACGGAACAGCATAACGAAGATCAACTTCCTGAGTAAAAAAATGATAAGGGATGGTAAAAAGTATCAGAGGTCTATGAGACTTTTGGTTACATTCACAATGAGCCTAATACATCATAAGTTAATGTATATGTTGGAACCAACAATGTAAAGGGAACACACACACACACCTGTTTCAAAAAGCGTAGGCATCGGCTCTCAGGAGCAAGGCCACCAATTTGAGAAGTAGATGTGAAAGCATATCCATTCGTTGGCCTCAACGATGAGTCTCTCTGGTCATATTTGAAACTATACTTCAATGCAGAAAGCAGACTATGTCCCAGTTGCCTCCTGATTGATTTCGAAGCAGATCTAGACGGGTCTATCAGGCTACGCCACGCGACAGTATAAACCAGCTCGTGATAATTGCTTGATAAAAGACCGAGAGAAAGCCCGAGAGACCGTTCTTTATAAGAAGAAAACTTAAGCCAGTCTTGAGTCGAAAGGTAAAGACGAGAAGTAAAAGGAGTAGGAAGCCCTTTAAACCTGGGCAAATACATACCCAAGCCAAGCTCAGCAGAATGATCAAATCCATAAACTACAGAACCGTCCCAAATATCTCCATAGCCAAAAAAATTCTTATACTTCAAAGATGCTTCAACACTTGATGATCTAGCCTACATTATATCCAAAACCAGAAACATGTTCATGAAGACAACAAATTCAACTTTTACAGAAGCTAAAAACCAAAAAAAAAATCTCAAGCGAAGCAATACCTCTGGTTTAGTGTAGGCGCCGATTTGGCCGGTGAGAGGGCTTTTGCTTTCGACGACTTGGATAACAACATTGGTAGTGCCAGGGAGCTCTGGTGGACCAGAATCGAGAGTGATGTTTACGGAATCGAAGATATCTAGAGCTCTTAGATTCGAATTAGCAACCCTAGATGCTTCTAGAAGCTCCTGTAACGTGGTAGCTTCTCTCAGAGCATCTAGTTCAGCCTCTATGATGTGGTCTTTTGTCTTGTCGTTGCCTTTTAAGATGACGTCGTGAACACGCATCGAAACAGGTGCTTCTCTCATCCTACGGAACAGAGATTCCGCCTTGGTCCTGTCCACACTGAATCGATTGACATCTTCTTCTTCATCATCTTCTTCGCCTTTGAGTTCTTCGTCAACTTCTTCCTCTTCATAATCTGATTCTGGGATCGGTGAATTCAGGTCGAGATTTTCCGTCGGATTCGCCATGCGTCAAAGAGAGAGCAGCTGGTGAGAGTAAAATAGCGAGTTTCCGGCGAATTCAGGAAACCCAGAAAAAGTCCACAAGCGTCTATGTAACACTCTAAGCGGCTTAGAGGGTCCCCCACGTGTAGATTATTCAATATATAGCTTTAGTAAAATAGTTATACCAAAGCCTATGTATGCTCTCTAGTTTTTACTATAAAGAAGATGACGAGATCCAAATGGTTTTTATTCATGTTATTGGTTAATGTATATGGTTGACATATGACTTTTGCATTTTATTCTTAGACCACTTGGTTACATTATTAACAGACTCGTAAACATTCGGGTTCAACAACACAACGAAATCAAAGAGAGACAACGAAAATAACACTTTCCTCGGATCAAGCTTAAGAGTGGTAGTTTTATAAAGGTCGAACATTGTCGTGGTAAAAGATGGTCACACGATCAGAATCATCATCAAAAACTCTTCTTCCTTAAACCACCTCCTCCTCATTAAGAAGCATTTGATCAAAATGCCACACTCCTGCAGGTTTTACGGTAATCATTTTAGTTAAACTAAACACACAAATCGGTTTTTTAGGATTTATAAAAAAAACTCACCATGTCCCTTCCCCAATCTTCTTAGCTGCGCAACGTACTCTGATATCTTCTTTATAGCTTCAACCTGTTCTTACCAAGATTTTATGAGGAACAACCATCTACACTTTTTTTAGAAGTGAAAACTTGTGTATCTTTTATGTTTACCTGCTCGCCTAGAAACTCGGATTCAACAAAATCAACCAGCTGAACATCGTGGTTCTTCACAGCCACCTGTAGGATCAAACTAAATCATGAAAACGTGTGTTTGTCATACTGTTTTTTTTTTGCTCAAAGGGTAAGTCTCTTACGCTTTGCAACTTCAGAAGCTTTTCATTTGTAAGTTTCTCCAAAGACAGCGCAAGCTCCATAGCTAATTCATCAAATAATCAAAATCAGAAACAACATAATGGTTTATACTAGGCTTACTAAGATCTTCTTTACTCTCAAGATTGTTAGCCATGCCGTTTAAACAATAAGGGTAGACTTTTAACTAACATACCATGCAATGCATCTCCCTTCTCATCGTCATCAAACTCAGAGAAAGGCATCAAGATAGACTGCAGCTTCACCCTCCCGCCACGCTTGTTCTGAAGAACGAATCCATCTTAACATAAAGAAGCACTAGCAAAAGAGTTCATAATCTGATATATTCTTGAAAAACTAAACCTGATACTCCATAAACATCTCAGCATGGCCTCGTTCTTCAAGACTCGAATCATTAAAGAACCTATTCATTGAAAGCAAAACAACGACAAGATGATCACAACAAATTAAAGGATCTCTAGACGCAAATATGTGTTCTTAAGAAATAAAGAAGACTCACTTGGCGAAACCTTTCAAGCCAACATTATCTCTGTCAAAATAGGCATACAAGGCATGATAGATGTAGGACACATTGTACTCCACACTGTATTCCCCCCAAAAAAAACGTAAAACAATCAGGAGATGTTAATATTCAGGATACATCTTCATGTACTTAACCAAATCTAAACAACCAAGCTAACTCCATGATTCATCTAAAGCAAATAAACAACAATTTCGAAGATTAGATTCCGAAAGTGAGCAACAGTTACTTGATCTGATCGTTGATGGCGGATTCAGAATCCTCAGAGAATCTCTGACGAGCGAGAGAAACGAAAGGCGTAGAAGGAACGAGATCCATTTCTTTCTTCACTTCCTCGAAAGGCTCGAATACTACTCCCGTCAACGATTTCGTGTTCGTTCCTTTCGCCGCCTTAACGGATAACCTAGATCCACGACACGGAGACAACGGAAGATTCGACTGATTTCTCGGCTTAGTAAACAGATCTCCGCCGCCGGTGACGGAGCTCAGGAGAGAAAACGCGGAAGAAGAAGCCTTGAGCAACATTAGTTCGTAAAGATCTTGAGAGAGAAAACAACGAAGAGGAGATTTCTCTTTAAACGTCGGTGAAAACAAACGGCGAGGGAGGAGATTTATATAGAGGTTTACAAAACGGCGGTGGTTAGATATTAAATGACGTGGTTACTTGTTTGTTCGACACGTGGAAAGTCACTAAATGGCTTGTGGCATACGCGTGGTGTGTCAAGAATAGCCTTGAGCAAATTAATGCGTCGTGTATTGTAAGAGGATAAGAGTTCCCGTGAAAACGATTTTTTTTATTTATATTTTAAATAATATTTTTGTCATGAACCAACCACAAGTATTTAGGAGAGACCTTCCAGATCCAATAGAAGGTTAGGAGAATCATTTAGCTTACCCCATGAACCATCTTTAGCACAGGCTTGAACTATGAAGCATACTCCTTTCACGTTGGGTTCTACCACCAGTTCCGATACGTAATAGGCTGGTACATAAGCGATTCCGAGGAACACTGTCTCGTTTCCCGGTTTCTCTAGAACCTTCCTCGAGCTTAGATAAGTCGACTTCACATTCTCTGCATACACATTGTACCTTGGGAACAAAGATTCTTCAAGGTTTTTCTGTCTCCATTCTAACTTAACCCTGAGGATCTTGGAACCGGAGTTACCTGGTACAAGCTCAACGTTATGAGCCTCGATGATCCATGGTGACGCTGTAGGTAAAGAATCTAGTGTATGCTGGTGGTCGACATGATCTTTGATTGAGATGTGTCCGAGCAATGCAGTATATTCTGGTCTATTTGTCGTGTTCCCTGATCTGTAACAGAAGGCAGAGATTTTGGTTAGTGTGTGTCCATCCATGACAAGGCTTGTCTCGTGCACCGTCCATTCAGATATAGTTTGCGTTGATGTAACGAGACATTGCAAGAACATGTCCTTGAATCTGATGATGGATTCTTGTGGCACTACAAGCACAGATTTAGTCTCGTGTGATGGAGATAAGAAACTAAGAACAATTCCGAGGTGGGAGGTATGATATGATTTCACCTGCACAAACTCCCAATGCCTCCATTAGTAAAAATAACAATAAGATTATCATAATGTGATGCATCTAGAAGTAGAGACTTACAGAGTAGGAGACTGTGATGGGGGAAGAAGAAAGCTGAAGATGGGGTTTGAAGAGCCTTGCTTTGAAATATGCATCTCTTTGGAGTGTTCCTTTGAAAGCAATGTTCCCTCCTCCGTTATAAGACGCCTCTCCAGAACTATCAAATTCATCAATACGTAACGTTTAAATGTTCATTCAGAAATGTATGATGCTCAACAAGATATCTAGTCAACAAAAATAAGGATAGTACAGGAGCGAAACTCACTCAACAGTGACATGGATGATATCTGTGTTGTCTTCATTGAATTCTAGGAGTGGCTGGCATAAAGAACACAACAAAAACAGAGATCGCATGAGAGGAGAGACAACCACACATCAAGAAGATCAATTATGGTGTTGTGAAAGACAAAGTTTTGGATTCATGTGAAGATTAAATGTGTACAAAGGGAGTGAGATGATTGAACCTGAAGACTTTGGCAAGAAATGTTGTACCATGGAGCAACTGACAATTGGCGACCTTCGAGTGAAACATGGTCACCAAAGCCCTAAAGAATAGGCAGAGGAGAGAGTTCCAGAACATAAATGAAACTAAACATGTGAGCAAAGACTTGATCAACCTCACCTTACCTGATTGAAATCTGAGTAAAAAGGCAACACTTGTGGATAAGTTTGGACTATTCCCCATGACTTCTCGACAAGTGACCACCATCTTAAGAGAAACACACATGAATGGTTTTAGCTCAAACTCAACAATGGTAATTCAAAACTAAAAGATAATAAAGAAATAGTACTTATTCTGAGCCGTATGAAAATTGGGTGGTTGTGCAGTCTCATATACCCATCCGGGAGCAAAAATGGCAGCTGATACATTGTTTCTCTTCAACAAATCAAGAGCAATATTCACCTAGCATGTAAATTAATGAGACAGTGAATAAAAATGTATGAGAAATTACTGGTTTCTCAATAGTTTATGAGACATACAGTCCATTGGCCACCACCAAAGGAGCCCCGGCCAAATACATCAATTCCCATGTAGACATCAAACTTTCTATCGCCCGCAGCTTCTGCTGATAGCTTGGGGTAGCTCTCCTGAAATCACCATCACACACTCATATCACATGCAATACAAACATAAGGAACTAATATCGAAGAGATTGATTGAACAGAAAAAACCAAACCTTCCATGTATAGTTCATGAATATTCCATCACACAGGTCAAAGAAAGGTTTGTTATTCTCATTCAACTGATCTTGCCATTCAAGATCGCCACAAATAGTGACACTATCATACCTGCAAATACATAAAAAAAAAGTTATCAGATCACAGTGGTTAACAAACAAGAACAAAAAGAAAAACTTTAGAACAACTCTCACCATATAACTAAAGCCCCAGGTGTAGACAAATGCAAGACTTTTGTTAGATGGCTAACGAATACCTTCAAATTCGGAATCTGTTCTTCGTCGATTTCGTTCTCTATATTTATCTACAAGGTAACAGTTCACATTACAGAGACTTCACCCTCGCAGATCATGTTACAACCACTCACAATCTAAGCCAAAACAAAAAGAAAAAACTCACAAGCCAACCATCAAAAGCTAGAGCAGTAGAAAGTTCTGCTAAGCGCTCTGCATACATTTTAGCAGACTCCTTAGTAGCAAGCATCTCTTTACAAGTAGCTTTTCCTTCATCCCATTCTGTAATGAAAGTCCCCAATACCTTAATTTTCCCATAAACACAGTAAAGTTAAACACTTTTAGGGTTTTTGAAGAATTCAAACGTATCGAGATCCAACTTATACCTTGACGCCATGCCTATGAGCAGAATTAGTCCAACAAGGAGGAGGAAGAGTCACCAGAGAATGAGAGAAGTAGACGAAGACATCCATCAAGTACCAATGCCAAATCGCGAATCCGGCGTCGTTTTCACAACCTTGTACCCACTTATCGTCTACGTAGCCTCCTTTCATATCGTGGCAGACTAAAACCCTTGGCCGATTCGGTGATTCGTGAGAGCGATTTCGCCGGAGAGGAACGGTGGATCGATTGAACTGGAAGTGAAAGGATTCGAAGTAAGATCGAGATTTCAGGTCTGCAAGAGATTTGATCGGAAAAGACATAGGCAACGACGGTTTCGACAGATCTAGCAACGGAACGGACTCGGATTCCGCGACGGCGCCGTCGTTGGATTTGGGCATGACGAGCGAGAGAGGGAATGAAGTGAGGAGCTTACGAGAGAGGCTTAAGAAGACATTGTAAAGAGAAACGAGAGTTCTCCGTGAGAAATAGGCGCGAAGAAGCTCTCGCATATTGTGAAGTCAAAGAGGAAGACGATGACAATGGCTTCTTATTTGACTTTATTTTATTTAAAGAAATTAGCTTCGTATTTATCATTCATTTTAAGTGAAGCCACAACATGAGAATAATATGATTTTCTTTTTTATTAGAGTAAGCTCTAACTTGCACGAAATTATATATAAAAATGTTTAAATGGGCCTAATGGATCCTTCTCTAGTGGGCCTAATATGATCAACGAAGAGGAGCATAAGAGTTGCTCCTCAGATGCTAACACTTTCATGGTTCAAGAAAGAGTAAAAGACTAAAGAGTTATTATACTTTTCTATGTAAATTCAGATCATCAACACTCATTATCAGTTACTGCTAAGATCAAACCCCAAGAGTTTCATTTGTGTACAGTCTCTCGAGCTCAAAGTTCAAAGGAGTCCAAGTCAAAGAACTCGCCGCCATCGTGTGGCTCGATCTGAAGCTGATCATAGTTGTTTATCTGGTTTTGGTTTTGGTATTGGTTCAAGCTAGGATCAGGTAACACCCCTTTATCCATATCTCCGAGTAGTTCATCAACATCGAAAAACTCGTGCGAATCCCAAAAACCAGCCTCATTCTCTAGACTCTTTGGATTAGGCCATTCATAATCCGCAACAGTAAGCAAATCCTGCTGATTCTCCTCCTGTTGATCTATCACTACTCCTTCTTCCTTTGGTTTCTCTTTCCATATTTGGCTCCAATACTGCTCCTCAAACTCATTCAACATATCGTAGTTCAGCCTCGAATTCGCATCGCTATGTTCAACAAGCCTAGTTTCAGAACTCTCTTCTTTTAAATCTAAGGTGTGACTACTAAACGTTTTAGATTCAGAACTCTCTTCTTCTTGCTTCACACAAGCATCACCACCGAGACGAACAGTCTTATCTTCCTCTACCGTGCAAACCTCGGATTGGCTCGACGTGCTAGCGGCAAACTCGGAACCAACACAATGAGAGAAGTTAAGACGAGCCAAAGGGCCGTACATAGCCTTAGCGGCTTCGTCATAAGCGGAAGCAGCTTCTTCGGCTGTAGGGAAAGTGCCAAGCCAAAGCCTACTTCCTCTATTAGGCTCTCTAATCTCTGCAACCCATTTACCCCAAACCCTTTGTCTAACTCCTCTGTAACTACAATGAGGATTCTCTGGTCCTCCTTTGCCTTTCATACAGCCTTTCTTAGACCCTTTCGCGTGAACTTTTCGTGTAGGTTTGTCTTTAAAGGAGGAGACTTGAAAAACATCGTTGTGTTCTTTCCACTTCTTAAGCCTATCAGCCACAGTTGAACCGTCTGCACGAGCTCTTGGTTTTCTTTTCTTGGTTGTTTCGGTTCCGGTTTGCTCATAAACAGCCATCTCCGTCTTCTTATCAGAAGCAATCGAAGAATCTACACAAAAGAGATGGCTTTTGACACAGAAACTTGTAAAAAAAAAACAGGAAAGTTAACAAATAGAAGTGAATTTATAATTGTCAAGTACACATAAAACTACTTGGGCACCAAGTTTGTTTATTAAACTTGCTCACCAAGCTTTTATTTTTTTTTAATTAAAAAAAAAAAAGAGTTTCCTAATTTTTTTCCCGATTCGTGAGGAGAACGCTATCGAGAACGATCTTAATTAAAAAAAATCTCTAAAAAAAAATCAGTGGAGGAAATCAAAAATCAGCATATACCTATAGCGATTGATAACTCCAGTTTTTAATCGAAAATTTCTACTAGAGTTGAAATATAATGGATCGATTTATTCGTCGCAGGTGTTACTGTTCTTCGCGGTTCTTCGCTTCTTCAAGATTTTTCGCCTTCTTTAAAGCTTGCTCTGTTTTTTTTGTTTTAGATTAATAAAAATATCAAAATAAGACTAGAAGCGTAGGGGTCGAGGGGGTATTTATAACTTTCTCATATTTTGTGGAGATTGATGACGTGTCACTTGTTTTTCTAGTGCTGAGCCGTATACGTTCGTAGATGATTGACACGTGTTTTAATCCTCACCACAATTAACACGCCCTGGATACGGGTAAGTAATCGAATCTTTTTACTTACCATGGTTGATAATCAATTAATCACACACAAAACAAAAGAGGTATTTAATTCAGTAACAAAAAATTATAGGAAGGAAAGTTCATTTAATTTTAATTTAATCCTCAAAATAGATTTGTTTCTGATTAAATTTTTTTTGTTAAATTCTATAAACCATAAAGAAAAAATTAAAGCAACTATTAATTAGAAAAATAATATTATTTATCAATGCAAGTTTTGTTAAAGAACAAACTTTTCAAAAATATAAGTTAGCAATTGTTTTTGTTTGTAAACAATTTATTTATGCATGCATGATCTACGTAAAATTTATACTTTTCAGGAGAACAAGTGCCTATAACTATAGATTATTCTCTTTACATTGGCGACAAAATGTGTTAATTAAATAAAAAAAATAAAAAATAAATAAAGTTTGGTTGATAGTAGCATATACTAGAATGTGATGACATCATTAGTTATAACTTGATCAAGTTACAATTGCGCATGTATGTCACGTGCCCATATGCCTATATATTATGTCCATAAAGTGGCTCTTTGATGTTGTTATGGTCAAGAGGCTATATATGTGATGACAAGCCTCTACGTAACTGCCTGCGTACTTGATTAGCTTGTTGGGCTTCATCTTATTTAAAGGCCCATCACTTATGGCCTATATAATGAAATTTTGTCAATGTACAGAGCGAAACAAATTTAGCCATGACCAAAAACATTAATATGCACCCTAATAAGTTTTTTTGCAATACACACTGAAACTGAACCTGAACCATACCAAAAGTCAAGGATTCTTCATTCGGTTACATATTGAACTCAAAAAGATTCAAATATTTTCTCAAATAGGTTAAGAGGGAATTGCGAACTCCATGAGTTTTTGTTCTTGCTCACTTTTATCATATGCTTATGAACTTACATTTCCCTTCTTCAGTCGAAGTATCTCTTGTCTTAATTCAATCTGCAAAGTAACCAAAACAAGAAAAGACAAGAGAATGTCTATGTGAAGCTCATAACAAAACAAAAACAAAATAACAATTTACAAATTTTACAAGTGTGTTACCACTTCCATCTGCAGCGACATCATATACTCAGTTTGTTTCGTCTGAGTTAGCTTCAACTCTCTCACCTCCGCCAATATCTACCAAAGAGATCAAAAGACATTCATTAGCAAAACTGTCTTTGTATTTCAATGTACAATGGATGATGATCTATACTTACGGCACTCAAGATATCCAGATAAGTGGGGGATCCTATGTCCATGTTGAAACGATCCATATGATGTCTCTCTCTGTCTTCTCCGTTGTCCTCAACTGCGTCTCCTGTCATGGCGGAAACATAAGACGAACCACATGGTGATTTATCTGTATTCCCCTCCTCAACCATCACATCTTCCCAATGATTGGGCACCATAGAAGAGGAAGATGCAAATCCCATGTTTCCATCAAATCTCTTGAAACAATCCTTATCCTTAGGATCGTCCAAAATCTCGTTCAGTCCAACCAGATGGGCTCTAAAGGATGATGTGGCATCCCAGTCGATCTCCGAGTCTGTGTCCTCAGCATAGTCTTTCTTGCTTGCTCCTATGACATCTTGACATTCCTGGGAAGCATTTTTGAATCCCTCACTGTGTTGACCTAAAGATAGTACACGAGAAGAAGATGACCAAGGATTTGTTGCAACTCCTTTACTTGCTTTAGATGGTACTTCAATTGCTGAAGAAGATTTCTTGCCAATAGCTGAAGAACTGGTCGTGTTTCTCACAACCGATGAGTAAGATGCACCAGATTGTGCCACTGACGGTTGAACTTTTTGTTCATCCGCATTACTATTGGTAGCTACTTCCCATCCTCTTGGTTTTCCGAGATTAACTACTTTTGAACCGGATTTATGTGCGCCTTCTTTTGAGTTGTTTCCTTTGTTTTCACTGGAATCATCTGAAGATTTGAAAAGACTGCTCCACTTATCAACATGAGTTGCTCCTATGTCACCTATCTCTACAAGAGAAGATGCCGGAATAGCTTTTCTGGTTTGTGGTGGAGGAGCATATTTGGATGTAGATGCTGCCTTTACAGATGATGGCGATGGTGAAAACATACGGAACAGCTTGTTTGTCTGAATTTTGTCTAGTTCAAACGAAAACATCTTTTCATCCTTGTAATTATCAGCAATTGCTGGGCGAAACTTTTCTTCATCCAATGGCTCACACCGCATTCGGACTCTTACTTTTACCTGTGGAAAAAAAGTTTGCAGAACGAAACACATATCGGTTTAAACTACCTTCAGGTGAATCAACTAGAGGAGAAATTGTCATGTACTAAAGTAAACATACCTGAGCAGGGTATGGACTTGGATCTGTCCCATTTGGAGACCAAGCTTTGGGATCAATGTTCAGCTTCCCTTCACTTGCAGCTTCAAAGATGCCATGAAGTGTTCTATCACTGTAGTTGAACAAGAACAACGTCAACCCGGGATCAATGTTCTGGATGTATGCAAAGTGAGGGGCTGGTAAACCTGGTCAGAAACATACAAAAACAAGATCATCATTTTTAAGTTTTTAGCCTCAAACATTGTATAAGAATGCATAGAAAACTAACCAAAAAGTTTCTTAGCATAGCACTCTTTGATAGTGCTGAACTTGCAACCAAATATAACCCCACAAAGATCTCCCTTCTTAAGATTCCTCCCATTCATAGGTCCATAGAAGTATTGACTATCCTGAGCCAATGTATAGGTCTCTATCTTCCTCCCTGCACCCATTGCTTCTTCGCCAGGAAAAAAAACACAAAGTATTTGTTCTTAAGAAACGCAAAAACTGATACAGAGTCTAATTTCTCGTTAACTCTAAACTACTTAATCTCTAAGCTAGTCGCTTCACAAAACCCTAAGCAGGAGAAACTAAGTTCACAAACCCTAAGCCGAGAGAGATTTCTAAAGGATCTAGAGTTACTAGGCGTTGAAATCGATTCCTAAATTTACCAGGCATAGAAAAATCTCATAAGCACATTAGATCTCAAAAGAGATTGAAGAAGACGATCTATATCAAACTTTCCTAGCTTGGAAATAGTGAAACAGAGCAACATGAGATCGATTTCTTCTATAATCAGAAACAAACAACGTAGAAAAACATGATAGATTGAGAAGAGACATTCTTACCCTAACGATCCAAAGAGGAAGAAGACGAAACGCTTACAGATTCTTCAGAAACTCAGATTCCTGAAGCTAAACGCATAAGCCGAAGCAAAAATCACAGAGAAATCGAACGCGAAAACAAAGGGCTCTTCGTTAATGGCTACTGTGAAGGGTTCTAGACTAAGAGTGCAGAGAAACACTGCATAATTATTTTCCGAGACGAAGAAAAAGAAATAATGAAGGAAGCGCGAAAAAGAAATATTTATGAGACGATTATACCCTTTTGGGGTTTTGGGATCTGATACTAAAAGGGAAATGTTGAAGGGTGTTTTGGTAATATCAATTGGTGAATGCAGGAAGACGTTGCAGATGCACGGCCATCACGTCAGTGTTCTGGTGTTAATAAAGTAAAGATTTTGTTATTATCTTTAAAATAAATCCAAAAAGTTGTTAATTTTGTTTTGACACTTTAATTTTTATTGGGCTTGAAGATATGATCTTTTTTTGTTAACGGGTAATTAATCTCATAGGCCCATAGAACTTATTTTAATGTTCATTCAATTACACGAATAATATCGACAATGAAAAGATTAAAACTTAATCATGTTTAACTATTTGATTAAAACACATGTTTTAACCCTATATGAACTTAGCCTAAATTTCGACCAAATTACTAATTGTTCAATGAAATGGTTTACCCAAAAGCACTAAACTACCCTTTATTTAAATACAATATTACAATATACATCTACTTTGTAAAGAAAACATGTAAACCTTATATGTTGTATTTGTTTAGAAACATCTCCATTGTAAATATGAAATTGCTGACAATAGTGTCACAAATTACCTCATTGATTTAGTAACCTTTATAACTTTACAAAATCATTTAATTAATTATAGAAGATCACGTGTTATGTATGTTTTTTTGGTAGAATAATTGGCTGAACTAATTTCTCATTATAGACCAAAAAACCTAACTTTTACATGTTAATGTTCATGATTTTAGATATGCCTAAATTCCATTTATTTAGATAACTGGTTAAAGACAAATTCCTTAGAATATCATCAAAATAAGTTTTTGTTTTGAAAATACTATTAAAAAGTTTTTTATAACAAAAATACTATTAAAATGTTTTTTATAACAAAAATATCATCAAAAAGTAGTAGTTTACAAAAATACCACAAATACAAAAAACGAGTTTTAACATTTTTAAATTTTAATTTTTTCATATGTGTTCGATATATAGTGTTTAGGGTATAGTTCTGAAGGGTATAGTTTTTTGAGGTTTTGAATGTAATTCTAAAAATTTAAGATTTGTGTTATTTATGGGAAAAAAACTTTTTAATCGTATTTGTAAAACTTTCGAAAATTTGTGATTAAAAAACGTTTTTTAGTGGTATTCATAAAAATTGTTCTTGGTTAAATGACCTAAAAACAATTCCTTTTTATTTAATTCAGTTGTGTATGAAACTAATAATTTAATTTAATGTGGTCGGCCTTTTGATTGAATAATATATTACATATACTCATTATTCCATAAAGATTTGGACTAATTTGTGCAAGTGATGATGACATTTCTCTACAAATCTCTCAAATAGTTGAGAAAAAAAAAACATAAATCCATGTTTTCTTATGAATACTTTTGGTATGGGACATTATCTTAACAAATCTAGTTCAATGAATGACAAATGTTTGCAATTCTACATCACGACTAAATTTAAAATAAAAATAAAAATACATCAATATTATACTTTTCTTGGTTTTTTCTTATTATTTTTTATCTCCCAAAATCTATTTGTTTTGTCTATCGTCACACCAATTTGACGGGCCAATTTGACCATAGAGACGCTAAAAAGAAACAGTAATGCGTGTCAATATCTACGTAAAAGACGCATAAGTGACCTTCCTCGTTGCTTCCCACTAATAATCTTTCTCTTTCAACAATCAAACCTTTCTTCTTTTATTTGCGTCCACTATTAAAAACTTCAAATTAAATCTTTTATAAAAATTCAGACAACTTGTATCGTACGTGATTAATTAGATATCAACTTAAACTCATTATTAAAGTTGTACATATAAAATAATTACAGGTAATTAACCGTAAGATGTGACCCAAACAAACGCATAACTTTTTCTCACACAAGATAGAATATAATATGATGACAAATGCATTTTTTAATATTAATTATAACATATCCAAACGTTACATTGGACGCAACGCCACAAGTCAATATGGGTTTCCCCATGCTTACTTGTTCCCACTTAAAATACAAAAGCACGAATTTTAAAGCAATTAAAAATAGAATATTCAAACAAAAAAAGAAACTAGCGACAGCCAAAACGCGACTTTAGCCGTTACAACAAACCCGCGTTTCAACCCATAAACAACAAACCAACCAAACACCGACACGTAAGCAGCCTTTATTTAGTTATAATCCGACGTGGCCGTTTACTTTACCAAAACAACCCCAAATATCAAATCGCGAGAACCAAACCCGGTACGGATTTTCCAGACCGGCCCGAGAATTGGCTTTCCCACACGTAAGGGCAATGCGACGGCGCGATCTCAGCCGCCGATCTTCCAGAGACGACGTTACCGATCCTCGTGACGGTGAGAGAAGTGTTGGAATACTCCTTAACCTGCGTGATTATCCCATTCGCTACAGTCCAAGCGTGGATCCAAGAGATCGAGCTGGCGGCGTCGCAGCCTTCGGCGATGACGGTGGATCCGAAGGAAACGACGGAGAGAGGCACGAATTCGAACGGCGGAGAGACACCGGTGAGTATGCGCATCAAAAACTGGTGAGGAGGAGGGCCGTGGAACCAATAGTCTAGATCTGGGGTTAAGACACGGTGCACGAAATCTACGTTTCGAGATCTCAGGGCATCATATAGTTTCAGAACCACGTCTCGGTTCTTGATATCTGAATCCGCCAGAGTATCCAGTTCTTGTCGAGTTTCTGAAATTAGGATTTAAACAGAGAATAAATTTAGAGGAAGAAGACGAAGAAATGTTTTCTTAAATAATTTATTTTGATAATTGTAGGATATTTATAGCCGATGGCTATGGGGTTGGGATTTGATTCTCTGCATGCCGTCCTATTTTTAGGTTTTTGGATATTTTGGTTATTTGTTTACACGTGGCAATTTGTTATTGGGTTAATGTTGTTAATGGGACCCGGGGATAAAGCTCCTTAAAATTCGAGCCAGCTAATGTCTGGGCCTACCTTTCTTGTTAGGCGAAATATTTAATAGAATAATTGAATTTGCTAATGGTAAAAATATATGAATTTGGTTGAATAAACAAGGAATTGATTTGTCTTCTCTTTTACTACCTTGTTCTATTTGGAATCTATTTAAAATTAGTTTGGTAATATAATTTATATGCTAATAATTATCGATATATAACATGAAAAATGACTATTTATGATTTTTGTAACGGATTAGTAAAAGAGTAATTAAAGAAATACGCGAAGAAACGAGTTAAACGAGTGTGTTGTTGGTCCCGCCAACCAATCAAGGAAGTTTCAAAGGCACCATCACTTTGACACGTGTCACTAAGAGAGTCCACGTATAGTAAGAGTGTCCACCTATGTCCACCTTGTCATGCGACCATGACACGTTTGACTCCCTTGTACAGCTATGCATTAGTACATATTTTTTTATATATTTAAAAGAAGGAAGATAATTATATTACTATACAGTTATCTTGATTAAATAATATATTGGTTAACATCACTAATTTTCCAGTATAATATTAGCTATGATATTAACATTATAATACAGTAGTGGAATTCTTAAGAGGTTCTCCACGAAAATGACTCTTTTGACAGCGACGCCTGATTCATATGTTGCTTAATGATAATGATCCTTGGTCTATAATGACAATTAGTGACATTAATTCAATAAGAGTTCAAATATTATCTGTCATAGTTTATGGAATCTCTTCTAAAGCTGAATCAAAATACCATTCCTTGTCTCAAAAAGTAAATTTAGGCAATAAATGTGAAATCCACTACGCCTAGGGGGAATTTAAAACCAAGGGCCTAATCAGTAAACCAAACAACCTGGTTTTCCGGTTAGATTCAAGGCACCGTACCATACTAGCAATTGAAACGGTATTATACTATGTGAGAGATGTGCCTGGACCCAAAGATGAAACATGACTTATCTCATATAGTCTCAAATCTCAATGATACATGACATACAAATTTACATTTTACAAAAGATTACTACTCCAGTAAACAAGGAACTGAAATTGTTATAAACTCACAAGACATAACAAGATACATCAAACTCTATAAACTCAAAACAATCAAAGAGACTTTTATCCAAAAGTTCAAATTCATACAACACATGAAGAGAAAGGAAAGAAGGAGGAGATTCACCAGCGGATTCCGGTATCTACGGTTGTTCAAATCAGGCTTCTCTGTGTATAGACAGAGGAGAAGGTGGAGTCAAGACAACCTCGCCTTTACCTTCATCTTTCTCTCTAGGTGTTTGTGTATTAGGACTATGCACCTCTTTCCAAAACCTGCTCGGGCTCGGAGAGTTAGCCCCGCTCATTGTCTTCGGGGGACTCCCTAGACCAAACCTAGGATCAAACACACCGTCTTCACGAGGCAAAGGAGACACCAAACTCTTCTCTTGCACTCTTTGGCAAAACTTGTCTTCCACAATCTCATAGGTGTTCGCAGTCCGGACTTCTTGAGCTAAAGAGCACCAGCAACAGAACAGCCAAAGTGCACAGTCAGTAACCGCTGCTCTCCCGAAACAAAACTTGTAACTCGGCAACTTAAATCTTTTCCTCATCTGAATCCTCCAGAATCCACCATAGAGCAAGCCAAACACACAAAGAAGGATCCCAGATATCCCTAGGGCCTCTCTAACTGTCTCATTATCGATATTAATCGCAGCCAAGTTGAATATAAAGAAAGGTGCTAAACAGAAGAGAATAAATGTCGCTATGTGAACATACATGTTCCCAAACCCAACTCTCTCCATGTTCCATCCAAAGACACAGAATGTGCAGAAAAGAGAGAGATAAGCCAAAGAAATATCGTCCCAAATATCCAAAACTCCACCACTCCATTGAGGATCACTCACTGGAACCATACTATCACCCGTGGAACTAGAAGCAAACGAATACCTCCTTTGTAAACTAACCCTACGATTCACAGACCCTTCCTCACGTTGCAGCTGATTCTCTTCGTCTACACACGAACCATCATCATCATAGTCTTTCCCAAGTGGACTAAGTATAGTGTACAAACCCGCGATAGCAGGAGCTGCAATAGCAGCAGAGATACATACAGCAACACCAATGGGAGGTCTATCCGATCTCCTGAAACCGACATTGAGACCACAAAGCGCATACTGAGCAAAACAGTTCAAGTGAAGCAAAAGAACAACAACCATAATGTGCATCCATTCGTGCGGCTTATAAGTCCCGTTCTTGCAATAAGCTTTCCTAAGCTTCACAACATCATCATGCTTCCATCTACAAAGAAGCACCAAGTGATAAAACCGTTTCGGATGCTGATAAAGACACATCAAAGTAAACAACCCATTGAGTATCTGGTTATTAACTTCAAACCAAGCATCTCTCTGCGACTTCTTAGGCAAAGCCTTGTTCATCATACCAGTCATGACCATGAAGAGAATGGCACCAGAGACAGCAACAACTAGTATCCACACAAAGAGAGCCATGTTTATAGGGTTCTTAATCCATTCTTTACCCATGGTCATCAACGAACTCCAATCGATTTTTCGATGAAGCACACCGCTTATTCTTTCCCTGAAGTTATGGCTGCTCGAAGAGCTATTCGTCACTGACCTAGAAATCTCGTCTCTTTCCTCAGCCATTCTCTTGAACTTAGCAGAAGGAGAACCAAACTTCAGAAGATTGAATCTACTAGATGCATCAGGTAAAGCACTAATTGACATGCTCTTGGGCTTACCATGACCTATCAGAGTTTTTCGAGATGTTGAAACGTTGAGAGGAGAAAGAGCTTTGAATTTCTTCACATGACCATTAGATTCTTCGATCTCTTCTTTCAAATTCGCATCAAAGTTAGATCCCATTTTTATCCCTCTCTTCAAAAATATCAAATCTCGTAAGAGGGAGAAAAAAGCTACTAAAAAGGCATATATGCTTAAGCAAGGTTAAACATTGTTGGCAAAGAATATAAAAAAAACCAGCAAAGAAGAAGAAGATTCTACTTGCCAACGAAGCTTCTCTCTCTCAGCAAAATTAGATCCCAACTAAGTCTTTAATTTTGACTAAGAAAAGGAATCAAAACCCTTATTGGGAGACTCGTTGGATCGAATCAGATTCAAAAATAGAAACCCAGAAAAAAAGGAGAGATTTTTACTCAGATGATGAGAAGTAATAACTTAGAAGAAGAAGAAGAACCCATAAGCGCGTAAATCAAAAGGTGTGATATTTTGATGACGACCATGAGCTTAGTCGCTGAAGAAGAAGAAGATGAAGAAGTCTCAGGAATCTTTTTTTTTTCTTCTCTTGGTAGCAGTTAACTTTTATCATTGATCAGCCCGCCAGTCTGGATTTTTATTTTTCTCCAGACATAAAAAAAAAACTGTAATATCTTCTTTATAATTTATTTAATTGGCCCATTAACGACCCGATTTAGTTGATTTATTAGGCCCATTAATAAACCCTAGGGTTAGTGTTTTGTCAAATGCAGACTTCGTGGTGTTTACCATCCTATAAAACGACATAACGTCTCGTTCCAAAAACCTAAAACGGCAAACATTGTGTGCTCCACTGAATAATAATGTGTTTTCTCTTTCTCCGTCGCTCTCTCTCTTTCTCTCCCACAAGAAGAGACGGACGTTGTCTGGCTCCAAACGTATGAACCAGAGAACCAAAAGCCCTTTTATTATCAATCATCTTCTTCGCAGATTCTGATTCCGGACAAAATCCTAATCTATAATCATGGATTGCTCGTGTAGTACTCTTCCTTCGTCTTTGCTTATCTCTTCAGAACCGTCTTTTCGCTTCCTTCGTTCTAATCCGGCATCGAATCTCAGCTTCTTGGTTTGTATATAAGCTTATTAACATCAAAGGTTTAAGCTTTGATTTCTTAATCGATGTGGGTTTAATTTTAAAGTTCTGGGCTTTTTTTGTTATTTGCAGTTACCTAGAGATACGAAGCTGATGGTGAAGCAGCGTTTGGTAGTGAAGAGTTCTTCTTCTGGGTCTGTTGAAAACGACGACGTTAATGGGTTTCCTCTCAAGCCAAACAAACTGTTTATGCAAGAGGTAATATCTTATCCGATAGATCATAGCCTCTGATGTGTTTTTTGCCTTTTTGGTGGATTTAGAAAATGAAATTTGATAAATTTGTTGATAATTTGTTGAAATTTTAGGCGATTGGAGCTGAGTATGGAGAAGGGTTTGAGACATTTAGACAGGATGGTCCTCTCAAAGTGGATGTGGTAAGAGAATGTTTTGTTTGGTTAATATTTTGATTCCATTGGCTTTTTTGGGGAGTCATGGAGTCTGATCAGAGGTTGCTTATGGAAAGCTTGCTATGTATGTAACATGTTTGATTTCCTTTTTTGTTGCTTGTAAGTAGGATTTTTGGAATGAGAAACTACAAGATGGTTTTCTTCAAAGAATACGATACGCTATGAAACCAGATGAAGCTTATGGTCTTATTTTCTCATGGGACAATGTTGTGGTAATTCTTTTGGCATCATTTTTTTTATCATTGTTGCAAGTTGGTTACTGTTAGTACTTGTAGCGAAGAACTAGATTAGCTACTCTGTTACTTGGTATAACGAATCTTAGTCTATATTATAACTGCATATTACTCTAAAAGATGATGCTTTCATGTTAGCTGGTAAATCTTAGTCTATATTATAATACTCCATGTTTACTAATTTTTTATCCAGGAGTTGAAATTTCTCATCTTTCAGTTTATGGTTCAAACTTTGTAGGCTGATACTCGAAGTTTGAAGTTGGATGCTTGGAAGCAGCTAGCTGCTGAAGAAGGTAAGCTTCTTTTCTCTCCTGCTTTTAAATAATGTTACCCTTATATAAACTAATTTCTTGCATACGTGTGAGTGGAAAGTGCTATCGTGAATATAAGAATCAAGAGAATTACCATACTCCAGAGATATCAATGAACTTAACATTTGATTTTCGTCATTTAGGCCTAAGTTGTTAGTTTTGCATAGTTGTTTACGTTTGAATGTTATAAACATTTGTACATAAAATTGTTTGCCAGGAAAAGAAATTGTGGATGTGAGTGACATCCAAAGACAGATGCTTTATGCCGGCGCTGACCATGTGCTGAGTAAGGTTTGAGATTTCCGTTCTAGTTTCCATTTTCTCTCATCGTATTATTTCCATACTTACTAGTTAGCCATAACTATCTTTTAAGGGATTTAAATGATGGTTGATTCCAAATATTTCAGGTGTTGTTTTGGGAAACAGCGCAAAGCAAAATCGACAAATTGAAACTCAGGCTATCGGAAATATATCATGATAATCTTCTCAGAGTAAAGTCTTTCTTTATCAGTCTTTGTACTACTAAAATGCATGTGTGTGTTTTTTGGTTTCCTGAGTTGTTACACTATTGATATTCTTAGCTCACAGAACCAAAAGAGGGACTTAGAGATTGGCTCGACGCTGTCACAAATGCTCGCATTCCCTGTGCTGTTGTCTCAAATCTCGATAGAAAAAACATGATCGATGCTCTTGAACGGATGGGACTTCAAAAGTATTTCCAGGCCAGTAACAGCTTTAAAGAATCATCTTACTTTTTGTCATATAAATGATTATATCATCTTATGCTTGTGTTCATTCTCTGTTTCCAGGCAGTAGTTTCCGAGGAAGATGGTATGGAATCAATAGCTCACAGGTTTCTTTCCGCAGCCGTGAAGGTACGTTTTACAATTCAAACGTTAACCACTCTGAGAAATGTTGTTGAAAAGTTAAAAACTTTTGCACAGTTGGATAGAAAACCGTCGAAATGTGTTGTGTTTGAGGATGATCCCAGAGGTATAACTGCGGCTCACAACTGTACAATGATGGCTATTGGATTGATAGGTGCTCACCGAGCGTAAGTTTTACAAACTACTCTTTTACCCTCTCTATGTGAACTATAAGCATTTCTTGGCAATAACTTTGTTAAGGCCAAAAATATTCAGGTATGATCTGGTTCAGGCTGATCTTGCTGTTGGTAACTTTTACGAGCTATCGGTGATAAACCTCAGAAGATTATTTGCAAACAAAGGCTCTACATTTATGGAACATGAGAAACAAATCATAGAAAAATCGCCGCCTAAAAGAAAGCTAACCATCGATACCATATTCTAAGCATCATTGGATCGCCATATATAGTAGTTAGATTAGGTTCTTAAACTGCCTGTTAGTTCTTGTCGTTATGGTTTATATATGTTTCATCATACTAAGCAGAAACCAGATGTATTTGAGTGAAAAATCCAAGCTTGTTATTGCGGTTTTCTCAAGAGTGTTTTTTGGCAGCTTCAAGATTAGTCTTTAGGGTGTGTGGATTTTCCTGAGAAAGTGATAGGAAAGTGGACCCAAGAAAAAACATTCTTGGGAGCTTAGGACAATGGGCATCAATGGTTGGTGTTGAAACGAATTAGATACTCTTAAAGTAGATAACTCATAAAGACAAAACTGAAACAGTGACTGTTCAAACGAACTGATGAAGAAACTGAAACATATCCATTTGTCTTAAAACAATCATGTTTTAACCATTTATCATAAAATAATAATATTTGGACATGTGATTAGGAGATTGTGGTTGTAAAATGTAAAAGTTTTCTTCTTAATTAGATTTAGGGCTAATAGAATTCGTGAATTTCTGAATTTTTAAGGAAATGAAATGTTAGGTCGAATAATTAGAGAATAATGAAAAGAGGTTGTCCTTTTGTGAAATGGATAAATGGAGCAATTTGATTGTTACAAGTAAACATAAAAAAGGAACCTTTTGATTCAAAATTGCGAATTTGATTGACGTGTGCCCTATTAGTTGTACTCCGCAGAATCGCATATATATCAAATAAAAAACTTTATTTAAGTATCTCCTGTATTTTTAGATCATTATTAATTAATTAATTAATTAATTAATGTATTTAATTCATTTCAACATTTAATTGGGAGGATTTTTTTCTTTTTTAAAAGTAAGGTCTCTTTTATGTTTTGTACTAATCATAATCAGAATGTTCTTTAAGAGACTTCTTATCCTTTGTTCCACTGTGCTTGTCCATAACTTAAACTTGTGATGATTAGATTCTTGTAAACATATTTTCTTTTCTGGATTGTTAAAATTTTGTAGAAAAGATAACTCCATTCTTTATAAACCAGAAAGTGATCCAACTAACAAAAAAAAAAAAAAAAAATAGTCCATATACCAAAAAAGAAATTGTTTCTTGATGCTAGTATGTAATAAGTTCTGATCCAACAATATATTTTTTCAATATTGAAAAGAGATTCTAATTGGTTAATGACACGTTTTAATAAAAACAATTAGAAAGTTAGGAATATGAATTTTGTACTCATCCTTTTGGATATCAGCTTTTTGTTCATCTTAATTTATCCTCAAATTAAATTAAGTGGGTGTGATTATAATGCTTACTTTTGGATGAATTTGTACAAATAATATTATTGAAAAAGATAAATTGGGTCCACTTCACCCCAGCCAGCAAAAATGTTGATTTTGACACATATAGTATAATATAGACAAAAAATGACATTTGACAACAAAAATAAAAAATGACCAAAAGAATTGTAAAGATTAATTAAAGTATTTGATCAATAAAAAATAGAGTATACAAAATACAAATATGAATCATTGTGCAGTGGCGGAGGGAGTGTTGTAGTAGTGGGGTCAACTCCACCCATCAAATTTTCAGATTCTTTTATTTTTTCAGATTTTTTTTATATTGCACCCATGTAAAATAAATTTTGACCCCATCTAAATTTTTTTTGACCCCATTAAATAAGAAAAAATAATATTACAATTGGGTTGAAGTTTAATTTTGCCCCCGGTAAGAAATTTACTTGCTCCGCCACTGATTGTGCCACTTACTTGTTATTTTTCAAAGGAGAGATCTTTCGGTTTAAGTAAAAATAAGACAAGAGGACAAGATGTTGCTTGTGTAGCCTACACACTTTTAGGGAAAATGGTACAAAAGTCTATAGCCGATTAATTATTATCAAACATCTTTAAAAGTAATTAACAAAAAAAAAAAAAAACATCTTTAAAAGTCAATATTTTCTTACTCATTTATTTTTCAAAATGTTATATTGTTTTAGCTGTTTACTATAGATTGTACTAAGAAAACCAAATTCAAAACTAATTTGTTGTGGGGTTGTGTGGCCAGCGAGTCTTGAAATAATTAGTTGTTTGTGTCATTGCTTATGTAATATATTCACTTAAAAAAATACTAATGATTAACAAAAAAACAGTTTTTGAAAAATGAATTAATAATTTATTTTTAGTGGGTTTAGGAAAAGAAGAAAAGAGAGAAAAAGTAGAGGCCAATACTTTGCCACTAATCACTTTGGTTTGGCCAACTCCATCATTAAAAAAAAAGTTCAAAACTCTCCACTGATTAAACATTGTTAATTTCCCCTAAATCCACTGCATCTAATCATACCTATTTATAAGACTAAACAAGTTTAAAGTAGCCATAAATTACTTATCATTAATCACTTTAATATCTACATATTGCAATTTATAGATAGTTAATAAGTTTAAGGGAGAATTACAAAACTACACAATTTGAATTACAATTCACAAAACTACACCTTTTAAAAATTTATTCACAAAACTACACATAAATTCTTAAAATTAAATCCAAATTAAGCCTACCCACCCAATTATATCCGTTTAATCATAAACACTAATTAGCGAACACAAATGAAAATATTTTAATTTTGGTAATTTTTTAGAGCATAATTGAACCATTTAAAATTTGAAAATGGTGTAAAAGTAGAAAAAAATGAATTAATTGTAATTTTGGGAAGGAAATATTGAAATGGCGTATTAAAAACCAAAAAAAAAGATTGAAATGGCTTAGTTTTCTAGGTTTGTTACTTAGGAAGATTAACGACCAAAGAAATAAAATGTTACAAAGAAGACTTTGAAGTCCATGGGGGTTAAATTAACTTTCTTGAAAGTATACTAAAGTGATTGATTGAGCCCAATTCTATGATGCTCCCTTTGTTTTGTTCCTCTCTCTAATTCTCATCAACTTCTATTTTTAGATTCCATTTGTCCTTTTTAAAATATTCTTATCATGTATTGCCTTGATTTGTCAAAAACAAAAAATAAAAAATAATAATATTTTAAATAAATTTTGTGGTTATTTAGATCACTAAAATCCGTTTATGTAGTTAACCTTATTTAATTAAACAATGGTTCCAAAATGGATGAGATACAAAGAAATTAATGTTCTCTTTTATTTTTTAACCTATTTAAACTTTTATCCGTATATATCTTTAGCTACTGAAGCTATAATACTTAAGCACACAAAATTTAAATTAAAAAGGAAAATTTAAAATAAAAAACATCAATACTATGGATCGAAAATTAGGAGCTAAAAGATTCATATGATAGTGCATTGTTGGTTGTCGAAATTATGTGGACTCGAACAAAAATCTGACAACGCAAAAAGAGTGGTCGAACTATATATACTTTTCCATTAAACTTTTGTTCATTTTATTTCGAATAATATTTCATGTTCTTAAAATATAAGATTTTATATAATATTTTCCAAGAGAAAATACAAGTCTCTATGCTTTTTTTTTGGGGGGCGAGGACCCACTAATGTAAGATATATTTGTTACTTATCCAATAGAAAAAAAGAACCGAAATAAAAATAAATATTTGTTATTTTTGTAAGTTGGATACAAATTGGAATCATGTCGAAATGTGTTCCTTTTTACCGACCTAAAACTATATCAAGTCGGGCTGGTCGGTTTATTAATGTATTTGCTTTGGAAAATTAATTATGCAGAAGTTAAAAAAATATTTCAAAATATTATGCTTCTTTTTTGTCACACAATTTTATGTTGTAATACATCATTTTCTTGATTTTTTTTTTATTAATTTTAGCGGTAATAATTATATCATTCAAGAAATGATACAATTATCAACCATGCAACAGATGGGAGATATGTCATTCAAAATTTCCAACTACTAATATAATCGATTCTTTATATGTTTGTAATAAATAGTATAGTCGATTATCTAGATTCTAGAAACCAATAATTTTATAAGTTATGTGGACGAGATAAAATATTCAGACAAGGTGGAGCCGTTGAATTATGATCAAGAAACATAAAATATATTTTGAATTTTTTACCCACAAAAAATAGTAAAAAAAATATATGAAATAGTTGTCAAGTAGTTGAAAAATGCATTAATTAATAACAAATTTATTACAAGAAAAGCAAAATGACTGCACAACGAGGGCATCTCCTCACGTGAAGTCGCCCACCACCTATCTATAATGAATAATCCAATAATTGATATAACCTGATTAATTAGTATTATTTGATTTAAGAAATAGTATTATTATAAATTTTGTAAATACATGATATTCTTGTGTAACCTGTGTTATTTAATTATTGCGCGTATCATAGTATAGTATATAGTAGAGTATTATTTTGAAATAACAACTTAACTCGCGCGTATAATAAATTAATTTTTAAAATAAGATTATGTAGTCTAAAAAAAGTACTAGTGATGTTAACAACGACAACAACAAAAAGTAATTAAAAACTCATTTTTAGTTTTATGCATTATTTGTGATCCTCTACAAAATTATATAGTACATACTATTTAATAATCCAACCTACTCGATTAATTTAAAACAAACCGATATGTTTGACTTCCCACCAAACATTTTTTTGTAAAATTGACTAAAACGATGGTCCAATCAGAATATTTATTTTTCGATCATTTTTTTTGATGGTACTAAATATAATTCATAATCAGATCATATTGCTGTAAATCATATAAAACTAGCAAATAAAACGAGAAAATTTCGATTATGTTATATATAAAGATAAATATTCGTAAGAGGCAAAAGTCATCTGGTCAACATAAACGAGGGGTTGGTTTAAGAGTTGTCCACACTTAGAATTCGTATTAACGCTTATTGCTTGGCCGCAAATTGCCTGTAATTCACATATGTATTCACACTATTCAAACAATAAACAATTCAATTAATTAATATTGTACCATATGGTATTTACTATTTTTTTAAATTAACTTATTTACCTACAGAACTGGCTACAGTGAGAGATCAAGGCAAATGACTCAACTTGCAATACATTTTAAAAAAAAAAAAATAAAAAGCATTCGCATATAATTTAAAAAACCATTTACCAATTATTTAAAATCTAAACGCAATCGTCTACTAATTATTTGACAAATTACCGAACCAAGAAAATTATAAAAAGACTGTGATGTCTTAATTAATACTACTAATTATCAAATCGTCAAAGATACCATTTGTCTTAATAAATGGAATAGTTGTAAACAGATTTCAAAAAATAATAATCGCGAACATAAAATGAAGCAGTAAAAAGATTATATTACAAAAAAAAAAAAAGAAAAAAAAGGAAGAATCGTGCACACATGGTTACATGTGGAGATACTTCTCTTCTAAAGATCCTTTAATCTTATTAACTAGAATCTTTTCTCTTTCTCTAATCATATCTTAACTATCTCTTTACATATATACACAGTGATATATCTATATCTATATCTATATAAGCACCCTGTTCTCTTCACTACATTACAAAACAAAGGAAACTAAGTAAAAAGTTTGTATTTTTTCTCTCTCTCTTTGTTGATCTCTAAAATGGAGCAAGAACTACCTTCTACTACTACTACTACTAGACCCAAACCCAAGCTACTTAACCGGGTCAACACCTATGTCGGTTCAAGCCGTGTCGGTAAACGCTTCAAACTCGCCGAACGTAATTCAACTTTCACGACGGAGATCCGTGCCGGCACGGCGACTTTCCTCACCATGGCTTATATCCTCGCCGTCAACGCTTCGATCCTCTCCGATTCCGGCGGAACATGCTCTGTTTCCGATTGTGTTCCGCTCTGCTCAAACCCAAATATCCAATCTTCTCAGTGTACCGGACCGGGTCTAAGACTAATCCAACCGGATATAACCTGTAAATTCGATCCGGTTAATCCCGGTTACGCCGCTTGCGTTGAAATCATAAGAAAGGATCTAATCGTAGCCACCGTAGCTTCTTCTTTAATCGGATGTGTTATCATGGGCTTGATGGCGAATCTTCCTCTAGCTTTAGCTCCTGGGATGGGCACAAACGCTTATTTCGCTTACACCGTCGTCGGATTCCACGGTTCCGGTTCGATCTCGTACCGGACCGCTCTCGCCGCCGTTTTCATCGAAGGCTTGATCTTTCTCTTCATCTCCGCCTTGGGTTTCAGAGCTAAGCTGGCCAAACTCGTCCCAAAACCGGTCAGGATCAGCTCTTCCGCCGGAATCGGACTTTTCCTCGCATTTATCGGTTTGCAGAATAATCAAGGACTCGGTTTAGTCGGTTACAGCCCTTCTACACTAATCACACTCGCCGCTTGCCCTAGCTCCTCGCGAGCGTCGTTAGCTCCCGTTATAACGTCGGCTAACGGAACCGTTACTTTAATCGCCGGAGGAACGATTTCCGGCGATATCATGTGTCTCCACGGTAGGATGGAGAGTCCGACTTTCTGGCTAGGGATCGTCGGATTCGTGATCATAGCTTACTGTTTGGTGAAAAACGTGAAAGGAGCCATGATCTACGGGATCGTCTTCGTAACGGCCGTTTCGTGGTTCCGTAACACGGAGGTAACGGCGTTTCCGAACACAAACGCCGGAGACGCGGCTCACGAATATTTCAAGAAAATCGTGGATGTACACGTCATCGAGCGCACGGCAGGAGCTTTAAGCTTCTCAGGGATAAACAAGGGGCATTTCTGGGAAGCTCTCGTGACTTTCCTCTACGTAGATATTTTAGATACGACGGGGACGCTTTACTCGATGGCTAGATTCGCCGGATTCGTCGACGAGAAGGGAGATTTCGAAGGGCAGTATTTCGCGTTTATGTCAGACGCGTCTGCGATCGTGATCGGATCGCTTCTAGGAACGTCTCCGGTGACGGTGTTCATCGAATCTTCGACGGGGATAAGGGAAGGAGGGAGGACGGGATTAACGGCGATAACGGTGGCGGTTTATTTTTTTCTAGCGATGTTTTTCACGCCGTTGCTAGCATCGATACCGGCGTGGGCGGTTGGGCCGCCGTTGATACTGGTGGGAGTGATGATGATGAAATCGGTGACGGAGATAGATTGGGGAGATATGAAGGAGGCGATACCGGCGTTTATAACAATGATTCTGATGCCGTTGACTTACTCCGTCGCGTATGGATTGGTCGGAGGGATCGGGACGTACATAGTGTTGCATCTTTGGGATTGGGGAGAAGAAGGTTTGGTTAAATTAGGGTTTTTGAAAAGGAAAGTGAAGGAGGAGGAAGAAGATAATAATATTAATGGAGCAGTTAAAGTTAATGAGACGAGTCATACAGTTTAGTTTTTGTTTTTTTTTAACATTTTTGTTACTATTTCGTTATTGATTGTTAGATTAATTTTCTAGGAAGAAAGGACGAGTGAATGTGTAATTTATTTATTTCTCGTGTAGTAAAAACTGTTAAAATGGGGGGTAAAAATTAAAGAAAAATGTGAAAAGACAATTTGTGAAAAGAGTGGAGCTAACTCAAAGACCAAAGAGACACTGTAAGTTTTTGTTTCAGACAACCTTAAAAAAAGCCGAGTCTGAAGTGATTCTTCTTTGTTTATGTCATAACTGTGAAGATTCAGATGGATTCCTTGTCATAAACTTCGCTTGCGTATTTCCAGTTGATCACATTCCATACATTCTTCAGATAATCTGGCCTCACATTCTTGTACTGCGAGAGAGAATAAAGAGTGTGATATTATAAGCTAACTTACGAGTCTTATGAGATCACAAGTGTTGTTGTTACCTGCAAGTAGTAAGCGTGCTCCCAAACATCTATACCCACCAGAGGAACCAAGCTTCCTCCTTTCGTCACTAGTGGATCCTGCACCGAAGAAACAAACTCTTTCTCTTCAAAATCCATCAAGAACGCACATCTTTATGAATAGTAAGGATGTCGGCAAATCATCCCATTCCTAATCCGTGGATAAGTACCTGATTGGCAGTTGTGTCAACAACAAGCTTCTTGAGTTCTTTGTCTAAACCGAGCCACTTAATCAATCAATAGAAAACAAGTGAATCAATGACCATATTATAAGTAAGGGACCAAAATCAGCAACACGATCCGACGACAAAAAAAGGTGAAACTAGACTACTAACCACCCATCCAGATCCTTGCAAAGCAGCACCTTCAGCATTCATCTTCTTCACCAAACCTTCAAGAGAACCAAAGTGAGAGTCAATGGCTCCACCAAGAGCTCCATTT
Source organism: Cochlearia excelsa (assembly GCA_963556525.1). Lineage (NCBI taxonomy): Eukaryota > Viridiplantae > Streptophyta > Magnoliopsida > Brassicales > Brassicaceae > Cochlearia > Cochlearia excelsa. The sequence continues at coordinate 34,968,828 of OY748330.1, forward strand.
GGTGGCTCTCCACCACCTTGCTGTTACTCGTACAAAAAAACAAACCTTTTTAAGTACATACAAAAGACAAGAAATACAGAAACTCACAAACTCACATTAACAGGAGCAAGGTTCTTCCAGAAAATCGAATGATTCACATGACCTGCAACATCACTAACAGGCGCAATTGAGTTTCATTCTTCAGCTAAATTCATAATAATCACAAAGGCCATAACTTTCAGAAACCCAATCTAGATTTGCATCAAAACACAATCAAACACATCTGAATCTAGATCTATATATGTATATATATATATATATAAAAGGGTCAACAACACACAAACCTCCGCCATTAAACTTGATGGCGCTCTGCAACTTAACAACAGTGGAAGCGTCTCCTTTGTGAACGGCATGATCAAGCTGCTCAAGGGCATTGTTGTAATTAGTGACATAAGCCTGGTGGTGTTTCTGGTGATGGATCTTCATGATCTCTCCGCTAATCGCCGGCTCCAAATCGCTGTAATCATAAGGTAGATCAGGAAGCGTAAAAGTCTGGATTCCTCTGAATCCGATAAATCGAGAAGATGTCTCCTTCTTCAAGCCGGCGCATAGGGTTTTTCTACTCGCTAAAAAACGAATCGCCATTATTTTGATGAGAGAGATGCACAGTGTAGACTGTAGAGATTACTTGTCTCCTTTTTCTCTCTTCTTGTTATTGTGGTCGCCTTAGATAAAGTAACAGCCTGTCATGTATAGATCGAGTAACAGACATGACACGTGGAATTTTAAAAGATATGGGCCTTAAAGCCCAAATTTGCTATGGCGTAATGTTTTTTTTCAGCCCTGACGGCTAAAAGTTTATTCCTATTTTAATTCCAGACAAGAATATATGAGACGACGACGACGACGATGATGTGTATGGTGATGAATCATCACTGATGATGACGATGATGGTGAGAATCGAAAGGAAAGTTTGAAAATATGGAGAAAATTGACTAAAAGCGGAGAATTTCGCAAGCCACCACGGCCAATTCGATTTGGTTCCTCCTCCTTGATAATACCCAAATCGCAGCTATTCTCCGATCAATCTACTTCCTTTTTTTTGTCTCAGAGCCACCATTGTACCTTAGAGAATCGGAGATAGCAGGTTTGATCAATCAACATTGTACCCTGAAGTTTTTTAGAACTTGCTTGAAATCGGGTCCTAGGTTTCTCCGATGGGTGGTTCAAGTGATACCGACGGTGATGGTGGCGGGAGGAACGAAAGAGGATCCACATCGGATTATCGATTTTTGGTTCGCCAAATTACGGTTCATCAGTTCATGGGCGGTGGCAAAGGCGAGTCCTTTTACTCATTTATCCCCTGGCTTTATAATACAAGCTAGAAAATTTTTGGTAGGTGAAAGTTAGGTTAGCCTTGGATCTTTTAAGGATATCTAAATAGAGAAAATATTACAAGTGAAGCTTAAAAAGCCAATGTTTGTGAAGTTTGTTAGAACCATTTGTATTCATTGTATGGCTTTGTTCTATGATGCAGCTGCTGATTTGCTCTTATGGAGGAGAAGACATCATTCATTAGGTGTTATCGTTTTATCGACATCAGCTTGGCTTGTTTTCGAGCTTTCCGGATTGCCTTTCTTATCTGTTTCTTCAGATGTCTTACTCATCTGTATCATTGTATCCTTCGTCCACGCCCGAGTTTCTTCTTTTAGGAATAGGTGCGCACTGCTTCTCAGTTATTACCACACTAAAGTTATTTGCTGTTTATTATGTGACTGGTCGCTACCTGTTTTTTAATGTATAAGCAGACGGGCAAATTCATTACCAGAGCTTGTTCTATCAGAGGAAATGGTGAATAGTGCCGCTGCTTCTTTCCGTGTCAAACTCAATCACTTGCTTGTAATGGCTCATGATGTTACAGTCGGCAATGATTTTCGACTCTTCTTCAAGGTTATGAAGCTAACAATGATACTATTGATTCCCATTGGTCTTGATGTTAATAGTGTGACTATGGCAGGTGGTGTTTTGTCTGTGGTTTCTCTCTGCCGTTGGTAGCTATATTTCTTTCTGCACTCTTGTTTATATCGGTTAGTAACTCTCGTTCTTTGATATGTTTCAATGTATTTCCTCTATTATTGCTGTTCTTTGATATGTTTTAATGTCTTCCTGCAATTATTGCTGTTTCAAAACTCAGTAAAAACAGAGTCTTATATAAAGTGTATTCTAATATGGTGCGACATTGCAGGGACAATTCTGTCTGTAACCATACCGGCATTGTACAGCAAATATCAAAGCAGAGTAGACAAGTGTTGCGGGTTGATTCACAGGCAGTTATCTCGTCATTACAAGTTAGTCGACGAAAGTGTTATAAGCAGACTCTCATGGAGCTTATCCAGTGACAAAGAATCATGAGCTTAAACCTCTATTGATTTTGTAAAGGCTCTTTACTTATGTTTGTCTATAGTTTTCTTGTTATACTTACCATATGTAGTAGTAGTAGTAGTATAACTAAACCAGGATACAACACAAGATTAATATGAAAGATGGTTTCTTTGTTCAACTAAATTAACTGTCTTGAGTCTGTAACAGAGGCTTTGTGTAAAAGTTTAAACACTAATAATCACACTAGCTTCTAGTCTGATACAGAAGAAGAATACTTGTCTTTTAGAGATAGCTCTACAAATAGTACCTTAATACTTTGGAATATATGAGAATATGAACTTTGTAACCATGCAAAGCATATTATATATATAGAAAGTGTAAATACACACTTTAAACCAAAAAAAGAGAGGTGTAAATACACACACAATAGATTCATGTGTGAGGTTAGTGGATCTCACACGCACGTTGGAGTGTCGTTGTCAATTAATTGAAACTATAAAAGCTAAGAGACAAAGTGTTTGTGTCTTGTGTGAACTTTGTATTTTCCCATTGCATTTTGTGTATTAATGTGTGTTTGAATTGAACTTCTCACATACTTGTGGTCCTGTTAATGCCACATGAATTTTTTATGGACCATTCAATATTCTTAAACCAAATACACACACGATATATTCTTGAATCAAATCTAAATAAATTTTAATCTTTAAAACTACTATACATACCATCATGTGAAATGATCAAACAAATTATGGAGAATCCATTTACCTTGACTAACTACACAAATATGGTAACCAAAAACTCTATTATTTTTCATTTCTCTAAAGGATAATGCCATTTCACCTAACAACTAATTAGTAATTACAACAATTCTAACTATTAAATGATGTCTATCCACACACAAAAAAAAAACATGGAATAATTTTATGTGTTTGATTACATTCGTCATGATTAGTTGGGAATATGATACACCCCAACTATATATAACCAAATATTGTTTCTCTACATAAAATATAATTTGTAGTTTCTTCTTAATTGAGAATTAATTTGATTTAGCTTGATTCCAAAGTACTTAAAATTAACCACTATTAATGAGTTTGTTAGCTGTCATTTCTGATATCTACTAAACTACTAATCGTTTTCTTGATTATCCTCTTTATAAAAAAAATGCATATCGATCCAACAAAGAATTGAACAAAATAATAGCCCCTTCAAAGAATTATATAATTATCTCCAATAGAATTAATTAAAAATTTGAAAATTGACATCAACCATATAAAACCAAAATTAATAGTGACTATTTACTTACTACAAATATAAATAACAATTTTAGTGTTTACCAAAAAAATATTGAACCAACCACACCACATCATCATCTCTCTAATACATCTCTAAAGAGAATCCCTCATAAATCCATTTTATCAAAAACTTGACATAAAATTCTGATCTCCTCTGTTTCTCAAACACACTTGAAATATGGGCAGAACGTTACTTGAGACACAAGCAAAATCAACAGTTGAAGCAAACCCTAGAAACAGAACAGGCTTTAACAACACATACTTCGATACTAACATGGTCATTATTTTAGCTGCTCTACTCTGCGCTCTAATCTGCGCTCTGAGTCTCAACTCTGCTTTACGCTGTGTGCAACGCCTCACGAGAAGATTCTCTTCTAATCAAGACCAAGAAGCCTCAAACGCAAACGCAAACGCGGGAAATTTAGCGTCTGCTAGTACCACGGGGATAAAGAAACTGGATTTGAAACAAATCCCAATAGGATTGTACGGATCTGCAGAGATCATTAACGTGAAAGCAACAGAGTGTTTGATATGTATTGGAGATTTCGTGGAAGGTGAGAAAATTAGGGTTTTGCCAAAATGTAACCATGGCTTTCACGTCAAGTGTATAGACACGTGGTTGCTTTCTCGTTCCTCTTGTCCTACTTGTAGACAATCTCTTCTTCTTGAGCAACCGTCGCCGATGGGCGGTGGTTCACGGCGGAACGATGACGTGGCAGTTTCTGTCGTTGGGACATAACCCTAATTCAATGGTGGTTTTAATTTCTTTAACTTTGCTCTGTCTCAAGTGGGCTTTGTTTTGTGTTGGGTTTGTTAAGTTACGTAATTGTTTTTTTTTTAACAATTTGTTTCTTGTTGTGTAAATTAATGAGATTTTATTGGTGCAAAGTATGGGCCTTATTGGGCCTATATTGTGTTCTCTAAGTGGCCCACAAAATTGTGTTACCGTTATGAAAACACACTTTACATTTTTTTTAAATGGTTGTTTAACGTATTAAACAATCTCGAAAATCTAACGTATAAACAAACTTAAATTTCTAACGTACAAAGATGAGAGGACATGAATATTTCCTTTTCTTATCGATAGAATTTAAATTTGTTTGGAAAATTTTATAACAGATGTTAAAACAGGGTTCGGTTTCGGGACCGAACTGGAATGATTGTAATAGAAGAGGGTCGGAAAACTCGTTAAGTGATAATAGGAACGAACAGATGGTACCGAAGTGGAGATAAAAGTAAAATGTCGAACAGAAAGTAATATGCCGAACAGAAAATGAATAAGAACTCGGAGTTCGTTTGTTTATAGATTGATTGTTTGATACAATGTCGAAGTGAAATAATATGTTTATAGTAGTTTCTCTCTGTAGATTCTCTCTCTAAAATTCGGATCCTTAACTTCTGAGCCGGAACCCTCTATTTATAGTGAAGACTTTCGATCTTTGGCGGGGTTTTGCTCCTTGGCGGGATTGCTTCGGCGCATGCTCGACATACGGAAAGCTGTTTTGTCGAACATGCCTTTGCATTTAATGCAGTTGTCGAGCGTGCCTCTGCATTTAATGCCTGTTCGGCTGACCTCTGTATCTTGCAGGTCCGTACTGACACCTCTGTTGACTGTGCCGCAGCGCCGTACAAACGTCACATGTGTCAGTCCTGGCAGGTCCGTACCGATGTCACTGTTGAGAATCTAACCCGATTCTTCCCAAGATCTAACTCCGATTCGTCGACCAACACACAAGATTTTAACCCGGTTCACGGCGTTAACTAGCCGCTACGTCCGGTTAGGATCAGAAGCATCATCCGGTATGGATGGTTCGCCGCTTCGATCCCCAAATCAATAGATACATCGGAAATCACCTCCGATAGGGTTTTACAACAAGATCACTCACCATTGATTACAACCTAATCAAGCTTACAAGAAAGAAGAAAAGAGAATAAGAAGAACCCCCATGAGAAACCCCTCACTAGCTCTCTCTCTCTCTATGATTCTCTCTCTCTCTATGAAGAAGATGAAGTTTGTTGTATTTCTAAGAAGAAGAAGACGATACCTTTTGTAAATATCTCGGTCTTGTTTTTGTCTAGAAGTTGACTCTCACGTGAGCACCACGTGACCTTCTTACTTCTTAAGAAGATTAGACCCTATGTCTTGTTTAGAGTGTTTGCTACACTTAAACCCACCAGCTTATCTTCTTCTTATATACATGATCTCTTCTTAGCTTTAATCTTTTTACCTCTCAAGCTTTTGCCCATCAAGCTGAATCACAAACCCAACAGTCACTGTGTCGCGCATGCCTTCTTCAAATGGGCTTTATCTTCGGATGGGCTTTGACTTCGAATGGGCCTTGACTTCAAGTGGGCCTTGACTTCGGCGCCCTGTTGGGCCGAACTCCGAATAGGGCCCAACGGACTCTTTTGGTGACTTTAGGAATGGGTCAGGCCTGAGTGGGCTTGGGTCCACCCTTAACAACAGAGAATATTTTCTGACTAAATCGTAAAGATTTCATGGAACAATCTTCTAAATAAATCAAACATGGAAAATGAATCAACGCATTTTTCCCGTTCCAACTCGAAAAAGAAAGTGAATGTATTTACTTTGATTGCAACCACCTAAAATATTTTTGTCTTAATATATAATTGAAATTGACTACCATAAATATTGACATTTAAGATAAACCCAACTAAGACCAACTCCATTGGAGTTGTTTAAGAGTTGTTTAGAAAGTTGTTTACACTACAAGAAATCAGGACTTTTACCACGGCCATAATCGTTGTAAAATCGTGGTAAAATAGAGTTTACCACGATTTAACGACGATTTCCATTTCGTCGTTAATCGATCGAAGTAAAAGCTAAATCGTCGTAAAATCGTGGTAAATTTTACGACGAATAAAATTCGTTGTAAATTCGTGGTAAAATATTCGTTGTAAAATCGTTGTAATTGTTACAACGATTTTACAACGAATATTTGGTTGTAAATTTGTATTTATAATAAATCGAAAATTCTTACAATCGTGGTAAAATCGTCCCTAATTAGGGACGATTTTACCACGATTATAAGAAATATAAATTTTACAATTCGTGGTAAAATCGTCCCTTATTAGGGACGATTTTACCACGATTAATATTATTATAAATAAAAAAAAATAATATTTTATAAAATAAAATATTATTTTTTTAAAATATTTTTATTACAATTTCAAAATACAAAATACAAAAATAATTAGTCGTCTAAATTGAAATTAGGCCCGAAATAGTCCCGCGTTGCGTTCTCGGGATCTACGTTGCTTGTTCCGGCCCGGTCGGTCGTCGGACGGAGGGGGATGTGTCCGCATCGTCCGAAGTAGTTCCGGGTTAGATGCGAAAGCACCGTGAACAGGCTGTTGTAGAACCGCATGTTGTTCGCCCGAGTCGAATGCGAGTTCCGAATCTCGACCGCAACTCGGCTCGAGATCGGTAATTGGGAGGAGCAAGTGGGACGTCCCGCATGGATCCCATGCCTAGAACCCGTCCTTTCTTCTTAGGAGCAACCTATAAAATTAAACAATTAATAAATGAATGTTTTAAAAAATAATTTTACGGTAAAATTTTACCTCATGATATATTTGATCGAGCTCGGCGGTTGTAAGCGGCTCGCCCGGATATTGAGTGCCTCCCGGAGATCTCTGAGATCGTTGAGTCTCGATCTCCGTCTTCCGAGCTTCAAGATCGTTGAATATCCGCTCGGAATGGGAGTCAACGAACTCGCCGGTCTTTTTCCGGTGCGTCTTCTTGAAGACGGCACTGACGGCCGGTTTGTGACCCAGCTCCTTGGCCTACAAACAAATAATAAAATTTATGTGCATTAGTATAATATTAGTAATTTGAAAATAAAAATAATTTGGAAGAGTTAGTAAGAGAGACTTACCATTTCGTGCGCCCGACCCGCGAACGGGATTTGTCCGGACGTGTGAGCCATCTCGCTTCGGCGTCCCGTCGGGTAGCTTCGCGTTCCCGGAGGTGGAACACTTCTCGGCTACGGTCGCGTTGTGGCCATCCGCCCAATATTTCTTCAAGCCGTCCCAGACCGCGACCGAGAGATATACCGGCTTCCCCGCGTCGCCGACGACTCTCCACTTGTCCTTCCAGTCGGAGACCGTGTTGGCGAGACGGAATTTCGCCGTCTTGTTGAACTCCGTCCTCACGGTCTCGTTGATTGAGACATCCCAATGCCACTTTTGCCGCAAAATATGAAAAATTATAAGTTACTTAGCTTTACGCGAATAATATATAATAAAAAATTTAAAGTTAAATAAATAAATTTAATTGAAATTAAATAAGAACATTACCGCGAAACATTTGAACCACGTTCTCTTGATGTGCTCGGGTGTCTTGCTCCAATTGGGATGCGACTCGGTGAAGTATCCCTTGATTATGTCCGCGATAGAACGCGAGACCCGGTTGTCGTACTTGAACCTCGAAAAAAACATTAATTAATTTATTAATATAATAAAAAATAATAAAAAAAAAATTAAGTTAATTACCGGTAAGTGTCCGGAGACTTGTACGGATCCAACCGGCGGAGACTCGTCATGTCCGGGTTGAGCGAGAATATCCTCAACCCGGAGGTTGGAGTACGGCGCGTGTCCCGGTACATCCAACTCGGATGTACGGGGCCCGGGATATCGTCGGCTGCGGGGTCTGCGGCGTCAGCGGCGGCGGCGGGCACAGAAGGAGGAGGAGGAGCATGCTCGCCTTGGACAAGAGATGTCCGGGAAGCTGAACCGGAAGCCGAGCCTTCCCGGGAAGCCGAGCCTTCCCGGAAGCCCTCCTATCCGCCAACATCCGCATGTAGTCCGGCGGTAAGGTCTTCCCTCTCCTACGAGGCATATCTAAGTACCTGCCAAAAAAAACATTAAATATTTAAATAATAATAAAATTATATAAGTATTTTAATGACATTATATGTCCTAAACATATAATTCTAAAATTTGAATCATAAAACTAAAATCCGAGCCTAAAACTAAATTCTAAATCCTAAAACTAAATTCCAATTCCTAAAACTAATTCTAAAATCCGGTTTTATAACACATATATTAAAAATATTTACCTTTGGGGATGTTGAAGAGTATGAAAGTTGTAGAGTTTTAGAGAGAGAAAGTTTTAGAGAGATAGAGAGATTTAGAGAGAATGAGTGAAAATGAAAAATTTTGGTCCACTATATATAGTATAAGCAATCGTCGTAAAATCGTCGTAAATTTACGACGATTTTACGACGATTTCGTCGTTAAATCGTTGTAAAAAAATTGAAACGTTTTGGTTCGTTTCGTTTGCCGCGTTTTGGGAATGATGAAAATAATATCGTGGTAAAATCGTGGTAAATTTACCACGAATTTACCACGACTTATAAGGTAATCGTCGTAAAATAGTGGTAAATTTACCACGATTTTACGACGATTTGATTTAATAAATTCGTTGTTAAGTCGTGGTAAATTTACCACGATTTAACAACGATTACCTTATAAGTCGTGGTAAAATCGTGGTAATAGTTGACGTTGACAACCTCGTACAAACAAAACTCCTGAGGATTTGACGTTTAGAGTTTCATTTTTGGTCGTAAATTCGTTGTTAACTTACCACGAATTTCCATCGATTTTGTGTGAATCGTCGTAAATTCGTGGTAAATTTACCACGAATTTACGACGATTTATTACACTAAATGGATTTTGCTAAAATTCATCTGCCATTTGACTTCATGTTGCATATAATTATGATATTGTATGCATATGAAATCATACTAAGTCGTATGATTGCGAGAAAAACAAGTTTTGGTAAAATTAGAACATATAGACATATTAACAACAATATATTATAAGTACACTTTATCTTAAACTTTATTAATTCTAAGAATATGTAAACAAAACTTATTGATAAGCAATTTTAACATTGTTTTTATAGTTATTCATTAACTTTAGAGGTCTTAAAGAGTGTTTGTACGTAATATAAGACATACTTTTAAAAATGTTTGGGGTTTAGGGGTTTATACAAAAAGACGTTGTAAAATCGTGGTAAATTTACCACGATTTTACAACGATTACCTTTTAAATCGTCGTAAAATCGTGGTAACTTTACCACGATTTAACAACGTCTTTTTGAACTTTATAAATCGTTGTAAAATAGTGGTAATAGTTGACGTTGACAACCTCGTATAAACAAAACTCCTGAGGATTTGACGTTTAGAGTTTCATTTTTGGTCGTAAATTCGTTGTTAACTTACCACGAATTTCCATCGATTTTGTGTGAATCGTCGTAACTTCGTGGTAAATTTACCACGAATTTACGACGATTTATTACACTAAATGGATTTCGCTGAAATTCATCTGCCATTTGACTTCATGTTGAATATAATTATGATATTGTATGCATATGAAATCATTCTAAGTCGTATGATTGCACAAAAACAAGTTTTGATAAAATTAGAACATATATACATATTAACAACACTATATTATAGTACACTTTATCTTAAACTTTATGAATTCTAAGAATATGTAAACAAAACTTATTGATAAGCAATTTTAACATTGTTTTTATAGTTATTCATTAAGTTTAGAGGTCTTAACGAGTGTTTGTACATAATATAAGACATACTTTTAAAAATGTTTAGGGTTTAGGGGTTTATACAAAAAGACGTTGTAAAATCGTGGTAAATTTACCACGATTTTACAACGATTTTGTTTTAAAGCGTTGTAAACTCGTGGTAATCGTTGACGTCGACAACCTCGTACAAACAAAACTCCTGAGGATTAGATGTCTTTAAAAGACTACGAATTATAAGATTATTCGTGGTAAAATCGTCGTACATTTACGACGATTTTACCACGATTTGTGAAATTTACACATATCGTGGTAAAATCGTTGTAAATTTACGACGATTTTACCACGATTTGTTAAATTTACACAAGTCGTGGTAAAATCGTTGTAAATTTACCACGAATTTACCACGATTGTTAATTTATTTTATAAAAAAAAATTTAAATACATTATTTTCTTAAAATACATTATTTTCTTATTTATTACTCGGAGTCATCGACGGACTCATGTTCGTCCTCGCAGTCGGATTCATCAAATTCGTCGGTCTCTTCGACTTCTTCTTCGTCCTCATTCACCTCTTCAGCCTTCCCTATTATGTGGATCAACGAGTAAGACCATGTCCGTGTTTAGTTCCGGCGAAGGAATATCGACGGACGTGTCATTCCGTAGTGGTGATTCTTCTTCCCTGACTATGTACCCTCTCGGGGCAATTTTGATGACGGATAGCCAATGTATTCCTGTGGACTTAAGACGCGGATAAGGAATGAAGCTTACTTGCTCAGCTTGCGATGCAAGTATGAAAGGCTCGAACTTGTTGTATCTTCTACTCTTATTGACATCAACGATCCCAGACTTGTTGATTCGTACACCTCTTCCGATCGTAGGATCAAACCACTCGCACTTGAAGAGTACGCACTTCAACATGAGCAACCCGGGAAACGTTATTTCTATGATTTCTTGGATGATTCCGTAGAAATCAATGTCTCCTCTAACACAAACACCGTAGTTAACACTTGTTCGATGTCGCCCGTAATCGTACGCGTGGAAAGCATAACCTCTTGTAAAATACATTGGCGATGTCCGAATCTTCGCAAGGGGACGTTGTAGCATCTCGTGGAACCACACCGGATAAGATTCGTCCTCGTACTCAATCTGCAGACACCAACAATAATTTTGTTTAAATATATTATGTTTATATGTAATTTCATATTTGATATTTTCATATACCCGTGTTTGCAACCACATCACAAAGTGTTGAGTTTTACGGGAATCGAGCTCATCTTCAGATATCCCCGGAATCCCTTTTTGAACTTGTTCGACGAAGATACTATATATATATGAAAATATCATAAGTAAACAATATTTCATGAGTGTTGTAATGAATTAAAGAGTATTAAAAAACATTTACTTTTACCTTTCCCATGGAGTAACAATATCGCAATTCAATACAATGTACGTGTGGGCACAATGAATTTCATCCTCGTTGCTCCACCAAACCTCTTTTATGCGTCCGCTAAGCCGACCAATGGGACAAAATATGTCAGGTACTCCTTCCACCGCGTACGTTGTTTGAATGCCTCCGTCATCATATCTCCTCGGCGCTCTTTTACGTGTCCTCACGGTTGGTGCAAAGTAGTACGACGTAAAGTGAGACGTTTCCTCTGTAATACTACCCGCAACGATTGAACCCTCGACTTTAGCTAGATTCTTCGCCTTCCCTTTTAGATGTTTCATAAATCGTTCGAAAGGGTACATCCATCGGAAGTGAACGGGCCCCCCTAGTTCTGCTTCGTGTGGGAGATGTACTGGTAGGTGCTCCATAACATCAAAAAAGGATGGGGGAAATATCTTCTCCAAATTGCACAAAATGAGAGGAATGTTCTCGTCGAGTTGTGTTATTACTTCATCGTTCAACGTTCTTGTGGAAAGATCACGAAAGAACAACCCAACACCTACACAAATTATATAAAACGTACGTATTACGATATATTCGGTTATGAAATATTTTATTAGACATTACGTATACGTACCAGACAATTGCTTCGTGCACATTTTGTGGAACAAGTTCGGCCAAGACAAATGGTAGCAGTCGTTGCATGAACACATGACAATCGTGACTTTTCATACCTGTGAATTTACTACCATCTACACACCGAGAAAGATTAGAAACAAAACCATCAGGAAACTTAACTTCAGAGATCACCCACCGGAACAACGACGTCTTCGCCGCACTCGATAATCCGAATATAGGTATTGGGGCTTTTCCGTCATTATCAATGTGCAATTCGGATCTCGCACATATCTCAGCCAAGTCAAGACGTGATTTAAAATTGTCTTTTGTCTTTCCCCGCACATTCAAAAGAGTGTTCATAATGTTATCGAAAAAGTTCTTCTCTATGTGCATCACGTCAAGATTGTGTCGGAGTAGATGATCTTTCCAAGTATGGAAGCTCCCGGAAAATGCTTTTCTTATGCCAATTGTGTTCCGTAAGATAACCATCGGGCATATTAGGCGGGACATGCCAGCTTCCTCCTTGGGGAACCGTGTAATTCGCACAGTAATGATCCATATGCGCCTCAACTTGTTCGCCCGTGTAATAAACCGGCGGAGGATCACGAACCACTTTGTTCTTTTTAAACAATCGTTTGTTTTTCCGATATGGGTGGCGCAAACTAAGAAACTTACGGTGACAATCGAACCAACTAGTTTTCCTTCCATGCTTCAATTGGAAGGCGTCGGTACGATGCATGCAAGTAAGGACAAGATAGTCGTCCGTGTGTAGTCCAGCCCGACAACATTCCATAAGCGGGAAAGTCGCTAATCGTCCATAGAAGCACCGCGCGCATTGTAAAATTCCGTTTCCTCGAACAATCGTAAGTCTTTACTCCAAGTGTGCCATAACTCCTTCAACTCTTCCACCAAAGGCCGTAGAAAAACATCAAGGGATCTTTTTGGATGTTTAGGTCCAGGGACTAAAATGCTCGAAATAAAAATTCCCTTTGCATACACATCTCCGGTGGGAGGTTATAAGGGGTGACGATGACGGGCCATAAAGAATACTGCCTACCTGACATACCAAATGGACTAAATCCATCCGTACACAGACCAAGGTAGACGTTACCTTTTCGTCTAGCAAAATCGGGGTACACCGAGTTAAAGTGTTTCCACGCTTTCGCATCGGATGGGTGAGTCACCTCTCCAGGCTTCTGTGTATGTTCTGCATGCCACCTCATTGAAGAAGCTGTCCTCTCCGAGTGATACATCCTTTGTAGCCTGTCTGTTATAGGAAGATACCACATCTTCTGGTACGGTACCCTCTTCCGACCTACTCCTTCTGGCCTATATCTTGGTTTTTTGCAAAAACGACATTCCTCAAGAATGTCGTCGTCTTTCCAAAATATCATACAATTGTCTACACAAACATCAATTGACTGATACGGAAGACCAAGACTGATAACCAATTTTTGAACCTCATAAAACGTTTCAGCAGCTAAATTATCAGAGGGTAGATATTCTTTTAACAATGAGGCCCAATCATCCATGCAAACCTCAGATAAGTTATGGTCTGTTTTAATATTCATCATTCTAGCAGCTAATGACAATTTAGAGTGCCCTTCTCTACAATTATCATATATTGGTTGATTTGCGGCATTTAACATGTCGTAGAATTTTTTAGCATCTAAATTAGGTTCTTCAACTAAATTTCCATCGGATGCAACTTCGGGACGAAATGCATCGCTAACCATGTCATTTATCCTATCCGGTTCATTTCCATGATCATGACGAAAATTATAAAAATCATACTCATTTTCTACATGTTGGTCATAGTCTACGGATTCTTGATGATAATTACTACTACTAGCAACATTACCAGAATAACCTTCCCCATGCCGAAACCATATATAATATTGTGGTGTAAATCCTCTATTTAACAAATGCTTCCAAACATTTTCAACCAAAATGAACCGTCTATTGTCGCATTTGATACAAGGACAAAACATCTTACCGCTTTCGAGAGTGACAGGTAGATTTGTGGCTTGCCGCATGAATACTTCAACCCCGTCGAGGAACTCCCTTGTCACCGATCCGTCATCGCATCGATGTATGTACATCCATTTTCGGATTTCGTAAATATCGCCTCCAGACATTTTTTTTATAAAAAGAGTTTTTTTTTGTAAGTGAGAGAGATAGAGAGATATAAAATTGATGGTGTGATTTATGGTGAAAGATGAGGAGGTATTTATAGGATTTTTAAAAATTTTCCAACTTTTTACCAAGGAAATTAACTACTAATTTACAACGATTCATAATTCTACAAGGAATTAACAACGATTTTACAACGATTTAACGACTAAAACGAAAGTTGTAAATAATTAGGTGCAACAGTAAATACACGTTTTCAACTACCAGATTAAATGTCTTTAAATCGTTGTTAAAAAGTCCCAAAATAAGAAGTTGTAAATTCGTGGTAAATTAGCAACGATATAGCGACGAAATATCCTTATAAACCAAAACGTTGTAAAATCGTGGTAAATTTACCACGATTTTACAACGATTTGGTGTTTGATCGGAAATTCGTTGTAAAATCGTCGTAAATTTACGACGATTTTTATCGTTGTAACTTTTACGACGATTTTACGACGATTACCAATATCGTCGTAAAATCGTCGTAATATCGATGTAAGTTTACGACGATTCAAATCGTTGTAAATTTTTCGTGGTAATTTGCGCAGATTCTTGTAGTGTTAGTATTTAAAAGAGAATTAAATAAATAAAAAATGGTAATTAAGGTAAGGGTTGGTGCTTATGGAAGCACTTTAAGCATTTTTTAAGCAACATTATGGTGCTTACGTGTCAGTTGTTGATTGGTTGACAAAAATAAAAATAAAAAATAAATAAATTGGTGTTAGGGTTTTAGCAAAAATTAAAAAAATATTTTTTTTTTAAGCATCAAAAATTACTTAACCATTGGAGGTAACAAAAAATTAATCTAATATAAAATTGCTTAAACATATAATTTAATTAAAAAATGGTTAAGCACTCTCCATTAGTGTTTAACCAATGGAGATGCTCTAATATGCTAAATGGGAAAAAACCACCTAATGACGGATAGTTAGGAAAAAAACAAAAAAGGATACAAGAATAAAAATGGTAACCAAAAAAACTATAACCAAAAAATGATCAGTATCAATTTGTTGACCACAATGATAAAATTTTAACAATTTAAAGTGCCAAGATGCATAATAGTAAGTTACCAATTACAAAATTATGCAAATAACTTCTTAACTTAATTATACGCATATTTTTTTCTAAGAGAAATTTATACTACATATATAATAGTTATAAGTTTTTGTGGATTTCTTATAGTTTATGGATATGCTCATGTTCATGCATGGTTGTAATTGCAAGAAACCACTTAAAACTCTATATATACACAACAATGTACTCATTGAAAACAACAAACCAAAAAAAACAATAACAAAAGAAAATGAAGTGTTTGCGTTTCATCGTAGCGTTTCTAGCGATTGTGATTGCACAAAGCTACATCGAGATAGGCATAAAAGCTGCCTCTAGTGACGGTTTCGTGAGTAGAAAAGGTGTTCAATTTATTCTCAACGGTAAACCATTTTACGCCAATGGATTCAATGCCTATTGGCTCATGTACGAAGCCACCGATCCGACCACGAGGTTTAAGATCACATATGCTCTTCAAAACGCGACTAGCCACGGTTTGACCGTGGCACGTACATGGGGTTTCCGCGATGGCGGTTACCGTGCTCTTCAAATCTCCCCTGGCTCCTACGACGAACTATCATTTAAGGTATGTATATATCTCTATATACATAGAGAGAAAGATGTTAATATGCATGTATGGATACATATAATAAATAATTATTTGTTACCATAGCTATAATATTTTTTATTTTTTTTAAAATATAGAGAGGGTTCAATCGTCTACGGATCTAAACTATTTTAGTTCTTCTTTAATTTGGGTACTAAAAATGTTTTAAGTGGCCAAATTTTTATAGGTGTTAGGGACCATCTAATATCTATAGTTTTGATGTATAATATAACCATAAGAAGATACATTTAATTCTCACAAAGTGTGAAGATTTAAAATCTGAATATCTTTTTATGATAATAATTTGTATTAATGTTTTTTTTTATGGCTAAAAGGGTTTGGATTTTGCTATAGCCGAAGCTAAAAGACTTGGTATAAAAATGATAATCCCATTTATCAATAATTATTCTGATTTTGGTGGGAGAAAACAATACGTAGATTGGGCTAAAACCAAAGGCCAAACCATAACTTCTGAAGATGATTTCTACACAAACCCTATTGTTAAAACATTCTACATGAACCACATCAAGGTATATAAAATACAAAACTAACCCAAATTTAAAACACTAAGTTATATAACCCATGACGATGATGATATTTCGTTTTTAGACTATGGTGAATAGAGTAAACACATTTACAAATGTTGCATACAAAGATGAACCAACAATTATGGCATGGGAGCTAATGAACGAGCCACAATGCAGAGCTGATCCAAGTGGCAAAACCCTAACTGCATGGATTAGTGAAATGGCTTCTTATGTAAAATCCGTTGACTCGAAACATTTACTATCTACTGGTCTTGAAGGTTTCTATGGTGACTCGTCCCCTCAAAGAAAGACTTCTTTAAACCCTGTCGCAGCTAATGTTCTTGGAACCGATTTCATCGCTAATCACAATATCGATGCTATTGATTTTGCGTCGGTTCACTCTTACCCTGACTCATGGTAATAAAAAATGGTTTAACTTCAGAGTTCTGATGAAATCTGGTGCATTAAATTTTATGTTCTTAGTTCTTTGAATATACTTAACGAATATAATCGTTTTTCTTGTTTATAAGCTTAATCATGTTTCCATGCTTATTGATTTTGTAGGTTTCCAAATTTAGATGAGAATTCTCGAATAAATTTCTTGAAAAATTGGCTCGAAGCTCACATCGAAGATGCGCAAAATATTCTGAAAAAGCCTTTGATCTTAGGAGAATTCGGAAAACCGACGAGCACACCAAACTATAATCCATCTCAACGAGACGCCGTTTTCACAGCAACGTATGATATCGTTTACGCGTCTGCGCAAAAAGGCGGTCCAGCCGCTGGTGCATTGTTTTGGCACCTTATTAGCGATGGCATGAACAATTTCAAAGATGTTCTATCGATTGTACTTAGTGACAAGTCATCGACCAATAGTATTATTGATGAGCAGTCACATAAATTGGGTTTGATTGGTAGAAAGGGAAAGTTAAGCGGCGAAATCAAAAACTAAGATTTATATATAATCTTTTTATGTAATAGTTTAACCTTTTCGTTACATAATGCAACAATAAAAGTAAGAAATCTCAGTGACAAAGTTATTTATTGCCACGTGGCAACATGGCGAGATAATTGTGGGGATTTTACGTTTAGGTCCTTCTTCTTCGTCCAATGATTGATTTTTGTCCAATAGATTTAAGGTGAGAACTGTGAAGTGTGTAGTGAAGAGCTTCACAATATTTAATTTAATTTCTAAAAAAGACAGAACACAATCTCCAAAAAAAAAACATAACTCAAGCTTTTGTAATTTTACTGTTATTGTGTTTGACAAAAAAAAATATAGAAGCAGCAATGAAGTTATTATTAAACACCACAAGCCACTTTCTCTTGTACCAACCAAAGCAGATTCTCATAACTTCCTCTTCCTTATCTCTCAACAACAACAAGCTTAGATTAGATTCCTCCAAAACTCATTCTCTCATGTCTCATCGGATCTCCGGCGACCTTTCTCGCCGTCCGGCGTCTCGTTTCATCGTCTCCAATGCTGCTTCTTCTTCTCCTTCTCTCTCTGGCTCACCAGGTGCTAAACCTTAAAACTTCAAGATAGTTCCTTTCTTCTGAAAAATCAGATTTTTAACTGATGAATCTTTGTGGGTTTTTCAAAATTGGTGTTCAGTATACATATTGTGGTTCAAGGGCTCACAAAGTTTGTGTCTTTTTATCAGTTAAAGATGTAGTAATGAATTGTCAGGTCAATACTTAGATGTTGGAGTCCAGAGTACAGAGGAGATGGAAGCTACAACAGAACAGGATCCAATGAACTTAGCTGATCCAGACAGCTGTTTCTGTGAGTTTCAAGGTGTTCATATACACCACAAAGTCTTTGATCCAAAGACACTCTATGAGGATGTTTCAATCACAAGCCAAGTAGATGCTCAAGGAACACAAAAAACCGAGTTTCCGATGATTCTTTTGCACGGTTTCGGCGCTTCTGTGTTCTCTTGGAACAGGGTTATGAAGCCTTTAGCTAGGCTTGTTCGTTCGAAAGTTCTCGCCTTTGATAGACCTGCTTTTGGCTTGACTTCTCGGATGCTTCACCCTTTTAGTGGTACTAACAATGATGCCAAACCGTTGAATCCGTACTCTATGGTTTATTCCGTGCTCACAACGTTGCATTTCATCGATGTTCTTGCCACAGAAAAGGCGATTCTTGTGGGGTAAGTTAATATGTTTCATGGACTTGTGTTTCTTGATCAAGTAGTACTAATAGTTAAGGCTCTTTCTTTCATATGGTGTAGGCATTCTGCTGGTTGTCTTGTAGCTTTAGATTCTTATTTTGAAGCTCCTGAGCGTGTGGCTGCTCTCATTCTTGTAGCTCCAGCCATATTCGCTCCTCGTCCTGTGAAGACAACCGGTGGGGGAGATAACAGTGGCGCAAAACGTCCAAGGAGCAAGTTTCTAAGGACTCTAGTTGAGTTTAGCAAAGTCATTACAGGAGCAATTTCAAGAGTGGTGACGGGAATGGCGAATATTTTGAGTTCTCTCTACAAGAAAGCTTTAGCAGCTTTCCTCAGATCCTCTCTTGGAGTAATGCTGGTACCGCCTTTATAGTCTTTAGCTTCACTAGTCATCTCATTTCATGGTTCTTAGACCAAGAAAAGTCGGTGTAGAGAACCTTAAAAGGATCTTTACTTGATGTGGTTTGTTCACTAGGTGAGGATGGCAATCAATAAATTCGGAGTAACAGCTGTTAGAAACGCGTGGTATGACTCGAAACAAGTGACTGATCACGACGTGCAGGGTTACACAAAGGTGAGATATTGATTCTACTTGTATCTTATGTATTGTTGTCAATATTGATCTGTGTTTTGTTGCAAAAGAACAGCCTTTAAAAGCCAAGGGATGGGACAGAGCTCTTGTGGAGTTCACGGTTGCTACACTAACAGATAACAATGGATCAGAGAAGAAACCTCCATTGTCGAAAAGGTTCCAAGAAATCAAATGCCCCGGTAACATCTCTTCCTATTCGATTCTACAAATTTTTAGTTAGTAAATCAAATAATTCTAATTGTATGTATGAACCAAGGACATGACTCACTTTCTGCATGTTGTTGCATAGTTCTGATTGTGACCGGAGATACAGACCGGATTGTGCCAGCATGGAACGCAGAGAGGCTGTCACGAGCAATACCTGGATCCGTGTTCGAAATAATCAAGAAATGCGGTCATCTTCCACAAGAGGAAAAGCCAGATGAGTTCATATCTGTTGTTGCAAAGTTTCTAGGGGATGTTTTTGGAGGGTCACAACAACAACAAGAATCGGATTTGAAGTTCCAAGGCACTGCGTCTTGAAATGAAACTAGAGACAACCACGCCTAAGTTTTCGAGAATCTCTATGTCACTTGACCATTACTTGGATCATGTTTGTCAATCTTTCAGATCAGTAAAATGTAAGAAAAATAGTAACCATGGATGTGTCTTCACTCTTTGGGTGTACATTTCAGGAAACAAGTAGTTTTCTTGCCCTACAAGTTAGGGTTTAGAGATGGTCATATATGAAAATGACTTTCTTATTATCCCTCTTTATAAATATGAGGTTGCCTCGTCACAAAACCGGATCAAGACGAATATTCACTGAACCGGAAGTACTAATAATAATTAGGACAGGATAAATAGCAACAGAAATTTTCTTGTCCCTATCTAAAAAACAAAAGACCATCCTAACTCCTACGAAGTTTATGTTGGATCTGTCAGTGCATTTTTGTTTATAAAATGCGCCATTGAATGGTAATAGGATCATCCGAAGAAAAATGGAACTATTTTCGTATGGGTCTCTTGAATTGCGGTTTCTGGGCTTTACTTTGCTTTGGGATAGCTTCAAGTACTTGAATCGTCCTCTGTCTCTTGGCTGTTGAAATTCAAACACGAATCAAGAATGTTTAAAAAAGAGTGTAAATATTTAAAACTCTCAAAGAACAAAGACTAACCCTTGTCATGTTGTTGGTAGCTCTCTTGGAGTTTCCGCTTTGCAAATTCAAACTTTGCATCTGGGTCCAGATCTTTGAGATTCTGATACAGACAAGAAGACAATTGCTTTTAGAAGAACGGCAAAAGAGAATCAAACATCAAGAGTTTCTTAACCCATACACTCACATCTTGTCGAGGTCTGTTAAGTTTCTGCTTTTGCTCAGCAGCAACAACAAGCGGTTTTCTTTGGACTGAAGGTGCCATTTGTTCTCTATTTTGCTTTGGTTGTCTTCTAGGCTCATCAAAAACAGTGGCTGAGTGCTTCATGGGTCTAACTTCAACTTCGTCTCTCCTCATCTGTTGATCCTTGTTGTACCTACCAACCACATTCACTTGATTCGTACCCTCGGGTCTCCTCCTCGCGCTACTTTGTAATTTCATTTCATGGTTGGCCTCCACACTGTCACGAGGATCTGAAACGCACATATCCAATAGGGATTCTCCCACATGAGTGTCAACTTATACAAAGTTTTTAAGTCGAGAACATAGTTGCGAAGAGTAGAGTGACTCACTTCCGTCGCAGTCCAAGCAGTCTAAGATCTTCAAGTGATCCAATACATTGGGAAACAAAGACGAGAAATAAACTTGTCAGGATAGCATTTCACTTGTGCTGTAAAGTAAAAATTCAGGGAAGATATGTTTGACAGACCTGAGAGAGTTCATATCCATTGGGTTCATCATGTGTATAGATATCTAAGTCATGTGGTGGAGAAGGAAAGACTTCTTCTTCCTCAACTACTGAAAGATTTGCAGACTCTGGCGTCCATTCATCCCCTGCATGAGCAAAGTATTATGATTATGAATCTCAGACAACAAACGCGTAATGACTATGGAACATGAAGAGAGAGAGAGAGAGAGAGAGAGAGAGAGAGAGAGAGAGAGAGCTTATTACCAGCAATTTCCTTTGGGGTGTTCATCCATTGGTCCACAACCTCCTTCCACTCTCTGCTCATCCCATATATAAAAACACAATACTTTATATTTGGGAGCCAGAAAGTGCGAAAGAGTAAAAGTTCTAAGTATATCAACTAGCACAAGAACAGCTCCCTAATGATCAACCGATGAGAGTCTAGTGACATTTTAGATCTAGACAATGTAAAGGCCGCTGGTTTTCATCCGAGTCGAAACATGGAGTTGATTCTCTCGGAATCTTGTGCCAAAGTTCAATGCACATCACATGCGCACAAAGGAAACTAAACACACAAAAGAAAGATCAAAGAACTCATACGCAAAAAGAGTCTTTGCAAGTTCTCTAATCTTATCCGAACTATGTCTCCTCAAGCCATTAACAGCCTTTCCAATCTCAGTATCCTGAAACAAAGCAAACACTTGAGTAAGCTTGAGTCAAGATTCATATTATCTACCATGTCATACCTTAAGAATGTTCACAGTCATAGGCATAGAGGCAAGCTTTCTCAGGCAATCAAGTAACAGAGAATTTGGCTGCAAAACAAAGACCACATAAACCCAAAATCAACCTTAACACTCCTCTGCAAAACAAACACTAAAATTAGCAAATTTTCTGAATATAATTCAAACAAAGTACAAAAAAAAACCTCATATTCTTTGTTCAACAAAATATCTTTGATCCTCATGACCTCATCAACAAGCACAGAATCTTCCCCGTAAGTTTGATTGCTACCAATCTGATCATGATTCGATTTCGTCTCATCTTCCGTTGCAACACCAGAATCATACATATCTCCGCCGCCGCCACGGTTACCCTCTTTATCAGCAGCTATAGACAGCTCCAGATGGTCACAACCTATGCAGCGGCTAACTCCACAAGAGAAGAGAAGCTCGGCGATTCCGTCTCTCCTGGATTTGAACTCGCTTGGGAAATCTGCGGCGGCGACCATGATCGCGTAATCGATAATACCAAAGATATCGGAATCTCCTCGCCGGAAATAATCTCTCCAGCTTTCTAACGAAACCGATTGTTTCATCTTTTTTTTTTTTTTGAATACCCTGTAAAAAAAATTACAAAAAAAAATCGAAGAGAAAATCTTCTAGGTTTTGAACACGTTAGAGATGATCTCAAAATCGGTTTCGTATATTTTTTTTGGGGTAGTTTTTTTTTTCTCTAGTGTTTAATTATTTTTTAGCCTGAGAATCTGACAAAACTTTCTCATAAAGTCCACGACAACATTCCCGAAAAAAAAAATTAAAAGATTTTTAGTTTTTAGCCAATTAAGAGAATACAAAGAGACTCGTCAATAAAACCCTTGCAAAGAACTTGCCAAGTTTGCTATTTATATATTTATTTTTGGTAAATTGCTTATTAAGGTAAATCCCCGCAATATATGATTTATTTTGTATAATTTCATATATTTTTGTTTATTTTTCGTTATATTTTAGAACGACTTATGCATTTAACATATAAATTGTAAAGTGAACATCTTCATAATTAGTGTATTTTAATATTTTATTTTTATGTGTACACATGCCCCTCTAAATAAAATGGGCTAGTCATCTTTAGTATCTACCATATTTCGTTGAACACTTCAAAAGGTAGATTATATACCATTGTTATTAAAAAAAGTAAGTTGAATTAAATCTTGTCAAAATTAACTTTGCAGTTGAATTCAATTGTAATGACAAAAAGAAAAATTATATATTTGTTGATTTCGATTTAGTTATATATCATTGTTATTATAATCTATGTTTTTACGAAAAAGTAAAAAATCATGTATAGTAAATGATATTGTATACTTTATTTTAAAAATTTCTTAACAATACATGTTTTAGTATTTTGAGTATCTTTCAAAGTTATGCTTCTAGTTCTAGAAAAAAAAAATATAATTTGTGTTTCCATTTCCGATTTTGTGAATAAATAGTTTTCTTTGAAACATTCAAACTTGTGTTCATGATTAAGGGTACATTTTATTCCTAGATTTAAATAATACCAAAAGCTGATGTTTTGGCCAAATCTGCCTTACTTGGTGTAACCATTTCTGCCATTAGTGGAGAGCTTTAATAAAGCTTATTTTGTGACAAAAGAAAAGAAAAATTAGGGTATATTCTATATGGAATGTGCTCTAACACACCACTATAATTGCCTATATCATACTGAAAATATATAAGTTTTGTGGTTTAAATTAAATCGTATAAACCTTTTAATTCAATTTCCAAACTTAAACTAAATAATTAATCAGAATAGGCAAATATTAGAGTTTCGACCCAAACTTCAGAATTAATAAAAAGAGAAAGCATTGGATGAAAAGGAACTAATTAACACTTGTTTTGAAAAAATTCTACGAGAATGTGGAACCAAACCCTTTTGATTTTATTTGGATTAGCCATTGAAGAATGTCTTTTTAATAACTTAATCCATAATTACTTTTGTGAGAATGTTGTAATTTTCTGTCACATAATGTTTTTATAGAATTTATTTATTTATCCATTCGTCAAGGTAGTTCGAACTCTTCAACACTCATATGTCGGTGGTCTTACCCAATACGACCAACCTTACCCTCTTAATCATTTTTATCGGTTTATATTAAAATTACAATTAAGATCTTAATTAGAAATATAAATCCGAGGAAAATGAAAGTGAAATAAGACAATTATGTGTGGAAATTAATAGGGACTTGGGTGGAAAAAAAACATTTATTTATTTATATATAAAGATAAAACCCTCATATTCCAATTCTTTCTTTTCTCATTTTTGTTTTCCTGTTAACAAATATTTATATAATCGCAAATTCACTACACACTCTTCGTTTTGCGTTTTCCTTTTTCTGGAGAAAAAATTAACAACAAATCGATTCGATTTTCTTCAGCTGAAATTCAAATCACTTTAAGCAAATTCTCTTCAGATTCTGAGTTTTTCTGGGCTGTTTCGTTAACTAATCGTTCTCAAATCTGGTGAAATTAGGGTTTTCGTTGAGCTTCGTAAAGCTTTAAATGATGGGTGGTGGTTGTGTACCCACCGAATGCGACGGCGAGCTTTCTCTTTCGCTGAAACCTTAAAGCCGCTTTTTTTTTTCATGGGTAAAACCGAGGATGATGTGAACCTCCGCGGCGGCGGCGAAGCTATCGGCGATTCGACGGAGAGGAATGCTCGGTGTAGCTGTTACGAACGGATCTCAGGATTCTTCGGGTTTAAATGTTTCTTCGTGCTGCTTCTATCAGTCTCTTTGCTTCTCTCTGCTCTGTTTCTGCTGTTTCCGTTTCATATGGATCGTGAGTATTCAAATCTCGATCTCAGATTTAGAGGTAAATTTTTCTCCGAGACTGTTTTTAGCTGCCCAAGATTTTGTTATACTGAGAAAAGTTTTCTTATTTGGGCAGTGAAATCAATCTCTAGCTTGAACATTGATTTAGGGTCTATGGATTTGGTAAATAAGTAGTAATTCATTGCATAGCTATTTTTGGGAACAAGATTTGTCAGTGGTGGTTCATGCTTTAGTCCTAGAGAAGAATCAAAGCTGCTTTATTGGAAAGTTAGGATATTGATATTAGGATAACGTTATTGACTAAAATTAGGATATTGGGTGTATTCTTGCTCATTGTTTTACTCACACTTGCCAAGTAATGGTTTCATTATTGATGCAGGTCATGCTATAGTAGCCAGTTTTAGCGTGAATAGACCGGCTTCTTTTCTTAATGAAAACATCTTTCAGCTTCAGAGTGACATCTTTCAAGAAATGAGCTACATTTCCATCAATGTACCAACGCTTCTGTCTTCTTCTTAACCTTATTTTTAATGTTATCTTGTTTCTCTTTCTGATCATACTTGGTTTCTAATGAAACAACAGGTAACTATTCTGGTTGTTGAACCATCCGGATCCAACACAACAAAGGTTGTCTTCGGAGTTGACCATGATACAACATACCGAGAAATATTACCTCTGTCCTTGAGTGCTATCAAAGAGATGTTCGAATCGGTGCTCATAGATCAATCCACTCTCCAGCTTACCAAATCCTTGTTTGGGGAAACATTCCTTTTCGAAGTGCTAAAGTTTCCAGGAGGGATCACTGTGATTCCACCGCAAAGTGCTTTCCCTCTGCAGAAATTCAAGCTTGTTTTTAACTTTACCCTAAACTACTCTATTCATCAGATACAGATAAACTTCAATACCCTTGCTAGTCAACTAAAGAACGGCCTGAATCTTGCACCCTACGAGGTTTGTCAGTTTTACCACAATATTTCCTTTTCTGGATCTTTTATACCGAAGTTATGTACGTTGTTAGCAAGAGTGATTTCCTTCAGTTAGTTTGTTCTCAACACTGATTTTTCTTGTGCAGAACTTGTATGTAACCTTATCAAACTCAGAGGGCTCGACTGTGTCTCCCCCTACAACTGTTCACTCATCGGTGTTGCTGAGAGTTGGGACTTCAAATCCAAGCCCAAGGTTGAAACAACTCACTGATACCATCACGGGTTTGCGCTCGAAAAACCTTGGCCTGAATAATACCATATTTGGTAGAGTCAAGCAAGTTCGCCTCTTGTCTAACTTACCAAACAGCAGTGATAGTAGCACCAAATCTCCATCACCCTCACCTCATACCCATTCCAAACATCACCATAATCATCACCACCACCACAACCATCATCACCATCACCACAACCATCATCACCATCACCACCACCACCATCATCTTAGCCCAGATATGGCTCCGGAGACTTCACCTATGGCCTCTCCTGTTCCTCAAAGAAGCCCTAGAAGAGCTCCACTTGCACATCCACCCTGCAACCCAGGGAATAGAAGAGGAAAAAGACTGCATTTCAAGGCCAAACACTTGTATTTCTCATCTGCACCAGCTCCTGCATCATATCATTCTCCTGGCTATCCTGCTCGGCCACCATATCATCATGTGCACTCACCGGCTCCGATTCCTGCAGCCAAGTCTCATCATATAGTTCCAATCTCTGCCCCTCTACCGCATGTGGTGTTTGCCCATGCAGCTCAACCACCCAAAATCAATCCAAGTGAACCGCGTGCAAATGAAATTACTAGTCCTCAACCACAAAAGTCTTCATGTAAGTTACAACTTAGAAAATCATGGATTCAAATCAGACTCCCTAGTGCTAATCAAAATGTTTCTTCTTCCTGTTTTTGACAGCAGCGAAAGCGGTTTTACCAGCTATGCCATGTATCATCCTTCTCATGCTGATGTCTTACTGGCTTCATGAATAACGACATTAACATGTCTAGTAAACTGTATCAGAACCTCCTCCTCCTCTCCCTCAACCGAATACTCAAAACTTTAAGTGTATAAAAGTGTATTCATATTGAAATTATAAACAAAAACTGGAAGAGTTGTTGTGGTCATAGAATGTTGCTGCTCAAAAGTGGGCAGCCTTTCTACTTAACTCACAATTGAGTATATGCTCTAAGAGCTTCTTTGTATACTAAAGCTTAATATAAGACAAAGTTCAATAGTCGTTGAGGAGGTAATGCCCAAAGTAAAAGCAAGGAGTTAATTTTATGGTTCTGTTAAAATTGAAAACCAAAACTTTAAGAACACTGAGTTTTACAACACAAGGGAAGAAGTCAATCAGGTATATGTCTATAAACAAGTCGATGTTTGTCTATTTTTTAGTCAAAATAAGTAAGCTATGTTGGTCAGGTGGCCACAAGATGGAGACCTGACCGGGGAAGGACGCACGAGTAGGTAACGTACTTGACACTGTCGAGAAGCACCACCACGAAGATCCGGGAAAGTGATTTCGGGTTTGGGGGTATGACTCTATCGGTCTCAGAGTCAACGATCTCCCTAGGATCGAGCAACACTGAGACAACCATGGAGGATGTGGGTTTGGTATTAGCTTCACCATGATAGCTCTTGTTTTGAGCGCCTTTCCTCGCTTGGGTTTCTGTGATGTTGAGCTCAGATGCCACAAGTGAAACAGGAAGCCCTTCGAGAATTCTCCTGTTCTTCATTCTCTTCTCGTGGGTGGTGACATTTCGGAGATGCTCTCGTGTAATGTTTGAGACTGATGACGGGACAATAGCACCAGGAGCAATATCAAACTGGAAAACCTCTGTGCACATGCTGTAATCCATTAGTGTCCCTGCAAGAGAATCCAGTAAAGTGTTATATTCAGATTATTCAAATTAGCGGAACTACACAGAGCACCCATAATTACCTGAGCCACCTTCATGAAACCATTCATGAAGTCTTTTCCTATCAGGCGAACCAGAAGAGAGAGCCTTTGACTGTGGAAGCATTGCTCCACTTCCTTTGACCTTAGGGACAGCTAATGCAGAAGAAGACAGGGCACCAGGAATTTTCAAATTAGCTTCTTCGCTTTTTATGGTTTCAGAGTTATTCTTCTCTGCAAAAGCCATAGCTTTCTCGCTCGCCAAAACAGAATGAATTATCAAGTTTCCATCAATCTTAACGAGCCCATCGTTTCTCGGGACATATAGAGAAGCAAATAGAGGCTCACTGGCATTGCTCAATGAACTTAGCTGTGCTTCTACTTTAGGATGAGCATTATAATCTTTTCCTCCACAACTATCTCTCTCAACATGACTCCTCCTACTGGGATGAATATTTCCTTCAGAAACTCCACTTTCTCTTCTAACATCAGACCCATTACCGACCATAAGAACCTTCCCTTTATGCTCATCATAATACCGGCTACCCTCGTAACTAGACAAACCTCCAAAGCTACCAATCTCTACTCCATGGTTTACATTCATAAACGGAACCAATGTACCAAACAAGAACACACAGAACATAATTCCAATAAAACTAACACTAGCTACTTTCTTGAGCTTACTTTTACTCTCATCACTCTTCTTACTCGCTCCCTTCTTCGCCTTACTTGGGACAGGCAACTTGGGAATAGGAACCAATGGAGTCTGTGATCCATGCCTGTATGGATAAGGCTGATAAGGCATCCATTGATACGGTAATGGCGGTGCAGCCATATAAGGATTCATGGGAGGAGGAAAACCACCAGAAGCAGCAGCAGCGACAGCCATTTGTTGTCTTAAAGATGCATTCTCTGCCATAACATAAGATATCTTACCATTCAATTCAGCTATAGTTGAATTCATACTCTTCACTTTCCCTTGAAGCTCCTCTACGTATTGCTTCTTCCTCAGCCTAGAAAGCTGTGCGCTTTCGCGGTTTCTTATCAGCTTCGCCTTCTTCTTATCATCATCATCATCACCATCACCATCATACTCTCCTCCTTTCGTTGAGGCTGATTTGTCATCTGACTTTTGGTACTTGAAGCTCCTGTAATCTCCAAAGGAGTCTCCTTTCTCCTTCTTCCTCTTGCTTACAAAAGGCTTCTCGTCACGAAGCCCTACGTTACGGCTCGATTCAGGGGATGATAAGGCGTCGACGGAGTCGCAAGCGCCTGAAGGGAAAGTCTTGGAGCCTTGAGACGATACCTGAGAATGAACAGAATCAGATCTATCTTCTGAGACTCTATCGCCTTCCTTCGTCTCCGATAAGATCGGATTCGGATTATTTCCGATCGTTTCTGGGCTCTGATCTCCCGAGCTCCCAAATTCCTCCCGGATCGCCGCCGTGGGATCCGAATCTAAGGTGAAATTGAAGAAATCATCGGAACCGTCGAATGTGAAATCGGCGAAATCCGTGAAATCTCCGTTGTTGTCGTCGAGTAAGAAGTCGAGATCTGAGATCGGATGTTCCATTGAAATCGGATCGGAATCAGATAAGAAGAGAGGGTCTAGCGTCGGAATTGAGATCATTTCGGAGTCCGATTGTAAATTAGGGTTCATATAAGCCATTTTCCGGCGGTGAGCAGTCACGGCGGTTGAAATTTTTTTCTCTCTCTTTTGGTTTCTCGATTATTCCACACGGTTGACGAATATTATATGATATACGTAATATACGGGGCAAGAATATTATCCTCACGCGCCAGATGCGCGTACACTAAACTCGGAACACGAGTTCTCGTGTGTGTGTGTTTTACACGTGTGAGGGTTTAAAATAGATTACTTGTTGCTTTTTGGGCTTTGTCTTGTTGCTTTTGGGCTTTGAAGGCTAGTTAAATTACACTGACGATTTCAAAGATTACAAATATGAATTAAGATTTGTTTTTTTCTGACCTTTTCAGATTTTTACAGATTTCAAAATCTAGTAGTATCATGTTAAGAATTATTATGGATAAATATTTGAAAATCGGAAGAAAAAAAAAACAGAAAGAGCTTAACATAATAACTAGATAAGCTTCTTTTTGAGGAAGAAGCGTTTGAGATGCCAAGATTGAAAAAGTGAAACTAAAAGAGAGACTCCTAAAGAAATAAAGCTAAGTTGTGAAACCCTCTTGTTGGTCTTCTCGTTTATTTCTCGCATATATGCTTCCCTGCACCATTTATAAATCAAAATTTATATAAACATCTAACTTATATCAAGAAATTAGATAAAAGTTTTTTTTTTCTGTTAAACCTTGAGGTTATGGGACGAAACCCATAATCCTCTAGTCCCGCGATCAGCTTTTGATAATATCAATTAATGGCGTAAATCACCGTTTCGAACTCAAAATGAGATAAAAGTGTTTATAATCAAAATTGCATATATACAAGACTAAGATGATAGTTAAACATAACCTGAGTTTTAGATAGAGCATATTGGCCCTAATTGCACCTACATATTCTTTTGATTTTCGAAGTGCAAGTTCCACACCCTGTAACAATCATGTTTTCAAATTCAACCACATGCATTTCTTGTAGTAATAGTTAATGTGTATAATATATAGTTTATTATGACTTGCCTCGATTTTTTCTTTCTTAGCAACAGAGTCCCAATCTTTGGTCCCAATACCCATTTTCCAATCAAGACTAACCATAGTAGAGTTATTAATTGCGTAATGGGTTTGGTCGCGATGCAACGATAAACAAGCTACGTATGATCCACTCTCGCTCGTTGTAAAAGCAAACCTACCATGTGTCTCGTTTGTTTTCTTGTATAGTTCTTTGCCATAAGGAGATGTTACCTATATTAAAGAAAACATACATTTATCTCATTAGTTTTGTTTAACTAAACCTGTTTTATCAATGACTAATATATACTAATTACTATAAGCATGAATTTTTTACAAAGAGTAATGTGATCATGATATAATGATATGGTATGATAAAACAAAACATACCCGAACATCTAATGTAGGACCAAGTCCCACGTTAACATTCTCCACATCGATGCAGAAGTAATGAGCCATAACGACCACGTTGGTCTGAATCTCTTCGTACACGCATTTCTCACCGGAACTTGGAACCGTTAGCCATATCGATTCCACCGTCGGGAAAAGAAAGCCACCGGTTACAAGGCATATCAAACCAATCACTAGTATCGCCGGTGAGATCTCCATTGCTTTTGAGGGAAAGAGAGATTAATTAGTTTAAGGGTTATTAAGATGAAAAGAGGGTTTTAAGACAGTGGCGCGTGGGGTCCAAAGTTTTGTGTTCTAATTGGTGAATGTTTTAAAAGGTCTAACCAATCAAAATGGGCCACGTAGGATGTGATGAACATTTGTTTCACGTGCCGTTTTTGGAAGTAAGCGTTTACTTTTGACCAGACATTAATGCATTCATCTATTAATTAACGATTATGATTTAAATTTTGACCACACAATTAATCACCTTTATTGAAGTTTTTTGTCTTAAGAAAATTGATAATGTATAGCCTTTAGTACGTGTAATTTTCCGAAATTATGTGACACCAACCCAATTATTAATGTCATATTTACATAATTCAATTCTTTAAAAAACTCAACAATCAGGGAAGTGTCATAAGTCCACATGAGACATGTAACATCATCTCAATAGGAATCGATTATCTGCGTATACGATAGTGTAGGTTTGACTAATAAACCGGTCATTTGTGATTCAAATGTTGAAAAGACAAAAAAAAAATCCAACAATTTTTTTTTTTTAATCCACACAAAATATAAAAAGAATAGTCGTATTAATTAATAATAATATTAAAAGTAAAAGGCATCAACTTTCGTTTAATTATTATCCCCACTTGATTGCGAAACAAAGGTCGAGAAAGTCTTTTCATCTTCCTTTGTCTTCATCGTCTCTCGTCTCTCTCTATTTCGAAGAATGCTCATCAGAAATAATCTCCTTCGTGGCTCGTTGTTGTGTTTTCTCTTCTAATCTCCGGTGATAGAAGAGAAGGCAAAAACAAAGATCGAGACTTTCAAAGGCAGACGGTGAGAAAAAAACATAGAGGAGATAAGCTCTTCTATGGCCGATAAGGAAGCTATGGTGGATCCTTTTTTGGTCGAGGCTCTTCAGAACCCTCGTCATCGTCTCACAAGTTTGTCAATTTCTCGCATACCCATGTTTCATATTTCTAGGGTTACATAGAAATCTAAATTCTCGGTTCTTTTGTTGGTGAAGCTTTGGTTCAATTATCTGGTTTAGGTTTTGTTGATTAGGGTTTGTTTATTTTAGATCCATGACTATTGATTGTCATCATAATTTCGATTTTGTTGTATAGCTTTAGTGATCACTTTGATTTCAATTACCATCTGTATAATTTTAGTCTTCTCTAAGCTCAATAACATATGTAAGCTTCCTTGTCTTTATATGTCAACATTTGATTCTATTGAAGTTTAGTCTAATGTGGTTGATGGGTGATTAAAAAGGTTGCTTCTTTTGTTGTGTGTGTGTCTGTGTGCTTTAGTTTTGCGAATGGAGCTCGATATACAAAAGTTCTTTCAAAGCCCTGAGCAGCTTCAGTTCGAATTCCCGTCTTTTCCAACATCTTATTTGCGTCTAGCTGCACATCGTGTTGCTCAGCATTATGGGCTAGTGACCATGGCTTTGGACAATAGTATTGTTGCAGGAGATGGATCCGATAACAGAATCCTTGTGACGAAAACAGCAGAAAGTAGGTTCCCTTATGTATGTTTATCCGAGATTCTTGTAAAGCAACCCGAGAGTGGTAGACCCGAGGGTTTCAAAATCGCGATCAAGCCTAGACCCAAGAGAGGATCTGGTTGCGGTGGTAGCGGATCGGGAGTACAACAGAATCTTCTGAGAAGTGTTGAGGAGAGAAAAGAAGAGTACGACAAAGCCCGTGCTCGGATCTTTAATAGTCCCAGCAGTTCAGACTCTGAAGATTGTTCTTCATTACGAGCTCCTCCTTCTCTTGAAGTGAAACATATAACACCTATAAACCGAAATGAGACTGAAGTGGCGGTTAATAATAATCCTGTTGATTCTATTAGTCAAGAATCTGGACAAACATCACGGGTCGCCATTATCAGAGATAGAGAGAAGGATCGGTATGATCCGGATTATGACAGGAGCTATGACAGGTATGTTGCGGATCCCATCTACAGGTAAACCTTTCTGTCTCTAACATGTTGACTTATAAGAAAACTAGTTTGTTCTGCAAATATAAGGTCTTTTGCTTGTGGTAATGTTTGTAGGTACACAAGGGGGATGCCATCTGGCCAAAGCTTCAGTCCGATGCCAATTCACATTCCGTTTCACGATGGAATCTTCCCGCAGATGCCAAGAGGTCATCAACTTAATCTAAGCTATGGACATCCGCTAAACCCTGGTTTAGGTCCCTTTATGAACAATGTGGCTGCTTATACACCGTGGCCAAACTCACCCGCTATGAACTATGCGCATTCGTTAAACAGCCCAAGCACAAATCTTTACAGGTTGGTGATACCAAACTTGTGTTGTTTTTTTCGCTATTTGACTATGTCTCTTGTACCGGGTGCTTACTCTTCTTTTCCCCTGCAGGCATCCTTCTGCGAGCAATCCTTGACGACAAGTAGTGTTTTGAGTACTTTCAATGTTTGTATGATTAAAAACAGGGTCTTATAGATATTAGCCTTTAGGAGCTCTCTGTTCTGTTCCCAACAATGGCTAACTTCTTTCTTATATAACAAATCATCTTCTCTTTTCTAATATTAGTATCAAAGTTCAAAACTAATTCTTACTACGGAAAGATTCTGTTTTGTTTATTAAGGAAGATAAAAGACACAAAATGTTCACATTGAATTGTTTTGTTCTTACACCTTAAGGAGTAAACTTTGGATGGTCACGCAAAATGTGTCATCAACAATCTATTACTTTGGCTTAACACTGATCAAGTGTCTTCAAGCTTTAGCTTTTATTACCGATCTGCAGTTTAATCGTCTCGAGTTGGGAATAAAGTCAAGACTGTTCTGCCTCTATTAGCGTTTGCAGATTCCAAATCCTCACTGTGCAAGAATGGTGTAGACACTCTCTGAAGTGTCTGCAGCTGATGCGTTTGCCTCGCCAAAAACGATGGATCAAACTTCGTCGGCGAACTGAAATGCCCGGCCGCGATTTGGCGGTTGTGGAACTGAGGCGGTTGCAGATGATGAATATTAGCGTTTGCGGCCATTTGTTGTTGTTGTTGAAGAGTTGCGATTGGGACGAAAGAAGGCATGAAATGGTCAGAGCTTGGGATGCGATTCGGATGAAGAAAGTGAGCTGGCACCGGAGAGCTCGCGAAGAGACGATCAGTCGCTGGATCTGAACAACCGCCTCCGCCGCCGCCGGAAGAGAAGCCTTGCATTCTCTTCAAGTAAAGCCTATATTTCTGCAAATGGCTCGCGACGTTCTCTCTCGTTAACCCGTCGACGCTCATCATCTGCATAATCGTTTTCGGAACCGCGTTTTTGATTCCGAGATGCGCGACCGCGTCCACGAAGCGTTTGTGAAGCTGCGGCGTCCACACGAGTCTCGGTCTTTTGAGAGTCCTCGCCGGCTCGTCTCCGTTAGCTCCAGAGCCTAGATCTGTCGAATCGGCGGCGTATTCGGCGGATGAATTGGCTTGTGAAGACTGGATTTGCGACGGCGACGGAGTCGGTGTTGATTGGTGGTTGTGGTGGCCGATTCTGATGTTGAAGGCAAGAGCGAGATCTGGAGAAATCAGAGATTGAGATAAAGGCATGAGCTCTTCTGGTGATGGAAGCTCTTCTTCCCATCTCGAGAACCAGTCTGATTCTTCTTCTCTCATTTTATATAACAAAATCTTGAAATCGAGATCACTTTCCTGAGAAAAACACAGTATTTTCTCGGGAAAATTTAATCCAAGACGAAAGAGATGGAATCTGATTTATATCATTAGTGATAAAAAAAGAGTAGTTACCAAATCTACATATATTAATTATTTAATTAATTAAATTTTATTACATAGTTTTCTGGAACAAATCAATCATCATATATATAACAAAAAAAAATATTCCACAGACGCTTACATTGGCGCGTGGTGTGCACTTGAGTCTCAAAAACAAGACATAAACTTAGATGATGTTGGAAGTTTATTAAACATAGACAATAACTCAAGGAATATCATCGGTCTTCTCATGCCTTCATTAGCGCGACAAAAATATCTTGGACAGATTCTAACAGTCTTTAAAGATTCCGAGTTTGAGATGATGTAAAAAGCAAGTAGTTTCTCTTGTATGCTTCCTCCATATTCTTTCCACTCAAATATCTCAAGTTTAGACAACAAGCAAACCGGTATAGAACTCGGTTGGTTCCAATAAACTTGGCGATAACCGGATCCCTCCTGTAAAGCAACAAACAAGGTTTTAATTAGGTCTTAGACCATGATCATTGCAGAGACTGGGCACAAACTCTTAGGTAATTTTATTTAATATTTTTATTTATTTTTTTGTATTTAAAAAAAAAAAAAAAAAAAAAAACCGAATCAATCATGGGCCGCCACGTGTCAGTGGGACCCATGAACGAGTACTGAAACCGGATCTCAGTTAAGAGATAAAAGGGCTTGGTTCTTAAGATTTTGATGGGCCCTACCACTTAAGAACCCATTAAAACTCACCATTGTTTATGCTCTTATTAAGAGGTTTAAAGTAACACCAAAATCAAAAAAAAAAAAACTTATTTGAATTAGGGACAAGACAAGGAAAGTGCCTTACAGAGTTTATCATAAGTACTTTTAGTTTTGGAGAGTGATGAAGAAGAATCATAAGTGACTCTAACCAAAAGGAATCGAAGCAACTTGGAGTAAGATTTAACTCTGTGAGCCTTGAGAAGTTAATGGTGCTGCAACACTCCAGCTTCTCCTGAATAAAACACAACACATACATAATTAAACAACAAAAACAAAAGAGATTATCGCATCAAAAAAAGAGAGGTGATGGAAAAAATGGTTACATAGGTCAAAGCCAAATTGAGAAACTTGACAGAGGAAAAAGAGCTAAGAATCTTTTTATCAAACCGAAAAAAAGAGTTCACAGAAGCTTCATCAAGACGAGGCATGTTCTTGATCAAGAAACTGTCTTTAAGATCATTCATCTTAACATAACTCAGTCTAGGCGAGTCTATAACCAAAGACCTACCAGAAACTCCTGAATCGTTATCCATATAGGTTAGCTTCTCTAAAGAAGGCACATTTACACTAAACTTTGTCATATTGTCTTCAACATCTCTGACCACAGACAAAACTTGGAGAGCAGGGCAACTCGATAAAAGCCTAACATGAGAATCTTGATCTTTATACACAACTAAGGTAAGGTTTAGAGATTGAAGCAAAGGGAGGCAAGCTTCTGAAGGCACATCGATGAGAATCTGGTTCGATAGAGTCAGTTTCAATAGAGTTTTGCTTGTGTAAAGGCAAGATGGTAAGGTCTTAGGCGAACGGAACCTGAAAAACTCTAGGTTTATCTCTCTAACTAGGAGATAAACCGCGTGTGAGAGCCACTTTCCGATGTCTGCATCAACGGGACATCGTGGATCCAGATGAATATTCAAGGTTTCTAGTAGATTTGCTTTGTGATGTTGCAGTGACTTGTCAAGAAACTCCCAAACGCTCTTCTTGGCTTGGTAGCTTTCCGAGTAATCCAGTTTAGGCGTTACCGGCCATACAAAACGCCATCGTTTCGACAAAATCATCGTTTTAACCGCGTATTTTGTTTGGAGTTGTGATAATATATGCAATAACAAATCATCAGGCAATGCACTGATCCTATCTTCACAATCTTTATTAAGACAAAAATAGGTTACTAGAGACATCCTTTCTCGTATAGAGCAAATATCGCTAAGCAGACACTATGAGATCATGTGATCAAGAACCCTAGCTTAGATACTTCTTCTACTTATTGTCGTGATAGATATGAGAAAAGAAGTAACCCTAACTTGGATGGGAATCTTAAGCTTGAACTATTAAAGGGTACGAGAGATAGCTATTTATATAGAGAGAGATGGGTCATCGTTATGTAAATAATGGGCCTTTTAAATCACCAGGCCCATATTTTGAGCTTTTAAAGCCCATTATAACATAAAACGCGTTTATTGTGTAAAAGACAGAGTGGCGACTTCACCGTCTTTGCCTTGTCTAATAGTTCTCCAACACATCACATGCGTTTCCACGGTCAACACATATGAAACTAAACTATTCGACTAACAAAGTCAACACACCTTATAAAACTTATAAAATAGTATTAAACACAAATTAAACTCGACATATAAATGTAAATGTCTGTTTTTTTTATATAAATTACATTGTCACTTGAGATAAGAAATTAGACTAAACAAAATTAAGACAATAGAAATACCTAATTTTACGGTTAAATCACATGAAAAAACTCTCATAACAAAGTCAACGCATTTGGTCATCGTGACGGTGGACCCACCATCTGTATTATATTTTATGCATGAAACTTTTTATTTGACTAAAACGTATGATATTATATATTTTAGGCCAACATGTTATTACATAATATAGTTTCACTTTCACTTGAACCCATGCATTCATTAATTACCCTCAATGCTCCTCGTATCCTCTATATATATATAACAGCTTTCCATAAAACAAAACACCATAACTAAAAAAGAAAGATAATTAAAAATGCAAACACTACAACACTTCTCTTCTTCTCTTCTCTTCTTGTCTTTTATTTTCCTCTCATGGCCTTTGCTAATCTCATCACAATCTCCTTCACAGTCACCTTCTGAATCTCCGTCACAGCCACCTTCTCTGCCTCCGTCACAGCCACCTTCTTTTCCTCCGTCACAGCCACCTTCAAAGCCACCAACTTTGCCTCCGTCGCAGTCAACTACGGTCGCTTGCAAGTCAACACCATACCCTAAACTCTGCCGTACGATCCTGTCCTCCGTCAAATCCTCACCGTCCGATCCCTACAAGTACGGAAAGTTCACACTCAAGCAATGCCTAAAACAAGCGAGCCGTCTATCCAAAGTCATCAACGGATACGCGCGGCGCGTGAGAAACAAACCGGGCTCCGCGACCGTCGAAGAGATTGGTGCGGTGGCGGATTGCGGCGAGTTAGCGGAGCTTAGCGTGAGTTACCTCGAGACGGTGACGGCGGAGCTGAAAACGGCGAATGTGATGACGTCAGCGCTCGTGGAGCATGTGAACAGTCTTTTGAGCGGTGTGGTGACGAATCAGCAGACTTGCCTCGACGGACTCGCGGAGGCTAAGAGTGGATTCGCCGCCGCGATTGGATCGCCGATGGGGAATCTCACACGCCTTTATAGTGTGTCGTTGGGGCTTGTAAGCCACGCGCTTAACCGTAACTTGAAGAGGTTTAAAGCTTCTGAAGGGAAGATCCTTGGTGGTCAAAACTCGACCTATAGAGAACCTCTCGAGTCTTTAATTAAGGTAACTATTTATAATTTATTATGCATGGTTAATTATTAGAAACTGTTAATTATAGACTAATATTACATATTAGGGAATATTGACTAGGTTATTATATAAATACTTAATAGGCATATTTGTTGCGTTTATTATGTGGTTTGAGTTAAATTGTATAGGACGTGCGGATATTATCTAAATGTTATATAAGGTCATAAATGAACGTAATCTTGTTACGTGTGAGCAAAGACGCGTTAGATAGTAAATGTCACATGGCCTATATGTACGCACATGTGATTACAAAATCAGTGATGATGAATTGTTGATTACAACTTACAAGCAATTAATTGGTCCCAACTGTGCTCACGTGGATTCCACCATTATAAAATTTATAAACCTAATCACTTATACGTTAATATTGATATATACTTTTGTTACACTTTTGGTATATACTATATAGGGTTTGCGTAAAACATGTGACAAGGACAAAGATTGTCGGAAAGCTAACCGGAAATTAGGTGAACTAGGCGAGACAAGCGGCGGTTCAATCCTGGTTAGACAAGCGGTTATCGTCGGTCCATACAAAAACGACAATTTCACGACCATTACCGAGGCTATAGCCGCCGCACCTAATAACACTAGACCGGAAGATGGCTATTTCGTCATTTACGCAAGAGAAGGTGTCTACGAAGAATATATAGTTGTTCCGTTCAACAAAAGAAACCTAATGCTTGTCGGAGATGGAATCAATAAGACCATTATTACCGGAAACCATAACGTTGTTGATGGTTGGACTACTTATAATTGCTCGAGTTTCGGTTCGTATACATATTTTTACCTCTTTACTCACTTTTTTATTTTATTTTAGCTTATGGTAAATATTCACTAATGTATAGTTTTATTTGTATATTTTAGCCGTGGTTGGAGAGCGGTTTATGGCGGTGGATGTTACATTTAGAAACACGGCCGGGCCTGAGAAACATCAAGCCGTGGCTTTGAGGAACAATGCGGAAGGATCTAGCTTTTATCGGTGTAGTTTCGAAGGCTATCAAGACACTCTCTACATTCATTCTCTTAGACAATTTTATCGCGAATGCGATATATATGGTAATATATATAAGCCTATTGCTAGCTATTATTAGAATATGAATTTCAACCATAGGTTTTAATTAATCTATATCTTATTTTCTTTCTGTCATAGGTACGGTTGATTTTATATTTGGTAACGCAGCCGCAATCTTCCAAAACTGCAACATATACCCTAGAAAACCAATGGCTAAGCAAAAGAACGCGATCACGGCCCATGGAAGAACCGAACCAGACCAAAACACCGGAATCTCTTTCATCAACTGTACGATAAAACCCGCGCCGGATCTCGCAGCCGATCCTACCTCGACAAAAACATACCTAGGACGTCCATGGAAGATTTACTCGAGGACGGTTTTCATGCAATCGTATATCAGTGACATTGTACAACCGGTCGGATGGCTCGAGTGGAACGGTACACTAGGACTTGACACGTTGTACTACGGCGAGTATGATAATTTTGGACCGGGGGCTAGTACTAACCAGAGAGTGCAATGGTTAGGGTACAATTTGTTGGACATGGCACAAGCCATGGGCTTCACGGTTTATAACTTTACCATGGGTGATACATGGTTGCCTTATACTGATATTCCTTTCTATGGTGGTTTGTTACACAAATAATTAATGAAAATTAGTATCGGATTATACAATACTATATTTTTATGTTATTCTTAATTGAAAAAATAAAGCAATGTAATTTCATTTGTTCGTCTAATTTTAGTGTTACACATTGAATAAAAATCAGTTTATCAGTTGAACAATACCAAATTTTCAGATGAGAAGATATACAAATACAAATTACAAATGTAATTGTGTTACTAGTACAAATTTATATACTAATTACACAAAAAAAAACTTATTAAGGAAAGCTAACGGCTTAGCAAACACTACCCAAAAGGATAGATTTAGATGTGTTACCAAACACTGCTCTATTTGGTCATCTTCCTCTTTCGACGACGACGGTCACTCCCACATCTCGCGCTTCATCTCCACGCTTCTTCGTCTCCCTCCAATACAGAGATCATACGATTCTCCAAACATCATTAGATCTTGATCTGCGAAAAGCTTCACGAAAATGTCATGGCCTACGGATTCCGAGGTTAATCTTCCCCCCTTTCTTTTTCATTTCACTTTCGCGCGAATCTGCAAGCTATATCTTTCACAATTCCTGGTTAAATCGGATCCAGCTTCCTCTGTTTCGTTAGATTCTCATAAGAAACGAGCGAAATAGATGTGATTGTACATTAGTCTTTCATGTGAATCTTACGAGATCGTTGATTTTTCAGTTAACTGCTATAAAGGAGGCGGTGGCGAAGATGACCGGAAAAGATATAGGAGAAGTTCGAGTGGTGGTTGCGCCTTACCGTATCTGTCCTTTGGGAGCTCACATTGATCATCAGGTTGGTTTTTGATGATAGCGATGTAATCATTGTTTATGATCAAGCTAATGGAGTTTTCTGATTCATACCATTTACTTGCTGATTGAAATCATCTTCGGTATCCACAGGGTGGAGCTGTATCGGCTATGACGATTAATAAAGGGATCCTTCTCGGTTTTGTTCCTTCGGGCAGTGCTCAGGTTCTTTAAGAGTTGCTGTTAGTTTATGATGATTCTTGTGTGTTTTTGGTGTCCCTCCACATTTTTTTATCTATGAACTTGCTAATCATTGCACAAATAAGCAAACATTCTGTTTTTTTGGATGAATGTGCCGTTGATATTACAATGCAATGCTCTGAAGTGAAATAGAACCTATTTTTCAAGATGGAGTTGAAAAGGAAATGTGGTATATAGACAAGACTAACTTATTTTTCAAGATGGGAAAGTTCATTGTGTATGTGTGTTTGATTTGAATCTTGCAGTCTTTGTACCATTAATTCTCTTTCTAATATATATGCAGGTCCAGTTGCGTTCTGCACAATTTGAAGAAGAAGTGTGTTTCAGGTGTGCATGTATTTCATGATTTCTCATCTTGTCATTAATGTTTTCAAACTTACATGTTCAGCCTCATACATGCATAAGCTGGTTACGAAACCACATATTGGGTGAAGTCTGCACCTTGGATATTCTGGAAGCCTATTCGATCTTGCCAGTATTCCATTATATCTCATTCTAGTATGTAGGAATTGTAGACTATATCATCTTTCATGCATTCTTAATGTTTTAGCTTCTACAAGTATTTCTTTTTGGCGTTTCAGTTTTATACTTGTATGGGTGGTAAAATAACTGAAATAACTTTTATGCATAATGGTTATAGCTTTTTTGTGTTCTGAAATTACAGAGTAGATGAAATCCAGCACCCAATGGTAGCAAACAAGAATGGTCCATCTAAGGAAAAAAGCATATGGGGCACTTATGCCAGAGGTGCACTTTATGCGTTACAGACCAGCAAAAAGGACCTCAAACAGGTAATGGGTTTAAATTGGGTTTCTGCTTATAGCTATAGAAAAATGAACATCAAACGGAAATGGAAAATAGCCTGCAAATTTGCAGTCTGATCTTCCGGGTTCCACATTCACCCTTTTTTTGGCTGCCATACCAGATTTTAACACGTTTCTAAGTAATACTTTTGATATTTGAAGGGCATTGTTGGTTACATCAGTGGCTCGGATGGACTAGATAGTTCTGGGCTTAGCTCATCAGCTGCTGTAAGTAACTAAAACCCACCAATTTTCATACAACAGGAGTTTTTCTTCTTGCTCGAGTACCTAAACACACTTTAGCATATGAATGGCGTTTTCTTCTTGTTCTGAAAAAAGAATCCTGTAAATTATTTTATGATAGCCAGAAATGTGACAGGTTGGTGTGGCATACCTGCTAGCTTTAGAGAATGCAAACGAATTGACTGTATCACCTAGAGAAAATATTGAATATGACAGGTAACAGAGTTCTCCCTTTCATGTAACTAAGAAAATCGTCTTTATTTTTCCATGAGCGCTGCAAATTGGTCAATTTACATGAGAATGATTTGCATTTGCAGACTTATTGAGAATGGGTATCTGGGTCTGCGGAATGGAATTCTGGATCAATCAGCTATTCTGCTTTCGAGTTATGGGTGTCTAACATACATGGACTGCAAAGTAATTGTTCCTTTATTTGTTGTGGAAATTAATGTTGCTTGCCTATTTTGATTTTCGCATAGAAACTGCCATTTCACAAAAACTGTTTAAAATATGCAGACCATGGACCACAAGCTCATACCGTCTCCTGAACTGAAGAAACCGTTCAGGGTATTACTAGCATTCTCAGGCTTGAGGCAGGCGTTGACCACCAACCCAGGATATAATTTGAGAGTTGCTGAGTGTCAAGAGGCTGCTAAAGTTCTTCTGGCGTATGTGGAAATCTACTTAATTCATACTATTATACATATGGGACTTCTTTATATTCACATTATAGTGAAAGTTATGATCTATTGCTTGTGATACTCATTTCTTTGCGCCACAACCTTCTTATGATTTTCTTTTTCAGTGCATCTGGGAACAGCGAGCTGGAACATACCTTGTGCAATGGTAAAAGAATAATCTCGTTTGAGTTTAGACTTCACACGGTTCTATTTGTTGCATATTAATTGAGTTTTCTTTGTTGGCCGATCTATACTGTCCGACTCAATAGTTGAGCATGCTATCTATGAAGCTCACAAGGTAGAAAACAATACTCTAAGCTTGTGGTAAATAGTTCGACCTATGTCAGGTCTAAAAATTTATGAAATACACTCGTGCAGCATGAGTTGAATCCAGTTTTAGCTAGAAGAGCAGAGCATTATTTCTCCGAAAACATGCGGGTTATGAAAGGCAAATGCTCTTGAACTCTTGTAGGAGTCACTTTATACGCACAAATGATTTATTGAGCTCTTTATGATGCTTTGAGAACTTGTATGAATGTTTGTGATACTTAAAAATTTCAGGACTTGAAGCCTGGGCTTCAGGAAATCTTCAAGAGTTTGGGAAGCTAATTTCAGCATCTGGCTTGAGTTCTATTGAAAATTACGAATGCGGTAAAACCCTCACTTCCCTTCTTTCTCTCTCAAAGGAATATATCATTTGGTTTTAAATTGTGAGGAGTTTGGTGAAGGTGCGAAGCCACTGATAGAGCTGTACAAGATTCTTCTGAAGGCTCCAGGTGTATATGGTGCTCGGTTCAGTGGTGCGGGTTTCAGGGGATGTTGCGTGGCCTTTGTAGATGCAGATGAAGCAGAGTCAGCTGCTTCATATGTAAAGGACGAATATGAAAAGGCCCAACCAGAGTTTGCCAAGCAAATGAATGGAGGTAAACCTGTTCTTATCTGTGAAGCTGGTGACTCTGCTCGTGTCCTTTAATCAAACCCGGAGTTTCGGTTTCTTTGATAAAGCATTTAAAACCCCGGATTTTTTCGTCTCCTGAATGCTCTCATGCTTTTGTTTCTCTCTCTGAGAAATTCTCTGGGGTTTTGGTTGGAGTTTCATCATGATAGTAGTGGAGCAATGCTTGATAAATTCATACTTCTACACATTGTTTTTTGTTACCAAGACTTCCGACAATACATAGTGGAAAGTAAATAAACATCTTTTTGTTTCGAATTGACAGAGATTTTAGATGGGCTAAATAGTAACATTGTAAACATTTGGGGCGAAACTTAAATATTCTCCGATAAACAAGGACATCTATATAAATATGTGTTTACGATGATAAAAGACAAAAAAGGAAAATTACCTTTTCCCTCAACAATATAAAGCAGAAAAATGGAAATAGCCAGTAGAGTAATTTACCCTAATATATAAAATAGACAATAGTATCACAAATTGAGATAGATTTGTTTTGTTAGGACACAAAGCCCCCCGCGCCAAAGCCTTGAACTTGGCGCCTGAGAAAAT
This sequence comes from Cochlearia excelsa, assembly GCA_963556525.1. Taxonomy (NCBI): domain Eukaryota; kingdom Viridiplantae; phylum Streptophyta; class Magnoliopsida; order Brassicales; family Brassicaceae; genus Cochlearia; species Cochlearia excelsa. The sequence continues at coordinate 35,012,875 of OY748330.1, forward strand.
CCTCCGGTGGTAACAATAGGGTTTATATAAATTTCTAAAAAATCCCTAAAACCCTTTTTGGGCATGACTCAATTCTGCCACTATACTGTATCAATCCCTAACCCTAACTCTCTCATGTCTCTCTCCTCCACTCTCCGTCTCTCTTCTTCTCTTCTCCGCCGCTCCCTCTCCCAGTCTCGCCACCACTCTCGCTTTCCCCTTTCCGACCCTTTATGCCGTCTCCGCCGCAGTGAATCCTCCGCCGGGAGATTCTTCTCCTCTCGTACTTCCAAGTCCGCCAAGTTAGTTGCTGCTTCTGCCAAGCGCGGCGATGAGCAGTTCAAGGAAGAGTCTGGGGCCAACAATGGCGGTTTGGTTGCTTCTGGTGACGATAGTAACAACGGTGGTTCTCGTATTGTGCCCTTTGAGCTTCATAAGGAGGCTACGGAGTCTTACATGTCATACGCTCTCTCGGTTTTGCTTGGGCGTGCTTTGCCAGATGTTAGAGACGGTCTGAAACCAGTACATCGGAGAATTCTGTTGAGTTTTGGGCTTATATATATATATGATGAAAATTGAGTTTATTATAATAAAGTCTGTTTTTTTTTGTTCTGAGATTTGATTGTTGTCTTGCAGATTTGCTATGCATGAATTGGGGATGTCATCTAAAAAGCCATACAAAAAATGTGCTAGAGTTGTTGGAGAGGTTTAAATGATGGTTTCTTCTTGTTATTGTTCTCTCCTTTTAGATGTTTTTGTGTTTCTTGTTCTGAGTATGTTGAATTTTGGTTCTCTAATTTTCAGGTGCTTGGTAAGTTTCATCCTCATGGAGATACGGCGGTTTATGACTCTCTTGTTAGAATGGCTCAGGTAGATAAACAACTATCAATGTCTTTATCCATTGAATGTATACAAATAGTATTGTTTTCAGGCACACTATGTACTTAAATCTCTTACGAACCTTTGTATTTGCTTCTGTTTTTCCGCAGAATTTCTCCTTGAGATGTCCACTTATCCAAGGCCATGGGAATTTTGGTTCAATAGATGCAGATCCTCCTGCTGCTATGCGTTACACTGAATGCAGACTCGACGTGAGTGTCTTCCCTTATAATTCGCTTTTTCTTTCAGCAATCTCTATGTTTCATTTGGTCCTCATATGCAGTTTTATAAGCTGATCTCTTGACCAAGATTGTTTTTTTTCTTTGTCTACAGCCACTTGCAGAAGCTGTATTACTAGCTGATCTTGACCAGGATACGGTAATGACACGGCTGCACTTATTGCCAAGTTTTACTAATGCTCAACTTTATTGTCTCTTAGGCTCTTTTTTGTTTCTAATCTTTTGCAGGTTGATTTTGTGGCCAACTTTGATAACTCTCAAAAAGAACCAGCAGTGTTCCCTGCTCGTCTTCCTGCTTTATTGCTGAATGGAGCTTCTGGGATCGCGGTAAATTAATCTAGCAAACCTTAAAACCTTGTTTCTTTAGTTAATCTCGTGAAGACATATCTCTGACGTATGGGATTTATATTTGCAATTGAATTTTGGACCATTTAACACTATTTAGGTTGGCATGGCAACAAATATTCCTCCTCATAATCTCGGGGAGCTGGTAGATGTGCTTTGCGCTTTAATCCATAATCCAGAAGCAACGGTAAGTGCCCTCTTCTCTTCTTTGCTACTATGATTGGCCTCATCTGCTTTAAACGTTGGCACGGCTATAAACTCATAATATGCTGTTTCCAATTTATTCGTTGTCTGAGCAGCTGCAAGAACTGCTGGAATACATGCCTGCACCTGACTTTCCAACTGGAGGAATAATAATGGGAAACCTTGGGTAACTCTTTGTTCACATGCGTATACCATTTCCTTTTCCTTTTGTATAATGCTGTTTCCTTACACTTTTCTACTGTGTGGATGCACTTTCAAGGGTTTTAGATGCTTACCGAACTGGCCGAGGGCGTGTTGTAGTCAGAGGAAAAGCTGAAGTTGAATTGCTGGATGCAAGGACAAAGCGCAATGCAGTTATTATCTCAGAGGTGACTGACATAGCTTTTAATATAGTGATCTCCAAGGATGAGGCTTTCAAAAGCAGGTAGAATAACTTCTTTAGTGAAATTTGTTGCAGATTCCTTACCAGACAAACAAAGCCACCCTTGTTCAGAAGATTGCCGAACTTGTTGAAAATAAGGTATTCAGTGATGTGTGGTTTATAATCTTTTTAAATGCCTGATATGTGTGATGAGACATGTGATGAATGAATATAGAGGCCAACTAAAGTCGCTACATCTATCAGGCAAAGATCAGTGAGACCGGTGCTTGCTTAGTTTATTTTTCATTCACTAATGTTAGGTGTTTGTTAATTTCAGACGCTAGAAGGCATAAGCGACATACGAGACGAAAGCGATCGTAATGGGATGCGTGTGGTTATTGAGGTATTACATTGTTTTCTCTTCACTTATGCTGTATTAGCTCTCATTAAAATTTCATATTAAAAGGTATTTGTTTTGAGATAATTTCCAAATATTTTTATGAGTAGCTCAAACGAGGAGGAGATCCTGCACTTGTGCTTAATAATCTTTACCGACATACTGCCCTCCAATCAAGCTTCAGCTGCAACATGGTTGGGTGAGTTGCTTCGAAGTACTATTTTATTGTTGCTTGTATGTTTTGTTTCTTGATTGTAACTGTCTTTGAATATTATGTATTTGGCAGTATCTGTAATGGAGAACCCAAGCTAATGGGCCTAAAAGAATTACTTCAGGTAACTACTTGCGTATGCCACTTGTTTGTCCTCTTACTGTATATTTCTGTTTATTTTCTGTGTTTTGTTGTGTAGGCATTTATCGAGTTCAGATGTTCTGTTGTCGAAAGGCGCGCAAAGTTCAAGCTTTCACATGCACTACAGAGAAAGCATATAATTGAGGTGTGTTTGGAAATGTTTAAATTTCTTATATTATGCTATGAATCTTAACTAAATGCACTTTTCCTTTCTCTCTTTGTAAAACACTTTTTACCTAACTTTTCTCTCTAATTCCTTCATTGTAGGGTATTGTTGTTGGACTTGACAATGTTGATGAAGTAATCCAACTCATAAAAAAATCCTCAAGTCATTCCTCTGCTGCTGCTGCTTTACAGAGTGGTGAGCTGCATTTTACTTTGACAATTTACTATATTGGGAATCTGGAAGTGCATGTTTTTACACATTTATAGGCTGGTCTGTTAACAAGATATTGAAAACTGAGTGAGGATCGATATCTTTCTCTAACAGAATATGGGCTTTCTGAGAAACAAGCTGATGCTATACTGGAGATAAGTCTTAGAAGACTAACATCTCTTGAGGTACCTTTTTATTCTCCTTATTCTAAGTTTATTTTTCGTGAAATTCCGAAGTTGTTAATCTAGATTCTGCCTTCACATCTATGCAGCGAAAAAAGTTTACTGATGAGAGTAGTTCACTGACAGAGCAAATTACTAAGTTGGAGCAGCTACTGTCGACCAGAACAAACATTTTAAAGGTGACACACTCAAATTTTTAGTTTTCTATTACCAAAAGATAGTTCTTTGCTTCATTTACTTCAAGATCATGTTGCTTACTACTTTCTTTCTCTCTCTTTAGTTAATTGAACAAGAAGCAATAGAGCTGAAGGACAGATTCTCAAGTCCTAGACGTTCAATGTTGGAAGATTCCGACAGTGGTGATCTGGACGATATAGATGTTATCCCAAATGAAGAGATGCTGATGGTATGTTGCATACTTAAACCTAGAAAGTTTTTCAACCTTGAAATTTTTTGTTTGTTTTGTGGCTTTAAATTGCTGGTATGATTTTAGGCTGTCAGCGAAAAGGGTTATGTGAAGAGGATGAAGGCAGATACGTTCAATCTTCAGCATCGTGGGACCATTGGTAAATCCGTTGGGAAGCTTAGAGTTGATGATACAATGTCTGACTTTCTTGTTTGTCATGCACATGATCATGTCCTCTTCTTCAGGTATATTTAACGAATCACCTTTGTTTATGCCATATATACACTTGGAACTTGGATATTGTGCCCTGTAAGGCTGTAACTAATGGCTTATATGTACTTGTTCTGTATTCAGCGACCGAGGTATAGTTTACTCAACCCGTGCATATAAAATTCCAGAATGCTCCCGCAATGCAGCTGGCACGCCTTTGGTTCAGGTAATTCATGTATCCATATATGCTTTCCTCTGCTAAGTGAAAAAAGTATTTACAATTTCATGGAAGTCTAATGCTTTGTTGTATTCATTCTGACTTCTGAAAACAGATATTATCCATGTCGGAAGGTGAAAGAGTAACCTCCATTGTTCCTGTTAGCGAGTTTGCCGAAGATCGGTATCTCCTGATGCTTACCGTGAATGGATGCATCAAGAAAGTATCTCTGAAATTATTCTCTGGAATACGCTCAACTGGAATCATAGCGATTCAATTGGTTTGTTGTCCCTTTTTCTTTCTAGTCAAATGTTGGAGTACACAGTTCTTAACAAAGTTAGTACTAACATGATTAATTTTGTCTCCAGAACTCTGGTGACGAGCTGAAATGGGTTCGTTGTTGCTCAAGCGATGATATTGTTGCCATGGCGTCCCAAAACGGAATGGTCGTTCTTAGTACATGTGATATTGTAAGTTGTGGTTGTTGATTATTCTTTCGTGTAAACCCTTACTCAGAGTAAAGCTCTAATAGATTTCGTTTTCTTAGGTTCGAACACTGAGCAGAAATACAAAAGGAGTGACTGCCATGAGACTCAAGAAAGAGGATAAGATGGCGAGCATGGACATAATACCTGCTTCTCTGCGTAAAGACATGGAAGAGAAGTCTGGAGACGTTTCGATAGTGTATGTGTTTCTTAAGCTGTTTCTGCTAATATTTGGTCATAACTCTCCTTAGCACACTAATTATCTTAACCTTGTTAACAAAAAAACAAAAGCAGAAAACAATCCACCGGTCCATGGCTATTATTTGTGTGTGAGAATGGCCACGGAAAGCGTGTTCCTCTGAGTAGCTTTCGACTTGCGCGTTTGAACAGAGTTGGTTTAATTGGATCCAAGGTATGGTCTGGACAATTATTACTATCTAATTATTAGGTTTATTTATTCATTAATAATTTTTTCATCTCAACTTCTCAGTTTGCGGAGGATGATCGTTTGGCTGCTGTTTTCGTGGTTGGTTACTCCTTAGCTGGTAAACAAATATACACTCTTCCACAAAAATAAATATCTTAGATTCTGTATTTGCTCTTTATATCAAATGCTTATTCTTGTAGAGGATGGAGAAAGTGACGAACAAGTAGTCCTAGTAAGCCAAAGCGGAACTGTGAACCGGATTAAAGTCAGAGATATCTCAATCCAATCTCGCCGTGCACGGTATAGTTTACTTATTCCCCAACTTTAACAGTCTTCTCTATGTGGCATATTAAGTTTGTTTATTTGGTTTTTCTTATTTGAATTCACAGAGGAGTGATTCTAATGCGACTAGATCACGCCGGGAAGATTCAATCCGCGTCTCTAATCTCTGCAGCAGATGAAGAAGAGGGCGAAGGAAGTCCGAGTCTTGAAGAAGCCGCGAGCTTGTAAGTTGTATACCATCCGATTCTCAATTCAACCGGTACAGAGACAGTTAGTGTCTTATGCTTTTGAGCTCTTCTCTTTTTGGTTTCTGGTGTTACTACTAGAAGAGATGATGGTTGTGTTAATTCGGAAGATGTTTGCTTGAAAAGTTGAAACAAATTTATTCTTCTTTTGAAACATAAAAATCTAAAGTAATGACACTTTTTGTGTTGTGTTCTTTAAGTGAAAATCAATAGAACATTTTTACAAGTGGTACAAAGACGTAAGCACCAAAGCCCATAATCACAAGAGCAGCTGCTCCAACATTCACCAATGATATGTTATGACTCTCTTCTCCGACAAGTAATGGTCCTGATTCTGAACTCTTTTTAACTATCTTGTCTTTATCTTCGCCTCCTTGTGCTGATTCTTCCTTCATGATATGGTTACTCGAATCTACTCTTCTTGGCTCCATGGCTTCTTCTAACTTCTTCTGTTTCACTGTCTCTTGAATCTCTCTTTCACAGTCTTCACTTGCCTTGTCTCCAATCATCTTCTCATGGTTCTTGTCATGATTGCTTTCACCGTTAGCATTAACTTCACGTGCTATTTTTGCAACTTTCTCTTTGTTTTTTAGGTCAGACACTGCTTGTTTTGATTGTTTGTCCTCTTTCTTTTGTCCCAAACCAATATTTCCTTTCTCTTCTAGCTTCAGACCTAATTCACCATTTCCCTCATCTGGTTTAGCATGTACCTTGGGTTCTAAGTTACTACCAATCTTTCCTTCCTCTTTCACTTTCTGAGCAGTCTTTTTCTGACCTATCTCACCAGCTTTCTTCCTCTCAGTTAATTTCTCCTCTTTTGGAAGTACCTTGTTTTTCAAGTTAACACCATTTGTCTGTTTACTTCTTGTCTCTTCCTCCTTTACAGTCATTTGCTGACCCATTTGAGCAGCCTCTTTTCTCTCAACCACCTTCTCTTCTTTCGCTCTTTCATCAGGACGAAAGCTAGGGCTTGTTTCTCCCTCTTTGACTCTCTTTGCAGACTTCTCTTGACTACCTGTGGGCACCGATCTTTTACCCTCAACCACTGACTTGTACGTTTTGGGTTCTTCTTTATTCGCCATTGGAGAAGTTTTCTCTTGACTTGTTCCCACATCTTCTGTAAGTTTCTTCCGTCCCAAGATACTCTCAGTTAAACCAGACCCTCTACTTTCCTCCTGATTAGGTTTCTGCACAGTCTTCCCCTGATCTTGCACTGTTTTTTCCGGCTTCTCACTTTTCACCATTGCCGGAAACTCGATAGTCAATAGCCCATGTGAGAAGGATGTGTTCAATTTCGACATGTCACACGACTCTGGGACACGGTAAGCTTCATTGAAACGAGCCCTAGTGTGAGTAGAGAGCGGTCTCTGTCCTTGTATCTGTATACTCCTTGTCCTTTCATCTTTCTTTATCTCTATTTGATCCCTATAAAAACCTGTCCAATAATACCACACAAATAAACAAGATATTCATATAGATTAAAGATTATAATAATTTCAAGAAAACACAATAAAAAAAGCAAGAGAAGAGAAGAGACCAGGAAGATTGACATAGAGGAAAATAGTAGAACCAGAGTTACTCCATTGAGCTCTTGGCTTGAAATTGCTCACCGTCGGAGCCAACGGTGGCGGATGACGGCCACCGCCAGGCCTTGGCCTCCTTAACATAGCTATATATATATATGTGTGTGTGTGTTTATGGCACTATATCAGGACAAGAAGTCAAACAATTAATCAAAAATGCGAGGAAACAAATGGTTTAATGTGTTTGAAATATATGTCTTAAAGTTTATATAAGAGATATTAGTTACTTGTGAAGGGAGGCTTTTTGAGATTTAGGTTTCTGGGTTTAGGATTGCTTTAGGGTATTGACTTTGTCTTTTTATAAAATGGTTTCTTGTGAGACAAGGAAAGCACACAAGCGGAAGACCCGAAACGACGTCGTTTTAGTTTTCTAATTTTTTATTTTTTATTTTTATCTAGTAAGCCTACGTGGCAATCAACACACGATGAAATTAGATTCCCTCGACCTAAATCACACCGTTCACGCTTACTCCATCTTTCACCGGATAAAACCTCCGTCGTCTTCCGCCGCGATTTTTCTCTATCGATGGCCGGCGTAAACCTACAGCTCCGTCACGGTTACTCTGTTTCTCAATTCGTTCCAACGGTATCTTCTCCTTCTCCTCCTCGGCGAGTTCGTCTCGGAGTTTCACCATCTCGTGTTCTCTTCTGTAATCTCCGATCTAATTCCGCTGCCGCTACAATCCACCGATCCACTCTCCGTTCAAATACTGTTTCCGCTTCTTCCGTATCGTCGGCGGTTGATTCTTCCCCTTCTTCGGATTCGTTGTTGGTGAGAGGGATCCCTTTGCTTGAAGTTAAGGATTTGAGAGCAGTGATTGTTGAATCGAGGCAAGAGATTTTGAAAGGCGTCAATTTAGTTATGTACGAAGGAGAGGTACGCTTCTCGCAGTTAGAAGTTTTGATTTTGAAAATCTTATCAGAAGTAATGATTCTAATAGATTGTTGTCTTTGTGGTATTGATAACAAACTTGTAGGTTCACGCAGTGATGGGGAAGAATGGTTCAGGGAAGAGCACATTTTCAAAGGTTAGCCCTTTAGACTGCACTTTACCATGGAAATCTTGGATCCTGCATAGTATTGTTTTTCCTCTTGTTTTTGTTTCTTCAATGAGTCTTTATTCTGTGTAGGTTCTTGTTGGTCATCCTGATTACGAAGTGACGGGAGGAAGTATTGTGTTTAAAGGGGAGAATCTTCTTGATATGGAACCAGAGGAAAGATCTCTTGCTGGTCTCTTCATGAGTTTTCAGTCTCCCGTTGAGATTCCTGGTGTTAGCAATATGGATTTCTTGAATATGGCATTCAATGCTCGGAAACGAAAGCTCGGCCAGCCAGAGCTTGATCCAATCCAGGTGCCTTTTTGCCAGCTTAATTCAAATAGGAGTTTTCGGTTTAGAGGATTTGGATTTCCTTTGCATTCTTTCTTGTTTGTGCCTTTATGCTGATTGGTCTCCTTTGCTGAAACTGTGTAATTGTGCATATCTTCTGTCTTACCTCTTATGGCTATCACATGGCTCATGCAGTTCTACAGCCATCTAATGTCAAAACTTGAAGTTGTGAATATGAAGACCGATTTTCTCAACCGAAATGTCAATGAAGGGTTTAGTGGCGGTGAAAGGAAACGCAACGAGATTCTACAGTTAGCAGTATTGCTCAAAATTCTCCTTTTCGCAAGTTGTCACAGGCACCATATAATGTAAACGAAACAGTATTTGACCAGACTGTTGGTTTCTCCCTGTTCTTGCAGGTCCTTGGAGCCGAGCTGGCTATACTGGACGAGATTGATTCAGGGTTGGATGTTGATGCGCTACAAGATGTGGCAAAGGCGGTGAACGGGCTTTTGACACCAAAGAACTCTGTTCTGATGATAACACACTATCAACGCCTATTAGACTACATCAAACCAACTCTCATACACATCATGGTGAGTATTGTTGCTAAACCAGCCTTCTTTACTTGGCCAAAGAGACCCAAGATTTAGTTGGATTTTGTTTGCTTCCATGGCTCATGTGTGTTGCTCGGTTTCAGGAGAACGGAAGAATCATTAAAACCGGAGACAACACATTGGCCAAATTACTGGAAAAGGAAGGCTACAAAGCAATATCCGGATAGTTATCACAGATCATAGAAGAGACCACTATTCCTTCTTTGAAATCAAACTTGGCTTTACAATCGATGACAGGTAGGTTTTTTTTTTTTTTTTTGCTTCACTGGTTTGCATGACAAACTTTTGTATTTTTGTGTTTTGTAAGTAACTGACAATAAAATTCAGTTAATATAATGGTTACATTACATAAGCCATCCGGTCAAATTATATTACTTTGATAATTCTGTCGTGTTACTAAAGAAAGAAAATTATTGAAGACAAGGAGAGTGCAAAATCGCCATATGTGATTTTCAAACTCTTTTAATCCTCATCTCCTTCATCGTAACTCTTCATAATCGACTGCTTAATTAAAGAAACTATACTAAGTTTGATCCTCTCAGGTTTTATGCATATTAAGACATGTCCTTTATTTTCCGACCAAATCAGATAATTTATTTTGTTTGTTGTCTTTTTCCATCCTAGAGATCTCTTTGTTTTTCATATAATTTCAGTTTTCTAGATTCGTTTTATCGCATCCTTGTCTTTTCTGGGTTCGTTTAAATTTTTGATTTTTCCACCACTCTTCTGAAAAAGTTTAGATTTTTTGTTAATTGTATTGTTTGACTTATCGTTTGTTATTGTGGAAGAGACTCGTTTATCGACCGGAGTAGTGGTTTGGTTTCACTTGTAGTGTCTCTCTGTAAAGAATGAGATGAGATCAGACCAGACCAAACTGTGTTCTTTTGATCAGATCTTGAAGTGGAACCCTTGAATGGGGATTCTGGTGAAGTTGATTTAGGGATTATAAATTAGATTGATATTTTTGATGGGTAATGCTTGCATAGGACCAAACATTTCTGGGAATGGTTTCTTGCAAGCTGTTTCTGCTGCATTGTGGCGGCCACGGATCGGAGTCGACCAAGCTTCTTCTACTTCTCATAGTAATGGAAGAGTTTCTAATGAGCCAGCTTCCGGACCATTACCTAATCAAGTCCAGAGTAAACCTCCTGAGCAGGTCTCAATGTCAAACCCAAGGACTAGTCCTGAAACCGAAACCAAATCGAAATCTATCCAACCTGAAGAAGTCAATCATGATGTTGTTATGCAGCCGGAGTCAAAACAACCAGAAACAAAGAGTGAAACCAGGCCGGAGACAACAAAGAGTGATACCAAGCCGGAGACGAAACCTGAACCTAATAACCCTAAACATATGAAGAGAGTGTCTAGTGCAGGGCTAAGGACTGAGTCAGTGTTGCAGAGGAAAACTGAAAACTTTAAAGAGTTCTATTCATTGGGAAGGAAACTCGGACAAGGGCAGTTCGGTACGACTTTTCTGTGCCTTGAGAAAAGTACGGGGAACGAGTACGCGTGCAAGTCGATTTCGAAGAGGAAGCTTTTAACTGATGAAGACGTTGAAGATGTGAGAAGAGAGATTCAGATAATGCATCACTTGGCTGGTCATCCGAATGTTATATCCATCAAAGGAGCTTATGAGGATGTTGTGGCTGTACACCTTGTGATGGAGCTTTGTTCTGGTGGTGAGCTTTTTGATAGGATTATACAACGTGGACATTACACTGAGAGGAAAGCCGCTCAGCTCGCTAGAACCATTGTTGGGGTTTTAGAGACATGTCACTCTCTTGGTGTTATGCACCGAGACCTCAAGCCTGAGAATTTTCTCTTTGTTAATAAAGAGGAAGATTCCCTCTTGAAAACTATTGACTTTGGACTCTCAATGTTCTTTAAGCCAGGTATGCATTTTTTAGTTTCTTTGATCATTAGATTTACAAAGACTATGTTAAGAGTTTGTAAGATTCGGTTTCTTTTCAACTTTCGCAGACGAGGTTTTTACAGATGTTGTTGGCAGTCCATATTATGTAGCTCCAGAAGTTCTTAGAAAGCGGTATGGACCTGAATCAGATGTGTGGAGTGCTGGTGTGATTGTTTATATTTTGTTAAGTGGAGTTCCTCCTTTCTGGGCCGGTTAGTGAGGTTTCACATTCGATAAACACATCCTATTTTTGTTCATATTAGGCTCTGAAAAACGAATGGTGTTTGTTTCCCATGGGATATGCAGAAACCGAACAGGGTATTTTCGAACAGGTCCTTCATGGAGATCTTGACTTTTCATCTGATCCGTGGCCAAGCATCTCTGAAAGCGCAAAGGACTTGGTGAAGAAAATGCTTGTGAGGGACCCTAAGCGAAGATTAACCGCGCATCAAGTATTATGTATGTCATCCAAGTCTCAACTTTGATCTTGACTCTATGAGCATTCATTACTTAATGGTGCACTTTCTCTTCTGGTCTATGCTCTCGCATATTATCGTTCTGAACAGGTCATCCATGGGTTCAAGTTGACGGTGTGGCTCCAGATAAACCTCTGGACTCTGCTGTTTTGAGCCGTATGAAGCAGTTTTCAGCCATGAACAAGTTCAAGAAAATGGCTCTCAGAGTAAGTTATCTCTCTAATGCTAAATCAAGATTCCAAAGAAGATAAAACTTAGAAGATATAATTACTTTTCCAACAATTTATCAACTTGTTATAGGTCATAGCCGAGAGCTTATCCGAAGAAGAAATAGCCGGTTTGAAAGAGATGTTCAAGATGATTGATGCCGACAATAGTGGTCAGATAACTTTTGAAGAACTAAAAGCAGGACTAAAACGAGTTGGTGCCAATCTCAAAGAGTCAGAGATTTTGGACCTAATGCAAGCTGTAAGTCTTTAAACTCAACAATCAACACTTAAAGAAGATTTGTCTCAACTCTTAACAAAATCGTGTCTCTTTCACTCTTTTCAGGCTGATGTAGACAACAGCGGAACGATAGACTACAAAGAGTTCATAGCTGCAACATTGCATCTAAACAAAATAGAGAAAGAAGACCATTTGTTTGCTGCGTTCTCCTATTTTGACAAGGACGAGAGCGGATATATCACCCCGGACGAGCTTCAACAAGCTTGCGAAGAGTTTGGTGTTGAAGATGCACGGATAGAAGAAATGATGCGCGATGTTGATCAAGACAAGGTAAAATCTCTGTTTTTTTAACACCTTTGCCATCTCATCTTAAACTGCATTGTACTCTCAACAATGATGAGCTATCGCAGTTTTAAAAACATCGAATTTATGTTACAGGACGGGCGAATAGACTACAATGAGTTTGTGGCAATGATGCAGAAAGGGAGCATCATGGGAGCACCTGTGAAGATGGGTTTTGAGAAGAGCATAAGCATTTCTCTTAAACACTAGTTCTTCTCAGATTACACTGATTGTGTTTTTTGCACAATGTTTTTGATGAGATTTTGTTACTAGACTGGTTTAGGCAAATCTAATTTTTGTACTGTGTACTTTTATTCATATACACGTAGTGTAGTGTTTTGGCTGCATTTTTCAATGTTTCAGATTTTACAACAAAAAAATGGTTACAAAACAACATTACTACATAAGGATTCATCTTACTATTGTTAAACTTAAGCATCATCTAAGTCGGTCACTAAGATGAGGCTGTGATCAAAACCAGCAACTGCTTGAAGAACACGACCCTCGACGTCTTCAAGTAACATCGGCTCAGGCTCATCGGTCGAGCTTCCTAAACCGAGCCTACCATTTTTTCCACAACCCCAAACCCAGGCTTCTCCTTTCTCTGTTACACACAACGAATGCACGCGCCCTGCTGATACTGAAACCGGAGTTTCTTCATCCAGACCCTCCACTTCTCTTGGCACGTTCTCCGGTTTTCCTCTACCAAGCTGTTGACTCCGGTTCCAACCCCAGGACGAAACTATCCTCGTGTTGGAATCTGACTGTACATTGCAGATAGCTAGAGAATGACCAAGACCAGCTGCTATAGAGATGGGAGATCCGGTTATATCAACAGGCGACATTCCTAGCTCTCGATTAGACCTACGACCCAATTGACCATACACGTTGCTACCAGAGCTCAAAAGAGTTCCATCATCACAAAGGACTAAAGAGTGATCAGACCCGCACGCAATATCCGTTACCTTCACGTTACGTAGCTCTTCAACCACACGAGGCTCCCAAGCTATAGGCATGTTGCTCTCCTTTTCCATCGCTTCCGCAACTTTCTTTGCAGCTGCTTCTTTCTCGAGATCCAAATCCGCAACACCGCGATCATCATCATTATCATCATACTCATTTGTAAATGAATCTAACAGAGAGGGCTCAAGGGTAAGTCCAACATTGCCTACTCTTCCATCAGCTACATAGCCCCACCCATAAACTTTACCATCCACAGTCAACGCAAGCGCATGTCCCCAACCTAACGAAACCTGTAAAAAAAAAAAACCCGAATCGAATAAAAAAAGCATCGATTTTTAAAACAAAATCATTGTTGAATCTATCAAATCAACCTTAACAATGTGTTCTTGAGCTAAAGTTTCAACTTTTGAAGGAACTAAAGCTTGAATGACACCATTACCAAGACCAAGCTGTCCTCTTTTAGATTTTCCCCAAACCCACAAAGAGCCATCATCGCCAATCGCAGCTGAGACCACTCCAGACGCAAACGCAGATCTAACAATCAAACCCTCTAGACCTTTAACTCTCTTTGGCTCGCTCCTCGAATCTCTAGAACCGATTCGACCGAGCTGGCCTTCCTCGTTGCGACCCCAAGCCCAAATCTCGCCGTTAGATGTAACGGCGAGGGAATGGTAATGTCCGGTGGCTATCAACGAGACATCGCAAGGCAAATCACGAACGAGAGTTGGCTCGTAAGCGTCTATACCAATTCCAACGCTTTGTATCCCCAAAGCGCCATGGCTTTCGTCTCCGAAACTCATCACTACCTTGCTCGAGAACCATCTTCTTCTTCTTCTTCTTCCCACAACAACAACAACGTCCCTGCATAAATTCGAGATCGACCTTAAGATTCTCACCATTGAAAGCCAAAGGAGGCAACTCCTCCAATGCCCCTTTCTTATAAAACGTGATCTCAAAGAGAAGAATAAAAAAAAGTTACCTTTTTTTTTTAAAAAAGGTTCCCTTTTGTGTATATGGGCCTATTCTATCCTCTATAAGCCCAAGCCTAATAAATATCACAATTTCAATTGTGATTAAATTGGGGTTTAAAAACTCAATAAACAAAACTCTTTGGTAGTAATTGCAATTTCAATAAACTTAAGTCCGTTATAAATATATATCAGGAGAAAAATAAGTAAACCCTGATACATATAATATATATATTAATCACAATTTTGTTGTTGTAAAGTATATCTCTCTCTATAGGTCTATTAGCGATGGCTACGGAGTGGACGAGAGAAGAGGAGAAGATGTTCGAGCAATCTCTGGTATTGTTTCCTGAATGTTCCGAGGATAGGATCGAGACAATCTCTAAGTATATGATCAAACCGCTTGTGGAAGTAAAGCTTTACTACGATGCTTTGGTCCGCGATGTAGCCATGATCGAGTCGGGTCAGTTTGTTATGAGTTATTACCAAGATTACTTGCCATCTAATTCTCAAGCCCTATCTTCGCGGTCCAAACCAATGAAGAGTGGGAGAAAAAGAGGGGTTTCTTGGTCAGAAGATGAACACAAGTACGTGTGATTTATTAATTTATAAGAATTCTATGTGAATTATATATGGTTTTGGTTAGCTATGGTTTTGGTTATATTTTAGGGATTTTTTTATAATTAAGTATGATTGAAAACTGTTAGGTAGGTTTTGTTAGTTAGGGAATCATACTTGTATAAAAGAAGCGTGTTTAATTAATTATGTTTTTGCATTCTCTTATACATATAATTCTTTTTTGGTTGATTATTGATGTTAATGATTTTGTTTTTTTCAAGTAAATTTCTGGTGGGATTAGAAGTGTGTGGGAAAGGTGATTGGAAGAATATAGCAAGATACCATGTGACGACAAGAACACCATCGCAAATAGCAAGCCATGCACAAAAGTATTACATGAGGCAAGACCAAAACAATGATAATAATGATAATGGTTCTAAGAATAAAACGTCTACGACCCCTAGTATTCATGATGACAATGTCCCAAAGGCAAAACCATCATGATCATTAAATGCATATGATTAGTTAGATTTGTGTGATTAATCCTTTTTTAGGTGTTTTTTTAATTTTTTAAAATTTTTGTAGGTTTTGCTTTTGTCTAGCTAACCCGGATTTTTAGAATACTATACAGTCTTGTTCATTCTTGAAAGTCCCTTATAAAATATCTTGATGTTGATTAATGATTGGGATATTGTATGATCAAAAATAGCTTTTATTATATTGTTGAGAGATATCTTTATTCTTTTTTTTTTTTGTAAATGTAAGATATCTTTATTCTTGACCGAGCCATATCCTTGGATAGAATGAACACGTACGATACAACTATTTATTTATTTATTAATTATATTTAAAATAAAAAAATACTAATAATTTGATGGTATTACACTTTTCTTATAAGATAGTGAAATACAATTATCATAAACATTAATTAGATCATCTAAAAGGCATGGGTTTTTTTAGATGTTTCAAGCCAGGGAACCGAGGCAAGTGACAAAGGTGGTTGTTTTATGCCATTCCTTTGGAAATAAATTCCATCAATTCTCGCAATCTTATCAGTCCAAATTAAAGAAACTGAATTTTCCATTATATTTTTATCATTCATATATATATATATATATGATTGTGTAAAACTAATAAAAGCAAAGACTTTATTGAAAGAATAGTTATATATATAAGTTTAGTAGTATTATTTAGTATCATTTTTTTCTATGCTTTGAACTGATGTTGAGTAATAGGATCTCCTCGTTAGCTCCTCCTTCTAATGATCCTTCTGATATCCCAACGCTTATAAGATCATTTTCATCATCGATTTCGCCTTTTATATAATCTTTTTCAAAATTTTCGGATCGGTCGAAACAATGATGATTAGATCCTTCCACGTATTCGATCCAATCAAGATAATCTTTCTTGGAACCAAAATCACATGCAACTTTATTAGTTGATTCCTCTACTTCTCCACGTTGACCATTTTTGGTAGATCCTCCTAGTTCCATATTATAACGATCACGACCCTTAATGATCATATCTTCAAGATGGTCCATATGATTGGTCTTAACCGAACGTTCATGCCCTTGGGATTGATCTTGACCGTCCACGTGGATATTCTTCTTTTCTTTTAACATAAGCTTACGATGCATGGACTCCATAATCTTTGTAACTTTAGGTGTCATCTCTTTTGTTTCGTTATTATTACTTTCTACAATATTTTCCGGTGAATTAGTTCCCCGGTAAAGCTCTCCTCCGACGTCTTCTTCTAGCTTTATGGACCCTTCTTGCCGGAGCCGGGACTTGTGTAGCTTCACGTATTTCATCGATAACTTTTTGGTTATTTTCTTCATATTTTTTTTTATCACAACAAGATTTGTAAGTTTTTTTTAATGTGTTTTCAAGTACTTGGAGACCTTTTGTTTCTTATAACTTATTACTTATAGAATGAAAAATTTAGGAAAATTAAAAAAAAGAAAAAGTTGTTTTATAAAGATAATGTATTCCAAAAAGTAGAATTTGTTTTGTGTATTTGCTATAATTTTTAGAAGAATGTTAATAATAAAACACGGTTTTAACTTTTAAACAGCACATTTTTACAACCAACAAGGCTATGATTCATTTAAGACGAATATTCGACAACAAAGAAAACTCGTGCCAATTTTACCAGAATTTTCAAGATTTTTTTTTTTTATTTGGCAACTTTCAATATATATATTTTTAGAAATAACTAACAAAATCTTTATAAATGAGTAATTTCTCCTATTTTTAGAGTTTAAATAGGACATTTTAGTGGTGTTGGGGTTAACACTGAAAAATACTAATCAGAAAAAACCGTATTCTATCAAATATATGAAGACTAGATTAGATATATGGATCCACAAAACACTAATGAGTAGCTAAACATATATAGTGTGTGATTGAGTTTAAAACTAAATAATAAGATGCAGCTTTTATTTCAGTGACATTTGATCATCTACCCCTTAATTAATTAGGCTATGGATTGAATAGCTGCAAGAGGGTTCACTTTGGTATGAAAACGCGAGTTTCCAGAAATCTACAATCGCTGATTTGGTTGATGAATGGGAAGAAGATACGAGATGTAGTATGAGTGGTGAAAACATGAATGTGTGTTTTAGATTTGCTTTTCAGTTTCTGTTCCACTCCAAAACACAGCAGGCAGCTTGTATACATTTAGAACTTTTTTGGAGTTTATGTATGAAAATAGCAAATACATCATAATTCCCAATAAAAAAAAAGTAAGTAACTATTTTGTCTCAAAACAATCAAACATGGCAGAAAAGGAAAAAAAGAAGAAGCTAAACGCTTATTGGTGGGTCTCAACTCTCAACTAAAAAAAGTACAAGAGGATAAAAATCCTTTTATGTTTTGTTTTTCTTCTTCTGTTTACTTACTTTGGAGATCCTTCGTATGTATTTATCACTTCCTTGAGTTTCTCAAATCCCTTGAAATATTTTGTCATTTTTAAAAGTTCAATCTCTAAGCTTTCCAAAATTTTCAATTAAGAGTAGTTTAGAAATTCTTACCATGCGGGTTGTGAATTCTCCAAACGATTCTTTCGGTTGTCTCTCGAGTTTCCAGTTATAAAACAATGGCTCAAAGACTTTCTCCAAGTCATGAATCTTCACCTTGTCCATGAAAGACCTTGCTATTTGTGTCTGGTTTGGTGTTCCTCCCAACCAAACCTGCAAGAACCAACATCACAAAGAACCGTAAATTGAGCCTTTTTTTTGTCTATTGGAACCCATTCAAAGAAGCTTACTAAGAAAGGTTTAACTACCTGATAGCTGTTTGGACCGTCCCCGACTAGACCAACTTCAGCCATGTATGGTCTAGCACATCCATTAGGGCAACCAGTTACTCTTACCACAACGGATTCATCGTATTCAAGACCAACCTGAAACCAGAAATAATTTGCACATCAACCAGTGTTATGGTGCAAGACTGAGTTGAGTTATATTTTTAGCTAATATCTATGAGATCTTTACCTTCTCAAACATTGCTCGCACTCGTTTTAGAATGCTAGGGATCCCACGTTCTGCCTCCGTTATAGCTAGCGGGCACAAAGGAAAAGCTGGGCAAGCCATTGCGGTTTGGTTGAGAGGGTCTACAAACTCTGGTTGCTGCCCAAAACAACAGACTTTTGTCAATTTAACTTCATAATGTCAAACTTGAGTAAAACTAATATTATCTAAAGCTGATTTTTTGGCCTCTGATGAAGAGAACAAATAGGTTACCAGTAGGCCAGCTTGAGCAAGCACTGTGGTGATGGGACGCTTCCACTCGGTCTTGATATCGCATAATACAATGTTTTGATTGGGTGTGATACGCACATCAAGTTTGTACTTCTCAATGACTTCTCTCAGTGTCTTTTTCATGTTGCCGCCAACACGTCCACTGTCAACATGAAGCCCACAAAACCAAGTACCATCTCCCTGCAATTTTTGTAAATGACCAAAAAGTTAATTGATTACTATGTTGACAAGAGAAGCTCTGTAACATTCCACAAAAGTGGTCAGCGGCTAACCTGCTCATGCCATCCCAAATAACTCTTGAACTCCCACTCTGGCAAATCACGGAAATGCTCAAACTTTTTACCGTAATATTCCTCAACCACATCTCTAAACTTTTCAATTCCCCATGAGCTGATAAGATACTTCATTCTACTGTATTTGCGGTCATCTCTTCTCCCGTGTTCGCGCTGTGTGACAACAATGGCCTTCACAGCATACAAGATATCCTCCTTAGGTACGTAACCTAATGGCTCTGCAATGCGGGCAAAAGTAGACTCCATTCTATGTGTTCTTCCCATACCTCCACCAACCTGAAAGAGGAAAATACTCTATAAGCAATTTGAAAGAAAAATAACACAATTCTGAAGATGCGAAAGCAAATTTAGAGACTAACATATATGTTGAAACCCTGAGGTTCCCCATTTTCATCAGAAACGACAACAATGCCAATGTCATTGGTGAGGATATCAACTGAGTTATCTGTAGGTACAGTAACAGCAACCTTGAACTTCCTCGGCAAGAACTGGGTACCATAAATAGGCTCAGGAGAGTCGACAAAGTTAGTTCCATGAGAGTTATCGTTTCTAGCCTTCACAACCTCAGGTGGCTCAGCTGTCAAAAACTGCTCACCATCAACCCACATGTCATAGTAGAACCCTGATTGAGGACTGAGAAGAGCGGCGATGTTATCAGCTGTTTCTTGCGCAAAGAGATAGTCTTTCTTAACGTAAGGCGCAGCCGGAGCAAGAACATTCCTATTGAGATCACCACAAGCACCAAGCGTGCTACCCATGTTTTTAATAATAGAGCTCATCACGGTCTTGAGATTATGCTTCACAACACCATGAAGCTGAAATGTTTGCCTAGTAGTCAAACGAAGTGTGCCGATGCCAAACTCGTCGGCTAAATCATCCATAGTCAAGTAGAGCTGGTTTGGGACCTTGCCACTTGGGTTCTTAGTACGGAGCATGAAGGAGTATGATCTTCCACCACGTTCCTCTCTGTTGTATTGTTGGTAGCTTCCATGGAACTTGATGAGCTGCACGGCTGATTCATTGACGTTTGGTGCCTCTGTTAATAGCTCCTCGTTAAGAGGATACCTTATGAAATCGCTCTTCTCCTTGATTATCTCGACCTTACTCCTCTTCGTGGTTTTCGCCGGCTAAAGATTAAAAATCACATAAAAAAATCAATAGCTATCTTATTTCGACCTAAGCACAAATTAATCTAACATCTTAACAGAGAAATCAATCACCAATCGATCTTACTATAGCCTAAGAACACCATCGATATAGTAGATTAAGAGCTCTAGATCTATCAACGCAAGAGCTAAAATTAGGCAAAAGATATCGATTTCTCACCGTAGAAACGGCTTGGATTGACGAAGAAGACGATGAAGATGGAGGGACCGAGTGGACACTACGCATATTTCTTCCGAGAAAAACCGCACGAGAGGATCTCAGAGTCTCGAGCCTCCCGATTCGGATCTTCTGATTAGCGGAAAACACGGTGGCGGCACCCGCCGGAGATCGAAACGCCGTCGACATAGCTTCAGATAGATAGAGACTGAGAAAAGCTTATGGATTTAATCCCTAAATATATTTTATATAAAGGAAAGTAGAGACAATGGTCAAACCTAATCATGTGCATAGCACGAGACAACATAAATACATGAGAAGGCTCATTAGGACACGTGAACAACACGAACCATCAATTATGAGGAGATTTAGGCGCGTGTTTAATATTTGCGGCTACATGGCGCGTGTGTTTAGCTCTGCAGAATATAAGCGAGAATCCCCTGTTTCTATGTGTTCCATAGTATGATTTTAATATCTTACGTGGCATACTTGGATTGGTTTGTTGCTGTATTGAAAACACTCACGTGCGGTAAAATGTGTCAGCGAGTCTCACCTACTATAGTTAGTTAGCTAAAAACGTTTTTAATGTTTCTAGTATTATTCAATTACAACCCCCATTTATGAAAGTACTGTTTAATGTTTTGCTATGAAACATTACTATAGGTTAATTAACAAGAAAAACATTAGTATTTGTTTTGAAAATGAATTAGCATTTCGAATTAGATTTTCATTTAATTCATAAACCAAGCAAAACTGTATTACCAAAAACGTTGTTGCTACAATAATGAAACACATGAGAAAGAGTAGCTCAAAACGCTCATAAGATTAAACGCAGTTTTCAGTTTTTGCGTGCAAACCTCTTTAAACTGGCGGGCAGCTCAGCCGCAGCATCTTCGTCGATTCTTCGCTTCTTAGAGGCGGCGGCGTTGTGGCCTTGCTCAGGGAATGTTAGCTTTGCCTTCTCTACAAGCTCTTTCTTCTTCTTGGTACGCTTGCTAGGTTTGTTCCTTCCTTTAGTCTTGTTCTTCATCTCGGTACTCTTTGCTGCCTCTATAGCCACCTCCTTCTCAGATTCTATCTCTACTCTCGTCGGCTTCTCTTTTCTCCTCGAGGGTCTCATCGCACCAATCTTTGAAGGATCGAGCATGATTGTCTCAGGTGGAAGTTTATCAAGAAGAGAATGCACTTCCTTCTCTCTTCTCTGTTTCGATGTTTCAAACGGATTAGCCACCCAAGAATCGAAGTTTGGTTCACCAGACCCGGGAATGAGAATACTAGACCAACCCATCGAGTGACCGATCCCTAGTACATCCTCATATGGTCTGAACATAAGCTTCTCGATCTGATAGCCTTTCACCATAGGGTGGTTCATGTATCTACTATAGTTATGCGAAGAACCAGCACTCGAATCTTTTAGAATCTGAACAAACGATCCGGTTCCAGCTGCTAGCAAACCTTTTTGACTAAAACTTAGCGTCTTGGCGTGGAAACCGTGAATTGTCTGAACTTCTTCGAACTTACGCAGATCCCAGATCTTGATTTTGCGCTCTTTGCCTGAAGTAGCCATGAGATGGCCATTGGGATGAAACGCAACGGAAGAGACTGGACCAGGGTGACACTGCATCTGGACTAGTGGTGCTTGGCTAGTTGGTTTCCACATTGTTACGGTTCCACCAGAATGTCCCAAGGCAACAACACCATTGTACGGATTCACTTCCATTACATCTGTTCGGCCTTTGCCTGTTCGGATGCTAGCAACCATGTTACCATAGCTCACGTCTTGATAATGTAGCTGGCCAGATTTGTTTATTGATGCAAGGAGGAAATGGTTCTTCAGGAACCGAAGTCTCGCCACAGGACCACGTTCCTGCGATAGACAAAGTTTAAAGTTAATAACAATTAATGGGCTTAGGTTTCATCTCTTCAACAGAAAAGGCATAAGTCTCACTTTCAAACAATGCAGCTCGGTCCCATCTTTCCCATAAATGTAAGAATATCTGTCAACATTCGACAAGTCAAGATATTACACAAGGCAAGTAGCATAGGAAAAGGGTTATTTTACTGAAAGTAACAATACATACTTCTTTTGAGCAGCTGCAAAGAATTGTTCATTGTGCAAGAATGCAACATCACGTACTGTTTCTCTCACCTGTAGATACCATCAACTTTTGTTGAGAACCAATTCAAATTTAACAAATCCTTTATAAGGATTATAAAAATAGGTAAAAGTCGGACCTGAATCTCTTTGATTAAGCTCATATTCATCATATCTACAAGAGCAAGATGGCCTTTGCGGCCACCAGCTAGCATATGCCGACCACTTGCAGTAAAATCAAGTTTGTAAGGACCATGATCTACATATGTACGTTTCACCAGCATCGGTCAAATGTACAAAGAGAGTACTTTTCCCACAGACAAGAAGCTATTGAGAACTTACCTGGGAGCACAATGTCATATTGATTTCTTGAACTTAATATATCTACTTCTCTTGCGATATCTGTCTGCTTAATCTGCCATGTCTTCTCTAGACCCTCTGTCTCCAAGGAGCCTGCTTCACCCGGTAAGAGCCACTACACACCAAAAAAAACATTCATCAGATCACAAGACAACAACTAATAATCCAAAAACTCAGCTAAACTACAAAGAACAGAACGATCAAAACAGTTGCCTTAACGTCAAGCGATACACAACGGTTTCTTTCATCTCCAAGAAACGTAGTAAAAAGGGTAAAACAAGATCCAAATTCCAAAACAAGGCTGAATCATGAAAGAGCGGAAAAAACGTACCTTTTCGATTTTGGCAGCAGCTTTAGAAGATTTACTATATAATTTTTCTCGTGAGGCGAGATGAGTCTTTAGTTTCTTATCTTTCAATGTCTACATAACACAACACAAAAGGAAACATTCAACTACTACACTACACAATCATAAGCCACAATCACCAATACCTCCATATATATATATATATATATATATGGATATACCTCTAGATTAGCACCTTCCCCTCTAAGATACTTCTTTTCTTTAGCCTCCAATTCAACATCAATCTCCTGATTACAAATTTGAAGCAAAGTCATCAACTTTTCTGAAACCCATTAACAAATAACAATGAACTATTACAAATCATAATCTAAAACGAAGGTAGAACCTGCTCATCAGGAAGCAAGACCTTCTCCTCTATAAGATTGTTATCCTCTGGATTATTCTCCATATTGTTCCTTACACGTCCTCCTTATTACCTAAACGTGAACAGCTATGTAAGATCGAGACGAACCTCAGAAAAAAAACCTGAATTTGAGAGACGAAACTAAACTAAGAAGAAAATTGAAGAAGGTTCACCTATGAAGAAGCGAGCTCGAGATAAGATAACGTAAGCACGGAGGAGGAGGAGGAGTAGGAGGAGTAAGAGTAAGAGACGGCGGCGAAGCTTTTTTAAAGGTTTAGCTGGAGAAAAAAAAAGTGTAAACGCGGCAGAGAAACTCAGAGCTCCGACATGGATCCGGGTTTTGTATATTTAGGGTTTTAACAAGAAAAAAAAATAATGATATAAAAAAATAGTGGATATATTTAAAGTAGGCCTGAAGATATCACTAATGGGACTTAAGAGCTTTATCGAAACTAAAATCGAATAATTTAAAAGGCCCACTTATTGATATTGATCTCGTAACGGCAGGACCAACCTATTTTAAAGCCTAAATTTTGGAACGGTTGGTGCAAAATTGTCATTTGTTACGTAGCGCCAAAAAAAAACATTGGATTCCAATTCCATAAAACAATTATCGACTTACTCATGCTTTTTATTATTTTTAAAATTACACCTTACATTTCTAATTAATGATTATATTTTTTCATAAATATATATATATGGATTTCCTAATTTACATCCAAAAATATAACAAATGGTTGTTCTTAAAGAAAACATCCTCGTGAATAAAATAGAATGAACCAAATATGTTTTTGGTAACCTATTACGGTTACTAATTTTGTTACGGTTAGATAATTAAATTTGTTGATATATAATATTATGTCCACTTTAATATGTATGATCGATATAATAAGGAGACAATTGGATATGAAAAATCATCCAAAGGAGAGCCATCATGCTCCTTATCTTTTATTTTTGATGTCCATTGGTATACTATATTACTATTTTGGAGTTGTATGGAAATTTTAAAATTTTTATTATTGCGAAAAACAGCTAAATATAAATTATTATAAGGAATATTACAGGATCAAAATTTCGTGATCTGGAGGGCATGCACGTTACGTTTCAATTTGATTTATTTGTCTGCATTGTACATTACAACAAATAAAAGCCTACAACGGTGGTGAATGTTATTCATTTAATTTATTTTAATTCATATCAATGCAAAAATGTAACTGTAACACCCTAATAAAATATACTAATTATGCGACAAAGGTGATCAGTGATCACCATCCATCCAGTATTATTGCACGATCCATATTACTAATCACAAAAATATATTTTAACAAAAAAACTCTTTTCTTTGATCGGAGAATTTATAGTAAACGGTAAATTTCAGATATATATATATATATATATATTGAGGAAACGTTTCCTCAAGTAAAAATGTTAACATTTTTAAATCCTAAATGATTCACAGTAATCTTGTTATTTTATCTAACAAAACCCGACATATGATTATAAACCTTTTAGGAATTATTACGAATTTGGAAAACATTTTTTAATGATCTAAGATTTTCTAACTTTTTACAAATTTAATGTGATTATATATAAGAAACGACACATGATTATTTGGCTTCTTCTTTGTGTGTGGACCAATTTTGTATATAAATTCAATAATTAAAACATTGAAAAGCTACGAATAATAATAAAAACATAAATGTTTGGAATCCTATGCAATATGAAGATTATATGAATTTGCCAAAAAAATAATAATAATAATAAAATAAATTTCATTCTTATCAATTAGCAAGGTTTTGTTTTTCTCACATGTAAGAGTGATTCTTATGGCTACAACGAACGTTCTTTGTTATCACTGTAGGGCCATTATGTTTAATGCCTTGAAAACTTATGTTAGAATCTTTCCTCTAAAAATCAAGTTGTAGAAACTTTCAATTTTATTTATTAACTAGTTTTGTGGCCCGTGCATCGCACGGGATAATTTTATCTAAAATGTTTATTAATTTTTTGTTCGTAAAAATTAGTTAAATTTATATATAAAAAAAATTATTTACCATGTAATATTATATCTATTCACAAAGTTAACTAAACATGCATATTATAGTTATTATATATCTTTTGAGATTATTAGTTTGTTTAAAGGAGAATTACAAAACTACACCATTTGAATTACATTTCACAAAACTACACAATTTCAAAATAACTTCACAAAACCACACCTAAACACTAAAAATGTAATCCAAATAAACCATACCCACACAATTCTACCCTCTTAATACTACACCTTAAACATTAATTAGCGAACTCAAATGAAAATATTTTAATTTTGATAATTTTTTAAAGGGTAAATCAAGCTTATAAAATTTTGAAAGGGTGTAAATGTGAAAAAATTGAATTAGGTAGAGTTTTGTAAAGGAAGGGAAGAAAATGTGTAATTTTGTGAATTCCTCTTTGTTTGTTTAATATGTAATTTACATGTTTTTATTCGAACTATTGTTAAAAAATTTAGTTTAATAGGAAAAAAAATTAGGAAAAAGAAGTGGATTTGCGGAATCAAGTAACACTCTTTCTTATTTCTAAAAACACCCCGTAGTGTGACAGTTTAATCGAATTCCAAATTAAAACCACATAATTTTTATGATTCTCATCACTCGAAAACATAAACTCTTCAACTTTATATTTGTATTGTATTCTCACACAAGCAAAAAAAAAGATAAAAATATGTAAATAATGATATCTAGAAGATGTTGGATGTTTTCTTCTTATATAGGAGAGGAGGATGTAAGATTCTTTGGTTTCACCATATAATTTATAACACCACCATTACTCACATTTAACACATAATTTTATGTCAAATTTGGTGGTTACACAATTGAGATATAAAACTCTTATATTAATTCAATTTAAGAGTAAGAGTTTTGTTTGACCAACACTTATTTCTTTTTATCAAGAGAAATATTATTTTATTGTTTA
This sequence comes from Cochlearia excelsa, assembly GCA_963556525.1. Classification (NCBI taxonomy): domain Eukaryota; kingdom Viridiplantae; phylum Streptophyta; class Magnoliopsida; order Brassicales; family Brassicaceae; genus Cochlearia; species Cochlearia excelsa. Next base: position 35,039,170 of record OY748330.1, read on the forward strand.
TCAAAAAGATAGATAAGAAAATTCAACTTAAGAATAAGAGTTTTTTGTTAATAGAAAAAATATTAAACATTTATTCATTTCTTTTTTTTTAATCAAAAATACATTTTTTTATTTTTTTTCATTTGATTAGAAAAGAGAAATAAAATTAGTGAAATTTTCATATATAGTTCATAGTAAAAAAAAATTTCTAACATAATTTACTATAAAAAATATATAAAACTTATGATATAAGTAGTTTTCTTCCAAGATATTTAAGAAGTGTTACATATCAAATTAAAAAAATTATTTAATAAGTGAATTTTGGTTTAGAGTGTTTAAAACTTTAGACATAAGAAAAATGATGCTAAATTTGTTTCATATTGTTTAAAACAAAAATGATTTAATAAACATGATTTAGCAATACTAAAAAAAATATATAAAAATTGTTAAAACAAAAATGATGCAATTATGACTAAAATTTTATGACTAAACCAAAATGAAACTATGATGAACTAAAGTGGACATATGTCATAAATATAGGTAAACACTTGTCACCCCCACATTGAACATTACAAAAACATCTTATCATATTATATAAAATATCTTATAATATTTGTCAGCGAGCATAAAAACTTTATTTTTTAATTTAATGTACAATTTTAAAAAAATTTGTCATCTTTTGGTTCATGAATTTACTCCAATCGTTTTCATTGATTTTAGACAGGTTCGGTTTAGCCAAAATAATTAAACAACTATAAATGGACCACATAAATTTCAACATCAAGTCCACGTAAGGCAGGTAGCACCACCCCACCCGGAATCGATTTCTCGCGTCTACGGTAGTGTAGGTTTGGCTAAAAGGCCGGTCATTTAGGACCCAAATGTTGACAAAAAAAAAATTCAACATGAAGTATAAATGTATAATTGTAAAAATTGATAGATTCTAAATGCTATTAATTGTTTGATCGTGATTGTATAATTTTGTTGGCCACACAAACACCATCGGCTTAATTATCCTAAACTCATCACACAAATAAAAAAACGTTTCATTATGTAAAAATAAAAGTTATAAGAATAACAAAAACATAATTAAAGAGATTAAAAGAAGTAAAATAATAAAAAAGATAGTTACCAAAAAAAAATAATAATAAAAAAGAGTAGCGAGAGATCAGAGAGATCTTTCCACTTTTGTACTTTAAAAATTATTTGGATATTCCTACTGACTCACTTACACTGATCTACTTCATCACCACATGCATTTTACAAAACTTGTTACGTGGCATCTCCAAATTATGTCATTTTTGAAAACCATTTTTTTATTTTATTAAATTATATATTTCGTACATTATGCAGCGCAGCTAGCGTATACATGTTTGTAAGAGTGATCAAATCTAGCTTCTATAATACGACATATATTGTAGCATGATGACAATAAAAAACATTTATATATATACTACAAATTAATTAGGTTAAGTTCATTCGTAGTAAACCAATCAATATAATTAAACTACGTATATGATTAAAACCATAAACTAAATCTCAGGTGAAAAACACAACCACTAATTAGAAGTTTGAATTATACTAGTAGCAAACTTGTGTTTTTACAGCGTGATAACTATTTTTTTTTTATTACATCAATTAACGAATACTATAAATTAAGCAGCGTGATAACTATTTCATCTCGTGATAAATACAGGATTATAAATTTTACAATTATTAATCTTGGCGTGTAAAACGTTTTGGGGTCAATCGTATATCTTGACAAAAAAAATGTTACATAAAATCATACTAATTACTAGTATACAACTTCTCACATTGGACATTTAATTATTATTATTTTTTGATAAAAACATTTAAGAAGACGATAGAGAGACTGTTTACAATAAATTTGTTTACATAAAATATAAGGATGCATGGGCTAGTGTTTTAAATCTAAACACATGCCATGTCTTCGTGCTGTCATAGGTACATGCACATATTTATATATATATTTATAACACAATTAAACTCTATGTTTGAGATCTAATCTAGAATTTGTACATTTGTATAATATGTTCTTTACTTATATTACCTAAATAATATTGGTATTACTATTTATTTTGAGTACTTTTTTATGATTTATCAAGTGAAAAGTTTTTGTATACACACACACACACACACTCTCTTTAATGTTATTGATGAGACCATAACCCACACGTCTTTAGATGGGAGACCCATCGTACGATATCACACCATTTGCATTTGTCTCACTGCGGTTACAAATTAACTTTATAGTTTTTTTTGTCTTTTCTATTATTCTATTAAATCTTCCCTTAATTTTACAATTTTGTAATGAGTGTTTCGATTATTTTTAAATGCAATTAATCAATACTATATAGTCGATCGTTTAAAATAAAACCTAGAATATAACAACACTTTAAATACTTATAAATTTTGACGGTGTGAGCAAAGCATACACACACCCTACACGCTTATGACTATTTTGGGTTGGGACACTTTCCCCCCACCCCAACTTCTTGCATTCTTTTACATTCCTCTTAAATCACAAACTTGCATGTGGAATTATATCCTTGTCTGCCGATCCAATTCACTTCTTATAAAAAAATATCAAAAAATTATCGACCAGTTTTACAATCATGTAAATTAGTTACAAATAAAAATTTGATTTACCAATAATATAGAAATTTGCTTTAACAATAGTAATTTCATTTTGATCTAACATTAATATTTAATTCCCCCCTTATCTCCCATCGTATTTAATTATTGTGTTCCGTTAAAACCTTCGTTAAAATTAGAGAAATTCACAAAACTACGCTATTTTGATATTTCTTTCACAAAACCACAATTAATTAAATATTTTTTTACATATTACACTATTTTAAAATTTTAAATAGTTAGATTTACTCTTTAAAAACTAAAAAGTTACCAAAAATAAAAAATTTCATTTGGGTTCACTAACTAGTATTGTTTAAGGTATAATATTAAAAAAATATGATTGTGTGGATAGAGTTTATTTGAATTTAGTTTTTAGTGTTTAAGTTTAGTTTTGAAAATTAACTTTAAAATGATGTAGTTTTGTGAAATGCAATTAAAAAAAATGTAGTTTTATAATTGTCCCTTAAAATAAAAGTAGAGATTCCGAAATTAGGTAAACCTTGATAATAAAATACAGAATTAGGTAAAAACCATTTCAACGTAGTGCAAAACAACATTTTTTCAACGTACAAATATAAACTATACAAGAGTAGTAACTAATCACACCTTCTCTATTAATATCTATATTTTTTTCTAAATTCGGAAATTTACTTCCATTCTCGTTCCCATATTTATATTTACTACACTTTATTATCCCCATATTTTTTTATTATTATATTTCCTATAGCATGTCAAAAAGTAACTATAATTCTGTCTTTTTTTGTATGTATATAAAGTGTATGTAAAGACACAAACACATATAACAAACCTCTCTTAACCTCACTTCTTTTCCAACAAGTTTCATACATCCACAAAAATTAAAATAAAAAAAGATTCTCCAACAAAACAAAAAAAAAACAATTCAATAGTTATGGATCTTGAATTATTACAAGATCTGTCCAAATTCGATTTCCCATCAAGAATCAAGATCCGATCCAAATCTTCAAGAAACAAAGGAGATGATGACGATAAAGAAGATATTCTTTCTTGTAGCACACCAACATCACAAGAACACAAGATTCCTACGGTGGCGGATTCTCCACCTCCACCGCCGCGTAAGCCACGGTCAAAACCGTCGTCGGACGCGGCGGCGGCTATGATGATGACCGCAAGATCGTGCAAGAGGAAGCTTTTAGTTTCGACTTGTGAGGTTATAATGAACCGTGAAGAGATTGATCGTTTCTTTTCCTCTGTTTATAGCGAGGCTTTGACGACGACGAAACGACGGAGAAGTTATCCTAATTGTGACCGGAGATGAGTCTTTTAAAAATCAAGATTTACATTTTTTTTAATTACTGTTTTGTACTGAAAACATTGTGTAATCATATATATATAGTATTATATATATTTGTCATTATTATATGTTATAGTTTTTTTTTAGTTCTTGATAATTTATGGATGATATTAATTTTCGTATGGAGGGGTCGATGTTGTAAGTTCGGTAATAAATGAGATTTAATTTCATTTGCCAAATTTTCTATTAATAATTGTGATATTTTTGTATATTTATAGAAGACAAACGACTTTCTTTTTCGGTAAATAATGCACAGATCGGCTTATTTAATTAGCATCTAGCGTCACGGTTAAAAAGTAACTCCACAAAATATTTCTTGTTTTTTTAATAAAAGTTTTCAAAATATGCTTTGTGAGATTTTATACATGTTTTATGTTTTAACACATACAATAGAAGTTTTAATTGTTTTATATTATAACGGTGGGCGTCAAAATTGCATTCAATTTAACAAAATGCAAGCAAAATATTACTACGTCCAAGACGTCATTTTTCAACAAGAATAATTAAATTTATAATATATATATTAACTATAGTAGTTAAATTAGGTTTATATAAATGCTAATTGCATTTTCAAAGTTTTAGGTATTAATTTGGTTAAAGATGTATCAGTTGCGTGTCTTACCTCGTGAAAGCAACAATGCACAGATAATGAAGCCTTGATATGTGCAAAAATAATTATTCCCTCTATTCTTTTATGTTTGATGTTTTAGAAAAAAAAATTATTTTTAATTATTTAATTTTCACAAATATCAATGTATTTTTATCTATTGATGTTTGTGAATTATAATTTTCAAAATATATTTATTGAAAATTTTGCAACACTATTGGTCTAAATGTATTGAAAATTGTTAAACAGACATTTATTAATACTTATTTACGTGTCTTCTTAATTTGTGTGAAAAACCTATAAGATCAAACAAAAAATACGGGATGGAGTATTTTTTTTTTATTACATCGGATGGAGTATTTTTTAACTAATGTTTTTAATTCATAAATTGAAAAAAATGCACATGTATAAATTAACTCATTTATATACTATAATTAACCTTATTGAACTGAAATTCAAATTTGTTTCTGACATTTTGACCGGTCGGTAAAGAGTGAATGATGCAACTTTGGGATCTGTAGATATTTTTTTTTTTTGTTAAAATAGATCTGTAGATATTTTTACAATTCGTTTTTTGCGTATAACATTTTTTAAAAAAATATTCTAAAATTTCAAAGTTCGAAGACGATACTGAAATGAATCCATATAGATTGATTTGTTCGATGACATGAAGTTAATAACTTTTACAATTATAAATTTATAATCAAAACTTTTTATTATCTTTCAACAATCAAATTCTTTTTTTTTCTTTGATAATGAATAATTTAAATTTATTAATATCGGCGGACAAAAAGAAGAAGATTACTAACAAGACCAACAAAATTAAATGGATAGTAATTAATTACATGGCCCTGCCGCTGCGACCAAAATGGATGTAATTAATGAATATTGTTACTCATAAATTAGGGACCAATCAAAATTAATTAGAAATTAAATACTAAAAAGTAATGATATGGTCCCGCGACGAAAGAGGAGCCACGTCTACGCAACTAACAAATTAATTGTCTTGCAACATAAGCTACTCTTTTTTCACTTTCTTCATCATTGAGTTTATTTCTTTTGTATCAATGAAGTGTGTAATACCATAATGTCTCTTTTAACAACACAAAAGAAAAACATAAGTATGTTATGTCAATCATGTTGCATTAACTTGCATACTCGCATGTAAGAGAAGCTACATGTCTTGAATAATAGTAACTGTTTTTTTTTTCTTCTTCTAGAATCTGATACAATATGTAAAACTCAAATTCATTTTGATTTGATATATTGGTGATTAACTTATGTTTTAAATGTTAATGAGGCCATACATATTTTCTGGGTCGATAATGAGCCATAAAGGCCCATTTGAATAATTTATACTATAGAACTAGGATTTAACCCGTGGTATACCACGGGTTTATGTTTTTACAAATAGTTTTATATATATACAGTTAATTTAGAAGTTTGTAATATTTTTCTGTTTTTGTAAAATAAATAAAAATATTCATAATTTCTAAAGAGTATTTTGTTTTTTTATTGTTTATGCAAATAAATATATAATGAGAATTAGATTTTATATAGCAAAATCTTAATATAATTTGTAAGTTGGTTTATTCCAAACTATTATAAACTATAAAAATTAGGGATGAACAAAACTTTCGGATCCGAAATACCGAACCCAAACCAAACCGAAATCCCCAAATCAATACCGATCCTAAAAACAAATAACTCGAATGTATAGGGAAATTTACTACCATATTACCCGAAATCGAATCCGAACCGAACTCCATTTTTTAGAACTAAACTAAACTACTCTAACTACCCAAAAATTATTTAAAATAATAATAATTATAATTATATTTGAAGTACATAATTGGAACCAAAACGAAATTAAAGAACCGAAACCGTTCCAAAAATAAATAGCCCGAACGAATTGAGAAATTTACTACATGAAAACCCGGAACCAAAACAAATTTCTAGATTTGAACCCGAAATTTGTTTATGATAAAGTTTAATCATTATTTTCAAACTTAATGTCATTTATCTAGAATATTTCCAGAAATCGAACCCGTTAAATTATTTTTTATTGTTTGATATTTTTGACAAAAAAATGTTTTAACTCGTTTTAAATTCTTAATAATATGAATTAAACCTGTTTTGATTTAAATAAAATTTTAATGGTAGTTTTTATAAAAAAACTATGTAATAATGTATTTATGTGAATTATATTTTTATTTTGTTTTTCAAATATTTTTTACATAATTTCTTTGATATTTTTTTTATTATTTTTGGAGAGGATTGTAATATTTCTTTATTTGGTTTTTCGTAATTAAATGTTCAAAAATATTTCTTTTTATGTTCAATGGCATGATGTGTAAATAAGTGTGATTTTTTGGACATGTTCAAATTAATACTTCAAAAATAATATATAGATATATTTTTATTATATATTTCGTATAGCAAAAATTTAATATAATTTATAAGTTGATTAGACCAATAATTTATTATTTATTATATTGAGGATTCGAAAATACCCGAATTCAAAATACAAACCGAATCAAAATACACAAATCATATTATGCGATTTCACAAATTTATTTAAAATTATAATTATTTTGATTATATATATAAATAATTGTTGTAAACATATTCTAAATATGTAATATAAGATTTAAATTTTAGTAGAATTGCAATTTCTTCTTTTTTGTTTATAATCGAACCGGAAATCAAACTCGTTAACAAACTATTTTGTTTTTTATTGTTTGATATTTTTAACAAAAAAAAATTTCAAATCATTTTTAAATTCTTAATAATATTAATTAAACCTGTTTGTTTTGATTTAAATAAAATTTTAATGGTAGTTTTTATAAAAAAAACTATGTAATAATGTATTTATGTGAATTACATATGTTTATTTTGTTTTTCAAATATTTTTTACATAATTTCTTTAATATTTTTTATTTATTTTTGGAGAGAATTATAATATTTCCTTATTTGAATTTTCGTAATTAAATGTTCAAAAATATTTCCTTTTATGCCCAATGGCATAATGTGTAATTTAATGTGATTTTTTGGAAAATTTCAAATTAGTACTTCAAAAATACTAATATAGATATCCAAATGCTTGCCCACCTTGAAGAGATAATAAATCGGTTTACTAGTAAAACAAATATTTTTGTTGAGAGAATCTTTTGCAAAAGAGCTCATAGACACAACCAAAGGACACTGAAGATAACTAACACACACATATAAGATACACATACATATAAACATACAATATTTGTGTGTCTCAAGTAATTAAGATATAGAGAGAGAGATGGGAGAGATTGTGTTCACAGAGAAGCAAGAAGCTTTGGTAAAGGAGTCATGGGAGATACTTAAGCAAGACATCCCCAAACACAGTCTCCACTTCTTCTCACAGTTAACCATGTTACACATATACAATATACATGTGATCTTTACATGTTTTTTGATATATATATATATATACTAGTGTTAGGCCCGCGCTATGCGCGGACAATTAATCTAATTTTTTCTTAAGAAAATGAATCTAATTTTTTAAAAATATATTTAACTTTCCATATAATATTATCGTTTGAAGAAATGGTTTGAATAAATGGTGATTAAAAGATAAAATAAGTAGGACAATCAAATTCAAAATTTTATTGTTGTAAAATCGACAAAACAAAATTTTGCTTTGCCTAACTTGTATAACTTAACTAATTCATGTTTTGTATATATCTATATTGAAACAAAAATTCATAATATACAAATAATATCAAATTGTTCAATACAAATAAAAGTCAAATCTATAAAATTTTATTAATCCCAATGAAAAAATTAAGTTAATTAACCACCATACCATTAAGTTGCGCTTACCGGAACCCATATGATACATGACACTCCATGAATAAATATTCTTGGTTATTGTTGTAGATGTGATAACTTAAGGTAGAAAGTAGAGACATTAAGGAAGGTGTAAGGAGGGGCTATCTTAGAAAACTGTATAAAAGATAGCCATAGGTAGAAAAGGAAATTTGGTAATACGAAGTGGGAGTGAGAATTAGATCATATGAATGAAAAAAATAAAAAATAGTGTGATGAATTAGTAAGTTAATTTATGAATTTTCAATTGTTAGGAAAAATATTACAATAAAAAAATGAGGAGATCGTGAGAATTAGCATATAAATAGCTAGAGAATTAGATATTGTTAGTGGCTAGAGATGAGATTAGTGGAAAACATGGGAAAAACGGTTAGAGGAAAATACGTATAAATATTTATTTAAATAATTTAGATTTTTATTTGTCAAAAAGTATAGAAAATATTAAGGGGAATTTTGGTGATGACACGTGTTAAAACACTTACGTGTCAATCATATAGAGTTTGAAGTTACTTGTGACTTATTAATATAAGATATGTGTGCTAATATAATGAACAATATAATAATAATGAACAATATAATAATAATAATAATAATAATAATAATAATAATAATAATAATGATGTATAGGATACTAGAGATAGCACCAGCAGCAAAGGGCATGTTCTCTTTCCTAAGAGACTCAGATGAAATCCCTCGAAACAATCCTAAACTCAAAGCTCATGCTGTTAAAGTCTTCAAGATGGTATATATACTACTTGTCTTACTTTTTATCTTGTGGTATATATATATATACATATGTGTGTGTGAGTTACTTGCATAGATTTGTATCATAAAAATGGGTTTTTGTGTTAAGACATGTGAAACAGCAATACAGCTAAGAGAGAAAGGAAAGGTGGTGGTTGCTGACACAACACTCCAATACTTGGGCTCTGTTCATCTCAAGAGTGGTGTTATTGATCCTCACTTTGAGGTTTCTATTTACTTTTTAATTATTATTATTCATTGATTTTTTTCAACTTTTAACAAAGTAGTTCAATAAGTGTAGTTGTGAATATGATAATAGGTGGTAAAAGAGGCTTTGGTAAGGACACTGAAAGAAGGTTTGGGAGAGAAATACAATGAAGAACTAGAAGAAGCTTGGTCTCAAGCTTATGATCACTTAGCTTTAGCCATCAAGACAGAGATGAAGCAAGAACAATCCTAAAAATATCATTTGGGTATGTATATATATATATATATAACTCTGCATATGGTGTGGTGTGTATGTGTACTATATGTTGCTCTTTGAGTCATGAAAAGTGATTGATGTTATTTATCACACCAAATCAAAGGCAATAAATGATAAGAATCTTTTTGAATCACACACCTCATAGTTATAGCCTTATAGGACAGAGTATTTGCCAGGTTGTGATCCTCCTCCAGGAAGTGACAAGGCATGATTAGTTATGTCTTCAAGAACACGCTTGAGTTCAGCTTTCGCTGTCTTTACAGATTTTTCGGTAGGCCCTTCAATGAACAAGTAGAGCTTGCGTTCTCCAGGTCCCGGGATACGTCCTTGCGTATAAAACTGGCCTCTAGTGGTGATGGCGGCTCCACTCCAGTCCGATATCGGACCCAGAGTTTCCTTGTGAGTGATCTTCCAACGAGCATTCTGCGGGAAATCATTGATTATCAGCTCTGCTTCATAGCGTTCAGGCATTGCATCTCCTTGAATCTTCGCAAGATTATGTTCCAGGTTAGCGGCAGCAATCATGGCTGCAACACGGCCTGTTCCATCACTTGCAAGCCCAGGAATAGTAACCGGAAGAACACCATTTGGCAGCATTTGGTTAGCACATGCGGGAGCAGAAGCTCTTGCAGCAGCAGCAATGGCGGCTACCTGAGCGAGATTAGCCTGATGCTGCTGTGAGTTATCAGTACTGGTCTTTCTTACTACATCATTCTCTTCTTCTGAGTCAGATTTGTCTTCTTCGAACCCGTACTCCTTCGCTTGTGCTTTCTTTGCTGCTTTCCTAACATCTTCCTCCTCTTCGTTAAATTTGAAGCCACTACCGCCGTAGCCAGTTCCATGAGCTTGCTCAATACCCTGTTTCACTTTTGCCATGAAACCATCAGCAATCGCTTTCAGATCATCAGGAACTGCCTGCTCAGAAAGTTCCAGGGCCTTGACTAAATCTGGTGCATATTTCGCATCATCCTCGGAGATAAATGTCACAGCACAGCCTTTCTTTCCCGCCCTGCCTGTCCTGCCAACGCGATGCACGTAGTCTTCATAGTGGTTGGGCGGATCAAAGTTAACAACCAACTCAAGGTCTTTCACATCTAGACCCCTGGCTGCAACACTTGTCGCAATCAACAGATTGCAGACATTGCTCTTAAAATCAGATATAGCTGATTCACGATCAGTCTGATCCTTACCACCGTGAAGAGATAAACAAGCGTAACATCTGTTCATCAGATCCTTATACAGTGAATCACATTTGTCTTGTGATTGAACAAAGACCAAAACTTTACCTTTCTCGTACCATTCCCCAAGAAGTTCCAGAAGTCTAGAGTGCCTCTCACTCTCCGGTCTGATTTCAATTAACTGAGCTATATCCTTATTCACAACACTCCTTCCACCAGCCTGTATTTCTACAGGCTTGTTCAAGACTTTACGTGCCAAAGTTTCGACTTGGCGTGGGAAAGTTGCTGAAAAGAGCACAGTTTGATGATCAGGTCGAATGTTTTGAATAATACGGGTAATCTGAGGCTCAAAACCCATGTCAAACATACGATCGGCTTCATCCATTACCAAAAATGTGACCCTTCTCAGATTGGTGATTTTCCCACTGCTTGTGCAAAGAATATCAATCATTCTTCCAGGAGTGCATACAACAATCTCAGTACCCCGCTTAAGGTCACTGATTTGCTGGGCAACACCTGAACCTCCATACACAGGGACAGATCTTATACCCAACACCTTGGCAAACTTTTTGATATCGCTGTGAATCTGCTGAACAAGTTCCCTTGTAGGTGCCATTACAAGCCCTATTGGCCCATCACCAGCTTCAACGGGAGGCTGATCTTTGATGTGCCTAAGCATAGGCAAAACAAAACCAAGGGTTTTACCTGACCCTGTTTTCGCAACTCCAATGCAGTCTCTACCACTCATGATGATTGGTAGAGATTGTGCTTGGATAGGCATCGGCATTTCGTAATTAAGCTTCTTCAATGTATCCAAGATTCTGCTGGTTAGACCAGTCTGGTGCCAAGATTTAATGGGTCTTGGTACATCCTTACCATGAACTTTCAGCTCCAATTCTTTTCTGTAATCGTTAACTTCTTCTTGTGTCATCCTTGAAATATCGTTTACTTGGATATAGAAGTTTTTACGGAAAGGCTCATACTCTATTCTTGAGTGGTCAACAAGAGACAGTTTCTCTACTTTTGTCTTCTTTACCCTCTTCATGAACTCCTCATCGTCTTCGTCCAAACTTCGATCATCATCATCATCCGCTGGCTCTGAAAAATCAGAATCAGAATCTTCACCTTGAATTATCCTACCAAGAGCCTTATTAAAACCTTTCTTTCGCTGGTGACCACTTTCCTTCTCATTCTTCTTAGAATCATAGATACCATCATAGTTTTCTACTGGACCAGGAACACTGTTACTAAGCTTTTCAACCTCAGGTAATACCATAGTGTTCATAAAAGCATCTAAAGGGTCGATTTCCTCTTGATCTTCAACAACATTCCCTAACTCCACCATCTTGGCATCATCACCATATTCGGTTTTAGTTTCTCCATCGACATCCATATCTGTTTCTGGTTTCTCCTCAAGAGGGCTTTGTTCATCATCATCAGATTCACCGTCAAGAGTCCAAGCTTTACTTTCCTTTGGATCTTTACTTTCAATTCCGGTGTCCTCCTTTTGCCTCTTCAACTCTTGCCACTCCTGGACTCTTCTCCTCCGCTTCTCCGCCTCATCATCCAATTGCTTCTGTTCATCCTCCACTTCTTCTTCCCTTGTTTTCTTCTCACCATTGACAGACCTATCAACACTCTTCTCATGATCTTTTCTTCTACGTTTAGATTCAAGCTTATCATGGTCATCGCTATCTTCCTTGACACCCTCTCGTAAATTTTCCCTTTTTCTTTCTTTCTCACCTTCTCTCCTATCCCTCTCTCTATCCTTGTACTCTTCTCTATCCCTAATTCGATATTTGCCTCTATCTCTCTCGTCTTCTCTTCGGTATCCTCTTTCTTTCTCACGATGCCTACTCGATTTTCGATCCTTGTACTTATCTTTACGCTTACTAAGCCTCTCTTCATCAACCTCTCTATGGGACTCGTCTTCTTCTTCAGAATCGCTTGACTTAACCCTCTCGTGCCGTCTCTTACGCCGGTCCTTCTCACGGCGCTTCTCCGAATCTCTCTCCTTCTTCCGTTCCTTACTCCGATCACGATCCCGGCGATTCTTCAAATCGTCCTTCTCCACAAGCTTCCTGGACTTGGATTTCTCCTTCTCCATCTCAAAATTGAGCTCAAACACCCACAGATTTCAATGAAAATCAATACTTTTTGACAAGGGACCGGAGTTTCTGTAGCCCTAAGCTTGTCGTTATTATAGCGTCATCTTCTCTAATAAACCCTAAAGAGGAGACACGCCAAGGCTTTATAGATGGGCCCTGATTGGGCTATTTCCTTCGTAAGGCCCATTAGTTGGGAAAGAGTTGTTCTCTCTTATTAATTGCGTTTGTTTCAATATATATACTTCTTATTAATCGCGGGATAAAAATTTATGTAATACAAAAAAATGTTTATTGGTAAAAACAATGTATAGTATAAAATGAAATAAAAAAAAATTGTATCTCATGTGATTCGCGTTAAACGCGGAGTTTAAATTTGAAGTATATATAGAAAATATATTGTATTTTGGTTTTTATAATGTTTTATTTACAAAATTTATTACTATTACTATTTTAATATTTATCATCGAAAAATATTATCATTGTCGATGTTGAATATTTACCTTTACGTATAATTTGCTATTTATCATTAAAAACGATAACTACATAGTGTTTTGAAACTTTGATATGACTCGTTTAACAATGAAAAGTATGTCAATCCGGTCTCTATTTGTCATAAAATTGGACTATTAAAACCTCGGATATTTAAAACCACTGAATTTTCGAGGGCTCGAGTCAATTTTCTGCTCAAGTTTTGTCATTTGACATGAATTTTGATGTTTAATACAAAATAATATTGTTATTTATAAATGAACAATATGTTTTATCATTCTTTTGTGCGAGAATATAACATACAAACATTAGGAAAATTATAAAATTGTGTTTTTCATTAGTTTTTTTAATATTTTAAACATATTTTCTAGAAAGGTTTAATCACTCTTTCATGTCTAAACTTATCCGAAAATTATTTGTTCAAAGTTTGGAAACTGGTGGTTCAAACGATGAGTCGGGTAAATTGTGTGTTCAAGTTTTTTCATTTGACATGAATTTTGGTGTTAAATACAATTTTACAAAATAATATTGTTATTTGTAAATGAACAATATGTTTTATCATTATTTTGAACTCAATGTAATTGAATATAATATATAAATATTAAGAGATCTATTAGGAATTATAAAATTGTATTTCTTATGAATTTTTTAATATTATATTTTATGAGGTTTTCAACATTTTTAATATTATTCATTTATTATGTCAATTTAAGTAATTTTGTGTTAAATTTGGGTTTTTGTTTTGGACTTTTATGAATTTTTAATAATGTAGGATCAGAAATGTTCAGTTGATGACACATGTAATTTTAGAATGATTTTCTCTCTCCGTCTTTTGTATTAATAATATAAAATATAATTAATAACATTTGGTTAAAAAGATAATGCAGTTTAGTTCGGATTTCAAATAAATTAAGAACCGTTGTGTGCATCAAAAACTGAGCATCGTCATTTTCTCCGCGTGAAACCAATCCGTACAAACCTCGTAAACGAATCACAAACGATTTGATTCCCTGAATCAACTGTCGTTATGTGCAGCTAAAAGACACGTGTCTTTGTCTTATTGGTTTTCCTTTTTCCATAAATAGAATGAGTGATGTAAATCGGGAAACCTTTTTCTTGATAGTTTAAATCATATCCTTTTGGATCCATCTTATTTGAAATAATATTTTCTTGTTTTTTTCTTCTTCAGAAAGTTCATTGTTTTAAAAAATCACGTAATAAGGTTTTTTTTTTTGTTAAAGACGTAATAAGGTTTTTTCATTTGTGGTGTAATGGATCGATCCAATTCACAAGGTTTTTTTATTGTGGGTTAATTAAGATCTTTTCAAGATTGTTTTTTTTTCTTTCTTTTGTAACACTTAATATAGTCAGAATATTTATTAAAAACACATGTTCATCTATAAAATAGCTAGTGTAAAAAAATTAACAGCTGTAATTTCTTCCACAAAGTAATTTTCAGATACTAATTTCTTCTTGCTTGAAAGAGTGAATTTTCAATAAAGCAGGGCGTAGTATATTTTGACAAAAGTTATCACAAATCAGGTATTTTTGAAAAACCCATTGTCGTCTTTTTCTGATTGTATCTTTCGCTTTAGTTCTTTACGCGGCTGTTCAGACTTCAGAGTAATAACTACACTTACTTTTTTCTGACAAAAAGAAACTATATTACTTTATGTATTTTAACTTCGGTCAAAAAATATTTTGACTCCAAACATGGTGAAAATAAAAGAATGGTGTTGCCAAGTAAAAATTCTTTACGTGGTGAAAACCCATTAATAGATTGATTTATTGTATCAAACAATATGTATAGAACAAGTGAATAAATTTATGTTTTTCAAACAATTTAAACTACGACTTTCGAGGTTAACTCTCACGTTATTAGTTCAATCATATATCATAGATATAAATGATATCAGTTCTCTGATATTACGAAATCAATATCTTATTCAAAAAATTATAATCAAATATATATGTTAAACAAACCATATTAAAAGTTTTGTTATTTTCTCGAATATTGGAAACGAAAATCAAGCTATCCTACCCATGTTTTTTTGTTAAATGCCCTTTTTAATTTAATAGCTAAAACCACATTTTTTGCATGACTAATTAGCACAGAAGAAAAGTAATATTGGTAACAATATTTAATGCTCATGAGTCAGAAGAGATTATAAAGATCCAAATGTAATAGGTTGAAGAAATATTTAATGTTTTTTTGTTTATTAGAAGACGAAACCTGAGTATAGAAGCTAATCTGAAAATTGAAACATAATCATCAAAGTATAAGACCATAGGTCAGCGTGGTCGTAGTAATATTTAATGCGTTGATACCACACGTCATGCATGAACATATATATATATATACACATTTAGGTGCATATTAGACCATGATTATTGGTAGTGCTTAACAATAAATTAAAGATGCTTAGCTATATAAAAAAATAAAAATAATTATTTTATGCTAAGTATCGATTCTTAATGAAACACTTTTGCTTAGAGTAAGCATCGGACACGTGTCACTTGCAGACAAAATCTGAGTGTTTTATTTTTTTTGCATTTTTTTCATTTGGATTTAATTTTTTCATATTGTTTGGTGATTATTTTTCTTCTCTATAATGCTTAGTCTTATTTGGAATTTAATTTTAAGTACACTTGGAAATAAACAACTAGTTGACAGAATCATACAGCTCCACTCCATATAAATGTCAAAATTAAGATATGTTTCTTTAAAAACAGTGTATCAAAGAATATACATAAAAAATTACATATTTGTTTAACTAAATGAGGTATTAAAACAATTAAATGAGAAAATAAAGAATGATGAGCATGTAAGCATGTGGGTGTGAGTATGTGATTCAAAACTTGTAAGAAAATTCCATATTTATTTTTTAATATTAAATTTAATTTTTAAGAACCCCTAACTAAGCAACACCGATAATCGTCAAAAAAAAAATAAACAACTAAAGTTTCTTAAACAAAAAAAATAATTACAACTAAATAAAAACAATTAGCTAAGCACCACTTGTGTAAATATTTATCAATATATGAATAAGCTTTTGTTAGCAATTGCTAAGAAATTAATGTACATTTTTTTTTGTCAAAAAAATTAATGTACATTTAACGTAACGAGAATTGAAATAAACATGTCCTAAAGTTTTGCATCTGTGATAATTAGTTGGCGAGAGTTTGTTAATTAGTTTTTATTGTTATCTTTCCGTCCAGCAGTTTCAGATAAAAATAAATATTTCAAATTATGCTAGATAATATCATAAAATGACTGTTGTGCTTTTGCTTATATAGATCGTTAACAATTATGTCTGTATTAATAAAATTATACCAATGAAGCATATAAAAAGTAACCTCGCAAAAGCCAAAAAGAAGATATCTTTAAAAAACTACTCATATTTCATAATAAGCCGAAAAGAAGTACTACAAGCAGTGATCGTACGTACTAGGCATAGGCTACTAGATAAGAAACCCTAATTTAACACCAACACCCGACAAAAGCATAAAGTTACGATATTTCGGAAATGAAGCGAATAATGACCGGACTACGTACCAGATATGAAACCCTAATTTTAATAACATCCCGATCGACACGCATAACGACAGATTAATAAATAAAGTCTTAGTACTTAAATATTATATATTTTAATTAAATAAGAAGGCTGAGCTTTTCCATGGTTAGGTTCTGCGCAAAGACTTGATTCACTCCTGCCGCCAGAAAAGCCTTAAACTGCTCAAGATCCGAGGTCACACCCACAATCACCGAGTTGTTCCCCTTGTCTCTTAACTCCTTGATCTTACTTGCCTAATTTAAATATGCATAAACAACAACAACAACAACAACAAAAAGTTCAAAACTTTTTTTTAGAAATGATTTTGATCATATAGTATTTTACCTTAGTCATGAGTATAAAGTCGTAAGTAGACTCAAAATGGGTCGGTGTCAAAGCGAATACACTCAAGGAAACAAGCCCTCCTGCTTTTCTTATGAGCTTTTCATGATGAGAACGGAAAGTGTCGTCAGAGTCGTCGTCGATGATTAACGCTTTAAAGTAGGCCTTCTTGAAAGAACCGTTTTTCATACCGGCTTCGAGTTTTGTAAAGACATAATCCATCTTTTCGTCTGTTAAAGGCATCACAACACAATCACTAACTCCACTGTTTGTTAACTCTATACGTTCGTCTTCTTCAGAAGCCACGCCAAGTATCATAGACTTCACGTAATACTCATCCCTAAGAGTTTTAGTAACCTATATATATATATATATAAAGATAGTTAAAACAAAAAAAAAAGTCAATATTTTTATTATTAGTAGATATTGATTCAAACATGTTTTATATGTAAAACTAATGAATGTTTTTGTTTTTCCTTAATTACTTTGAGTGCGTTTTCTACGCTCACGGCAAGGATGACAAGGTCATATGAAGTCAAATGAAGAAGATGTTCCACGAGCACATCATCAACGGTCTTAACAGCCTTTACGTTCACATCTTCTCCTCCGGTTCTCTCGATGAGTTGCACGTAGTTTTCATTTCCGACCAACAACACGTCAATCTTTTTGCTCCTTGATGATGCCATCTTAATTTATGATATGTATCTTCTTCCTTGGAAAAAAAATCAAGAACACAAAGTGTACGTTATAATATGTATATTGATGAAAAATATAATATTTAACTTGTTCGACTATACTAATTACTAAAGAAGAAGTTAAGATGCAAGGAGATACCGACAGTTAAACGAGGAATATAGAAATGAAGACAAAAGACTCGTACCAACTTGAGTTCATTTATAGTAGTGAAGATAGATCATTGTAGGATGCCCTAATTGGTTCGTGACATGTGTCACTTTTAGGATGGCTTCACATTAATTGCATGCAAGGGATCAACTTTGTTAAATATTTCGGTTTTACCCACTCATCTCATCACTCTTCAAAGAGTGCTGCCAACTATACGTGTCACTCATAAATTATTGACGACAGTGTGTTTCTTTATTCTCTTTTTTTCTATGGTTGGGCCTTTGAGTATGGCCCAATATTTCTTTCACATTATATATCTCGCTTCTGCCCCTGGTTATAACTTCAAATTATTAGCAAGAAAGACGATTATACCCTCCGAAACTGTCTGCTAAGAGAGTTCTTGCTTAAACATTATTGTTACAAGGCTGCAAACATTAGATGATAATATATGACAACAGATCAAAATGTTTTCAAAAGATGCATTAACATCCCAAAAACACACAATCAGCAACTACGACCTGATTTTTCCAAATTATACAGCAGAGTCTGAATAAGTTATATGTATACATAGCTTGTGATATTAGGGAGCTTAAGAAGAAGAAGAAGAAGAAGAGGAATAAGATTAGCATTTATAGTTCCTTGGAGTTGTTTTTCATGAGTTCATCGTTCTCCTGGCGCAGTGCATCGATCCTTGACCGGAGAATACTGATAATAGCCTCTGCACCCATCATCTCAAGCTTGAATGTTTCTCTCTCAACATACATCTGCTGAATCTCCTTCTTCAGTTCATTTACCGTCTCTTCATGTGGTGGGGGAGATGCTGCTTTCTTGTCTGAAATACCCATGAGTGAGAACTCGAGCAACGCAGAGATGGCAGTGTTGGTGGCAGCAGCAGCAGCAGATGATGTTGAGACCAAGTTTGTTGTGTTGTCGACGATTTTTGTTGTTGTTGTGGACGTACATTGGTCCTGTGCTGTCCAATTTGACTCTTGCTGGCGTCTGCGTTTGTATTGGAGGAGAGGTAATGGAGCTTCTCTGTTCAGAACACACAATAGAGGATGACACTCGTCTTCGTTGTCCTCGTGTTTGAGTGCTTTATGATCTTCACCATAATGGTAATTGTAATTATTGTCCTGAAGCTTGAGGGAGTTCATATGATGGTTAGGTTCTATAGCCATTGGAGTAGCGTCTCTCGGTGGCTCGTTGATGTTAATGAGATCCTTGCTTGCTGTCTTAAACTCCTACAACAACTTACAAGTTTTATAAATGAAGACCATAAGATACAAAGTAACAAGAAGACCATAAGACACATTAAGCAGTCTGGTTCATTAATAGACAGATTAAGTAGATTGGTTCATTAATAGACACATTAAGTTCACTGGATTACTACTAAAGAGAGCTTTATAAAATAATTTTTTTGCATATAAGAAAACTCTGTGATGAAACTAAACAGCTTATGGGTTAAGAAGGAAGAACAGACCTGATCCATATGGTTGTTTCCATTGGCTTTTAGCAGCGATACTGCCCTGACCTTAACGTCTACGCCTGGAGACATAACTCCTCTGTCGTCAGCCCATTCCTCTTCCATGAACGGCGCATAATTGTTCCCAATTGGTGGCCCAATGTTATTCTTGTGGAACACTCTGCACAACACATACACATCTACCTGCATCCCAAACAATTTAACTTAGGATCTTTAGAGATAAAACCCAATTCAAAAGTGTACTCTTTTGGAGAGAACTATACCACCAAGTTTCCGTTTTTGCCGGTTTCATCTTCCACAAGGCGGTACTCGTGCATGACCCAATTAGTACGGAGCCCATCTGGGGCACGCCCCCGGTGGAAAACAAGTGCCTTTTTCATAGCGAGCAGGTCGTTAACACGGCAGATTTCTCTGTCTTTACCAGTTGCTTTCCAGTAACCACTGCTTGTTGTGCGGTTCATTCTACCGCCGTTTCTATACTTCTTGTCTAATGGGCTGAAAAAGTACCATTCTCGGTCCCTTGTCTTCAACCTCGAAAACACTGAAACACACCAAGAAAAAAAACAAATAAAATCAGAGATAAATAACACTGGACTCATCAACAAACTTCATGTCCTGAAACACAAGCAAAACTAAAGTGGATCACAAGTTTGCAAGAAACACTTAAGTGACCTAACATACACAAAAACAACAACAGAAGAAGAAAAGGAAAAATGGAACCAGAGTTAGTAACAAACTATACTCATCACTTCTTACAACTAAACACACAACACACAAAAACAAACTTCACTCATGTCCTGAAACACAAGCAAACAGAAATGTGAATCTGCAACAAAAATTTCTTGAGAAAATCAATCAGAGCTCATAAAAGCTAAACACTTTATCAAGAACTGAGCAAGAAGACGAAACCGTGAATAAGCCCAATCCCAAATCAGAATCAACAATATTCACAAGTCTCACTCACTATACAAAACCCAAATCGCAAAGCAGAAGAAAGAGAATCTAAAGGGACCTTCTAAATCCATGGGCTCATGCTTGTAGATATCAACATCCCCAATAGGTTCGAAACGTATGGGTTTATTCAGAACCTTCCGCTTCAAGTAATAGCTCACGAGCTCTTCATCGGTCGGGTGAAATCGGAAGCCAGGAGCAAGCGCCGTCCGTGTCCCGTCATTACACGGCACAGTCGCCGACGACGGCGGTGGCGGAGAGGAGACAGTAGCCAAAGATTCGCGACTCATTAAAAGCAAAGCAAAAAAGGCCGCACCTTTTTGTGTTTCTAGGGCTTCTTTATTACCCTAAAACTCCAACAAGATAAAGAAGACGAATGGGTTTCTTTGTCTCTTTGATTTGATAGATAAGTAACCAGCTAAAGGTGTAACTTCAATTGCAAGAAATTTATTTCTTTTTCGCGTTTTTGATTGCGATTCCAGTTTTTGATTTTTTTTGTTTTCCTCTCTATGGAGTGTTACAGTTAATTATAAACCCTAGAAAATTTTTAGGCCTTTTTGTCGTTTTGTATGGTAAAATAAAGGAAACATTATCATAATGGTCTCAAAAATGAAAAGAACCAACCGATAAATACAAAAATATACAATTATCCAATAAGGAACACCCAATTAAATGATCATAAGACTATAATTTCTCATTAGGATTTAATTATTTAAACACACGAATTCTTTTTTTTTGGTAAACAACATAGACGAATTCTGATAATATATACCTTACGAAATTCAAACCTATTTAATTTGAAATAAGTAAATAACTAAGTAATACTACAACTAAAAAATATATAATTATATGAAACTCAAAGATCTTACATTTACTTGTTGTAATTACAATACATATATATATATGTTTGAATAATAATATATATGTTTCTTTTGAAACGAAGTAAGCAAACAAAAAAAAAAGAATCACAAAAGTCTTGTACAAGCAAGGAATCAATAACTTTCTTTTTTAAAAAAAAAGAGGTTCATCAATTTCTTCGTAAAAGTTAAAAAATTTGAATAAACCAAATTTTGATATTGAAATAATAATTTGAATTCAGTAATGACAATCCACCAATGTAGGAGCAGAAGACAAAACATTAAGAGACTTTTGTTCTTCTCTCTGTTTCTTATCTTCTGTTTCTTGATTTTCTTGCTTTAAACCAAAGCATAACCCGTTGACTCTATTCTCATCTTCAGGTGCTGGTAACATATTCAGATCTAAATCTAACGACACAACCGCACTTCTTGCTCTCTTAACCGGTCCCTGAACCGGATAAACCGATCCATCCGACATAGGTGACAATGACAATGCAGTATTGGCTGTAACTGCTACTTTTGGGGTTGAAACGGCCACCACAGCGCCTCTGTGGCGTCTCATGTGACCACCTAAAGCTTGTCCTGATGTGAACTCGGCTCCACATATCCCACATTCATGTACTTTGTTGTGACTTGCTTTGCCGTACACCGCAAGCGACCTATGGTTATTGTTCTTGCTAGGTGTTGTGGTGATTAGGACGTTGTTGAGATGAAGAGAAACCGTGTCGTCGTAGATAGATTTTTTGAAGTCTTGACCTGAGTGTAGACTCGGCGCGGCTGCTTTAGGCTTCTTGTGGCTTGCTCTATGGCCACCAAGTGCTTGAAAAGAAGGAAAAGTTCGGTCACATGTTTTGCATTGGTACACATAGTAACCGGCTCTACCTCCACCACCATTTGATGACGTTGTTTCAAGAAACCTCCTGCTACTAGTTCTATAATAATCATTGTTGTTGTTGTTGTTGTTGTGACTAGGTTCTTGATAACTTTTCATAAGGTTTCTTGTTTGTAGATGTGGTTCTTGTGCGTGGTTGTGATGGGGAAGAGAATGACCTTGAGCTAGGAGGATCAAACAATTAGCCATGTCCTGATCTTCTTCGTCAGCCGCGGTTTTTAATGTGGTATTGTTGTTGGAAGAGGCTGAAGATGGTGGCATAGCATTGATCACAATGTTGTTGTTATGATCATTCTTGTTTGTGATGATCTCATCATTGAGACTCTTTTCTTTAGAAACTAGACTAGTAGTCTCTTCTTCGAAAATTGGTTGTTCTTCGGAAGATATAGGAGGGACTATAGACAAAGGGATAGGGGACTGCGTACGCTGCCGCTTAGTCCTCTTCCCTTTAAGGATCATTGATTGATCCTTACCGGCCGATAAGGCCTCTTCGGCTATTTCCATTGGCTATAAAGAGAGAGACAGAGAGAGAGGAGAGAATCGGAATCGACCAATGGGAAGAGAAAGAAGAATAAAGAGAGAATTTTGAGAAATGAAGATGGGTGTGATTAGCTATTAGGATTACATAAATATAAAGATGTAAATGTGTGTTAAGAGAGATGTGGTGTGTGGATTAGAGAGAAGCAATACATAAATAGAGAGTGAATTAAGGGAAAGAGGAGTCAAAGAGAGACACCACATTCTCTCTTCTTAAGTGTGTGGAATATGTTGGAATTGTCTTTTTTTTTTTGCAGCCTCTTAAATTTAGTACCTTCTGTTATTGTCTCTTTATTACTATTTTCTTAACTTGACAAAACTCATCACAAGACCTAAAGAGAGAGAGAGAGAGAACAAAAGAAATGTTTAAATTTAGTCAATTACTTGAGTAAATTATGTTTTGTCTCTTCATTATCACCTACTTTTACTCTGTATAACAACTTATTCTTGGACTTGTTCCGTTGAAAATAACTTACATTTGGTTTTATAAGTTTTTATTTCTATCATAGTACTAAACTTGTTAGAAATAGCAAAAATACATTGGCATTATGTGTGCATTAATATGATCAATGAAATAAAAATTATTTTTCTTGTCCTGAAAATCATGTAAAAGTTTTACTATAAATTTGTGATATACAAATCTTTAGTAGAGGCAAAGAGAATACTTTCGGAATGTGTAAATTAATGAAATTGCAAGCCTGTCTCTCACGGAATCTACGGCTCTCTCTCTACCATTACTCCACTCCCATCTTCTAATTTCTTCTTTTTTTATTTTATTTTAGTTTTTATTTAGTTTTGGTATATTTCTAATTAGACGTATACGTACGCATCTCTACGTACATACATTTTTGTTTAATATAGAAATACACTAATCTAATTAATTTAAAAATTGACTAGCACAAAATAAACTCAAGTCCAACTAATTTTGGCGTAAGAGTACGACGACTTATAAAACTAGACTTTAGACTTAATAATTTAGGTAATTAATTGTGCAAGTATAACTTAAATAACGACCAAGTACCTTAATATAAGATTGAAAACTAATCCAAAAACTTTGTAACTTCATAATAATAATTCATGTTTTTTTGTAATTAGTAGGAAAATTATAATCATGTATGCATATTCGCATGAATTATCAAAATAATATTTGATATTTAGCTCATTAATGAAACTGAAAGTCTAAGTTGTGTATAAACTACAATTTGAAGATATAATAATAATTAATATGATAAACACATGTTGGCGTGTGTATGTGTTATGAAGTATATGCCCATTTTGTACATAGTTGCATGATGTGAAGAGCACCCATTTCACGTAAAGAATATTATTACCAAGTAACAAGAAATCCACAAGTGCAGCTCATCGTATCTTCAAGACTTTTCATATTATCACATATTGATTAAACCCAATTTAGACCAATTTAAATCTGTGAATTTAGGGGACAAATTTTATAAAGTCTACTTTCTATTGTTGGGTGTAGCTAATAATTTGCATTAAATTATTGGTTAATCCCAATGATTAGTGGAAGGAAGAGTCGACTGAATAACATGGACTCATGTAACCGTAATATATACAAACAGACAGTAGTACATACCTATCAGTATTATATACTTAAGCAAGTATTAGATTTTTTTTTTTGTTTTTGAAAATTAATGACTAAAACTAATATGATTTTCTGAGTAATTCATAATTTCTTATTTACAAATTATAGAGGCTAATGGGAGTGTTGAGGAGAACAAGTCGGTTGTATAAATTAAATTCTCTACATGATTAACCTTTAATTATTGAGTAAGTGGTGCCTTCTTCTTGCTCTTGTGTTTACTTTGATCGTTGCACGTTATTTATATAAATGTAGAAACAAAATTTGAGTATAACAGAAAAATTGAGTATACTTTTCAACCAATTTTATTAGTAGAAGAAAAATGTCTTGATCAAGTATAATAATTACAGCCTTTCCTATTTTATAATTCTTTTAACTATTTTCAACACAAAACATCTATGAAAGAGGCTTAAGAGAAACTCAAGCTAAACATGTTATAGGCAAATACAATGTTGCCTTATTTTTATATGGTTTGCTATTTCTTTAAATTAAATATTCTACTTATAATCCTAATAACTTTTATCCCTTCTTAAAATGCCAAAGTCATAACAATGTTACCTTGGTTTAATTTATGTTAATTAATTTATAAAAAATAACTTCATTCATTCATTTTAAAAATGTGAAGGTTTCTTTATAGAGAAAGTGTGATAGAATAGTGTGGTATTGTTTCTTGTTAAAGAGATTGACCATTGATCCATCTTTGGAACAAGACAGAACTCTCCTCTGGTTTATACTCTGCAGTGTGTCCTCCTCCCTATTAACCAAAACCAACATTTCAATTTTAAAAAGAACACAGCAGAAAAACGTAGTGTAAAACAAAGAACAAGACTTACTTTGACGGTAGCAAATGTCATCTTATTAGCATAAGTCCTTGTGTACCTGCTCAAAACAAAAAGCAAGTCTAATGAGATCATATATACCACAAATTAACAAGAGAATCTATCGAAAAATACCCTGCGATTTGATCATCTATCATCCAAGGTCTCCAATCATCAATGATAGCATAGTTAAGAGATCTAATCCAATCTTGAGTTCCAATAAACGTCGCAAAATAGTCGTGATCACCACTGTACATTCAAGAAACTGCGCAACGTTTTACAAAAGTAAGAATATTTATAGTAGTTTTGTTCAATGGAAGTGGTTAAAAAAACTTTGACCTGAAGATGAGAGAAGAATAGCCATTGATACTATTATTCATATGGTAAGGTACACTGCTTTTAATGTCTCGAATGTAAGGTATTCCCCACCAGTTACAACGTATCCATTCTCCTATACTCCCCTGCGATTAGTGGTATTTTTGACTAATTTTTTTTGTGTGGTAGTGGCATCTTAAAACAACTTTTAAATGGAATTTTAAAAAGTTTTATCATTAAGACTTTTCGTCATATACACTATATAACGTGGTAATACCTTATTTATATGAAGAGCCCTGCGCACACTTTCATAATTAGCCCAATATGTAGTTAACAAGTAGCGATAAAACTGCGAATGCAAACTCGTAATATAGATATTTTATCTCTAAATGCTTTAAAAAAGTTACAGAGAGCAAGATGAATGATAACTTACATAGCAATCAGGAGTTGTATCTTTATTTTCTTCACATAATGGTGTTAAGATATTTAGTATGTTTATTCTATCAGTGCACTATATAACCAACAAAAAGTCTCAAGTTAGTGATGTTCTTTTACTACATGAGTGTGTCTATGTAAATGTACCTTCTGATATTGTTCGACGAGTTTCAAGCATTCAATGTTAGATGGATCAACATTTTCATATTTACCTTCACAGATTCTGTTCATCGACTGCGAAAAAAGAGAGTCCATCAATTACTTGTTATATACTTTCATTGTGGTGGAGACAGTAAAACGAAAACATGTCGAAATTTCACACCTCGTAGAGTTCATCAGAGATCAGTCCCATTCCATGAGCATATGAAACGCCGTAATCACTTTCACCTCCTGTTACCGGATTTCCGAGCACATAGCCCTGTTTTATTTTTGTTAGCGTACAAAGAAAAAGAATATATAACTATCAAATTTTCATGGTTGATACTTGATAAGGTATATATAAAATAAGAAACAAATATAGATGAAACCTTATGGTTTATTGGAGGTTCACAACATAGATAATTTCCTGCATCAACATGTTTAGATACTATTATAAAGAGAAATATACGATTAAGAAAGTAGACTCAAAAGAAAAGGGCTTCGAGATTGATATGAAAGAAAGAAAACAAACCTTTTGAGATTTCTTGAACAAGTGCCGGAACAACCTTACCGGCATAAGAACCCCCACTGACATAGAAAGGATTAGAGGAAAACTCTTGATGCTTATTTAGCCACTACACAACAACAAACAAAACAAAAAGAGCTCATGATTGTCTATCCTAAAAAGAAGAGATGCCTTAAAGATACAATCAAGTTTAGTTCTTTTCACCTTTTGAAGAAACTCATGGATCCGCTTGGCTTCTCCTGAATCACTAGGTTTATCACCGAGTTCTGTTCTTGGGTAAGAAAAGCCAGTTCCAACAGGCTGATCCAAATATATTATACTCGAAACCTAAGTAGAAAAAAACACACAGAACTTATAAAATCAAAAGCATAAATCATAACAAATACAAAGAGGTTATGTTATACCTTAGTCCATGAATATGTAGTAGAGATCAAGGAAGGAAGAGTTCCATTGTTAACCTCAAACTTCACAGTCACAGGCCCTGTTCTTTTAACTTAAACAAGTCAGTGAACAAAAAGTTTTGTAAGAAAAGAAGTAATTTTATAGAAATTTTTATTTACCATTCTCATAAAAAAGAGCAGAGATAGAAGAGCAACCAGGTCCTCCACTTAACCAGATAAGAAGAGGATCTTCTTTTGGATTCCTCTCCGACTTTATAAAATAGTAAAACAATTGCACTTCCTCTTCTTCACCAACACCAATATACCTTTTGATTCACAAAATATCATAACAATACTTTGTAAGATTTATCTCTAAACTGAGAACCATTGATTAGAACAAAACAAACCCGGTTTCGAGCTCGAAAGGAAGAGGGCCTTCAAAACCAGGAAGATACTTGACTATAGAAGCAGAATCAGCATTGTCAAGCAAGATAAGTAGAAGAGGAAGTAAAAACAACAACTTGTGAACAGAGGAAACATAGTCGTTAGCCATTGGTTTTTTCCCCCTACCAGATATATCTTTTCAAGGGCAAATTATTGAATCATTCTTTATATAGTAGAAAAAGGCGTACCGTAGTTAACTTGTCTCCTCCTCCTTAACTGTCTCCATCTTTCTTGGATTTTTGACTTCTTGGACTTTTATTTAACTCTCATTGTCACAAATCAACTGGAGATTTTTGGTGAATATAGTTGATTCCTGTAAATGGTAAAAAGAAGAAGATTTGTTTAAGCAGACAGAGAGTTATTAGTCACAGTAAAGATTAAAAGTAGTAGTTTTAGGAAGAAGACGAATGACCTCGGTAAGCAATGTGACACAAAGTTTTAGTCTAAGTGGTCCAACGTGTCATGTCATATTTACTTTTTTGGATTCTGAGGGCTTCTTTTGTCGGAAACTGAAGAATGTGGTGGGGTCCTTTCCAGCAATGAAGAACCAGAGCTTCGAATAATTGAGTGGAAGAAGTTGAAATGTTGATAGATTGGTTAAACAATTAAGCACGTGCCCTGTTCAATATTCTGAGTTCTCTCTTGTACATAAACTAACCATCATCACGCGTACACCAACGAAGAATATACACTGTCATTTTGTGACTACGAAGGGACTCAGAAGTCTCTTCGCATCTTCTCTCTAAGTGACACTTCCTTGTATGATTTGATTTTTCCTGCAGCTTGCCTTAACGGTCTTCCCACAGATGTATTTCTCATCTCCTCTGCTTCTTCATTGTCTTGTGGTTTCTTCTTTGATTCTCTTTTAAGCTCCGTTGAAACTAAAGGTGATATCTGCCTAGACTCTTCAACAATGTCACCGTGTAGACAAGCATCTTCGGCTTCTTTGATTTCTCTCTGAGGTTTAACCTCTGTCGAACACACTCTGTCAGGTATTACACTTAGATAATTAGTATTAAGTCTTTGTTTCTGCAGAATACATGAAATTTATCAATTACTACAAACCTGTTTTCCTCGTGTATCTCTTTCGTGTCAAGTGGTTCTTCTGCTTCGGTTTTAGACCCAATAGACTGGTCACATGTCGAGCATCTGAAATGGCATCCATAAATAATTCCCAAGTGGCATAAATGTTCTTTGGTTTATGAATTAAGTTATCAATCAAGAGGAGTAGGAAAAAGGATGTTTCTACAAACCCAGCAGCATTTGTAGCAATCTCTTGATCATCAAGTATACCGTTCAAGTTTTCAACCACACCCGGCTCTTGGATATTAAACCTCGCAGATCTTCTCAAAGAAACCCTGCGGAAAATAAAATCGCATTTTAGCAACCTTCAATAAGGGTACATAAGGACTAATGATTTTTGCATACCTCCTCCTGTTAGTTGTCTCTATTGTTTCTCCCGGTTTGCCAATAATATCTAATACTTTAGAATCGGCATTATTCTTCCTTCCAGAAACTTTCCTATAAAAGAAAGCAGTAAATCAAAGATTAACCTGATTGCCCAAAGTTTTTACAAGAATATGGAGGAAACGTCAAGCAGATTGAGCAAGAGGGAGACTGGACCTTTTATTTTTGGCTTCCTCATCTATCTGCACTGAGTTAACTTTGGAGCTCTCCGAAGCTGAAAATATAAAGATAAAGGGCAAAGGTGTTAAAAGGTTCCACAATGATAGCGAAAAAGTTTTGAAGTTTTTATACTTAGACTGTTGCATTCCTCTTACCAGTCTTAGATTCCTTGCGGTTACGATGATCCTAGAGAATGCATAAGAAAAAATGTGAAAAATGTACTAGTGCAGTGATAATGTCCTATAGCAAAGGTCCACAAAAGCCAATTCTCATGATTACCTTGACTTCTGCTGCGTGGCGGCATGTACATGGAAGGGTTTTCCCCTGGAAAGAAAATTTGGCAACTTCTCAACTATGTAACATTATAGATAGTAATTATGGTTTAAGTGATTTACATACAAAGCAAAACAAACCTCAAGCAGAAATTTCCTGGCCATGATCAACCCATTCTTGCAACTAAGTTCGTGCTGAAGTGTCTTGAGCTAAAATGCACAGAAACTATCAGCTAAGGAACTTATAATATATTATCAATCAAGCCTGTTTTTGAGCAACTTTGGGTTCAAGAAAAAAGCATACTTGGTCTTTGCTTGTATTGATCTCCTGCCAGGAATAATGAAAAATAATTTTGAAATCCCAATAACCGTAGAATTCCCAAAATCATTGCCATTAAACCACACAAAGATGAAATTTACCGCGAAGAGAAAAGTGTTTGTATGAGCAAGCTGCAAATTCTGTTCTTGAAGCTTCTTTAAGTTAGTCCTAAGTTTCTGCAGCTCACTTCCACGCCGCTCGATTATCTCACTGTGGTCACAAAACAACAAAAAAGCATTAGCAACAAATTAACAAACACAAAACTCACAAGTTTCAAATTATAGAACGAATATTAATACTTTTTCTCCATTAGGACTTTCACCAGTTTACTGTTTTCCTGCCAAAAAGAAGTTGTAAAGCGTTTGTATTAGCACAGACAGAAAAAAGGAAAACATTCCAAAATTAAGTAATGTCATAAAAAATGCCTTTTGAAGTTTTTCAGTGTATTCCTTGGAAGAGAGTAACACAGCTTCTTCTTGTTGCTCATTTGCTCCATGGATGATAAGTTTTCTCTGATTCTGCAAATTTGTGATATCTCCCAGTTTTCTTCTTTGAGCACTATTCATCGAAGGTTCCGTAACAATCTTCTCTCCTTTTGCTTTGATATCTGTAACACCTATAGATTTCAATGAAAAACTTATCCGAATCTAAACATAATCGACCCTGGTAAATTCAGCATACTCGTGTATGAACACTACAATACAACAAGACAGAACCAAACCCTAAAAAACCGATTGCGAAGAGCAATTAACAAATACTCTACACTTACCGAGAATCAACTTACCATATACACGTGAATGAAACAACCTGAAACCACATAGAGAATCTCGCGAGATCTGATTTTTTCTACTTCAAATTAAGAGCATAGAACGAGGAAGACGAAACAGAACTCGAAGAGAGAATCAGTACGCAAGACTAAATACTAACCTTCGACGGCGTGATCGCCGACTTTAAGAACCTTCGCGCGCACCATTCGTGAAGGCGGAGCTCGAAACCCTAATCGCTCTCCGAGTCGCCACTATCGGGATCGGAACTATTAAAATCCGGAGGGAAAAAATAAATGAGAAAAGCGGGGACGAGTTTGTTATTATATAAAGGTTGATCTGGATAGGGTTTGGGCCTTATATGGCCCATTTAAATAAAAAATTGTATATAAAAATAAAACTTAGGTTAATTAGCAAACCGACCTTAGCTCAGTTGGTAGAGCGGAAGACTGTAGTGGTTAATCCCAAAGAAATCTTTAGGTCGCTGGTTCGATTCCGGCAGGTCGGATTTGTTATTTTAATTTTCTTTTCTCTATTAAAATCGTTGGGACCCACATCCCTCCCATTCAATTCGCGTGACTAATCGTTGATTATCCCGAGACGTAAGCTTTTACGTAACAAGATCACTCACTATTTTCTAGAAATTCACAAATTAGCCCCAAATATATGGAACACGCCATAAAGATCCTTCTCTGATAGAGTATTTTTTTTGAAAAAAGCACAGTCGCAAAAAAATGGCGAAACTGAGTTTCCTCTCATTGTTTTTGCATTGCGTCGTGTTCATCGCTTGTACATCTCCGTCTTCACCGTCTCTATTGGAAGATCGTATCTTCGAGATAACGAACTCGCCGTCGTCGCGTGCGGAAAAGCTGATACGGGAGCTAAACCTTTTCCCGAAGCTAGACGTGAATGTGATCGATGTTGGTGATTCGAATCTCAATGTCGAAGACGGATCTTCGATTGTTGAACGGAGCTTCAGATTTCCGAATATACCTTCCTATGGTAACGCTACCGTCGACGATTTAGGTCATCATGCTGGTTACTTCAAGCTCCCGAAATCTCAAGGCGCAAGGTTTTGTATCTGAATATAGTGAATGCATTTGATTTTACTTGCATTTTACTAAGTTTTTGTTCGTGAAGGTTTAGTATCTGATTTGTTAGACTAAAGGCTATGTTTTTTTTTGTCTAAATATTTGTTGGGTTGGTTTTGTTTAGGATGTTCTACTTCTTCTTTGAGTCAAGAAACAAGAAGGATGTGCCTCTTGTGATTTGGTTGACTGGAGGGCCAGGATGTAGCAGTGAGTTGGCTATGTTCTATGAGAACGGTCCTTTCAAGATTGATAAGAACATGTCTCTTGCTTGGAATCAGTATGGTTGGGACCAGGTTCATCATTAGTTTGTTTTTGTTATAAAAACCAGCCTTTCTGCTCTTTGTTTTTGAATTTTTGCACATTGAGAGTTAAAACTGAGAATT
Source organism: Cochlearia excelsa (assembly GCA_963556525.1). Lineage (NCBI taxonomy): Eukaryota > Viridiplantae > Streptophyta > Magnoliopsida > Brassicales > Brassicaceae > Cochlearia > Cochlearia excelsa. The sequence continues at coordinate 35,071,181 of OY748330.1, forward strand.
TCTTCTTGCAGGCTTCCAATCTCTTGTATGTTGACCAGCCTGTTGGAACTGGTTTCAGCTACACAACTGACAAAAGTGATATCCGTCATGACGAAACCGGTGTCAGCGATGATCTGTATGATTTTCTGCAGGTTTGGTCACTGGATTTTTCTCTTGAGGTTCCTTTAGCATCCTGCTTTTAAGATGGTGATTATTTTTCTTGATGTTACTTCAGGCTTTCTTTTCGGAGCATCCTAAGTTGGCCAAAAAAGAATTTTACATAACTGGAGAGTCATATGCTGGCCACTACATTCCAGCTTTGGCTGCCCGAGTTCATAAAGGAAATAAAGCTAATGAGGGAGTTCACATTAACCTCAAGGCATGTGACTGTTTCCTGTTTCTCTTGTAAGCTGTTAATGGAGGGTTAGTATTCATAATTGTTAAGTATAATCTTGTAGGGTTTCGCCATTGGAAACGGGCTGACGAATCCCACATTCCAATACCCAGCCTATCCTGACTATGCTTTTGAAATGGGTTTAATTACGAAAGCACAGCATGACCGTTTAGAAAATATTGTCCCGCTCTGCGACCTATCAATTAAGCTTTGTGGTACTTAACTCCTTTTTTTCACTATCAAGTTATGTCATAATATTTTTGCATGTGTTTTGATGGATCCTTAATCTGTGTGTTTTTGTTTTTTGTTTTTTTTTCAGGAACTAATGGTACAACTTCTTGTATGGCATCATATCTTGTTTGCAACACGTTGTTCAGTAGTATAATAAGCCATGCTGCTGGAGTTAACGTAAGCACAAAATAAACTGTTTTACTTTTGCATTTAAAGTAAGAGATAAGTACAAAAGAACAGTGTCGCATTTCTTGTGTAGTATTATGACATCAGGAAGAAATGTGTGGGGAATATGTGCTACGATTTCTCAAACATGGAGAAATTCTTGAATCTGAAAACTGTGAGGAAGTCGCTTGGTGTTGGAGACATGGAGTTCGTCTCATGTAGTACTAGTGTGTATATGGCAATGCTCCAAGATTGGATGAGGAATCTTGAAGTAGGAATCCCCACGCTCTTGGAAGATGGAATCAACCTGCTTGTTTATGCCGGAGAATATGACCTGATATGCAACTGGCTCGGTAAGTTCAAAGACATACATAACCAAACACATGCTAAAATAAACAAAATCAATTTAACTTAACAATATGATCTGATATGCAACTGGCTTGGTAAGTTTTGGACATGATATCTTGAAATGGTGTAGGTAACTTAAGGTGGGTGAATGCGATGGAGTGGTCAGGGAAAGAGAACTTTAAAGCGACGAAATTAGTTCCATTTATGGTAGATGGCAAAGAAGCAGGCTCCTTGAAGAGTTATGGACAACTCAGTTTCCTAAAGGTCAGCTTTTCTTGCACAAAAAAAAAACAGACTTTCATCGTTCTGCTGATTGTCTTAATAGTAACATCTCAAAGAGTTGGATGATTTTTCAGGTGAAAGATGCAGGACACATGGTTCCAATGGATCAGCCAAAAGCTGCGTTCAAAATGCTAAAGAGTTGGATGGCTAATACGCTTCGCGGAGATGTTGTTGTGGCTACTACAGAGGAAGATGATATGGTTGCTCAGATGTAATGACCCTATCAAACAAAGAACATGCTTTAAAACCAAACTCTGAAATAGATTCACGTTTGACTTTTTTTTCCTTCTAATGGTATAGTTAGTAGTATAGAATATAAATATATACATACATGTATGTGTAATGAAACTAAACAAGACTTAGTTTAGTTGGTAATGAAAGTATGTTCTTGTCTTTAGTCTTTACCAAAACCTAATCTGTTCATTAATCAGTAGTTACCTTATCCTTTATATTATTTGTCCATACGGTCTGAAGTCTGAACTACTAAAAGATAAGGTTAAATAGGTTAAGAGATAACCAAAAAGTAAAAAATGGAATTAAATAGGAGTGATAGTTTTGGAAGAAATAATTAAAGCAAGAGAGGATGAAAGCGATCTCAGAGTTCCCATGCTTGTCTTTCTTTTGTCTTTTACCCTTTTCTCATTCATTCTTCTTCTTCTTCGATCTATTGAATTGATGTCTTATCATCCTCACTAGATTTTCTTCCTGTAAATCTCACTCTCTTTCTCCAACAATGGTTCCTTCTCTTCTCAAAAAGCTCTCTCCTTTGTTTATCCTCTACGTGATATCGTTCGTTTAAGAACCGGATCCTTCTTCGCAGGCCATTGAAATCTAAAAAGGTTATTGCTTTCGATCGCGATCTGTTTCTAATCATTCCTTCTCACAAATTTGATAGATCCTTTGATTTTTGTGATTTTTTTTGGGGAAGACCCTCACGAAAAAGTTGTTTAATTTCTGGTTTTTTCGCAGGTGTTGATGAAGGGAAGATATGGTCTCTGCTGATAGCTAAAAAAATGGATACGAGATCGAATATGAAAAGTGTGAATCGAGGATCCAATGTGGATCTCGAGGATCGATACCAAAGAGAGCTCGAATCTCTTCTTCAACAACATCGCAACCGACAAACATTTGGTCGAGAACGAGACCGAGAAATCGATAATGTTCACAGAAGCGGAAGCGCGCCTCCTACTGTGGAAGGTTTGTTAAGAGCAATGGATAGTCAATACTTGAATAACAACAACAATTCTGATTATAGAGATATTGGGAATATTACTAGTAGCAATAATAATAACAACAATGGTGTTGAGCTTTTATCTGATGATGAGCTACGTTGGCACCCTGAGTATCTCTCTTACTACTATTCTAATGAGCATTCGAATCCGAGGCTGCCTCCTCCTTTGTTGTCTAGAGAGGATTGGAGGGTTGCTCAGAGGTTTCACAACAGTGAGTCTGTGTTTGATCCTGTTGGTGAATGGAGGAACAAAGTTGTTGATGTCGGAAACTCTTCTTCCTTGTTCTCGGTTCAGCCTGGGGTTCCTGTTGAGCAGGCAGAGAGTGATTTGATGGAGCTGAGGAATGTTGTAGCTCAAGGACGTTCTCAGAAGAGCGCTGTGCAGCGGCTAGATCAAGGCAGAGAAGGATATCCTGGGCTTGGACCGAGAAGGAAGAGTTTCGCTGATATACTTCAGGTGATGTTTTTTTATATCTTGTGTTTCATAGGTCTGAAGTGTCTAGATAGTGCCCTGTTTTGTACTTAATTGTGTGTGACTTTTACAGGATGGACTTGACCGTGATGCAGCTATATGCAGCCAACTCTCTCGCCCTGCAAGTTGCAACACTTTCCGTGACATGAACGATCCTGCTGTTCTGTCGAATTTCAGTGCTGGTGGATTCGACACTCCACTAGCATTCCATGAATCATTACATTCTGCAGGGCAGAACGGTCCAAATACTATGCGTGGATCCACTATGAGTTCTCCAGTGCCAAGGAATAGAACTCCTGACTCACATCTAGTAGGTAGATCTCCAGCCTCTGGTCTGCCCCCTATCGGTACCAAAGTAGGTCCTGTCGAGAAGAAGAACACATTTGGTGAATCTTACATTGCTGCTGAAGTTGCTGACAAACTGTCGAGGTTGAACATGTCAGAGATGGGTCAAGTTAAAGATAGCCAGATACAGTCGCAGCTTCAGGCGGAATTGGAGAATCAATCTGATATCATGGGTTACATACCCAACGGTCATAAGAAGGCTTTGCGGCAACAACAGCCTAACGGTCACTTGTTTTCTGCAAATTACGGTGGAACAATGAGTGGGTATGGAACAAGCCTTGGTGCTTCTACGGTGGGTTCCCACGGACAAGTCAACATCCCTAAACGAACCTCCTCTTCAGCGAGTATTTACTCAAATTCAGACCGTTCTAGATTAGGAAGCCTAGGCTTGTCTGATATCGGTACTCAGAATTCAAACATCAATGGAACTGACTTTTCCACAGCTGGTGGTTATTTGGTAAATAACAAGTTGAATTCATTAGCTGAGCACTATTCTGCTGAAGGTCTCTCACTCTTCCTCCTCTCTCTCTCTCTCTTATTTTCTCTCTCTTTTTACTATTATACACAGAAATGTATTTCCTTAGATTGATTGATTTGGTTTTTACCCTTTTGTTTCAGGCTCGCATTTGACTGGGGAAGGGGATAGACAAAGCTTGAACAGATTGATAAATCAAGTTGCTTCTGAGCTACACCCTCAAGCTATGGACCCTCATTACATTCAGTACTTGCGTACGGCATCAGCTACTGGATCCCCAAATGATCACGCTCTCCTTAGAAACAATTTTGAGACTTCAAATGGAGATACAGCTAATGCATACCTCGCGATGTTACTTGCTCAAAACAGGCAACAGCTGGGTAATCTCAGTGCTGCAAATTCTAGATTATTGGAGAACCCTTCGTATGATCTTAGCAGCATGTATCTAGGAAACCATTTGCCTTCTCCTTCCAAGAATTCAAGAAATCTCCAGAACATGCGAATGTCACAATCCGCCTCAAAGATGAAAGTTCCTTTCGGAGGATTACAGGGACCATCCCATGCCGATATTGGCAGCACAGCAGAAGCATCCTTACTAGAGGGATTCAAGAACAACAAGACAAGGTCTTTGGAGCTTTCAGAAATAGTTGGTCATGTGATTGAGTTCAGGTATTTACCTTACCTTATCAAATATACTTCACTCAAGCCTCAAGGTTACTAGTTCACTTCTGATATGCTTTGATTTCGCGCCACATGCAGCATGGATCAGTATGGAAGTCGTTTCATTCAGCAAAAGCTTGAGACTGCAACGGATGAAGAAAAAGATGTGATATTCCCTGAAATACTTCCTTATGGTCGAACTTTAATGACTGACGTCTTTGGAAATTATGTCATTCAAAAGGTACGAGTTGTTGAATCCAAATCATTTCAGTGCTAATGGTTAGATGTGGCAATTTATTCATGCGTTGTTCTTATAATTTTTTAGTTTTTTGAGCATGGTACACACAAACAGAGAAAAGAACTCGCTGAACAAGTTACAGGCCACGTGTTGGCTCTCTCTCTACAAATGTATGGCTGCAGGGTTATCCAAAAGGTACCATTAGAAAGACTTCGCTCTGATCTCGACTTCTTACTATATAGTGGTAAGGGTTTTTCAGAGATAGCTGTTTACTTTTCTGAGTGTTTCACTTCCTCTACCTTGTCTCTTTGATATTGATACAGGCGTTAGAGGTGGTTGATTTGGAGCAGCAAGCTCGAATGGTGCAAGAGCTTGATGGGTCTGTCATGAAATGTGTTCATGATCAGAATGGTAATCATGTGATCCAGAAGTGTATAGAGCGTCTTCCTCAGGATTGGATACAGTTCATTATTTCCTCATTCTACGGGAAAGTCTTAGCTCTTTCCACACACCCTTATGGATGCCGTGTAATCCAGGTTCTATATAACACATAACACCTTATAGTTTCTCGGTGATAGGATTCAAGATTTAGTTTTTTCTTGTCCATTGTTAACTATACTTCTTTGTAATCACATCAGAGGGTACTGGAGCATATTGATGACTTAGAAACCCAAAGGATCATTATGGAGGAAATCATGAATTCAGTCTGCGCTCTAGCACAAGATCAGTATGGAAACTATGTTATACAGGTAAGCTTTTCAACATTTGCTTTTCATTCTTGCTTCATGAAAATGGACAGTCCTGGTAATGATTAACTTCCTTCTGGCTGCAGCATATCATACAACACGGTAAGCCCCATGAACGGACAGAAATTATCAATAAGCTTGCTGGACAGATTGTGAAGATGAGTCAACAAAAGTTCGCTTCTAATGTTGTTGAGAAGTGCTTAATATTTGGCGGTCCAGAGGAACGTCAGGTTCTAGTGAATGAGATGCTTGGTTATACCGATGAAAACGAGCCTCTTCAGGTATGTAACTTGAAAAACATTTTGGTCCCTTCATGTCTTTCTGCAACATCTCAGAAAAGTGTCACTAAGTTTGATAACAATTTGCAGGCGATGATGAAGGATCCGTTCGGGAACTACGTAGTGCAGAAGGTTCTTGAAACGTGCGATGATCAAAGCCTTGCTCTCATTCTTTCTCGCATCAAAGTCCACTTGAATGCTTTGAAGAGATACACATATGGAAAACACATCGTTGCCCGGGTTGAGAAACTTATCACCACCGGAGGTAAACATTCCTTCTCTCTCTGTATATGCTTCATTAAGACAAAGATAACATGTCGTGTTTCCTGCAGAGAGAAGAATCGGGCTCTCATCATCTCTAGCCGCAAATGCTACTGTTTAGCCATCTGAGTAAGTAAACCCTCAAGGTCTTTAACTTATAACACGAGAAAGAGGGACAATCTGATGAAGATAGAGCTATATGTACAGGCCTGACCAAGCAAAGCACCTGAAGATGGTTCATGTTATATATACTTTGCAAATAATGTGTAAATAAAATAGAGGGGTTTAGATTTAAGTCAGTAAATAAATGTATTTTGGATCTACACTGGCTTAAGTTAAAATCTCCTTTTGGTTATGTAAAAGGTGAAGCCTTGCTGGTTTTATTATGTAAAGCAATGGCTTATTTTAGATCTTATTCTACACATAACTATGTAAATATCTCGAGGCTTTGCTCCCCAAGGATTACAATATTTCTTGTCTTCAGCACAAAAGATATATAAATTGTGCATTTTTACACCCGAAGACAATTCCAACATCTGTGTACCAAAACTAATGTCATGTATTAACCAACCATATCTCATACAAGTGAACCTGCTTCATCTTCAGTATTATAATCTTATTTCCAAATGATATCTCCCAAGAAGCGCAGGGCAGGGACACCTCTAATCTCCATATCGACTAGCGGAGCCTCCATTAATGTCAAACCAGAGAGCTCTGAATCCTCCCTGATCATATCAAGAGCACGCATTTGGTCCTGCAAGTTCATTTCTCACGTTTAGTTGAAACTCACTTTGATTCTTTCGGATCACAAAACAAATACAAGAACATAAGCTCTTTGTGCGTGTGTGTGTATGTGTCTATACCTTTCTCTTGATGGAACAAAATTTGCAGTCAGAGGAGGACGGCGGGAGAATCTGATTAACGACAAGTCTTTTGACGGGGACACTTTCCTTCTTCAAGGAAGCACTTAATCTAGAAGACTCACTGACAGCCATCACCTTAAGAGACCAACCAACAGTATGAGAAGTAAGATGCTAACTTTTAATTGAAAAAATTTTAGACAATGCATATTTGACGATAGTAGGACATCTAAGTCCAAGGAGATGTATGTGTATATATTACCGTTGGGATAGTAACAATGACGAATTCTGTTGACTCTGTGTCACGAAACAGCTCGCGAACTTTAACCATCCTTTCTCTTAGTTTTTCCAATTTGTCGCCCTTTCACATCCACAAGAACTTATAGGAATGATTTGATGCCCTTACAATATATAGACAAGACTACTATATCCGCCAGTATACACACAGACTTACAGCATCAGGCTGGTTTTCTTGTTTACCAAAGACATTTTTGATCGCTGAAGTCGCCGAGGTTATTTTCTGCCTAAGCTGAAGATGCCGAAAAGATATTTAAGAAGACATAGCTACTTAGGTAATTAAACCAATACAAAAACTTTGAAGAAATGAACTATAACCATTTCCCACCTTCAAGATTTTACCAATGGACGCGTCTAAGAAGTCTGGTAAAGAGAGTAGCCTCAATGTATGACCCTGTATGAAGCAACATAACTTTGTCTGTAAAAATCATTTGCACTAAACAAGGGAGCAAAAACTTTCTGAACAGCTTGCTCACCGTTGGTGCAGTATCAAACACGATTCTGGTGAACATATTATACTCGGGAGATTCCAAGAATTGAATGACCTGTGATTTGTGAAAAACCCTAAACAATCAGCAAGAGACAAGAAAGATATGTGAAACACGAGAACAGCAAGATGATAAAGAAGGATCAGATAAACCTTAGAAATGGCAATGGCTTCATCCAATCCAGGAGGCGGTGTGTCGAGCAACTCTCCAAGTTTAAGTTCTCCTAACTTTCATCAACCAAATACAACATTCAGCTTCAAAAGCTCACACGGATATTACATATCTAAACGATGCATTTTCAATTGATTAGCCATCAACAAACCTGTTCAGCAAGCATGCCAAGTCCCATGCCATCCATAAAATCTTTCACACCAGTTCCTCCATTAGTCTGAGACACACTACGAAACTCTTCTCTAGCCTTTTCAGGATTTATCTGTTACAAAGCCTATAAATTAAAACTCAAGGATCATCACTACAAGAAACCAAACAGAAACTCCAAAAAACATCGGTCTTTAAACATACTTCTAGAGCAAACAAAGGAGACTCAGGTCCTTCAACAGGTACAAGCATTCCTCCAGTCAAGTCCTATAAAATCAACAAAGACACCAAATCATACACACACATCTTTTCATCGAAAAAAGAAGAGACCAAAAATCACTTCCTCTTTTACAGTACCTGAGCAAAGGAATCGCTAAGTGAATGAGCTGGATCTGTGGAGACAACAAGAGTTGGGTGTCCATTGTTGGCGAATCTGACAGCTAAAGAAGCAGCACAGCTAGTTTTGCCTACTCCTCCTTTACCTCCAAGCATGTAATACTTTCGTTTCGTGCCTGAGACCATCTCGTCGAACTCTGACGCCGTCTCCGCCGGGCTAGCTACTGATTTCACTTTAACCCATAAATCAAAAATCAAAATCAACATAAGCTATTTCAATCTAATCAGGAGAATATAAGGTGGGAAGCTTAAAGTCCGAACCTTGGAGAGAGTTTCTATGGCGGTTATGTTTAACGGAGAGAGACAGAATCGCCGGCGAGGCAACGGAGATTGTGGATAAAGATAGAGTCTTTCGAGAAGAGAAAGAGACGAAATCGATTCCAGAGACAAGAGTTGTTGGTGTGAATCTTGATTTGCAAAGAGGAGAAGGAGAAGATGATAATAGAGAGGAAGAAAGAGTCGCCATTGGTCTTCTGAATTTTCTTCTTCTCTGCTTCTTGTGAAGGAAAAAACGCCATGACCGATGAACTATTTATCTCCCAAAAATTAGTTTTTTTTCATAATTGCAAAAATACACCTTTACAACTATACTATACAGAAATACACTCGCTTAAATCTATCTTCACTTAGAAATACAGCTTAGCATATGGTAATGGTATGGTAACGAACTTTTCTTTTACTCATAACGAACTTTTTTTTATACGAATCTACAAGAAACCTCTTGTTCAAGCGTGGCTCGAGTCACACTTGTGGACTAAATAACTCTACAGCACATAATTCCAATCGAAAATCGACTCTACTCTGGTGGCGAGTAAGAGAAGGAGGAGAAGAAGAAGAAGAAACCAATCTCAAGGGCTTTGAAGATTCTTGAGATCTTCTTCTTTGGCGTACCAAGCTGGTATGATCTTAGGAAGGTGAGGGTAGAGATCTTTGTATGCGTTTCGTATTGTTCCTTCCGCGACTCCAGTTGCCACCGATATATCTACAAGTTCACAATATCAAAAAAAAGATTGGTTTTTAAGTGAAGATCTTTGCTACTTTGTTTCGTTTCGCAACAATGTGGATGGAGACAGACCTCGGAGAGGCTTCTTCTCATCAGAGAGCTGTGTTATGATGTATATAACCGCTGCTGCAACCGATATTGGACTTCTCCTGCAACGGTTTACAAGCTATGTGTAAATAAATGTAAAACTGATAAATTCAGAAAACAGAAATTGGTTAATGATTGTGAACCTAATATCAAACTCTTCTGACTTTTTGACAGATTCTTGTGCCGCTTTCACGGTTTGGTTGGTCATACCAAGATTGGAGCAAAAACGTCTCTGGAGATTTAACCAATCAAGTTAATGAAAAAACCGCGGGTGGGAAATGAAAAGGCACCGAGTTAAGAGAGAACTAACCATAAAATCTCCGGCGTGGATAGTTCCCATTTCAACTGATTGTCCGGTTTCAAGCCCCAATTGTTTGACTATGTATTCTTTTGCTCGACCAATTTCCTTCTTATTAGCTCCATTGGCAACAGAACATATTTCTACACAATATTGAACAAGTCCATGAAAAAACGGAAATTTTTGAAAGATCTAAGAACAGATATAGAATGATACTCAACCGTTTCATATCATACCCTTGACGGTTCGTGGCTTGTCCTCTTGCCGACAAGCAATGTATAAACAAGCAGCTAGAAGAGCATCTTGATTTCTTCCTCTGCTTGACTTTTGATCCTCTACTCTTTTATATATCTCGTTGGCTCGGTCCTGCCAATAACCCACGAAAAAAGGTTTCATATATAGTTAAGAGAAGCACATTACACATAAGGAAATAATCTATAAACATCGAGAAACTCGATCTACTAAACCATATAGCAAAAGAGAAAGCATTTACAAACAGAAGCCATAAGACTGATAAGAGAAAAAGAACAACACCTTGATGGTCGCAACAAGGCCCAACCTGTAGGAAACACAACACAAGATTCAACATATCAGTAAATAGCATTTCACCAAGTAAAGATAGGCATTGAATGAACAAAATCAAAGTTTTTGTCAATTTCCAAAAAAAAAAGGAATAGCTTTTACTTTCCATAACATAAACCAGCTTATACCCATTACAAGATTCATCTAAAACAGCGAGCTTCCCAAAAATACCACACAAAGCAAAACAATTCAAAAAAATTGAGAAAAGCTAAACCCTAAAAACCAGCAAAAAACTTAACCTATCAGCCATAGTAGCAATAGTCTTAAACGCGACAATGAGACAACGATCTGGATTAGACCCACGATTCTGCCATCTACCAAGCGAAGAAGACAAGAAATCTCCAGAGGATCCGTTAGGTTTAGATATGACTGTGGTGAGACCACCGTCCGCTAAAAGAGGATTCGTCGGACCACCGACACGGACCGGATCGTTATCGCCTGAATCGTTAGCGAAAGTTCTCCACTCTGATGTCTCGTCTATAGAGTGAGATTCGAGAACTAGACCACACTCTGAACACACAGTGTCTCCCGCTGAATGGTCCACCACTACCTCCGTTTGTCTCTTACAGTCCAAGCAAAACGCGTCGCTCATTGCTCTTTTTGTCTGAACTACGACTATTTTCGAGTTTGATTACGAAAGAATCAAACTCTCTTCACCTTCTTCGTCGTCTTCTTCGTCGTCGTCTTTTTGAGGGCTTTCTTTCCTTTCGTCTTCAACAAAATTCAGATATGCGAATTGTAAAATTGACTCGAGAGATGATTTTATCATAATTCGTGGACTGGATCAATTATGTAATAATAAAAACTTAATGGGCCTTTGAAACAAGCCCATTAAATTTCTATAGCACACGATTTTATATAATACACGAAACTTGTAATATAAAACATCCATATACATAGAAATGGACTTGTCTATAACACAGAGAGTTGCACGGGTTTTTGTTTTTATATGAACAAGAAATTGCGATATTAAGCTATGATTATGTTAAATTAAAAAAACAAAAATGTATTTATACAACAAACTTAAAATGGACATATGAACTAACACATGTAAGCAAATGATTAGGAGAAGTATGTTGTGTCTTAAACATAATTTATACACAAATTTTTGTTTTTTGATTTTAATTTGGACGGTACCCATGAGATTTCCATTTAAAAACATGTATGCATCACTTGTATGTATGTAATTAGATCCATACCTAATTAAACTTTATAAGAATCGTTCCTTACTTCATTTTCGTCCACCAACTCTTTTTTTGGTTGACTTTCTTTTTGACCACTAATTTTTTGGTTTAGGATAAACTCCATGTGATTAGTGTAAAATATAATCCTTTTAAACTCATAAGATTGGGGTTATACTTTTAAAAGAAGATAATGTATTTATTGTGGATATGACATTTTGTATGTTATTTTGACCGGTTAAAACTTAAAAACGCCTCTATAAGGTTATTTGAAAATTTCTTCATTTGACATGGCATTCTTTTATTTTTTTGTTAAAAATAACATGACATTCTTTATTGTGGATATGACAATTTTTTATATTCTGATGGGCTTAATGATATGACAACTTCCCAGTCATGCAGTAGTATTTTACCAACAAAAAAAACTAATTTATTTCTTGAAATCGCAATTAGCATGCCAGAATAGAATATCTTAATTTGAGAGTCATATTAATGAACACATAAAATATATGTGCTTGACTACTAGTTTAAGTTGTGTTTTGTTTAGTTGTTGATTAAGACATAAAATCCACATAATGAAAGATTAATATGTCACTAATGAGATGGTTTCAACAAAGAAAAGTACTATTTAGGTATTTTACCAAACATGATTTTAAGGGAAGAAGAATCTTGTGATGCAAGCAACGTATAAACTCAACACAAAAAAGATATGAATAATGGGTTTGGCTAAAGTCCCTTTCTCATTCTTCTACACGTCTCCTCTCATTCTCCTTTCTAGAGAAAACACCTAAACAAGACTTAGTATGTTTCTCTCTCTCTCTCTTCCAAAGAATAGTATGCTAACGTCTTTTGCCTTGAAAATATATATACTCTGTTTTCAAAGGAAAACCTCACAACAATACCCCATACAAACTTCTTTCTCTCTCTCCGTTCTCTTCTATCTTTTACTTTACCTTCTCTCTCCCCTGTGTGTTAAAGGAGCAAGATAGATATAGAAATTCTGTTTACAAGAATCATCAGTATACATGTTTTCATCTTTATGACTTGATCAACTAGTACATGGTGGGAAAAAAACTGAAAAGAGTAGAACAAATCAAACAAGACAAATCTATGAAGTTGTTTCCTTATGTCTTTGGGATGAACAATTCTTCAAAGAGATGGAAGCCTAAGCTTATCTATCTTCTTCTCTTTACTCTTATCTCAAGTTGCTGTGTCTTTGCTCCTCATCTCTTTTCTTTCCCTTATCCCTCTGCTCTGTTTCTCATAGGTTTGATTCTTCTGTCTTGTGCTACAAGTAAAACACTTTGGTCTTTCTTTTTGTGTGTGTGGTCCTAAGGTATTTTCACTTCATATGTTTGTGCAGATTCTTCAATTAAAGAGATTGAAAACCGGGTTTCGCAGAACCAAACAGAACCTCTTAAACCATCAAATAATGGTTAGTACTTGATCATCTGTTTCTTAGTGTTCTTGAAACATTAATCAAGAAGATTCCTCAGTGTTTCTTTAATGGTTATTATGCAGAAGAGAGCATACTGTGTGACAGAACCGGTTATCGTTCAGACATTTGTTTCATGAAAGGTGATATCAGAACACACTCACCTTCTTCATCTATCTTCCTCTACACCTCAAGTAATCTCACAGATCATGTCTTGCAAGAAAACATCAAACCATACACCAGAAAATGGGAAACTAGTGTAATGGAAACCATCAAAGAGCTGAAACTTGTGAAGCTTTTTGGCGAAAAACGTAACTGCCAAGTGATCCATGAAGTGCCTATGGTGTTATTCTCCACTGGAGGATACACCGGAAATCTCTACCATGAGTTCAATGATGGGCTTATTCCTTTGTATATAACATCTAAACGTTTCAACAAAAAGGTTGTCTTTGTGATTGCTGAGTACCACAAGTGGTGGGAGATGAAGTATGGAGATGTTCTCTCTCAGCTATCTGATTATCCTCTTATTGATTTCACCAAAGACAAGAGAATTCACTGTTTCAAAGAAGCAATTGTTGGTCTTAGAATCCATGGGGAGTTAACAGTTGATCCTTCTCTGATGAAAGCTGATACAACAACAACCATCAATGAGTTCAGAAATCTACTTGGCCGAGCCTATAAACCTCGAATCAATATGTTGGAGAGTGCAGAGGAGCATAGGTTTCATTCAAAAGCAGCAAAGAGAAGAATGGTTATTAAGCCAAAGCTAGCATTGTTTTCAAGAACCGGGTCTAGAGCGATAACCAACGAGGATCTGATGGTGAAATTGGCTCAGAGGATCGGGTTTGAAGTCGAGCTTGTAAGACCTGACAGAACAAGTGAACTGCCAAAGATTTACAAAGTGCTTAACTCAAGCAATGTCATGTTAGGAGTACATGGAGCAGCCATGACCCATTTTCTTTTCATGAAACCTGGAGGTGTCTTTATTCAGATCATTCCATTAGGCACAGATTGGCCAGCAGAGACATATTATGGAGAACCTGCAAAGAAACTTGGTCTAGACTACACTGGCTACAAGATTCTTCCGAGAGAGAGCTCATTGTATGAGAAATACAACAAAACTGATCCTGTTCTAAGAGATCCAAGCAGCATCACTAAGAAAGGATGGCAATTCACAAAAGAGATATACTTGAACAACCAGCAAGTAAGGTTAGATCTCCGGAGATTCATGAAGATATTAGATGATGCTTATGCTAAATCCATTAGCTGACTTGAAAGCTGATATGTAAACTCTGTATATAATCTGCACAAAACTACAGAAAATACAAATTTGTTTGTAAGGATTTTTAAATGAGACCGTTAGACAAATGAGTTTAATGTTACACAAATGAGTTCAATGTCAGAAGGCCATCTAAAGTTGAGTTCTTATTTACTCAGAAGAAAGAAACTTTGCTTTGAGCAAAAGCAAGAGAACGTGTTATTCTTCAATAGCATTTAAGCCCATTTCTTCACTATCTTTGATGATGAACGCATAGGCGGAGGTGTCTTTGCATTTCTTGCACCATTTACACCTAGCAAAGGCAAAAAATCTCAAGACATTGATTTTGGACTTCAAAGTTAATGAAAGATCTTATCGATAGTAAGAGACTCTCTAACCATTCTCAATCTGGTTTCCTCCTATTGAGGATCTACGCGACCTTTCTGGTCCTGATGGCATTACACCAGTGAGTGATTGCCTTCGCAATGTTGTCTTAGCATTGCTTGTGTGTGGGGACTTTAAACCACTGAAGTTACTAGAGACTCCAAGCGGTGACCGTGGATCTACAGGAATGTTCTCTTTTCTATGGAAACACAAAAGATACCGAGTAAACAAACAAATGCATAGTAATATAGCTATTACCATGAAGATTAGAACAAACATAAAAGTATTGTCATACCTCTTATCTGAACCATTGATCAGCTTTCCGATTGTCCTAAGTGACTTCCGTATTTGTGAACCTTTTCCATGTGTCTTAGAATCTGCAGAAATTACCTGAATCTCATTTTTGGAAGTTTCTTTATCAGGTGTTTGCAATAGCTGAATGCTTGTTCTGCCATCTACTTTCACTGTTCTGTTTTGATAAGAGCTTACAGGACTCCGCAGATTCTTGAGATGTTCTTGCACTTCCATGATGGGATCTCCTTTACCTTGTCCTTCGTTTTTACAGGACTTTGGACCCTCCAAAATCATTCTTTGTGCACGGCGAGAGGCCAAAGGTGATTTAATACCTCTTCTGTCGTCAAGGTTAGCCCTTGGGTTGCTACAGTTTTCTATGCTTAATCTTCTGAGACGTGTAGGAGTTCTCTCTGTTGTTGCAATCTGCCTGCTGAAAGGAGACTTGATATCCCTTGCTCCACTGTAAGAAGTATTATTACATTCTTCGGCAACCAAAGCCTTCTTCAGGTTTTCAATCTGAAAGTATAATACAAAATGTTAGTTGGAAACAAGTTTACTAACTTTCTAGTTAAACAAGGCTCACTGCCCTACCAACCTGCTCTTTTAGATGCATAACCTCTCTAGTTTCTTTGTGTGCACGAGCAGCGCCAAGTTCGACTGTTGAAACTCTTTGTGCGAATTTTAAAGTACTGATTGTTTCTGCGAAGGAGTCTTCCTCGGGACTCAAGTGCGCAAACATTAATGTCTTGGCTTGCCCTCCTGAAATAAAGACATGACAGAAAGGCACTGAATATTGTCTGTTCACAAAACAGAGAAGGTAGGATTATTCTTGGCTTAGATATTAGTTACCTAATGAGTCTTGAAGTAGAAGAGTGAGCTTGCTGTTTCTGTATGGGATGTGAGAATTCTTCTGAGCCAACGCAGAGATCACATCACCAAGGCAAGAAAGAGATTTGTTGATATACAGTGCTTCCTTGAGTCTGTCTCCTGTAACTTCTGATTTATCTACTCTCTCGCTCCCTGCAAGATCCACCAGATGCAAGCAACTGCTGAGGGTACCCCCGGATGTGTCTTTCCCGCGTACATGCACCATAAGAATACTACAAAACAAGACAATGAATTTTAGATCATGTAGAAGTAATTATGAAAGCCTGTAGTTTTGAGTTATGTAAAGAGAACCTGTGAGATCGACTACTTCGATTGTTCATGGATGTGGAACTAACAGCACGGTTCACCTCACCAGCTTCCATCAGCTGAAGCACATCCATGGTAGAATTCACAGAATGCATTGTGGCATCTGGAAGACACAAGCCATCATCCTCGCTGGAGCAAGTCCGAATATCTAACGTGCATATAGTCAAGAAGAACACATGTGGAATAAATGTACAATAAATTGTCGTAATTCAAATTCGAGGTTTATCAGCTATAAAAGGATATTTGGTGCAGGAGGAATTCTCCGCGAGAAGGTCTCGGACTTGTTCATTGTAGATTTCTACCATTTGGACATATATCTCATATGTCATAATGTCCCTTCTTTTATCGCAGATCATGAACAGATCACTAAGAGCTAGATAGTTAATTCCCATCTCAGTTGCTGATCTGCCTGGCGGACCACTCTGCATCCAGAAACAAAATGTGATAAGTAACTAAATAGGATAAGTAGATGATTTAGTCTGTAGAAATATCCTCACCATAGTGTATGTCTTCCCAGATCCTGTCTGGCCATAAGCGAAAATGCATACATTGTAACCATCCATTACTGATCTGATTAATGGTTGTGTTTCTCGGAATACATCATCTGTACACAAAAGGAAAAAAGGTTTCAAAGATAGTTTACTACTAAGTTTCGATTCAATGAAAGTTACCTTGAGTTGCTGTTGCACCAAATACTTGATTAAACTGAAATGTTTTCCTTGCGTCTTTATGTTGCTTTGATGGATCCACAACAAACAATGAACCATCTTTTCCTATATAATCTATTACTCCTTTTGTTCCGGTGTTGAAGATTGGTCTAACTCTGCAGAACACTCTAATATTTCCTGCAAGATTTCATGACATGGCATTACAACCTTTATGAAAAGAGCAAAACAATGTGTTAATCACTTATACCCTTAAGATCTTGCACCATATTATACAATTTTCGGTTCTCTTCCACCACTTTGTAATAGCCTTGAGCTGCTGATGACATTTCTTGCATCTGATTCCCTGTTCACAAGAAGCATATGGCACAAAATTTGCATATGAAATCAGTAAGTGAGGTTGTAATCAAATATGAAATTTCAGAAAACAATCTAACCTAGTTCCATAAGATCTCTTTGCAAGTGAACCTGGAATTCCTTAAAATCCTGCTTCGTTTCTATAAACAAGATTTTGAGGACCTGAACAAAGAGAACCATATCATAAGCATCTTTTATTCAAACAAGTAGTATAACTTCATTAAGACAGATTAAATGTAAACATACCGCAAGTTCCTTTTCTTGTGTTTTCAATAGGCGCTTACGGTTGCTGTTTGTTCTTAGTTGTAAACTTCTTCTGGCCTGAAACAATATACAAACAAGATAAGAAACACTTTCATACAGTTAAGGAGTAAAGAGAGCTGTCTAAGGAAAGATCATACTTGGTCTTCTTCATGGATAGGTAACTCCTCCAGCGGCATGGATTCTATGTCTGATGGTTTCAGTGTACCTTCGTTAAGGAGATCCTTGAATACTGATTGAAGCTGTACACAATCATAACAGATCATCACAAACCCCCCACATAATATCCAACACAACAAGTAACATTGAGAGATACATGTATAGCATTGCTACACAAGTCAAATTCTCAACTTGGACACTCACCTCTGGGAATCTTGAGATGATTTTCTGGAAATTTACTCTAGAATCCTGCAATTCAAAGAATTCAAGCAATGAAAACCAAGCAAATAAATGAACAAATACATAGAAAACGAGGCAGAACGTTTCAACTTACCTCGCTGCCATTCTCAAGTGACATGAGATTCTCATCAATATTTTCCTTGGAATTGAATATGTGATCGGCAAACAACTTAGCTATCACTGCAAGTATACCAATCCATCCATAAGAAGGATTCTAGACAAATCAAGTATAATGTTATAGTAGAAACGAATGAATAATCACGAACAAGCTTGAAGTATACCTTTGACCTTATCCGACTCACCATCCGTGCAATCGTTTCTGTCAGGAACAGAGGACATATCCAAATGCCTAGACGCCTTGGAAGCACTAGCTGGACGAATCTTCGCTGCAGAGAGCAGAAACGTTGGCGTTTTGATGTGCTTATACATACCATTACCACCGTTTGTCATCTTACACTCATGGTATGCCTTGAGTCCTAAAACGCAATCCACTACCTTTGTCACCGATCCAGACTCTAGATTATCCTGTGACATTATATATCACAACAAACACAACAGATTCAAAACCATTTAGAACCTAATAAAAACTTTCTACAAAATGTGTTACCTTTTCGAGATCAGAAGCTTCAAATCCTGGAAGTCTCAAATGCTGTAAAGCCACAAGAAAGTTCCTAACATTCTCAAAATACTGATAAGCTTGAGGAAGCTGATACTCTCTATTGTATGACTGCATATGCGAGTAACTCTCCACAACCTTAAAGTTCAACAAAACCAAAACCCTAATCAAAAGTTTGATCCTTTTACAATCCGAAAAAAACAAAGAAAGTACCTTGGGAACGGCTCCAGGATGAATCTTGTTGATTGCATTGCATAGTATCATACCGTTTCTCAAGCAAGAAACAAACTCTTTCTCCGTTGGCTGATTCGGTAAACCGAGATGACCAACCACTGATTCTAGCCATTGCACGGCTTGAAACCGCCTCGCCGCTGCAACAACGAGAAAGAAAACAAGAAATCAGCCATAAGCGAAGATTAAAAATCAAAACTTTACGATGAGTACACAACAGAGAGAGAGAGAGAGAGAAGATATATAAGAACCGGCTTCTTCGGCTCTTCTTGAAGCCAAGTTAAGTTCATGCGATCCACTTCTCACGCTCGTCATTGAGAATCAGATTTTGTTCCTATGAGAAGAAGAATCGAATCAAAAATCGATTTAAGAATCAGAAAAGCAAACAAAATCGCAAAGAGATCGTCTTTACCCAATTACGAAAGAGATCCCGAAAGAGATCGTCGTGGTCTTCTTCTTCTTCTTCTTTGGATTTTGTTGATTCGCTTGAGAAATTTTTTGTGGGATATGATATTTAGGGTTTAGATCTAAACCTAAGAGAAAGGGATCGTAACGGTAACTCTTTGACTTGTGCTTTTGAATTCAAATGTCCGATTTTGTAAATTTGTCGACGACGGCTTATTATATAAGGAAATTTGGGTAAAATAGGAAAAAAGGAAATTTCAAGACCTAAAGTAAAAAGGAAATTTCAAGACCTAAAGTAAAAAGGAAATTTACAACGGCTTTTTAATAGGTGAAAAAGGAAATTGGAGAAAGTTTTTTTTTTTTTTTTTTTTGATAACCCTGGTGTCCTGACCCCAGTGGCGGAACCAATGTATTGGTAGTGGGGTCAACTGCACCCATCAAATTTTCAGATTCTTTTATTTTTTCAGATTTTTTTTATATTGCACCTACGTAAAATAAATCTTGACCCCATCTAAATTTTTTTTGACCCCATTAAATAAGAAAACGTAGAGTACATTTGTACTAATTTGTTTTAATAAAATTTGTTTGCCCCCAGTAAGAAATTTACTTGGCTCCGCCACTGCCTGACCCTCACCGAAGTGAGTACAGACTAGTCAGTTGGGGTCCGAGGTGCGCAACGGTCCACACGTCCTGTCGGCACAGGGGACACGTGGTCCAAGGACAGCTCCAACTCGTCGTTCCGGGACGCCATGCAGCCCATATGTGAATACCGCGATGGCGGGGTTCGAACCCAGGTGGCGGAACTCACAGCCGTGAGCCCTTTACCAAATGAGCTAGAAGCCCCGATTAATTGGAGAAAGTTTTTTAATTGAGAAAAAAGGAAATTCAAGAACTTAAGAAAAAGGAAATTAGCAACGGTCTTTACTAGAGAGATGTTGACATGAAACATCTTCTCAAAACCCCTATCTCTATACTTCAAATCTAAAAAGGACATTTTTTATTTTTTTCGGTTTTTTAATTTTATAGGACACAAAAAAAAAATATTTTTAAAATCTGAAAACGACAATATTTTTTATTTAATTTTAAGAATTTTATAAAAATATTTCAAAAATTAAAAAACAAATTTAAATTTTTTTTCCAAAAATCATCAAAATATGATTATAAATTCGATTTTTTCAAAAATTTTAAGGTTTAGAAACTAAAATCTTACCATTTGGGTTCGCAAACCCTAAACCAAGACCCCTGGATTAGTTTAGGGTTTAGATTTGTCAATTTTCGATTTTTTTTGAATTTTTTTTAGTTAAAAAAATAAAAAGGGGCATAAGAGGTTTTTGAGGGTATAGGAGATTTCAATTGCAGAAATAAGGGCATTCGAGAAGTTGCCTCTGTTGGCATTAAAGACTAATTAAGATTAGGCAATAATGAGATTTAATTATATTGGGCTACTTATAATTGGGCTTGGGGCAGACTAAATTATAATTGGGCTACTTAATGTGTTATATTTTCACAATCTTTGTTTTCTTAAGACAAAACTTTTTTGTCTGAAATTCACGGTACCCGAAAGACAAAGATCTGGGTTTCTCACCATTACAATTATCATTAACGAACTGGTAAAAAAGTTGATGACTTTCAGTGTTTTGATTTCGTATTTGTATATATCGAAGAAACGATCACAAGTTTTGATTTTGGTGTTCTGAAAACTTTGGGTCTTTCTTTACACAAAAAACGGATTGTTGTATACACGTGTCAGTCTCCTGAACTCCCGAGCTAATAAAGTTAAAATTATGTAATATAAATTAATTAAAAAACAATAAATGAAAAAAGAGGATTCACGATCAAAAGTGAGGTTTAGCTTCTCTCTCTTTCTCCTTTTTCCATCAAACGATTTGATCTCTAATCAGCGACGCAGGTTCCGATTTTAAATTTTAAAGCTTTTTCTTTCTCGCGAATCTGATTTGCGATATTGATTGTTTGGTTTTGATTGCATCGCATGTTAATAGTTTTTATTTTATTTTATTTTATATTTGTATTAAATTTGATGTGGATCTGGGTTTTATGTGATGAAGAAATCGAGTGAAAGGGTTTATTTTAGAGGGAAATATAATATTCTCGTCTCGTTTCATCTTCGTATATGTGAATCCATGTTTTTTTGTCTGATTCATTTATTGGTATTTATTTGTTTGTTTAGTCAGATTTTAAGTTTTTTTTTTTGTTTTTGATTCTGATTTTGTTTGCAAATTTATGTTTTTTAAATGTTTTTACATCTTCCATAGAGGTTTTGTTTCTTGATCTTGTTTGTTTGTTGTTGGTAAAATATTTTTTCCATTGATTTGTCATAGTTATAATTTGAGTTAGGATTTGTGAAAGAACATTGTTTATAGTGTAATTCTGCTTCTTCTAAGTAGTTGAGATATATGTGAAATAGAGAGAGAGTTTCTACTTGACAGGAACAAGATCTGATTTCTACAAAACTCTCTAGAAATGTCAAGTGGAGCGGTAAGAAGGGTCTCGCGTCAAGATATACAGCTGGTAAGATTATAAATTTGAAGAGTGTTGTTGAGTTATCTTTCTTTGAATTTAGGTTTATGTTATTCTATAGAACGTCATAAAGATTGTGTATCCAGCCGGTTTATGTTGCAAGTTTCGCTTTTTATCTGTGAAAAAGGTTAGTCCGACCTTAAGCTAAGTAAGCCAACTTTTGGCCTTTTGTTTTCCCTTTTCAGGTTCAAAATCTTATTGAGCGATGCCTCCAACTTTACATGAACCAGAAAGAAGTCGTGGAAACTTTACTGGAGCAGGCTAAAATCGAGCCTGGGTTCACAGAACTAGGTAGCAATAGCAGTTATATACTTTCAGGATCCATTACTTTAACATTCATCACAATTTAGTTGGGCCAAAAAGTTCATCCAATAGACCTTATTGGACAGAAACTAGCTAATGAGTATTGACAACATTAGTGCATAACAGTAAGTCCCTGATTATGCTACCATGTTTTCCTTTTTGGTTTGCAGTTTGGCAGAAGCTCGAAGAAGAGAATCGTGAATTTTTCAAGGCTTACTATCTTAGGCTGATGGTGAAACACCAAATAATGGAATTCAACAAGCTACTGGAGCAGCAGGTTCACCACATGAGTCAGTTGCATCCAACCGGAGTTACTTCCGTCCAAAATACAAATGGTTCTCGTATTCAGTCAAGTAAGATTCGTTTGCAGCAAGATTGTTTCTCATCTTTTCTTTATGGTCTTTGCATTGCTTTTTGTATCTTTTTTTTCTCCGTTAGTCATAATTTGTTGGTCAAGTATGGTAGTAAACAGTCGTCTTTTCATTGTTTTCCTTTTTTTCCTGTTAAGAACATGTGATTTCCTTGTAGTTATCCTGTAAGTCGCATTTACCAACTAGTGAAAAGTCTTTTTGTATGTTATTGTAAAATTCGTTATTACTCTCTACTGGTTGAAACTTGAAGTGAAGTTATAACTTATAAGTTTAGTATTTTAGATAGTCAAACTATGTAACTGACATCAATTCTCTTAACAGTGATTCAGAAACAAATATGCTATGCCCCTGAGCGGACTGATCAGTCTTTGAAGTCTGAAAGTGCACATCATCCTACGGTTTCGAGCCTGTCTAATGCCTACCTCAATGGCTCTTCAACGCTCAATACAAATGTGGCTTCTTCTGTGAACATATCAACCCATGCTAGGAGAGTTGATGCTTCTCCCAACATGATCTCATCACAGACCACAAACATGCCTATGATGCAAGGAATGAATGGAGGAATGATAAAGTCTGAAACTGCCTATATAAACCCTGCCTCGCACATGTTTGGTGGTGACCGGAATGCCCTTGATGGACTTTCCACTGTTGGAGAGATTCCGCTTGCTTCTTTCAGAAACGAGTCCAACAACCAACCCCTCAGTGATCTGCTTCTTGATGCAGAAGCTTCTACTTTTGGGTTCTTAGGTCAAATTCCTCGGAACTTCAGTCTCTCTGATCTAACAGCTGATTTTTCCCAGAGCTCAGGTTTCTCTCTATCTCAGATACTCCTTTCTCTTTAGAAGTTGTTCGTACTTCTTACCACATATAGAACCAAGTTGTTTGTTGCTTGCTAGTGAGTCAATGAACTGTTTATAGGATTTATTGTTTGTAACCATAAGCTCCCTTTTGGTTTCAGAGATTCTAGAGAGCTATGAAAAGTCACCCTTCCTTGTGCCGGAAGCTGATAATTTCCTGGACTCACACGACAGAGGAGAATATCAAGGTGAGACCTTTGAGACTCTTTCTACTTGTTGGTTTTAGATCATTGTAGAGATATTGAGGCAAAAACCAAAAGTTGATAATGGAAAATGTGTGTGTTTTTGCAGGAGACAACAAGAGATTGGAGACAATATCTGAAGGCTTCAGTTACGATAACCTTGGGAGCGAGTAGTTAGGTAACAGGTGAGGACAATGCTCTGTTCATTTTAAATGTACAAATCTAACATTGTCACCATCTTCATCTTTGTTTTTTTTGTCTGAAAACTATGCAGGTCTTCATCATCATCACTTATATAACATAGGACACGTATTGTGTAACAAAAGATTATGGTTTTTGATGTTTTCCTTGCAAAGACAATTGGGTGGGGTGTATAAAAAAGTGGGTCCATTAACATTCTCACTTAGCTTGAGAGTTGGTAGTAATAAGAAGATTAGGAAGAAGATTATATGTAATTTTCAGTGTGTTTATTGTTTTACCTTTTTAATGTTTTTGGATAACTGTTTGTTTTATGAGTGGGATTTTTCATGTAGATAATATATTGGTCCAAATATTGAATATGGATAATGCACCATGATGTTAATACTGGTAATGTGTGAGCCCATATTGTGCAGAGTGGCTCCCACTATATGACTCAAACCACAAAAACAGAGTCTCTCTCTCTCTCTAGGAAGATAGTACTCTATGAAGCCGCTGCTTCTGGGTAAGTTTTGTGCTCTTCCTTCATCTTCTCTCTAATGATTTTGAAGCTCCTTTCCCTCTTTCTTAACGTAGAGCTTGCAATCCCTTAGATAAACTCTTGAGGTGAGTTTGAATTATCTGAAACTTTAGGTTTTTTATCGATTTGTGAGCATCGAATCGATGGATACTCTGTTAAAAACACCCAACAAGCTCGAATTTTTCACCCCTCTGTTTTATGGGTCTGAGAGATTATGCAGTGTTAATCCAAACCCTTCAAGGGTCAAGCTTGGTGTGAAGAGAAGATCAATCAAAATCGGTGGTAGTGCTCTTTTGGATCTTGTTCCTGAAACTAAAAAGGAGAATCTTGACTTTGAGCTTCCTTTATACGATACTTCTGTGAACAAAGTTGTTGATTTGGCTATTGTTGGTGGGGGTCCTGCTGGTTTAGCTGTGGCTCAGCAAGTTTCTGAGGCTGGACTCTCTGTTTGTTCCATTGATCCTTCTCCAAAGCTTATATGGCCTAATAACTATGGAGTTTGGGTCGATGAGTTTGAAGCTATGGACTTACTAGATTGCCTCGACTCCACCTGGTCTGGTGCTGTTGTCTATGTAGATGAAGGTGTCAAGAAGGATTTAAGCCGACCTTATGGGAGAGTTAACCGGAAACAGCTCAAATCCAAAATGCTTCAGAAATGTATAACCAATGGTGTTAAGTTTCATCAGTCCAAGGTCACTAACGTGGTGCACGAAGAGGCAAACTCCACCGTGGTTTGCAGTGATGGTGTAATGATTCAGGCTTCTGTGGTTCTTGATGCAACCGGCTTTTCTCGATGCCTGGTTCAGTATGACAAACCTTATAACCCAGGGTACCAAGTTGCTTATGGGATTGTGGCTGAAGTTGATTGTCACCCGTTTGATGTAGACAAGATGGTGTTCATGGACTGGAGAGATAAGCATCTGGACTCATATCCTGAGCTTAAAGAACGGAACAACAAGATTCCGACGTTCTTGTATGCCATGCCGTTTTCAAACAACAGGATATTTCTTGAAGAGACTTCTCTTGTTGCTAGACCCGGTTTGCGAATGGAGGATATCCAAGAAAGAATGGTTGCTAGGCTTAAACATTTAGGAATCAATGTGAAGCGGATTGAGGAAGACGAGCGTTGTGTGATCCCCATGGGCGGTCCTTTACCTGTTTTACCTCAACGGGTTGTCGGGATTGGTGGTACAGCGGGAATGGTTCATCCTTCAACCGGTTACATGGTTGCTAGGACTCTTGCAGCCGCGCCAATAGTTGCAAACGCCATTGTGAGATATCTAGGTTCATCGAGTGATAACAGTATGAGAGGAGATCAACTATCTGCTCAAGTGTGGAGAGACTTGTGGCCTATTGAACGGCGTAGACAGAGGGAATTCTTCTGTTTCGGAATGGATATTCTGCTGAAGCTCGATTTAGAAGCTACCAGAAGATTCTTTGATGCATTCTTTGATCTGGAACCGCATTACTGGCACGGGTTCTTGTCTTCGAGGCTATTTCTCCCGGACTTGTTGTTCTTCGGTTTGTCCCTCTTCTCGCATGCTTCCAATACCTCAAGATTAGAGATCATGACAAAAGGAACTGTTCCTCTTGCTAAAATGATTAACAATTTGGTACAAGATAGAGACTAAGGACCAGAGCTGAGACATATGTGTACATCTGTTATGTGGTTCGTGTCCTGAGGGGTTATCTGCAACTACGGGCTGTTGGATAGTTGTGTATAAACCGCAGAACATAAGCTGAATTCTTGTGCAATCAAATTGTTACTAGTTATTCTTCATTGAAAAATAAATACTTGGTGTTGCATTGTATTTCATCAACACTTGTGAACTGTGAAGTCTGAAACTAAAGGCAAAATGTTATATTAGATAAAGAGTGGATATAGAAAGACAAAAGCAAATCCTTTCAAACTCCTTCCGCTCCTTTTCTGGTCTATGGTTTAATGCTTCCTTGAATCTTATATTTCATCATCCTCAAAAGGGTCTCTTTCGGGATAATCACCAACCTGCGAGCAAGTTTCAGGTTCATGTGTAGCAGCAAGTGGTTTACAGATTCAGCCTATCCAACCAACTACTTCCCAAAAGCTAGCATAGATTCATCTAAGCCTACAAAGCATTCACTAGTCCTATAGTTAGCGGCAATGACATCTGTGTAACAAACAGCAAATATTGTCCAAGGACTAACCATTTCAAGTTCTATGAGGTGTTATAGGTAATTTCACAGGTAGAGTGGAAAGAGTTAGGCAACTGTGATGCTAAGAGCTCATAGAAGTAGAAAATACCTTTACTTTGTCTGGCCTGACCATACCACCATGAAGCAGAGGGCACTCAAAGAATCTTGTTCCTTTTACCCTGCATATATAAGACGGTCTTAAACATATGAAAAGACTTGTACGTTTAATAATGAAGGACTTATACATCAACAATACGAAAGAATGCACGTACATGCCATCGTGTTTTCCAAGGGGTTCATCATACTGAATTCCGACCCAATAGCCAGGACCCAACGGCTCTGCTCGTCCCACATATTTGACCATTCCTCTTTTCTCCCCGGGCTCAACTTGGCATCTATCTCCCACCTAAATATTTGTCAGCAAGAGAAAAAGACATTAAAAGCCTATACAGTGAGGTCAGGTCTCACTTGCTTATTAGCTCTTCCGTCAAAAGTAAAATGTCTAAAATGAAAGGTAAGGGTAAGTCTTATTTACAAAAAAGAATCTAACTAACCTTGATATCTGCACAAAGATCTTCCATTAAATTCTCCTTCGTCTGTTGAAAGGAGAAACATAAGAAGCTTTTATGTTCTTGAATGCATCGATCTCATCACAAAGAGTTGCAAGTGACTTTTAGTTTTGCTTGTACACTTATTTCATTTTTCGTTTCTTCATACCTTAGCTTCAGAAGCAGGCGGATTTTGAGTCACTCTCTTTTCTTTGAATTTTCTAAAACTATCTAGAATTTATACAAAAAAAACAACAAATCATCAGACAAATTCTACCAAGTACCTTGAGAGAAACCGATTCTAGTTACTACTAGTAAACAAACTCACCGGTTCGTTTAGCATAATCCTCTTCTGATATGTTATACTTCTCAACCAATGATGTATCTTCAAGCCAGCCTCCAGTCGTGACAGACGAAGGATCAAGATCTATGATGTGTAACCGAAACCTTATGAAACCAATACAACACAACACAACAGATCATATATATATATATAAACTGATAAAACATAGGAGTCACATTGGCTCCTCCAAGTTCTCCTATATAAGAAAGCTTTGCAATTTATAACAGAATATTACCCATCAAAAGGGGAGAAGAAACCTAGTGGTCTTGCATCATCACTGAGAATTGCAACTTTTGAGCCACTCTCATCATAGAGCTCTAAAGCCATGTTAGTAACAGATGTTCCACATTTTTTCCATAGCTTTTCTTTCACAGCTTCAACACTCATCTTCAACAACAAAAAAAACCCAAAAAAGTCTATTACTTTTAGAGAGACAACAATCAAAAATCAATGCACACGATAAGAAGATTGGAATCTTAAAAGAGTCTTACTTGCGGAGAGAAACGAACATCTGCAGCGAAGCTTTTAAGGTTAGAGTGAGTAACGTGTAGAAGAACAGAGTCGTCTCCTTCCATCTGCAATCTCGAAGCCGCCATTTTTTCGCCTCGCAGATCACAGAGAGAGATCCAGGAGGAAGGGAGGACTCAAAACGGCGGCGTTTTAAGCTCGCCGTCGTGTTTAAGTAGTTTTTATTAGATTTTGCCACGTGTTAAGTCGCACGTAGACTATTATGAACTCGCCCGTAGATTAGTTAAACCCCATTTGATCCCCTTAATAGATAAGATCTGTGAAGGGAAGAGAGAGAGAGAGAGAGAGTCACGGCGGCGATGGCGGAAGATTTCTCGGTGGTTGTTTTAGCTTCCGATCTAGGAGTAGACGGTAGATCTTTCTTAACGAGAAGCGATGATGTCGATGAACAAGAGAACTGGCACGATTGTTCACAATACCTCGGAGGAGACGAAGATTTCTCCGATCTCGATCTTCTCCGATTCTTCACTCTCCATGGTTTTGATAAGTCCGGTAACAGGATTTTCCGTATCGTCGGAAAGTATTTTCCGGGTAAATTCATACTCTATCGTTGTACAGTGAAGATTCATTGTTATCTGTATGCTATTAGTTGAATTTGGTCTTGAAGATACTGTGATTAAAGTTGCTAACTTTATTATAAGGACATGATTGGTGTCTTATCGTTTCGAGTTCATACATATGATTTTGCTAGCTTTATATGGTGTTATTGTTGCTCATAAGTAATGATCAAGACAAGTTCTTATAGTCTTGTCTTCATTGTGGATGTGTTTTAGCTTTTGTTAACTTCTTAAGGTCTTGTGTTCACTTCAGTCTCTTATTAGTCTTCTTTGTCTCCTCTTTCTGTGATATGTTCTGATTTTAATTCATGTTCTGATTTGGGTTTTGTTGTATGAAAGCAGCTCGTGTTGTGAGTTCGGAGCGGCTTAAGAAGTATATATTCCAGAAGTTAAGCAATGAATGTCCTCAGGGACCATTCTGTTTGGTTTACATGCATAGCACAGTTCAAAAAGATGACAACTCGCCTGGCATTACGATCTTAAGATGGATATACGATGACCTCCCTTCAGATATCAAAGACAGGCTTCAAGTTGTTTACTTCATACACCCTGGTCTTCGTTCAAGGCTTGTCATCGCCACTCTTGGCCGCCTTCTTCTAAGTGGAGGGTAAGCATTTATACCAAGTAACCTCAAACTTACATAATCGAAAGCTGAACCCTAAAGTTTGAAGCTTTCTTGATCTAAAACACCACAATACAAGAATTTTATGGACCAACTGTTTTGTTAAAACAACCTATTTTGACATTGTAGACTGTACTGGAAGATCAAGTATGTGAGCCGGTTACAATACCTTTGGGACGAGATAAAGAAAGGCGAGGTGGAAATTCCCGACTTTGTGAACAACCACGACAACGTGCTGGAGCATAGACCATTGACCGACTATGGAATTGAACCGGATCCTTTCCAATTAGCCGAGGTTCAATCCTCGTCGTTCTCGCTTAACCGGTATGAGAACAGATGGATCTCATAATACATTGTCTCTTTGTTAAGAACTTGAGATAGAACCTCTATGTGTTATGTTTGTTGTTGTATCCAGTGTCTCGAAAAAACATATAATCTTGTTTTGATTGATTTTGTTCGATTAGTTCAGAAACAAAATTATGGTATGGATTATGAAGATTAATGTACATAATTAGCTTTTTTTAACAATTGCAAAGTTTAGTCCAAACTTCCAAATTTAAAATTAAATCGATACTAAAATGCAATTTAATTTAAAAGAGGCGAACTTTCAATTAATTGCACAAAAGTCCCTAACACAATCATGGGCCTTATTGGGCTAGTGTTTTGGTTTTAAAAGTTTAATGGCCTTTTTGATTTGTTTTAGCTAAAGAAGTTTGGGCCTGTTAGGCCGGTTTATTAATAAACCGGTTCGATCTGGTTTCATAAATTCGGATAAAACTTTAAAGGTTTAGTGAAAACGGAAGTGGGAGGGAAAATTTCGAACACCTGAGTATTTTTAGGTCTTTTTTGTCGCCGGAGACGATAATCGGAATCTGAGAATGGAGAGAATCCATGTCTCAGTTAGAGCGCGTCCGCTTTCTACGGAGGACGCCACGAAGAGTCCATGGAAGATCTCTTCCGACTCTATTTTCATGCCCAATCACCTTTCTCCCGTTTTCGAATTTGGTACTCTCTCTCTCTCCTTATTTCTCTTTCAATCTTCTGCCTTATGTTCATGCCCAATCTCTCTCTCTCTCGGACAACGACAGATAGGATTTTCGGAGAAGATTGTAAAACTGTCCAAGTGTATGAAGCACGGACCAAAGAGATTGTGTCTGCTGCTGTTCGTGGATTCAATGGTAATACTCGACAATTACACTTATGGGTTTAGCTTATTTACTCATATATTCGATTTTCCTTGCTTCGATTTTGATTTCTCTCTAATTTTGTGGCTCCTTACTCTCTTACCGTTGATAATGAAAGTCTCCCTTTACCACTTTAGGGCTTTTAAGTGGATTTAAGTTTTGTAATCATGTGTGTTTTGAAGGAACTGTGTTTGCTTATGGGCAAACTAATAGTGGAAAGACGCATACAATGCGAGGCTTGCCTAGTGAACCTGGAGTCATCCCTCTTGCTGTACATGATTTGTTTGACACTATATATCAGGTTTCATCCCAAAACTTTTATTACCATCTTTGTTTTGTACCTTTTTTTAAAATAGGTTTCTTTAGCTTTCTGGTGGTGGTATTTGTGGAAAGTTATTGATTGTAGGAACACCGTTTTTTTTGTCTTTGACCTATTTCAAAGGATGTAAGCAGGGAGTTTCTATTGCGTATGTCTTACTTGGAGATTTATAATGAAGATATTAATGATTTGTTGGCTCCTGAACACCGTAAACTACAGATTCATGAAAATCTAGAGGTACTGATTTGTACTCTCATAGCCTACTATAACTAAATTCTCTAGCGAGTCTGATGTGTTTTTCAATATGAATGTAGAAAGGAATATTTGTTGCTGGGTTAAGAGAAGAAATTGTCACTTCCCCTCAGCAAGTTCTTGAAATGATGGAATTTGGAGAATGTAGTTTTTCTTCTCTTCTCATTATTCGTCTTTATTTTGCTCGCTCCAGCCATAATTTTTGTGTTTTCTTAACACATGCACAAGCTTTTTTTTATGTATATCCTAGTATTAATCTTCTGTGTGAATCTTGGTTTTCCTAAAATTAGTTTAGTGAATGGATCGTTTTTGTGCTTGACATAAAATTTCAGCTCATAGGCATATTGGGGAGACAAATATGAATCTGTACAGCAGTAGATCTCATACTATTTTCCGCATGGTAAAAGTTATTTACTCAACCTTAGTACTCAACTAAGTGTATGTTGAATTTTAACATTCCATCTTTTTCATGAACAGATTATAGAAAGTAGACAGAAGACGCTAGATGAAGGTGTTGGAAATGCATGTGATGCAGTCCGTGTTTCTGTTCTGGTATTATCTGGTGGAACTAGTGTTTTTGTTGCCCTTATATGCGACATATTATTATTTTTATTTCATCTTTCCTTTCGTTTGTAGAATTTGGTGGATCTAGCTGGTTCTGAACGGGCTGCAAAAACCGGTGCAGAGGGTGTTAGACTGAAGGAGGGCTCACATATAAACAAAAGCTTGATGACACTGGGGACTGTAATAAAAAAACTGAGTGAAGGAGTCGAAAATCAAGGGTACGTTTATTAGTACAATTTTTTCATGGAACATAAGCATTATGTGTATAATCTTATTGACATTTCTTTGTTACAATCAGTGGTCATGTTCCTTACCGAGACAGCAAACTTACAAGGATCTTGCAACCAGCTTTAGGTGGAAATGCAAACACAGCTATCATATGCAATATAACACTTGCACCAGTATGTATTCTTCGTGAAAGAGCAGTCTTCAGTTTTCTTCGTTTGGTTAGGTTCAACCATTCAACTAACAAAGCTATTTTCGTTTTGATGTTAGATTCATGCAGATGAAACCAAGAGCAGTCTTCAGTTTGCCAGCCGAGCACTGCGTGTCACTAACTGTGCGCATGTTAATGAGGTAGAATCCAAAACATCTTACGCTTATTCTCTCTGTCTTTGCAACATACTTCTTGTCTAAGTTTGGCATATAAGATGTGCATTTTTTCAAAACTAGTAACCCATCCATTCTTGTGTTTACGATGTAGATATTAACAGATGCTGCTCTATTAAAGCGCCAAAAAAAGGAGATAGAGGAGCTCAGATTCAAATTAAAGGTTGCTGTTTTCATTCTTTCGTTTTTCATAGTTATGTTCTAACTTTTTATTTTAGGTAAATTATCAGCTTTTCTTTTGTAGGCTTCTCACTCTGACCATTCGGACGAAGAGATTCTTAAGTTGCGCAACACCTTGTTGAAGGTCTGCCATAGTGTTCTTGACTCTTCAGGTGTTTAGTTTTAAATTTATTTTTGATACAAAGTGTTTATCTGCAGTCTGAATTAGAGAGAGAGCGGATAGCACTCGAGTTAGAAGAGGAGAAGAAGGCACAAGCTCAGAGAGAAAAAGTTCTGCAGGAGCAAGCAAAGAAGATTCAGAACTTGAGTTCAATGGTTCTCCTTTCGAATAGAGATGAGAAGCGTGAGCAGGATCACTTTAAGAAGGTTTTTCCTGTTTCTTCCATCCATTCTTTTGCTTTATACCTTAAGAGTTTAAAACAGCTTTTGCTAGGCGCTATACATTTATTGCAACACTGCTAATCACGGAACCATAGTCGAAAGAATTTAAACATTTGCTTTATCGTGGGGAAAAGATATACTATGTGACTACTAATCTAATTCTTGATTCATCAGTTAGAATGATTGCGTCATTTCTTGTCGAATGCTGCTGTTTCCTAAGACATTAGCATGACATTGTTGAGTGAATTTAATAAATTATCGCTGTTGCATATGTCTCCCATCTCTTCTTACGTTTGATATGTTATTTTTTTGTAGGGAAAGAGGAGGGATACATGGTGTACTGGACACCTTTTACGAGACTCCACATCAGAGGTGAAAATTGTATAAAATGTCCAAAACCATGAGAAAGTTTTGCCTTTTTCAGCCATAAAAATACTTCGCCTCTTGCATAGCAGGTGCAGTCTAATGTTTTGTCAAGGGGATCCTCTCTTACATCTGAAAGATCCGAGCGTTTGACAGGTCCACTAATTCCATTCACAGAACTGGTAAAAAAGGAACCTTTAGATAGCATCAGCGAGCAAGATGAGATTAGCATCAATGAAACCCTTGAAAATTCTGCACTTCCAAATCCATGTGCTTTAATGCGTGTGACTAGCAGAAAGAAACCAACATCAATCAGGCATAAAAGTCCCGTAGTGGTCAGTCTTCCTCTTTTAAATATGTCTTGAGCTTTTCTGTCATAAAGCTAAAGCATCATGTTACTGTTTCTTAGGTTGAAAACGAGTTAGACAGAATTCACAAGGAATATGAGGATCTTCTCTTGCAATATGAAACCGAGGTAATAACTTATCCTTCTCAACATCAGTATTTTGTGGTTTCTGGTTCTTATTTCTCGGCATTCTTCCAATAGAAAATCATGAACGAAGTACAAATAGAGTGCCTTAAGGCAAAGTTGGGTGAAGATAGTTTATATGGTGAAGTAAAATGCAAGCATGTAGATTGTCAAGGTGTTGAGAATGTATATAGGGATGAAAGCGGTGTGCATCTTAGGGATCCAGAAGCTATAGTTCTCATTAAGCAACTCCAAGACAAGGTACGTTTCTTCTTGTTTTTACCCACAACTTGAACATCTATTTTAAGTAGCTTTTTCTTCCATTTTGGATGTTCTCTTAACCATGATACGTTTTGTTTAAAAGATAAACATGCTGGAAACTGAGAATTCTTCAAGCAAGCAAAATCTTGATAGTCTTGCTACGGTAGCTACTGAACAGAATATATGTGCCAGAGAAAAAATTGCTGAGGTATATGTGATTCTTTTACCCATTGTGTTTTGGTGTTCTGTACAGGTTTTGGGAAAACGTGAACTGTTTATCAAATAGATTTATAATTAATAGATGTTCTTGGTCAAAGAGAATCAGTTTATTCAGCTTTATAGTCTTTTTTGGTACTACTTTACGTTTGAAACCTTCTTATGTTGGATGAAATTCTATAGATGCAAGAAGAAATTCATGCTGCTAGAGAAGAGGCCCGGCTTGCTCGTGAACAACTTATGTCCAAGGAGTCTGAAGTTATTCATGTACTTAATGTTGGTTTCCACTTTAAATTCATCCCATTAACCTGATAATGTGAAGATTATCATTGTTTTCAACCAGTTCGACATTGCTGAAAAGATTTTTTACTTGTTGTGAAGGAAAATTTCAACTCTCTGATCAACATAGCAACAGAAGTTGAAGTCTTAGATTCCGAATTTCAAAAATCCAAAGCATCAGTAGAAACAGTTGCAATAGTTATGGATGAGTCTCTCCAAGATTTTGCGTTCTTCTCTCCTTTGATACATGTGAGTACTCTGGTTGTTTGTACATTATTTTGCATCGTTTGTTTCTGTGGGGATGCAAGCTTTTTTAGGCAGCATACCTCAATTAGGCTGGTAATATAATAGACAATCATGTTTTCTAAAAGTTGAAAATTTCCGCTGCAGGATTTCACATTGTTTATGCGCCAAAGTTTTGAGCAGCATGCTTCACTTATCAGCAGCTACCAAAATGTCCAATCTTGTCTGAAACAAAAAGTTCTTGACATTGAGAGTGAGAAGGTCCAAACTCTTGATCTCTTCTTACTATGTATTTCTGGTAAATCTGCGTGTGTGTTTTTGCTAAAGTCGTAATATGTCTTCCCAGCTTCTTTTGCAAGAGCAGTGTACTGGTCTGCAGAGACAAATAGAAGAACTAAATCAAGAAGCCCAAAAACACGAAACTTCCTTAATGGTATTTCAGTTTTCTTCAAACAAATTTAATTACCGTACTTTTTTTCTTCTCCAAACTTGCCAATATTAGAAGTAACTTGACGTTTTAATCATTTGTCAGATGCTCTCAGAACACCATGATTCGGATAGGTCAGATCTCCTCTCTCACATAGAAAGTCTTGAGAAGGATATAGCGAGTCTGTCTTCCTCTTCTTTAGCCAAAGAAAAGGAGAATCTAAGAAAAGATTGTGAGAAGACCAAATCAAAGCTAAAAGACACTGAATCTAAGCTGAAGAATGTCATGCAGGATAAAACCAAGCTAGAGGTGTGCTTTGCAACTTGCAACTAATTCTAAACGTACATACTTATAGTACTAGATTAAATAGCTCATCTAAGTTATTGTACTAATTTTGATAATGTGGTAAAGGCTGAGAAAGCATCTGCTGAGAGAGAGTTGAAACGCTTGCATAGCCAGAAGGCCCTCATCGAGAGAGATATCAGCAAACAGGAGTCCTTTGCCGGTAAAAGACGGGATTCTCTTATTGTTGAGAGAAGTGCAAACCAGTCGTTGCAGGTACTATCTAATGAATTGTTTTGCCGCATCTTTTTATTGCCAGTGTAAGATCGAGTAACATATATTCAGTGTTGGAAACAAAACGTTGAAATTTCAGAAGCTAATAAAATGCAAAATATAATGATCGTATTGCAGCAAATCTCTCTATATATTTATCAAAAAAGGGAAACAAATCTCTCTCTATAAGCCGGCTTTTGGTTTTGTTCATACATTGTGTGAGCACGCCTGATAATAACTGTTATGTCTATCTTTTAGTATTTTTCTCTCAATGGCGAGACAGATTAGTCTTTTTGGTGGATATACCTTTTGTTTAAAGGAAATGCTCATTCTCATATATGTTTTGCATTTATCAGGAAGAGTATCACAAGCTTGAGGTGCTTGCTTTTGAAATGGAAACAACAATTGCTTCCCTGGAGGATGAGCTTGCTGCTGAACGTGGAGTAAAAGAAGAGTTGCAATGTAGAAACGAGAGTTTGAATTCAGAAATTATAGCTCTGACACAGAAACTGGAGCACTCAAATACCCAACTAGAACATCTGCAGATAGATGTCGCGGAACTTGTACGTCATTTCGTGAATTGAAGATTGATCCATAAGTTGTTGATATTGAATTTGAAAACACAGTGCGTTTGCTTAACTGTATGTTATGTTTGTTACAGAAAACGAGACTTGAAGGCTCATCTTCTGATCATATACAACTGGAAACCAATGTTAAACAATTGCTTGAAGAAAAGGAAGAGCTAGCAATGGTACAATGATTCTGACCTTCATTTCTTGTTTGTGGAAGATCCAGTAATTTTTTTGTTGTTCAGCATCTAGCGAACTCGCTTTTGGAGATGGAGGAGGAGAAATCAATATGGAGCTCGAAAGAAAAAGCTTTGACAGAGGCAATAGAGGAAAAGATCAGACTACATAACATAAAAGATGAGTCACTATCTATAGATATATCAGAGGTACGTCCGAAACGAAAAACCTCTTATTGTTTTTATTGTCTTCTAATGCAGAACTTTTCATGGTCATCAAAACATGTATGATGTTACTCTTTAGAACTACTAACTCAATTACTAACTATCATATTCCTATGGATTCTGCTTAACTATCATCAGCATGAACTCTACATACATTTTGAGGAAAACAAGTATTCTCGTATTCTCAACTTTGATCATTCTCTTTTTAAGTTCTTGAATTTTTTCAACTCTTAGGCTAAGAGAGAGCTGGAATCTTGTCGGCTTGAATGTGTTACCCTTGCTGATAAGCTAAGATGTTCCGAGGAAAATGCTAAGCAGGAAAATAATTGCAGGTTTTGTACTTTGCATTTCTGTTACTTTGGAAAGTTTTAAAGCTCTCTATCTCCTCTACTCTCTGAAAATAATTATTTTTACGTTCCCCTGCAGCGCGGAGATGTCTTTGGAAATTGATAGACTAAGTGATGAACTTCGATCAGCTCATGCCGTGAGTAAACAATCTCAAGAGGTAAGAATCATTTCACTAGTTTATGTAAAAAGTCTTCACTTTTGTCTGATGCAGAGGTTATATTACAATTCTCAAATACACTAAATGTTTGCTTATGCCTCCCAGGTCTTCAAGTCTGATATCGACGCTCTAAAGTCCGATCTTCAACGTACTTGCGAGATGTCAAACACAATTCAGATAGAGCTTGATAATGTCACAAATGAGCGCCAGAGATTGCTATCTCGCGTAGAGGAATTGAGTACAGAACTCGCTTCGTCAAATCATTCCCAGGTTCGGTTAAAAAAAACACATACTTGATTAACATATTTTGCGTCAGGTTCTAACTTCTCCGATATAACCAAATCAACATATTTCTCCTTGTATCTGATCACAGAATGTAGATGCAGACAACAAGGAGAAGGCAAAGCTCAAAATGAGACTCAGGGGGACGCAAGCACGCTTAGACGCAATCTATATAAGACACAAAAACTCTGTGAAAGAATCAGAAGTTATGAACAAGAAGTTCGAGGAAGCATCTGCAAAGCTAAAGGAAAAGTTAGCATCAAAAGCACTCGAAGTCATCGACCTCAAGAAGCAGCTCTCTGCTTCTTCAAGAACAATGTAATGATAAAGTAAGTTAACCACCATATACTCTTTAACTAGTAATTTAATTCACGCTCTAGTAAACTCATAGATTTGTTCTAAATTGATGTGATTATGATATTTTGATTAACAAAATCTATGGAGGTCATAAAAGAGATTAAATATGCAACACAAAAAAGTTGTGTAACAAAAAAAAGCCTAAAGAGAAGAAAACAATAAAAAGCTCAAAATGGATTTTCCTCATACGGTTAATTAAATATCCGGTTTAGTTGGTATAATTACGTACCGGGAAATTCCGGTTTAATAGATCTTCTATAATTCCAATAATCCCCTTCCCTCCACATTCACAACCTTCTCTCTCTATGGATCAGCCTCCGCAAAACTCGTCGGCGTCTCAGCCACCAGAAACACCTCCTCAGGCGACTGCTACGTCTGCTTCGAAACCGTCGGTTTTATCTCAGATCTCGAAACCGCCTTCCACTAACCCTAGCTCCTCCTCCGTCTCCTCGATTCCAACTTCCCCAGCCACGCCGTCACCGTCTCTCAATCCAAACCCTAATCCTGCTCAATACGCGCGTCCGGTGACACCTTCGGCGACGCAACACCATCAACACATCTCTCAGTCTCTGGGTCGGCCGCCTCCGCCTGTGTACACGAGACCATGGCAACAACACGCCCCGTACAGTCACTTCTCCTCCGCGTCGTCTCCATTGATATCTTCTTCATCGGCTCCTTCCTCTTCTTCTTCGGCTTCTTCTTCTTTGGCTATTACTGGGCAGCAAAGAGGCGGCATGGCGATTGGTATTCCCGCTTCTCCAATTCCTATCTCTTCTCCTTCGCCTTCTCAGCCTTCTCCTTCTGCTTTTCCGGGATCTTTTGGACATCAATACTCCGGCGGATTAGGTCGTGGAACAGTCGGAATGTCAGAAGCTACATCCAATACAAGTGTTCCCCAAGTGAGTCTTCAATCATATGTTTTAATTTTATGTGTTTTTGCTATATAACTTAAGTAGGATTCTGAAGATACAAGTAAATATAAACCTTTATGTGTCTCTCTGTGTGGTCAGGTTAGGATGATGCAAGGAACGCAGGGAATTGGGATGATGGGGACGCTTGGCTCAGGCTCACCAATGCGGCCAGGTGGGATGGCTCAGCACCAGCAGAGACCAGCTCAATCTTCTCTAAGACCAGTTTCCTCTCCAAGTAGCCAGTCTCCTGTTCCCCAAGTAGGTATTTTTGGTCTGATTCTTGTGTTTTTGTCTAAGATTGTGCATGTGTACCTTAAAAAGTAGGATTCCCACCTTTGCTGCTTAATTCTGAAGAAGAAAATTTACCCTGTGAGTTGAGATTTGAGAAATACTAAGATAGGAAGTTTCTAAATAACTCACTAGCAAGTAAAAACGTCTTTCACCTCTTTATTTGATTTATCAGTTACTGATGTGTTCTGATGGCTGAATAATTTTTAGGTAAGCATCACTTGATGGTGATACCGTTGAGCCATTCTTGTTTTCAAGCATTATATATTTTTCTTTTTTGTAGAACTTTCAAGGGCATAGCCTTATGAGACCTTCGCCTATTGGTTCTCCTGGTGTCCAATCTACTAGTGCACCACAACAAAACTTGCAAGCCATTAATCAACCATGGTTATCATCTTCTACGCAAGGGAAGCCGCCTTTGCCACCCCCTTCATATAGACCACAAGTAAATAGTCCCTCCATGCAACAAAGATCTCATATTCCTCAGCAACATCATTCCACGTCAGCAGTAACTTCACAGCCCCAGCAACA
Source organism: Cochlearia excelsa (assembly GCA_963556525.1). Classification (NCBI taxonomy): domain Eukaryota; kingdom Viridiplantae; phylum Streptophyta; class Magnoliopsida; order Brassicales; family Brassicaceae; genus Cochlearia; species Cochlearia excelsa. Next base: position 35,110,180 of record OY748330.1, read on the forward strand.
ACAACAACACCAGCCTCAAGAGCAACTTCAACCATTGAGATCTTCACAGCAGCCGTTACCTCACCCACATCAACCGACCCGGGTCCAGGGAACAGTAAATCAGAAAGCTGCTTCTCTAGCAATGCCTAACCAGCCTCCAGTGCCTCAGCCAGGAAACCAAGCTAAAACAATTTCAGCAGAGAATGAGGAGTCTGGTGATCGTATCTTGGGAAAAAGAAGCATCCATGAGCTACTTCAGCAGGTATCCACTGACCTTTCCTTATATATTGAACTTTGGGTAATCTACTTTTCGTTTTGACCATGGAATATATTAGAATTGTCACTCCCAAGCCGTGGTTCCTACATAATGTTTCCACTTGGGTAGAGCTCTTACGGAGAGGAAAATGTATTTGATAAAACTAGTATAGAAGAAATAGTGTAACTTAGCCAATTGTCTCTCAAAGAAGGCCAAAAAGCATTCCATCATGGTGACTTTTATTTGATTCAGCACATCTCTAATTATGTGGGCTGCTTTGATAGATTGACCCGTCAGAGAAATTGGATCCGGAGGTCGAAGACATCCTTGCTGATATTGCTGAGGACTTTGTGGAGTCGGTAAGTAGGTCACAGTCCTACACAGCTTTATGTGAATATAGTGATAAGGTTAAGAATATTTTTTCTGTCCTCTGATAAGTTTTTCTCTAACTCCAGCTTATTGTGTTTCTCTTTATTCAGATCACAACTTTTGGCTGTTCTTTAGCCAAACATAGAAAGTCAGATACTCTAGAGGCTAAGGACATCCTCCTCCATGTTGGTTAGTTCCTATTGATATTGTGTACCCTGTTCTTGTGATGTTCTGTTTTTCAGTACAATATTTTAGTATCTCCTTTCTTTAAATGTAGAAAGAAACTGGAATATCAAGCCTCCTGGTTTTAGCAGTGACGAGATAAAGACGTTTCGAAAACCAGTAAGAATCATTTACATATTTGTTATGTAATCAATTTGTCATTTTTTTACAAGAGATTATCTCGTACCCAATATGCCTTCTAACTTAATTGGATAATATTTTGCAGCTGACAACAGATATTCACAAAGAGAGACTCGCCGTTGTAAGTTCTCACATGATTTCGAACATCCTTATCCATCAGTACTAAACTATGCAACTGAGTAGAATAGAACACACACACATACTGAAGTTTCTTTGTTGGCTTTGTATAAAGATAAAGAAGTCGGCCATGGCAACAGAAGCAGCAAACGCCAGGAATCCATTCGGGCACGGGACAGCAAGAGGAGGCCAGGCAAAGACGCCTGCGAATCCCTTAGCGACTACAACTTTTAATCACTAAATGTTATTAGATCATCAACACTCTGATCCTACTTGGTAGGGATTTTCCATATGAAAAAGGGACGAACTTTGTAACACCCATTTTGTAACTTTATCGACATCTCACTGTCCCAAGATTAACTACAAGTATTGAGGTAAGAGTATCTTAGCAGGTTATGGGATTGAATTGATTTCCATGATTCATAAAGCAAAAACCTACGTGCATGAAGAAAGGGGTAATAGAAGAGGAGGATGTTGCAAGAGTGGATTAGCAAATATTATTATCCCTTAAACAGAATTGTGATTGTTATAAAAAAAAGAACTCAAAATTATCTTTTTATGACTTTTTTTAATCTTTTTATGTCACATAGATACATGTGATGGAAGATGGATGAGAGATGAGAAATGGTTATGATGAAACATGTATTCTTCTTTTAACAGGTATCATAAACATGGTGTCTCAATTTTGTAAATACACTTTTGTAACTTCTCATTAATCTCTTAGCCTTCGACAATCTTCACAGGCGTCCTGCAGAATGCAACGCAACAGAGATTTTACCTTCAAGGTATGTTTTTGTCTGTCAAAGTTTATACACCAAGTTAGAAAACAATTCATCTCACATACCCGAATGGACTCTGCTTGATTGATAACAACTCAATGTCAAGCTAAAGAAAAGCAAAAGAAAAGGTATCATCAAAACATGAACTCTATTTGTAGAAACAAACAATTAATGTAGGTAGATAATAACCTCAATGGTTGCATTTGGAGGAATCTCTTGCACTCCTTTCTTACCGTAAGCAAGCTCAGGAGGAACAATCACCAATCTCTGTATATATATATATAACCAAACCTCAATCACAATGTGTCCTCAACAACAAGACCATCTTAGAGTTTGATCTGTCTGACTTCAAATAAGCCTTTTGGTATCAAGAACTAACCTGACCGCCTACACGCATGCCTTCGACGCCAAGGTCAAGTCCTTTAAGAACATTACCTTTCTCTGATTGTCCAACATCAAACCCATAAGGCTGCATAAAGAACTCCCCCAATGTTATCAGGTAAAGATCCTCACATATTTTTAAAGTACACTAATGGATTCTGTGTACTTACCGTTCCACCTCCAACGCCAAGTCCTTGTCGACTTGTCATGAAGGTTATCCCTTTCCATTTAGCAACATAGTGAACCTACCAACACAATCCAAATCAGGTTTGAGCATCAAAAGCTCTGTTATTAGCTGTGTTAACATATTCACAACCGTACTGCGACCCTAGATCCTTTTACAGCCTCTGCTCCATTACCAACTTTTATATCATAGTACCTACAACATCAACATAACACCCACACACAAAAACTTATGATTATGCACAAAAATTCATGATCTTGGTGTGTATATACAGTAAAGGTGGGGAATGTACAAACTTGAGATTATTCGGCAGAGTGGTGAATTCGCTGTCCGGTATCTTAGATGCACGTAGCTGCAGATGATTTATATGCAAAAGAGAATGATAAGTGTAGTCAAGAACAAGCATATATATATATATATATAATGTGATGTGTAGGTGTCTATGCTTACAGCTCTTCTGCTGGTGCTAACGGCTTCGGATGAATCAGTTAACAGAATCTCACAAGTAGCTGTTTTTTTTATTATTATTCAGACAATAACTGATTGAAACTCAAAAGAACAGAAGAGTAGTGAAGGACAAGAAACTAACCGGCGGCGGCGGCGATGAGACATCCAAGTAAAACCCTTCTACCTTGATAGTTATCCGGCGCCGGAGAAACCACTTTCTCTGTTTTTATGAGCCTTTCGCCGCAGGGAGATGGTATAGAGCACTGATACGATTTGATTTGCCTACTTCCTACAAAATTTGGAAAAGAAAAAAAAGACAAATGTTTCTTGCTTGATTAATATGATCTCGATGATTGGTTAATAACGTTCGAAAATGCTAATACATGTTAATACGTAATGGTATGTAGAGAGTGTACTTGTTGATGATGGAAAATGAATGGTGGATGATGTAGAGAGAGAGTGATGGAGAGGGTGAAGAAGTTTCATTGTTAAGATCATTGTATTTTGTTTCTCTGTGTTTTTTTTGGGTGTAATACTAAACAGTTTCAAAGAAACTTTCTCAGTTTCTTTGTGAGAAGAAGATAGAGAGAGGAAGAGATAAAAGGGATCAAATTGTAATTCACATCCACAAGTTTTGGATTTTAGATTCCCTCGTTAGAACTTTCAAAATAAAATATAAACACATTATCTATTTTTTTGTATGTAAAAAGTGTCATTGATTGTGATTGGGTAACATTACCTCGTGGAGACGTCGACGTGTATATTTGTAATGTATAACGACAATAATGGATATGTGGTGGAGCATTAAGAACTTTAATAAACAATCTATAGTGGAAAAATGTCCCACTTTAAATTTTTAACTATTTTTTTGTAGCTGAAAGAAAACTCCATTAGGTTTACGATTTAGTTCCACATGTGTTATCTAATTGGATATACAGTACAAAAACACAACATGATTATTGTGATTCAACATCACATACAATAATAATTATTATTATTATTCTCCTTTGCTTATTATACTTAAAAAGGGCTTTTAAACCAAACCGGTCACAGATAGTTTTCGTTGCCGCCGCCTCTCTCTCCTCTCACTCTCTCTCTCTCTCTCTAAACCAGAGCCACCGCCATGGATTCTGCTCTGCTTCCTACGGCTCCGTCGTCTCTCCGTTCCCAAATGTTAGGTCAATCCTTACATCACCTTCACCACATTCCTTTACCTCCTCCTTGTAATCGCAGCCACAATAACCTCCGGTTTAAACCGGTTATCGGAATCACCCGATCTCGCAATCACGTCTCTCCTGTCGCTGTTATCTCCCGCGACGAAACCTCCACGTCTCATTCGCTTCCTTCGGCTCCTCCTCCTCCTCCGCCGCGTCTAAGGGTCTCTCCTAATTCGCTGCAATACCCGGCCGGTTATCTCGGTGCGGTTCCTGAGCGCACGATCGAACCGGAGAACGGAAGCATCGCTGAAGCTATGGAGTATTTGACGAATATACTGTCCACAAAGGTTTACGACATCGCGATTGAATCGCCTCTTCAATTAGCTAAGAAGCTATCTGAGAGGTTAGGTGTTCGTATGTATCTTAAAAGAGAAGACTTGCAACCTGTAAGCTTCTCCTTCTTCTTCTCTTCCTTTCTTTCACTGATTTCAATTTCATGGGCATTACTGAAACATCTGAAAGTGTACATCTTTGGTTGAGTTTTTTTTACAAGAATCATGTATGAACCTGAGGCTACATTTGTGTGTGTGTGTTGTTTCAGGTTTTCTCGTTTAAGCTTAGAGGGGCTTACAATATGATGGTGAAACTTCCAGCTGAGCAATTAGCAAAAGGGGTTATATGCTCATCAGCCGGTAACCATGCTCAAGGTGTTGCTTTATCGGCTAGTAAACTAGGCTGCACCGCAGTGATTGCTATGCCTGTTACTACCCCTGAGATCAAGGTCTTTTCTTTAGTGTTTCTGATGTTTCTGTCCATGTCAATAGCTGATGATCTTCTTTGATTAAAAACCAACAGTGGCAATCTGTGAAGAATTTGGGTGCCACGGTTGTTCTTGTTGGGGATTCTTATGATGAAGCGCAAACGTATGCTAAGAAACGAGCTGAAGAAGAGGGTCTTACGTTTATACCTCCTTTTGATCACCCTGATATTATTGCTGGACAAGGGACTGTCGGCATGGAGATCACACGTCAAGCTAAAGGTCCATTGCACGCTATATTTGTACCCGTTGGTGGTGGTGGTTTAATAGCTGGTATTGCTGCTTATGTTAAGAGGGTTTCTCCCGAGGTACTCTTTTTGTACTGAGATTGTTTTTTGGCAGTGTCAGTAATAGCTACTTGGGACTAAATCATCCATTTTGTCTTGAGAATGTTTCCAGTTTGATAGATTCGCAGCTTCTGACACCTTATTGTGAATTCTTGGGTATGCAGGTGAAGATCATTGGTGTAGAACCAGCTGATGCAAATGCCATGGCATTGTCCCTGCATCACGGTGAGAGGGTGATTTTAGACCAGGTTGGTGGTTTTGCAGATGGTGTAGCAGTTAAAGAAGTTGGCGAAGAGACTTTTCGTATAAGTAGAAAGCTGATGGATGGTGTTGTTCTTGTCACACGTGATGCCATATGTGCATCAATAAAGGTAAGTTATATCCTTTATTTGCTATCGCTTGTGATACAGTTTTCAGCATAATCTTGTGTACTTGTCTCTGTAGGACATGTTTGAGGAGAAACGAAACATACTAGAACCAGCAGGGGCTCTTGCGCTCGCTGGAGCTGAGGCATACTGTAAGTACTATGGCCTAAAAGACGTGAATGTTGTAGCCATAACTAGTGGGGCAAACATGAATTTCGATAGGCTGAGGATTGTGACAGAACTAGCCAATGTCGGTAGGCAACAGGAGGCCGTTCTTGCTACTCTCATGCCCGAAAAACCTGGAAGCTTTAAACAATTCTGCGAAATGGTGTGTGTTTGGTATTATAGCATGTAGGAGTTATTCCCTTTACGGTATGCATATATTACAATGCATTGATGGACACAGGTTGGACCAATGAACATAACCGAGTTCAAATACAGATGTAACTCAGAGAAGGAGGCCGTTGTACTATACAGGTAAGTCTTTCTCTGTAAAAGTCCTTCTTTCATGAGTTATCACTTATCCTCGAATTTGCACAATTGTGTGTTATCTTGGGTCAGTGTTGGAGTGCACACAGCCGGTGAGCTCAAAGCGCTGCAGAAGAGAATGGAATCTTCTCAACTCGAAACTTTTAATCTCACAACCAGTGACTTGGTGAAAGATCACCTCCGTTACTTAGTACGTCCTCCAAAATCGACTTCTCTGTGTTTACCTCTCCTTGAGGATTACTACATTTTGATTAGTGTATGTTGTTTTGGTACAAAACAGATATGTGAATAACAATGTTTATATCTCAGATGGGTGGACGATCAAGTGTTGGAGACGAGGTTTTATGCCGATTCACCTTCCCGGAGAGACCAGGTGCTCTGATGAACTTTTTGGACTCATTTAGTCCACGGTGGAACATTAGCCTTTTCCATTACCGTGCACAGGTATGTCTTCTAACTAAATACATCATCCAAAAAAGCTTTGAAGTAGCTTTGAAGCTCCTAAACAATCTTCTGTCTTTTCCATGAAAGGGTGGGACAGGCGCGAACGTGCTAGTCGGGATACAAGTCCCGGAGCAAGAAATGGAGGAGTTTTGTAACCGTGCTAAAGTTCTCGGATACGAGTACTTCTTGGTGAGTGAAGACATCAACTTTAAGCTTCTGATGCACTGAGTTTTAAAGATCTGATGGATAAAAACAACCCGAGGAAGAAGAAGATGAAGCAGCCCCATCGGAGTAATCTATCTTGTGTCCATGATTGTTATTGAGCTCTCTTGTGTTGTGACTCTTTCTCTTTATGTTCGATGGGCTTGTTTAGTCACTGACCTGTCACGCTAAAGAATAGTGAGGTAACCTTTTTTTATTCGCTACGTGCTCTCTCTCTCCCCCCCTTAATGTATAAGTTGTAGACATTGAGTTGATACCATTTTGTTTCATCAAATAATTTGAGAGGCTTATTTCCCATAAAAAAAATAATTGATGAGGCTAATCTCCCATAAAATTTTCGGTTTTGTTTAAAAGAGACTACTTATGGTAATTTTTGTTAATTTATATATTTTGAGAAAGTAATATACATTTAATTAACATCGTTTTTAAAGTATAAAACTTTTAAAACCAGTATATATTGTTATTAATTAAGATGTTTGTATTGTATTGTGAATCATTAAAGAAAAAAACTTTTAAAACCAGCTCTACTGAAAATGTTTTCACAAAACCAGAAGTGGTTTTTGGCTTGAATTTGTGTATTGAAAATAATACTAATAAATAAAATAATTTCCAAAAAATGAAAACAGAAAACCACAAAACCATGGGCAGTTTTCAGACTAACCCTCTTTTGACTGTCTAAAAAAACCATCTGCTCTGTTTTTTTTCCTCTATATATCTCTCCCGTCTTTCTCATTCTTTTGACTCTAATCTCAAAACCACTTCACACAAATTTCTTCAACACCTCTTATCCAAATTCAAAGCGTAACCTAAAGAAGAAGAAGATACTATAATTAACAATTTCTCTGAGAGAGACTCTTTTTGCTTCTCCTGAAAACTCAAAGTGTCCATCTTTAGGTTTACGAAATTCGATGGAATCGAATGTAATGTTTTCTGGGTTTAGTCCCAGAATGTTGACCTTAGAGACGCCACATAACCCACCAAACCCCCAAAACCCAGTTCGATTCCAGCATCCACATCCTCACCCCAAACATTTATCTCCGGTGGTAAGCTTAGCCGCCGCCGACGACGACGACGACCGCGTGTCGGGTTCAGGATCCGGTTGCAACCCAGAAGACAGCGGAGGAATCGACGGTAAGAGGAAACTATCTCAATGGCATAGGATGAAATGGACAGACACGATGGTTCGTCTACTAATCATGGCCGTCTTCTACATCGGCGACGAAGCTGGCCTCACCGATCAAATCGAAACCAAGAGAAAAACCAACATCATCTCCGGCGGTGGCGGAGGGATGTTGCAGAAGAAAGGTAAGTGGAAATCGATATCGAAAGCTATGGTGGAGAAAGGCTTCTCAGTGTCTCCTCAACAATGCGAAGACAAGTTCAACGATTTGAACAAAAGGTACAAAAGGGTCAACGATTTACTCGGCAAAGGAGTGGCTTGCCGCGTCGTTGAGAATCAATCCTTGCTCGAGACGATGGATCATCTCACGCCTAAATTGAGAGACGAAGTCAAGAGATTACTCAATTCTAAGCATCTCTTCTTCAGAGAGATGTGCGCTTACCACAACAGCTGTGGCCATCTCAGTGACAACCACCACCACGACGGCCAAAAATCGAATCCGATCTCGATTCACGCGGCGGCAGAGAGCGAGGAAGATTCTGAATCGGAGATGGAGGATTCGGAATCTGAAGAGACGAGGAAGAAGAAGAGGAAAGTGGAAGGAGAATCGGAGGTTGTGAAGAGGATAAGAGAGGAAGTGGCGCGTGTGATGGAAGATACAGGGAAGAGCGCGTGGGAGAAGAAGGAGTGGATCAAGAGAAAATCGTTGGAGACGGAGGAGAAGAAAGTTGGGTATGAGTGGGAAGCGTTGGAGATGGAGAAGCAGAGAGTGAAGTGGTTGCGATATCGGAGCAAGAAAGAGAGAGATATGGAGATTGCTAAGCTCGAGAATCAACGGCGGATGTTAGAGACGGAGAGGATTGTTTTGTGTCTACGGAGGAGAGAGATTGAGCTGACGGAGACGTAGTTGCAAATTATCGGGTAAACGGGTTGACCCGGGTTTAGTCACCGGTTTGGTTTGATTAGTGAATGTTAAGTTAGGATTCTTACATTTTGTTGTAATAAAAAAATTGTTAATAGTGTAAGCATCAGAAATATATAAAAAAATTAGATACACACCCGGCGGGACTCGAACCCACAATCGTTTGATTAGAAGTCAAACGCCTTATCCATTAGGCCACGGGTGCTTTTGTATGTGTCATGAATATACGTATTTATATTCTATAAATAACATATAATGTTAAAACCAAAACAGGATGATTTAGGTTTTTGATTTGACCCGGTTCTATTTATTCAGCCCTACCAATTTACTAACGGCGCCGTTGTGAGTTCACGCTTTTAACGCCTTCTAACTTCCTTTTTTCTCCATCCTCACAACAACGCTTATTAACGCCGTCTCTAACTCCGTCTCCCCCGACTTTTTTGGCGCCGTGTACCGTATCTTATTAAATGGCGTCGCCTGATAACGACGACGACTTTTCTTCCCTCCTAGACGACGTTGACTCAAACCCTAATCAACAATATCACGAGCCCTACGCTCCCTCGAATCAGATCCACGTGCTATCGCATCACCAGAGAAACAACGACGACGACGACGAGAACGATGTCGCCGTTGAGACGTCTTCTGCTTTTCACGGTGTGATTCCCTTTTCGTCGGAAGAGAATTCGAATCGTTACGATAACAACGCAGCTCTCTACAGAGACGAGGAGGATGATCTCGACACGAACAGATCAAGAATCGGTAGTGTGGAGAAGAGGCGGAATCAGGAGGAGGAGCTTAGCGACGACGGAGGAACGACTAGTGGAGGCGAAACCACTCCTAACGGTGGCTTCAAGAGGCATAGGACATGGTCTTCCTCCGGCGGAGAGTACAGGAAAGACAGGGAAGAGTGGAGCGACGCGGCGATCGAGTGTTTGTTAGATGCCTACTTGAGCAAATTCACACAGCACAACGGAGGGAAGAAGCTGCGAGGAAATGACTGGGAAGAGGTTTCTTTAACGGTGTGTGAAAAGCTGATCAAGAGTGTAGAACAGTGTAAGAACAAGATCGATAATCTCAAGAAGAGGTATAAGCTAGAAAAGCAAAGGATGATTAGCAATGGGACTAGGCTCTGGCCTTGGTTTAAGAAGATGCAAGAGATTGTTGATAATTCCTTGGCTGTTAAAGATGATTATACAAGTGGCAGCTCACTGGAGAATGCTGTGAAGAGGTAGTGTAAAACCAATTACTAGCTAGTAGTAGTAGCTATGTTACCATTGGTCTTTGATTCTTATGAAAGTTTATGGCTTTGTGTTAATATTCAGGTATCACCAGGTTACATACAACTCTGGAGCTCAGATAAGTAACATCAAATCATCAAATCCTAGATGGAGAAGAGTGGTTTTGAAAATCAGTGGTGCAGCTCTTGCCTCTACGGGTCCTAATAACATTGATCCAGAGGTTTCTTTCAATGTTTTTAAATCTTTTGTTGATGTGTTTGCATTATCCGGGTCAAGCGTTAAATTCTCTTCTTGCTGTATGTTAGGTGGTGAATCTGATTGCTGGAGAAGTTGCAACGGCTTGTCGTCTTGGTGTAGAGGTAATACCCTGTTGCAGATTGTTCTTGTTTATTCATTGCCCTTTTCACAACTTAGTGGTAATTGATACAGTTTCTTTATTCTAGGTAGCAATAGTTGTTGGGAGTCGGAACTTCTTTTGCGGCGACACATGGATAACTGCTACTGGTTTGGATAGAACCACTGCTTATAATATCAGGTTGTGTTTTCTTTCAAAGGTATCACTAGCTTTTGTCTTCATAGTGTATTGTGCTTCAGTTGACACAAAAATTAGATGACTTGAACTTTGTAAGAGCGTTTCATATGTTGTGTTGTCTTTCCTATATCTATCAACATTGGAGCCATCTGCTTCTGCTCACTGATATCTTTGATGTGTAACAGTATGATGGCATCTGTGATGAACTCTGCGTTACTTCAAGGATCTCTAGAGAAATTGGGGATTCAGGTAAGATTACAAACCGGAATCACGGTTCAAGGGGTCGGAGAGCCTTACAATCGGCAACGAGCCACCAGGCATCTAGATAAGGGCAGAGTGGTAATATTTGGTGGCATTGGCGCAACAGTTGGAAATCCAGTATTATCGTCTGATGCATCTGCAGCACTTCGAGCTATAGATAGTAATATCTCCTTATTTTGACATCTTATTTTCTTCCTTTTTGTGCAATAACTTAAAACTAAAGATATATCTATTGTACACATGATTCAGTTAATGCAGAGGCAGTGGTGAAAGGCACAAACGTGGATGGTGTTTACGACAACCATTCACAGGACAGTAACGTGATATTCGAGCACATAACATTTCAAGATTTGGCTACTAGAGGTCTTACATCAATGGATACAGTGGCTCTTAACTTTTGTGAAGAGAAGAGCATTCCAGGTCTCGAGATTGCATTTCTTCTCTATCATAAATCCCTTTATGTACTCATGATGATAGAATCAAACCCTTGAATAGTATTTGACATTGTTGTACAGTGGTTGTATTCAACTTTCTTGAAGCTGGGAACATCGCAAAGGCGTTATGCGGAGAACAAGTTGGTACTATGATCGATAGAACCTTGAGGGGTGTGAGTTAGTCCACAAGTCTTTAATTTTTTTCTTCATTTTGTTTTTTACTGTGTCATGCCTGTTGTGTTTCTTACTAACGCAGTTTGTATATATATTCTTAACAACTAGAAATTAAATGTGAATACAAAACCAATGAAACATAGAACGTTCACCAAGTTTACCTTACAAGAGAGAGTACCTTACAAGTTCAAAGAGACACATGTCTTGAACCATATCTAATTATAACCGTATCATATTTACATGATCTACTAGTAATAACAAAATGAAAAAAATACTCAAGGGGTGTGTTAGGTGTGTTATGTGAAGGTGTCTTTATAAAATTGTATTCTTTCGTTGTAAAGGTGTCTTTATAAAGTTGTATTCTTTCGTACGTAACCGTTTTACAAAAGTCATGTCTTTTAATCGTGTCTTTTAATCGTGTCTTTTGATTAATATAAATAGTTAGTGTTTAGTGTTTCCAAGACTGAATCAAAATGATCTCCGAAGAATATCACGTGTGTTCAAATTGCCTTAGTGACTGTTTAATTTACTACTTTGTGTTGTGTTTACATTTTATTTTTTTTGTTTAAGTTACTACTTCGTGTTGTGTTTACATTTTATTTTTACACGATTGTCTAATTCATTCTATTATCTTTAGGAATCTCCGATTTATGTTTGGGATAGGTTTCATGGATCTTGGGTTTTACGTGGTATTTATCCTTTAGGGTTCTTTTTTTTAAAATCACTAATAGAAATATTAATTTAGAAATTATTTTTCGATGTTATACTTATATCTAATTATTTTTCTGATGTTAATATAATTATTTTTTTGATGTTATAAGATGTATCCGCGAATGATTTTGAATATCATCAAGTCTTGAAGGAAGCATCTACATTAATGGATATGGAACTCTATTAATGTTGCGCGACCTCGTCGATACCATTGTGATGGGTTGTGCAGTTGAAGATGTAGAGAAACTAAAAAAATTGTATATATATCTGGTCGTTAGGGGCAATCTAGCTTTGTGGTAGTAAAATCAGTATGTTTGTTAGTTTTTCATGTCTTTTATTGTTAAAGAAAAGCTAACGTGTTTTCAATATTAAAAATGTTTTACAATTTTTTAATCCTCATTTTATCTTAAATAAATTAAATGTATCGTAGATTACAAATGTGTTGCCTTTACAAATCCATCATGCCCAAATTTAATATTAAAAAATGACTAAAGCCCTAAATCGATCCCATTAATACCCAAAAGTCGATTCATATTGTATCATAATCGCGAAGATTATCGTTTCTGATATTAATGGAGGAAGAAGAAAATTATTTACTTTCTTGAGGAGATCAAGGCAGAGATGGCGTTTAATGTCTCTTCTGAGGTCTTTAGGGAGGTTACGAAGAAGGGTTTCTTCTTCGACTCCTCTAGTCTCTTGCCATCTATATTGTTCATAACTTTTGATACGTTTCCTCAAGTCTTCGGGTAACATCCTATGAGACATCCATTGCTCTGCATCTCTCTTTCTTACCCTCTTTTTCCCTCCCGAACCGTTGTTGATTCCAAGTATTTCTACAGAAAATACATGAGATTCCTGTTTTTCTTATGTGTTATAGAATAAAACAGAGAAATGATGAGATTCTATGAGGACATTTACCTGCATATATCCGATAAGTAGTGCAAATAAGACCCGTCCTGTTATGCAAATTGATATGGCAAAGATGATTTCACCGACGAATTTGCTCCACGTGAATTCCTAGGCATTGAATTCCTAAAAAGTCATGTACGGAGAATGGGGCGTGTAGTAAACGATATCCACGTCAATTTTGTTCCAAGTCTACAATAGATAAAGATGGGTACATTATTTACAGACGCCGAAATTTAAGTTCAAGATTTATATTAAAAGGTGATGTTCGGATGGATAACCGCCATGTTGTTCCACACAATCTAGAACTTTTGAAGAAATATAAATGCCATATTAATGTGGAGTTTTGTAATAAGACAAGTGCTATAAAATATTTATTCAAATATATTACAAAAGGAGTTGATAAGGCGACCATTTCGTTGAAAAGAAAACGCAAAAGTAAAAAGAAGAATTCTGATGCCGATCCTGAATCTGAAAATGAAATTGATAATTTTTTTGATTGTCGGTACTTATCAGCGTGTGAAGCTGCTTGGCGTATATTTAAGTTTGAGATTCATCATCAAAGTCTTACGGTTCAGCGATTGAGTATTCATTTGCCAAACCAACAACAAATTTGGTTTAGGGATGATGATAAATTGGATTCTGTTGCTGCAAATGTATTAAATAATCAAAGCATGATGCTTGCGTGGTTTGAAATTAATAAGAGAGATGCATCAGCTCGTGAGTTAACATATGTTCAGATTCCTTCAAGATACGTTTGGAATAAAATGAAAAAGATATGGACAAGAAGGAAAAAAGGACAAGCAATTGGTAGAATTTACAATATTCATCCATCCTCTGGAGAGTTATATTTATCTACGGATGCTTATTAATCATGTTAAAGGTCCTACATGTTTTGATGATATATTAACCGTGAATAATATAATTTGTTCAACGTTTAAGGAAGCTTGTGTTTTACATGGTATTTTGGATGATGATAAAGAATGGCACGAGGCCATGCAGGAGGCATCCATTTGGGCTTCCCCTCATCAGATGCGTTGTTTGTTTGTTATGTTATTAGTTCACTGTGAGGTGGCGAAACCGGTGAAATTGTGGAATAGTTTTTGGGAATGTTTAGGTGAAGATATCATTTTTAAGGATAAAAATCAAGATAATGAAGGTCATATTACTTTGAGCATTGAAGAGATAAAGAGTCTTGTTCTTATTGAGATTGATTTGGTTTTACAACGTTATGATAAATCATTAAGTGACTATCCAGATTTGCCTACACCAGATAAACGTATGTTATGTATGTATACAAATTCATTTGTTGCAGAAGAATTTGGTTATAATCTTGACAAGATCAAATTTAATCATGATGAACAACTAGCTAAGCTAAACGAGAAACAACAAGAGGTTTATGATGTTGTGGTTAAATCAGTGGTTAATAATGATGGTGGATTTTATTTTTTATATGGTTCTGGAGGTACTGGGAAAACTTATGTTTATAATACAATAATTAATCGACTTCGACTTGAAGAGCGCATTGTTATTCCCGTTGCATCTTCTGGTATAGCAGACATTGCTTTTGCCTCGGTGGTATGACTGCTCATTCTCGTTTTAAACTTCCTTTAACGCTTTTAGAAGATTCAGTTTGTGAGATCAAAGCTGGAACAATGTTAGCAAATTTGATAATAGAAGCTGATTTAATTATTTGGGATGAGGCTCCAATGACGCATAAATTTGCATTTGAAGCTTTGGACAAAACGTTGAGGGATTTAATGTTTTGCAAAGATATTGATTCGTTTAAGAAACCATTTGGTGGCAAGACCGTGTTGTTAGGTGGTGATTTTCGTCAAACCTTGCCTATTATATCCCAAGGTACACGTCAAGACAGTGTAACAGCTTCTATTAATCGATCATATCTGTGGAATTGTTGTCGAGTCTTTAAATTTGTGGACAATATGCGAGTGAGACCAGAGGAAAAGGAATTTACAAATTGGCTACTAAGTGTTGGGGATGGTTCTACAATTTTGGAAAATGATGATTCTGATATGGTTGCTGAGAATATCATTGTCGATCACAGTTTTATTTTGCGTGGCACCGGAGATGGAATCACCCAAGTAGCACATTATGTATATCCGTGTTTTGAAACAAAATATATGGATCTAAATTACTTAAGTGAGCGTGCAATTCTTACTCCTAAAAATGACATGGTTGACAAAATTAATACATTTGTCATGGATTGGCTCCCAGGAAAAGTGAAGGTATATTCAAGTGTTGATTCTGTAACAACCAACGAATATGGTGGTAAAGATCGTGCTTTAGAATATCCTGTAGAATATCTAAATTCTATAAACCCACCGGGTTTTCCTCCTCACAAATTATCCTTGAAAGTGAATAGCCCTATTATGTTAATAAGAAACATTTGTCAAAGAGATGGGTTATGTAATGGTACACGTCTTATAGTTTTACGTCTTTGTGAAAGGGTTATTGAGGCTAGGATAATATATGGGAACAATTGTGGAGCTGTAGTATGCCTGCCACGCATAACGTTATGTCATAGTGGTGGGAAAATTCCTATTGAAATTCGGCGCAAGCAATTTCCTGTTAGGTTGTGCTATGCTATGACTATAAATAAAAGTCAAGGACAAAGTTTACCAAGGGTTGGTTTATATTTACCTCGGCCTGTATTTAGTCATGGACAACTTTATGTAGCATTGTCGCGTGTTACCACTTCTACTGGTTTGAAGATATATCAAGAAACAAAGTGTACTGAAGAGTTCAACAAAGTTTGTAATATTGTGTACAAAGAGGTTTTTAATAATATTAGATAATTGTAATTATATTTATGAGGAATTCACAAAACTATGCTTTAGCACGTTGTAGTTATAAGTTAGCTATAATTTGTAAATATGTTATATGCTTGTTATGTGTTAATCATACTATTCATGTACGTTATTTAATTAAGCATTTTGTTAAACTCCTTTTAATAACTGACAGGCTTAATTCTTTCATAAGGAATGTACGTTTAAGGTTCTATAAACTCTTTGATGATTGAATGATATAAGTCATAACTCTAACATCTTCTTCATCCAAGCGTCGAAGTCTAACTTAAAACATTAAAAGAGGATGTTTGGCACATGGAATCTTGACTTAACACTTTGTGTGCTGAACTATGTTTAAATGAAGAGAGTGTTAAGATGATTGTGATTTTCATAATGTTATAGACCTAGCAAAGAATTCAGACTTTCACGGAGAACAAATCATATAGCCACTATATTTTGCTATCACAGATATTATGTTAAACTAATCATGATTCACACGGACAGGAATCCAAGCAGACTTTCCTAACTAACCTTCCTAACTAAGTATTATAGTGGACTGAAGTTCAATCTCTATTGTGATGATATTTACTATATTTTAATTAATAATGATCATATTGATGTAAAAATTATGCAAATTGATACTGTTCCATAGTGAAATAGTCAGGCAGAGAAAGAGATCTTACCTTTATACCCCTTTTTCCTTTGGTGTCAATTGGCCTGTTTTTGGCCAATTCTTTAATGGTCTCTTGAACAATGTATCTATCCTGTAAGCCTGCATCACTTGAAGTAGTTTTACATGATTAGTGCTTGATAATGTGGTAAGCTCGAGATCAATAGTTCTACTCCCAAACTGCAATTTTTAAAGTTAACATAACAAGTAGAGAGAACCATGTTACAAAAAAATGATTATAGCTCAAACATAGGAACTACGAAATACAACGATTCTCTTATTTAAAGGCGTACCACTGCTCCGAAAATCATGTAATTGAGGCTCATTGAAGGCATAAAGTTCAGTCCCATGGCAGTGAACACGTAAGTGAGAGAAGCATGGATGTTAACTGTGATCTGCAACAACAATGTCGTGGTAGTTTTAATTATACAAGAAACTTTTTTTTGGTGAAAAATAGTGAAAGTTTTTGAGGGAAAGTCTCACCAAAGCAAGAATGTTTTCT
Organism: Cochlearia excelsa; assembly: GCA_963556525.1. Lineage (NCBI taxonomy): Eukaryota > Viridiplantae > Streptophyta > Magnoliopsida > Brassicales > Brassicaceae > Cochlearia > Cochlearia excelsa. The sequence continues at coordinate 35,127,113 of OY748330.1, forward strand.
CTTATTAAGAAGGATGATGTCAGGACATACCCCATTCCAAGGAGAGATGAGGATATTTTTAAAATGTTGTGTTTTTAATCGCAGGAAGCATACATTTCACCATTGTGCACAAGAAAATCGAGAGGCGACAGCTTGCTCGCATCCTGAAGAGAGAAGAACATTACGAAAAATAAATAGGTGAGGCAGTGTTAAGTCGACGATTGCGGTTGAAGTTCCGTTGCGGTAGAGAACTAGAAATTGTTAAAGATATAGACAAGTATATGAATTCACATACCTCCACAACGATCCCATTGCATGACCCACAAGACCATGAGTAAGCTACAAGAGAAATTTGCTACAAGTTAAACGGGCGATGACGCGGGAAGCGGAGGAAGAGCTGGAGGAGGCCTCAAATCGAGGAGAGAAACCGAAAGCTTCGGCATACCACGACAAGAGCTCGAACAAGACAGAGGCGAGGATCTCATGTCAGGTTGTAGATCTGGCCGGAAACAGCCACGACACCGACGAAGACTCCAACCTGAGAGATCTCGTCTTAGTATGAGACGGTTGCTAGACGAGGTTGCTGCCGGAGGAGGAGAACTTGTGGAAGAAACTCATTTCGTCTATGAAAACGCCTCCTTGGTTTGCGTGCCTGGGAGAATTTTTTTGCGTCCACTGTTTTAACTTAATAATTTTTTTTAAAATGATTAAAGGCCCAAATCGAGCCCATTAATATTTAACCTCTTAACATTAGATAAGATCATTATATTTTCGCACTGTTTTGCCAAGAATCGTAACCCTTCTTCACCGTTTTTGTTATTGAACAGTCATGATGTTTCGTTTTTTTTTGTTTTCTTTGACAGTCATGATGTTTCGTTTAGTATAAATATTTCTGTATAGATGTGTTTTTTTATCTAAAACATAATCATGGAAATGGATACACATGTTCTTTTAAGCGATGTTCAGATGAAACGTGCTTCTCAAAAAATATTGGTCCGTATAATACGTGTTTGGGAAGCAAGGAATCCAAGGCGTGATAATGAGATAATTAGTCTTAATTGTCTATTATTGGATGAAAAGGTAATTACTTAATTATGTTTAATCAAGACATTTGTTGGATGGGAAAGGCATAACGTTTTTTTTATATAGAACAATACTATTGTCGGATCAGTGTATAGCAAATACATAGACGATCACAAGGCTGCAATTGTTGAAGGGAATGTTATGTTCATTAATGAGTTTGAAGTGTGGAGAGCAAACAATAATTATAAGATTTCAGATCACAAATTCACTCTTCGATTTAATGATCGTATTGGGTTTGAAAGCGGTAATGACATCAAAGCGATGATTGGATCAGACTATTTTCAATTTCTCAATTACGATGAATTTCGTAATTTAGCAGACTCAAATCAACAATATAGTGGTAATATATTTTTTATTTTATAGTGACTAATATATTATGTTATATAATTAACTAATAATAATAATAATAATTATGTGGGAGTGTAGATGTAATTGGTAAGGTAATTGATAATGGACTTACTAATATTACAAGTCAAGGAGAGGTTCGAAAGATAGTTGTTGACGTTATTATTGAAAGGTATTGTACTTGTATTATTATAAAAACTAATCGTGAAATTAATTTTATTAATCTGGTGATTAATTAATTAATGTGTTATCAAATAAACAGTGGTAGCAAAGTTCGTATTACCATTTGGGGTAATTTGATCAGTGAGTACAGAAAAATATTACAGAAAAATACTAATTATGGAGACATTGTTATCATTACAAGTGTGAATCCAAAGATGTATTCAGGTATTAAATGTTATTATTATACTATATATACAGAAGTGAGTTAAAAATGGAGTATTGAGTTATATAAGTGGATCGATGTTGATGTAGATTACTTATATCTGAACACTACTGCTGCATCAAAAATTATATTTGAAGATAGTATTGACGCCATAAATCGTTTTCGAGAAAAGTAATTATAAAAATTTATGTCTTCTTATCTTTTCAACTGGTGTATAATTGGTAATTGTAAGTTTGTTAATAGTTATTCGTTTTTTACAGTACTTTACCTACTGTGATGGCAAAATTGAAAACTTCCAATTTTGGAAACAATGCAAGCCACTCAATATCGTCGATATCTGATATTTTTAATACTCTTTCGCATAATGGAGGAGAGGTACGTCTTAACATTGTGACATTGTGTTATTTTGATTCGTTTATAATTATAGAATATAGTCCACTTATGTTTACTAATTATTCAGGAGAAAGTAATGAGTTGTTTTGGTAAAATAACTGATGTTGATATGCGAAGCGGTTGGAGTTATATGGCGTGTAATGAATGCAAGAAAAAAGTGTTTCTTAATGGTGACAAATTAGTCTGTCCTCACTGTTCTAATGAGAAAATATCTACACTTCTAAGGTTTTTTATTTACGTACCTAATAATAATAAAAAAATTCTTTAATTAAAATTACATACATAGATATTTATCATTTATTATATTTTAAAATAAAAGGTATCGGGTGGAGGTTTTGGTTGAAGATGACACCGATAATGCCTCTTTTATTATGTTTAACAAAGATGTTAATGGACTTCTTAAGATTTCGGCAGCAGAGTTAGTACATGTATGTTTCTCGTTAATTATATACACTTATGATTATCATTTTACAAAATATATATCAAATTAATCGGAAATTTATAGAATGATGATGGGTCAAATAAGGACGATGTCGCTGTGTTTGCTATCCTGAGAGAAAACTTAATCGGACAAAGATTGAAATTCACGATTAAATTAAGTTCATATAATTACAAGTCACCATCAGCTAGTTTTACAGTGATTGATGCGGTCAAAGAAGAACTTAATGAAAATAAGGTAGCATTTATCTCTTATCTCTTACGTATATTAATATTATATAGTGATTTTTAATTGATTAGTTGTAATTTATATTAATTTGTACATCATTTCAGGAAGTTATTTTTACCGGTAACACAAATTATCTACATCCGAAAATGGAAAGGGATCCGAATGAATGCAGTACATCAAAGAATGACAAGGGCATAAAGAGAAAAATCCAAAATGCATCTAATTCAATGGGTTCATCAGAGGAATGTCTAACAGAAGATGATAATTGTATCCGTTCCTCAAGGAAAAAAAAGAAGAAGGTTGATGATTTGTATGCTTGGAAATAAATTATGTTGATGTTGAATACAGTTTACTATCTTTAATTATTTTCGACTACAATAATGAACTACATTTATCTTTACTTATTTAAGATTACAAACAACAATGAACTACATTTAATATTTAGTTTTTTATGACTTACACAATAATAAGTACAACAATTTGTTAAAATATTTTTTTGTGATTTTTTGTAAATTAGTGCTTCATGATATTCTATTATAATGATGTTGCTTGTAGTGTTCAAGATCTTCTAGAGTTATAGGTCTTCGAGAATCCCATTCACAAACCTATAAACGTTGATTTACAAAGATATCAAATAATAAATATATGTTGAATTTTATTAATTAACTGATCTTTTCAATCATTGAATTGAATACATAATGAATTTACAAAGATGATTAAGTTTTTTACAACGCCTAAACTTCACTATTTACTATTTAAGAAAATTTAAATGAGTTTTCGTATGTTGATATACATTAGGTGATAATTAGATATTCAATAATAACCTTTTCAATTGATAATTTATGGACATTTCAATCACAATCTTCATAGCTTTAAAATTTCATTAAAATTTCAAAAATGTTTATTCAGTTAATATATAAATAAAATATATATTTTTAATATAATTATCTACTAAATTATCTAACAAAATAAACATACTGAAACTTATATGTTTGAATAAAAAAAATTCGATAAAGATATATATATATATACATTCATTACATGAAATTTCATATTAACCAACTCCCGTGCGGGTACTCTCCTAGTGATCATAATAACATGACAGGGATATAAAAAGTGGGAAAATAAATTAAAAAAAATATATATTAAAAAATAATGCAGGCTGTGGGGTTCGAACCCACGCGCACTTATGTGCAGAAGAACTTAAGTCTTCCCCCTTAACCTCTCGGGCAAACCTGCTTTTTTGTTTAGTAACTTCATATACTTAATTATATTAGAAAGTCTAAGAATTTGTGTTACTTATTCGGCCCAATGTAATCATGCTTTACTGGCCCAGTAACCAGAAATGTCCACCTTTTTTTTTTGGTCAAACAAAAAATGAATAAACTAACAACATATGAACATAACATATGAACAATAGTATAATTTAGCATTTAAAAAATGAATTGTTTGTTAAATTAAAAGAGTGGTCCAAGAGTTCTCCTCACGATTAGGATTCTTGTTTGTAGTTAATTATTCATTATTATGGTGTAAGTAAAAATATTATATCATTTTTTTTTTATGGTCATGGGATATATATTTGGAATTTTATGACACATGTATAATCATTGGGTGTGCTAATCAAATGAAATAAAAGACTGCCGCAGAATTATGATTCAAAGTGTTTTTCTCTGTCTCCCATTCTAATATTAGACACATCATCATTGATCATTAATGTCTCCTTGATGCACTCTCTCTTCAAAATAATCGGAAAACATGAAATAAATGCCTTTAATATGTAAATATCGAAACTATTTGTTGAAGAAAACTATTTCATTTCTTGTTGGATCTGTTTTGTCGAATTTATTTCTAAATTTAAACGATCAGTATAAATATCAGAATTTTGTCATAATTTGTACGTTTAATATAAACATCTAAGCATTAATTATTACATTTAATTAAAAAAACTCTTGACTTATCTTCTGAATATTTTATATTAATTATATAGATCCTTTTTCACTTAACGGTCATTTAGGAATAAATCAAATTCAGCAGCGGACAACATATAGATTAGATCACATCTGATCCATGATAGCACATAAATAGTTATTTAATTCAATTAGCTACAAAATATTCTCTTACACATACACAAAAACCATTTTTAACACCTTATATTCACCCTATATTTTACACTTTTATGCTGCAAGAATATTAATTTAAAGAGAAAAGTCTAAATAAATCAATTGTATAAAGGCACAACAAAGAGAAAATGGATTAATAAGAAGAAAAAAGTAGTGTTTTAGTTACAAACCTGTCTTGATGAGTATTTTTTTCAAGTTACTTCCTAAAAAAACCAATTATAAAATCTCCAAGAAAAGCCTAATAACAGTAGTAATATAACACACGACGATCATAAAAATATAAATTACAAATCCACCCATCACAAAACCTAAAGGTAGAGAGTTAAGAAACACACACAGAGAAACGATCGCTGATGCTCCCCAACAAGTGTTTTCTTCTGTCTTGGATTCAAAGTCATTCTACTGAATCTATGTTCTTGCTTAGCTCTTCCAGCTTCTTCATTCTCATCTTTTCACTTTCTCCCACCAACTACATATCATTTAGTTTCAAAAACCCGTTAGCTCGAGAACACAAATCGAAGTAAATATCATCGACAAAGATCAGAGCGCGACTTCTTTGATTAATATGTTTAGTTTACAGACAAGATATGTGTGAAACATGCACCATTGTTCAATGGGAACTATCTTTTTTCGATATGTAAGTTGCACAAAAGGGCGGTGTAAGATCGAGTTTACTATATTCGACAAAAAAAAGGAGAGATTATTAATGAACTATTGACTAACCTCCATTAGTTTAGTGATTAGCTGCACCTTCTCTCTGTTCTTTTCGTTAAACGATTCAAGAGCTTCTTTGTATTCTCGTTCCTGCACGTTGCGAAAATACACCAGATTATTAGCATCTTATTAGTCCTGACAATGTATTAGATAAAGTTTTTGTTTCTGCTCTAACCTTTTTCTGAACAGTATGTCCTAATGGCTTTAACTCTTTGTTAACAGAATCAATCTTCTTCCTGACCAAAGCAACTTCTTTCCTCATTGGATCAGCTAAACCTTCAAGCTCCTGAGAATAACATTCTTAGTCATCAAAATAACATCACCCCCCACAAGAAGAAGAAACAAAAATGCTTCTTTTCACATAAAGGAAAGACCTTTAAGCAAATGGGTTATACAATAATTAGTGCTAAAATTGGTAGTTTCCACAAAAACTTAAACAACAGAGCTCATCTTTTAGCAGATGGGTTTACAGATTTATATACAAAGCTAGAATCTTTCACTCTTCTGTAACCCCCAAATCACACCAAAAAAAAAACCAAAGGAAAATAAATAAGCTTTTTTTTTGTCAGATCTTGAAATTTCCAATACTTGGGTCCTACAATTTCCTCCTAAACATGAACTAAATCACATAAATTTGAAAACTTTACTAAATAAAAACATTTTTTAATGTTTAATTTCACATCCCATTTTTTCCTCTGTAAAAAGAAATCAAAATTGAAGCACAATTCTCAAAAAAAAAATTGATGAGATTGTTAAATAAAATATATAATTAAATTTATATATAGATATATATATATATATACCTCGCGGATAAGAGCAAGACGTTTAGTTTCTTCTTCGACACGACCAAGCTGAGCTTGAACTCTTTGTCTAATCTCCATCTTCTTCTTCTCTATCTCTTCTTCTTTTGCCCTAAACGCAGACAAAGCCGTCCTCGACATCTCCTCGTCTTCCTTCGACATTTGGCTACTAAAACTCATACTCCCCGATAATTGTGCTCCCAATTGTCGGCTTTGCATCGCCGGAGCCACCGTCTGCTGCGTCGTCTCTATCGCCTGCGTCTCCTTCATCTCCTCCTTATCTCAAAACCCCCCCTTTTTGCTTTCTCTCTCTTAATTTCTTTTTCTCTCTCTGTGTGTTTCTAGGTTCTTCTTATGTGGTAGAGAAAAAATAAGATAGTGAGCTTTTCTTTTTAGAAACCCAGAAATAATGGTGTGAGATATGAACATATATTATAAAAGATTTTATGATGAAAAATAAAGTATATTTTATTGTAACGGGAAAAAAGGGCTTTTAGAAAATAATAAAAGGAACAAAATTAGGTGAAATTACCTAACTGCCACCAACAACCGATAAAATGCGGAAATGATTTTCACTTTTTTGATTGTTTTTTTTAATTCCCGAAATAAAAAAGAGGAATAAATAAAATTAAATTAAAATAAAGAGATGAGAGTAACCGTTAATATACGAATATTTTATTATGACCGTTGGATCTTAGATCCGATACATAAAATATAACGGATGACCCGTAAAATCCGGTGACAGGTTGTCGTGACTAAACCGTAAATACCGAACCAAACTAAACCAGTTTCTTAGTTATTTGGTTTTCTTATTGGTCAAATACCGTTTATGTAGTTTTATAGAAACTTAATTAATCTACTAATCGTAGTCAAATATTACATTCGGTTAAATATTTTGGTCAACTATATTTTTGTAATAGTATTGTGGTCAACTATATGTGGTCAATAAAATTTATGCTAATTAATTTCATACTCCCTTTGGATAAAAAATGTGTAACTATTAAATATGAAAAACGTAAATAGCAAGGCAGAGAATTTAGCCAACGGCTTCAACAACGGGTTTTCGAAGCAAGAATCTTTTTTTTTTTAACTTCACTCTTTTTCTTTTCCTTAATGGAATTATTTACTTTTTCAATGGATATTATTCTATAAATTATTCCTTATTTAATTATATACATATAGATGAAATTTATCTTTTTTAATGGTGGGGTTTTAGATTCTTGTCCTCATTTGGCAATTTGAAAATTTATTTGTCCCGCAAATTAGAATCAATTTTTATTAGTTGGTAGATATTTCAATTATGTAATGGATAAACTTTTACAAGGTTATGTTGTTTTTATTTGGAATTGGATAAACTACCTACTACTAATTGACATAAAACCATATATATATATATATATATATATATCAATTGTAAGAACCCAATCTAACAAACAATTTATGTTAGTTTTTATATAACCAAAGCGTAATTAATAAAAGAAAGAAAAGAAACAGACACAAAACTTAGATTAGATTTAGCCATTTATAGGTGAGGATTATAATGGGTCGTTAAAATAAATATAAAGAGAGGCTAATTAATCCATTAGGAGACGTGTGCTTATCTGCCATCAACGACCCACTTTTTTGTTAACGCATGCATCAGATTATCATTTTCCACCCATCCTTTTTTGTTTATTTATTAATAATATTCTCTTCTTTTTTTTTGTCAACAATTAATAATATTCTCTTTAAATCTCTTATATAGGATCCCAACTCATTCTCAACGTTTAGTATGTGCTAAAAGAAAACAAAAAAATTTGCCCGGATTGTTATTAATAAAAAGTTAACGTGTAAAGAAAAGTTTAAACCTAATTAATGTGTTATTAAGAATACGTACATAATACTACTATAAACTTTTATTTATTGCGATGATTGACAAAGAGAAGATATCGACTTTATACCTAATTAACAACATCAGCACTAAATAGAATTTAATGGTGTCCCTAAATATTATTTGATGTCTGTTATCGACCTCATATATTATTTTATCTTAGATGAACAATATCTATATGAAATTGTTTAAACTACAACAATATATTCTAGTACTTATTAATTGTGGTTAACTGGTTATTACAAGATCTTATGACTTTATGACGCGATGTATGTTTTCATAGAAACGTTTGCATTTGTAACTGGTTTTTTATTTGAACCTTCACTATATAACTAGAGTTTACGACAACATATATCAACATTAGTTTCGATCCAAATTATAATAGTTAGACATATATAATGTAATAACTAATAAGTAGCGGTTTAAAAAGGTGATAATATCAATTTCGGGACAACTAATTTGACTAACATATATAGTAGTAAGGTTACCAACCATATATTTTATCATTAATCATCGTAATTAACGATGAAAAATAAACAAAGGAATGATATATGCATGTCTCATATATGGACAAAGAGGAAAGAAGGGAAGTAACTATGTCTGTTTAGGCTAATCCAATTAATAAACATCCCCAAAGATTTTGGACCCTACTAAACCATTGTTTGTCATTGTGTTTCCATATATCCTTTCTCGTTAAAATGTGATATTCACAAGTCATAGATACAATTTAAAACATAAATACAATGCTAATTAAACTACAACCTAATATATTTTTAATATTTTTACTCTAGCCAATGATTTCGCTAAAATAATAAAAGGAGTGTCTAGCTAGTATATGTATTGCAAAAAAGACATACACATTCCTTAAGGTAAACAACTAGATTATGTGTCAACAACCATATTTTAACTCATCAAGTGTATACAAACACACATAAAAATTGTCAAATTCTCACGTAACATATATAATAATAACAAAAATAAATTATATAAAAATGGAATTGTTTGTTTTTTGTCAAGTTGTATTTGTTTGGGGGAAAATGTAAATTAAATCATGAACTACAAAAATTCATCGAAAAAACCCATGAATTTTCACGTGAACATTTTAAATCATATATTTTTCGTTGACTAACATTTAATTTAAATCATGAATTTTTTTTACTGAGATAAAAAGAACACAAAGTTAAATTCGTTAACGGAAAAATTTGACAGTATGCTCAATTACAACCAATTAAAATGCTCAATTCTTCAGATAAATGTCAAACTATTGTGTTAAGAGACTTGGTATCTTTTTGGTTACGTTGTGCTCTTTTTATTACAGTAAAAAAGAATTCATGATTTAAAATGTCAGTCAACGAAAATACATGATTTAAATGTTTTACGTGAAAGTTCATTATTTTTTTCGGTAAATTTTGAAAGTTGATGGTTTAAATGACATTTTTCCCTATTTGCTTGTGTGCTTATATTTTAACTCAACGATTTGTTACACGTATAAGCCTTGGGAATATTTCATAATTAAAGTTAGATTCACGTGAACAAACCGAAATAAACAGCTGGTCGTTGTTATACTGCAAAATCAAGTAAGCATGTGTGTTGCACATTTCTGACAACTCCTTTTCTTATCTGTCTTTCCTTTGGGTCCATTTTATTTTACTATTTTATTTTATCTTTTCTGTGATAAAAAGGTATTATTTATCTGGGCTTTATTGAACTAGATAATAGTTTTTTTAAAGTTGGGCTTTTAAAATCCATATCCCCATTAATTATAAACTCTTTATTTTGACAAGCCTCGGTGTCTGTCTGTGACTAATGACTATTGAGACAAGTATTCTTTGCAAGAATTAGTTAAAGTATGATGGTAACTTTGCTATAAATTGTTCTTGAAAATGGAAAAGAAGGCTTAAGTAGAAACATTATCCGTGTCGCGGATAATCTTCATAGATGGAAGAACCATTGCAGCCACCGGTTTATCAGGGTATCCGCCGCCTTCATCAATGATCAATCTAAAGCCATCGATATGAAGTTTCCCGTGGTGCCCGCTAACTACAACAGTCTGTTTATCATCCAGCTCCTGACAAAAAAAAAATTTAAGAAAGGTTAACTAAAGCATACAAAGAGATTACAAGAAAACTTGAGCATGATCTTAATTCTTAACACACACAAAGTTTGGTTTCTTTACCTGTGGGATGTCCCATACGGATTTTCGACCACTCAAATGTGGTAACTTTGAGATGCTTGTGTCTTTACCTCTCAAAAGCTTTAGTTGTTCTTCTACGCTCATCCCTTTCTCCAAACCAGCGTGTACCGCAATCAACTTGCAATGCTTTAGCCCTTCCTCGGTTTCTATACAAACATCATCCTGCAAGAGAAATCAACAAAATAGACCACATGATAGCTTAATCTACACAATCCTTGATGTGAATTAAAGCTTATGCATGTTTAGAGATACATCCTTTGTGGGAATTAGCATGGTTATAACTTTCTAACGGGTAACATGAGAAATCGGTAAGTCCAAAGTTCGAGTTTTTATGGTTTTATAACCACCACTCAACAACTACGGTTTCCTACAAAACAATTCACAGGAGAAAGTGGTAGGAGAAAGAGCCATTACCTCTTCATGAACCCATACCATATTGCTCAAGAACTTCTTGTGACTCTCTGGTACAGCGTTCATCAAATCTATCCATAAGCACAATTCGATTCAATTCTCAGTTAACCTTATTGCTCTAGATTTCAAATATGAACATCCAATAACATCACTTCAAGTTATAATCAAATCCAAAAGACTAACACTAAGCTAAAACAAGCCCATAACAACACATCAAAGGAGGAATCTTTTTTACCAGAAGATCCATGAGCAACACCATACGATTCAAAAGTCGAGCCAGCATCGTAAATCGATCCTTTATAATCCATCCCTTTCGCAGAATTGAACTTTGCCTTGATTTTACCAGCCCATCTCCTACCTTGAAGATGCATATCTTCATACCCTTGACCTCTATACCATCCTTCTCTCTCTTCGCTTTCCTCGTACTCGTTCCACGTGTCCTTCAAATCAGACCCGTTTTGAGGACGTGGCAACAAACCCAGAAAGCCGGAGAAGGCGAAATCGTGGTTTCCGGCGAGAAAGACATGGGTTTGGTCGGGATGTTTCTCAGGGAGAGAGATTAAAAAGTCAACGACTTTTCGTGTCTCTGGTCCACGATCGCAGTAATCTCCGAGGAATATGACGAGGGAAGACTCGAAATCTGATGGGTTAATGGCGGATTTAAGATTAAGCCACAGGCTATTGAGCTTTGATATGTATCCATGGATGTCTCCGACGCAGATCACTGTTCGTGGTTTTTGCGCCATTAGTCTCTTTTTCTTTAATGATAAATAAATATTGTTTGTGTTTTTTTCTAGCTATATGATTTAAATAGGCCCATAAATATTTTTAAAAAATGTTACCAAAATAGGCCCATTTTTGTTTAAAACCCATTTTTGTTTAAAACCCATAATTATTTCCAAAATTACATTATGAGTTATCTTTGTGTTTAATGAGGTAGAAAGATGCTTCGTATGAAGGATACATATCATTCAAAGCCATATATTATTAGAAAAGAATATGTCAACTATTTATACTTTGACTGTGTTTTACTATAAAAATAATTATATTATTGGTTAGTTATAAGAGATTTTAATAGTTGAAATCATAATACAAAAATGGACCGCACGTCTAGAGGTAGTGCCCTTCCACACATATAAATTCATCCTCTTTAACCAAAAACTCACAATTTTTATAATACTATAGTACAAGTATTATATATATATATATCAAGTCTTTCTTACATCAAAATAAGCATATTCTCAATACACATTTTCAACCCAACACAAACTCTATAGAGATTATCATATGGCACAAAGGATCACCAAATTGGTTATACTATTAGAGATAGTATTTCTAGTGAACTATGCAAGCCAAATCACTATGACGGCATCGGATAGCGACGGTGATGTGATTCACGTCACCGGAAAAGTAATGTGCCAAGATTGCACTCTTAACTACAAAGAATGGATCAACGGCTCCGAACCCATCAAAGGTATTATTAAATCACTTTCGACATTATTTTTTTATATAACCAAGAGTTTCTGAGCCGAAAGTGCCATTTTGTATTGGTCAGGGGTTGTTGTGTCAATTACGTGCATGGACGAGAGGAGTAGAGTGAGATACTATGGAAGCGACAAGACCAATGAAAGAGGCCAATTTGATCTTATAGTCAACAAAGTTCTATATGGTGGCAAAGATCTCAAGCCTCGTCTATGTACCGTACGACTCGTGTCATCTTCCGACCGATCTTGTGATGTTCCGACCAATTATGGTAATGGTCAAACCGGAGTTAAGCTGGTTCGACCGTACATGGTTTTCAAGGATCTTGTTAAGTTTGTGGTTGGACCATTTTATTATACTACTCCTATGTGTGAGACTCCTAAATTTGAAAACAAGTACTAGTCTTGGAAGGGTTTTGACTTTTTGTAATTTGATGCGTTTTTGCTTCTTTGGTTTTGTTAATTCGTGTATATGTCAAATTATATATAAAACTTTTTTTTTCAACAAATACATTATATATAGTAATATGATTCAATTTGTAAGAAAAACTCCACTAAAGCTATAACGCTCAAATTTTATTATGAATATTCTTTTATTCCTCACACAAAATTAAGAACATAGGCATGCATGAGAGAATACAAACACAAACATAGTGAAGGTAATTAAACAAAACACATTAAAGAGTAATTAGAGTATGATTATTTAGAAAGTAAAATTCATAATCTGCTGATTCCGAGGGGAACCGAAGCTTGCCAAAGGATAGAAGTTGCCCAATTTCGAGAGGGATATCAAAAGAAAAACTCACTATGCTTGTCTCTTCATCATCGTCCTTCTACAATCTTCATTGCTCCATATTTTCAAACACACACACAAACCACTTAGTTATTTGACATTGATAACCATTAATTAATCTCCTTTTTGTATTTAGGCCATCCCCTTAAGATAAACATAATACCCCTCTATATAAATTAGAGGTTTCTTGCTTCTCTTAAGGGGATGGCTATTTTCTTTTGGGTTTGTTGTGTTGTGCCAAAATTAAGAGAGGTTGCAACAACGAAGGGTTGCTATGGGTTTTTATATCTTTTATTTATTTTCTTCCTTTGTATTTTTTTATTGTTTGTCTATATATGGTCATGAAGAAGACATTTTAAAAAGATGCCCACGAAAACACATCTTACATAAGCTAATGTGTTGTTTTCACATTGGAAAAACAACTTTTTGTAACAATCACCCAATTTTTCTATGTTATTAATCTTCTTTATACTATGCTTTGTATCATATACTTGTACCTATTTTGTATTTATAATTTTTTGTGCGATGGATAACACAATAAGAGTACATGAATAATTCTCCAGTGTACAAGTTTTTCCGCTAAAGACTCCTAGTGAAAGGTTATAGTTTAAAGATTTATCAATAAATTTGAAAAAGGACATAGGAAAATATATTAATGTTGTAAAGAATGTACGAAAATAAATTAAAAAAATCATATGACTAAATATAAGTGGAAGTAGATGATGGAAAAAAGGGGAGTCTCTTACGTGAATATGCCTTGGAATTTTCGGATCATCCCAAGGAATATTCCATTACTTAATTTGCCTTTTCACAATTGATGACATGTGGAGGAAATCACAATTAACCACTTAAATCACGTATTAAATAATTAATCACGACCTTATCAAAAATATTTGTCATTTTTCTGTCGGTGTTTATTTGGCCAAGTAAACAGAAACTGGATCCACCCTAGTGAACTGTTGGGCTCCTAAGGCTTTGCTTAAATAATCAACATTAAGCCCAATAATTAAGATTCTAAGCCTTTTAAGCTAATCAAACCGTTACAATGTTAACGGTACGGGTCTTGAATCTGTCTTATCGGCCCAACTATAATGTAGAGAACGCTACGGGAGAATTACAAAACTATACCATTTGAATTACATTTCACAAAACTACACTATTTCAGAATAATTTCACAAAACTACATCTAAATACTAAAAATTAAATACAAATAAATTTTACTCACACAATCCTACCCATTTAATAATATACCCTAAACACTAATTAGCGAATCCAAATGAAAAAAATTTAATTTTGATAATTTTTTAAAAGGTAAATCAAACTTTTAAAATTTTGAAAGGGTGTAAATATATGAAAAAATTAATTAGACAAAGTTTTGTAAAAGAATTGAAGAAAACGCGTAGTTTTGTGAATTCCTCTTTAATTTTTACTCAAGAGACAATAAATATGTTTGGTGAGGATACATTGTTGAAAGTGACAGAAAATCAAAGGCATGCTCAAAAGTTTTGTACGATGTTTTTGAAATTCAAATAAGAGAATGATATTATTTTTCTTAAATAATACTCTCTTGTCTTCCGAATCTCAACACATGTTAATGGGGCTCGCCATTTTCTTTGTTTTTGTAACCATTCAATAATTTATTTTGATGTCCTATAATGATATATAACCAACGACGGGTTGACTCAGTCGGTTAAGCGCAATTGTTGGTGATGTTGTGCTCCTGAGTTCGAACCGCGTTGGGAGCGATGATTTACGTCATTAATTGGTATTATCAAAGGCTGATCGCGGGCCTAGGGGGATTATGGGTTTCGGTCCAGAACCTCATGGTTTAAAAAAAAATGATATATTGATATAATTCAATAACTAGGAATTAACCCGTGGTTCACCACGAGTTTATATTTTATAAATGATGTTATATATTTAATTTAGAAAATTTGAATATTATTTTATCTTCATTTTTTAAACAAAATAAGATCAATTAATATTATTGAAATGAAATTTTTTTAATTACTATATAATATTTTTATTATAAATTTCATATAGCAAAATCTTAATATAATTTGTAAGTTGATTATACCAAATTATTATAATTTATTATTTATTTGGAAAATACCCGGCTTCAAAATGCAAACCGAAACCTAATCAAAATACACAAATCGAACTATGCGATTTACCCAAATTTATTTAAAATTATAAATTATAATTATTTTAAATATATAATATAAGATTTAAATTTTAATATAATTGCAATTTTTTTTTTTAGAATCGAACCGGAAACCGAACCGTTTACAAACTATTTTGTTTTTTATTGTTTGATATTTTTAACAAAAAACGTTTCAACTCGTTTTAAAATTCTTAATAATATAATTAAACTCCCTTTTAGTTTGTGTGTTATTTTTGTTAAAAATAATGTAATGGTTTTAAAAAATACTATTTCTAATGGTATTTTGATTTAAGTAAAATTTTAATGTTTTTTTATAAAAAACTATGTAATAGTGTATTTATGTGAATTGCATATTTTATATTTTGTTTTCCAAATGACTTTTACATAGTTTTCTTAATATTTTTGAGCTTATTTTTGGAGAGGATTGTAATATTTCTTTATTTGGTTTTTCGTATTTAAATGTTTAAAATTATTTCCTTTTATACTCAATGGCATAATGTGTAATATTGAATAAATTTTTGGACATGTTCAAATTAGTACTCCAAAAATAATAATATAGATTTTCTAGTTTTAAGCTAGTTTTATAAGTGCATGAATACCAAATGCATTTAGTAAATGTTTTTGTGCTGCAAAGTGTAAATTGTGAACATTTAGTTGACTATAATGGCCTGAGATGACAATATATCTTTTTTTTTGTTAAAGGAGATAATAGTATATCTTGATTAAGTTTTTGATTTTTAGTGATTTTTTTGTATGGTGGATAGGTTAATTATGCAATTACATAAGCTATTACAAGTCATAATTGACTCATTAAGATTGGCCTTTAAGATATTATATTAAGGTCCCCACTACAATTACGGCATAAAAAAGGATTATCACTAAGCACTGTGGTCATAATCCACATAATAACCCAACGGTTATTGTAATGTATATATAGTTAACTAAGTTATCTACAAATATTTTAAAATATGATTAGATTTTGATGTCTTCAAAATATACTTTTGTTCCCACACGATATACAAAAGAATTAATAACATACATGATCTATCAAAAAGGAAATCCATATAAAATATTTCTGATAGATTGCATTCCAAGAAAATAGTTCATAACATTCAAAACAATAAATGATTTTGGAATCATTCTACATGCAATAAAAAAATAACCTGAATAATTATTCTTCACCTAATACTTAAACCATACCAATAAATAGACAACCATGCACAGAAGTAAGAAATTAAAATGTCCATAAGTTGGTAACTTTTTGTTAATCAGATTCTTAAACGAGAAAGGTCCACGTGGATATATAACTTTTAAAATTGGTTTGTATGAAACAAAAATCATTTTCAAACATGTTCATTGGTCTCAGAGAAAAAACATTTCAATAATAAATATTAAAAGCAGTGGTGGAAAATAAGGATAACAACCACAAGAAAGCGACCATATAATGGAATTTTCCTTTTATTACAAGTGGGAGCCAACCCCACTACTTGCATCGGTGGATTTGAGTGAGAATTTTCTCTTGTTTTTTTAATATTTTTTTAATTAGGGATTTAATTATATGATTTGGGGTTACAAACTTATATTATGTTAACTAATTAAGTAGTTAGATTGATATATGTAATATTTTAGACCCTAGCTAGACAGAAAAAGTCATGATCAATCTCATGACAAGTTATTATTATTTTTAGATAATTTTCCACATAGAAATGTGATTATATTTATGTGCAAATAGTCAATCCTAATTACTATGACGACTGTTTAATTCAGATATATATCATAATTAATCAATGCAATTTTACATTGAACCCACAATTATAGATCGTGTAGAACAATATATATGTTTTAGGTTAAAATGTGACCTAACCGGGGTTTCCAGATAATGAGAAAAGTTAAGTTAGGGTTATAAAATCTTATATTAAATATTTAGATGATATTGTTTTAGTTTCATAAAACTTAGGATCACCAATGTTATTTATATCATCTTGCTTTTTTTGTGGAGTCTCTCATGTGTAATTCGTAAGTTGTACGTTGCATGGGATATCATACTTTTTATATATTAAGCAACTTTCCTTTTTTTCTTTTCTTTTCTTTTTTTTGTGAATAAACAAACTCTTATAATCCCCACGTCGTTAATTAAAATAAATGCATTGAAAAAGATATGTAAAGATATTAAGTCATCTCATTTTTCTGAAATTCAAACTAGTAAACTTTCTCCACCAATGAAATCTTTTAAGCCAACAACTTTTTGGATCTTTAAAACTCAATAAGTTTTGGTCAACCTCTTTTAAACACAAATTGGTGAGAAAAAAATTGACTTTTAAAAATAATAATTGGATCACACGTGGATTAGAGTAAGAAAAACACAATGTTCCTCTTCACCGGCCAAGCAGGTCAACATCTCTACCTTCTAAACCACAACAAAATTTAGTTGAATTTTATAACATGTAGTTGCATATATATATATATATATATATATGTAAACTTAATAATATTAAAATCTAAATACGAGAGAACATTATTTCTTATTATAAATAAAATAGGTTAGACGACAATTAAAATATCTGAGATTTGATAATTAATAAATTTTGATTGCATTACGATTATTTTTAAATTTTTGTAATGGATACTTGAGGGGCTAAATTGCAAAAATCAAATTATAAATGGGGTTAGATAAGAAAATAGTTAAAGTTAATAGACCAAGAGGACATGTGAAAGTTATATTGGTCTTTTTATGTAAAGTAGAAACTTGATTTTTTTTTGTCCAAAAAAAGGAAAAGAGTTAACGAAATAAGAAGCTGTGGCGCTCACTGCTTAAGCCTCGGGATTTGGTCCAAATCGTCTCTTCGTGAAAAAAGATTGACCAAAAATAATAAATTCACAGAAGAAGCTAAAGAAGAAAGACAAGAGCTTTTTGAGCTTTGTCCGTACGGTATGTGAAGAATCTCTTTACTTTGAGTGGTCTCGATTTGGTTTTATTGGATCTAGTTTCATTTTCTTAGAAATATTTATTGGATTTGTGTTGCTTTCATTTTTGTATTTGATGAATATTGAAGATTGAATAAAGGAGTTTGCTTTGTTGATTCTTATAATCCAAGTTTTAATCTTTGGTTTGCAAGAGTAAGTTATATTGAAATGTTTTGAAAGTTGTGATGAAAATTTCAGAAAAAGTAGGATTCTTTCTAGTTTTTTTGTTTGGTAAATTTGGCATACTCTCTGTCTTTATTTGGAGACGTAAGAGGAATCTCTTCTTTATAGAGAATTCTTTAAAAAGCTTAAGACTTTATGATTATAAATTCCGTCTTCTTCTTTTAAAGGGCTCTCTTTTTGAGTAAACAAAAAACCCTTTATTTGTTTTTCTCTTCTCATTCTCTCTGCCTCTATGTTGAGTTCTTGTTCTTTCAAGTGGGACCAAGAATCAGATGCGTGTCCTAATTTATCTTTTTTGATAGAGATTTAACGACAGTCTTTGCTTTTGGTGACAATATATTACTATATTTACATGTTTTCCTCATCATCTTTGAAATTATTGTATTCATCGAAAAGTTAGTTAATTTTGCTTTTGTTTTGATTCTGATTCTAGATTCATACATCGTGACTCTGGAATCTGATTCTTGTGAATGCTTCATGGTTTACGAATTGTAGCGAAGCGACATTCTATATTGACTAGATTCATGTCTTGTTGAGAGCATTCTCCTTGAAGTTGTACCGCCTTTTTTGCTCTGCGGTTTGTCTTGAGCGTTTGTGCTTTAAGCTTCTTTGGAGATTTACATGTCTGCCCTTGATGTGGGAGGACCAGTTTCTTGTGCAGAAAGAACAAAATCAGTTGATGCACTTACTAAGAAAGAGATCTTATCTGCACTGACCAATGGAGAGATCTCCGAAACTTCTGAGGATGCTAGGTTCAGAGTTAAGGACTTGCTGCTCCCCAATGGCGAATCATACCGCGGTTCTTTGCTTGGAAACGTTCCCGAGGGATCAGGAGAGTATGTGTGGTCAGATGGGTGTGTTTACGATGGAGAATGGAGGCGTGGGATGAGACATGGAATCGGAAAGATGAGATGGGCTTCCGGGGCATGGTACGATGGTGAGTTCTCGGGAGGTTATATGCACGGTGCAGGGACTTATACGGATGCTAATAAGTTAACGTATAAAGGAAGATGGCGGCTTAGTTTGAAACACGGGCTCGGATATCAGACTTACCCAAATGGAGATGTCTTTGAAGGCTCTTGGATTCAAGGGATGGGAGAAGGGCCAGGGAAGTACACTTGGGCTAACGGGAATATCTATCTCGGTGATATGAAAGGCGGGAAAATGTCAGGAAAAGGTACATTGACTTGGATTACAGGGGACTCTTATGAAGGAAGCTGGTTGAATGGGATGATGCATGGTCTTGGTGTATATACATGGAGCGATGGCGGTTGCTATGTCGGGACATGGACACGGGGTTTGAAAGATGGGAAAGGATCATTCTATTCAGCGGGATCTAGGGTTCCAGCCGTGCAAGAGTTCTATTTAAACGCTCTCAGGAAAAGAGGCGTTTTACCGGATTTGAAAAGACAGAACCAGGTTGCTTCTACGGTTAATATGGAGAACCTTAGAGTTGGTGTGGACCGTAATAAGATCTCTAAAGGGAGCTTAATGAACTTAGAGCAATCCCGGAACGGACCGGTTTCTTTAGAGAGACGTTGGAGTCTTGAAGTGTCTATTGAGAAAGTGATTGGACAAGATTACTCGGATTTAACCGAGGCGGTTCTAGACAGTGGAAGCAGTGTACAGAGTAAAGCAAACATACCGGTCTTGGAGAGGGAATACATGCAAGGTGTTCTGATCAGTGAGCTTGTTGTAAACAACGGGTTTTCGGGTACATCCAGAAGAGCGAAAAGGAAACACAGAAGACTTGTTAAAGAAGCTAAGAAGCCCGGTGAAGTTGTTATTAAAGGTCACAGAAGTTATGATTTGATGCTCAATTTGCAGCTTGGAATCAGGTATGCTTGCTCCTTCTGACCCTTTGTCCTGTGAGAATGTTTAGCTCTAAGTTCAGCGCCGAGTATTGTTGCTAACACTAGCTTCCAAACGTTAGATACACAGTGGGGAAAATTACGCCCATACAAAGGCGAGAAGTGCGGACAACTGATTTTGGACCTCGGGCTAGTTTTTGGATGAATTTTCCTCGAGCTGGCTCGACGATGACTCCTCCTCACCACTCTGAAGATTTTAAATGGAAGGACTATTGCCCAATGGTATTCAGGTTAGTCTTTATAGAATCTTTTATCTGCTGCACATACAATGTTTTCTTTAGTAGTTTCATTGATGGTGTTTACGACCATTCTAAAACTTGTAGGAACCTGAGGGAGATGTTCAAGATCGACGCAGCTGATTATATGATGTCCATTTGTGGAAATGATACCTTGAGGGAGCTTTCTTCACCAGGAAAGAGCGGCAGCGTCTTCTTCCTATCTCAGGATGATCGGTTCATGATTAAAACACTCAGAAAATCTGAAGTGAAGGTGTGTTGTAGACTCTTTGTTCTGCTTGTGCGTGATTTATGGACATCAATGGTTAATATATTTTTCATGTGTAGGTTCTCCTGAGGATGCTTCCAGATTACCACCAACATGTGAAGACATATGAGAACACACTCATTACTAAATTCTTTGGCCTTCACAGAATCAAACCATCAAGTGGTCAAAAGGTACTTATGTTAAATTATATCCCTTTATGATTCGGATATTGATATCTATCATCAATACTCACTTAAGAATCTCTCTTGCATGGCAGTTCCGCTTTGTGGTGATGGGTAACATGTTCTTTACAGATCTAAGGATTCACCGGAGATTTGACCTTAAAGGTTCCTCGCTGGGACGTTCTGCAAACAAAGTGGAGATAGACGAGAACACGATACTTAAAGACTTGGATCTGAACTACTACTTCTTTTTGGAACCTTCTTGGCGTGAAGGTTTGCTAAGGTATTGCTCTCTCCAAGACCAAGTTTGATATATACACATTTAGTAAATCTAATGTTTAAAATCTCTTCCTTGGTGTGGTTTAACCAGGCAACTAGAGACCGATAGCAAGTTCTTGGAAGACCAGAACATAATGGATTACAGCCTTTTGCTCGGTGTGCATCATCGAGCTCCAGAGCACTTAAGGTCCCAATTAATCCGTTCTCGAAGCATAACAACCGATGCCTTAGAAAGTGTAGCTGAAGACGGTGAGATTCATAGACTATAAAATTTATGAAGTTTGTTACTGTAGAATCTTGTCTAATGAATGATGATGATGAAACAGATACATTCGAAGACGACATGTTGTCTTACCACCAAGGACTAGTTCTTGTCCCTGGAGGTAGTGACAATGTTGTAACTGGTCCTCACATCAGAGGCAGTAGATTAAGAGCATCCCGGGCAGGCGATGAAGAAGTCGATCTACTTCTTCCTGGAACAGCCAGGTAACATTACATTTGATCCAGACAACATGAAACTAATGTATACAATTATAATCTTGGTCTAGTTCTTGAACCGGTTTGTTTCTCTTGAAATGTAGGTTGCAGATACAACAAGGAGTGAACATGCCTGCAAGAGCAGAGCTTATACCTGGGAAAGAAGAGAAAGATAAGCAAATCTTACACGAATGTTGCGACGTCGTGCTATACTTAGGCATCATAGACATACTACAAGAGTATAACATGACCAAGAAGATCGAGCACGCATACAAATCTCTTCACTTTGATTCGCTTTCGATCTCGGCCGTTGATCCTACTTTCTACTCCCAACGTTTTCTTGAGTTCATCAAGAAAGCATTTCCACAGAACAGTACATAGAAGAAAGAGTACATTTATCTTTTGTAGAGGAAAATATTAAAGAAACAAGTGTTTTGACTTTTAAGTACTTTTGTTGTAAAACAAACACACATTGAGAAGCTTCAGTGTAAGAAACAAATTTTCCTGTTTGTCTGAATCGCAACAACCTCAAAACGTAAACGCGGCTGTAACCGCATTCGCTTGTTTTATCAAGAAAACGCAAGAAACAGAAGAAAACGACACGTAGACACAAGACGGAGTTTAGAAGAAAAGTTGAAAGAGAAACAGAGTGATACGTGTCGTGAAGCTAGATGTCGGAGAAAGAAAGAAAGAGAAGCAAAAAAATGACGTATTTATTAGTGTTATATTTCTTTTTGTTTTTTTTTGGTTCTGTTACAAGAAAAAAGTTTCTTCCTTTCTCAATTTATATGAATCATAGATTTTCTCTGCATAGTAAAGTTTTCTCCTTTTTCGATTCATTCTTAAGAAAAGTATAGAGAGAGAGACATAGATGTGTTGATATAAACAAGAAGTT
This sequence comes from Cochlearia excelsa, assembly GCA_963556525.1. NCBI lineage: Eukaryota > Viridiplantae > Streptophyta > Magnoliopsida > Brassicales > Brassicaceae > Cochlearia > Cochlearia excelsa. Next base: position 35,149,846 of record OY748330.1, read on the forward strand.
CCTCCCCATTACTATTACATTTAAAGAAGTCTTGTTTTATAAAGTGGGGTTTGGTCTAATTTGAGTTTTGATCTCTCCTGGTTTTTTTTGTCGGTTGTGTTATTTTGTTATTTCTTGAATAGTATTAGAGACAGTCAAAAGAGAAAGAAGAAAAAACAAAATCTGAGAGTTTCTTTGAAGAGTGAGATTTGTTAAGAGAGGATGGGATCTTCATCAGGACAAAGTGGATACGACTTGTCTTTCAAGATCTTGTTGATTGGAGATTCAAGTGTTGGTAAAAGTAGCTTACTTCTTAGCTTCATTTCTACCTCTGTCCTCCAAGATCTTTCTCCTACCATTGGTATTCTCTTGATTTTCTGTTTCATTCCCTGCAAAAAAAAAGATAAATTTATGTGATCTTGTACTTGAAGCTTAATAGGCTTAGTAAGTAGTTTCTGTAAGTATAAAGGAAAGCTCATGAATCTCTCTCAAAGCTTGTTGGCACATTTTGTCAGAGATATTTGTGTGATGGAGACTTGTTTTTTTTTTGTACCGAACATTGCTGCTTTGCTTGTTACCACTTCTTTGGTATTGGTTTAGCTTGCCTGGTCTGATTAGTATAACATTGTAGGTGTTGATTTCAAGATCAAACAGCTGAAAGTAAGAGGGAAAAGAGTAAAACTTACAATCTGGGACACAGGTGAGTTGAATCCTATCGACAAAATCGTGATAGCAACTACAGATGTTGCAAGTGTACCACTTATGGTATATGTGATTTCTTGGTTTGTTGTTGTGTAGCTGGACAAGAAAAGTTCAGAACATTGACGAGTTCTTATTTCAGAGGCTCCCAAGGAATCATTCTAGGTATTAACATGATCATAGAATAATGACGAGTAGCTGGTAAAAACTGCCTAAGACTTCTGAAACTTTCTCCGCGTTTTCTTGGTGATGATGCAGTTTATGATGTGACGAAAAGAGAGACGTTTCTGAACTTAGCAGATGTTTGGGCCAAAGAGATTGAGCTCTACTCGACTAACCATGACTGCGTTAAGATGCTCGTTGGCAACAAAGTCGATAGAGTGAGTAGTCCTAATAGTAAACTAACTTGTGATGAAATCAGCTTGAACTCGGGTATCACTAATAGTTTTCACAACAGGAATCTGAGAGAATGGTTAGCCAAGAAGAAGGAATGGCTCTAGCAAAGGAACTCAACTGTTTGTTTCATGAATGTAGCGCAAGAACCAGAGAAAACGTGACACAAGTGTTTGAAGAACTGGCGTTGAAGGTAAGAAAGAATCTCACTAATCCCTGTTTTCACTCTATACTAGTTGAAAATGAAGAAAGTGAATAATAGGAGAGGTGTAAAATGAAACAGATAATGGATGTACCTAGTCTTTTGGAAGAAGGATCAAGCTCTATTAAGAGGAAACCAGATTATCGAACCCATCAAAGCCGGTGTTGCTCATGAGCTGATATGTTGAACTGCCTTTCGAAGTAGCCTCTATTGTGTCTAAAGTTCTAAAGAAGATGAAGCTTGGCTTGTCTGTAAATTTTATCAATTCCTTAGATCTCTTTGTTCTTCTTGCTGGATTGAGATTGTGTAATATTATGTTGATAACCTCACCATACAGGAAAAACAAGACACCTTCGTGTTCTTATCTTGTGTTTCACTTTGGGTCTTAATCTTTGAGTTTCAACTTTCAAAGAAGAAATCTCTTGTTTAGAACCTTTGAAACCATAGCTTACACAGACTACAACACTTGTTTCATTAGGAGGAGATTACTGAGTCGCCTATAGCTACTTCGAGGATCCTCCTAGCATCAGTGTTTACATCAGCTAATTCACTTGCTGTCTGCACAACCACATCCTTGTTGTCACTAACCAATACCACTCTCAGAAGCCAAAGTTTCGAAAGTGTTTTAAAACGTTACCTTTCCATAGGAGTTTTTCGTAGTTGGCGAAGCCCCGGAACTCAGCAAAAACCTAATCACATCGACATGTTCACCTCTTGCTGCGTGATGCAGAGGCTACAACAACAAGAAGAAACACTTGTGAGTTGTGACTAATTACAGTTCAAAGATAGAAGTATTAGTTCCAAGATGGAGGATACTTACAGTGTCACCTTCTAAATCGATTGTTTCAATCATTCTCTTCACATGTTCCGGACCACTAGCTCGGCTAACAAGAAGTTCTGCTATTTCCAAGTACCCTGCAATCCCCAATATTTCAACAAATGAACAACAATCCATAAGAATTTGACATACAACTACCCGAAACAACCGTAGGGCCATGACTAAATTTTACCTCCAGCACAAGCATCATGTAAAGGAATGGCTTCATCTTCATCTTTAACATCTATATCAGCTCCTCTTTCTAAGAGAAGCTGCAGTACACAAATTACATTAGCTATCAAAAAGTACGGTAACAAAATACAATACAGTGAGCAGCAGAAGCAACCTGAACAGAAGGGAGGTGACCATATAGACAAGCTAGGTGAAGCGCCGAGTCGTTATCTTCAAGCGGCTCATTGACTCTCCCATTCAAGTTGTCTATCAAATTCAGAAGGAAAATAACATATTGTAGTCAAACATCTCATTAGGACAGTCTTACAACGCAAATCTGGTAAAGAGTTAATAGAGATGTCTGGTTTTTGAACATGGCAAGATTCTAATGGTTTCATTAAAAGTTTAAGACTTTACATCATGGACCAGATTACCAAGCAATCCGCAATTGTAAAAATTGAAACTTTTGTTTGTTTTTATCAAAAACCCTAATCGCCTGGTTTCTCCGGAGACGACTATTCACCGGAAATTTAAGAACTTTGATCAGAGATAGAGAGAGAGAAGAAGTAAAGAAAGTACCAATCGCTGTGCGCAAGGCAACGACGTCACCGGACTGAGCTGCGTTGGCCAAGTCACGGAGCTGAGAGGAAAGCTCTTGATCGCTTTCGTAGTTAACTCCTTCATCGTCGTCTTCTTCCATCAAATTGTTGTCTCTCGCCGGAACCGCCATTATCGTCGTCAAACTTCTCCGTCTTTCTTTCTCCTCCGCCGCGTAATAATCTTCTATTTATAAGTAACCTTTGGGCCTTTATTGGGCTTATAAACTTCGCTGCCGCTAAAATAATCTTCACTAATTAACATAAATTTAGGTTTTGGTCGTTTTCTTACGTCTGTAATTATATACACAATATTTTAATGAAATTGCACAAAGTAGGGAGAAGAAAAACATGAGAAAAAATAGATCACAACAAGTCAAAATTGGTTTTAACATATCAAATACTACAAAGGAGCTACAAACATCCAGTATATGATATATAAAAATTCCACAAAATCTAATTTACCTCCAACAAATAAACAACAAAAATTAGACAGAAGATCACAAACACATTCTTAGAACTAAAAGACAACAATTTGAATATATATAAGAACAAAACAAAACAAAAAAGTTAAAAGAATAAAATACCATCTTTGATACATCTAGGAAGTGATCATATGATCTTCTTCTTGTTCTCCTCTTCCTGTAAGAACCTTGTCTTGCTCCTCTGCTGCTTTTGCTAATCTCTTCCATGTCAATATGCGCTGTTCTTCCACTTCTTTCGATTTCGCTTGTTTCTCTTCATACCATCTCTTGCATTCTTCAAATAGCTCAAGATCCATCTCCATGAACATTTTCTTGATATTTGCAGTTAGACCAAGAACTGCTTGGTTCCAGTGAGACTGAATATTCTTCTCCAATGCAGGGTATACGATAGGGAGGATCAATCTCCGGCTTTGCGCTATCAGACCCACGATGTGCTCGTTGTTCCACAAGAACAGTGCTCGTTCTGCAACCTGTATCACACACATAAGATATGTATGTAAGCATACGTGGATACAACACAGTCTCCTTTGGGCTATTGTCTGATTACTAAACCTGAAAGTGAGAGCTATTCAGGCAGCGACCAATCTGGTGGAACAAAGGAACCACGCAACGCTGGAACTCCACAGGCTGTGTAGCCTCGAGAACTTCTTCGAGTTCTCCAAGAAAGAGACACTCTTTCGTGCAGTTCGTCACTGGCCAATACTTCAGCAAGCCTCTGATCACTGTATCCGCAAGCTTATAATCTTTCTCCACAAACTGAACTACGCAATACGATAGTTGCTGATGATACATAGCTATTGGTTTAGGCTTATGCAACGGTATCAAAACCCTGATTAAAAACAGCTTGTGCTCTTCCTTCATAGGCAACGCGAACCCGTTCACGATACTGCCTAGAATCTCCAATAACTCACCTATACCACTATGTCTCTCTGTCTCATAGATAAACCTATAGAAGATGTTGTTAATGGCTTTCCTAATAAAGGGCCTATGGACCATAAACTTTCCATAGATCCTATGAAGAATCGTTTTCAAATACTCCCTCTCTCTAGGATCCTCCGAATCAAACAAGTCAAGCAACTTCAACACGAAAGAATGGTCTATATACCGTTTAGCTACCTTTGTATCCGTATCAGTCGAAACAATGTATCTCAATAGCAAATCGTAAACAAGCTGTAGATGAGGCCAAGAAGGTTCCAAGTAAGGCTCATCTTCCTCAGGATCTGTAGGCTCTTGACCCGTATTCTCGTGTGAAGTTGGAGGTAAACACCTGAATATATTCAAAGAAACCATCTTTATCATCTCTTCTTGACATAGCTCTGAGATCTTACTAGCTCCAGACTGTATAAAATCCACCAGCTCCAGAAGCGTTTGCCTCTTGATCTCCTTCTCTCTCGTGTTCTCTATATCGGTGAAATCGAATTGGAAGCAACAATTTTGAAGTTTCCTCAAAAACAGGGCTTGTCTCTCTGAAACAGCCACATCCCTGAACAAAGGGAGGGGCTCAACGGAGGCTAACGGTGGAGGCGGAGGAGTGGCGGTCACTGACGACTGAGAAGAAGGAACCGGCGCACCACGAGAGGTATGGCTAACGACTACATTGGACCTACTTGGTGGACTAATCCCATAGCTAGAAGATTCGTTAGCCTCGGATTTAGTAGGCTTTCGATGCCCACTTTTCATGATTTTCTTAAACATAGCTACACAAAGCAGAGACTCAAAAAGAAGCTCACTTTTTCCCCCCAAAAAAAACTATAGAACCCTAGGTTTCTGAGCAGAGGAGAGATAAGCTCAAAATCGGATCAGCGTGCAACGGCAGACGAATCAAAGAAATGGGTTTTCGGATTCAAGAGCTCAGATTTCACAGATAAGCTTCCACTGTGCTTTCTCTTGGATCAAGGCTCCTCATTTACGTTATCTTGGGTATAAAGATCGTGAACTGTTGTCGGAGATCTGAGGTGGAGAAAATCAGACCATAGGAGTGTTTCGAAGTGATCTTGTCGGAGTTTCCTTTGGTTGATCGGACGGCTGTGATTTCCCGGCGATAAGATCAGGAAGAGCGAGATAGATGGAGAACAGATTTGAGAGAGGAGAGAGAAAGAGGACTAAAGAAGCAAAGTGGACTCAAATTATAATAAATTACATTTTTGGTCCCTTTATTATTTGTTTAATCAAATATTTACCGATAGATTGTTTATTTAAATAAAGAACTTTGTCAATTTAGCTTCTAGGGTCTATGACTTAAGTTCTTTGTGATCACTGATCAATAAAGACTTAAGACTAGTTTAGTGGTTTAAGATTAAAGAATCTATAGGATAATTAGTGATTAGGTGTTGAAGAAGATCAAGTCTAGTAAAAAAAGGAGTTGACTTTTTAAGGTTATATGAGATCAGATCCAAGTATTTTTCCCGCTCACCGACGCTTATGACTTTCAGACACTACAAACTTCTTAAGACTTTATTTCTGGTAGTGACAGATAGATAAGATATGTCTTCTTAAACAGAGGAGATATTGAAGTCATACAAAACGGTGTTAGAAAGTTTGACCAAACCATTTAATGTGTTCCTTACAATACTCAACTCTTGATAATGACAATTATTACAACCACAAGTATACTGTGAATCTGTGATACAAACCAGGCATGTACTGTCTGAATTTCAGTGAAAAAAACAGATAACAATACATCCAAAACCAAAAAGAATCAAAGCCATTTTTGTATTGGTGCCTTGGTGGTACATTTGCTTATACCACTTCACATTGTCTACTCTTTGATGAATAAGAATGTTAAAGAGTATTACCAATTTAAAAGAAGGAAGTTACAGAGAAAGAGAGTTTTTGGAGCTGGAGGAACCGTGTTCTTATGAGGCCCCACTGTTATGTTATCAGGAGAGGAGATTAAGAATTGCATTAAATGTAGATCAAGACATTTCTTGGGAGCTTCCTAAACCATCCTTGTTTTCCTACTTTACATCGCGTTTCGTATATATATATATATTCCAGACTCTCTCTAAAACAATGCAACAACTCCACAGAAGAGGAAGAAGACGGAGTAAAGAGCACTAACCAGAGCATTACTTCTACTTTGACTCCTCTTTTAAGATTTTGAGAATGTGCAAGAAGTTGAAGCTTTTCATTAGAAAGCTACAAATTTGCTTCTTGTTCACTGGATTCTCCAAAAGGGTTGAGAATTGTGGTGACGACGACGAAGAGGGCAATGCTGCAACAATGATTCCTAGTGATGTGAAGGAAGGGCATGTGGCAGTGATTGCTGTTAAAGGAGAGATAGCTAAGAGGTTTGTTTTGGACCTTCAAGTGTTGAACAACCCTGAGTTCCAAAGGCTACTCGAACATGCGAAAGAAGAGTTCGGGTTTCGATCAAGAGGACCTCTGACCATTCCATGCCAGCCTGAAGAAGTACAAAAGATTCTACAAGGGAAGTAGATAGTCTTGAGACTGTAGAGAAACATTTGTTAGCTGGAAATTCTTTTCCTTTACAAGAATTCATCATTCTTTCTCTTATTACATAACTATGTTCTTATAAACACACATCAATGGATGCATTTTCTCCATAGATTATGCAACCTGTTAGCTAGTTAGCACCAACAAATCCGACAAAAACACTTGCATACTATCTCCCACAAAACTTTGAGGAAAGTTCAATTAGTATTCCCAACATTGAAAACTCATTGAATTTTCTAATAAGCTACCATGTTAGACACATTCTGATTCTGCACTTAATAGAGAGAGTTTCAATAATGTCATAACTCATAAGCGATTCAACAAGAGGAAAAGTAAACAGAGAGTAGTTGAGTTATTGATAAAACAGCTTAAAATCCAACATTACTACAAGGAACAGAAGGAGAAGCAACAAGAGTTATATTCTTCAGAAATTCCACAAGCTTTTTTATTTTGGTTTCTCTTCTGGTCACAAGATTGCAGTGTAGAGGCAGCTTCTATGGGAAATAGACAGGCCAGTTGTAATAGTACGAGTCCCTGACTTCTTTGGGTATCTTGTTCCACTGAGAGTAACAAAGAGAAGAAGAACCAAACAAACTTGTTAACAAATGTTGTCAAATGTTATGTCTATACAAAACCATATACAATTCTTAGGTGACAAAAAGTATGAACCTTGAACTCGTAAGGCTCCTTCTTTGCCCTTGCTTTTTTCCAATGGTGTTGCTCAAAGAGCATCCACTTGTCATGATAACTACAATACAACAAAGTATAAGAGAACCTTACAAACAAAAAAAACAGAACTTTGGATCTTCCCTCGACAATAGAACCTGTAAAGTTACATCACACATGACCAAACACTCACACAACAAAACCAATATAACATAGCAGCAACAGAAGAAATCAAAGCGCTACTCAAGCCAGACAACATAGGAACCAATTCTGAGAAAACTAAGTATAAAGCACAAAAGCTTCAAGCTTTAGAGAATTTCATGGTTCAACAGAGAGAGAGAGAAAGAGAACAGTACTTGAACTGGTTAGAGAGCTGCCACATGTAAGGATTGAACCATGTCATAACAGAGAAAGCAGCAGAACCAATCCATATATTAACGAACCGATCAGCATCTGCGTGTGGCACTCCTGGATCTCCCCTGTATGCATTTCCAAAGTACTTCTCCATCTTCTTCTTCTCTCTCTCTGTGTTGTTTTTATCTTCTCCGGCGATTTCTGGATAATGAAAAGGAGACAAGTTTCTACTAACCTTCTGTTTGGTAACAGAGATTGTAATATCCTGTCCGAGGATAGGTTATGAAACGTTAGGGTTAGTTTAGTAACGGGCCCAATGGCCGTAACGTCGAATCTTTCGAATATCCAAACATTTTATTCCTCTAGGAGAAGGACTAAAACGACACGAAGCCCATCGTTTTGTATACGTGGCCCAGCAAATTCGGGAAGAAGAAGGAACCAGAGAGAATAAAGTTTCTCTTTTTGTTTCTTCATCGTCTTCTTCGATTTAGGGTTTTCTACGATTATTTTTTTAATTATGCGAGGCGGTGGCAAGAGAAGATCAAACGGTGGTGGTGGGTCAGGGAGAAGCAAGTCTAAATCTCCGGGACAGAGCACGAGAAAGAATTTGAATTCCGCGGCGGGGTCTTCCTCCGGTGGTCGTCGCCGACGTAGTAGCAGTCTCTTTGTAGAAGGAGGCATTCTTTCCGATTTCAGGAGAGATCCTTCATTTGCGTCGCCATCTCGAGGAGGAGTGTCTTCAGGCTCGAAGACCAGAAGCTCAGATCGTGTAAAAGCTTCTGCTTCCACGAGTGGTCTAAGGAAATGCAATGGCCAAGCTTATGGCTATCAGTATCCTTCTGTACATTTTGAAGAAGGTGTTGAGCGTAAATCAGGCGTAGATGGTGATGATCAAAGGGTTGGATCAGATTCTTCTATGTTGTTGGGTAAATCAGAGGAGACACAGATCGTTGCGTATCTGGATCAAACACCATCTTCATCGAAAGGGGTTAAGGTAAGTTATGATTACGAATACGAACCGAGTTTTGTTTTAGGTGGTGATGATTCTTCTCATAGAGGATTAAGATTTGGTGATGTTTCTGATGCTACACCAAGTGCTAGCCTTTCTGTTTCAAAGGCATTATTGGGAGATCAAGGAGGTGAAGCTTTTGGTGAAGAAGAAGATGAAGTGATGCCTGATGTTGTGAAAACATCAAAGAGGAACTCAGGCTACATATCTATAGGTGGGATGAAGTTATACACTGAAGATATATCTGGCGAAGAGAGCGGTGGAGAAGAAGAGGTAAATGATGAAGATGGTTCCGGAGATGAAGGCAGCACTGGATCCTCTGAGCAAGGTGAAGAGACTGAATCATCTGAGAGTGACTGCTCGGAAGACATGTTTGGAATTGATTGTGATATTGATGATGAAGTTGCAAAGGATTACTTGGAAGGTATTGGTGGTAGTGAGATTATGTTGGATGCTCACTGGTTGGCTGAAGAGTCATTGGGTAAACTGTATTTGTCAAGTGATGACAGTGATTCGAGTGATTATTCTGATAGAAAGAAAGGAAAGTTGTCTGGTGTTGCTCTACAAAAAGCATCAATGGAGTATGGTAAGAAGAAGTTGACAAGAAGTCGGTCCTCAGGGCATGGTAAGGCTACTCATCCATTTACAGTGGATGATCTTATGTTTGTGAAGGATCCTAGAAGTCTTTCGGGGAAGAGGAATAAGAAGAAACAGGTGGCTAAGTTTCTTCCACAGTCTTGGCCTTCAGGGGCCCAAAAGAGCAAGAATTCTCGTCATTTCCCTGGTGAGAAGAAGAAGCACCGCAAAGAATATATTGCTGTTAAGCGTCGAGAGAGAATGCTGCTGCGTGGTGTTGATCTCGCAGATATAAACTCTAAATTAGAGCGGATGGTTTTGGAGAACATGGACATGCATTGTTTCCAGCGTATGCATATTCGAGACTGTTCTCAGGTAAGAAGATTAGCAGATGTATACCGCTTATCAAGTAGCTGCACTGGTTCTGGAAAGAAAAGCTTTGTGACAGTGACCCGGACATATCAGACATGTTTACCATCCGCTAGCGATAAAGTTCGCATTGAAAAGCTAATAGGAGCAGGAGATGAGGAACATGATTTTGCTGTCAGCGGAGGGGTTAAAGTGAAATCAGGAGGAGGTTCGGATAAGAAGAAAGCAAAAGACTCAGCCAAAAAGCGATTTACTAGAGAAGAACGGGAAAGAAACAAAAGCAATGGGAAGAAGACTTCATATGCTGAGCAACCTGTATCATTTGTGTCAAGTGGTGTCATCGATTCTGAGATCGCTGTTGCAAAGACCAATTATGATGAAAAAGATACTAAACAAGTGGCTGAAACTACACCAGGAGCCTCTAATGGAGCAGATATTGGAGCATTCGAGGTACACACCAGAGGCTTTGGATCCAAGATGATGGCAAAGATGGGATTCATAGATGGAGGCGGTCTAGGAAAGGAGGGTAAGGGGATTGCACAGCCAATAGAAGCTATTCAACGTCCAAAATCACTTGGCTTAGGACTGGAGTTCTCCATTGACACTGAAGACCCGAGTTCATCAAGCAATAACGCTAAAAGGAACAGATCTTCTTCCGCTGGGAAACATGTGAAACGCATCTCACATGGCACTGATGGCTCTGGTTCAGCAAGAATTAGAGACAAAAGATTGGGAGCCTTTGAGCAGCACACCACAGGTTTTGGTTCAAAGATGATGGCGAGAATGGGTTTTGTGGAAGGCTCGGGTTTGGGAAGAGATTCACAAGGCATAGTCAATCCGCTGTTCGCTGTGAGGCGTCCTAAGGTACGTGGATTAGGAGCTGAAGGCTAAAGGCTCAACATTCATGGTTTAAACAAGAACAGTAGTACTTATATGTTCATCTTCAATCTTTCAATATGTTGCTAATACTTTGAATTATGGTTTGAGACTTTTGAGCAGCTTTGTTGTTATCTTAGCATCAATGTTGTCGATTAATAAACTAATTCTTTCGCTCAGACAAGGCTTGTTGGATAATGACCATTTTAAGCAGAATTATCTGATAAAATAGGACTGGCAAACATTATCAAAGTAACAGTGAGATGTGAAGCATGAGGAACATGGATTAAAGTACCAACCATAAGTAGTTTCCCAGTGATCCAAAGATAAGAGTATTGCATTTTAAAACTTAGAAAATAATATAAAAAGGATGATAAATTTGATCACTAGTTGTAGAGATCATCATCGTCCACAGCAGCAGCAGCTGCAGAAGTGGCGAAAGGATCAGCGACTCCAGTGGTTGCACCTGCACCAGCAGAGTTCTCGAACCTGAACTCAGAACCAAACCCTCTAGATTGCTGCAGCGTCTGAGCAAAGGCTTGATACTTCCTGATGTCTGCATCACTCACACTCCTACGCGCATACTTCATTGACTCCTCAAAGTGTGCAGCTTTTATCTCTGATACTTCATCCACTCCATCTTCCTCCATAGCCTCTGGGTTCTCGCTCCTTCTCTTCTCCTTTTCAATGTCCTGAAACCAAAAAATACACAAAAGAGCTAAGTTTTAGAGATTCACGACTCATATTTGAGATTTAGAGGCCTTATCGATCACTGACCTTCTCAATGTTTTCTCTGATGGCATACTTGCAAGCTCTCTGGCAAATCTCAGTGATATCAGCACCACTGAATCCCTGTGTGTACTTAGCTAGAGCATTGATATCCACATCTTTAGCAATAGGTGATTTCCTCAAGGCAGCCTTGAAGATATTGAGACGAGAATCCTCATCTGGTAGTGGAATGTAAATGAGCTGGTCGAGCCTTCCTGGTCTGAGAAGAGCAGAATCGATAATATCTGGTCTGTTGGTTGCTCCGATGATGAAGACGGTTTTCTTGGCGTTCATTCCATCCATCTCAGTCAAAAGCTGGTTCAAGACTCTATCCGCTGCACCACCTCCATCACCTCCACCTCCACTTCCTCTCTGAGTTGCAATAGAGTCAAGCTCATCGAAGAAGAGAACGCATGGCGCAGATTGACGGGCCTTGTCAAAGATTTCACGAACATTTGCTTCACTCTCTCCAAACCACATAGTTAGAAGCTCAGGACCTTTGATACTAATGAAGTTTGCTTGGCACTCGTTGGCTATAGCTTTGGCCAAAAGAGTTTTACCACATCCAGGAGGACCGTAGAAAAGGACTCCCTTTGATGGAGACATCCCGAACTTCTCAAACTTCTCTGGGTGCTCGACCGGGTATTGAACAGTCTGCATTTAGACAATCAAACAGCGTAAGCTTACAATTAAATAATTAGTGGACATATCAAATAAATAAGAGAATCAGCAAATTTACCTCCTGGAGCTCTCTCTTTACATTCTCAAGACCTCCAATATCATCCCAAGAGACATTGGGAACCTCCACAACCTACAAAGCAAAAAAAAAATTGGAATGAGATTTAAATAAAATTACAGGTTTTGATCTCGTTCTACGCAACACACTGTTAATACTCACGGTTTCACGAAGCGCAGACGGGTTGCTGTTCCCTAGAGCAGTGTGGAAGTGTTCATTACTCACTGCCATGGAATTGAGGATTTCAGCATCTATGGAGTCGTCTTCCAAATCAATAACATCCATCTTCTCCCTGATGCATTGCAGAGCAGCCTCTGTGCAAAGAGCTGCAAGATCAGCACCAACATATCCGTGTGTGTCCTTTGAAATCCTTTCGAGATCCACCTGAAACCAAAAAAAGAAGAAATTAGCTTCAATAAACATTGTAATAAACAAACTCAGGCAAAGCGAGAATCGGAAGTTACATCTTCAGCAAGCTTCATGTTCTTTGTGTGGATCCTGAGCACTTCAAGACGTCCAATTTCATCAGGAACACCGATATCAATCTCCCTATCAAATCTTCCAAACCTTCTCAAAGCCGGGTCGATACTGTTGGGACGATTGGTTGCTCCCATGACAATAACATGAGCACGCGATTTCAGACCATCCATTAGCGTAAGAAGCTGAGAAACAATTCTCCTCTCAACCTCTCCATTCGTCTTCTCTCTCTTTGGTGCAATAGAGTCAATCTCATCAATGAATATGATAGAAGGCGCATTTTTCTCAGCCTCCTCAAATGCTTTCCTAAGGTTGCTCTCACTCTCACCGGCCAGTTTGGACATAATCTCAGGTCCGTTGATACAGAAGAAAAAGGCACCGGTTTCATTGGCCACAGCACGAGCAATCAAAGTCTTTCCAGACCCAGGAGGTCCATAAAGCAGAATTCCCTTTGGTGGCTTAACACCAATTGACTTGAACAGTTGTGGATGCCTCAAGGGAAGCTCAACGAGTTCCCTAATCTGAGCCATCTGCTTCCTGACACCACCAACATCATCGTAACCAACTTCGTCAAGCCTTTCTTCATCTTCTCTCTTCACTGGCTCACCCTCACAGAAAATCTCAGTGTCTGGAGCTACCACACAGTACTCAGCAGGATCTGTCTCGATAACTTTGAACTCCACACTCCTCATTCCTCCTCTGACTAGGAAGAGATCACCCTTCCTCACCGGGCGGTAAGCCTCAAGGAAATAAGCTGTTGACAAGAATCAAAAACTTTTTGATTAGAAATCAAACAAAACATACAAATAACATATGAAAATTTCATAATTGGGTTAGAAACTAAAAGAGGAAGCCAACTTACGCTTCAGGTAAGCATCAAATAGGTTTCCAGTAACCCCTTCAACGGTATCATCAACAGGCAAGATGTGCACACGCTTTCCGTACTTGACATCTGGGCACTGGTGAACAGAGATAACATCTCCTAGTCTAACCCTCAAGTTAGATCTGACTACTTTGTTCATTCTGATCTTAGGCTCCTCACATGACTCATCAGCAAGAGCAATGCAGATAGTGTCCTTCCTTTTCTTACCCTGAAAGCCAAAAGCCAAACCAAGTAAGACCACAAACAAAAAATTAGTCATCTGATATCATTCTATACTAAAAAAACTAAGTCTCTTCATATTCATAATACTTAAAGATTATAGATCACTGGTTCCAAAAAGTCTACAAACCCGTCTCTTCAATAGAATCATATGAGATTCAAAACAAAACGAAACTCAAACCTTGATGAGAATGGTATCACCACGGAAGAGCTGAAGCTTCTCCATGGTTGCAGGATGAAGAGACACAACGGAGTTATCATCGTTGATGGCCTCATCGACGACGAGTCTGTTCGGAGACTTCTTCCTCTCCAGTATCGCAGTACTGAAATCTTTCTTCGATTTCCTGCAACAAACACACAAACAAACAAACACCCATTAAGAAAAAGGATCAAGCTTTCGACTTTAGCTACGACATCAAACAAAAACCCTAAATCCCTAAATTGAAAAACCCAGACTTTAGATCGAGAAGGCGGAAATCGGAGATCTGGGTACTTACGAGTCTGAAGATTCAGCTGGGTTTGACATGATGAATTCGAGACTTCTTCAGAAAGTTGAGAGCTTTTTTTCGATTTTGGTTTATCTGAGAGAGAAAGATTTGTGATAATGGGATCTGAAAGATCAGATATTTAAGCAAAGTATATATCTCTGTTTCTTGTTGGAAAAGAGAGCTTTATTTTCCTTTTTTCTTTATTTTCCTTTTTTTCTAATTTCCATTTTTCTTATCTTTCCAGTAATATCAAAACGGTCCCTAATGTTTAATACTTTTCCCAAAATTATACCCTAATTACAATATGCGACCAAGACTATCTATATTTTTTACTTAATAACCGATTTGGCCTCTTCATATTCAGATGTACGGTTACAAACTTACAATCATACAAACATCATTACTATATCATTTAGAATATTTCACAATCTTCATATTTTTAAATATGTATATCTATGTATATGAGCCTTGATCTTGATCTTGCCAAAATCTTCAAGCTTCCTAATCTTCATAAGACCTTTCTTTGAGTCTTTTTCTATTTGTAAGCAGAGGTTGAAACTTAAGCAATATCAACAAGCTCTTACTGTTTTTGGGTTCCATAACTTACCAAACCAACTTCCTTCACTACCACCACCACCATTGTTCCTCACCTCTAAAACCTTCTTGTTTTTCCCTCTCGCGTCTCTAGAAGCTTCTAGAATCTTAAGCGGGACTAGCTGCGGGCTATTACCGCTCCCTGAAGGAGCTTCAACAATCTTGGTTACCATCTCCAACACTTCACTCATCTTGGGACGTGCCTTTGGGTTCCTAACCAAGCATCTGTTGGCCACAACTGATAGCTTTTGAACAGATTTGAGAGGGTATTTCCCTTCGAGTCTCGGGTCTAATATGAGGTTAAACTTCCTTGTGTCGGATAGATAAGGTCTCACCCACTCTAGAAGCTTCTGTTCTCCTTTAGGTTTGTTTCTGTCTACTGGTCGCCTCCCTGTGATAAGCTCGTAGATGAACACTCCATAGCCCCACACGTCGCTTTTGGATGTGAGACGGCCTGTGTGGATGTACTCTGGAGCTGCATAGCCCATTGTACCTACGACCTAGTGAAACCAAAGAAACCAATTAAGAAACACAAATAGATGTTTTCTCAAATCTTGAAACAAGAAGAAGTGAATGGCGAACTTACATCAGTCGAAACATGGGTTAGTCCTTCAGATGGACCTAACCGAGCCAAACCGAAATCCGAAAGCTTTGCTTTCCAGTCTTCATCCAAAAGAATGTTTGAAGACTTGAAATCGCGGAATATGATCTGTAAAAACAAAAGTTCAAAGTCAGTAAACTGAGAATTCAAGAGCTTATATGAGTCATGACATTACCTGAAATTCCATTTGTTCGTGCAGGTATGTTAAACCACGAGCTGCATCTTGAGCAATTCTCAATCTAAGATCCCATGTAAGGACTGTGAGTGACCGAGGTGATAAGTGGAACTCAACGCTTCGGTTTGGCATGTATTCATAAACCAAAAGCCGTTGTATCCCACGCTCATCATCTTCTGCACAATAGCCAAGCAGCTTCACCAAGTTCGTATGCTCAACAATACCAAGAAAGTTCACTTCTGTAACCCATTCTTTATGCCCCTGAAAGATCCAAGAAAGTGAGATTATAACCAACTTAACCCCTTGATCAACTGACAAAATCTTGCGAGAACAAGGTTGGTAAGTGAAAAGACATGCCTGCAAGCCTCTTTTACCAAGCTGCTTAACCGCAACCTCGATTTTAGTTGAAGGGTCTTCTAAGCTCCTTACTGTTCCACTGTAGACACAACCGAAACCGCCTTCTCCAATCATAACAGAGCGGCTAAAGTTCTTTGTTGCAGACTTGAGATCAGTGATGCTGAAATCTCTTAGATTACTTGCTCTTGTAGACATTGCAGGATACGAATTCTTCCTCCCCATGGATGATTCAGTGCTTGTTCCAGAGGCATCTCTAGAGTTAAAACCTGACCCGCTTTGGTTTAATTCGCGGTCGGAGAAGTTAGATGTGAGTGAGACAGACTTGGGAGTCTTTTGTTCATCTTTCTTGTCTCCACCAGAGAACAAGAAACACTTCATTGTATATAAGAGATTATTGAAACACCGAGGTTTTGTTCACTACAGAACATAAAGCAAAAACACTGATCATGTTAACTTATAAGAAAACAAGAACAATAAAAGCAATAAAGAGTTCGTTGGGGCATTTTATCGAACAACTAATCTGCAAAGTTAAAACCTTTCACCAAAAATCTTCTCGGGTTTGATTTAGATTCAAAAAGATCAATTTTTATAAATCACGGGTCGAGAGGAATGACTTTTGACCAAAAAGATCCAATTTATTTGCACAAACGTAAAAGAAAGGATCAACAGAAGATGATTGAAACTTACCTTTGAACTTATTTTGGACACAGAATTGAAAAAGCCCAGAACTTCTTTTGAGCGAATTTTATAGAGGAGGAGGAGGAAGAGGACAAGAGAAGATGAAGAAGTCGTCACACGGCAAAGTCTTCTTACAGTACAGAGAGCTAAGTCAGCTAAAGAACAGAGAAAAGAGAGTTTAGAACAGACAGAGGAAGACAATAATGAATGTATGATGTTTGTTTGGTAAGAAAAATTTACTCTTTGATTCTCTTGTGGAAAAAAAAATGTTTTTTTGTTTTGACTTGTTCAACGATGAGGTGCTTTAAAAAGTAGCCAACGGGGCAAGTGCACCTTATCGATTTCTTTTTTAAAAAATAACATATTTGTATATAAATGTATAAAACTATATAAGAATGGTTTAACTTGGATCATTCCACTTAGGAGATTCCTCAAATCTTATTGTAACCTTGATTACATTAATTTAACGACAAATTTTTAGTATTTTCACACAAATAAAATCAAATAGATCGTTTGTTTCCTATTTGATCTATCGATTTCTTAAAAATCAGTTTTTGTAAATTGTACCACTTGTTGGGATACCTTAAACTTTGGTAACTTAAAAGTTTTTAGTTAAACAACCTAATTTATATACTTAAACAAATTTGTCATATTTGACTCGTGATCAATAATAAGTTATCATTAATTAGAGCCAAGTTTTGAACTGGATTATATACAATTATTCATGTTCTATCGTATAAGGAGAAAAACGAAGAAGAATGTAGGACACAAGTAAAAAGTCAAAGTTGTAAGATCCATAATAATGGTCAAAGTCAACAGATAATAACAAGTCAAATTAATTGGTCCTACACCACTTACATTATCACAAACATCCCAAACGAGACAAAGTTTGTCATATCCAAAATTATACATCATTCTAAGTACCGACACAAAAAAGATTCTTCTAGACCCATGAAGACTTAAACAAGTCATTAGCATTTGGTTCTATCCTATCACTAGGCCTGGGCAAAATACCCGGAACCGAAAAACCGGAACCGAAGAACCGAAAAAAACGGTTTCGGTTCCGGTTTCATCCTAAATACCCGATGGTTCCTAAATTTAAGAACCATGGGTATCGGGTAGGAACCGGAAACCGAAAACCGATGGGTAGAACCGAAGAACCGAAATATTTTTATATACTTCGAGTATTTTTTATATTTTCGGGTATTTTTTATATTTTTGGCTATTTTTCTAACTTCGAGTATTTTTTATTATCCTTTTCCGGGTATTTTTCTGTTTTTGGTTATTTTTTAAAAAATTTCGGGTTTTTTTCATAATTTTCGGGTTTTTTTATGAACTTGTTTGGGTATATTTTTCTGTTTTCGGATATTTTTTTTATTTTTGGTTTGAAATACCCGGAACCGAACCGGAACCGAACTGGAACCGTAAATTTCATATATTTTACGGTTCCTCAAACAAAGAACCGAACCGACCCGAAACCGATAGGAACCGAACCGGAACCGAACCGGAACCGAACCGAAATATTGAAAAATAGTGATTGGGTAATAGATTCAGGAACCGAACCGAACCGGAACCGAAAATTCGGACCGGAACCGAACCGAATACCCGAATGCCCATGCCTACCTATCACATTTATTAAAATAGACTAAAATTTTGATTTAGAAAATGGTAATAACGAAAACAAGCGAGCAAGAACACTCAAAATGTGATACAAAGCAAACAACAATATTGTCTTTGCAGGGACTTGTATATACTTAACCAAAATCTCAATCCTGGGATAATACTAAAATGATGGATTTGAGAGAGACGCTAAGTTTTAGTTGAAGTCTGGCTTCTCAGGGTAAGTGCAGCCAGATCTTTGGATCACTACGTTTGAAGCCTAGGATCCCGCTCTCACGCACTCCTCAATGGCTTTTCCGTGTACCAGCTGCGAGAGAAACCCTCCCACAAAAGCATCACCTGTCAACACAGAAACAGCCATTGATCCCATCTGTATTGGTTTACTTTAGACTAAGACCAAATAGTATGGTGATCTTGTTATTACAATCTGGCAAATGAATGTAGCATTAAAAGAGAGAGAGTTGGTGAGAGCTGGTTCTTGTTAAATACCTGCACCGTTGGTGTCAACGAGCTTCTCCTTAGGTAGAGGGATGACTGGGTACTTCTTCACCTTTCCATCCTCGGCTAAAACCACAGGATCTGCACCTTGTGTAATCACAGTAGTCCTCTTGTATGTTCCGGTGGCTTTGGGCAACTGGGAGATCTTGATGGCTATTTGCTCAACATCATCCGTCTATGCAACAACATAAAGTCATAAACAATCATATTAGTAAACTGTCTTTTGTTCAAACCAAAAACACAAGGTGAAACTTTGGTAGTTACCTCCCAGCCGCGAACCTCGGAGAAGGTTCTTGCCTCAATTTCATTGCCAAAAACATAGTCCATGTACCTGGTCCGAGCAAGACATTAGACACATGGAGGAGTCTATCTTTTCAGGATATCACCAATGATTACTCTCTGTTCCCCTTCTTTATAAATTATGGCGTTACACAATGAGCAAACCTGCAGGAAAAGACCATCAGTTTTCTGCATAATGTTGGCTTTATGAATGGCAGAAACTTTCTACCTTCCATGAGTCTTAGCATAGTGAAATGCATACTCCGCAACTCTCATACTCGCCTTACGGGTAATAATCTTAATACTTTCCACCACACCCTTAACAACCTATCAAATAAAAAACTTAACCAAATATCAACACAGTTCTCCAAAGAATCCTCAAAACAACAGAGCAAACATACTAACCTGATGTTCAAGGCCACTATACTCACCTTCAGTGTTCTCGCGGATGGTAATCAGATCAACATCATCGTACCGAGTTTTGTAACCAGGAAGACTATAACAAGGTCTAACATTTGCATAGAGATTCATCTCTTTCCTAAGAGTAAGGTTCAAAGAATGATGACCATTACCAATAGGAGTAGCCATTGGTCCTTTCAAGCCAACTTTGTTATCAAGCACAGATTGTAGACTTTCCCATGTCAAGAAACTATTAGTTCTATAATCTATTTCAGTGGACAAAGAGCTGAAATACCCTTGGACTCAAATTTATATTCACAACTACCCTTCTATGATCTATATGCCCTTTGACTTTTGTTGACTAAAATTTAAAACACTAAATATTTTTAAATCTAAACCCTAAACTAATCAAAGGGTCATGGATTTGGATTTGCGAACCCAAATGGTAATATTTTAACTTTTTAACCTATAAAATTCACAAAATCTGATTTTAAAATGGATTTTATAATCATATTTTGATGATTTTTTAAAAAACATTTTAAATTTATTTTTTGATTTTTAAAATATTTTTATAAAATTCGTTAAATTAAATTAAAAATATTGATATTTCTAGTTTTTGAAAATAATTTTTTTTTACTTAAAAATAAATCAAAACATAAATAATAGTTTTTGACCGAAAGTCAAAGGGTATATGGGAATTTGACTTTCGGTCAAAGGGCATATCAGCCTTTGATCCTATTTCGGACAAAGAGCTGAAATACCCTTGGACTCAAATTTATATTCACAACTACCCTTCTATGATCTATATGCCCTTTGACTTTTGTTGACTAAAATTTAAAACACTAAATATTTTTAAATCTAAACCCTAAACTAATCAAAGGGTCATGGATTTGGATTTGCGAACCCAAATGGTAATATTTTAACTTTTTAACCTATAAAATTCACAAAATCTGATTTTAAAATGGATTTTATAATCATATTTTGATGATTTTTTAAAAAACATTTTAAATTTATTTTTTGATTTTTAAAATATTTTTATAAAATTCGTTAAATTAAATTAAAAATATTGATATTTCTAGTTTTTGAAAATAATTTTTTTTTACTTAAAAATAAATCAAAACATAAATAATAGTTTTTGACCAGAAAGTCAAAGGGTATATGGGAATTTGACTTTCGGTCGAAGGGCATATCGACCTTTGATCCTATTTCGGACAAAGAGTTGAAATACCCTTGGACTCAAATTTATATTCACAACTACCCTTCTATGATCTATATGCCCTTTGACTTTTGTTGACTAAAATTTAAAACACTAAATATTTTTAAATCTAAACCCTAAACTAATCAAAGGGTCATGGATTTGGATTTGCGAACCCAAATGGTAATATTTTAACTTTTTAACCTATAAAATTCACAAAATCTGATTTTAAAATGGATTTTATAATCATATTTTGATGATTTTTTAAAAAACATTTTAAATTTATTTTTTGATTTTTAAAATATTTTTATAAAATTCGTTAAATTAAATTAAAAATATTGATATTTCTAGTTTTTGAAAATAATTTTTTTTTACTTAAAAATAAATCAAAACATAAATAATAGTTTTTGACCGAAAGTCAAAGGGTATATGGGAATTTGACTTTCGGTCGAAGGGCATATCGACCTTTGATCCTATTTCGGACAAAGAGTTGAAATACCCTTGGACTCAAATTTATATTCACAACTACCCTTCTATGATCTATATGCCCTTTGACTTTTGTTGACTAAAATTTAAAACACTAAATATTTTTAAATCTAAACCCTAAACTAATCAAAGGGTCATGGATTTGGATTTGCGAACCCAAATGGTAATATTTTAACTTTTTAACCTATAAAATTCACAAAATCTGATTTTAAAATGGATTTTATAATCATATTTTGATGATTTTTTAAAAAACATTTTAAATTTATTTTTTGATTTTTAAAATATTTTTATAAAATTCGTTAAATTAAATTAAAAATATTGATATTTCTAGTTTTTGAAAATAATTTTTTTTTACTTAAAAATAAATCAAAACATAAATAATAGTTTTTGACCGAAAGTCAAAGGGTATATGGGAATTTGACTTTCGGTCAAAGGGCATATCAGCCTTTGATCCTATTTCGGACAAAGAGCTGAAATACCCTTGGACTCAAATTTATATTCACAACTACCCTTCTATGATCTATATGCCCTTTGACTTTTGTTGACTAAAATTTAAAACACTAAATATTTTTAAATCTAAACCCTAAACTAATCAAAGGTCATGGATTTGGATTTGCGAACCCAAATGGTAATATTTTAACTTTTTAACCTATAAAATTCACAAAATCTGATTTTAAAATGGATTTTATAATCATATTTTGATGATTTTTTAAAAAACATTTTAAATTTATTTTTTGATTTTTAAAATATTTTTATAAAATTCGTTAAATTAAATTAAAAATATTGATATTTCTAGTTTTTGAAAATAATTTTTTTTTACTTAAAAATAAATCAAAACATAAATAATAGTTTTTGACCGAAAGTCAAAGGGTATATGGGAATTTGACTTTCGGTCAAAGGGCATATCAGCCTTTGATCCTATTTCAGTGCCAACATAGTGTTCTTCCCATTCAATAGCTACATCAGCTGCAGTAAACACTTGTTGAATTCAAGCTAGCGTAAAACAATACATATGGTCGAAGAAAGAAGATAAGGGAGATTTCACCTTTTTGACAGATTCGGCGATTTCTAAACCGATTCCATCGCCAGGGAAGAGGGTTGCTTTGATCGGAGTGGTGGTGGAGGAGGAGAAGAAAGCACTCGCCGAGGAAAATTGCGAACCGGAGGTAAAGATTGTTCGGTTAGCAATAAGCCGTCTCGCGAGAATCGCTGCCATGGTCATTTAGAAGGACGCGAATGTGAATTAGACAGAGGAAACATTTTGCTGCGTTGGATTCTCCATAGGAGAGGAGGAGGTGACAACACTTTACTTTTAACGCCTTGTAGTTTCTGATAAAATTCCACTGAAAGCAAACGGCGCAAAGTGGATGTAAGGAAACAAGAAACAGCAAGTAGTCTATTATTTCTTAAGAACGAAAACGGCACGCTGTCTATAACAGGAAACAGTGCGCTGTGTTCACACTATAAATGCATCATGATAGTGACGGTGGGATCCAAAAAAAGGATTAGATCTTTTTTTTTTGTTAAAGGACATGGATTAGATCTTGTTGTCCATTTTTACATGCATGAATGTGTTTTTTAATTTAGTTACAAATATTCTAGAGATCCAACGAAACATACAACAATTAAAAATTATATTTTTGTGTCTACGCAAGCCACGTTCTCTGTTCGTTAGCCATCACCACTGTCAAAATGGCAGCTTATGCCCAATCTTCTCCTTCACTTTCAATCAATGGAAACCCATCACTTTCTCCTCTTCTTCCTCTCACTGATTCTACTGTTTTTAACCAAACCCGGATCCGGATTCGGATCCTCCGGCCCAATCGCGGCGGCTTTCGGCGGCTCTGCTTTCTTCTGCGCTATTGACGCTAGTGGTCGTCAAGAGGTTATTTGTTGGGGAAAAAACTATTCATCTCCTTCGTCTTCTTCATCATCTTTGTCACTTTCTTCTTCTACTTCCACGAGTTACAACATCCCATCAATGGCGATTCTCTCAGGCGGTGACGGGTTTCTCTGTGGCATTATGTCGAACACCTCGCAGGCGTTTTGTTTTAGTTCTCTTGGATCTTCTTCGGGTATGGATCTCGTCCCTATCGCTTATAGGACCACTGCTTACTCTCGGATCGCTGCCGGAAAAACCCATGTCTGTGCGATTAGAGGAGCTTACTACTCCGATCACGACTCCGGCACCGTGGATTGTTGGAAGATAACAAGAGCAAAGAACAACACTTTAGTCGCTAAAGAGAATCCAAACTTCTATGATCAGATTGTTGGTAACCAAGTCTTCAACGACGTCGTTTCTGGTGATGGGTTTAGCTGTGGTGGAATCAGAGAAGGAGGGTTGCTCTGTTTTGGTCCAAAGTCTTCTACTTTAGGGTTCAACACAACTTCAGATAACTTCGAAGTTTTAGCCGCAGGAGAAAGCTCTCTATGCGCGATTCTAAACTCATCTCGCGTGGTTAAATGTTGGGGAGACGAAGAATGGTTCATTGATTATCCAAAGAATGATTCTCGGTACGTGGCTTTGACCTCGGGTCCACGCCATTTCTGCGGGATCCGAGAGGATAATCACGAGGTTGAATGTTGGGGAAATTCGAATTTCTCGTTGATTCCGAAAGGTTCTGGATTTAAAGCAATAGCTTCTTCCGATTTTGTGGTTTGTGGTATTAGAGAAGAGGATCTTGTTCTTGATTGTTGGCTTGTTAATGGCTCGTCGACGTTAGCTTACGATCCTCCTTTAGAGCTGTGTAGTCCAGGGATGTGTAGAGCTGGTCTGTGTAACGACAATGAGTTTGCTTTTAACGCGAGCATACTCAACGAGCCTGACCTAACGAGTTTGTGTGTAAGAAAGGAATTAACCGTATGTTCACCTTGCGGCTATGATTGCTCTCGCGGTTTCTTCTTGTCTAGTCCGTGCACGGAGAACTCGGACCGGATATGTTCGCCTTGCTCTCTGTGTCAAAACAGTTCTTGTTCTGACATATGTAAGCTTCATAACCATAGTTATCCAGACAAGCATTGGCATCAACTACAAAGACTTGTCCTAATCATCGGCTCTTGCGCATCGGCTCTATTGATCATTACAATCGGTTGCTGCGTGGTGCCACGGATTGTGACTAGTTCTAATAAAGAAGAAGGCACGACGAATCAATTCAAATCTTGCATAGGAAAGTCCGATTTAGACACCGAGCCACTGGAAATGATCTCCCCTGCGCCCTCAGTAACGCCTTTCGCGCAAGTCTTTAGACTATCCGAGCTTAAAGATGCAACAAACGGGTTTAAAGAGTTCAACGAGTTAGGCAGAGGAAGCTACGGGTTCGTCTACAAAGCCGTGTTAGCTGATGGGAGACAAGTAGCGGTTAAGAGAGCAAACGCAGCGACCATAATCCACACAAACCCGAGAGAGTTCGAAACAGAGTTAGAGATTCTCTGCAACATTAGGCATTGCAACATAGTGAACCTCCTTGGTTACTCTATTGAAATGGGAGAAAGGCTT
Organism: Cochlearia excelsa; assembly: GCA_963556525.1. Classification (NCBI taxonomy): domain Eukaryota; kingdom Viridiplantae; phylum Streptophyta; class Magnoliopsida; order Brassicales; family Brassicaceae; genus Cochlearia; species Cochlearia excelsa. The sequence continues at coordinate 35,174,443 of OY748330.1, forward strand.
CTTGTTTACGAGTACATGCCTCACGGAACGCTACACGATCACTTACACGGCGGGTTTTCGCCGTTGAACTGGAGTTTAAGGATCAAAATCGCGTTGCAAACAGCGAAAGGCCTCGAGTATCTTCACGTGGAAGCTGATCCGAGGATGGTTCATGGAGATGTGAAGTCTTCGAATGTGCTTTTAGACTCTGATTGGGTCGCGAGAGTCGCGGATTTCGGGCTTGTAATGTCGCCGAACCAGAAGGATTTAGACATCAAAAGAGATGTTTTTGACTTTGGTGTTGTGTTGTTGGAGATTTTGACAGGAAGGAAACGTTACGATAGAGACTATGAACCGGCGGAGATTGTTGAATGGGCCGTTCCGGTGGTTAGAGAAGGTAATGCGGCGGAGATTTTGGATAAGTATATTGCGTTGCCGAGAAACGTCGAGCCGTTGTTGAGACTTGCTGACGTGGCGGAGTTGTGTGTACGGGAAGATCCGAATCAAAGACCGGACATGTCAGAACTTGTTAACTCTTTGGAACATGTCGTTAGAGATGGATTTATATTGTAGGCTTTAATAGTTTTCTTGTTTTAATTTGAGTGTTATTATTCTTTTTTTTTTTAGTGTGTGAAATTGTATAATAGAAAATGCATACAAAATCTGTTGGACTATTTAATTTTTTTAAAAAAATAATGATCCAACAGTTTTATAATAAAACTTTTATTGAACAGACGATCTTGAATTAATTAAAGAAAGTGTGTGCAAGTGGGTAGGTATGCGATTCTATAACTCTTTCTTTAGTTTTCTTTATTTTTTTGTTTTTCGAATCGCACTACCTTTATATATTTTTTTAATTAGTTCTTCATTCGGACTAAATAAGCATATAGTATTAGCCAAAATAAAATTAAAATATTATTGTAACGCAAAAAGTAATAAGCTATGGTTTACATTAATTTGATAAGAATAATCTAATTATTATTATTTGCTCTATAAATGTAGGCACTGGGGAATCAATCGTTTCTAGAGAAAAGAGGGTCTGATCATAGACCAGTGTTGGTTCACCTCCGAGCTTCAAAAGATGCGTACAGAGGTCAGTTTAAATTTGATAAAAGGTTGTTGTATAAACCATTGGTGAGGGAAACAATTGCTGCGGCTTGGAATGGCTTTTCTAATGTTCCGAACACGAGGTCTGTATCTGAAAGATTGAGAGGGTGTAGGTCTGCTCTGAGTAGGTGGAAGAAACAGAATAACCTGAACTCTAATCATAAGGTCATGCACTATGAACAAGCTCTTGAAACGAACGGTCCGCTAGAGACCCGAGTACTCAACAAATTTTCCTTCTCAAGAATGAGTTATTAAAAGCTTACAAAGAAGAAAAGTTGTTTTGGAAGCAAAAAGCAGAGAGAGATGGCTAAAGGAGGGAGATGCAAACTCTAAGTTCTTTCATAATTCCGTAAAAGCAAACAGGTCCAAAATGGGAATTCAAGTTCGAAGGATATCAATGGTAATATGCAAAGGGTCGAAGCATCCAAAGGGGAGGTGGTCGTGGCCTACTTCAAAGAACTTTTCGGTTCCTCAAACCCTGATAATTTCCAAGGTATCTTTGAAGATTTCCCAGCCAAGGTGACAGAGGTTATGAACATAAATCTCACTAGGAAAGTTTTAAGGGAAGAGGTTAAAGAAGTTGTCTTCGCCATAAAAACTGCTAGTGCACCAGGGGCAGATGGTATGACATGCCACTTTTACCAAACATATTGGGATATAGTTGGAGATCAGGTAACTGCGGAGATTCAGGAGTTTTTTCAGACTGGTTCTTTTCCTAGAGAATGGAACTACACACAGTTGTGTCTTCTACCAAAGGTCTATAAAGCAACTGAGATGAAAGACCTTAGACCTATCAGCCTATGTTCAGTGTTATACAAGATCATTGCTAATATCCTGGTTTCCAGACTTAAACCCTTGCTGCCGTGTATAATCTCTGAAACCCAATCTGCTTTTGTTGCAGAGAGGTTGATCTCAGATAATATCATTGTGGCACATGAGATGGTGCATAATCTGAGGACTCATGATAAAATCTCTGAAGAATACATGGTGGTCAAGACTGATATGTCGAAAGCTTATGATAAGGTAGAATGGAAGTATATTGAAGCCTTACTTGTAGCTTTAGGTTTCCATACTCAGTGGATCCATTGGATAATGGTATGTGTGACCACGGTTTCTTTTTCAGTCCTTATTAATGGCCAGGAGTTTGGAAGCATTTATCCTCAAAGAGGATTGAGACAGGGGGATCCTTTGTCCCCTTTCTTATTCGTCTTATGCACGGAGGGTCTCTCACACTTGCTAAATAAAGCCGAGAATGCAGGGATGATTCATGGCCTCAAATTCTCCGAGGAGGGGCCATCAGTGAACCATCTGCTTTTTGCCGATGATTCTTTGTTTGCGTGCAAAGCCACAGAATCCCAAGGAAGTACTTTGAATAACATCTTAAGGACGTATGGGATTGCTACAGGCCAAACAATTAATCTAGCAAAGTCCTCTATTACTTTCGGCAAAAAGCTTGAGGAGATTCAAAAAAACAAATTGAAACTGGTGTTAGGTATTGAGAACGAGGGTGGGGCCTCTACCTATCTTGGGCTTCCAGAGTGCTTTAGTGGTTCAAAGGTTGAAATGTTCTCCTTTTTAAAGGATAAACTTAAACACAGATTAACAGGGTGGTATGAGAGGAGTTTATCTCAAGGGGGTAAGGAGGTTTTACTGAAATCAGTGGCGGCTTCAATGTCTGTCTATGCCATGTCTTGTTTCCGTCTCCCAAAATCTGTGTGTACTAACTTGAGTAGTGCTATGGCTGACTTTTGGTGGAGTGCAGAGGAGCACAAAAGGAAGATTCATTGGGTTAGTTGGGAAAAGCTCTGCTTAGAAAAAGAACTAGGTGGTATAGGCTTCAAGGATATAGAATGCTTTAATCAAGCTCTCTTGGCCAAACAAGCATGGCGTATCATCCAACATCCTCAAAGTCTTTTTGCTAGATTCTTGAATAGCATGTACTTTAATCATTCTGAATTCCTGGAAGCAAGTGTGGGGGCACGACCGTGCTTTGCGTGGAGAAGCATTATACATGGAAGGGAGCTATTGACCGCGGGTCTTAAACCTATGGTGGGTAATGGTTTAAATCTGTATCTTTGGACAGATAAATGGGTGGATGATGGCCGGATGAGAGCTCCATGGTTTAAAAATCTGATTGACCTTGAACTAAAAGTGGCTTATTTGATTGATGTTCGCAAGAAAGATTATGATATAGATAAAATCCAAGAGTTATTAATGTCGTCTGATGTAAAGCTTTTGAAAAGGTTCAAGCCGGCTTGTGATTCCGAAGATTTCTGGGCATGGAGGTTTACTAAAAGCGGTGATTATACCGTGAAATCGGGGTACTCTATTGCAAACGATATCAAGTTCTCTGTCTTAAAGGAATATGCAGCTGCCAATCCGTCTTTATCCGGTCTTAAAGGACAAGCGTGGAGCATTAAATCACCACTTAAAATAAAAAATTTCTTGTGGCGCGGCTTGAGTGGTGCTCTGTCAGTTGATGATAACTTGAAAACCAGGGGGATGCGAACTGATGGTGTTTGTCAATCCTGTGGAATGGAGGGTGAATCGGTAAATCATGTGTTGTTCACATGCTCGGTGGCTAGACAAATCTGGGCTTTGTCAAATGTTCCGCAGCCATTGTCAGGTTTTGATCAAACATCTCTTTACTCGAACTTCCATTATCTTACTGGTTTGTCCTCCCACAAACAGATATGCAAAGAGACGGTTAGAAGTTATCCGTGGCTTCTATGGTTCATATGGAAAGGAAGAAATGTCTTTATTTTTGAGGGTAAACGTTTTTCTCCTTTTGATGTAATCCGAAAGAGTCGAGAAGAGGCGGATCTCTGGTTCCTATCCCAAGCTCAAGACGTAAACGCCGCCAATGAAGTTATCGGCCAAGCCATGATTCATAAGAGATGGAGGAGACCTACGGAAGATACGTTAAAATGCAATGTGGCTTGTTCATGGTCAAAGTCTTTGCAGATTGGAGGAGCAGCTTGGATTCTCAGAAACCATAAAGGAGAGGTTATGTTACATAGTAGGCGATCTTTTGGTAACATGCTTTCAAAACAAGATATCAATACCATGAGTTTGCTATGGGCAATAGAAAGTATGGTGAGCCACAAGGTGAATAAAGTGGAATTTGCGGTTCAGGATGGGGCTTTAGTGGGATCAATTCTTAGGCCTCATGCTTGGCCATCATTCAAATGATTATCTCAAGGGATTAAGACAACTTTGGTGGGGGTGAATGAATGGAATATGAAGGTGGAATCGGCATTAGCTAATAGAGGAGCCAATCTCATTGCCAAAAATGCTGCAGACGGACTTAGAGTTAATTCCTATGTGGCTCTAGGTAGTCATGCCTGATTAGTTTCTCTTATGGAAGATGAGAGGGTTTCATCCTCTATTTGATGCTATATGTGATGGCTTTTGGTATAGCGTAGAGGGTAGTGTTTGTTTGGTTTCAGGTTTGAGCTATGCTCTTTTGTTTGCGTACTTATCCCGATATATATACTACCGGAGTTTAAATACTCGGTAAGTATGTCTGTATCCGGTTGATCTCTGTAGTTCAAATTTTATTAACAAAAGTATTCAGATGAAAAAAAAAAAATGTAGGCACTATGTTCTATGAATCTTAGAAGTGGGAAAGTAAGTAGTAGGAGACAATTGTCTACTAGACATGATTGAGAAAAAGGCACCGAGTACATGAATCATGTAATGCTAACTTCTTCACTCGTCTTAAGTTATAATGCTTGAATTTGCTATTGGCCATAGCTTTTTAGTTTACACATTAAAAAAAAACAATTAAATGGTAATGTTTTCTAATTAAAAAAGGTAACACCATCGATAATCAAACTAATCAGTGTTAGCAAAAAACAATTATATTAAAAAATGAAAAATATTTGGTAACATAAAAAACAACATCAATTTCATGGGTGGAGTTTTTATAGGCCAACCCAACCCATCATCATTATAATCTCATTACCCACTTTCTCCCCCAAATTATATTCTCTCTTATCTCTCTCTCTTTTTTCCTCCTTTTGTTAATCCTTCATAAATCTCTCATTCTACTCTACAATCCCCTTCTAGATCTCCAATTCACACACCCAAACAAATCTTTCCCTGAGATTTCATCATCTGGGTCGCTTCAAAATCTCATCTTTTCGATCTCCGATTCATGGGTAACATCAGTAGCAGCGGAGGCGGAGGTAGACGCCGTAATAACAGACGACGGAACAATCCGCTCCCGACTTCTTCTCCACCACCTCCTCCTCCACCACCGCCGCATCCTCCAGCTACAGAAACCCAAGCTAATCACATCGTATTCGCCGCCGCTACACCGTATCCAAACCCTAATTCGAATCAGCTTTATCATCATCATCAGTACACTGGCTACTACGGTCCTCCTCCGGGAACTATGGCCGTTCCTCTCCCGACGGCGTACGATCCTAACCAACATCCTCATCATCATCCACAGTATCATCCTCATCATCCTCATGCTTACCATCCTCCTCAGCCTTGGACTAACGGTGGGAGATACGCTTACGGTGGGCACATGATGGCTCCTCCTCCTCCTCCTTACGTCGAGCATCAGAAAGCCGTCACGATTCGTAACGATGTTAATCTCAAGAAGGAGACTTTGAAGCTTGAATCCGACCCGGATAACCCGGGTCGGTTTCTCGTCTCCTTCACGTTTGATGCTACTGTCTCCGGAAGGTTAAGATTTCAATTTCTCCATTGAAACTGTTCTGCTCTTTGCTCATGAACATAGCTTAACTTCGTTGCTCTGATTAGTTTAGTAATTTACTATAATTAGACTCAAAGTCAACACTTTGATCACATCTATATATGACTATATGTGTAAAAAACTAAAGCTTTTTGTTACTTTGGTCTTGTGTTTGAAACAGGATAAGTGTGATTTTCTTTGCTAAAGAATCCGAAGAATGCAATCTCACGGCGACTAAGGAAGATATCTTGCCACCAATCACTATGGAATTCGAGAAAGGACTTGGTCAGAAGTTTAAACAACCTTCTGGTTCCGGCATAGATTTTTCGGTCTTTGAAGATGTTGAGCTGTTCAAAGCAGCAGACACGGATGTTTATCCGTTGGCGGTTAAAGCAGAAGCTTCTTCAGGAGATGAAGAAGAGAGGATGGGATCGAAGAACGCGCAGATCACTCAAGCTGTTTATGAGAAGGACAAAGGAGAGATTAAGATAAGAGTGGTGAAACAAATACTATGGGTCAATGGTATGAGATATGAGTTACAAGAGATTTATGGGATTGGTAACACCGTAGAAGGAGATGGAGATTCATCTGACGATGCTAATGACCCTGGGAAAGAATGTGTTATATGTTTGTCTGAACCACGAGACACGACTGTTCTTCCTTGTCGACACATGGTAAGTTTCTGTGTGTTTGCTTATGTTCCTCTGTGATGGATAGTACTGATATGGACAATGTTTGCTTGTTGTTGCAACACAGTGTATGTGCAGCGGATGCGCCAAGGTGTTAAGGTTTCAGACTAATCGTTGTCCGATTTGTAGACAACCTGTTGAAAGGCTTCTGGAGATAAAAGTTCATGGCAATAGCGGAAGCGGTAACAATACCACTGGACAAGGAGCAACAGGTGAAACAGCGTAAGCTAAACACCGATAAATATGGATTGAACAGACCAAGTGACTTTGATGTGTTAGTATAAGCATGTTTGATCCATATGTGTTTAACAATAAAATTGTGTGATGGTTACTTAGTAATATAGAAATCAAAAGTCATTATAGGCTTCATAATCACAATCCTTCAAGATACTTTCTCAGGCAGCTTAAGCAAAACAAAGAAAACAATATAGAAGCCCAAGTTAAGGCCCATTATTGTAAAGATTATTAGAGGCCCAAATGAAAAAACCAGATTGAACCGGTTAACTTATGAATTAATCTTTAATAACTGTTTGGTCCAATATTCGTGTTATATTTTTTTGTAGATTTTGGTTTCGATTAGTCAAAGATTGTATTTTTTTTAATAGTTGATGATTCGATATAAGACATACACAGTTGGCAAAATAAAGTAACTTTCTTTTGTCTTTTAGCATCTTAATCTAAATTTGTAACTTTCTTTTTTTACGCACAACACACTTTTAGAATATTCTATATATTTACTTAATTACTTTTGGCCTCTGTCTGACATCTTTGATCACATCTGTGCCTTTTTATAGACAAAATTAAGAATAACTTGTAATTAATTATGAGTCTACTATTTGTATTATATGCTATTAAAGTACCTATCTAATTGAATACATTAAAGTACACTTAATTAAAGTATATTAAATCCAAATATAAAAATAATATTCATGTTATAAAAAAAAATAATATTCACACTGAGTATAGTTTCTAGACAGAAAATCGTATTAAATACGGATAAGTAAGTGCGCTGTTAAAGTACTTACCAAAGACAAATAAATATTAGCGTTAATGATCCTTAAAAATTAACAACTTTATTAAATTACAATAACGTTAACAAGAAAATTAGAAGAGCCGGGCCAAAATTAACCTTTTTTAGCTAAGATACGGACAGTGATATGAAAATGAATATTGATTCACAAAATTTCAAATTTTCAGGAACCCAAAAAAGAGGACTCGTCTTTGACCTCAAAAAAGGGTTCCTGATGATTCTTGCTGGAAAATTTCTGATTTTGATTCGTTGTTAGATTTCTTCTCTGTTCATTCTGGGTTTTGTTTTCAAGCTCCGTGATGAATGGTAATGGTAGAGACAAATCTCCAGAAGAAGAACATGTCTCTCACCAACATAATCGTTCTCCAATGCAAAAGGTTTGATTATTGATTCTTGTGTCTGTTTATGAAAAGATTAGGCTTTTAAGGATCATTATTGTGGTTATAACGATATTTGGTGTTTCATAGGAAGAATATTCTGTTGAGATAGCAGAAGAAGCGCTATCACCGAGACAAGATCAATGGAGGAGACAAGGCATTGTGTCAAATTTACCATCAATAACACCTGAAGACACCAGAGATGATGATCTATTGAGAAGAACTACATCATCAACATCAAGCCCTTTTGCCAAAAGAGTCATCTTTTCTCCAATGTCTAGTCCTAGAATCGACCAACATGTTACATCCATGAGTCCTTCCTCATCCTCTTCGAGAAACAGGTCTAATAGCTTGAAGAATCTTATCTCAAAGCTAAGCTTCAAGAACAGGAACACCAACAATGTGGATATTGAGAAAGCTGCCGATTTTGCCTTGGCGTCATCTCCTTCTTCAGGGAATGGCAGGGACAGGTCTATGTGGACTCTTACTAATATTTTAGCTCCACGTTCGAAGAAAACCGAGTCTTTGCCTATAACCCCTATAGCTCACTCAAATCCTGAGTCAACACATGAGAGATTTGCTGTTGATCCGACTACTTCCACGGTGAGTAACTTGGTTTGTTGATTCATTAAGCTTCCCATATGAATTCTGTTTTGTTTTTTTCAAGAGATGTTATCTTGTCTTGTAAGATTAGTGTAGCTAATCATGTTATCTTCTGCTTTGCTTCATTGTTGGTTTTGACTAATTTCTAATTTAGAAGTTGTTTCAACAGAAGAAAGGGCCTTCACTGCCTATTCACCGTTCACGCTCTGTTCCTGCATTCAACAAAGATGGAAGCCTAAAGCAATCAGGTGTTTTCCGTGTGATTCCTACTCCGAACATGACACCAACTAGAAATGGTATTAAAACTAAAGATTAGAAATATTGTCTTCTTCACTTGATGTTTAAGACACAAACCCGGTGGCTTATATAGTGTAAAATGTTTCAGACACGAATGATGGCGGAGAAGATGTTCCTGAAGAAGAAGCTGTGTGCAGAATCTGCCTTGTCGAAATGGGAGAAGATTCAGAGGCCTTAAAGATGGAATGTATGTGTAGAGGTGAGTTAGCACTTGCACACAAAGAATGTGCAATCAAATGGTTCACCATTAAAGGAAACCGTACATGTGATGTGTGCAAGCAAGAGGTTCTGAATCTCCCTGTGACCCTTCTCCGCGTGCAGAGTTCTCAGGGTAATCATGGACCTGCGGAGACTGAATCTTCTCCCGACAGGCAAGTCAAAATCTGAATGATACCACTCAAAACTAATTTAAACTTTACAGACGTTAATGACTGGTTACTCTTGTTATTTCAGGGTATGGCAGAATGTTCCAATTCTTATCATTGTAAGCATGCTTGCGTACTTCTGTTTCCTCGAGCAGCTTCTGGTAAGATTTAATCAACTCTTCTCATTATTATACTGTTCTGTACCAAGTTTATTAACAACATTGTCTTGCCTTAATATTATTTACAGCTCACAAAAATGAAATCCGAGGCCATTGCAATATCTTTACCATTCTCTTGCATACTTGGTCTTTTTGCCTCGATAACAACAACAACAATGGGTAAGAGCTCTCATCAGAAATATTGTCTCCCAATAGTTCATTTTAGTAGTCAAATTATCAGTTTACTGATCTCATGGTCATTAATGTGCAGTGAAGACGCAGCATGTATGGATTTATGCCACGGTTCAGTTCGTTCTTGTTGTTTTATTCGCTCACATTTTCTTCCAGTTGGTGAGAGCTTCCGTCTCTCAAGAACAGAACAAGACACTTTGCTTCTTTATCCAAATCTCAGTCTGTGTTGGTTTTATTTGTGCAGGTTGGGATGCAGCCGGTTGTGTGCATTCTCCTAGCCACATTGGTTGGATTTGGACTCACCATGGGCGGCACAACAGGTCTAGTCCAGTTTTTAAAATGGAGGAGAGGCCATAGGACAGATGAAATCCCAAGCAGTAGTCAGGTGGTGGATACACCACCAGTTCAGACAACAGATCAGAGCATGTATGGATCATGAAACTATAGCCAGAGATCCTGAATCCTGATCATATGTTCAAGTAGGGAGTGTACGGTATTGAATCATACCATTTCAGATCGAGTTTTCGAGTTATCTGGATGAAGGATTCACCGACCACCTATTTAGAGATGTGAGAACATATTGTTCGTTTGGATTAAGTAGTGATTACCTGAAGAGTTCTTTCTTCTTTTGTCTTTGAATGTGAATGTATTTTGAAAGGCTATGTCCTGTTTCTGCAATTTCTTGTACAAAAATAAGTACAAGGGAGTTTTTTTGGTACTCTTCTGTAAATTACAACATCCTCTCTTCTGTCATATCAATAATGGTGGATTATTTTATATGATATATTCATTATGCATGGACAAAAACATTGAAGACAACTCAATACATGAAGAAAGAACTTATATTGTCTCGACAGTTAGAAGAAATTATCATTGAAATATTACAGAAATTCAGCAACAAACAAGCGCACACACACACACACAGACTTGACCAAGAGAGTCATGATGGGTCCTTTCTTGTTCATCTCATTTACTTCAGTACACTGCAGAGGACAAATGTTTTGTTTTATTAAAGAAGCTCTTTTAGAGTGCATTCTGTATATGAGAAACTTACTTGTACAAGTATGCTGCGATGCCAAGAACAATACACAACAGAACAATATCAATGCAGAAATTTCGGCTTGATCTCAACTGCAACAACCATGCTTTTATAAGTTAGGAATAAAAAACAACCATGATTATTGTGTTTGAGAAAAGTTTCAAACTTAAATCACCTGGTTCACTGTATCTTTAAGTCTAACATTGGTGTTCTTAAGATCCGAAGTTGCTCTGTCCACCTTTGTGTCGATTTCATCCATCAGAGGAACTTGCCTGTCCAGCTCCTGCAAGTATCAATGTCATAGATCATCAGCACAAGTATTGAACAAGAGAAATCTGTTTACTTTTAACAAACTCACCTCGTTCATATCAGAAGCCATGTTCTTCAAAGCATCTAAACCTTCGGAGATCATGTCCAGACCTTGTTCCTGATATATACTCAAGTAGACAAGTCAAGTTATTCATAACCCCCAAGAGCCAAGGCAAAACAAAAGAGTAGGACAGAACAAGATCAAACACCACTTGCCTGCTTAATTTTACGCATTTCATACTCCTGTTTGAATTGGCTGGATTCATGTGATTCTTGAAAGTAATCATCATCAAAACGCCCATCTAACGCCCACAACAGATGTAACTTAGTGAGCTTTAACTTGCAAGTTGCTCGAAAAACAGAAAATATGATATGCAACTCATATGATTCTGAGATAAACAGGACTATACAATACAGGACAAGCTTATACAATATACAAGAAACAAACAAAGATACTTCAGATGAATCACCTGAATCAAATTTGATATCAGGACGAGATGTTGTCGAGGGAGCCCAAGCACTCGTGTTTTTAGGACCACCCGCAGTCCCATCAGGTATGGCTTCGATCCTAGCCGGAAGCGCAAGCACCAAATCATTTCTCGCAGCTATCTCTTCCGTTGTAAGCCCCTTAACCTGAAAAACGTATAAATTGCCACAAGTTTCCATCAACAAGCTAATGATATATAAGTAACTAAGAGGCAATGTAGCTTATCCATGAACCCTATAAGTGTAAGAACATGAAAAAAGGGAAGCTAACCCGCTTAACAGCAAGTCTTTGCAACTTAGGAACTTCTTCAGACAATCGTGCCTTTGTCCTACGGATCTCAGCATTCATTGCAACAGCAGAAGCTCTATTCTTCTCCTTCGTAACAATCTCAGCTTTCTACAAATCGAACATCACAACATTGTAAAGCCAATTCCTTTGAAAACCCACCGAGATTTTATCGGAACAGAATCAAATCAAGCAGAAAAGAGAGAAAATTTACCTCGAGAGCGGTTTCGATCTGGGTTTCGAAAGCACCATAGAGACGAGCAAAGGCATCATCACCGGAGACATTGGCTTCTCGCTGCTTGTCGACATCGTACTTGTCGTATTTCTTACAGATCGAGTCAACTCTAGTCAGAATATCGATCACAGTCATCTTCCTCCCCAAAATCTATTAGCTTTAGCTTCCCAGATCTGAAGGAGAGAATCTCTCTGATTCGAAGAAGAAGAAGAAGACTTTCGTTTGTGTTGGAGGAAGTGGTTTCGGCGAAGAAAGAAGCTTTGAAGAATATTTATGCATCACCACCCCCAAGTTTTGTTTTATTTTACATTGACCCCAATAAGTTTGTTTTGAAACAAAAATATTCCTATTATTTTCAGTCAAATATTACTTTCCCAGAACATGTAAGGACGTGATGAATGATATTAATCACGTTTTTGATATCAACAATTTAATATCTTTCCTTTTTTTACGTTAATTAACGTTGGTAAAGTAGGGACTTGATTGATAGGTAAAGTAAATTACGGGCTAAAACTGAAAGATTAAATAAAATTTACCACGAATATTAATAATTTAATATATTGCATACTAAACCCCGTGGACTATCGGTGCTATTATTTATTGACGAGTCTTCTCAAGTCTTGTATCAGTCTTCAATATTTTCTCCGGCAAGTAGTGTTGATCTCTCTGAGCTCCGAAATCGAAGCTATGGCAGAAGAATTCTCTGTAAGATCTATACCCTCTCTCTCTCTCTCTCAATTCATGGGTCTGCTTTTGTTTCATTCGTCGAGCACTTAGATCAGATCTCTCGATGATGAATCCGCTAGATCTGCATTTTAGACTCTGATTTGTTTGATATTATGATGTATTGGTTCTAAGATGTAGATCGTTAACGATTTGTTCAGTTCTCATGATTGTAGTAATGCTGCTTATCGATGAACAGATTCAATGAGCAGATTTGGATCGGTGAAGTTTTTGTCTTTTGATTTGACATTACCTTTCGAAGTCTGCAACTTTTCTCTGTTTTTTCACCATAGAACTCGAAAAAGTGTCTGTGTTTTGTGTTTTGTATTGTTGCTTGGTCTTGTTGTTTCTTCATGCATTTGGATTTTCATTTCTATGTTGTTTAACAAAACCGATGAAACAGGGAACCGTCGAAAGCAAAGGGCTTAATCCGGGATTGATTGTCCTTCTTGTTATTGGAGGTTTGCTAGTGACATTCCTTGTGGGAAACTTCATACTTTACACATACGCGCAGAAGAATCTGCCTGCGAGGAAGAAGAAGCCGGTTTCAAAGAAGAAGATGAAGAAAGAGAAGCTGAAGCAAGGCGTTCAAGTTCCTGGAGAGTAGTGTTTGTTTGTTATATTTAGTTGTGATGATCCTTTGATGATATCTCGCTTTGCATGACTAGAAATTATATGACTCTTTTTAGTTTCGGATGTTTACAATATTAGCATGATGTTGTGCTTGAATTGACAATATATATTATAAACTCTACAAGCTTTGTTGTGATAATGTCATGATGAACTGTCTGTTAAACTGAGATGATCTATTGTAGTTAATCAGAGAGTTAAACAGAGTTCAACCGTGAGACACTAACAGGTTTAGAATACAAAAGAAATTTAGTTCACATAATACATAATCATTTGCTCTTCTACATAACATAGCAACTAAATATGACATATCAGGACTTTCTGCTACTCTAGGATTCTTCTGGTAAATATACAAGATTCTTCGATAGAGTTAAGTCTACCACCACATTGGCATGATTTGATACACAAATCTTCCTGGACCATTTGGTGTTGCAGGATGGTGTCTATACAAGAACCTACTGTGGAGGTTTGTTAAACATGGATAGATGACTCCATAGATCTTTTCGTCCCAATTATCGTCTTTCTTTCCTCTTTATCAGTTTGGTTATGCTGGCTCCATGAGACTGAGAGATCTTGGTTCAGGTCTTGTTCATGTTCATCATCTGGGGAAACACCAAGATAATGTAACAATTCCAGAAAGTGAGATATTAGTATGTTTGTATTGTTCAGCTTATGTTTCTTCAGTTGTTTAGTCAATGGCAAACCTAATGATGAGAATATTAGATAACAGCCAAATTGTACCTGAACGGTCCAAGAGAGGAAACTCAGCCAGGCGTCTAACACAGACCTTGAGCGCCTGAAGTTCGGCTTCCTTCTGTTGGAGTTTGGACTGTGTAGTTTGCAATTCAGATTCGAGATCATTGATCTGGCCTTCTTGCTGCTCAATGAGAAGGTGGCTTAGTTTCTTGTCCAGCTCTGTTGCCGATATTCCACCACACTGGTATGACTCAGATCCCTTCACCATATCCTTACATTCTTCCATAACTGTACTTGTCTGAAAGGAAAAAGGTAAAAGTTATATTAACTTCAACAGTTAAAACCGAATGCCTAACACCATAAGATTACATTTCAATGAAATTGGTACATTGACTATGAGATATCGATAAAACCACACTAACCTCAGCCAAGTTCAGTTTCTGCAGTTCAGATTCAAGTTCCATCTCTAACTGCTCCATTTCTACAGTCTCTTGTTCTGGCTCCTCGGTTAAGACACTGCTCGCATATTCTCCACCATTGTTCGACTTAATGTCGAGAGATTCTCTACTCACCACCATCTCTGATCTATTGGCATCTATCTGACCAGGTTTCCCGCTGAATTCCTCAGGTGATTTGAAACCCTGTAATGATTTTACCCTAGAAAGTTCATCTTTTAGCTCCTTGATGACTTTGACAGTTTCTTCTGTTGCTGCGCGCAGATTACTGATTTCACTTTTCTCTGCTGACATCATATACATCATGAAGACACCAAGCGACGAGCTGAAAGTTGAATGATCTGAAACACGAAAGAATCAAAATGAATTTAATGTGTCATTACAAACATATACAACAAAACCTCAAATCAATTTAGCCAATGATGGAAGCCAAAGAAGTTAGCGATTGGCCATCTAATCCCTTATATTGTTCATATAGTCACCAAGTCTCTTGCACTCCTACAATAGCTAATGGGTCTTAAGGTATATCAAGAGTCTACTACAAAGAGATGAACAAATTTGTATATCAATTAGCATCATCAAAGTTTTGAAAGAGTAGGAGCAAGACCTTGATTATTATAGCATGAGCCACGTTTTGTAGCAGAAGTATCACCCAAAGTTCTCGGCTTTTTCAAGCAAACATCGCTCCTCGTTCTAAAAGCACCAACTTTTCCAGATTGGTCCTCACCATTCTTCTTCTTCTTCATCAATCCACGAACTCTGACTCTGCGTTTAACACCTGAGCTCTTTTTAAACCCGGGAGAAGACCCGGATCCAGACCCTGCGTCTACGGTAGAACCGGTACTAGAGAACCGGAAAACGCCATTGGTTTTATCGCCAGGAGAATCGAGAAATCCGATACCGATAGGAGGAGAGACGAGATCATGCTCGAGGCTAGAATCACGAGAGAAGGGATTGAAGAAGCGTTTAGCTACAAAACCAGTGGATCCAGCAATGGCTGCCCCTAGTATAACCTGCCACATCTCTGATCCTAACTATTTCATAAACCCTAGAAAAATTAGAGAAGCAAACATTCGAGAGAAGATGACGCAGATCAAAGAAAAACCGAGTCTGAAGTGTATGAAACGACGACGAACAAGAGTCAGAGAAAGCCCCGAGGCAAAGGAGACATAGACAGAGAAAGAGAGAAGAAGAAGAAGAGATATATTTTTGGTTTTTAGCGGCGGTGGGGTCACACCATCACATGTTTCCCGCTTTTGAAGACAATTTTCCAAATTTATTGTTTTTTTCTCTTAAACCAAACTTATTAGGGCTTTTGTTTTTATTGGGCCTTTTAATGGCCCATTTATTTCAGCGTCGGCTTTTGGTTTTTGAAGACGCTATTATTCGCGTTTGATTATAGTGTTAGCGTTCAGATTGTTTAAATGACCATTATAACCTTATAATACCAAAACCTAAAGTGTAAAACCCATAACCTGAGTTAGGGGAGCCCTGATTCTTCGCTTCGTCTCCGTGCTGATTCGCCGCCGTCAATATCGACACCGGCGTTTTCTCCGTCACCACTATTTCTGCCTCCGTCTCTTCTCCATAATCACTAAAGCGCGATTCGATTCTGTTATCTCTGTCTCTTTCTAGGTTAGTCGTCGATTTCAAGCTCTCCGTTTATAATACAAAGAGTTTGTTTTTACTGTTATCGAATGATCTTTGTTTGTGTTATGGGTTTGCTCTCTGCTATTAGCTGCTTGAATCATGACAGCAAGTTGCATAGTCATTGAAATTTTTAAACTTTTTGAATTCTTTGGCAGATGGAGAAGAGTGCCTATTTTCTCTTTGGTGGAACAAACTTCAATAAAAAGAAGTTTGCTCCAGATTTTGCAAAGTTTAAGGTGAGTTCTACTTGTGGTATTGTTTGTTTAGAGCATCAATATTCACTCTTTCTCTTATGTTCTTGTATTTATAATCGACATTGATGTGTTAGAAATCTACGAATGAAGATGAATCCGATAAGAAACTGACCTTCTTCGAGGACGAAGAGGACTCTGAGCAGGAGAAGAAAGTTGTTGTGTCCTCTAAGAAGAGGAAACGCAAAGCTGCGAATTCAGGTTTAGTATTGAAAAGTAGAACTGTCCACTCTGGTTTATGCTGATTGTGTCTTATCCTTTTTTTCTTCGTTATGTCGAAATAGAGCCTGTTGAAGGGTTTGATGTGTTCAAGGGCTCAAAGAAAGCACTTGCCAGACGAAAAGAAAAAGAACAAAACTCAAAGAGTGAGATTGTAGAGAACCCCATGAAGGAACTTAATCGGCGAATGGAGGTATGGAGTTGTTTAATAGTTTGTCTTTTTTATATCATAGGCAAATACTAAGAGATACATGACTTACTTTGCTTCTTCATAATGACAGAAAGATGCTTTGTCGAGGAAACAGTACAACATTCATGTTTCTGGTAACAATATTCCACCCCCACTTAAAGGCTTTGCAGAGTTGGCATCAAGGTGCGTTGAATTCAATTTTATTTTGATAGTAGTTTGTTTTATTACAGTCAATGCTATAGGATTAGTGGTATTAATGTTTGGGTGTGTTAACTCCAACTTTTCATCTATAAATGGTTTTCCCCTGGATCTTTCGTTCATTGATATGCCTTAGTTTTTTCTCCTCTGATTTTGATTGTAATGCTCAAATTTTTTACAGGTATGGTTGTGAGGGATACATATTACGCAATTTGGCTGAACTAGGATTTAAAGAACCTACTCCAATTCAAAGACAGGCTATTCCAGTTCTCCTATCGGTATGTTCTTATTCACTCGTTTTCTATTTAAAACTGCAGATACACTTAAGTTGAGGAAAGCAAGAGAAAAAATTTTCCTGATTATTTTGTGATCCCCATCATAAGATATCTATTCTAGTTTTTAGTTGTCTTGCTTTGCTTAATTTCAGGGACGTGAATGCTTTGCCTGTGCTCCAACTGGGTCAGGAAAAACGTTTGCTTTTATTTGCCCCATGCTTATAAAACTCAAGGTAAGAAGTACCCAAACACTCTCCTGATAATGCAGATCCTGATTTTTTCAATCATACTTGTGTGTTTTTCTTTGTTTCAGCGCCCTTCGACAGATGGTATAAGAGCAGTTATCCTCTCTCCTGCACGAGAACTTGCTGCCCAAACAGCTAGAGAAGGAAAAAAACTTATCAAAGGAAGCAACTTCCACATCAGGTTGATGACGAAACCCCTTGTCAAAACTACTGATTTCTCAAATCTGCGATGTGATGTTCTCATATCAACGCCCTTGCGGCTGAAGAGAGCTATCAAGGCTAAAAAGATCGACTTAAGCAAGTAAGTTTATAGTATGAATTACAATTTAAACATGTGCCTTTTATTTGTGTTAACCCTAGTTCCACCTTAATCTCATTTGAATACAGGGTCGAGTATCTTGTCCTTGATGAATCCGACAAGCTCTTTGAGCAGAGCTTGTTAGAGCAGATAGATTGTGTGGTGAAGGCTTGTTCAAACCCTTCAATCATACGTTCATTGTTCAGTGCCACTCTGCCAGATTCTGTTGAGGAACTTGCACGTTCCATCATGCACGATGCTGTTCGTGTGATCATTGGCCGAAAGTGAGTATAAAGAATAGAATAGTGAAGATTAATACAGATGCTTCACAACATTTCTTGCAGCAAAATGATCTTACATTTTAACATTCATACAGGAACACAGCATCTGAATCCGTGAAGCAGAAGCTGGTTTTCGCTGGAACAGAAGAAGGGAAACATATCGCTCTTCGCCAATGCTTTGCAGAGGTAACTTCATTTATTTAAAACAACCATATGATATTAAGCTAGTCTGTTACTTTTTGTAACTCTCTTTGTTTTACTTGGCAATAGAGTCTGAATCCACCGGTACTGATCTTTGTTCAAAGCAAAGAAAGAGCAAAGGAACTCTACGACGAACTGAAATGTGAAAATATCAGAGTCGGAGTCATCCATTCCGATCTCCCTTCAGGAGAAGTAAACTCATCTTTCCACATATTCCTCCAACAAAAAGTGCATAGGTCTACAAGATGATTTGAACTAATAACTAACCATTATTGGTTACTGCAGCGGGAAAACGCGGTTGATAGTTTCAGAGCTGGCGAAACATGGGTTCTGATCGCCACAGATGTGATCGCTAGAGGTATGGATTTCAAAGGAATCAACTGCGTGATAAACTATGACTTCCCAGATTCTGCGTCTGCATACATCCATAGAATTGGTACGTACACTGCACGATCCTTTGTATCTTAAAAGTTGGATATAGTTCATGTTCTCTGCATATCTTTTTGATGTATTTGGGAAGTAACGGCCTTTTTAAAACCGTTACAGGGCGGTCTGGAAGAGCGGGGAGAAGGGGAGAAGCGATAACGCTGTACACGGAAGAAGATGTGCCTTTTCTAAAGAACATAGCCAACACGATGAAATCATCGGGCTGTGAGGTTCCGTCGTGGATCATGTCTTTGAAGAAGAAGAAATGGAAGAAGCATAGGCCTAGACGTGATTCTATATCTACTCGACCGAAAGACCCCAAAGGCCCCAAAGACGATAAAAACGATCAAGAAGAGTAATCTCAATATGTTAGTCTTTTCTTCTTCTTTATTTCTACATTGAAGAATGACTTTGTATTTTAAGAATTAAAGCTGTTTTTTGGTTATTATTATTACTTTTATACTTCTTTAACTTATAAAAAGTCGTTATTAAAAGAGCGGCAAGCTGGACTTAGAAAACAAAAAAAAAACTCTCCTCTCTCTTTTCTTTGTCTCTCTATCAATGACAACGTGAAGAAGATATCTCAGCAAGTTAGGAAAGATCAAAACTTGACAGTTTTATTTCTCCTCTTCCGGATCTGCTTCTACAGTCTCTCTCACAGGTTCGATTCATCTTCTTCTCTCGGTTCCAGGCTATAAATATTTCTTGCATTACAGATTGTTTTGACTTTTTGAATTTAGTCAACGGCTTTGAGATCTATTGTAATCTGTGATTTTTCTTCTCTTGAAAAGTCTTCATCAGAATCAACTTCATCTGAGTGAGAGGATCAGTGGGCGGAAAATGGTCAAAAAGGCGAAATGGCTGAAGAATGTAAAGAAGGCTTTTAGCCCAGATTCAAAGGTATATGAAAAATTTCTGCTTCATTGTTGTAAACATCATGTTCTTGTGCATTGTCAAGCTTTTTGAATATTTTGATGTGTATTGTTTCGCAGAAGTTGAAATATCAATCTGGTGAGTATCAAAATAGTGAGATATCTTACCCTGTCTTGGTATCTACATCAAGAACTTATCCTCGACAGTTTGAAGTGAGAGTTGATGAAGTCAACTCTCAACACAAGAAGATGAATCTGTGCCTTCCCAAGCCAGATCCTGTCACTGCCACAGACGACGATGTTCATGTAGATTCACCTCCATCAGCTCCTGAGTTTGTTGAATTACCTACACCTGATAGGTTTGTAGGGAAGTCAAAGGAAGATGCAGCCGCCATCTTAATACAGGCTACATTAAGAGGCTATTTGGTAAGTTTTTTAATTCATAATCCATGTTTTGGCTTGATTAAAATTTGTGTGTTTAGTCAAATCATGCATACTTATGGTTGAAAGTTGATTGAAATAGGCCAAGATTACATTTAAACTATGTTCCTCTGTTTTATGATGGATAGATTGAAGATATTTTGGTTGATTTGATGAGTTTCTTTATGAGTAAAGGGTATCTTTCTCAAGTATGACCTGAACTTTTGTTTAATATTTACAATAAAGGCAAGAAGAGAATTGCGGGAGATGAAGGGTGTAGCCAGACTTAAGTTATTGATGGAAGGATCGGTTGTACAACGTCAAGCTGCAAATACGCTTAAATGTATGCAGACTCTTACTCGTGTACAGTCACAAATCCTATCTAGGAGAATCAGGATGTCAGAAGAGAATCAGTTTCGCCATAAACAACTCCTTCATAAGCATGCTAAGGAGCAAGGAGGCTTAAAGGTTTCACATTTTGTAAACTTCCTGTCGACTTTGTGATGATATATATCTCTAGAACACATTAGCTTTATGATCTTTTTGTAAGACTTACTGTCTCTTCTGTAGAATGGGAGTAATTGGAATGTCAGCAATCAGTCTAAAGAACAAGTTGAAGCGGGTTTGTTGAATAAGTACGAGGCGACAATGAGAAGGGAAAGAGCATTGGCTTATGCATTCACACACCAAGTACTTTCTATGTGTACCCAAACTCTCTTCTTTTCAACTATTCTCAGGGGGTTTAGTGGTCTCTCCTTAGTCACCTAGAAACATGCGAGAACACGAACTTGTAACTTTGATTGGTTTGATGCATATGTTGATCATGTTTGTTTCATATTTGCAGCAAAATTTGAAGAGCAACACCAAGTCTACAAACACTATGTTCATGGATACTAGCAATCCTACTTGGGGTTGGTGCTGGTTAGAAAGGTGGATGGCTGATCGTCCATGGGAGAGCTCGGAGAAAGACCTAAACAGCAACGAGAAATCCTCTGTTAAGAACTCGACTAACCGTGTATCCCATGGAGGAGAAAACACTAAGTCTTCAAACCGCAAAAAACTCAATATCTCGACTAAAACCAATACACTACCACCAACAACATCATCATCCATTACTAGAAACCCGAGAAAGACCAAGCCAACAGCATCGTCAACAAAATCCAAGATGACTGAAGACACAAAGAGCTCAGAGAGAAACCATAGGCCTAGCAGTGCAAGGTCATCGGTTAGTGATGACGAAAGCCTGGCTAGCTTAACCACTAGGCGTAAGGTACCAACTAAACCAGCACGAGGCAAGCTAAAGGCCGAAAGCTCACTAGGGGTTGCCACCACCACCACCAAGGAAGATAGTCTTTTAGTAGAGAAAGCACCAGCAAAGAAAAGACTCCCTTACTCGGGTTCTCCTGCACCCAAACCGAGACGATCCTCGGCTCCACCAAAAGTGGATCAAGGCGTTAACAAAGTGGTGAGAACGCCGTGACCAGCCAAGAGGTTATCACTATATAAATTTTTGAACCAAGGATGGTGTTGTGAGATTTGTATCAACTATATGTAATAGTATTGGCTACAAGAACACTATAAAAGTGATCTGAAAACAGAATCCAAGTAAACCGGTTCTGTTTTTAGTTTTGGTTTCTTTTTATGTCCGATTTGAAACTATAATTTTTGTAAAATTGTCAAAAACCAAAGTCAAACCGGATTATTTGCCACCAAAGTCAAAATATATACAAAGTCAAACTAAAATTGTATATATTTCATAGGAAAAGAGATCTGAAAACCGAACCAAAGAAAAAGCAAACCGGATTATAGAGAACCGAACATTTCACCGGAATGTAAAACCCAGAGAGAGGAGGCAAACAAACAAACAAGTAGCCTATAAACCCTAATAATCCTCGAAATCTAACGAGAAAAATCCGAACTTGTTCTGCACCTTGTTTTGCCTATCTCTATCAGATCGCGTCTCTTGTTCTGCACAATTCAAATCATCGCCGACAATGGTAAACTTGCAGATTGTCTCTGTTCTTCTTTTGGGTTTCTTCTCCTCTTTATTGCTTTTGCTGCTTGATTCTCTAAAAATCATTTGATGTTAGTTAAAGATTCCCTCTTTATCACATTAGGGTGTCTAAAGGAGTCTCCTTTTTTAATAAAAAGTGTCTCTTTGTTCTTCCTGCAATGATAATTTCAGGCCTTGTGCTTCCTTTATTGTTTGTTGATTATGTTGTCTTTGTGGGTTTTGTCTCAGTATCAAAAATTATTGCTTCTTGTCTTTTTCTTCAGGTTGCACCGATAATTGCAGGCGTTGCTGTTGCTGCAGCTGCTTACGCTGGTAAATACGGTATTGAGGCATGGCAAGCTTTCAAGGCAAGACCACCAAGGCCTAGATTCCGCAAGTTTTATGAAGGTGGCTTTCAAGCTACTATGACTCGCAAAGAAGCCGCTATGATTCTCGGTGTTAGGTATAGTTCTTTTGTCACTCTTTGCCTTACCATTAAACTTTTAGTTAAGAACAAACCTTAGATTATTAGTGTTGAATCTTGTGGCTCTTGTCTTTATGCATTTTACAGCTTGATCTTCTGCTAGTTTTGATTCTTAGTGTTGAATGTTGGAGTTCTTGTCCTTATAGTTTCTACAGAAATAGCGGCTAATGGTATCGGAATTTAACTTGTTATTAATGTGCATTGGCTATGTTATTACACAAGGTTGTGTTATTTGTGTGGTCATAAGTCTTATGGTGTTTGAACAGGGAGAGTGTAGCTGCGGAGAAGGTGAAGGAAGCTCACCGGAGAGTGATGGTGGCGAACCACCCGGACGCAGGAGGAAGCCATTACCTAGCGTCTAAGATCAATGAAGCTAAAGACATGATGCTTGGCAAGACCAAGAGCTCTGGTTCTGCTTTTTAAAACTCTGTGGTTTATATTGCTACGAATCAAGATATGGTCAAAATTGATATATTTTTCTCAAGTGTTGATCAGTGGTATTGTAGGAACTAAATTGAATCTAGTTCGGTTTTGTTTTTGTCTTGAATTTCCTGATTATTTTGGAGAAATTGTATCCTTTCAATCTTTAAAAAAAAACCTGTTAGGCAACAATTAGTGGGTGTTAATATAATAATAAAATTCAATAAAATAAATTAACACCATACGTATTTAAACCGGTTATATAATATCGAACCGGTTTAGTTTCACAACAACACATATATAAATGATTTATTAGCTTTAGGGTTCTTCTCTCACAGAACAAACTTAAAGGTCTCGCCTTTCACAGCAGCAAAGTTCATTTCTGTCTCTCTCTCTCTCTCGCCGTCGTCAACATGGGGTATGTCTTCCTCTCTTAGATCCTGTATGTAAAAATCTGTTTCTATCATCGTATTCTTGAATATTGCATTTTGTGGGCATGATAGTTTCATTTTCACTTCTAAGTTGTATAGAAAAAGGATCTAAAATGCTTGTCTTTAGTGAACAATGTCTTGATTTCTCAGTTTATGTTGTGTCCTGTGTTTTTGATATGTTTTAGTAAGACACGTGGTATGGGAGCTGGGCGGAAGCTACAAAGGCTAAGGATTAATCAGAGATGGGCAGATAAACAGTACAAGAAGTCTCATCAAGGTAATGAATGGAAGAAGCCTTTTGCTGGCTCTTCTCACGCCAAAGGAATCGTCCTTGAGAAGATGTAAACACACACTTGTTACTCTCTCTCTCTTCTTATTACACTTTTCTTTCTTGATTTTGTTTTTTTTGAATCTTTGAATGATGATGATGATGATGATGATGCAGTGGTATTGAAGCTAAGCAGCCTAACTCAGCTATCCGTAAGTGTGCTAGAGTTCAGTTGATCAAGAACGGTAAAAAGATCGCTGCTTTTGTGCCTAATGATGGTTGTTTGAACTACATTGAAGAAAATGTAATAACTACTTTTTGAGTATGCAAGTTATTGTCTTAGTGTTGTTTGGTTCCAGGCTCTTGACTTGTTTATCTGTGTGTGTGTGTAGGACGAGGTGTTGATTGCTGGATTTGGGCGTAAAGGTCATGCCGTTGGAGATATTCCCGGGGTTAGGTTCAAGGTTGTGAAGGTGTCTGGTGTCTCACTCTTGGCTCTTTTCAAGGAGAAGAAGGAGAAGCCTAGGTCTTAGGCTTTACTACTTTTTCAAGCTTTTTTGCTAATGGATCTTGCAATCTGAAGACTGTTTTGATCTTGTTTTGGATTCAGTCTGCCTTTGAAGTATTATTTTCTCTTTGCATTACAGTTTCTCTAATGTTCACATCTCAACAGCTCGAAGCTTATACAATTTGAACTTTCATTGCAACAGCTCTTCACATGTCTTAGAACCGATTGTTTATTTTATTTTTATAATTTGTAATGACATCTCACTACGGATCAAGAAGCAAACTGGTCAACATCATCTAGCTTGTTATCATGATTGAAGGCTTTAAGCTATGGGAGAAAAGAAAGTACAAACAACCATTTTCGCCCGTGGCTACCCAACTCGGCGACCTGAACTCGGTTTGATAGTAACTTACAAATAAAGAGAATTTGCAAACATGATGCCTCGTCGTAAGCTCTCGCTAGCAGCTGCAAACTTGGTCTCCAAACTGGTCTCTCCAACTGCTTCCGCTGCAGCTCGAAGCTGAACAAACAACCAATCAAAAGTGTCGTGAGCTTTTCTAGAGATTGTCAGAAACGTAAAAGCAACCTGAAACAGAGAGTCTGTGAAGTTACCTGGTTCAGAAACTCGTCGAGTCTTCTAGCGCTTCTTATGATACTACCTTCGAATATGTCAGTCATTTGAATAATCTCTGCAAAGCTGGCACCCTTTCAAACAGAAAATATCGAAGAGTATCAATTTTTGTTAAGCTGAAGACGTATGAAAGGAAGAGCAGCATTTCTGAGGTTTAAGTAATCTTAACCTTAGACCAAGAGTAGATAACATCCATCAGGGAAGGCCTGATGGTGGATTCTACATACTCTTCGATGTTAATTTCCAGCTTGCATTCATGTTGTATCTGGCATACACAGAAAAAAATGACAGTTCAAAAAATAGCCGATGAAGATAAAGAAGCAAGCTTTCAGCTGGGAAACTAATGTACCTCTGCGATTTTTCGTGCACTGTCTTGGAGCTGCTGCAACGGTTTATTAAGTTCATTTCTCAAGTTTACCTGTTCATTTGATTTATCCACAGGAATGAAACAGCTTGCAAGAGCAGCTACTTGGTGATGGTCCAGATCATTAAAGGTACCTGATAAGAACGCCATGATACATTGGTGTGATGCAACCAAATAATATTGACTCAATCATCTGAATGGACTACGCTTAGAACAGGTGTAGTACCGTTAAACATGAGTTCAGTGACAAGTAATTCATCCCCTGTGTCTATCAAGCAGGCAGCTCTTCCCTTTAACTGGACAACACCATCTGCATCAATGTGTCCAAGTTTCTTTAATACCCGGGAACGGTTCCTAAGCTCATCTCGAAACTTTTGGAGCTGCAAAGATAAATAATATGATGTAAAACACCAGTGGGATGGAAGGAGATTCAAACTATAACTGGTAAATCAGGGCAATCTATAATTTGTTTGGCTTTGTGTGTAGGAACAAGAGGTAAGGCGTAAAAGTTCTTATGCCAGTTACACTGTTCAAGCCTATACAAGAAAAACTAAAGCAGCACAAACTACAGGCAGCTAGGATATTCATAAAAACGATTTCCAAATTTAGTTAAAACGTAGAAGATCCACACCATTTTTATGTATTCAAGAATGAGCAAGTATGTAATATACCTGGGAATCACGCATTTTCGATTTGAACTGCTGAATTTCAAAATTCACCTCCGCTTTCCTTTGGAAACTCTTGAGTTGCTCATCATCTT
This sequence comes from Cochlearia excelsa, assembly GCA_963556525.1. Lineage (NCBI taxonomy): Eukaryota > Viridiplantae > Streptophyta > Magnoliopsida > Brassicales > Brassicaceae > Cochlearia > Cochlearia excelsa. The sequence continues at coordinate 35,200,192 of OY748330.1, forward strand.
GAGACTACACAGAAAAAATGAGACATAAAATTATTGATGAGAAATGCTCAAGATCTTAATATGCTCTCTCAAAAATTTTACTGCATTTCTTTAAAAGTTGCATTAAAATGAAAAGTTAAAAGGAATACTGAATGAAGAATGACCTTGTGCATCGGATGAGCAAGTAACTTCTCCTCAATTCCTTCAATTTGGCTGACCAGATCCACTATCTCTGTATCTTGAATATTCATGTCCTATAAGTTCATATCATTAACTTTAGGTCATTTTAGACAACAAGAAACCAGCAAGCATAGCATTTTGGCAACAGTTAAAAAAATTGTGTAGAGCATTTCACTGAGGATAGCACTAGTTTAACAGCTTATAGAGAAACCTTGACTGGATGGAGTTTTGGGAACCCTAATGGGAAGCGACTCGACAACTCCTGTACTGCAAGCAATATGCTTTGTCTTGCTTCAAGTGGTCGAAGATCAGACGGAACTGATATCCGTAGTCTGCTCAAAGCAGAAATTAAGGGTAACTGAACAGGAACCTACAAAACCGCAGACATACAATTCTCAAAACTCCCCTACTCACACGAATCAAATAAAGCGAAAGTTCAGTGAACGTGAACTCACCACATGCATCTCACCCTTTTCCCCAGGACGGGGAGGACATGGCTTTGGCTTTGCACCATTCTCGCTTACACCAGTAGAGCAATGAAGTAGAGTATCCACTATATATCCACCACCATGTGAAGAGTTGGAACCAGTTCCAACAGAAGATTTTTTTACAACATTTACTACAACTCCCCAACCCCAGTCTGTTCCACCTTCTCGTATCTTAACCTGCATAAACAGGACAGTCCAATGAGTGATAATCTTTGAAATTGTTTAAACTATTTAATAACATAAACAATCACCCTCTGCAGGCTACAGAATGGAATTAATTGACTCGATATCAATACGATTGAATCAAGCATCTGAGCTTTATGAAAACTTACCAGCCGACCAGTATCAAGAAAACAAAGCACCCTTTCAGGCCTTATAATTTCTGACATAAGTTTCTTTTCCAGTTGAGCTATGTCAAGTTTAAGCTTATGGTACTCAGCAACCTCTTCCTGCAAATAATTTAAGAAGTGAGAAAGGCTCCAAATTAAAGACGTGACTTACGAAAGTGCTGAGCACCTTTCCCGAAGCATCAAGACTAGCAGCTTCCTCCTCAAGTTTGGACAACTTATTCTCAATATCCGGTAAAGCCTGGGGTTGGAATAGAACAGTGAATTAGCATAAAAATAGATAAGATTTTGGAAGGATTAAAAGGAATAACATCCAAAAGTTACCTTCTCATATTGAAATTGGTGGAACGAGTGTCTTATAACATGCTCAGCTGTAAATTGTCCTTCGGCACGACTCAATAGATTCAAAATTGTGTAGTAACTTAACCTAAAAGTACTTAGCAAAGGGGCAGGTTTTCCCAACATCATGTCCCTGAGTGTATTCATTTCCATCTGTTGAGTAACACCAACAAATCTAAGAGATTGGACAAAAAAAAGAGAATTATCTGGAACTAATCCTCCACAATGACAGCGTAGAGGCTACACTTCTTTGGTGCATTAAACTATAATACGCAAAGATAAACCAATCCATTACTACGAGATGGAAGTTGTTTTTAAAAACAGGTTGAGTGAATGATCAAAAATGGAATAACTGGCTAAGCCGGTAATCCATGTAATTACTGATAAGATTACCTGTTCATCAATCATAATAATGCAAATTCCACGTTCATCCTTTCCACGACGTCCGGCCCTGCCACTCATCTGCAAGCATTCAATATAAGCAGACAATTATTACAATACCACATTATGCCACTTCCTTACCACTAGAATCAACAAACTTCAACTCACCTGGATATATTCACCGGACCCAATGTAACGATGGCTGTCACCATCCCACTTCTTAACAGCCGTAAACACTACAGTTTTTGCTGGCATGTTTAAACCCATAGCAAACTAATACAAAAGCAGAGTTTGAGAAATAATCATGAATATCACAGCAGAGTTTAACATAAGTTATACATCTGAAAAGACAAGAAACTTTCAGAACATCTTACAGTTTCTGTTGCGAAAAGCGCTTTAACAAGTCCTTCCTGAAAAAGAAGCTCCACTAATTCCTTGATGACAGGAAGAAGACCAGAATGGTGGACAGCAATACCACGCTGAAGGAGTGGCAACATCAGCTCGATGGCAGGTAAAGATCTATCCTCCTCATTCAAGCACTGAATAGCATTATTGAATACTTGTTCCACAACCTCCTTTTCGTCATCTGTATTAAAATCGAGTTTTGACATAGACAATGCATGTTGTTCACACTCTCTTCTACTGAAGCTGAAGATGATGACTGGTTGAAATTTTTTTTCCATAATCATCTGCAAGGATAGATAAGTGTTAACTAACAAACCAAGCGACTATAGAGTTTTGATGCTAGAAAGATTCCTGAAACCACAATCATGAATGCCACAAAATATAAGAGCATACCTTTACGATTTTGTAAACATCAGAATCACCAGATCCACCACCACCACCTTTAGCACCCCTACCACCAGATTTGCCATTTGCACTTCTTTTTCCATCAACAGATTTCGGTTTAGGGAAAGTATCAAGCATCTTAACGAAATTATCCTCCCGAAACTGCTCATTCTCGTCAACGACTAGGTACAGTCCACTCCCACCCATAGGAAAAGCATAATGATGCAGAGGCGTTGGCCTGAAATCTGTGTACACGACATGGCATGGCTGCTTATGCAGATAACATATCCACTCCGCAAATTCAGTAGCATTCGACATTGTTGCAGAAAGGAAAACCATCTTAATAGCAGGTGGCAAGAAGATAATACTCTCTTCCCAAACAACCCCTCTTTCCCTATCCTTCATGTAATGAATCTCATCAAAAATAACCCAAGCAACCTCCTTCAAAACTTCAGAACCTCTATAAAGCATCGCTCTGAGGATCTCCGTTGTCATCACCAAACAACTTGCGTTAGGCGAGAGTGTGACATCACCAGTCATCAAACCAACATCTTGAAACTCATGCTGCAACTCTCTGTACTTTTGATTACTCAAAGCTTTCAAAGGGGATGTATATATTACCCTCTGCTTATCTCTAAACGCCATCGCGATTGCATACTCCGCAACTGCAGTTTTACCAGCTGAAGTGTGGGCAGAAACCAAAATCGATTCTTTCCTCTCTAAGCAAGCTACGGATACACTCTGAAAAGGGTCTAGCTGAAAAGGGTAAGTTTTCGCCATGTCTCCATTGAACACGGGATTATCAAGCGTCCCGTGAATCACCTCCTCTTTCGTCGCTGTATAGCCATTGGGAACAGCTACTTCATGTACACACGCCCGTTTTTGGCTGCTTCTACGCTTAGGCATCGGTTCTTGCGCAGGGGTCTCATCACAAAGCTTTGGGCTTTCAGCTACTTTTCTTTTGCCCACCGTCTCCGTTTCTTCCATTTGTGTGCTCATGAATCTTCAAGGGTTATAAGAATCCTTTCAATACAGAACAAACTAATCAGAATCAAGGAGATAGGTTGAACCGTTGAAATATGAAGCTGCAGAAATTTAGGGTTTTAGCACACAAACTTAAGCTATTAGAATTCACATGATGACAGTGAGTTTGTTCCAGAGATCGAGAGAAGAACGAACCTTAACAATGGCGGTTGAGACAACGGTGGTTTCACGGCGGCTGGAGCTTGTTACGTTTTATGTAGACGAAGATGTTAAAATCAAGGTTTTGAGACTTTTAACATCACTGGGTTTAATATATTCATTTAATAAGCCCATTTAAGATACCTATAACCAAAAAAAAAGCCCATTATATTTTTCCCGCCAAAAACTATTGGCGCCGAAGCAAAATTTCCTTTTTAGCGAAATTTCCTTTTTCCTTTTTATTTTTACTGTTTAACCTCCTTTTTTAACCGTTGAGCTAATTAGCTAGATTTCCTTTTTTTACCGCTTAACCTAGAAGCGAAATTTCCTTTTTTCTTTTTTTTAACCGTTATGCTATGTGCGTAATTTATACGCGAGATTTTCTCTATATATACCGCTAAGTTAGACGTGAGAGATTGTTATTTTCTGGAGACGAGTTGGGTTTACACGGTGATGGGTATGTACGGAGACGGAAGCGACGGAGCAATCATGACAACGAGACGCCGTGACTTAATCGGAATCGATTCTATCGACGTCGCGAAGATCTTAGCTGTGTATTTCAAGGACAACGAGAACTCTCCCATCGACGAGGAGAAGTTGCTTCTCACGGCGGAACTCATCCGCGTATTCTCTACGCCTAACGGTAAAGACTTAGTTTCTCAGGTAACTAATTCGTAAAACACTATCAGAGATTATTGATTTTAGGGTTATGTATGTGTCGCTTCGTATATCGATTTTCCTGATGAATTTGTGAAGAACCCAGTATCGATTGAGAACGATTTAGTAGCTTTTCTATGTGTATTGCGTCAATTAGGTCATCTTACTATTGAAATAAGTCATAAACAGGTGAATGAAGAAGGTGGCGGATCCTTCTCTTTGTGGATTGATCTCCAACAGTTGAACAAAATATCTGATATCGATAACTTTTTCGTAAATCTGGAGGATAATCCCAAAAGAGTTATCCCATGTATGTGTTCTGCTGTTCACAAGGTAGGTTTATTAAGATTTAGAAGGTTTTGTTTGGTTGGTATGAGATGAAGACTTGATTTAATACTTTGCAGGTTCTTTTGAGTCAATGGGAAACTAATGAGTTCGAGAACGGTATGAAGATAAACATTCGTCTGTATAATTATCCTGAATCTTCAATCTCCTTGAAAAACCTGAAAGCAGCATATATCGGTATACCTCTGTCGCATAATTCTGCATAGTAAAATAATAGTAACATATCTTTAGTGAGATAAACCATGGTTTTGTGCTTTGATATTGCAGGAAAGCTTGTAACAGTTCATGGGACTGTTGTTAAAGTTAGTACTGTGAAGCCTCTTGTTACACAGATGGCGTTTGACTGTGCAAAGTGCAAAACTAGCATAACCAGGGAATTTACTGATGGGAAATTTTCACCTCCGCAAAAGTGTGACTCCCATGGATGTAAGTCCAGAATATTTACTCCAATTCGATCCTCCGCTCAAACAATTGACTTTCAGAAAATCAGGTGATCTATTTGCGTCTCATGATTTTGTTTTATGTATATTGCCATTAGTAGTTAATAAGCTATTCAACTGTTTTTCTTAGGGTGCAGGAGGTTCAAAAGCCTGAAGACCATGAAGAAGGACGTGTACCCCGAACCGTAGAATGTGAGCTGATGGAAGACCTTGTGGACACATGTATCCCTGGTGATGTTGTGACTGTTACAGGGATTATTGGAGTAATTAATAATTACATGGATATTGGAGGAGGTATTGATTCTATTCTCTGCAAACATAACCTTATATGTATAATAGTTAGAGGTTGTGTCCTAAGTGCATTCGGTGATGGTTATATCTTGGCATCTTATTGTTGGAAAGTATAACAGAAAGTGCTCTTCAAATCTCATATATGCATTTTTATCACCAGATCAGTTGTTTGTTTTATTACAATGACATTTAATCACTGCTCAAGTAGTTATAGTCTTATTTCTGGTGTTAAATACCTTGCTTCCATGCCCTCAAAGAGATTGATTTTCTACTCTTTTTTTGCAGGCAAATCGAAGTCAAAGAATCAAGGATTCTACTATTTGTTCATAGAAGCAGTTTCAGTCAAAAATTCGAAGAAGCAGTCTGCATTTGAGAACTCAGAAGACTACAGTAATGGGACCCAGTCTTCAGATGTTGGTGAATTATATTCGTTTTCACAGAGAGATTTGGAATTTATTGTGAAGTTCAAAGAAGAATACGGTTCAGATACATTCCGACGCATACTTCATTCAGTCTGCCCATCTATCTATGGACATGAAATTGTGAAAGGTTGAGTATCTCTGTCCATTACAAGTTTCCATGGGAACTTGGTAATCACAATTAAAAGCATTGCATACCATAATACCTTTGTCATTTGTTTATTTGATATAATTTTCAACAGCTGGGATGACACTATCCCTTTTTGGAGGTGTAAGGAAGCATTCAATGGATAGGAACAAAGTTCCAGTCAGAGGAGACATTCATGTCATAATTGTTGGTAAGTCTTCAAATCAAATTTACTTTGAAACTTTTGCAAAATTTTGTTTGATGATTTTGATGTCCTAATAGGTGACCCTGGATTGGGAAAAAGTCAGCTCTTGCAAGCAGCATCAGCCATTTCCCCCCGTGGCATCTATGTATGTGGCAATGCAACAACTAAAGCAGGACTCACCGTTGCTGTAGTGAAAGATTCCATGACAAATGACTATGCATTCGAGGCTGGTAACTCCTTTTTGCTTTTTTATTTAGCCTAACTAACTTCGGTATATAGCTTATGATTCTGAAATTTAGATAACGTTAAAATAGTGTCACGTTGCAACAATATTTGTCAATTTTGATACTTGTGGGTGAGGCATGCCTTGTAGTTTTCTAATTCTTATGGTATCATTCTCTGTGGATGTTATGTTGTCTATAGTTTTGCTAAAACTTCATGTTAGTGAAAACTTCATTCCGTCATGGTTTCATGAGTCTTAGTATAGCGTTTTTGATTGAAGAACTTCATGTTAGTGAAAACTTCATTATGTCATGGTTTCATTAGTCTTAGTATAGCGTTTTTGATTGAAGAACTTCATGATAGTGAAAAGCTGCTCATGCATAGAAACTATTACTTTCAAATATTGTTAATTTACTGCTATCCTACGTGCAGGTGCCATGGTACTTGCAGATGGTGGGTTGTGCTGTATTGACGAGTTCGATAAAATGACCACTGAGCATCAGGTTTGTCTTATTATAAATATTGTTACTTCTAATGCTGGCATTGTTTTTTCATTAACTTGCATCGCATTGTCATAGGCTTTGCTAGAAGCAATGGAACAACAATGTGTCTCTGTTGCAAAGGCTGGGCTTGTAGCTAGTCTATCAGCTCGAACTTCTGTTATGGCAGCAGCAAATCCTGTTGGTGGCCACTACAAGTAAATTTCTTAATGTTCTATATCTCATTATTGTGGGAGTGTTTGAATCATAGTTTCTACACTGTTCGGTGTAGAATAACCCTGCATCATTTCAAGCAAAGCCAGTAGGAAAGAAAAGTAGAAAAGGTAGCTTATTTTTTATACTTACCATCATCTTCATAATCTCATTTCAGCCGTGCAAAAACTGTAAATGAGAACTTAAAAATGAGTGCTGCCCTTCTCTCGCGGTTTGATTTAGTTTTCATATTACTTGACAAACCTGATGAGCTACTCGACAAGCAAGTCTCAGAGCATATTATGTCGGTGAGTCTCTCCACTTCACATTTGACTTTATTGGCTTTAAGCATTGGTTAATTCAAAGCCATTTTACCTTGAATTTTTTTCTGGCAGCTTCATTCTGGAGGTGGAGGAACATCACCTGCATTAAAGAAGTTAAAAACAGGTCCGGATTATTTTTTTGTTATGTATATAGCTAATACAAAAATGAAACCTTGACTTCTCGTTTGATATCATATACAGCATCAGGATATACAAATATGCAAGTGAAAGAAGGTTCTCTACTCTCAAGACTGCGGTTTGACTCTAAGATAGATGATGACTTTACTCCCATTCCTGGCCAATTGCTTAGGAAATATATTGCTTACGCAAGAACTTTTGTCAACCCTAAGTAATAGATCTATCTTCCAGCTGTAATCAGCAGATGCTGGCAACTAAATTAGGCATTATGTGGTAACATGTCTTTTATCTATTCAGGATGTCAAAGGAAGCTGGAGAGATCATACAGAAGTTTTACTTGAAGCTGAGAGACCATAACACATCCGCTGATAGCACACCGATAACAGCAAGACAACTAGAAAGTTTGGTCAGGCTAGCCCAAGCTAGAGCTCGGGTTGACTTAAGGGAAGATATAACAGTCCAGGACGCAATGGTAAGCCATAATATGAAATTACTCTACCCTATACCTGAGCATACGTGCATTTGTTTGACGATACACTCTTGAGTAGGATCTATACCATGCATGCATAGAAATAGTATTTCTTCGCTTAAGATATCTTGACTTGTGCCCTTGGATTTGCTTTTACAGGATGTGGTTGAAATAATGAAAGAATCTTTATATGATAAGTTCGTAGATGAACATGGGGTTGTGGATTTCGATCGTAGTGGTGGAATGAGTCAACAAAAAGAGGCCAAACGTTTCTTAAGTGCTCTTGATAAGCAATCAGAGTTGCAGCAGAAAGATTGTTTCTCTATTTCTGTATGAACAATATCTGTGCTCGACATTTTACTTGTCGTGCTTCTGACATTTTGTTATGATCAATTTCCTCTTACTGACAAAACAATTTTGATGCAGGAGATGTATAGTTTAGCTGATAGGATTGGCCTACGAGTTCCAGACATCGATACTTTCCTCGAGAACCTGAATACTGCCGGATATTTGCTAAAGAAGGGACCAAAGACTTACCAGGTATACTGCAGAAGCTAACTAAAGGATTTGATTTAATTTAATTTTTACACTGTCCTAATTTCATATTACAGGTCCTCTCCTCTTCTTATTCCCGGAGTCAGTCATCCAGGTCAAGATGAATAGCATTCCAGGTAAAACCTTTCCTTAGAGCAAAAACGTTTTAACTAGTTGTAGCATATGGACATGATTTTCAAACTAGTCATGTGTATATTACACAATGCCAAAAACTCCTTAGTATTATTACATGGACTTGGGTTGAAATGTTTAGGTGATTGTTCATTCACACCTGAAATTTGAAGTATAGGAGACATCTACTACATAACCTAGTATACATTGGTGTACATGAAAGTAGCATGAACAAATAGGCTGATCTAGTCTTCTCTTGGACTTAACTTCCATTCACTTCCATAATAAGAATTAGGTAAACCAAGCCAAAACTTGAAAGCTTCAGCCGCTCTCTTTCGTTCTACCCGTCGCTCTATTCTCGCTTGTGAAGCATGTTTGCTAGTGAACATCCTTGAATGCATCTCCACGTAGATCTTCTTGTACTTAGTTTTATTCGGAGGTATCCCATTCTCCTCCATACACGCTATTATCTCCAATGCTTTCTTGAAAAACGCAGCTCTCACGCATATATCTGCTAGCATATCTAACAACCCTTCATCTGGTTTCAGCATCGGTAGAGAAGGATCTGAAGATTCTCCTTCAGGTGCGTCTCTCTTTTTCATCTCACACCTTTCCTTTATTTCCTTCCAAAGCAGGAGGGCCTCTCCGGGTTTCCTCGCAAGAGAAACCCCGTTGGCTAGACTCCCATAAGTCGCTACATTTGGGTAAAACCCGTTTTCTTTCATTCTCGAAACTATTCTCTTTGCATCTTCAATCAAACCTAGCCTGCAATACCCTTCAACCAACATGTTCCACGCGATCAAATCAACTTTGACCCTTGGATCCTTCATCATCTCATCAAACACCCTATTCGCTAACTTAGGCTGCCCTGACATCGCAAAAGCCTTCATCAAAGTAGTGTAGCTGATCTTAGTTGGCACGATTCCTTTGGTTCTCATTTCATTGAAAAATGATAGAGCTCCTGCGCTATCATCTATAAGAATGCATCCATCTATGATGATGTTATAGGAAACCACATCTGGCTCTATCCCAGCATCTTCTGCCATCTCTCTTAACAAATCCTCCGCCTTATCTATCTGTAACTGCTTACAGTATCCTTTAAGCAGAACATTGTAAGTTATCCTATTTGCAGGTACACCCATACGAGCCATCTCAGCTAATACTTGTCGCGCTCTGTCCATCAACCCGGCTTTTACAAAAGCTGACACAACCGTGGTGTAGGTAACTTCATCTGGGTGGCTATTTTTATCATCTTGACGTCTCATTGCCTCGAGCATTCTAGCTGTGTCTGCCACACGTCCGTTCTTCATATAACCTTTCATCAGCGTCGTGTAGATCCTTGAGTCAGGAGCAAAGGCTTTGGGCAACAATGGCGGCTTATCACATGGTTCAACCGAGTTAGGTAGCAGTTTCTTGAACACATCCTCAGACACCTCTTCTTTCACTTCATCCCGAGCCGAATAACTCGAGTCATCATCATCATCCTCAAACGCATCTTCATCATCTTCTGCTTCTTCCTCTTCTTTATCCTTCAAGTCCTCGCCATTGCATTCTCGTAGAACCTTGCAGAGATCTCTTCTTTTCTCCCTCATCGCTTGAACAATCCTCTCCGCAGTTCTCAAATCACCGAAACCAACATAAGCCGCGACTAGAGAATGCATCGTAGTCATACAAACCTTAACACCCTTTTCGATTATCCTTTCCAAGACAAACACAATCAGGTCTTTTCGATCAACTCTTGCACAAAGCTTGATCATAACATTGTAAGTCAACACATCAGGTTCACAATCCCACTCAGACATATCTTCGAACAGTTTCGCATACTTCTCAGTATCACCAAGGTTTGCACAAGCGTTGAGCACAGCGTTAAACGCCGCCGTATCTGGCCTAGATTGAGCTACCAAAGATTGGTCGGAGAACCGTCGCACTCGTCTTGTAATAGCTATAAAAAGCTTGATAGATTCTACAGGTCCGTCGTCTCCGGCGGCAGATAAGTTAGCTACAGCAGCTGTCCACGCTTTAACGTGCGGTAAGTACCCAGAACGGAGCATAGATTTGATAACGGAGACTGCGTAAAGCGTCTGTCCGGATTTCGCAGCAGCCATGGCGAGGAGGCCGAGGGAGTTAGCGTCGAGGCGATGGAGCTGGCGTTCATGGCGGAGGCGCGTGAGGATAGATTGTGCGCGCGTGAGGCTCTCTGGCTTAGATTGATAAGATAATTGAGAAACTAAACGGCTAAGGCAAGTGGGCCCAGGGAGATGAGTGGACTGAACATACTTAGCCCAAGCTTCGTCTGTTCTTCTGTTGCGGAGGAGATACAAAAGCTCTTGGTCGTTGTGTGTTGAATAGGCCTCTGAAGATGAGCCCAAGAACGATGAGAGATCGCCGGCGGAGCTGTTAGCAGTGCCGGAGGCGGACCGTACGAGAAACAGGCGGCGAGTGGATTGACCAGTGGATAAAGGTGGGTTGTTTGTTGAACAGAGGGATAAAGGGTTGTGAGTGAGAGTGAAAGCCACCGGAGGTGTAAGTTGACCGGAGTTTTGAAACGGCGTAAACGACGACGATGTAGTCGGGGGTTGGAGAATGTTCATTTTACACCCATTGGAGAGAGAGGGAGAGTGCGTTCTGGTGATAAAAAAAATTAAAAATACATCAAGTGGATTATTTGGGTGGAAAAGAGATTAGCTACGTCGCCGTATTAAAATTCAAGCAACTGTTCAAAATTTCATCTCTACATTTATTTTTCAACAAGATATTTAGATGGCCCAATAATATGGGATTAAATACAAATCATGACGTCTGTATTTAGTAATTAAACACCATCTAGTCGAGTATGTTTTTGAAAAGCCATAAATTCAAGAAGATCTTAAATTTGGTAAAGGAGAATAGAAAGGAAACTGATAAAAGCAAAACAAGGTACCAAAATGTATAAACGAAATGTAGAGCATGTTTAAACTTCGATATGCTGACTCCAAAAGACAACAGAAATAATAAAACAAAAACTTCCCCTAACCAACGACAGTGTTTTGAAGCAGATAAGAGAGATTATTACTGGCTAGCACCGAGCCATTTGGTAAAGTTATCAAACTCGGTGTAATCACTGTCTGATATCATAGTCTTGTACCACGACTTCCCTGCTGCTTTGATTGCCAATGCCTCCTCCTATTGTAAGATAGATAAAAGAGATTAAAAATACAATAATAGAGTTAAAACAAACTACTCTTTTTAAATTTAATCAACAATAAAAGATTGAGATATAACAGGTTTATCAGAAGATAAAAACACATGATTTCTACTATGTGTACAAAACTCTAAACATATAATAAGTTCATACAGTAACGAGACACAAGCACTCAGACCATAAGCAGATGGTTGAAATATCTCAAGTAAATGACCCAGATGATATAATTTCAAAATCAATAACAAGATAAATATGACACCTCTAGGCTATATGTAATAAGGACATAACATGTGGGTATAGTTAAAGCAAGACTACAAATGAATACCCTAACCTTATCATAAAAACATATTCAATCAACAATTTCAGAACTGAAAAGATAATAAATAAAAAAATGGCTGAAAAAGAATAACAATAAGAGTAATGAATATACCTTGGTGACAGTCTTCCTCTTCTTGGCAAGCTTCTCCTTCTTAGCATTGACCCTCTGTTCTTCAGCCAACAAAGCCATCCTCTTTGCGGTCTTAGCATAAGGATTCAATTTCAGCATAACATTGAGATTCTTCAACGGATTCTTCTTAAGAACAGCCCTCTTTCCATCCTTCTTAATCGGCTTCACCACGCTCTGAACCTCATCAGAGTTAATGATCCTAGCAAGATCAGCATTCACCATCTTCGCACGAGGAAGCACGTACCCTTTCTTCTTCTCAGAAGGCTTCTCGAACGATCCGTAGATAGACTCAAGCTTCTCGAAAGCAGACTTGGTCCATATCACAAAACGGCCAAGGTGACCACCAGGAGCAAGCTTAAGCAAGTTAAGCCTCTCTACATGACATAACTCAACACCAGGAATATTCCTAAAGGCTTTCACTATCTTAGATCCCTCTGTTCCGTACACTACGAGAGGACCTTTCCTAGAAATGTAACGACGGTTCCTAGCTTTACCTTTACCTGCACGGATCCCAATGCTATCTTTCGCCTTCTCTGCGTCGTCGTAAGCTCCGATTTGCTTCAGAACCTTTATCGCGGCGGATGTTTTCTCAACAGCTTCTGCAGAGTCGCTGACGACGAGAGGCATCTCCGGAACATTCTCGATTCTGTGTCCACGTGCCATCACGAGCGCGGGAACGGCAGTAGCGGCGATAGCCGAGACGATCGCGTGACGCTTCATGTTAACGTTGACGCGACGGTGCCAGCGACGCCAGATCTTAGTCGGAGCAAACATACGACCACCACGACACATGTTACCGAACGCAGCTTGACCTGCACGGTGAGTTCCGCCTCCGGGAACACGAGGGATTCGCGAGACGGCGCGTCCTGTTCCCCACGACTCGGCGGAGGTCTGGTGACCTGCTTTTTTGGAGACGGCGTAAGGCTGGCGACTGTTGTTTGAGATCTGAGCGTGGACGAAGCTGACGATGTCTGGACGAACAGGAGCCGTCATGACGTCAGGTAAAACCACGGTGGTTGATTGATCGGTGGACATGTCACCGTCCAATCCCTGGACGGTGACGAGAGGACGTGCAGCGGCGGCAGCCATTTGGTCTTCGATGAGGTTTTCTCTCTTCTCTGCGTCTCTTTGAGATTTGTAGGGTTTTCGCAGCTTCTGCTTAACAGCTAATATATGCTAGGGTTTCCTTTAGGGTTAGTGAAGAAATCTCGCTTAATGGGCCTTACAAAAGCCCAATTTACCAAACATGGGTACTAGAAGATTATGATTTGCATAATACGCTGATAAAGTATGTATACGCAACATTAATTGTATACACAAATCATATAATATAAACCGTGTGACCAAAAATGGATTTTCCCGGGAGAAAAAGTTAAAACAAATGATAAAAAAATCCTTATCCAAACTTGTAAAATGCCATTGGCGACCTCTCTCCCAACCTCATCTACTTCTAATCTCTTTCCTCGCCGTCTCTGCCATGCAAATCTCCGATATCGACGATTTTCCGGTGTACGATCTTCCACCGAAGAGCCAAACAATAAAACAGGTGTCATTATCATAGGCGCCGGTCTTGCTGGTTTAGCCGCCGCAACTCGTCTCAACTCCGAGCGAATCCCTTTCTTGCTCCTAGAAGCTTCCGATAGCGTCGGTGGCCGAGTCCGTACAGATATAGTCGACGGCTTCTTTCTCGACAGAGGATTTCAGATTTTCATCACTGCGTATCCCGAAGCTAAGAAGCTTCTGGATTACGAGGCGCTTGATCTCCAGAGATTCTACGCGGGAGCTAAGGTTTTCTACGGCGGGAAATTTCACACAGTGGCTGATCCTCTCCGACATTTATGGGATTCGGTGGCGTCTCTCACGAACCCGATCGGATCCGTCGTGGACAAAGGGCTTATCGCTTTGACGAGAGCTAGAGTTTTGATCAAATCAAACGAAGAGATATTAGCTTCCGTCGACGAGGTTCCAACCATTGATCTTCTCCGTAAAATCGGTTTCTCCGAGGAGATATTGGATCGGTTCTTCCGACCATTCTTTGGCGGGATCTTCTTTGACAGAGACCTCGAGACGACTTCGAAGCTCTTCGATTTCATTTTCCGGTGTCTGGCTCTCGGAGAAAACACGCTTCCGGCCATGGGGATCGGAGAAATCCCTAACCAGCTCGCTGCGAAATTACCGGCTAATTCTGTCTTGTTGAACACACGAGTCGCTTCTATTGAGTATCCAAATGGATCGAGTTTGGATCCACCTAGCGTTAAACTCCAAGACGGCAACGTTTTAAAAGCGGAGCTCGGTGTCATAATCGCCGTTGAGCAACCAGAGGTGGATAAGCTTCTACAAGGGATCATAGAACCGGTTAGGAACAAACCGGCTCGGAGCACGATTTGTCTTTACTTCACAGCTGAACCGAACCAGATACCGGGGAAAGATCCCGTTTTGTTTCTTAACGGATCAGGCACCGGTATAATCAACAACATGTTTTTCCCTACAAACGTTGCTCGGACACACGCGCCGCCAGGAAAGGCTCTTGTTTCTGTATCGTTGATCGGTTCGTTCGATGATAGATCGGATGAGGATTTAGCAGCAGTGGTTACCCGAGAACTCTCTGGTTGGTTCGATGAGACTTTGGTTACTTCTTGGAAACATTTGAAAACTTACCGGATACCGTTCGCTCAACCGAACCAATGCCCACCTACTGATTTGGTAAAGAGTCCACGGGCCGGGTCGGGTCTCTACTTGTGCGGTGATTACATGACTTCTGCTACGTTTGATGGGGCTTTGGTCTCTGGAAGACGAGCCGTGGAAGTTTTGCTACAAGAAAAGGGCCTAAGCAAATAAAGTTTCTGTACGGCGTTTAATCTTATTTTGAAAATTCTTTATGTAGCTAGCTAAAATCATGTTTTGCAGTGTATGTATTTTCAAACAAAGAGTGAGCTGATTCGTTTCTACAAGTTGGTAAAGCCTCAACAATGCGTGTACAAAATACTGCAGACACTGATCTTCTTCTAACGAGCAAATAAGTCTTAAGACAAAACACAGTTTAACAGTATAAGAGAGCACTACACAGCTGCTCTCTTTTGCAAGTGATTTACTTTTGAAGTAACAAATACAAAGAAAAGTAAAAACAAACCTCCTTATAAGTCATATAGTCAATGAGAGTCCTTGACCTGTCTCAGAGTTCAAAGTCATCCTCCTTCAAGGCCAGCTCGGCCGCTTCTTCATCTTCTTCATCTAACACGAAATACTCATTCTTCTCAACAGGCCTGAACATATAGAACATCAACATGTAAAAAGCCAGGCTTGCAATCTCCTCAGCTGCATTGCTCACCCACTGATACTTATAATCCGCGATTGTCTTCAACGCAAACACAACGATCCTCGTGAAGTACAAGTACCCGATGACAACAATGTAGAACTGTTTAAACAGAGTCAGTTTCGCCAAGTTCCTAGCTGCTTTCCCATCGGTTTTCGATGTCTCTCTCAACGAACGTATAGACCAAACAATGGGGAACAAGATCGCGCAACAGCACACAATATCCACAAGCAAGAATATCTGATTCCAAGTCACCCAGTCTTTGATGAACGGACCAGTCTCACCGATCACAATAGAAGCTATGTTGGCTATAACTTGAAGAGGAACAACGACCATCAACACGTTCTTCTCTTTCTCCTGCAGAAACGGCTTCAAGAACGACCATCCAGTTCCGATCAACACGATCACCGTGAAGAGAAGAACGACGCGGATAAACTGAAAAATGTAGAACAAGACATCCCAGCCGTGAGGAGTGCCTGTGACCTTCACGTAGTGCTTATCTTCAGCGGCGCAAATCAGATTCAACGCCTTCATTAGAAGCAGAGCAGCCATGAGAACATGGATCCTATGAACAACCCGTTTATTAACCCAACAAGCATAACCCCATAACCCAAGGAAACATAAGTAACCTAAGAAGAAGAAGAAATACAATCCGGGTAAACGGGTCGACCCGGCAGGGAGATAGTCCTTGGACCCGTTCGGATCTAAATTGTACATCTCCGTCCTAACCTTCATCGAGAACTTAGTTTCAGCTACGCAGTTAACGAAGAAGAGAGAATATTCGTTAGGAGAAGTCACCGGATACAAGTGCTCGTATTTTGAGCTAGGAGGAGGAGACAGGTCGTGGAATGTGAATAGATGGAGAACGTAAGGCGAATCGAGAACGCAGAAGCTAGGGTTTTGCTGGATCTCGAGGAGTACCTGAAGAAGCGATTCATCGGACATGAGGAAGAATCCTAGCCTCGACGGATCTGGATTCGGAAGAGACGACGGAGACGATACAGCTACGGAGGAAACGGAGACGCTGACGTGTCCTGATTGAGTGAATCCGAACTTTTCGAAGAGAATCATCGGCCTATCGTCGTCGGAGATTGTGAGAGACTTGATCTCCGCCGCCGATCGAGGGATGAAACTGGCGGCGAAGAGGAGGGTGAGGACGACGACGGAGAGGGGCAATTTCGTCATTTTGTGACGTAACAGCTAGTGGAGAGACGATGACTTTTCTCGTGCTTTGTTTTTGGGTTAGGCGTTTCCTTTGGAGAAACGTAAATCGCGTTTTTGACCCGATTTCAAGTTGCGAGAAAACAAACACGGAAGATTCTGGGCCCTGAAAGGCCCATTGGGCTTTTAGTCATTTCTACAGAGAGAGTGTTTGGTAGGAAAGGAGAATGTGTAACACGTGCGTTGCACTTGTCTTAATTTCCACTAAAAACATAAAATGAACTATTAATTATGTTTACGTTAATAATATTAGTATAATGTTTTATTAACATATGCGTCTTTGCGTATTAAATTATTGAAGTGACCACATGAATTAGTAACTTTAGTGGAAAAAGTGGAGTTGGATAAAAAAAACGAGTTAGGTGAAAATGTAGTATCTTATGACATTTGTGCAGGATGCTTATTTAAAAAAATCTAGAAATTCTCATTACTTCTTTGGACAGTGATTAATAAATGTAATGGCTACTATTTAATCTCAAATAGATATTAACATATAAAATGTGTTTTGACTCAAAAAATGATTTCAGATTTAAACATGGGATCTTCGTTAACCTTGTTATAACATTTCTTCATAATCTAGAGATTAAGTTGTTTTTTTTTTTTTTTGAAAAAGGTTTTGCATGATTAAGTTGTTGTTGATAAGTATTTGATCAAATAATTTCGATGTAATACCTAATAACTTCAAGAGTATCGTATAGTTTTGGTTTATGATACAAATTACAAGCAAAAATGGTCTGTTACGTATACAAAAACGAATATGCCACTTATATGCTTTTTATGTGAATACGTACGTAATATTCCCACGATTATCCGCTTTATCCATTTGATCAAAGTAATCTAAAACAATTTCACTATCGCTTTCTTAACCAAACTTGTTATTACCATTCTCATATAAAAAAATTTGAATTTTCAGTGCAAGAATTTATTTTGGCGTTGAAAATACACAAAAGTCAGAACAAATTGATTTTCATGAGCAAATTCTTCCACAATGTTGTCATACCAATCATACCCTCTGTAACTTTCACTAATTACGCCATCTTATCGTAATTAATTATCCTCTCTTTCTCTTCACGGACTAATCTATTTAAACAATTACACTCTCATAGTCATGGCGGACTTTAATTTTTCTGGTTTATCCAACCAAAACATTTTTTTTTCTTGAAAAATCCCCAAAATTCATTCGACGAAGCAAAAGAAAAGTCTTCTCTCTCGACTTGGATTTTTATATTTTAATTTTTTTTTAAAATCCAAGAAGAAACTTTTCAGGAACCCAATATTGTTCTCTTCCCGTGAAGAAACTCAATGCAATTTGATAGAACAGAAGAGAAAACTTTGAATTTTTTTTTAAAAAAAATTCAATTTCAATAGAATCTCGATTTCTTAGCAGTAAGCAACGTGATTTGTCGTTTCTTCCCGCGGCGTTTAGTTTCCTCGGATCCTCCGCTTTATAAAGTTTCATACTTTGTAAGTTTGATTCTGAATCATAGGTTTCTTCGTTAACTATCATCGTAGATTGTTGCATCTGATTTGATTCCGCTTATGGGTTTCTCTAATTTTGGCTTGTTGGGTTGTTTTTGTTTCACCTACAGGGCTTGGATTTACTCGTTGTTGAAATCTCGAAGCTCTCTACTTTATAGATTTCGTATGTGATTAGGACTTTAGGACAGTAAGAGATTGTCTCTAAGGTTTGGTTAGATGAGTTTGGTTGGTAAAGTTAGGAGCTTGATCTCTCAAGGTGTGTACTCTGTTGCTACACCATTTCATCCTTTTGGTGGTGCTATTGATGTGATAGTTGTTGAGCAAGAAGATGGTTCTTTCCGTAGCACGCCTTGGTATGTTAGGTTTGGTAAGTTCCAAGGTGTTCTCAAAGGCGCCGAGAAGTTTGTCAAGATCTCTGTTAATGGCACAGAAGCTGGTTTCCACATGTATCTTGATAACTCCGGTGAAGCCTATTTCATCAGGGAAGTTGATCCTGCAACTAAAGACACCAATAACTTGATTTCTGGGTCTGAGGATAACAATGTTGTTGAGAGTAATAGTGCGGGTTTAAGACTCGAGCATAGCTTATCGGACGCTGGTGCTGAGCAGTTAAGAGAAGATTTCAACTCCTTGAACCGGCTAGAGAGGTCAGAGTCTGATAAGAATGGGAGGTATTATGATTTTCAGGACGATTCGCCTTCTCCAACCTCGGAATATGGGAGTGCTCGATTTGAGAATCTAAACGTGGAAGACTATGGGGATTCTCAAGGCTCGGATTCTGAAGTGGTTTTGGTGAGTGTTGATGGACATATACTAACAGCTCCTTTGACAGCGGCAGAACTGCAGGCTGAGAATTTACGACTTAACAATCCCCATCTTCATCTGGCACCTGGTGATGGGACGGAGTTTTGTGAAGGTAATACTGAGTTTGTTTCTTCAGAGACTTCTTGGGAGACTGAATATATCAACAAAGTAGAGTTACATGATGCTGCTAATATTAAATCTCAAAAAGTAGACACCATGAGTGATGAGGGTAATGATTTAGAATCCCATTCTCGTGGTGATATCGAAAAAGATTCTCATGAAGCTGAAAGAGATCTTCATGAGAGCTGTTTAGAGCAGTCTGATCTGACCCAAACCAGTGAGAATGTGAAGTTCGTGGAACCAGGTCCTACATTTGAGGATCGGAATCTAAAAGAAGGTGAGCTTCTACCTGCTGCTATCGGGGAAAATGATAGAAGTGGAGATGAAGTGGCTATCGAAATGATAAATACTCTTATTGATGGTTGTGAGTCTTCTACTATCCAACAAACAGCAGAAGAAGCGAAAACAAAGGAGGAATGTAAAGATGAACAACCAAGAACATCTGCAGAAACGGCCATCTTGATTAACAACCAGGAAGACGGGATTGTAGAATCAGAAGATCAGGCTTCTGAGGGACTCGTTACAGATTCAACGAGGGAGGATGATGAGCAAGTGACTCCATCAGCTACAACTTCTAGTGTGGACTTAAGGAAACCTGCTACAAATTTGAGTAAGGAACTTTATTTTAGTCTAAACCGTGGTTAGTAGCTGCATTTCTATAACAGTGTTTGTTTTAATTTTCAGGATATGAGCTATCACTTTGCAAGGATGAGCTTTGTCAGGGTATGGGACTTAGCGCAGCTGCTGAAATATTTGATACACATCGGATATCCATAGAAGAATATAAAAATTCGGCAACATCGATTCTTGAAAGTGAAAATCTGGTTGTTAGGATTAAAGAAACATATATGCCCTGGAAGAAAGCTGCTCGGATTGTGCTTGGGAAAACTGTGTTTGATTTAGACTTAGATATCCAGCCAGACGATGTGATTTCTGTGGAGAAAAATGAATTGGCGGATCCCAAGGAGGAAGAAACTCCAGTAACACCATCTTCATCTGGTAGAAGATGGAGACTCTGGCCCATTCCTTTTAGACGGGTTAAAACAGTCGAGCATACAAGTAGTCATTCCTCAAGCGAAGAAGATCTGTTTGTTGACTCTGAACCTGGCTTGCAGAACTCACCTGAACCGCTATCAGCCACAGAAACACGACATGAGTCACCACGTCGACAACTTGTGAGAACCAATGTTCCTACCAATGAACAGATCACATCGCTTAATCTGAAAGATGGTCAGAATATAATAACTTTTAGTTTCTCAACGAGAGTACTTGGAACTCAAGAGGTTTGTGTATAGTTACATTTTAGTTGAAAATTTGAGTGAAAACTCTTCTAACGCTGGCTATCAAATACTCTCTGGCTTTATATAGGTTGATGCACATATTTACCGGTGGAGATGGGACACCAAGATTGTGATTTCAGATGTTGATGGAACTATAACCAAGTACAACTTTGGATCCTATACCAACTGGATCTTCTTTCATACTAGAATATGTGTTTAATGTGATGATCTGTCCTTTTCAGGTCTGATGTTTTAGGGCAGTTCATGCCTTTAGTTGGAAAGGACTGGACACAATCTGGTGTAGCCAAGCTTTTTTCTGCCATAGAGGTAATATTCAAGTTTAAAGTCAATCTCACTTAGATATGGGAAACGTGCATCAACTGCTATCTATTTAAGATACAATTTGTTTTAAGTTGTTGTTTCTCTAATGGATCAATAGATATGATGTCTTAAAACTCGCACCATGTAGTTATGGATCTCACTTTATGCCTCACATGGGTTTGGATTTTTCAGGGGAATGGATATCAGCTGCTGTTTCTGAGCGCTCGTGCCATTGTTCAGGCCTATCTAACCAGAAGTTTCTTACTAAATCTGAAGCAGGTAAGAGTGAGATCTTTTTACCTATAATTTAGCACTGAAGTCGTACCTAGTTTATATGAGTGGGCGTAAGGAACTAAAGAGATATATGTAACCTATAAACGAGTAAAGAGATATATGTAACCTATAAACGACTAAACAAGGTTACTATGGCTCCAATGAAATGGTGATGTGTGAATCTATCTATATCCTGATGTCATGAGATCCCTCTGCTTCTTATGGAATCTTTTTTATTTGCGGTTTGTAGGATGGAAAAGCTCTGCCAAGCGGTCCTGTAGTCATTTCACCAGACGGGCTATTTCCAGCGTTGTACCGTGAAGGTTACTTACCATGCAATAGAGAGATTCGCTTAACAAATTTGTAGTTCAATAATAATGATCTCTCATTGGTTTTCTCATATACTTCATAAATGCTTTGCAGTGATAAGAAGAGCACCTCATGAATTCAAGATCGCTTGTTTGAAGGTAAAGGTTCCTCTCTACGCATGTTAAAAACCCGTGATGGTACTTTTAGATAAGAATAAATTTTACAAATGTAATGTGCAGGATATCAGGAAACTCTTCCCAACGGATTACAACCCGTTCTATGCTGGATTCGGAAACAGACACACCGATGAGGTGAGTTACAGTGAACTTGGAATCCCAGCCGGAAAGATATTCATAATCAACCCAAAGGTAAAATCAATCTCTTTAGAATCTAACATGCTTTGATTGTTTCTTGCCATGTACTGAGACGACTATCTGTGGTTAAAATCGATTAGGGAGAGGTAGCTACAGGTCATATAGATGCCAAGAAGTCATACACTTCACTTCATACTCTTGTCGACGACATGTTTCCTTCAACTTCACTTGTAGAGCAGGTAACTCTAAAGCTCGAACCGCAAAATGCAATCTGATGAAGATTCATAAATGGTGTTTAAAGTGTTAGTTGTACATTCACAGGAAGCTTATAACCAATGGAACTATTGGAAACCAGATATAGAAGTTATCGATTGAAGAAACTTTGTTACATCAAATGTGTTTATATAAGACGAGATGCAGATGTGTCTAAGATGGTGGCTGTGGTGGTATCTCCATTGTTGGACTATGTAAGCTTCTCCTATGACTCTGTAAAAGCAAGAAAGTGCTGGAAACTCTTTTCTTTAGATTGTAATGTCTTCATGTGGTAAGTTTTCACACAATAGAGAAAGTATAAGCTGTGACCTTGTACTGTTTTTACTTGTTTCAATAAAACTTTTTTCGTTTCCATATTCACAGCAACATAAAAAAAGTAGACAATTTCGTCATGGAGAAAAATAGGAAGAAATTAAAACATTGATCAAGAACCAAAAAAATAAACATAAATATCCATGGAGAAGAAATTAATAATCAATTAAATAGCATAAATTGGGTTTACTTCAGATTCAGTCTCTGAAGGATTAGCATGATGCCAAGAGCTAGTCTCGGTTCTAGCAAATTTCTTCTTCTCCTTCTTCCTCACTTTCCTTGTCCTCTTTGATTTCACAACGTAATATGTCATTATACTCAATATCCCTGTCATAGTTACTGTCCCTATGACCGTGACTATGACCGCCGCGTATCTGTTTCTCCGACCAACCACAATGTAAGAAGATGATATGAACGCCACCGTGGTGCAGACAGAAGCTAGCCACATGAGCTTATTGATTACTTCCACCACACGTCTCTCTGTTTTAGTCTCTCCTCTCACTAGCGTGATTTGCACGACAACTACTGCTAATGATGTGAAGAGAGCTATCGCGTTGAATATAAAGAATATCTTGAATGATGCTGCGTTGACCATAACCGCCACACCGTGGTCGTCGTCGCCTCCCGGAACGGTGAAAATGGCTGCGAAAGCCACGGTGGCGAAGAGAACGGCCACAACGGTTACGGAGTTTGTGGCGTTGTTGATTCCTGCTCTGTGGAGTTTCCTTAGCTCCTTAGCGATCCCGTCGACGTTTTTGTTGGTTCTTCGGGTTTGTTCGAGCTGCGTGTGGACGTCTTTCTTGATCTCGGTCACGGTTTTTCGCAGCTCGTCTCTCGGCTGGTTTAGTTGGTTGGCTTTGAGTGCTCCGCAACGCGATAATATGTCTTTGAGCTCTTCGGTTTCCTCTGAATGTGTTAGTCCTTCAGCGATGTCGTACGCGGTTTTGTGGTCCCGTGTTAACGCGTTCACATTTGTATCCGGAAGTTGCAACAACTCATTCACAATCTACAAATCAAGAAATCAAGAATCAAGAAACAGAACGAACTTAGAGTTAGAGCCCGGATCAGTCTTTATTCGCTATTTTACCTCGGCTCTTTTCTTCCGTGTTGCTATATGTAACACAGTGTTGCCGAATTTATCTGGAAGCATGACTATAGCCGGATCAGCACGAAGGAGTAACCTGACGACTTGTGAGCTAACTCCTTTCACAGCCATATGCAAAGAAGTTTGGCCTTTCTTATCAGTTCGTCTAGCTAATTGCGGATCCTTATCGAGCAATGTTCTCACGATATCAACATGACCTTGACGTGCAGCGAGGTGAAGCGCGTTCTTACCGTTGGATCTTGAAATCTCGAGCAAGCTAGAGTCTTTTGCAAGCAATTCATCTACTACTTGTAAATGCCCTCGCGTTGCGGCCGACACAAGCGGCGTTGCGTTTGATTGAGCAACCGTTTTACTCAACTGAGGCTCATGCTCAAGTAGTAACTGGACAATAGCTGCGTTACAAAGAAAAAATCGCGGTTTACCAAAAAACAAGAAAAGCAAGATTCAAATCTTTTTGCGGATTAGTGAGTGAGACTTACATCGATGGCCTTGACTACAAGCGATGTGTAAAGCGTCGAATCCGGAAAGATTCTTCTGCATAAGAGATTCTTTGGTTGTATAACGCAAAAGTTCCTTGACGACATCTAAATTGCCTTTCTCCGCTGCCGTAAAAAGCGGTGTCTCTCCCAATTCATTCACCTCGTTAACCACTGATGTCATTATTTGTGCTACCTATTCAGTTTCCAACACAAGACAATAGAATCAATATCACATTTGCATTAACAAGAGATGAGAGAAGAAAGGTTTCATCGTTACCTCGTCGTCGAAATCAGATCCTGTAGTGGCACTACTAGTAATCTGAGAATCAATGTCACTAAGAATCTGTTTAACAGAAGCCAAATCTCCTCTCTGAGCAGCTAAGTGAAGCTCGGTGTCGTTGTGGCGGCCGGTGACTTGTTTCACATACTTCTTTTTACCCGTTGGATCAAACCGTTTACCCGAATTGGAAAGTCCTAAGGACTTGCTTGAGTTAGACACCATTAAAGCCTTACCCGAATTAGAAAGGACAAGAGTCTTCCTTGGTGTTGGGGTCGGCGACAGATCAGCCACAGTGCTGCCTGACGGACTCACCGGATCTGTCGTCAAACCTTTCTCCATATCCGGTTCTAGCTCCTTCTCTGAGAAAATCAAATCGATTACACATTGTTTGTTTGTTTATCACGTAAATGACAAATAACCTAAGATCCTAATTCAAGACCTAACCCTAATCTCAGAAACAGAGGAATCTCAAGACCATTTTTGCAACGATGAGAAATCGACGTACCTTCTTCGATTCTAGATCCCATTTTTAAGAGATATATAAACAGAGGAAAATCAAAGAGAGATCATTATGTTGTAAGATGATAGATCATCTATTCTTGTTCTCCGGTTTATTGGAGAAGAAGAAGAAGAAGAATCGTCTTAGGTTAGCCTCGGGGTAGCTTCACTGTCACGGCATGGGTTTGAGATCTGTTTACGATAAGCTCTCTTACCTTTTTATTTTTGGGTGTAGTTTGCGTTGTCTTCTTTCTTTCTTCATCGTCATCAGTTAGGGATGTTTGCCACGTCAGCATCTCACGCGGGTCGTTCGGATTTAAATATGAAAAGTGAAAACACACATAACACAAAATAGCATATTGTATATGCAACCTTTATAACCATTTATATATGTTTTGACCATTTTTAGGGAT
The DNA here is from genome assembly GCA_963556525.1 of Cochlearia excelsa. Lineage (NCBI taxonomy): Eukaryota > Viridiplantae > Streptophyta > Magnoliopsida > Brassicales > Brassicaceae > Cochlearia > Cochlearia excelsa. The sequence goes on from OY748330.1 coordinate 35,225,294, forward strand.
ATTGCTCTGTTTACTATGGTCAAGAATTTTTGTATATGAGTCTATGACTCCAAAATAGTAATTTCTGATAAAAACTCAAAAAGCTACTGTCGTCGTCTGCAGCAATAACAAGAAAAGGTAAAAATGCTAAAATATTATTCTCCCTCGTTTATTAGAATTGATTCTCCCACCGTTCCAACAAAAGCTAATACCAATGGTGGTAAGTTTCAGTTGCAACAAATATCAATTACACAACTTAAACGCTTACAAACAAACAAAAAAACTGAAACTGTCCTAAATTAAACTTTGTATATATTAATATAAATTGTTATGGGAAACTTACAAGGTCGCCACAAATTAACCACATCACGCCTATATACCACATGACCATGGAACCTTATTGTAACCTAGATATCAGCCTCCGCTCACTCGCCGGAAAAGCCGAGGGTTTTGGCCGCGCCGCCATCGGTGGTCTTAACGGTCCAATTTGCCACGTCACTTCTTTAGCTGGTAAATTCAAGATTCCTCTGTTTCAACATAGACTTCTTTTTAAAATTCCTTTTTTAAATTTCATACAAAACGAATACTATTTGTTTTCCTTTAACAGACGAAGGTCCTGGATCATTACGAGAAGCTTGTAAGACTCCAGAACCGTTATGGATCGTTTTCAACGTATCGGGAACGATCGATCTATCATCGCACAAAACGGTCGATGGAAGAGGACAAAAGGTGAAGATAACTGGGAAAGGGTTAAGACTAAAACAATGTGAGAACGTTATTATATGTAACCTTGAATTCGAAGGTGGTGTAGGGCCAGACGCAGACGCGATTCAGATAAAACCGAAATCGAGTAATATTTGGATTGATAGGTGTAGTCTCAAGAATTACTATGATGGTTTGATTGATATCACACGTGAAAGCACTTATATTACCATCTCTAGGTTTGTTTGTCTGATTAAATCTTAATTGGATGTAATTAACAATATTTGTTAGAAAAATATATATATTCACTGAAAAACTATATAATAATTCTTTTCAGGTGCCGTTTTATGAACCATAACAAGACGATTTTGATAGGAGCGGATCCAAGTCACGTGACGGACCGATGCATACGAGTTACGATTCATCACTGCTTTTTCGACGGTACACGTCAGCGACACCCTCGAGTTAGGTTCGCTAAAATACATCTCTACAACAACTATACTCGTCACTGGGGCGTCTACGCTGTGGGAGGAGGAGTTGAATCTCAGGTTAGTAACCCAAAAACATATATTTACGATTCTGCCATAATCGGTTCTATCATTTCAGATCAGTACATTTGTATGTTTGTTTTGGTAGATATATTCTCAGTGCAACATATATGAAGCTGGTGGTGACAAGAAGACCGTCTTTAAGTACATAACTGAGAAGGTAACTCTATAGCGTATATACAAATTTTCTTACACAAGCTGTCTTTGTTTTAAATTTGTGTTTGTTTGGCGATTAGGCAGGGGATAAAGAGAAAGCAGAAGCTGGTTTCATAAGATCGGAAGGGGACTGGTTTTTGAACGGTGCAAAGTCTTTTCGCAACCGCGGTGGAGAGCATCACGTGTTTTCTCCGACCCAACACTATTCTGAATGGACCGTCGAATCTCAAACCGAGAAACTCAAAAACTATATGAAAGTATCCACCGGGTGGCAGAACATTCCACTCCCAACCGACCAACTTCAAACAACATCGTAGACCACTGATGGCGGCCCGCGATTGGTGAAATATTATAATTTTTTTTTTTTTCAAAAAAACAAAACAAAAAAAAATAATTTATAAAATTCCGAAGGGTTTTTTTTTTGGTCTATCGATAATTATGCTCTTAGTTATTGCATTGTTATAATGCCTAATCATAAATGTAGTCTTATAATGATTCAAATTCTGATTCTTGTTCAGATTAAACCAAATTGAGAAAAATTAAGAAAACATAAACATAACAAAACCATTCAGAAAAGTTGAAAAGATAATAATGGGGGCAAAAATGCAGTGTCTTTGAAACTCTTTGACAAAATAACACAAGTGAAGAACAAAAACAAGTTCCAATCAAAAACAAAATGCTAGCAACTGTTTTTTTTTGTCTAGTAGAAAGGATATAGAGAATTCTTAGACTTTGATAGCGTACTTCCTTATTGGGAAATACATTTCCTTCTTCTTCTCACGCTCTGTCTTCAAAGAGAGCTGCAATGTCACAGAAAACACAAGACCGAAATTAAGAACAGACACAATCTAATTGATAAGATTCATACTAAACCTTTAACAATACCTGATGTTTGGTAAGGCGTCTGCGGATAGCACGGGTTTTCTTGGGACGGAGATCAAGAGGAATAAACTTCTTGTTCTTGTATGCCTCTCTAAGCGCAGACTTCTGCTTCTGAGATGTCACTGTCAAGACCTGTGCTATGGACTTGCGCACAACCTTGCTGGATATTACAAAATACAGTTTCAGATTCAATACCCAAGTCATCAAGAATTAAAGTATGGGTTTGAATATGCTACACAATAACTGTAAATAACTTTATATCACGACACTATCTAAAATCAGAAAGGCAACACATGTTTGAGCTAAAATCGAAGGTTTAAAGAGTTAAGAATATGAACGTACATTTTAGAGAGCTTGTTGGGAGCACCACCGGTGACTTTGGCGACACGGAGGAGAGCGAGCTCAGCTTTCAGATCCTTAAGCTGGTTCTGAAGATCGCTCTTGGACTTGTCCCTAAGCTCATGAACCTTAATTCTCGCTACACAAACAACAATTATAAAAAAAATGATTTTTAAGTCACGCGTAATCATACGATATCGGAGCTCAAGAAACGAAACTAATTAGATTAGATTCAGGGATAGTTTGTCGCCATTACCCATCGTGAGCTTGATGAATGTTCAACTTCTGCGCCGCTACCCTGCTCTTGAGAATAGGTAAAACCCTAGAAAAGGGGGATTATATATGACGCGTCCTTGATCAATGAGAAAAGAGAGCAGATAAATAATCTCTTTAGTGGGTCATATCAAGCCCATTTAGGTTTTATCAATGGCCCAAACTTTTATAAGATTTGTGAAAGTTGTGATGTTTATTCATTAGGTAAAAGGTTTTTTATATAGAAATAACAAAAACCCTAAAGATACAAATATGAGCCGAAATCTCTCTTGGGCTTTAGGCCCAACGGTTCGTCCATTCTTGTGTTGAATCGAATGGTTCACAACACTCCCCCTTGAATGAAGTAACCGTAGAGTTCGTAGTACGCTTTGAATGTTGCCTCATTAAAACTTATTGGTGAATAAGTCCGCTGAGTTCTCACTTGACCGGACCTGTACCACAACAACTTCACCAGCTTTCTGTAGATCGTGTGTGAAAAAAAACTTGGGCAGAATATGCTTCGTCATGTCTCCCTTGATGTATCCATCTTTGAGTTGAACTATGCACGCTGCATTGTCTTCATAAAGGATCGTCGTCTGTAACTTCCCCTTGGCAATTCCACTATCGTTTTGGATGTGGTTGGTCATGGATCGTAGCCACACGCATTCCCGGCTTGCCTCGTGAATGGCTAAAATCTCGGCATGATTAGATGATGTGGTCGTTATTGTCCGTTTCATGGATCTCCAAGAAATTGCCGTTCCACCATGTGTAAAGACATAACCGGTTTGTGAACGAGCGTTGTGCGGATCCGAGAGGTATCCTGCATCGAGCAAAACCAACAAGCGAGTCTTTGGACTCATTAGTGTAAAACGGACCCGCATCTTTCGTCCTCGAAGGTAGCGAAAGATGTGTTTGATCCCATTCCAGTGCCTCTGGGTTGGACAAGAACTAAATCTTGAGAGCAAGTTCACGGCGAAACTGATGTCTGGACGCGTATGCGTAGCCAGATATAATAATGCTCCTATGGCACTGAGATATGGCACTTCGGGACCAAGGACTTCTTCGTCGTCCTGTTTTGGTCGGAATGGATCTGTGTCCAATCCTAAGGATCTCACAACCATGGGGCTTGTCAAAGGGTGAGATCCGTCCATGTTAAAACGCTTAAGCACCTTTTCTGTGTATGCCAATTGATGCACAAGGATTCCATCTTTCAGATGCTCAAGTTGTAAACCCTAACAGAATTTGGTTTTACCAAGATCTTTCATCTCAAATTCTTTCTTTAAGTATTCTACTGTTTGGGAAATTTCCGCAGGGGTTCCTATGATATTCAAGTCGTCAACATACACTGCAATAATCACATAGCCCTTTGTGAATTTCTTTATGAATATGCACGGACTGATGGGGTCGTTCTTATAACCTTTTATGACTAAATATTCGCTCAGTCTGTTATACCACATACGCCCTGATTGCTTTAATCCGTACAACGATTTATTTAGTTTAATGCAGTGTTGTTCTCTCACTTTGTTTTTCAACTCTATTCCCTCTGGGATTTTCATGTAAATCTCGTTATCCAGTGGACCATATAAATATGTTGTGACCACGTCCATAAGGCGTAGGTCCAATTTCTCTCTTATTGCCAGACTTATGAGATACCTGAAGGTAGGTGCATCCACCACAGGGGAGTATGTATCCTCATAATCTATTCCAGGTCTCTGTGAGAATCCTTGTGCAACAAGCCGTGCTTTGTATCTCACAATTTCACCTTGTTCATTCTTCTTTCTCACAAAGACCCATTTGTGTCCAACTGGTTTAACGTCTTTGGGTATTCGGATGATCGGTCCGAACACATCTCTTTTTTTTAATGAGTTTAACTCCACGTTTATGGATTCTTTCCATTTAGACCAATCTGGTCGTAGTGTACACTCGAGTATTGACGTGGGTTCATAATCCTCGTTTTCTTTTGTGATCTCAAGTGCTACGTTGCATGCAAATATTTCATTCATGTTAACATCTTTGCGGTTCCACTGTATTCCAGACATGAGATAATTTATTGAGATCTCTTGATTATCAGGAACTTCAGAACCCTGAGTCTCGGCGTCCCGAGTCTCATTAGGAACTTTCGGTTCAGTCATGTCTGTGGTTTTCTTAGCCTCGGTTACAACCCATGAACCTTTCTTTGGTTGTCGAGGGTTTTTGTCTTTAGAACCAGGTGGTCTTCCACGTTTTAAATGTGGTTTTGACTCTATAACAACTTGAGTTTGCCCTTTCTGGACTTCTATACTTATTGGTGCGTTTCTTGCTGGTACATGTGACTTAGTCACTCTGTTCGGGTCTGCAAAAGAATCTGGCAATTGATTTGCTAGCTTTTGTAATTGAATGATCTTTTGAACTTCATATTCACATTCCATAGTACGAGGATCTTGCCAATTCATGTTCTTTTGACTCCAAGTTAATTCTTTGACTAGCTTATTAGTTTCCTCCCCTAACGTTGGGTAGATAGACTCGTCAAAATGACAGTCTGCGTACCTAGCCTTAAACAAATCACCCGTAGTTGGCTCAAGGTACTTTATTATAGTGGGAGAATCATACCCAACGTATATTCCCATCCTCCTTTGAGGTCCCATCTTCGTTCTCTGTGGTGGTATTATAGGCACATAAACGGTACAACCGAAGGTTTTAAGATGAGACACGTCTGGCTCGTGACCCGTAATTAACTGGGATGGTCAATATCTTTGCTCACTTAATGGCCTGATACGTATTAATTATGCGGCATGTATGACTGCGTGACCCCAAAGCAGAGACCGGTAATTTCGACCTCATTAGAAGCGGTCTGGCAATAAGTTGAATTCGTTTGATCAATGATTCCGCCAGACCGTTCTGAGTATGTACATGAGCCACAGAGTGTTCGACAGTAACCCCTATGGACATGCAATACTCGTTGAAAGCTTGGGACGTGAACTCTCCAGCATTATCTAGACGTATAGTCTTTAGTGGAAAGTCTAAAAAATGTGCTCGGAGACGGATAATCTGAGCAAGCAACCTCGCAAACGCCAAGTTGCGGGTTGACAATTGGCAAACATGTGACCATCTAGTGGATGCATCAATCAGTACCATAAAGTATATGAAAGTCCCACAAGGTGGGTGTATCGGTCCACATATGTCATCTTGAATCCTTTCCAGAAAGTTCAGGTTTTCTTTTGTCACTTTTACTTGTGATGGCCGAATAATGAGTTTCCCTTGTGTACATGCTACACATGTGAGATTCTTAGGGATAACTATTTTCTCTTTTAAGGTGTGCCCTTTAGAATTTGTAATTAGTTTACGCATCATGTTGGATCCCGGATGGCCTAACCGGTCATGCCATAAAGTGAAATCTTCGGTAAGAGTTTTCTTAACCGTGGCATAAGCCTCAATCATACTGATTTGTGCATAGTACAAACCAGTAGACATTGCGGGTATAGTCTTTAGGACTTGCTTCTTGCCTAGTGTGGATTTGACAATTTGTAAGAACTCATTGGTTCCTTTGCCCTGAGTTTCTATATGGAAACCATTTAGACGTATGTCTTTGAAACTCAATAAGCTTCGTTTAGAGCTGGGTGAATATAGGGCATCATCAATCTCGATGTGTGTACCCTTAGGCAGAAGCACATAGGCTTGACCGTGACCTTCAATGAGGTTAGCCATGCCCGCAATGGTGCTGACTTTGGCGGTTTTTAGAGTTAAATTTATGAAGTATCTTTTATCTCGGAGGATTGTGTGGCTTGATCCAGAATCAACCACGCAAATGTCTGTGTCATCCGTCATTCTTAAAAAGTTGATCGTTGATGAGAGGTAAGACAGATCTGATCGTGCTCGATGGTTCTGGCGACTAGGGCTTCGTGATCTGGTGGCTAGGGCTTCGTGCTCTGTTGGCTAGGGCTTCGTGCTCTGGTGGCTAGGACTTCGTGCTCTGGTGGCTAGGGCTTCGTGCTGATAACGTGTTGTAAACTGATTTGTAAAAGTTGTGATGTTTATTCATTAGGTAAAAGGTTATTTATATAGAAATAACAAAAACCCTAAAGATACAAATATGAGCCGAAATCTCTCTTGGGCTTTAGGCCCAACGGTTCGTCCATTCTTGTGTTGAACCGAATGGTTCACAACAAAATATATTTTTTTTTTGTGCAAACGACTATATAAATATATATCTTGAGAATTCTCTAATGAAAACCCCATTTAGGTCGCAAAAGATCTAAGAGCATGTGCATCGCTATAAACGAATGGACGATTTTTAAGATTTTCTTTTGTATAATTTTTTAAAAATATATATATATATATTAAAAATTGGATCAATCGTGGACCGCCACGTGTCAGTGGGCCCGCAAATAGTCCAGATTCGGTCCTGAAATAAGAGATGTAAGAACACATCTCTTAAGATTTTTCGTGGGACTCACGATTAAAACCCACCTAAGAGACATCGTTGATTTTGGTCTAAGATCATAAAATATATAACAATAAGATGTTAGATTTCATATACTAGCGGGTTTTACAAATTGCGTTACAACATAAGAATGTCAAAAATAATTTTCAAAACTCCCCAAATAAATCCAGCTCCTTATTAAGCAATCGAGCTACCGAGAGCTTAAGAGCATCATTATTGGTGTTGTTTAAAATAGTTCCTTACTAATTTCTTTATAATTTGTTGTAATTATTTTTTGGTCTAAGAAACTATAGTTCCTTAGTAACTTTTTTGGTAAATTATTGGTGTTGTTTAGTTAAAATTCTTAAAAATAAAATTTAATATTAAAAAATTAAATATTACAAACATTTATGAAAACATATTTGTTATTACAAAATTTTACACATTTTAAAACAAAATCAATTATGCACTAAAAAATCAAAACTACACTAAACCACAAATCAAAACTACACTAAACAAATCAAAACTACACTAAACCTCTTACAAAAACTACACTAAACAAACCATAAAAACACAGTCAAAACTTATTCTTCTTATACTCATTCCTCTTATGCACATTCTTGATCTTCTTCTTCTACTTCTTCTTATACTCATTCTTCTTCTATAATATTAATATGTAACACCTTCTTCTTCTTACACTACATCAATATTAACACACAAATAAAACAACAAGTTTAATACACAAATACCACAAAGAGGATTAATTTTATAGAGGTTTAGGTTTAGGTTTAGGTTTAGGTTGCCGGTACAATTAACAAGCATTCAATACTAAACAAAAGCTTAATTAAATACCATTAAACAAAAACACAATAGGATAAACTTGTATAAGACAAATACTTCTCTACATATCGAAGCATACCTCTAAACAAGAACACAATACCATTAATCACTTTCTTTCTTGTTAGGTAACACATATATAGCAACAAGTTTTGATTTATATAAAAAATTAAGAAGACCTAAGCTTAAAACTTGTGACATCATCAACCGCTGCTTTCTTAAACAGAGGCACATTGGTAGCTCCTAGTACCATGTGATACTCACGTGACTTAAAATCAACCGCTTTGTCCTGAGCCGTAGCCATCTCTGCCAAGTAAACACCACCGTTGGCCGGATCAGAAGTCAAACTGCCGTCTCCACCATCGGCCGATTTGAATTCAACCGGAAGTGAAATCTGGTGAAATCGAAGAAACCTAACAATAAATCGAGAGCAGCTTTTCAAGTAGAACACTGATTACAATTTCTAAACTATTAATCACAACAACAATGAACAAACCCTAACCAAATTGAAAAAATTCCAAATCCTAAATATAACAAACCCTAACCAAACTCTGTTTTCTCCACAAATCACATAATCAACTAAACATACCTTCGCTGAAATCAAAATTGTCGTCGCCTCTTCTTTGTCTTTTTTTTCTTTCTTCCCCGACAAAAGTGAAAAGAAAAAGCCAAAAAAATAAACCCACCTGCTTTTTACCTTAACGCGACACGTGTCCGCTCCTTAACTTCATAAAAAAGTCACATTAAGCATCGACACTTAACTTAATTAATTAACTTCTATTTATTTTAATTGCTAAGCACTCTTTTGTTTTTACTAAGCTTCGCCGATATTGATGGTCTAACAAACGTTATAAAATAACAGAAGACATTATCACAATCTAACATAAAACTCCACGACCAAGACGTGGCATAAGAAGAACCGTTCAAAAACTCTGATGATCCTCCGCAATCTTCATCCTAAATTGCTCGAATTCCTTCTCCGCTGCTTCGACCTCCGTCTTCATAATCGATTTCACCACACACTGAAGCAAAATAAGCCTTGTAATCATTCGGATAATCCGAATCGCTTCATTCAAGTTTCCTTCAATCATCCTTATTTGTGCGATCAATAACCACAAATCGCGAATCTCATTGGTCTTCTAATCCGTCTTCTTCTTCGACGCGTGTTGGATCCTTTCCGAGAATCTCTTCGAAAGCTTCTGATTTGCTTTCTATGATGTATAACAGAATCCGAGCCTTCATAACCGGCCATTGTTGTGAGCTCGGATCGATTTCGATCATACGGTTAAGAGTCGCTATAGCTTGGATACGATTTTTGGATTCGAATTGTGATTTCGCCTGCGATAACAGAGATTCCACGTTGTTCAACTCTGGCTCGACGTGTTTCTCAATCGTCGTCACTTTCGGAGAGAGAGACGCCTCTGCGGTGAGTGTGATGCAGGTGGTTTTAACTTTTAAGCAGTGACGGTTTAGTATTCGACGGCGTTGATGAAGCTCTGATTACAGGAAATCTGACCGATGTTGATTTGGGTACGTCTCTGTAGAAAAGGGGAAACGATAGTCTTTCAAGAGAGCAATGAGGAGAGCTTATTACAAGTTTAACCAAACTTGTTAAACAATGAAGCGACAGAAAGCTTAGCAAACGTACATAGATAGCAAAATACACTATCATAAGCTTCGACCACACTCCATGCCGATTCAGAATCGTTCCCATACTCTCTCATTGGATGATTCTCTGGAAGAATCATAGCGCACTGCTCGAATTTCTTGGCAGCTTCGTCTTCCTTGTTCATCAATGAATACATCATTCCTTGTACCATATACACTTTGAAATCGTTTGGATCATCTTCCATTAACTCTTCACATATCTTAATAGCTTCATCCGATTTTCCTTCGATAATCCTTATTTGTGCGATCAATAATCCGTAATCGCGAATCTCTTTGTTCTTCTTCTCCTTCTTGCATATCTCAATCGCATCGTTGATCTTCTTCTCTAGCTCTTTTAGTTTTGGAATCGAGTCGTAATACTCCATCACCAAGTAATGATAGGTTTCGAAACGATTCGGATCTTTTGCAAGAATCTCTTCGAAAGCTTCGATAGCTGATTCGCTTTCGTTGTTGCACGATAGGATCCGAGCTTTCATAACCGGCCATTCTTGCTCGTTAGGATCCATTTCGATCATGCGGTTAAGTGTCTCTATCGCCTGATCATACTTTTTGGATTCGAATTTGACTTTGGTCAGAGACAATAGAGCTTCCAATTCGTTCGATTCCGTCACGAGGTGCGTCTCGAGCGTCGCTTCCTCCGGGGAGATGACGGCAGGTCTTGAACGGAGATAGAAAGATGCTGAGAACAGAGCCGCCGCTGCGGTCAGTGTGACACATGTGGTTTTGAGAAGTGACGGTTTGGGATTCGACGGCGTTGACGAAGCTCTGATGACTGGGAATCTGACCGGCGTTGACTTAGCTACATCTCTGGTCAAAAGAGTAAACGAGAGACTTCGATTAGAACTTCGTTGGAGACTGATCTTGAGGTGAAGCGTTGGTTTAGGGCATCGAAACTTCGCCGGAGTCGCCATTGTTGCTTCGATTGAGGAACTATAACGAATAACAAGTCAACCCTGAAGAAGAAAATAAAGCAGATCTGGGCAGAAAGGAGGGAAAGGTAGAGTGATCAAGTGCGACGCCGTTTTAGTAAGAGCTAAGGCCCAATAAAGCCGTAATGAATATATGAAGCCCATTATAGCTTATTGAAAATACGGCCCAACTCAAAACGACCATTTATGATCATTCCAACCCAGGCTTCCTTTGCTCTCCACATGGTTTGACTTTCACACTCCGTGGTCGCCCTCCGCTTATCTTTCCCGGAGCTGTAGTCGGTGAGGAGGTCGGGTCCATTCTCCGCCATGGATTCTCGAGACGATGCGGAGGCACCGTTGATTTTAATCGGTGAGGATCGGAAGGTAAGACCAGGAAAGAGCTATACAAGGGATGTTCATATCCTAAGCATCTCTTTTCTATTAATCTTCCTCGCCTATGGTGCTGCTCAGAATCTCGAAACGACTGTTAATAAGGTGCCTCATCCTAATTTCTTCCTCACTTCCCGGGAAAATTCAGCAATGAACATAGGGAAAATAAATTATTGCTTTTTGTTGTTGTGGGACATGGAATTGTCTTGATAATTGAGCTGTTTGATTCTATCAGGATTTGGGAACAATCTCACTAGGGATCTTGTATGTGTCCTTCATGTTCTGCTCTATGGTTGCATCTTTGGTTGTTCGGTTAATGGGATCAAAGAATGCTCTTGTTTTAGGAACTACAGGTTATTGGCTCTTTGTCGCTGCAAATCTGAAGCCAACATGGTACTCTCATATATTCCCTTATATGTTCATGACTATATTTTCTGGTCTTTCAGACAATTTCATTACTTTTTCTTGACATTTGTTTCTAGGGTTACTATGGTACCAGCCTCTATATACCTTGGATTTGCAGCTTCAATTATATGGGTTGGCCAGGTGCTACTACTTTCTCCCGTTTTGTTAATATTAATCATTCGGGTATCTAGTTGATTTCGTGACGTTAACTTAAGTTTTTTTCACTGGATTAGGGAACATACCTAACATCAATTGCAAGAAGTCACGCTAAAGATCATGGTGTGCATGAAGGATCGATAATCGGTGTCTTCAATGGAGAATTCTGGGCTATGTTTGCCTGTCACCAGGTGCATGCGTGTTTGATTATACTTTCTTAATGTTCTTAATTTAATTTATTCTTCTCACACATTTCACACAAATTCTTTTGTAGTTGTTTGGGAATCTCATCACACTTGTATTGCTGAAAGATGGAAAGGTACAAACTTTATAATCATCTTATGGCATGTATTATTGTTTTAGTGTCATATTCATGATGGCTTCTCTTTTTGGTTGCAATATAACTATTACGGTTCTTATCAGTGAACAAAGTAATTGGCCATATTTTCAGTGATGAGTATATTTCTGCCCTTCTAGTTGCGAAGCTCCACCATTGTTTTCTTGTTTACATGACTATAGGAAGGAAGCACCAGTGGCACAACCGTATTGTTGTTGGTGTTTCTCTTCAGTATGACACTAGGAACAATACTAATGTTCTTCATTCGTAAAATTGACGGAGAAGATGAAAAAGAACCAGTGGATTCTTCTGTGGGCTTAGTTGATACATTGGTTTCTCTTCCGAAGATGATAATTACTCCTTTGCTCGACATACGGATGCTACTAATTGTACCACTCCTTGCATACTCAGGATTACAACAAGCATTTGTTTGGTAAGTCTCTCCACAAGCATTTCTTTGGTACCGTCATAGATAACTTTACATCGTGTTCCTTGTGAGGGTTGTAGTGTCGTCATTGAATAGTTATTTCCTCCTTTTTATCTTGCTTCTCGTGTGATATATATCAACTATTTTCACTTGTGCCGTCCTGTTTTATAGGGCTGAGTTTACAAAGGAAATTGTTACACCTGCGATTGGTGTCTCAGGTGTTGGCGGGGCAATGGCTGTTTACGGAGCTCTTGATGCAATTGTAAGTTTAAAGGAAAAGACTGTCCTTTTAGCTGGTAATATTTAACTAGTGTGTATATTTTATGAGACTAATCCTTATATTTTCTTCTGAAAAACATTTCAGTGTTCAATGACTGCTGGACGGTTAACCTCTGGTCTATCATCAATCACCGTCATAGTTTCTGGTGGAGCTGTTGCTCAAGCTTCTGTATTTTTCTGGCTTCTTCTCGGATACAGGTTGGTTACTTTTACTCTTTATCTTGTACCATCTCCACCACTTAAAAAGTCACAAAACAGACAGTGTATACAATTCCACAACTCCTTACAAACTACAAGTTGGTTTAAAGAAACTAAACTATGGTGATATGATGATGATGATGCAGACAAACTAGCGGAGTACTTGGCACCGCTTACCCACTTATAATGGCGGCTATATTAGGAATTGGTGATGGAATATTAAACACTCAAATCAGTGCTCTTCTCGCATTACTCTTCAAACATGACACGGTAAGTGTCACCAAGAAATCATCATTGCTATTCTTGTTCAATCGAAAAATACAGGACAAAATGCACTAAAATCTCTCCTGTTTTGGTTTTTACAGGAAGGAGCTTTTGCGCAGCTGAAAGTATGGCAGAGCGCAGCGATAGCGATTGTGTTCTTCCTAAGCCCATATATATCATTGCAAGCCATGCTTATAGTGATGCTTGTTATGGTATGTGTTTCACTCCTCTCTTTCTTGGTTTTAGCTCTCAAGGTAGAGAATGTGTTCACCCGCGAGGAATGATCCTTTTGATTTGTTCACGTTCCCGGGACAAATCCAAATGTGTAAAAAGCTTTAAACGCTATTCTCAATTCAATTTGTAAAGAAAAGAAATGGCTGCTTTGTACGATGACAATGTATCCGAAGTTTTCATATGATTGCCATCTGCTAAGAACATTTGTACAAACAGATGTTAAAAAGATACTAATACGACGCCGTTTGGGGTTTGTTATTTTCTATTTTCGTCAAAACGTCGTCGTTATAAGTTAATTTTATAAGTAAGAGTCAGCTCAATATCTCGCTTCATCTGCTTCAGAGACTTTTAAAGCTACAAAAACACAGTTCACGCGATTCCTTCTCCTTCCAGATCTCTCTTTGACGAAATTCTCTGCTTTTCTTGAAGGTAATTTTCTGTGATTTTGTTTTGATTTTTGTTTGATCTAACGCGTTCCATTCTTGATCCGTATATATTGAGCTCCTAATCAAAGTTTTGAATTCATGATAATGTATATAACCTTAAGTACTGTTAAAAGATTTGATTTTTGAGGTGATGTCTTCGAGATCTGGCTGAAACATTGCCCAAGCAACTAACAAAGCTAAATCTTATCTCTTTTCTGCCTAATATTATATCATATGGTTGGTTGATTTTTGATGTTACAGATGTTTGACGATCAAGATCTGGGCTTCTTTGCCAATTTCCTGGGTATCTTTATCTTCATACTCGTCATTGCCTACCACTTCGTGATGGCTGATCCTAAATTCGAATAGAAGAAAAGGTTTCAAATTCAATACACAATCGACATGTTGTTTGCAACTTGAAAGAGTTTCTTGTTTTTTTGACATTGTGGTTTTAGCTTTGATAAATCTCTCTCTCTCTTTTTCACTATGAATTGATTAAAAGACATGTTTCTTATCTTACATGTTGCTATGTGCTATGATTACTAAACATCTTTAAGAACAAAATCAAGTTGTATGGGTTATCTCTGTCATAATACATGTTGTTTCTTGCATCAATCTGCTAATGCAAAACCCTAGGCTGCTCAAACATAGAGCTGTTTCACTCTTGTACACCTCCTCTGCTGCTGTGCTACCACTTGTTTTATCCGTTGCTTCTTTCAGTAGCGTAACAAAAGAGACAGAAAACTTATCTGCATCGTCTTGGCTTGGACCCAACTCAATGTCCGAGTGGCTGTCGCTGGATGTTGTTCCTGCTTCAACATCATGGCATATCTTTCTCTTCTGCAACTCTTTTTGGAGTCTTGCTAGTGACTTGGTCGATGTAGTCTCTTCTAAGCAATCCACCGAAGATTGAAGCTTTTCTTGGAAGGCTTTCATGTCACCAGTGAGTTGATCCCAAGGAAACCCAAGTGATGGTTGGGCTTCAGATAAGGTTTTGAGGCCATCAGAAACGTAGAGACAAAGATCAGATATCTTCGAGAAAGAACCCAAAAGCTTGTTGTAACTGACCACGTTGAGTGGGCGTAGGAACGGAATATTAGGCTCTGTCAAGGCTTCTCCTGTAAATCTGTCTAATGCTTCAACATGAGATCTGAGTTTCGCCTGCTTTACTCTTAAATCTGACATTTGCTGGCTCTTTAGCTCGGAGCAAAGAACCAGTGATCCGATGCAATCTAAGAGCGCATCGAGACAGTGTGAAAGTTCAGTTCTTGCAAGTGTTGCTGCTCTCGCAGGGGTGATCAGGATTTCACCGAAGACAAAACAGAGGAGCCCAATGGAAGCTTCGACAATCCGAGTGATGGCAAAGTCAGTTGGAGCTCCATAGTTCCTCCTTCCGAGTATCAACAGTGCTGCAATGGCAGCTGTAACTCCTCCAGGCTGGCCATAGACTTTGCTGTGCCTCATGAAGACAGTGGCGGCTATCCAAGGAAGCAGAGGTAAGAACCTGAACTCTTGTAAGTTTTGAAAAACAGAGCAACATAACAGACCGTACACCGATCCCATCGCTGTCCCTTGCAGACGAGAGTTTGCTACTGTTAATGTTGCTTGTCTGCCAGTCACAAGACTAATGGCTACGGTTAGTCCCGACCAATACCCGTTCTTCTTATTGTACATAATACCAAACAGAACCGCAAGGCCTAGAGAAATCGCACACTTGAATCCGAAAACAAACCTTTCTCTAGCCATCCAGATACAGAGAATATCGCAAACCCTTTTGATCTTTGACAATCCTTCGTCTTGTGTCTTGTCTACATATTGACTTTCTTGTCTTGCAGATAAGAAATCACCCTTGAAGAGTTCCACGCAGTAGCGGAAGAAGGAAACCGGTAAAGATGCAGTATACAGAGCCTCAGCTTCAGGGTGCCACTTTAGCCTGTCCTCAGGCTTGAGACTAGATGCTAACTCAGAAGCAATCTGTGCTCTTGGAGCTTCTAAAAGACATGTCAGCTCATCGCGGTTCATGCCTAGAGGAAAAGAACTGCAAGATCCCAACCCCATCTCCATCCCCCTTAACAGAAACTCTGTGGCTCGTAGTTTCTCCACAGGTTGCTTCTGCTTCTTTCTCAAGAATCTTGTATCTGGTCTCTCCCATACCATACGCTCCTGTTACCAAAGAACAGATTTGTCAGAAACAGATTATTAGATCCACACGACAAGCCGAAGCCAAAAGATGATCATATTAGATTTTGATAAGACAAGTTGCTTACATGATGGATTTGGATGGTCTTGAGTGTATTTCTTGCTGCTTTAGACAATGAAGCTGCACGTTCGATCAAGACCTTAGCTGTGGTATTGTCTCGAGCCATCATGATCTCGACGAACAAGTTAAGCCTCTCAAGAGCATTTTCAGCATATAACTTGCAACCCTTAGACATCTGCAAACAAGTAAGAACCAAAGGTGAGTATTATGTGAGCATCTCATTGTCAAAGAAAGCGAAAAACAAAACTGCAAGACTCACCTGACTATGAGCGAGCCTTGGAAATGGGAGAAGAACGGCGAGTAGAGAAGCAACGGCTCCAAGCGCTGTACTAGCTGCCACATGAAAGGGAAGCATGAAAACATGAGCCACCTCTCCATTGAACACAACAAAAGTCACATAGATAACAACGATCTGCCCAAAGGCGATTCGTTTAGTCAAAAGACTAGTGGACACCGGGAAAGCCACGATGAATGAAGCTACAGCCACAGCAACAGGAGCCACCAATTCATTTCCTAGCAAAGTTTGTCCAACCACCAATACACTCACTAGCACAATAGCTACTGTCTGAAAAGTGGCGTAAGAGACATCTAGGCAGCACTTGAGAACTTCGCCGTATGTTGGTTCAGCATCTGATAGCCAGATTAAGATTGTGGTCAAGTAAGAAAAGGCTGGAAAAGTTGTAAAGTTTCTTATTGGTTTG
Source organism: Cochlearia excelsa (assembly GCA_963556525.1). Lineage (NCBI taxonomy): Eukaryota > Viridiplantae > Streptophyta > Magnoliopsida > Brassicales > Brassicaceae > Cochlearia > Cochlearia excelsa. The sequence continues at coordinate 35,242,043 of OY748330.1, forward strand.
GGACCATACAAAGTGGTTAAGCTGACTATGAGACAAGCTAAGGCAGTTCTCAAAGCCAGGCTAAGTCGCTCGATACATGTTGTGTCGCGCATTTTTGTAATGTATTTATGGATTTTTATTGTAGAGGTTTTTGATTAAGAGCAAAGATGATGAGATGAAGGTTATGGTGAGCAAGAAGAGTACGTATATATAAGGTGTGATGCGATTTAAAATGTTAACATCAAAGAGTTAAGATTTATGAGTAGCTGTCTTACTTTCATATTTTACTATAATCCTTTACCCGAAAACCCGAATAGACCTGACCCGAACCCGAACAGTACCCTAACACTCTAAATTTTTGTAGTAATGAGACCAATACCAAAACAAACCAAATTATGCTTTGTAAAGTGTGTAACTGGAGAAACCGGTATATAACTTTAGTTGGGATTTAGATACGGTTTAGCCCGGTTAAAATCAACTTGACCTAAACAAAACAAAATCTCTGTAGTTTCAAATAATTTCGGAACTCTCTTGTTCTCCAAGTTTTTTTTTTTTTTTTTTTTTTTGCTAAGAATGTAAATATTTCATTAAAATGAAAAAGGTATAGGTTTCAATGCTAGATTATAAACCTAAACAAATGGTCCCATGGCAAAAAAATTAAACATGGAAGCATAAAAAATTGTTCTCCAAGTTTCTAGATAGTTTAATTTGTATTTTTATGGCAAACTCTAAAATTGTTGTTTTGCCACATAATCTACCTTATTTATTAAAGTATGTATTATTCAAATTGAAAAGTGCCATCGACGGAATAAAAAGGAAATGTTTGATATATAAATCTAAATAATTGAATATGGAATGAGACAAAAGAGAAGTGGTATGAAAGACATGCAATAGACTCATAAACAGTTTCAAGTAGAGAGCATTTATAACAAAGCTGCACGCTTCATGGTTAGTATTGTTTCCTCTTCACCAGGGAATGTGAATGTTTCATCAGTTAGGTCCTACACTATCATATACTTGGTACTTATACACCCTATTTTTATTTCTCATTTATGTATGCACTTTTCTCTGCCACAAGAAAATTCTTTGAATTAGTTAAGTAATTGCATTTTATAAAAACAAAAACATTATCTTCTCAATGTTGTAGTAACATCATTGATCATTGCATGGAAACCAAAATAAACTAAACTTAATAAATTTATTACAATCCTCTTTATTTTGGGCCATTTTAGTCACAAAGAAGACCCAAAGGTCTCATAAACATTATTATGGGCCTATGTAATATAATAATAAGCCCAACACTCTTTTTTGGTATCTAATTATTTTTCTAAAATAATATTTTAATAAAGATATTTTTAAAAATTACACGTGTCGGTGACTAAAGGCTCAATAAGAAGCCAATCAAAACACACGGAGACGTCACAGCCAATGACCGATCGAACAATCTCGAACCTTTCAAATTCGTTACGCGCTTTAAAAGATCGAAAAAAAGGAAAAAGTAAAAGAAGAATCGTACTGCGACCGTTAGATCAACTTCTCAAAAGATCGTACGGTTAAAGAACGATCCATCGAACATTCTCGAAACATATGCCCAAAGACTCTATATAGACTTCTTCTTCAACCTCAAAATTCTGAAGAAAGAAAAGTTAAAAACCCTATCTGCGCTCTAAAATCCTTATTTGTTACTTTAGATTTTATCGAGTCTAAGATTAAAACAATGGCGAGTAAAGGAGAAGGACCAGCTATTGGTATCGATCTCGGCACAACGTACTCTTGTGTCGGAGTTTGGCAACACGACCGTGTTGAAATCATAGCTAACGACCAAGGTAACAGAACGACGCCGTCTTACGTCGCGTTCACCGACAACGAGCGTTTGATCGGCGACGCCGCGAAGAATCAGGTCGCCATGAATCCGATTAACACTGTTTTCGGTAAGTATCTCTTTGATTTCCTCTTCCTCTGTTGTTCGATTGTTGCTATTGTTATCGAAATTTGTGTGTAGAAGTTAGGTTATGTCTAGATCTGTACACAGGAGACGGATAGTGACGATTTCGATGGCTTGTTTAGTTCATATACGTTAACAAATTGTGCCTAAATTTCGATTTTCTTGGTCTTATTGCAGATGCTAAGAGGTTGATTGGTCGTAGATTTAGCGATAGCTCTGTGCAAAGCGACATGAAATTGTGGCCCTTTAAGATCATACCAGGACCAGCTGATAAACCAATGATTGTTGTAAACTACAAAGGAGAAGATAAAGAGTTTTCTGCTGAAGAAATCTCGTCCATGATTCTCATAAAGATGCGTGAGATTGCTGAAGCTTATCTCGGTTCGACTATCAAAAACGCTGTTGTCACTGTTCCGGCTTACTTCAACGACTCTCAGCGACAAGCCACAAAGGACGCTGGTGTCATTGCTGGTTTGAACGTTATGCGTATCATCAACGAGCCTACCGCAGCTGCTATTGCTTATGGTTTAGATAAGAAGGCTACGGCGGTTGGGGAGAAGAATGTTTTGATCTTTGACCTTGGTGGTGGTACTTTTGATGTCTCTCTTTTGACCATTGAAGAAGGTATCTTTGAAGTGAAGGCGACCGCGGGAGATACTCATCTTGGTGGCGAGGATTTCGATAATAGGATGGTGAATCACTTTGTTCAGGAGTTTAAGAGGAAGAACAAGAAGGATATTAGTGGGAACCCGAGAGCTCTGAGGAGGTTGAGAACCTCTTGCGAGAGAGCGAAGAGGACCCTCTCGTCTACTGCTCAGACCACCATTGAAATCGACTCTCTTTACGAGGGTATTGATTTCTACGCCCCTATCACCCGTGCAAGATTCGAAGAGATGAACATGGATCTCTTCAGAAAGTGTATGGAGCCTGTTGAGAAGTGTCTTCGTGATGCTAAGATGGACAAGAGCTCCATCGATGATGTAGTCCTAGTCGGTGGCTCCACCCGTATCCCCAAGGTCCAGCAATTGCTCCTTGACTTCTTCAACGGGAAAGAGCTTTGCAAATCCATTAACCCCGATGAGGCTGTCGCTTATGGTGCAGCTGTTCAGGCAGCTATTCTTAGCGGAGAGGGTAACGAGAAGGTGCAAGATCTTCTCTTGCTTGATGTCACACCACTTTCTCTTGGTCTTGAAACTGCCGGAGGAGTCATGACCGTTCTGATCCAAAGAAACACAACAATCCCCACAAAGAAGGAACAAGTCTTCTCTACTTACTCAGACAACCAACCTGGTGTCTTGATCCAAGTCTATGAAGGCGAGAGAGCAAGAACCAAAGACAACAACCTTCTTGGAAAGTTCGAGCTCTCCGGTATCCCTCCAGCTCCAAGAGGTGTTCCTCAAATCACTGTCTGTTTTGACATTGACGCGAACGGTATCCTTAACGTCTCTGCCGAGGACAAGACAACAGGGCAAAAGAGCAAGATCACAATCACCAACGACAAGGGAAGATTGTCAAAGGACGATATAGAGAAAATGGTGCAAGAAGCAGAAAAGTACAAGTCAGAAGATGAAGACCACAAGAAAAAGGTCGAAGCTAAGAATGCTCTCGAGAATTACGCGTACAATATGAGGAACACGATCCGCGATGAGAAGATCGGCGAGAAGCTTGCTTCTGATGATAAGAAAAAGATTGAAGACTCTATTGAAGCGGCCATCGAGTGGCTTGAAGGGAACCAGTTAGCAGAGTGCGATGAGTTCGAAGACAAGATGAAGGAGCTTGAGAGTATATGCAACCCCATCATAGCGAAGATGTACCAAGGTGGCGGTCCAGCTGCTGGTGGAATGGATGATGATGTTCCACCTTCTGCTGGAGGTGCTGGTCCCAAGATTGAGGAAGTCGACTAATCTTCTCAGTCTTTGTATTCCGACCAAACATTTTTATTTTCTGTTTGTGCCTTTTTATTTTTCTTTGTTGTAAGACTATCTATATTATGCTCAGTTTTTGATTCGTTTGGTTAGATATATATATCATTATTATTTTCAGTTCCAATGAGAGAATGTTTGGTTAAATGTCTCATGATTTTAATGGGATCTTTAAAGTTATGTCTTCTTCCAAATAGTTTATCGAAGCTCTCGAACTGTATCGCAAGTTTCTGTCATTTGTCTCAGTTGATTTTAGTTAGGAAGTAGAAAGTACTTGAAACAAATCATAATCCAATACAACCAAGTTTACATTCGTTTTCTTCCTATGATGTCAAACACTCAAATACAAGAAAAACTATTGAGGGATCAGCTTTTCATGTAAATCAATGAAGAGAGAGGCATATACACATATTTTCCATCTTGATTTGGTTTATAATAGATTGTTTAGCTTGGTACGGGCAAAGTCGGGAAACACATTTGATGTTTTTGTAGTCATCGCGGGAACTCTGCTGGCTTCTCTCGATATTCACCGATTCCGAGAAGATCCTGCAGAAACAAAAAAAGAGCATCATAGTAAAGTCTATGGATATTGAATCTAGGAAGATATTAACATACTAATATGTGTTTATGTAACTTTGAACTCCTAAATATAAAATTTCTTGAAGTTCATGTGCTTTGGTTCCTAGCTTTCATCTTCTTAGATCCATTACATAAATGAGAAAAGAGTATTGAATATTGGAATCAAACATATGTGTGTTGTCTTGTCTCAACAATTTCTTTCATATATGCAAGACTTTAAGGCATAATCTCTACTTGTGAAGGAACTTGATTTCGTAAGATTCTTAGAAGAAGAAATTTACCTGGCAAGCCCTGTTTTTGGCTCTGGTCTCTGCAGTGGTGGGGATATCATGATTTGGTCTGAGAAATTTCTTCTCACGTCGCTCACACGAGCCCCATCCGTCAGCAAACCTTCCTCCACTGAGAAAGCCCCACAAACCAAAAGGTCAGAACAACAATCCATCACTTCACTGTTCATACGATCTACTAAACCCACTATCAAATTCGAGTTTATATTCGAGAACATTACTGCATGATAGCTCGGACGATGAACTCAGCACGCTGGACATTTCTGTTTTCGTCGAATTCAATAGTCTTGTCTCTTATTTCATAGGACACATTGAAGTAGAACGATATCTTCCTCCAACCTTCAAGACTCCATACAATGCAACATCAGAATCAAAGTCAAATGTTAGAACAACAATAAGCAGTAAGCAAAAGTATTCTTCACCTGACTTTTTGATGTATGATTTCCCGGATATCATCGTGTAATCAGATTTCTCTAGAATCTGTAAAATTGATGAATCCATGTTGTTACTTCAAGAATTCAAAACGTTTAATTCAAGTCCATAACATAGAGCAAACATAAACTATCTCTATTCAACACACAGGAAGTGATCTAGCTTGAGCTCTTAGCTTTTATCTTGATCACTAGATATAAACACTACTTTATGAACTATGAAGAAACAAAGTTGTGAAAAAAACGTGCAAAACACTACTTGACATTTCATCAAACACCTTCTATGCATAAAACTCTCTCTCTCGAAATCAACAAAACCTAAGAAACTTTAAAGAATATAGAGTAAATAAAAAAATACCGCCATAGCTGAGTTCTGATAATCCTTGAACAGAGACGCAGAAGGAAAGCTCCCAGACAAACTATGTCGCATCTCAGTAACCGCATCGTTCTTAACGCAGCTCAACGGCGGAGAAACCTCAGAGAACGGCGAAGCCTGTCTAATCCCAGGCGATAAGTAACTCTCCGGCGAAGAAAACTTCGTAGAATGAACAATCGGCGTCGAATTTCGTTGCGCCGTCGTAACAAGAGCCAAAGGACTCTCATTCTTCACATCAGCCACTACGCAAGATCTGGCCATTTTGTTCGGACGCGGCGACTCTTCATGCGACCGTCGATTATAATTAGGCGCCTGAAGAAGATTCGCCTGAGGAGAAGAGTAAGAAATAGGCGTAGGAGGAGATTTGTAGTTAGGATACTTGATAGCGAGAGGCTTCGGAGATTTCGCGGCGGCTGAGGTTTTATTAGCCAGAGAGTGTGCGGCGGCAGCGGAATCTATCACCGCCCATAAATCAGCATCGTCTAGGTCTTTATCGTCAAAGGCGTAAGAAGAAACCAACGGTCGTGACGATGACGACGCCATGGAAGCTTCCACTGAATTTTTTTTTTTTTTAATTCTGCGCCGCACTGATTTTTCGTGCAAGGCGGGAAAATAGCTTATTTAATAAATTCAAATTTATACGAAACCTTCTAAAGCAGGAAGAGGCTTCGCATCGCAGAAGCTTTTTCAAATTTGTCAAGAAATTGGCTGTATCTGAGAATAGTATAAGCCCAGTGTTGGCCCAATACTAAAGATAAACCCAAGTTAGTCATATTATCTTTTGTCACTTTTTCACGGATAGATATTTTCAAAATATATTTATTTGTGAATAAGAAGTTTTCATATATTTGAATATTAATAATATATAGTAAGGATTCAGAAAATTAAGTTTTTTCTACATTCACTCTGGACCACATATAATGAATTATCCGTTTAAAAGATTCGGAATTCTCATATTTTCTAACAAATATCTCCTCTTATATTGGGTTTACTATTTCTTTATTTAGAGACGGACAAAAAAAAAAAAAATTTAGATATTTTCGTTGCGCTTTTTCAAAAATTAGCAATATCTGCTCCCACCATTATAGAAACAACAAAAAACAATAATTCGAATATCAAATCTCGAATAAAGTGAGGCGTCATGTGTGATCGCAGCCGTAGATTTAAATCTGCACTGTACGATGATGTAAATCTAAACGCACACTCCACAATTATTGGACCGATAATTATTGTACAGAACGAACGTACGAGAATGATTACAAGGAGGGTAAAAACGTAAAATAATAAATAGTTATTTTAAGAGATATTGACGGAGGAGGATCGTTACACGTGTATGGTCAATATTCTCTCGTTTTGCTTATAAATTAAAAGAGCTTCATGATCTCAACAATTAATAATCTCCTAATAGATCAAATTTAATCTCTCTCTGATATTTCTTTGAAAACTTTCCCGAGAAAATGTCTTGTTGCGGAGGAAACTGTGGTTGTGGATCTGGCTGCAAGTGCGGCAGCAGTTGCGGAGGGTAAGCCTCTAAAACAATATATGAAATTTTGGTGTATTTTTGAAAATAATTGTTTGAAATTTATAGTTTCGTCGAAAAAATGTCCAATTTTTGAATGGTTTAATTTGATGTTGCAGGTGCAAAATGTACCCTGACTTGGGATTTTCCGGCGAGACGACCACCGCGGAGACATTTGTCTTCGGCGTTGCACCGGCGATGAAGAGCCAGTACGAGGCTTCCGGCGAGTTTAACGGTGAGAACGATGCGTGCAAGTGTGGATCTGACTGCAAGTGTGACCCTTGCACCTGTAAATGAATGAAACCAATAGGCAGAGATAATCGTGTCTTTTAAGTTTTAATTAGCTAATAATAACCCCTAATGTGTGGTTTTTTTTTTGTGTGTAATAACGGCGATAATGGTTCCTTTTTTGTGTGTTTGGTTTTTATATTTTAGTTGTCTCTGCCATGTGACCTTTTAGATCTTGATGATATAATTATAATATCCTTTCTCGTAAACTAATTATTATATCTTTTAATGATCCGGGGAAGTGGCCTTGGTCTAGTGGCAGTCATAAGTCCACAGGAGGCAGGTAGCACCACCCCACCCGGGATCGATTCCCCGCGCCTACGATAGTGTAGGTTTGGCTAATGGGTCGGCCATTTGTGGCCAAATGTTGACAAAAAAAAAAAAAAATGATCCAAACCAATTTCGACACTTCTCTTAATATGATGCTACTTGAGAACAAAGTGCCTTATAATCACAATTTGTTATTTATTGAATTATTATTAGTATGGTATGAAAAAGTTGTTAAAAAAGGCTATATATGCTTCTCCTTCTTTGATAGACAAATTGAAACTTTATTAATTATGGGTATTGACCAGAACCTAACTCATGTAACATTATTCTTTGGACTAATTACATGTTTAAAATTAATCCAAAATAAAATATTTAAGAAATCAATGAAAGGTTTAAAACGTGTAAGGGATAAAGAATCTATTTATCAATTTAGGAGTAGAAAATATCTCCCCATCAAGCAACTTTAACTTCCTCTGATGATTTGGTTTCATCATCAAAAGCCTTGTCTTCCTCTGCAGACACAAACTCAAGCTGTCTTGATTTGATAACAGCTGTTCTTTTTGATCTTATCCGGTATGGTGGAGATAAATTGTAAGCATTTGATCCATTATCTTCCTTCTCTTCATCACATACAGGGCTCACTGAGCTATCACTCACCTTTTGATCAGTCTCTTTAGCTTCATCTGTTTTCGCAGAATTGTTGTTATCCGAAACAACAACAACATCGCTGCGCCGTCTTTTCCTGAATATAGAAGGGGTGTTAGGGAAAGTTCTAGCAGCTTCTCTCAAGAAAGACTCGGGACTTCTTGGAGCTATCATTTTTCTGCAAGGCGGTGGAGTGAAGATGCTAACAGGCGATGCCATTGGACTGCAACCACATTCATAGTCATACATACGCTGCTTATCAGCTTCTGACACCACGCAATACTCAACTTGTGGCTTGTAGTAATGATGATAACCATTCTCAGGCAATGGCTCTGGGTTAAGCAAATGAGGAGAACGAACATACTCATTAACACCGATCATTCGTGAAGCAGCTACTACTTCTGTAAGCTGAGCAGAAGATTTTAATTGGTCTTTTCTGTCTTCATAGGGATTGTTTACATCCACAGACGCTGAACGGGTTCGAAGAACTGAGTTAGAATCCAGTTTCTGAGGAGCCGGTGAACGTTCAGGAACGCCGTTCTTAGCTACTATTGGTGGTAAGCTGCCAGTAGCTAAGTAGAACTCTGACTTTTTCTTCATTGAACTATTCCAGTGGTTCTTTATTGAATTGTCGGTTCTGCATCAAGTTTTTAAGTGAACATATTCATTAAAATCAGGAGGAGACAAGCCTTCTGTACAGTCCTAACTCAAATGAATCATTTTAAGATAAGTATTTACCTGCCGGGTAAGACCTTAGCAATTTCAGCCCATTTGTTACCACGGATTTGATGAGCATTCATGAGAGCTAATTCTTCATCAGAGGTCCAAGCATCCTTGTTAATACCGGGATTCAAATGGTTGTGCCACCTGCGTACACGTCACAAATACACATTGAAGCTTCCAATATAAATAGAAGAAAAAAGCTTTTCGTATAAGTTATAACTTATTACCTTTCTCGACATTGCTTCCCAATCCGACCAGATAAAGACTTTGCGATAAGAGACCACTTAGCAGGTCCGTATTTTTCGACAAGTTCAACAATTTTCTCATCCTCCTGCAAGACAAGATCTTTTAAGCTCTAAAATTTCACGCGAAATTGAAAAACTATAAAGAGATCCGGAACATAACGAACCTCTTGTGTCCACGGTCCCTTAATAAGATCCGGGTTTAGAACTTTCTGCCACCGGTGCAAGCACTGAACTTCAGTTCTACCACTGAAAAACTCCGCTGCAAAAGTAAATACACGAATTCAATCAACAACAACAACACACTAAATGCTTTACGGAACAGGTCAACATTCAAACTCTGGCATTTCTATTGTTGCATGAACTAGAGTAAACAGAAAAAATAAGAGAATTACCTATTTTCTTCCAGCTTTTCCCTTTAAACGCGCTCACAGCTTGTCTCAGTGTCTCATCCTGCAGTAAATAAGACAATCTCATCTTAACTTTGACATACTGATCCGTAACTCATACAATTCACAGCGATCATCAGTACAACTAACCTCTTCCGGAGTCCACCCGCCTCTCGCTCGCCTTATAGGGCCACTCGTCCTCCTAACATAACGAAAACTAACAGCATCAGTTTCAAATTGAAACCAAACATTACTAAAAGTATGAAAACATACACAAGAAGAAGTAACAACAAGTACCTAGGAGCTGGTGATACTGTGGCTGGACTAACAACAGCAGGTGACTTGAGGAAACTACTTGAACTTCCTTCTGATACAGATGATGAAGAAGCAGCTGTTGATTGTTGCTTATTCTCTACACAGTGATCCTCCATCTTCACATCCCCTGTTTCTCCCTAAATAATCCATCCCAAATATATAAAAAAAAAGATTTATAATTTGATAAGAAACAGAGAATCCGTACAAAAGCCCTTTCACTGATAAACACAAAGCAGACAAAACCCAGATCTCAAAACAGCTAATCAGCTACCACAAACCATATAAATTTTTAGGGTTTATAACAATGATTAAACAATCATATAATTTGAATAAGAATTTGTAATTAAAGACGGTGGATTCATATCGATTCAGAACTAAACAAACGTTAACTCAATTTCACTACGTAGAAACAACGATTTGATCGCAATAACAAAAACGCTTGAAATCAGATTTGATACACAAGACGAGAAAAGACTAACCCTATCTGGAGAAGAAGACGGTGGATTCAAATCGCTACTCATCGAGATTGATAGATTCATGAATTCTCCAGCAAAGAAGAAGAAGAAGACGAAGAGAACGTTAATAAAAACGAAAACTTTATTCGAAATATACTTTGCCCGTTAAACCAGAGAGAGAGAGAGAAGACTTGGATCGAAACAGGGAAAAAACAAACATCAAAAAAGGGTTAAAATTAGTTCTTTACTAATATATATACAACGAATACTTCTTCAGGTGACGTCATCGTTACTTAACGTTCTTTTTACCACCCTTTAATTAACCTAATTTCTAAACCGGGCGGTTTAATCTTAAACCAGCTTCACGAGTTTGTAGCACATACGAATATACGATCATAACGGGAAGCTGGTTTATTGCAATTTAATTCTGGTTAAAGAATGGTTTAAGTAAATATGACTAATTAGGTTTAGAGACTAATTAACGCCGTCTATCGTTTTATTAAGGGAAATGGAAAAGTCAGAAAGGGGAAAAGGAAATAACGGACGTTACGTCATTAACAGAAGTTTAAACATTAAACGGCACATTATGATCACCCGTTGACTATTAAGCACGTATTCGGATAAATCTGGACCGTTGGTTACTATCAGGACCGACACATCATTTAAAGAGTTATTTATTTTGGATTTTCTTTCATCAATTATTTATGATTTTTTTTTTTTTTTTATTACATCAGTTTGAAAATGATTTTTTTACACTAACACACACATTTATTTACCTAATGAAATAGGTGAATTAAGTTAAGTTATATAGCAGATATTAAATTTACAAAAATATTGAATTAAGTTATGTGTCAGTTAATTAAATGGTCAAGATCATAACCATCTCTTCATCTTCATATCTCAATACAGTCCAAAATCATAACAATCCTTTTCTTCTTCTTCTTCTTCATCATCTTAATACAAGTTGTCGCTGTTTCGAAAATCTGTGTTCAGGTCATATGATTCTACATAGCTTTCTTGATCTTCTTCAGCTTCATCTCCATTTTCACAACTTTCACGTGCATTGCTATTCATTTCCTTCTTCTCTTCTTTCTTCTCCATGACCGTCTCAATTTTCGATCTCTTAGAGTGAATTCTTAGCTGTCTTCTGAAAGAAGAAATGAGAATAAAAGTGTATAGAAACACAGTCATAGACCTGAAAGTGATAAGATAGTACTATAAGGTAATAAGAAGAAAGAATTCAATCTAAAAACAAAGCTTACGGAATGATGTATCAAAGAGCTCCTCCAAAACATCGTAGTTGATTAAACCGACAAGTCTCTGTATAAGAGCCAGAGACTCATGTCAGTGAAGTGGAAGAAACGCAAAACTCCAAAACCAAAGTTTGACAAAGAGCAATGTTTTAAAAGGCATGTGTTAAGGATTTGCCTTTGTTAAATGTTGCAGCTTTCTACTCTTTATGTTCTTTAGGTTGTGTTCTTGATGATTGCTTGTTGTGCAAGAAAGTAAACAACACACACAATTTGGTTACCCTGAGTTCGCCTATTGGCTACGTCTCAGGAGAGAGAACAAAACTCTCATGCATCCACTAGATTTCGTCTCCGAGATTAATCGCTAACGCCGATCTAATCTCTGTACAATTGTCTATTGATTACAGGTTTTGTACTAGCTGAATCAAGCACAAGACAACGACGATATCGAGCTCCAGAGAAGACCACCACGATACCGAGATTGAAGATGAATAAACTTGACCGCAGATTCTTCTTCTTCTTCCTCTGTTTTTCTTCTCTGTAACCTTTTGTTCTGTTTTCTGATATTCTTCTTTAACGGAGAAGATAGGTTTTATACCAAACCTGTTTTTCCCGTTTTTGGGCCTTTTCCTCCGTCTTCTGCAAACACATGATATGGGCCTTTGTTACTAAACAAAGCCCACATATATATGCATACCACTTAACCTAAATCCGACATATTCTCCACAAATCTCCACCTATGTCGCATATTAGGTTTAGCTCCAAAACGGCGACTTTTTCGCCAAAAGCTTTCTTCGGCGATTCGAAGACCTTTCTCCGGCCAAGACACACGGCGATGGCCTCAGCTCCACCTCACTCCCTGACGGAGCTTCCGACGAACCTGTCTTCCATCTCACCGACCACAGAGTAAGAACCTTTTACTCTGAAACCTTTCATCTTCTTCTTTCCTCTGTCTGAAACCGACTCTTACTGAAGAAGATAACCTTTTTCTAACCTTGTTCTTGTCTTATCATCTTTGCATGTACCTGCTGATGATGAGATCTGAGATCGTGAACCAGCTGCTTCTTCTAGATGGGTAAGTTCATGAACCCTAGTCCTTCTTCAAGCAACCTAGATCTGAGATTTGAACCATTAACTTCCTGATTTACCTCTTTAAAAGTTAACCCTTTTGTTGTTGATGCTTCCCTGACAGCACTAACCCTCTGTCTCTTTTGTTTATACTCGCGAGGTACCTTCAAGCATCCAAAGGAGCCCCGGAGTGTAGCTGCATGCGATTTAGGAGATGACCTTTAGTGTCAAGAGACACCTCTCAAAAGCCTTTACAGGTATTGACTTAGTTAGCATATCCGCAGGATTTAGGGTAGTATGAATCTTTAAAACTTCCACTGCTCCAGCTTCAATCTCATCTCTGATGTGATGAACCTTGGTAGCTATATGCTTGGTCCTGTCATGGTGGACAGGATTCTTAGCTAACCCAATAGCCCCCTGTGAATCACAGTGAATCTTAAACTTCCCCGAACACGGACCTAGTTCCTTACAAAACTTAGTCAACCAAATCCCTTCCTTGCATGCTTCGATAAGGACATGTATTCGGCCTCCGTTGTAGATAGAGCAACCACTCCTTGAAGTGTGGCTCTCCAACTAACCGTGTTTCCACCAACTCCGGAACACATACCCCGAGATAGACCTCCTTCTATCCATATCAGCCCCATAATCTGAGTCACAGAAGCCTTCTATCCTGAACTCACTTGACTTAGTGAAAGTAAGACTCGGATCTCGCTCCACCTTTTAGGTACCTTAGAATCCATTTCACAGCTTTCCAGTTGTTCTCTTCCCGGCTTTGCCATATACCTACTAACTAGGCAGATATCATATGCTAGATCAGTGTCTAGAGCCTATCATAGCATACATAATGCTTCCAACTCGCACTAGCATAGGGTATAGAACTCATCTCCCTTGTCTCAACAATAACTTCTTCCTCTGTTAAACTTCTCAGCTTCATCTGAGCTGTTGTAGGGGTAATGACTGATGTACATTCATCCATTCCAAACACTTGAAGAACTTTCCTGAGATACCTTGACTGTGACAGCTTTAGAATTCCTTTCTTCCTATCTCTTATCTCTGGTGATGTCCATACCCAAAATCCTTGTAGCATGGCCTAGATCTTTCATCTCAAACCTTTCTTTAAGTTTCTCCTTCAAGATCTGTATCTTCTTCATGTCCTTTGATGCCACTAACATGTCATCAACATATAGCGATAGGTAGATACCATCTTCAATTCCTCGAGCCTTTCATGTAGACACATGGATCATTCTTGCTTCGATAAACTTCGTGTCTTCATAAATTCATCAAATTTCTGATTCCATTGCCTAGGTGATCGCTTTAACCCATACAGAGATTTCCTTAGTAGACATACCTTCTTTTCTTTTCCCTTCTCTATGAACCCTTCAGGTTGGTCCATATAGATCACCTCTTCCAGCTCTTCGTGTAAGAACGCAGTCTTAACATCTAGCTGCTCAAGTTCCAAATCATAGTTAGCTACAGCTGATAGCATAATTCTGATTGAAACATGTTTTACCACTGGTGAGAAAATCTCATTGTAGTCTATTCCTTCAATCTGTGTAAACCCCTTTGCAACCAACCTAGCCTTGTGTCTAGGAGCTTCCACACCTGGAATACCTTCCTTGTATGTGAAGATCCACTTGCAGCCTACACATCTCTGATTATCTGGCTTATCAGCATAATCCCATGTGTGGTTTTTCTTTAGTGAATTCATCTCTTCCATGATAGCATGGTTCCACTTTTCCCGCCTTTTCTAGACTTTGCTTCGACTAAGGTCTTTGGCTCTTCTAGTTCAATCATAGCAGCACTTGTTAGAGCATAAACAACTAGGTTTGCATTCTCATACCTAGATGGTGGCCTGATTGTTCTCCTCCGTCTATCTCCGGCTAGTATGTACTCGGTCCGCATTCCGCTCTTCCTCATCATGATCCGAATCCGAACCCGATTCCGAATCCGATGATGCATCTGCAGTTTCGGTAGACTCGGCAAAACTCCACCTTGACCTGAATCCCCTTCATACTCTATTACTTGAATTCCATTTTCTGCTTTTCCTGATGAACTTCCTTCCTCTACTAATGTCTCACTAAAAGACATCTTCTTAGCCTTTTTCTTTTCTGGTTGTTTCTCAATCTTCTTTGAGAAGTACATGGTTTCCTCATCAAACACAACATTTCTGCTGATTGTTGTCTTTCCTTCCTCTGGTAACCATACCCTGTAGCCCTTTGTACCTTGTGCATAACCCGGAAAAATTCCCTTAATCGCCCTTGGACTCATCTTGTCCCGCACAGTATGAACATACGCTGTGCATCCAAAACTCCTTAAATGGTCATAAGCTACCCTTGATCCTGACCATAGTTCCTCAGGAATTTTGAACTCCAAAGATGCATTTGGTGTTCTGTTGATTAGGTATACAGCAGTAGCTGCTGCTTCTGCCCAAAACCTTTTCTCCATTCCAGATTCTGCCAACATACATCTGATTTTGTCTGCAATAGTCCTATTCATTCTTTCAGCTACTCCATTTTGCTGTGGAGTATAAGTACAAGTTCTGTGCCTTCTGATACCTGAATCCTTGCATAGACTATCCATTTGATTGTTGCAAAACTCTAAGCCATTATCTGTCCTTAGACATTTAATCTTCTTTCCTGTCTGAAGTTCCACCATCTTTTCCATTCAGCAAAATTCTCAAACACTTCATCTTTGCTTCTTAGAAACTTGATCCAGACTTTCTTTGAGTAGTCATCAATCATAGTTAGGAAGTATCTGCAGCCTGACAAGCTGGCTTCATTTGCACTTGATCCCCACAAATCACTGTGAATATAACCCAATACTTCCGTAGTTGTATGCTTAGCAGATGGGAAGGCCTGCTTGTGAGCTTTTCCTAGGACACAATTCTCACAGAAATCTAGTGTGTGAACTTCCTTAGGCTTCAAATAACCTCTCTTCACTAGCACTTCCATATTCTTCAAACTCATATGTCCTAGTCTAGAGTGCCACCTATTGGTAAGGTTCACTTCACCCTCGCTCACATCTCGCTTCCCCACTTATAGCTTTTCCCTGGAAATGGTACAGCCCATCCTTGTAGACTCCTGATAGGACTTTTGGTCCTCTCACTCCACCTGACAGCTTCTGATAGAATGTTACCACAAAGTCCTCTCCTTCATACTTACAGCCACTCTTCTCTAGCTGTCCATAGGAGATTAGGTTTCTGCCCATAGTAGGCATATACCTTACACCAGTCAGTATTAAAGTCCTGTTATCATCCGTGATGAGCTTGACTTTTCCGATACCTTTTGATAACTTGCATATTTTACATATTTTACCTTATTTTATGCATTAGAATTAACTCATTTAGGTTGCATTTAGTATCATATAGGTTGCATTTTGGTTTGTTTCATGTTTTTCAGGTTTAGGAGTGCAAAAATGGAAAAGACAGAGAATTGAGACAAAAAGCGTCAAAAAGACACTCGTTGGAGACGTTTTCACCGTTGGATCTTTATGAAATTTTACCACAAGATAGCCACAGATGTTAGCTTTCATTTGGCGGTGGTTTGAGCTGATTTCAACGGTTAGATCTAAAGTTATTCCAATTTTACTTCGTATCGGTTTGTTGTACCGGTTTGAAGTGGCCGATATCAAGAAGAAAATTCATACCGGTTTGTTGTACCGGTCACACTTGGTCGATACAGACGAGAAAAATAAGGAAAAACCTGTTTTTCGAGCCAAAAAGGAAAAAAACGATTTCCTAAACCGATGGGGAACGTTTTGGTTTATGTTTTGACATTATATTAGGGTTTTTATTATGTTTTTTTTGGAGGCTCTCTGGTTTTGATCACTTTTGTTTTTGCTTTGGACAACTTGTGAGGTTTCTTGGTGATCCTTCTTTGGCCGCCTTTGTAATATCCATCATCATCAATAAGAGTTTTCTTGAACCCTTTATTCTCTTTGCTTTTGTTTATGTTTATGTTTTCTTTGAATTCAATTGCTTTGAATTTCAATATGCTTAGTGAGTAGTTTCAAATAGACAATTGGGTTAGGGTTGAAAGGGTTTGATTGAATCTAGGATAGATGATTGTCTAAAACTTAATTGTTTATAAAACTTTAGTCTTTGGTAACAACCTTAAAGCCTTAATCGAGTTGGCCATTCGATTATTGAACCTAGGAAACTTTATGAATCGAGAGATTATAAAGGTTCCTGAACAATTACCTTAGAACCAAGCCTAGCTTAACCGAGAGATCTGTGTTAATAAGCTTGGTGGTTAGAATTGATTTGTTCTTAAAGTTTCTCGACGATTAAACTATCCAAGATATTGTTTTAGTTTAATTGTTGAGAAAAGGATCATTGCCACGAGAGTGGATTGATCTAAAATCGTTTTCAAAACCTTAAAGTTATTTTTGTAAAAGACAATTTGAAATCCGAAAGTTTAATCACCCTTAAAACACCTTAACTTCGATTGTTTAGCTTTTAATAAATCTTTCAAAACTCTTAATTCGCGTTTTTCGTTTATTGATTACACGGTTACAAAACATTCAACAAACAACTCTTTAATTTGCTTAGACTAAGTGTAGTTTCTCATAAGTTCTAATATATTGATTGCTCCTGATTCGGATTGACACCTTATATACTACGATAAGGCATTCGACTTAACGAGGGTAAAATCTCGTTTATCAAATTGGCGCCGTTGCCGATTCGGGAACTCGATTAATTATTAGAACTTTGAAATCACTTGGGACTAAGTTTTCTTTTTATGATATAATTTATTTGCTCTTATCTCTTGTCGTTTTCGGATCCCGATTCGGAGATGGGTGAAAATAACGCCGAGAAGAACCAATGGGATAAGGATATCGAGGAGCTTGAAAGCCTTCTTTATGGAGACAAGCCAAGACCGGAGAGGGTAAATGTAGTAGAAGAGAATGCATATACCAACGGAAGCACGCAATGGGACGAAGAGTTAGAAGAGATGGAACGTCTTGTGTATGGAAAGAAGCCACCGAAGGTAGTTGAGGCAAACGCCAAAGTTCTTGAGGTTAAGGTTGTTGGTGCCAAGGATGTGAAGGCTAAAGATGAGATCTCTTTCGGAATGGAGAGTGATGCTAGCAATGGTAAGACTAGTGATTATGGTGATTGGAGCGAGCTCAAAGCTCCAAAAGTGGAACTCAAACCTCTTCAAAAAGATCTAAGGTGCGATAGATGCAAGAAATCGCGATACGAAGTTGTATCGGGTAGTCGTATCGATATGCAGAGATCGATATACATGTATCGACATGTTGTATCAGTACGCTTGGACCGATACATATTCAAAAATTTCTCCGGAGGAGTAATATCGACCCGTCTTAGTTCTCCTATCGAGGTAACTCCTAGACCTTTGTATATACGCATTAGTTTCATATAGTTTTGCATTTAGGAACCTTCTCTGATACTTGTTTCACACGGAGACCGTGTGATTTAAGTTTGGGGGAGTAGTCATATTAGCTTTCGCATATTAGCTTTCGCATAAAAAAATATAATACAAAAACACAAAAAAATAATTATGCATTCAGGATTAGTTCATTGCATTTAGGTCATATGCATAGGGGATCTATGATGATGTTAACCTTGTAAAGCGACGCACTTAGTGTTTTGAACAATATCTTAGGTGTAGTGTCTTCCGCAAACGAATTAGAACTCGCTGAAAATCTTGAAACCGCAACCCTAGACATTGATGTTTAAAAAGCCAATAGTGTGGTTATGAAGCTTGGTAGTTCTAAGTTACCTTCGAAAATTATCTGAACTTAAACTTGACTTTTAATTAGCATGATTGATAGTTTTCAAGAGAATTTCTATGACTTTGTGATTTCTACGGATTGCGGCTTCCTAAACCGAAACACTTTAAGCGCAATCCGGTCATTCTCATTCTAAGGATGATTTTCCTCTCACCCCCTACACCTAAACCCAAACACTTGTGAGAATTCTTTTCAATAAGTGATTGTTTGGTTTCGCAAAAACTTGAAAGTATAGGGAGCGACAAGAAAGGACATTCATTTGGTTAGGTTATCGTGGACTAGTATATAGACGGGATAACGGGAAACACATCTTTAAATTTTCTTTGGTAATTAAAAAAATCAGAAAATAAACACGAGTTGAAATGTAAAACGCCTAGGGGTAAAAGAATGGCTTTTCAAAAATAAAAATAAAAAAGAAACAGAAAAAAAAAAAAAGAAAAAAAAAAGAAAGAAGTTTAGCCAAAATAAAACCCCTAAGGTAGTTAAGAAAAAGAAAATAAAAAGAAACTCGATGTTTAAATGCTTAAGTGTTGAAAGAATGAGATGATGGGGTAGAGATTTGAGTTGTATAATGATGGATGTCCGGACTTGTGTTGCTCCTTGTCTTTCCCGGTTTTGCTTAACCCTTTCACTCCCCGAGAGAAACTGCGCTACAACTAACCACATGCCTGAGTGTTAACCTCCTCGTTTGATTCGAAATCCCGTTCTTACCTAGACAAATAGAAAAACTCTTGGAAATTTTTGATCATGTTTCATGCTTGATTGTGTTTAATTGAATGTGAAAGGTGCTTAGACTAGACAAGTGGATCACATGCTTTTGGTAATAATGGCGGATTTAGACGGAGTTAAAGGTAGATAGAAATAGGTAGAACTAGCTCGGTTGCGAGAGGATACTATGTTTAGGATACTCGTTCATTACACTTTCCACGTTGTTTTTGGTTCTGAGGTCCCCGCCTCTGCACTTTCTCGAACTTTGATGCTAATCTCTTACTTGAGGACAAGCAAAGGATAAGTTTGGGGGAGTTGATAACTTGCATATTTTACATATTTTACCTTATTTTATGCATTAGAATTAACTCATTTAGGTTGCATTTAGTATCATATAGGTTGCATTTTGGTTTGTTTCTTGTTTTTCAGGTTTAGGAGTGCAAAAATGGAAAAGACAGAGAATTGAGACAAAAAGCGTCAAAAAGACACTCGTTGGAGACGTTTTCACCGTTGGATCTTTATGAAATTTTACCACAAGATAGCCACAGATGTTAGCTTTCATTTGGCGGTGGTTTGAGCTGATTTCAACGGTTAGTTCTAAAGTTATTCCAATTTTACTTCGTATCGGTTTGTTGTACCGGTTTTAAGTGGCCGATATCAAGAAGAAAATTCATACCGGTTTGTTGTACCGGTCACACTTGGCCGATACAGACGAGAAAAATAAGGAAAAACCTGTTTTTCGAGCCAAAAAGGAAAAAAACGATTTCCTAAACCGATGGGGAACGTTTTGGTTTATGTTTTGACATTATATTAGGGTTTTTATTATGTTTTTTTTGGAGGCTCTCTGGTTTTGATCACTTTTGTTTTTGCTTTGGACAACTTGTGAGGTTTCTTGGTGATCCTTCTTTGGCCGCCTTTGTAATCTCCATCATCATCAATAAGAGTTTTCTTGAACCCTTTATTCTCTTTGCTTTTGTTTATGTTTATGTTTTCTTTGAATTCAATTGCTTTGAATTTCAATATGCTTAGTGAGTAGTTTCAAATAGACAATTGGGTTAGGGTTGAAAGGGTTTGATTGAATCTAGGATAGATGATTGTCTAAAACTTAATTGTTTATAAAACTTTAGTCTTTGGTAACAACCTTAAAGCCTTAATCGAGTTGGTCATTCGATTATTGAACCTAGGAAACTTTATGAATCGAGAGATTATAAAGGTTCCTGAACAATTACCTTAGAACCAAGCCTAGCTTAACCGAGAGATCTGTGTTAATAAGCTTGGTGGTTAGAATTGATTTGTTCTTAAAGTTTCTCGACGATTAAACTATCCAAGATATTGTTTTAGTTTAATTGTTGAGAAAAGGATCATTGCCACGAGAGTGGATTGATCTAAAATCGTTTTCAAAACCTTAAAGTTATTTTTGTAAAAGACAATTTGAAATCTGAAAGTTTAATCACCCTTAAAACACCTTAACCTGATTGTTTAGCTTTTAATAAATCTTTCAAAACTCTTAATTCGCGTTTTTCGTTTATTGATTACACGGTTACAAAACATTCAACAAACAACTCTTTAATTTGCTTAGACTAAGTGTAGTTTCTCATAAGTTCTAATATATTGATTGCTCCTGATTCGGATTGACACCTTATATACTACGATAAGGCATTCGACTTAACGAGGGTAAAATCTCGTTTATCACCTTTCACTTCACTAAGAGTATTGTTTCCCATGAGAACTTTGGTTTTCTCTGATTCCTGATAATCAAACAGATTTTCCCTGTCTGGTGTAATGTGGAAGGTACATCCAGAATCCATTCCTCCTTAGTGTCCTGAATACTGACTGTGAGTACCATAGGTAGCTCCTTTTCCTGTGCCATGTTGGTTGCGCTGGTTTGTTTGCCATCTCTCTTCTCAGGACACTCTCTCTTGAAATGACCCTCTTTACCACAAATCCAGCATTCCCTTGTCTTTACCAGAACCCTTGGCTTTGACTTGGATCTTTTGTCCCTGCTCTTGGACCTTGATCTGTCTTGATTCCCTGTCTTCTTGTCTGTTCTGCCCCTGGCTACAAACAGACCCTCACTCTTAGGTTTAGACTTGTTCAATAACCCTTTCTGTCCCAGCTCCACCTCCTTTGCATATGCTGAACTAACCACTTCATTTACCGTGAGAGTATCTTTTCTTGTACCATACTTGAGGGTATGCACCAGCTGCTCATAAGCAGGTGGTAAACCCGATAGAATCCGAATAGCCTCGATCTTCTTCTCGAGATTTCAATCTTTAGATCGGCCAAATCCGCAATAAGTTTCAGAAAAGTATCTAGATTCTCCTCTATTGACTTGCCCTCTTCCATCTTGTAACTAGCAAAACTTTGCTTAAGGTAGATCCTGTTTGGTAGAGACTTTGTCTGGTAGTCTCTCTCAAGTGCTCTCCACATTCCCAATGTTGTAGTTTCATTCATGACCTTTCTCAAGATCACATCACTTAGACATGTGCTTAGAAGGTTTCTTGCCCTTAGATCTTTCTCAGCCCTCTTTAGATCCACTTTAGGCTGCGATCCTTCTTCCAGCTTAGACGAGTCTTGAACATCTTCTGTTTCTTCCTTAAGAACTGAGGCAAGACCTTGAATCTCTAGCTGCCCTTGAACTCTGAACTTCCATAGCCCAAAGTCACCTTTCCCATCAAATTTAACCACTTCAAACTTACCAAGAGTAGGTTCCATATTCAGTCTCTTTCTTTTGGCTGAATCTTGAAACCTGAACTGCCCTTATCTTTTGACCAAGATAACGCGGAAACTTGAGCAGACTTGAGCCACTAACCCGTAGCTGCGCACTGCTCTTCTTGACCAAGGCTCTGATACCACTTGTTAAGGATTTGCCTTTGTTAAATGTTGCAGCTTTCTACTCTTTATGTTCTTTAGGTTGTGTTCTTGATGATTGCTTGTTGTGCAAGAAAGTAAACAACACACACAATTTGGTTACCCTGAGTTCGCCTATTGGCTACGTCTCAGGAGAGAGAACAAAACTCTCATGCATCCACTAGATTTCGTCTCCGAGATTAATCGCTAACGCCGATCTAATCTCTGTACAATTGTCTATTGATTACAGGTTTTGTACTAGCTGAATCAAGCACAAGACAACGACGATATCGAGCTCCAGAGAAGACCACCACGATACCGAGATTGAAGATGAATAAACTTGACCGCAGATTCTTCTTTTTCTTCCTCTGTTTTTCTTCTCTGTAACCTTTTGTTCTGTTTTCTGATATTCTTCTTTAACGGAGAAGATAGGTTTTATACCAAACCTGTTTTTCCCGTTTTTGGGCCTTTTCCTCCGTCTTCTGCAAACACATGATATGGGCCTTTGTTACTAAACAAAGCCCACATATATATGCATACCACTTAACCTAAATCCGACATATTCTCCACAGCATGTTTACTCAATAAACTCGATTACATAGCAAACTCGGCTTCAAAGTGTTAAAGGAATCAAAGAAGAGATAGACACACTTTTACCTTTATATCAATTGTGTTCTGCGAACAGCTTCCATCGCTGAGGCTAGAGGAGGCGCGTTCTTTGCTTCCTCAACTCGTAGAGAAAAGCATTAATTACTATGGTTAGACAGCATTTGCACTGATCACCCGAACATCGTCTTTTACACAAACTGCAATAGTTTGGTTCTTTCTCGGCCTGCCAAAAGTTCAGAGAAAGATTTAACGAATGTAACCTTCAGTAGAAAAGTTGAAATTCTCCAATATCCTCCCACAAAGATTACATATGCCATGCAGCAAAAAATATACAAAGTTACTAACTATAACAAATTTGGAAACAACGAATAAATTGAATAAACAAAACATTTACAGTGCACCATCGTAAGGGCGTATTCCGGCTATGTTCTTCCCACAGTGGTTACACCACACCATGGCTCTACTTAGCTCAGGTATATATCTCCTAGTATCAGGAAGTGAAAAGGGTTTAACATAAGAACAATCAGTGTCTATATAACATACCATTTCACGCCGTGACTGAGACGGTGACGGTGACGGAGGCGATGATGGTGACGGAGAGAGTCACAGCGACGGAAGAAGGCTATGCTCAGAGATTTCCTCGTATATGTGATTGCTGCTTATCGAACCCAGGTCCCGTAAATATAAGGTAAAACTTCGTGGGCTTCTTTATAGGGTAATTGCAAAATAAAAAGCCCTAAATATAAGGTAATAGTTCGTGGGCTTTTTATAGGTTAACTGCAAAATAAAAGCCCTAAATGCAAAAGCTTTGTTTTTCGGTTTAGGTCAATTTCACAAGGTTACAGATTAAACCGGTAAATTAGATCCGGTCCATATTTGGCTATTTTGCTATATTCGTTCAAAGACAGACATTGCCAATACCATCAAAATCTGGAAGTCTTTTTATAACACAAGATTCTTACTTCACATCAAAATCTGTGAGTCTTTTTTGATAACATTACAAAAACATGAAGTATAAAACTTTAGGTTATAAGTTCTTGTTTATAGCGCGGGTCCAAGTAGTTTCAAAGGTTCTTCTTTCTTCTCAGTGGCACTCCGATTCGCTGCAGCAGCTCTAAGCGGAGGCTCAAAGATCTTGCTTGCCACATCAGGAGGCAATGCATCTTCACCGGGAAGAACAAGAAGCCCTTTCTCTCTCAGAGAAGAAGGTTCATTGTAGCATATGCTCCACAGTGAATCCACGAGGTGTCTCTCTTCTTTAACCGTTTCAAGATCCTCTTGTGACATCGAGCTGATTCCTTGGATACGTTCTTCCAGAAGCTGCCTTAGTTTCTCATCGCTTTTCTCTATGCTGCTAGATCCGCTTTCGTCGTCGGTTCTATCTCTTGCAAGCTCGAGCAATCCGCGGAGAGCGGCTTCTCTTGTCTCAGGATCGTCGCTAGAAGCCAGATGCATCATCACTCGGGGGAATCCGAGTCCGGTAGCAATGCTGCGGTCTGAATCATCCTCTTGCAGAAGATATTGCAACAAGTTTAAAGCTTTCCTGGAGAAATTCAAAACACAACTCAAGGATCCAAGGTTTAATCGGCAGAGATAGTAGGATTTAAGAGAAGTTGTGTGTTGTGTTACCTTTGAAATCTCACACTATCAGATGCCAAAGCTTCTCTCAAACCAGCATAACCATTAGCAAGCTTGAAAGCCGAGACTCCCGGTTTGTTGTGGCGAATCAAAGCTACAAGCCACATTGAAAAGTAGTCTTTAGCAAGATTATCGCAAGGTTATGATCATCTCAATCTTTTAGTACTCCCAAGAGCCTGAGTTTAAAATATAAGAATGTGCTTACATGATATAGCGCCAAGAGCCTGTGTTCTAGCATGAACATCTGTATCAGAAGTGAAATTTGATAGCAAAAACTCCATACCATTAGCTTCCATGACTAGTTCCTGACTCCGAGGATTGTTCTGGACTATAGTACTTACGACATCAGCAGCTTTTGCCCGAATATTACCATGAGAGTTTTTAAGAAACCCGAGAAGAGGAACCAAGCCTCCAATCGAATGAAGATCTGCACAACAACAAACAAACAAACAATCTTCAAACAAACCAAACCACAAAAAACCAAGTTCCAAGTAAGATAATAGTTTACCATTAGCCATATCGATCGATTCAACATGCTCCTGCAACTCCTCCAGCAAATCTACCACATCATAAAACTCAGATTAGTACCAAAACAAGATCCCAAAAAGATAAGCAAAGAAAGAAACTTTTGAATTACAACTTAATAAAACACCTTCGATATCTTCAGGTGTTACACCATGTTCCTCCAAAACCTGTTCAGGTGTTTGCATAACCAAAGTAATCTCTTTCATACGCTTAACAACATCTACAGTCTGCGACTGCATAGCCTCCATAAACCATTTTCTATCCTCCTCACTGTCTCATACAACAAATCAAAAATCCACAAATAAACACATAAGAATCCAAATCCTCAACACTAAAATACCATAAGAAAGTTACATTGGAATGTACACAAGTAAGCTTATGCCAAAACAAAGATAACATTTCACGTGCATAGCTACAGAACTCGATAATTGCATCTAATCAAACCAGATTCAGATTCAGATTCAGACTCATTCAATAGATTCATCTCTTCTAGTGAAAGCTAAATCAAAGCCACGCACGATAAGCAACCAAGTCCGTACCTTAGCTGGCGATTAGGTCGAGTGCCATCGGCGTGAGAGAGACTCCATTTAAGCAATCCGTCCCAGTTGGGTCCATCTTTCGCCATTGACGATCGATTTCGTGTTAGTATAGTAAAATAAGGTAATAAGGAAGAAGAAGAATCGATAGGGTTTGGTTATATAAAATGCTGAAGAGAGTATTCGCGAAGGATCTACAACATTCTAATAAACCTCGTCGACCTCTATAGAAGAGAAAGCCAAAAAAGCGGAGACGATGACGTGTCTCTTACACGTTATTGGGCTTTAAAGTTCAAGGCTTATATAAACAAAGTTTTGTTAAAAGGCCCATATAAACAAAGTTTTATTAAAAGGCCCATATAAACAAAGTTTTTTTTTTTTTTTTTTTTTTAACCAAATATTGTGATTTAACATTACGATTAAAGATATTTAAAAAAGAGATAATTGACTCTGAGGGTACTTTTTAGTTTTCTAATTTGCTAGAAGGTAGTTTTTGTTTCTTAATTGTTAAATGGGTAATTTTCATAAGTTAAAAGACAATTATAACCTTTAGATTATTTTTTATGTTTATTCGTTATGAAAGGTGAATCGAATACGTAAATGGTGAATCGAATACGTGAATGGTGAATTGAATACGTGAATGGTAAATCGAATACGTGAATGGTGAATCGAATACGTGAATGGTGAATCGAATACGTGAATGGTGAATAACATCGATAAATGATGAATACATATGATGAACGATGAATTCTGATAGGTGAATGGTAAATGTCAAATAATGAATATCGATTGGTGAATATTGAATAACGTTGGTGAATGGGGAATACCGGTTGGTGAATATTGAATAACGTTGGTGAACGGTGAATATCGGTTGGTGAATTGTGAATAACGGTTGATGAATAGTGAATAGAATTTGTTAAATACTAAAAAGGATAAAACAGTCTTTTCGCATGCTCTGAAAACTAAAATGACCTATTTTTCTAATTAGAAAATTTAAACTACCCTATTCACAATTACAAAACAAAAAGTACCTAATCTACTAAATTTCCCTTTAAAAAATACCCTAAATCACGAAATTGTTAAAACCAAACCAAACCAAACATTAATTAACCAGAAACACACATAACATAATCCAAAGCAGAAACATTCTCTTAAATTACCAACCACCACCACCACCACCGCTTCCTCCTCCGTAACCTCCACGACCACCACCTTCACCGTCACGTCTTCCTCCACCATATCCTCCTCCACCACCACTTGAGTATCCACCACCCTCACGTCTTCCTCCTCCGTATCCACCTCCACCACCACCACTAGAGTAACCACCACCACTTCCTCCGCTACGGTATCCACCGCCACCACCACCACCACGTCCTCCACCTCCACCTCCACCGCTTCCACGTGACTGAGCCTCGTTAACAGTGATGCTACGTCCATCAAGATCCTGACCGTTCATCGCTTCAATAGCATCTTTCATCGACTTCTCGTCTTTGAAAGTAACGAATCCAAATCCTCTTGATCTTCCCGTCTCACGATCGTTAATGATCTTGGAATCGATAACTGTTGGTGTTCGAATTAATACATGGGCCCATTAACGACGTAGGCCGAGGCCCAGCGTGAATTTAAGTCTGCATCCCTAAAAGGGGCCTAAAGCGGATGGGCCGAAGAGGCCCATATTCGACTACTATCGGTTCGACAAGAAGACGGGGGAGGCGAGCGGACTTCGACGGTTAAAGAGATCGATGACGACATAACTAGTCGCTTTAAATATATTTAAGTCGTGTTAATGATCCGAGACTTAAATGTCTTAATTTGTAAATCATAGTGATAAATAGAGGAAGAAAGCAAGGGAAAAAGGCGTATGTCTAATTCCCAAGAAAGAACCTATATCTTCTTATATCAATAAAATTCTCTTATACTAAGTTTTTGGCCTTCGTTCTCTTTTGCTAATTTGATCTATTAAGCCTCCAATTCCCGGTTCTTGTCTCATTCAAATCGTCGTACCCACAATTTGGCGCTAGAAGGAGGGGACATTGATAGATCACCTTTAATTAGTAACAGAGGAAAATCAAGCCACTTCTCATGGATGTCACCGACTCTCAAAACGTCTCATCTGTCGACTTCGCCCAATTGCTCACTGACCTCCAAAAGGTAATCACCGAGCAACAGAAGGCGACCTCTACCCTAGCCGAGCGCTTCGACAAGATAGAAGGCGTGCTTACCAATCTCCGGCCTCCCAACGAGCAGAACACCGTTGGCACCCCCACTCGGCTGGCAACGGCGAATGACGGACGAAACTCTGAGGAGCCAACGCCGACTTCTGCGGCCCGCACCGAAGCCTTGCGCGGAGCGGACCTAGCTGGGAAGGATTTCGAGGAGATTCGAACCGAGATCCGGGGAATAAACTCAAAAATCCACGAAGCAATAAGCTCCGCTCCGGAAATCAACCGAGTTATTGAAGAAACCAGGCGAACCCCATTTACACGGAGGATCGCATCGGCTGCGCGTCCGCGATACAAGAAAGATCAAACTTCCGTCCTATGACGGAGTCGGAGATCCCAAGACACACCTCACCGCCTTCCGCATCGCCGCTGGGCGGGTGCAGTTCGAGGAGCACGAGCAAGATGACGGCCTTTGTAGGTTGTTCGCCGAGAACCTCTCCGGCCCGTCCTTAGTCTGGTTCACCCACCTCGAACCCGGCTCGATCGATAGCTTCACCGACTTCACCACCGCTTTCATCAAACAATACTCTATTTTCATAGACCGGGGACTCTCCGACGGCGACCTCGTGGAACCACGTTCGGGAGCAGAGCCGAGCCTCCGAGAAAGTACATAACCAAGTTCAAGGAAATTCTCGTCCGGATTACCCGGGATCACCGATTCCACGGCGATCTCCTCGCCTCAAACTCGGTCTCCGGCACGAGTCGCGCTTCCGCGAGGAGATCGTGATCAACAAGCCCACCAGTATCCACGATGCACTTCACCGAGCCACAACCTGGATGGAGCTCGAGGAAGACAAGCTCGCGATAAGCAAGAAATATCGACCGCCTCCTAAGACCACTCCCCGCAGTCCGTCTAAGAAACCCGACAATCGCCGAGCCAGCGGAAGTTCGCAAACCTTCGCCGTGGGCAGAGACTCCGGAGGAAAACGAAGCGGTTCGCTGCCAAGCAACAAATGGGTCCGAGACAAGGATGCTTTTTGCGAGCTCCACGGTGTAAAAGGCCACGACACCAAGGATTGTTACCGTCTGAAAACCATCCTCATGGAGAAATGGTCCGCCGGCGACCTCGCTGATTTCGACCTCGAAACCATCGCTCAGGCCGAGAGAAGCAGACTTTCCTCCGTCGGAGTCGGTGGCGCATCGCCCAAAAGAGTCGAAGCCGACAACGAGAACGAAGAAACTCCCAAGAAAAGGATCGATATGATCATGGGAGGATCCAAGCTTTTTAGCTCATCGGTGAACTCCATCAAGAAACACCAAAGGAAAGTCGGGAAACCGAGCCCCGAATACGGGACACTCGACGGACCAGTCATCACCTTCGAGGAAAAGGAAACTCTCCGCCTCGCCAGGCCCCATGACGATGCCCTGGTCATCTCGCTGGACATCGCCAATTTCGAGGTGTCCAGAATTCTGATCGACACGGGCAGTTCCGTGGACCTCATTTTCCTTAGCACCCTCTCAAGGATGGGAATCAGTATGGAAGAAGTAGAGGGGGCCCCCGCCCCACTCATCGCCTTCACCAGTGAAACCACTATGTCGCTCGGAACGATCCGTCTTCCCGTCCTCGCCAAGGGAACTTCAAAGCTTGTGGAATTCACGGTCTTCGACCGCCCCGCTCGCGTACAACGCTATCCTCGGAACTCCTTGGCTATACCGGATGAAGGCGGTTCCCTCGACCTATCATCGCGTGCCTCAAGTTCCCTACCCCGACGGGAGTCGAAGAGATACAAGGAAGCCGGGAGACCGCACGCTCTTGCTACATGAGCGGACACAAGCTCACCGTCAAATAGCAGTTAGCCAACGTCGCTCGACCCGGCGGGGCCGAAAAGAAGCTCCGAGGGGGCGACGGCGTTAGCACCGAAGTATCAATTGATCAGAGCAATCCGTCCCGAACCGTCAAAATCGGAGTGCAGCTCTCAGATCCGCAGAAGGACGAGCTGATTCAATTCCTTACCAGCAACATACACTCGTTCGCCTGGGGGCCCGAGGACATGACCGGGATCGACCCAGCGATAATAACTCATAAACTGAATGTCGATCCGACTTACAAGCCGCTCGTGCGAGAAAAGAAGGAAGCTCGGGGCCGGACGAGCTAAGGCCGTAAACGACGAAGTACGAGACTCCCGAAATTAGGATCGATCGGGGAGGTAAAGTATCCGGAATGGCTCGCAAATCCGGTCGTCGTGAAGAAAAAGAACGGGAAGTGGAGAGTATGCGTCGATTTCACCGACCTCAACAAAGCATGCCCCAAGGACAGCTTTTCCACTCCCTCACATCGACCGACTCGTGGAAGCAACGGCCGGTCACGAACTCTTGTCTTTCATGGATGCCTTTTCAGTGCTATAACCAAATCTCGATGCATCCCGACGATCAGGAGAAGACTTCCTTCATAACGGACAGAGGGACCTACTGTTACAAAGTAATGCCGTTCGGCCTAAAAAACGCAGGAGCGACGTACCAAAGACTTGTCAACAGAATGTTCGAGAAACAATTGGGCGAGGTCATGGAAGTCTATATAGACGACATGCTCGTCAAATCGTCGAAGCAGAATACGAGGCACTGATCGCCGGCCTTCGCCTTTCCATCAGCGTTGGGGTCAGAAATATCTCAGTCTTCTGCGACTCCCAGCTTGTTGTAAGCCAGTTCTCCGGGGAATATTCCGCCAAAGACGAAAGAATGGAGGCCTACCTCGCCATCACCAAAGAACTTTGCAAAGAGTTCGACAAATTTGAGCTCGTCAAAGTCCCCGTGGGCGAGAACACTTCGGCGGACGCCTTGGCGCCTTTAGCATCAACTTCCGACCCCGACATAAGAAGGAGCATCTCCGTGGAATGCATCGACCGACCTAGCATCGATCCGACCGGCCCGGTCTTCGCGATCCCGAAAGGGAATAAGCGAGGAGGAGTCCGCCCACGCAGCAGAAACAATTATCGATGACCGGCGGACCCCAATCCAAAACTACATCTTGAAGGGCGAACTCCCTACTCGAAAAATGGGAGGCTCGAAAACTTAAGGTCATCGGCGCCGGGTTTTGCATGATCGAGGGGGGGCTCTACAAGCGGAGCTTCCGGGGGCCTTATCTCCTCTCGTGTCCACGGAGAACTCGCCGACACCGTCATGAGGGAAGTCCACGAAGGACTCGCGGAGATCATTCCGGTGGTCGTCTCCTCGCCACCAAGGTTCGCCGGCAGGGATACTATTGGCCCACCTCGACCGACGATTGCATTAAATATGCGCAACATTGCGAAAAGTGCCAGCGCCACGCTCCTTTCATCCACCAGCCGTCTGAACCGTTGTCATCCGTCTCCGCTCCCTACCCTTTCATGAGGTGGTCCATGGACATCATCGGCCCGCCGCACGAGTCAACCAACGGAAGGAAATTCCTTCTCGTTTTAACCGACTATTTTTCCAAATGGGTCGAAGCCGAGGCTTACTCCGCAATCATCGACACAAAGGTCCGCAAGTTCTTATGGAAAAACATCATTTGCGAGCACGGACTCCCGTACGAGATCGTCACGGACAACGGCTCCCGGTTCATATCAAAAAAGTTCGAGAAATTCCGCCAAACCCGGAAAATAAAAGTACAATACTCTACACCTCGCTACCCGCAGGGAAACGGACGAGCGAAGCGGCCGAACAAGTCAATACTCTATAGTCTCAAGAAACGTCTCGATTCTCGGAAAGGAGGATGGCACGATGAGCTTGAAGGGGTACTCGGGCCTACCGAACCACACCGCGCAGGCGACGGGGGAAACTCCGTTCTCCCTCGTCTACGGAGTCGAAGCGATCGTCCCCGCCGAAGCGGCGAGTCCCGGGGATCGGGCGAACTCGGAACCCTCCGATCGAAGCGGACAACGACGAGATGCCGAGACAATCTCTCGATAACCTAGATTCGAAGAGAGATCAAGCGATGATCGGGATCCAAAACTATCGAGCAATCCGCGTCACGATACTACAACTCGAAGACAAAGCAACGAACCCTATCAGTCGGGGACCTAGTGCTAAGAAAGGTCTTTGAGAACACCGCCGAATATCGCGCCGGCAAACTCGGAGTCAAGTGGGAAGGACCGTACATCGTACACGAAATCATCCGCCCGGGAGTCTACCGTCTCAAAACCTCCGAAGGGAACAACGTCAAAAGACCTTGGAACATCATGAACCTCAAGAAATTTTATGCTTAAATTCGCTCTATTGTAAACCGAACTACGTTTCGAGGCTTGATCCCAACTCGGGTACGTAGGCAGCCCGTATCGTTTGATCGGGTCCAGCTATATAAATAAATAAAACCTTTTTTCTACAAAGGATATTCAAAAAGCGAATCACATTTAAAGTCATCCAAACAGTTCGACAGAAAGAACTTAACGATGCATACCGAGCCCTAATGTTCGAGCTCAACCGACACAGTTCTACCAAAGAACTTAACGATCGAGTAGGCGAACCGTATTTAAGCCATCTAAACAGTTCGACAGAAAGAACTTAACGATGCATATCGAACTTCAGGGTTCGCGAACGATCAATACAGCTCGACCAAAGAGTTTGAACAAAAAAAGCAAACCGTATTTAAGCCATCTAAACAGTTCGACATAAAGGACTCAACGATGCATATCGAACCTAAGGGTTCGCGAACGACCAACACAGTTCTACCAAAGAACTTAACGAACTCAAGCCATCTAAAACAGTTCGACATAAAGAACTCAACGATGCATATCGAACCCAAGGGTTCGCGAGCGACCGACACAGTTCTACCAAAGAACTTAACGAATTCAAGCCATCTAAAACAGTTCGACATAAAGGACTTAACGATGCGCATCTACACAGTTCGACATAAAGAACTCAGCGATCAACACAGCTCCTCAGGAACTTAACGATCAAGCAAGCAAAACATATTCAAGCTATCTAAATAGTCCGACCTCTACGACGCGCATCGACCTCTACGGTCCGCAAACAATCGACGCAACCATGCTAAATATCCGATACAATCAATACGCTAAGGTCGGCGATACAAGCCGACCCCCCAGACTCTCAACGATCGATACAGTTCGAACAAAGAACGTAAAGACTATAAATTATAAATCAAGCCACCAACGGATCAACCTAGAAGACGCGGACAAGGTGAACCAACTAAAGGTCCGATCGCGATGAATAAGCGCTTTTTTTGTAAAAAAAAAAACGACTAAGTACGCGGAAACAAAGACATATAAAGCCGAGAAATTGTACTTAACGAATTCTTTTTTTTATTTTTTAAAAAAAAAAAGCAACAAAACAAAAAATATTTTTGGGACAGACCCCTGCTTAAAGACATGATTACATTCATGTCTGGTCTTCTTCCCCCGTCGAGCTGCTTGTTCCCGCCTCCGGCTGCACCAACGCCTCTTCAGCAAGCGCGATCTCGCGACCCTCCTCTGTGAGACCCGCGACCTGCGGCTCGAACCCCACGGGACGGACGCTCTCCCTGAGATTTTGCGCGTCTTCAACGGACAAGCTGGGAGTCATCGACCCGAACTGGTCAAAAGGTGCCGTCGCCAGTGGCGTTACCTCCAACGGCGCAGCATCGCCGGCCACATGCGCGTCCGCAAGAGCCAGAGCCGATTCGCAGTCAACCACGTCTTCGGGAGGTGGCGAATCGTCAAAACTCTTGGCTAGTTCGTCCAGATCCAGCGAAGGAAGCGGCATGGCGGCCAACTTCGCTTCGGCCACCGGGAGATCCTCGGCCATACTCGCCGCTTCCGCCTCGAGGTCGGGGTATTCACCCCTCCGGATCCCGACCCGAGAAATCCTGGTTCGCGCGGATCTCTGCGACTTCACGCTCTGCCCGAGAACGCCTCTTCAACAGCAGGAGGTGGTCCCTCACCTGGTCGACCACCTTAACCCCGGCGCCTTTAACGTCGCGCCTGGCTTCGTGAGAAGAGACCCGGAGATCGCGATCCCGAAGTGTGAGGAGAGTCTCGTACTTCTTTGACATCGCCCGCGAACTCTCCTCCGCCGCGGTCATCTCCCTCTCGAACCGAGAGCTCTTCTCTTCCGCGATCTCGGCCCTCTTCAGCATGAGGGCCGCCTTGGTCTCCTGCGCAGCAGCCGCCGTCTTCGCCTCGTCGCGCTGACGTCGGTAGTCATCGACCTGCCTCGGCCCGGTCGGCGTTCCTCTCAGATGCGACCCTCATGGTTTCGAGGGATCGCTCCGCCGAGACCAGCTTTTCCTTGGTCCTCGTTAGGTCGGACCGTAGGGATCCCGGGTCGGTGAGCATTTGTTCGTAACCACACGAAGGCGGTTAAAAGATGTCGCCGACCGCCATATTACAAACACAAGGAATTAGTAAAAAAAAATTTGGAGACGAACACAAGAGTCTCGCGGCAAGTAAAGATAACATACCTCAGCTAAAGCGATCGAGTGGCGGGTATACAAGTCCCTCACGAGCTCGCGCATATTCTCCAGACGCGGGAATCTCCGGGCCCCGGTAGGAGAACGTGCGGAACGAGGTTCGAGACACGCTCGCGATCTGAAATGAGGCCAAGTCAGTTAGAAACCTACCTTTCTATCTAAGCGAAATAAATTGATCGACTGCAGTAAGAAGGTTACCTCTCCGATTCTCCGCGTTGACGATCAGGAGCCGCTCCTCCGATCCCCGGGCACGGTTGGCCTCGGGCGCAGCGAGCCTCGACCCGCCCCTTCCCGTCGAGAAGTCTTCCGTTGCGGAGTTGTTCGGTCCGCGGTACTAGGAGAGATGGAGCGGCCCGAAAGGGCCGATGGGGGGCGCATGATCGGCCCTTTGGCCGTCACCGGGTCCGCGCTCCCGGACCTCGTCCTCTCGCCGGCGCGAGGAGCCGTATCCGCACCGTCGTCGCCTCTCTTCCTCTTCCTCCTTTCGAGGCTTTCCTCCTCTTCTTCTTCTTCCGCGCCATCCTCGAGGCGGGGCAGGGGGAGCGATGGGGCCCGGCTCATCCGGAGTCCGCTGGAGGACCCAATCGGCCACTAGACCGACCTTGGGCTTTTCCCCCGCTCGCCTTAAAAACCGAGATCTCCTCCTTTTTGATCTTGGCCAAGGCCGCGAGGCGGGTCTCCCTCTCTTTCTTCGCCCGATAAGTTGGGGGAGACGACTCCGCAGGCGGAGAAACAGGCCCTCTGAGTGTCCGCTCCCTCAGGCGAGCACATGCACCGTGGATCCTTTCCAGCGGGAAGGAATTCCACTTGGAGGAGGCTTCGACGGCGACCCGGTAGAAATCCTCGAAGCGCGTGAGATCGTCGAGCCGCGTTTGAGTTTCTGAAACAAAGAAAGATGCGTCAATTCCTAAAGAACCCTAGAAGGGGGCCAAGGCGGCGGTCTTTTCCGCACAACAAGAAATTCTCGGATTAAAGCATAAAGTACTTACCGCAGGTCGCGGCCCATTTGTGACCGATAAACTCATGCATATCCCCGACGGAGGACTTCGTGATGCGGAAGAAGAAATACCGGTCCATCCAGCCCGAATCCTTCTCCGGAAAACCATACACCAAGTTCCTGTTGGTGTTGGGATAAATAGCAAACGTCCCGCTCGTCTTCGAGACGCGAACGCTGAATAATTCCATCAGTTCCGGAACGCCAAAGGCGAATCCGGTCTCCTCCGCCACCGTCGCTGCACATAACACCGACCGGATAAAGTTTGGCAGAGCCTGAGGGAAGGCGATCCCGAGCTGATACAGGTAGAGTATCAGCGCCTCCGGAATCGGAAAGGACAGACCCGCCCCGGAGAAGTACGCCTCGTAGGCGCAGCAGAATCCTGGGCGAACGCTCTCCGGCGATTCGCCCTCACGGGGTAGCGCCAATTCCACCGCTTCGGGAATCGCGCATGTGCGGCGTAGCAACTCGAGGGATTTCGCCGTCGAGAGTGTACTTTGGTAGGGGCCGAACTGGTCTCCGGCTTGAGTAACAATGCGTCTTGGTTCTCTGGGGGCCATTGCAATCGTCTAATTGGGGTTCCGTAAGTTTTTTGAAAAAAAATTGGAGTTTTCTTTCTTTCTCTAAAGGTCGCGAAAGGTTTGTATTTGCAAGGGTAAAGAAGAGCCTCTCCATTTCCGTTCTATTTATTCAGATCAAATCAAGGGGTGACGTCATCTGACGCTACGAAAACCGTGCCGCCCCACCTTTTCAAAAATCGAATCATTACCCTTTTAATGTATTTTTATTAGGGTATCGTTTAACGAGATACTCGGGATCGGAAAAGATCTAATTGGCGGATTTTCCTCTTGGCAATCAATGAGCTCGCTTCTCCGCGTTTCAGTTCGGCAAGACCTTTGGAAATCGCGAAGATCTAATCGGCGACCTACTTCCCCCGGCCGATCAAAGAGTCCGCTTATCTAAGTCCGATGAGTTCGACGAGAAAACATCGAACTTAGGGGGCCTTCGTTGGTGTTCGAATTAATACATGGGCCCATTAACGACGTAGGCCGAGGCCCGCCGTGAATTTAAGTCGCATCCCTAAAGGGGCCTAAAGCGGATGGGCCGAAGAGGGCCCATATTCGACTACTATCGGTTCGACAAGAAGACGGGGGAGGCGAGCGGACTTCGACGGTTAAAGAGATCGATGACGACATAACGGTCGCTTTAAATATATTTAAGTCGTGTTAATGATCCGAGACTTAAATGTCTTAATTTGTAAATCATAGTATAAATAGAGGAAGAAAGCGAGTGAAAAAGCGTATGTCTAATTCCCAAGAAAGAACCTATATCTTCTTATATCAATAAAATTCTCTTATACTAAGTTTTTGGCCTTCGTTCTCTTTTGCTAATTTGATCTATTAAGCCTCCAATTCCCAGTTCTTGTCTCATTCAAATCGTCGTACCCACAATAACGTCGCCGTATTGAGAGAAGGCTGTTTCGAGAGCTCTGTCGTCAGTAGCCCAAGCTAAACCTCCTACGAAGCATCTGTATTCAACATCTGCGGACGCCATTGAAGAAGATCTCGAGGATTTTTTAATTAACAGAGAAGAAGAAGAAGATGAGATTTGTAAACAAAGTTTTATTAAAAGACCCATAATGTAAAACTACCAGTGTGGGGCCCGCCCTATCCACAAATGGTTGTTTAAGTCAAATTTGTTTTAAAAATGAAAGTTTTAGTCTTAAGTACTCTTAAACATGTTTAAGCATACAAACATATTTATCACTGAGCATTGTATTAGAGAAACAGTTGGTACGGAGCAACTAATTTCACGTTTTCAATTTATTAGGTTTCTATCAATCTTTGATTTGAATTGACATTTAATAGCTCTCGTGTTCCACGAGAAACAATTCTTTGTAACTGTATTATTAATTATTGTATTTCATGGAAGGTTCATTTGCTAAGTGATTTTTTTCTAGATTTTTGTATTTTAATAATGTTGCTCGTTAAACACGAGTAATATTAAATTCGAAAATAAATAAAGTCATCGTCAATTATTGAAGTACAAAAAAACAGCCTTATTCTATTCAAAGTCGCATTTTAATATGTTGCTCGTTGGCCACGCGGAATATTATAATGTTCAAATTCGAAAGACAATAATGACTCAACGGCACTTTTTATCATTCGTTTAATTATTTATCATATAGAAACAACTTTAATAGATTTCTGCTCTATATTTAATTAACATATACAAATTCTTGATAAGAAAAAAAACTCATGTAAAACTTATCTACTTAATATTACGTTCATAACCAAAAAAAATATCAGTCTACTTAATAATCAATTGTTTCTGCGCATTAAAACTCATGCATGTGGTAACATCATCATCTAGGACGACTAATAAAAAAGACAACAATAGGCTAAAGTTAATACACAACCATGTGGTAATTAAGACTTGATCGAACCACGATGTGGATTTATGAAGTTTAAAATCGGCTAACAAATAAACAAATAACATGGATATAACTAGATATATCGTAAGATGAATCATCCTAAATAATAATTAAGTTAACCAAATAAATAGTCACATGGATAGCGATATATGTCGTGCAATGAATCATCTTATGTATAAACATTTATTTTTCCTTCCATAAGTAATATAAAATATTTTTTTTTTGTCGAGAACATCATCGTGGCGCAATGGTAAAGAGATGCTCATTCTTCCTGTACCTAGATTGCGAGTTCGAACCCTACCGGACGGAACTACTTCATGGTGTTTCTAAACACCACACGGATATGAACCTATGCTTTAGGGCCATTTGCATACCAGAGTGAGAGAGTCTATTCGTAGACTGCACTTCTCTTTGGAGATTAATTTGGACTCTTTCATAGATCTGGGATATCGCATGTTAAAAAGAAAAAAGTAATATAAAATAGAGGAATTCATAAAACTACATCATTTCTTTCCTTCCTTTATAAAACTCTACCTAATTCATTTTTCACATATTTACACTTTTTAAAAATTTTAAAAGCTTAATTTACCCTTTAAAAAATTATCAAAATTAAAATCTTTTCATTTGGGTTCGTTAATTAGTGTTTAGGATATAATATTAAAAGGGTATGATTGTGTGGGTAAGATTTATTTATATTTATTTTTTAGTGTTTAGGTGTAGTTTTGTGAAGTTATTTTGAAATAATGTAGTTTTGTGAAATGTAATTCTAATGGTGTAGTTTTGTAATTTTCTCTATAAAATACAGTTTTATGTGTTTTGGTCAAATTACAAAAGTAAGTTTTTCCGTTAAAATATTACAAATTCAAGTTAGTGAGAACTTTATGAGGAGAGTAGTTACGTTTTAATAGATGAGTAGCAATATTTAATCATTAATCTATATGAAGTGTGACTAAGCGATTAAGTTTGATGAAAATTGGAAGATACGTGTTTGAGTCAAATTGATTAGTGGGTGGTATATACAATTATTTTTACTAAAACAATGTTTTAGACTTATAATACTAATAATTAATAGTACGTAGTTTCATCACTCATTACGACGTTAATAATTTTTAAAAAATTACATGAAACGATCACGTCGCGCGCTAGACCAATAAACGAGACATGGTGGGAATATTAAAATAAATAAAAATAAATAAAAATAATTGTCTACTAGTAAACAAAAGTCTCTATATAAAGAATGACACTAAAATGTCAAAGAACCATCCCAAACTTCTTATTCTCTCTACTAATATTAAAAAAAGATGGCTCCTTTGCAAAAGTTACCACTCATGGGGCTGCTTTTGCTCCTAGCCTTCGTCATATCTCCGGCTATAGCCGATGGGCCCGTTTGCCCACCCTCAACCAAACTTAGCCGTGCTAGTTTCCCTGAAGGGTTCCTCTTTGGTACGGCTACTGCTGCATACCAGGTATGTATGATATATATAAGTTCCACTTTTATTACGTTAAGTTAACCATTTATATGTAATATGTGTATCATTTTGTTAAACCTAATAACTTTTTTTGGTTATTGTCATTTTTTAGGTTGAAGGTGCAGTGAATGAAACTTGTCGTGGACCAGCCTTGTGGGATATCTACTGCAAGAGATATCCTGGTTAGTGCATATCTTACCTTTACTTTTTGTTATAGTCACTACTTTGTGCTTATTATATTATATATAAATTTCCACTAAAAATTGTTTGTTTATTACAATTTTGACTAACAGCTAGATGTAACAACGATAACGGTGATGTTGCCGTTGACTTTTTCCATCGTTACAAGGTAGATATATTAGTAATTTAGAAATTAATTGTGACGTATATTAATAGAGATTATTTTGGTATTATTATATACATCAATGATTCATACAAGATGTTGATATTTTATCTACTTGGAAAAAATGATTATAGGAGGATATTCAATTAATGAAGAATCTAAACACAGACGCCTTCAGAATGTCCATCGCTTGGCCAAGAATATTTCCTCGTGAGTATTATTATGTGCTAAAGATCAATATACAAAATTAATCAACTAAATTTTTTTTTTTTTGTTAAAGAAATCAACTAAATTGATTTACTATTTAATCTAGTTAAGTGTATATGATTTAGTGAAATATTATTGAAACAAAACAACGTGCGTGTGTTTATAATCAGATGGGAGGAAAGAGAAAGGAATAAGTCAATCTGGTGTTCAATTTTACCACGACCTCATTGATGAGCTCATTAGAAATGGTATTTAATTATATATTAATAAGCATTATGCATATATAATTATATACTATTTCCCTTAATTACTATCTCTAAATTTAATTATTTTATTTTATTTTGTGATTAGGTGTAACTCCATTCGTGACTGTTTACCACTGGGACACACCACAAGACCTAGAAGACGAATATGGTGGCTTCTTAAGCGAAAAGATTGTGTAAGTTATTTTTTTTTACATATTCATATAAATTTAATATAACGTGACGATATTTAATTAAATTCAATTTATTTCTTTAAATGTACGTAGGCGCGATTTCCGAGAATACGCAGATTTTGTATTCCAAGAATACGGAGGAAAAGTGAAGCATTGGATAACATTCAACGAGCCATGGGTGTTCTCACACGCAGGTTACGACGTGGGAAAGAAAGCACCAGGACGTTGCTCTTCTTACGTTAACGCAAAATGTCAAGATGGACGGTCAGGATACGAAGCTTACCTCGTCACTCACAATCTTCTCAACTCTCACGCTGAAGCCGTTGAAGCTTTCCGCCAATGCCCTAAAGTATATATACAAATTTAATGACATCATATATATATATATATATATAAATTATAATAATTAATTACTTTATTTTATGGACAAAAAATATTGATGTAGTTTTGTTAATGGTCATATATAGTGTAAAGGTGGTAAGATCGGTATCGCACATAGTCCGGCTTGGTTCGAGGCACATGACCTTGCTGATTCACAAGATGGTGCATCTATTGACCGTGCACTTGACTTTATTTTGGGATGGTAATTGTATAGTTTTTATATATATGATGTTAAAGTTCTATTTAAATATCTTTAAATTTTATATAATATATATATTTTTTTCCCTAGGCATCTTGATACAACTACTTATGGAGATTATCCACAGATCATGAAAGACATTGTTGGACATAGATTGCCTAAATTTACGACCGAGCAGAAAGCAAAATTGAAAAACTCTGCTGATTTCGTTGGACTAAACTATTACACTTCAGTTTTTTCAAACCATTTGGAGAAACCAGACTATTCTAAACCAAGATGGATGCAAGATTCTCTCATTTCATGGGAATGTAAGTACTCTACTTTCAAATCAAAACAAGAAAATCTATATGGGAAAAAAATAAAAAGGGTGAAAATTTGGTTAAATTTACTAATCATAATATTTTTATTTTTCAGCTAAGAATGCACAAAACTACAGCATTGGTAGCAAGGTATGTGCTAAATTTACACTAATAATAGTCTGAAATTATAGTTATTATATATATATATATATATGAATTATACTTTTTATGGATATGAGATTAACATATTCACATTTACTATTTTCAGCCTTTCACTGCTGCATTGCCCGTTTACGCTAGAGGTTTTAGAAGTCTTTTGAAGTACATTAAGGATAAATACGCTAATCCAGAAATTATGATCATGGAAAACGGTAATTAAACATTTGGTTATTAATATTACTAGCTATATATACGTTGTTTTTTTTTCTTTTTATAAAATATTAATCATATGTTACTTTTAGGATATGGAGAAGAACTTGGTGACACGGATTCAATTGCAGTAGGAACAGCTGATCACAACAGGAAGTATTATATTCAAAGGCATCTTTTGAGTATGTATGAAGCTATTTGGTAAGTCATATTTTTCATTTCTTTAAAATATGTTAAGACTAACAATATTGTCTCATAGATAATCTAATTACAAAAAAAAAACATTTGTAATAATAATAATAATATATGCAGCATCGACAAAGTGAATGTTACTGGATACTTTGTGTGGTCATTGTTGGATAACTTTGAATGGCAAGATGGTTACAAGAACAGATTCGGACTTTACTACATCGATTTCAAAAATAACCTGACAAGATATGTTAAAGAATCAGGCAAATATTACAAAGAGTTTCTCAGTGAAGGAACTCGTCCATCCATGGTCAAGAGGGATGAGCTTTAAGCTTATATTTTGAGGATTTGGATTTGTTTTCGATGTGTTTCTCTCTTGTGTTTGTCTTTGTGATTGATCAAGATTCATGAGGTCTTGGTTAGAATAAAAATGTTTTTTTTACGCTTTTTTTTATCCATCTCTCATGTCATCGCATGTCCCTTATTTGGTCATAGACTCATAATAAATTGATCCCTTTTAAGAAGTCTCTATATATATATATATTTGAAATTATTTCACCTTAACTAATTATATCTAAAAAATTGCAGTGAACATAAGTTCAAATTCAACGTCAAGTTTAATTGATTTCAAATCTTTCTCTTGGGTATTGAATTTTAGGTTTGTTTATAAATCAATGTCAAATATAAGTTTTTTTCGGCTTAATCTAAAACATGCCTATATAATAACGATGAAGCAAACAAAACCATTAATCTCCACCTTCTGCTTCTTTACACAGCCCAGATTTCGGTTTGACAAAAAAAAACTTAAGATTTATTTGATTGTTTAGATTAAATGTCAACAGGAGAAGCATGGTGAATGCATATAAACCATTTCCCATCTATCCATTCAAACACATTCGACACATACTGAGCTCCCCATCCACTACTCCCTTTCGTCTTCACAAACTCCATACACGTTACATAACCTACTTCTCCTCTCACATGAACCTCGACGTCTTTCAGCTCGATCTGTAACGGAAAATCGTAGTTCATCCACACAAGTTCCCAGCTTTCCATCACGTAGTCGTAACCCGTTATGCCTTTTGCTCCTGGATGGACACAGCACGGGTTCCCTGTTTTCGTCCATAGAGATTGCATCGCAGCTAAATCGCCGGTTCTGAAAGATTGGTAGAACCGAGCATTGGCTGATAAAACAGAGGCTTTGTTGTCTTCTTGAAGCTCTTTTAGTTTATCTCGGATTTTAGCTGCCTCCACATAGTTCTCTTCTTGGATCGCATTCTCGAGATCTTGCTTGAGTGCGTTCTCATCCACATGTATGCTCTCGACATCTGCAGTTTGGTTATTATCTTCGCGCTTGACACAACAAGGACTTAGACGAGAGCCTGCTTCAAATGTTACAATAATATTAAACAGAGCCAATACTAAAAGCGATGCGTCTTATGATCTTAACTAAACTAGATCTTCTACTACATGCTCGAACTAAATCAAGTAGACCGAACACTCAGGTGACGCCTTTGTAAGAGTAAACTAAACTCACACGGTTTTTTGTTTTGCAGCTTGAGTGGACCTGGCCCGAATGTATTGCTGGATGAAACCATGTTACAATGAACCGGATATGACTTAGGCAAGTGAAGCAGCCTAGCCGAACCACCAAACAGAGAAGTGATCTTTACTGTGTTTGAAACCTATCAAGGGGCAAAAAGAAAGATCTTAATAAACATAATAAACATAACCAAAAATAGACATAGTAACAACAAGTTCTCAGATCTTGAAGAGACGCACATAAATACAATATCTCATAGTTGATTTTCAGACACTTGGCCATCGAAAATAAGCTTACAAACTAATTACAAAACATAATCCGTAAGCAACCAAACATGATTTGAAACTCTTAGATGAACACAAATCAATTAATTATCAATGGGTTCTTATTGAGAATCAACTAAATCGCAAGCTTACATACGAAACCTACACAGACATAAACATAGTGAGAGAGAGATTGTAGCTTACTTTGCACGAAAACACAGAACCATGAAGCGCCATTGAAAGAACGAATCGAAGAATTCAAAGAGATTTCACGCAAGACGATTCAGGGTTTCGTAAGAGTTTTGATTAAACCAACAGAAAAAGGATGAAAAAGCTCAAGAGACTTTCAGGATAACGTTAATGGGCCTTTTATTTAGGGCCCATTGTTTATCATAGAGGCTAAAAATCCATTTAGATTTTTGGTTCAAGTGTGTGAATTTTTTAAGTATCCCCTTTATTAATTACTAAACAAAATCACCTAAACGAGCGTCCCACTATAAACACTAGAGTTTCAAAAATCTGTAATGTCTCATGCTCGAACGATGACATCAAATGGAACACGCAAACTATTTTTTTTTTACAATATTTCAACATCTTGTTGACATTTTTAGCATTTTAAATCATATACACCTTAGTTGAATTTTTCAAAAAGAATATTAAAATGTTTTTTTTTTGTTAAAAGAATATTAAAATGTTTTTGTTCATAAAGTACTGTGTTTATTTTAGTTATATATAAATAGTTCGCTACAAATAAAAGTGATTTTGTTTCTATAAAATAATTATTTCTCCGGACGCGGGAATTTTACCAAGCACTTGAAAGTATTTTTCTCCGCCGGCAAATT
Organism: Cochlearia excelsa; assembly: GCA_963556525.1. Lineage (NCBI taxonomy): Eukaryota > Viridiplantae > Streptophyta > Magnoliopsida > Brassicales > Brassicaceae > Cochlearia > Cochlearia excelsa. Next base: position 35,285,915 of record OY748330.1, read on the forward strand.
ATTCTCGCCGTGGTCTTTCTCCATCGCCGGCGATGGGATGTATTTGCTTCAAGCCATGGCGTAAATCGCCTTCTCCGTCGATTACATCCACCGTAGTCGACGCTCCAGGTAAAAAAAACCCCGACGACTTCTCAATTTTCCGTTGATCGAGAAACTAAACCTAGTCGTTTCCGCCGCAGATAAAAGCAAAAGCGACGGCGGAAGCACTTGTCCTAGTTTCCGCGCATACAGCTTCGAAGAGCTGAAAGTCGCGACTGAAGGATTCGCCGCCGGCAACATCGTGTCGGAGCACAACGAGAGGGTTCCTAACATCGTCTATCTTGGGAATCTCGACGACGGTAGACGAATCGCCGTCAAGAGGTTTCAGAGGCTTTCGTGGCCTGATTCTTCTGAATTCATCGTTCGTCTTTTACCTTTTTTTTATCGATTCGTTTTATTGGTCCGATTAAAATTAGGTTCTTTTGGTTCCGATGAAATCTCTCTGTCTGATTTTGCATAAGATTTTGACTTGATTGGTTCATATTTACAAGAATCTTCTCTTGAATATAAATCTTATCTGTTGCATAGGAAAGCTAATATTCTTTTTGACTTTGTGAAGATTGAAGCTAGGTGCTTGTTTTGATCTGTTGTACAAGCAATATGGCCTTGTTGTGTGTTTTGCAGGAAGAAGCACGAGCTGTGGGGAAGTGTAGGAGTGAACATATGGCTAATTTGATCGGTTGTTGCTCAGAAGGTCACGAGAGGCTTCTCGTTGCTGAGTTTATGCCCAATGGAACACTTGCAAAGCATCTCTTTCACTGTAAGAGTCAACTTTCTCCAGTTCTTGATCATCTCACAGGCCTATGATCTACTTGGCATTAGCTTATAATACAGTTTCATTTGTGTATGTTAAGTGTTTTGTACTGTAAAATGGTTTCAGGGGAGAAACGGCCAATGAAATGGCAAATGAGGTTGAGGGTTGCCTTACATACCGCGGCAGCTTTAGAGTATTGTAACGAAAGGGGAATAGATTTGTACCATGATCTTAATACCTACAGAATATTGTTCGACAAGGTTAAAAACATTTGTTTCCGTAACACTTTATTCATGGTAATCACTGTCAGAAGATTTTAACTTGAATGTTTTGAACAGGTTGGGAATCCCAAGCTGTCTAGCTTCGGTCTTATGAAGTGTAGCCGAGAAGGGAAGAGCTATAGCACCAACTTAGCATTTGCTCCTCCTGAATATTTGCGTCTAGGTATGTGTTTTATATGTAACTTTTTGATTATCAACCAACCACTCTTCTCAAGAGAAAACTAACAAAGTTTTTCTGAGCTGAAATACTCACAAGCTTTACGCGTAACTTTTCTAGGTACTGTGATACCTGAGAGTGTCATGTTTAGCTTTGGGACCTTGTTATTGGATCTTATGAGCGGCAGACATATTCCACCAAACCATGTAACTTTCTTCTCACAAAGCAAAATGTCTATTTGTTAAAAAGTGAATTGGCTCTTTGTTAAGTAGACTGCGATTAGTTGCATCCTGAACCATGATTTATGTTATACATAAACATATCTCTTTAATTGATTCGTTAGTTTTCGCTTTTCGTCCAAATCACTCCAGGCACTTGATTTGTTCCGTGGCAAAAGCTACTTGGTGCTAATGGATTCAGCTTTGGATGGTCAATTCTCTGATGAGGATAGAACAGAACTGATCCATCTATCTTCTCGCTGTTTGGGGGCTGAACCAGACGAGAGACCAAGCATAAAGTTTCTTATGTCGGCTCTTTCAAGACTTGAGAAGCGTGCAGAGTTATGGCCTAACGTCAAAGAGAACGACATCCCTGTAAGCCATGATCACATTAATTCTACCAACGTTTCTAGTTTTGTAAACTTTCTTATGTATACATATGACTGAATACTGACAGGCTCCATCACACAATATACTTGCAACAAAGCAGTCATTGCGCTTGTCCCCTTTTGGAGAAGCATGCTGGAGAGTGGATCTAAGTGGCATACACGAACTGCTTGAGAAACTCGGGTATGGAGAGGATGATGTGGTGGTCACAAATGAGGTATATATATATAAGTTTGCAAGAAACATAGTCTCTTTGATACATCTCAATACCTCAATATTAGTAAATAACCAAACATTGTCTCTTTGATACAGTTCTCATTCCAAATGTGGGCGGGTCAAATGCAAGAGAATACAGATTACAAGAAGCATGGAGATGCCGCATTTCGTACTAAGGATTTCGAGACCGCAATCGAATTCTACACAGAGGTATTAGGATCATCAGAAAACCCTTTTTCGATACGTAAGAGATGTACTGGTTACAAATGTTTTTGTCTATGAACAGTTCATGAGTGGATCACCAGTGGTATCACCAACAGTGTTGAGCAGACGGTGTCTCTGTTACCTAATGACCGACATGTTCAGCGAGGCTCTAAGCGATGCAATGCAAGCTCAGGTTGCATCGCCAGAGTTTTCAATCGCACTCTACTTACAAGCATCTTGTCTCTTAAAGCTTGGGATGGAAGCCGAAGCTAAAGAAGCACTTAGACATGGCTCTTCTCTTGAAGCATAGAGTTACATCAATAACCCATAAACAAAACAAGATTTGTACAGATCTGATTACAACATATAGCACATATACATGTTTGCTTCTTTGAGTTCGTTTGAAAGATTCTTGGTGTACGATATGATTTTTTGTGTGCTAAAACCGGATTTTTCTTGCCCTTGATCATAACTGGATTGTGTATTTTTATCACACGATCACACTAATTTGGTAGTGTTATGATATTTGGCCTGTTGTGAAGGAAATTTAACATCATGATATGATGAAAGCCATATAAGTCGCATGGAAGTTGAAGAAACTCAATTTCTTAGCTAAAGAAACTCTTTCTAATCAATTACATTCGATTACAAGTACAACTCAAGCTCTCATATATCAGAGATCAAGAGATGAAAATGTGAATTTAAGTAAATAAATCTGAAGAAGAAAAGAAAAGAAAAACTCAGTTATTCTGTGTATGTTTCTGCCATATTTATGTCGACAGGACATTGCTTATGCTCTTTCCTTGTTCAGATACATTACAATGATCTCGATGGCCTCTTCCGCCTTGAGGCCTTAACCGACCAGCTGCTTCTTCCATCGCTCTCACGCTGCTGCTCTCTAAACCGCTTCTCAGCCAAGCGAGGCTGCTTATATCCGTTGCTATAGCAGCCAGTTCGTAACTCGGAAACGTTGGTGGGTCTAAGTAGTCGACAAATTCTGGACCCAACAATGAGTTTTGCTCAACAGGATTGTCACTGCAACAACCATGACCACATTTCTGAGGCACGGACCGCTCACTGTATGTTCCTTCAAGCAATCTTAGCATTGTTGCGTCTTCTCTAGATGATTGGAACTGATATTGGTATTGTACATGTGGATATGAGGACCCTTCCATGTGATTCTGAACATTAAAAGAACTGAGTCGGGCAACCGGGCGGAACAGCGTTGGAGGATCATTACCTTCTTGCCTTGAAATCCCTTCTCCCTTTGTTTTGTCGACACATTGTTCTTCAGAAATTTCCATGGATGTAGGTTCTTTTCCTTCTGATGATACAAGTGGGGTAGTGACATGGCCATCACCACCTCCTGAAGATAATGTTTCCTCTGACGTGGCAATCGTATTTGTTGTTCTGTCAAATCCAGAATCTTCCATGGCTAAGCTTCCAGATCCTATATCCGTTGTCGCATTTTCAGGGTCAGTGAGTCGACGTCTCAGGGTTGAGTTCCAGTGGTTCTTGATAGCATTATCTGTTCTCCCTGGAAGGAGCTTAGCAATTGCAGCCCATTTGTTTCCGTGGATGACATGTGCTGCGATAATAGCCTGATCCTCTACCTCTTTACAAACACAAAAAGAAAAAAGACAAAGTAGTGTCTGATTTAGTTGTTACTCATGAAATGCTACTAAACCAGAGACAAAGCTGATACAAAAAGAACACAAAACTTGAAAATAATGCACACATCATTGGAAACCAATACCACTCAGTGCCAAATAAAAACAGAAAATACTACCCGAAATAAACCTTTTGTCTTTCATTTGGGATTCAAGGAGAAGCTCACAATCAGAAACTTCAAACACAGAACCAAAGGTTCTTCAGTTCATATTGAAACGGACTAATGACTCCGCAGCCAAGTTCACAATTCAGCTGCATTTCATAAGCATACAAGCAACCACAAGATTGTAAAGATCACTTTTTTCAAACTCAGAGACCACAGATCCAAAGGTACCTCTTTTTCGAGTATTTTTTAGTTTTACTTTGAAACCAATGAGTGATTTCGCATCTAAAACCCAAGAAAGGCTCACAATTCAGTTCCATTACACAAGCAATCAAGAAATCACTCTCTCAAAGAAAAGCTTAACATATCAAAACTATGATGAAAACCCTAGATTCCTCAATTAACCACAAGTCATTCAAAATTCAAGAGGGTATGATCACATTAAACACATCCATCGAAAGAAAATCGAGCATCGAACACTCGCGGAGAAGTATAAATACCAGTGAAGGAATTGCGTTTAACGGTTGGATCGAGCTGATTACACCACCGGAGACGACAAGACTTGCCTGATCGACCAGGTATGCTCCTTGCGATCAAACTCCAATTTCTTGGTCCGAACTTCGCGACGAGCTCATTCAACACAGAATCCTCTTTCCTCGACCACGTCCCTTTCACTCTCTCTTTCCTTCCGTTTCCGCTCTTCCTTTCCCCAACGATCCTCAACGAATCTTCTTCTCCTCCATCGCCGCCTCCTCCTTCTCTACCACCTGCCTCCGCTTCCGCCGCCGCATCTTCTTCTTCCACCTCTCTTAAACCCGTCGTCTCCGATCGTCTCCCAGCTTCTTCCTCCATAGGCTTAACTGTAAAGCTTTGGTCTCGTTGGGGTCGCGTGAAGACACGCTCTCTTTTTCTCTAATAGATTCGTAGGGCAAGTCTCTCGGGATCCTTTTCTATTTTGATTATTATTACTCTTTTACCCTTCTAATTTTTATTGACCATATTACCCTTACGTTTAATTCTCAGTCTCACTTTTTATGGAGGGGATTTAAGTAAATCAACTAAAACGGAAGAGCTTAGAAGGAGGTTGATCGCTTTTGTCTATGGCGGGAAATTTCACTGGCGGGACATAACACTTTATTGGGCCTATTTAGGCCTTTTAATGCTTTTATTCCGGTTTAGTTTTAAACCGGTATTAGGATTTACCGGTTCTCTATTAAATGTTTTCGAGAACATTATCCTTAAATCAGATTACAAAAACAGAGGACTTTTGTTATCAATTGAAGATGATGAAGCTGCAAGGAGGACTTCTCCAATGGAGTCCAAGCAGCTTAATTCCATCGATTAACGCAACAATCGCAAAAACCCATCTCTCAATATCCGCCTGCGTCGCCGAGAAGAACCACCAGCTTACGGCGAAGGAGAGACGGCAGCTTCGGAACGAGCGGCGAGAGAGCAAATCAGGGTATAGCTGGAGAGAAGAAGTAGAGGAGCGTCTGATTAAGAAACCTAAGAAACGGTATGCCACGTGGACGGAGGAGCTGAATCTTGATACGTTGGCTGAGTCCGGTCCTCAATGGTGGGTTGTCAGGGTTTCGAGGCTTCGTGGTCACGAGACTGCTCAAATCTTAGCTCGAGCTCTGGCCCGACAGTTCCCTGAGATGGAGTTCACGGTAATTACAGTGTTGAGTTTGTTGTTTATATGTGTGAAGCTTTAGTTTGGATTCTAACAATGAGATAGTGATCAAAATGGTAGTTGTTGATTGGTATATATGTGTAAGAAGTTGTTTAAAAATCTGAACTTTCTTGGGTTTGTTTTGTGATCTTGAGTGTGGATATTGACAATGAGGAATCTATTAGAGTTGTTGAGCAAATCTTTGAGATAGTTTTGAAAACTAGCGGCTTTCGGTTTTGGTTTTACAGGTTTATGCTCCAGCTGTTCAGGTGAAGAGAAAGCTAAAGAATGGTACTTTATCTGTTAAACCGAAACCCGTGTTCCCGGGTTGCATTTTCATCAGATGTATATTGAACAAAGAGATACATGACTCCATTAGAGATTGTGATGGTGTTGGAGGTTTCATAGGTTCAAAAGTCGGAAACACGTTAGTATTTCTCACTCCCACTCTATTACGTGTGTGCGTAAAGTTATGTGAATTGATTTGTAATGTGCATTTTTATGCAGAAAGAGACAGATAAATAAACCGAGACCAGTAGATGACAGTGATTTAGAAGCTATTTTCAAACAAGCAAAAGAAGAACAAGAGAAAGCAGATAATGAGTTCGAGGAAGCACAAAGAGCTGAGGAAGAAGCATCACAGAAACTTTTGGCATCTAATTCAGATGTTTTTGAAGCTGAAGAATCTCTTACATCTAAACCGAAGCGAGGGCAGAGAAAAGCTGCCATTACTACTGAAACTAAGGATCCAAAGACAAAGAAGAAGAAACTTGCGGCTGGTTCCACAGTTCGAGTTCTGTCAGGGACATTCGCTGAATTCGTTGGAAACCTAAAGAAACTTAACCGTAAAACCGCAAAGGTACCAAGTAATTCTAACTCATTGTATGAATATAAATTTGTTTCATTTGCAAGAAGAATGTGTTTGTTTTGATGCATTTCTATTGTGTGTTATGCAGGCAACTGTTGGATTTACTTTGTTTGGGAAGGAGACACTTGTGGAGATTGACATAGATGAACTTGTTCCTGAGATTCAGTCTTAAAAAGTTTGTTCACATAATATTATTTCTTGGTCTGAGAATAAAAATGCATTCTTGCTCCACATGTTAACATACGTCTGCGTTCTGTTTCATCCGCCATCCGAACACGACGACGCCGTTTAGTATCTTAAATGATTAGTCCTCTTCTGAACTGTGTCCCGTTTTAATAACTTAAAACACGAGTGCGTGGTGTTTTTGATTTGTAAAGTGCTTTACTTGGGCTCAGTTATGTGGAAAAGCCCAATATCGTCAAAGGAAATAAGAGCCGTCAGATCAGTAATTGAGCTAATAAGAATCGTTAGATATAAACCCTAGATTCATTTCTCCTTTGACCATTTCGTCTCAACTATAAAACGGATTAAAAACCCTAGATTCATTTTTTCTTTCTATCTCCGCCGCAAAAGAGGAACTCGAGGTTTTATCGTGTGAGCAACAATGGTGAAGGCAACAAAAGCCGAGAAGAAGATCGCGTACGACGCGAAGCTATGTCAGCTTGTAGACGAGTACACACAGATCTTAGTTGTTGCCGCAGACAACGTTGGATCGACACAGCTACAGAGCATCAGGAAAGGTCTTCGTGGAGACTCTGTTGTGCTCATGGGGAAGAACACTATGATGAAACGTTCGGTTAGGATTCACTCTGAGAACACTGGTAACACTGCTATCTTGAACCTGCTTCCTCTCCTTCAGGTAGAATTCTCAGTTTCTAGAGAAAAATTGTTTAGATTTTGAATGTGAAGATTATAGATTTTGATTGCGATGGTTTTGTGTTTGTTTACAGGGAAATGTTGGTTTGATCTTCACCAAGGGTGATCTCAAGGAAGTTAGCGAGGAAGTTGCCAAGTACAAGGTTTGTTAATTGATCATCTTCTTCTTCTCCCCAAATCTATATAGCTTATGTATGATTGTAGCTCTCAAGTTTAAGATGGTTACAGTCTTCTTCATCATCTTGTTTAGTTGATTGTGTAAAAGTTTGATGCTTTCTCTGTGTGATTTGGATTTAAATGAAAGTCTCTCATATTTGTTCATCCATGAATAGGTTGGTGCTCCTGCTCGTGTGGGTTTAGTTGCCCCCATTGATGTGGTTGTTCAACCTGGTAACACTGGTCTTGACCCATCCCAAACATCTTTCTTCCAGGTTTGCCTAATCAGACATTGTAATGCTCCACTGGTTTTTGTCTTAATACAGAATTTGATTTTTCTTAAATGAATGTCTTGTTAGGTGCTTAACATCCCAACTAAGATTAACAAGGGTACTGTTGAAATCATTACACCTGTGGAACTTATCAAGAAAGGTGAAAAGGTCGGTTCTTCTGAGGCCGCCCTTCTTGCCAAGCTTGGTATCAGGCCATTCTCGTACGGTTTAGTTGTCGATTCTGTTTATGACAACGGTTCAGTCTTCAGCCCAGAAGTTCTTGATCTTACGGAAGATGACCTTGTGGCAAGGTTTGCTGCTGGTATCTCCATGGTCACTTCCTTGGCTCTAGCTGTCTCTTACCCTACCCTTGCTGCTGCTCCACATATGTTTATCAATGCTTACAAGAATGCCTTGGCTATCTCCGTTGCCACCGAGTATACTTTCCCTCAAGCAGAGAAGGTCAAGGAGTTCTTGAAGGTTAGTCATTAAATTGTTAATCTTGGAGTGTTGTATCGTTTGTGTTTGTGTTAATTCTGGTATAATTTGAATTGCAGGATCCTAGCAAGTTTGCAGTGGCTGTAGCGGCTGTGTCGGCAGATGCAGGTAGTGGTGCTCCAGCTGCCAAGGTAGAGGAGAAGAAAGCAGAGGCTGAAGAATCAGAGGAAGAAGACTACGGTGGTTTCGGTTTGTTCGACGACGAGTAGATGTTGTCTATTTGTCCTGGCTTGCAAGTGTGACCTCTTTTGTAGTATGTTGATCTCAGTTTTCTCGGCTTTGGCCAATTCACATTTATGTTATTGTCTTTTATCTTTAAAGAGCTTCTTTTTTTATTTGCTTTAATATTTTCGATATTCCTACTCGTTAATGCTTTGATTCACATTTATATGATTTGAATCAAACAACCAATTATAAAACAGTAAGAGCATCCTCGATCACTTTTAATAAGGAGTTCTAGTTTAGACGACAGAGATGCTTTATGTAAAAATCTAAAGTACTGTGCATTGTAAACATTTTTTCTTTATAAAATCTTTGCAGGAAGGACATAAATGCACATAGAACGAGGAGTCTCTACAACAAGTGGGAAGTATGTGGGCGGATTCTTCTTAATGAGTCTGGGGAAGCTCAAAGGTTTAAGAGGCCACGCGACCATGGTGTTCTCTTATATATTGTGGACATATTCTCTTAATGCTAACACAATTCAAAAATTTGTCTTTTCCTCTTCCTTGTTTTGTTTCTTCTCATTACAATGGAGAATCAACCAGAGAATGCAAGGTTCACTCTGAGACTACTGATTGATGAGAAGAGAAGCAAAGTTGTTCTTGCTGAAACTTGTAGAGACTTTGTTGACGTGCTATTTAGTCTTTTAACACTTCCGATGGGCACCATTGTCAGGTTACTTGAGCAGCATTGCAAGCCGCAGCAGACAGTAACAGTAGGATGTTTCAATAACCTATACAGAAGTGTTTCGGAAATGTCCGTCGATGAGTTCGAGACCGAGGCTTGTAAGAATATGTTGGTTTATCCGAGGAGCACTAAGGAGATTCATTGTAGGAAGTTGAAAATGAACATAGATGATACCGAGGCCACAAAGTTCTTCACATGCCCAAAATTCTCAATTGTGTGTAACAAGTACACCAATTTTAACACTTCGAGATGTAGTAATTGCGGAAACCAGATGACAAGGCAGTGTCAGGTTTCAGAAAATGAACAACTTGGAGAACCGATAGGAGATGGTGATGGTGTTTTTGTCCCCTGTCGTTCCTCTTACATTCTCACTGATGATTTTAAAGTGGAACTTTGCTCTCTTGGTGTTATCTCAAATGTTCTCAATGGACTCGGATATCAAGATTTTGATGACTTACATGAAACTCATCTTGATGTTGGCTTTGAAGAGGTACATTGTATTTTCTATTTTTTATTAGTCTTCCTATATCTTTTTTTGTTTTTATCTAATCTTTTTCATATGTTTTAGGTACTGAATCTATTGGGAAACTTACTTGTTTCTGAGTTTCCGTTAACATCCTCATTCCTGGGAAAACCATATATTGCAAAGTTTAAAAGAGGTGTTTTTACACATCCGGTTAAAACAGAACATGTGATTGGAGCCCATGAATGTTCTCTGAAACTATTTGTTAGAAAGTCAGACAGTAAGATTCTTTATGCAGAGTGTAGTGAAGACTTTATTGACAATCTTCTCACTTTTCTGGTTCTACCTCTTGAGTTAGCTTGGTTATTACCTAATGATACTACCATTTTAAGCTGTGTTAAAAATTTGATCCTAAGCGAGTGTAGAGGTGCTTTAGCTTCTAAGCCATGGGAATTCCCTTATTACTATACTTTCAGTAAACAACTTCTAGGGGTTCCCTCACAGCCATTAGTAGATTATAAGTGTTTATGGACTACTATTCAGCCTTTAAATTTTGTTAGGCAAATTAATAGCCATAATATTAGGAATAAGACACCCATGGATCCAAAAGCCAAGCCTGGGATACCCTCAATGTTTGAACATGGGTTTGTGAGGAGGGATACAAAGTTTATAGTTTCAGATGATCTTGTTGTAACTCCAATGAGTTCATCTTCAACCATTGGTTTGTTTAAGAAGCGTAAAGTCGACATAAGTGACCTCGAAGAGCAAGTGATTAACATCTCCAAAGCAGAGGTATGCTTGTAGACTTGTAGTATTGCATTCTCTTACCTTTTTTTGTCTATATTTTGAACTGTTTTTGTTTGTTTTATGTGTTTTTGTTGCAGCTCGTCAGTATTCTTAAAGCTTCTTTAACATCTTGTTCCGCGCTAACGAATGGTCTGTCATACAAACTTGCAAAGAAGCCAAAGAAATTGGTGGGTAACATTTTTGAAGCAGAAATTTCCCTCACTTTCATTAGTCTTTTGATCAAGTTTGTTTAATTTCTTGCATATAGTTTCATCACAGGCCCTTGACTCTTCTGAAGCCTATCCCTGGAAAAGAAACAGGTCAAAGTAAAGAAAAAAGACGGGTTTGAGCAAAACATCTGAAACAATATTTCATGAAGAAACTCAAATGGCTAATATTCTTCAACTATATTATGTTTTTCTCTTTCTTTGTTCCTTGTGTTTTTCTAAACTTGTTCAAGACTCTTGATGATCTTCTCTGTGTGCACTTCATTTAACTGATTGAAAATTATTGATCTCTCGAAGGAATTTTTGTGCAAAAGTTACATCAATTTTAACACCTCGAAGTTCAGGTGTGTATAGGTGTTTATGATCAAACAGGTTTTGTCTGATTTGACTATTGAATTAAGATGTTTAAAGTACAAAGCCTCTTTATCTTTAAGTTATGTTGAAAAAAGTTTCCTTTTTCCTTGACAACATCCGTTGTAATTTTACTCTTTTTTATTACTGCCGTTGGGGTAATTTAATTTCCGTAAATATAAGACGGCCGTTGACCAAAACATAAGAGCATCGTTATAGGAAGATGTGTTTATTGACTCTTAGCTAATTTTTAAATAATAAAATGGTGATTAAGAGTTTTGTGTAAAAATATAATGAAATAGGATGATTATAGGTAGAACCCATATGAGTTGGGTTCTTAAAAAAAATTGAAAAAATGAAGCTCAAAATCATAGATACAAAAAATGAAATTGATTATGAGCCGAAATCAAAATAGAGGAATCTAAAACAAGACGAAAATAACATAGATCCACCGGTGAAATTAAGCTCGAATCGTTCTAGATTCGGCCTAGATTCGTGTAGATGTGATGGAGAATAGATTTCCCGTGAGAAGGTGACGACGTAGAGATCGACGGAGGTGCCTTGGACGATTCTTTCGCCGGTAGGTCTTCGTCGAATCAGCTGGGAGAGAGTTTTTGGCGGCGGAGAAAGAAATGAGGCCGATTTAATGGTTTTTTTCATCGGAAAAAGTGAGAGAAGCGGAAGAATCAAAGCAAGAGTTGCCTCTTCCCTAAGAGGCAAAACACATGACTCTTAGGTTTAATTTTCTTTTTCATTTTTTTTTATTTAAATTTGGGCTTAAGAGTTGGACTAAGAGAACCGATAAAGATGGTCTAAGTGAAAAAATTAGTTCCTTAATTTCCTTTTTTTATGACATAGGGTAATTTCCTTTTTGTTAGTTTTGACAGCTGTAAATTTCCTTTAAATCAAGGTATTATTCGTATTTTCCTTTTTTCGTTAAAACTTTCTGACCACTATATATCCAAGACCTCCTCAGATTTTTTTTACAACGACTTTCTCTCTCTCCGTTTATCTCCGTCTCTCTCGAGTATTTTCTCTCTCTAGGGTTCCGATTTCAATTTTTCCGCTGAACTCACGATTGTACTAACCTTCACCATCTCCGTTTGATTTCCTCGGCATCGACGAAGCTCTCTTTGTTTCCAAGAACCCTAGATGTTGCTTTTGATTCTCCGGAAGCTTTTTCTTCTTTAGGCGATTCCTCGGATATTGGAATCTCTCGGTGAGTTTCTCACACTTGTTAGCGCCACGCCGACTTTACGTCGTTATATCTTTGAGTAGTGGATGAATTTTATATATCCGTCTCAGATTTCGTTGATTTCGCCGCTTTTAGGTTTAATTCGGTCTTGTTTGGTAGCTGAGAAAGTCGGAGAAGAAACCCTAGATTTTGTGTTAACTCTTGCTCTGCTTTCAAAACTTACTCGCTTTATGTTTACATCCTTGTTTCTCTATAGATTATACACAGAGAATTGACAAGGGATTTTGAGTTTGCTTTACTTTTCTACTTTCTGTGTTTCCTTTACCTGTCTGTTGCTAAGATTTTGCTATTTCTCATGAATTAGGCAGATTTTTGTGCAAGGGGAAAGTAGGTGTTAGGTTAATGCTAGTCACTTGTCCTTGAATGGTTTCTACGATGGATTTAAACGCTTCACCCCAACCAGAAGAAGATGATGAACCCTATGTGAGACATATAGAAGACTATTCTTCAAGGGATGACCGCATAGAGTCTGCCGTCGAAATCGCAAGACGGGTACTATTGATTTTCTACACTCTGTTATACATAATTTCTTGTTTTCCCTGAGCCTGAGGTTGGATTTTTTTCATATGTTTTTGTTGCAGGAACGCGAAGAGAGAAAGAAACGAATGAGATATGACAAGCCATCACACAACTCTCAGCCAGCTTATCGTGATCAATATTATCAGAATCGAAATACTAATGCTTATGATAGATACAAGCTCCCTCAAGGTGATATTCTTACACCAAATTAGTTCTTTTTAATTTTTCTGACTGTTATTTACTCTTAAGTTTAAAACAGCTTCTGGCAGGTTTGGCTAGTATTTGTCTTTTTTCTTCCCGTTTAGGGGAGCTCTTTAAATAGGGTGACTCTTTGACCGGCTGTCCAATGTCACAGGTTGGCTAGATTGTCCACCTTCTGGGCATGAGATAGGATTTATCGTTCCTTCAAAAGTTCCTCTGAATGAAGCTTACAATAATCATGTACCTCCTGGATGTAGATACTCTTTCAAACAGGTGATCCATAACCAGAGGATAGCTGGTAGAAAGGTAAGTTTTGGAATCTTTTTGTCTTACATTGTTGTAAATACCTGTGTGTATCATTGTCTATTCAACACTAGTATGCCGATGATCTAAGCTCTTCGTGTTATGTCACTGTCTTTTTCAGCTTGGTCTAGTTATTGATTTGACAAATACAACTCGCTACTATTCTACAGCAGACTTAAAGAAAGAAGGGATCAAGCATGTTAAGGTAATTGGTAGACATACTGTCTACACCCTTATACGCTGTGACAGAATGCTCTATCTCTAGTTTTCTTTTTGCCCGTAGATTGCATGCAGGGGTCGTGATGCAGTGCCAGAAAATGTGTCCGTCAACACGTTTGTTAATGAGGTATATATTTTTTTTAAGTCAAATCCATGAACCACAAAGGTTTAGCTGAAGCTGTAAATTCTTTTCTCTTGATTTTGTTATATAAGCGATTTTACCTTATGTTAGTAGCTCACTCAAGAAAACTGTTTCAGGTTAATCAGTTCGTCCTGAATCTAAAACACTCAAAGAAGTATATTCTCGTCCACTGTACACATGGGCATAATCGGACAGGGTTTATGATAGTTCATTATCTTATGCGATCTGGGCCGATGAACGTTACGCAAGTAACTTTTTATTTCTCTCTTTTATCTCTGGATTTATTATACCTCCCAAGTGTAATAAATCTTTTGGTTTTGTTAGGCTTTGAAAATCTTTTCTGATGCCCGTCCCCCAGGGATCTATAAACCAGACTATATTGATGCTTTATACACGTTTTATCACGAAATAAAACCTGAGACTGTTATTTGCCCATCAACTCCTGAATGGAAAAGGTCTACCGAGCTTGATTTAAATGGGGAAGCCTTACCAGATGATGATGACGAGGATGGCGGTCCAGCTGGTCCTGTCCAGGTAATCTCAACAAATGATTGTTTATTTAGCTAATTTTATTTACAAAACTGTCGTTCCAACAAATGATATGTGTTATAATGTGGTCATCTGGTGGTTATATGTTTATAGTTTTTTTACTGCCTTATTGTTTCAGGAGGAAACCCTTCCGGTGGAAGTCAAGATGTCAAATGATGATGTTTTGGGTGATGAAATACCCCCTGATCAGGAGGAAGGTTATCGGCAGTTCTTTTACAGGATGCTATCACTAAATATTGGGGTATGAATTTTAAAATCTTGTTATAGGATGTTCACACATAATAATTATGTATTCGGATCTATGAGTCTTTCACACTGGAGGTTCAGTTTCAATTTGATTTGGGGTGAATCCTGGAACCTAGCTTATGATTTTTTTTCTGCTACTCCTTTTCTTTTGGTTTGCCGATTAAGCTAATGTATGGGTCAACAAGAGTATCTTTATGTTTTCATTTATCTCCTTTGCTTCAATGGCATGATCTAACTTGCAATGTTGAATAAATATTTCTCTATTGTAGGGAAGAGGATGTTCGCAGTTTCCAGGTTCACATCCTGTCTCCTTAAATAGGTACAAATATATGCTTTACTCTAGTTTTCGTGCATGAAAAGATGATTGAATTAATGTATTCTCTAGTTCCGGGCTCAATTCGTTTGGAGTACCCTACATCCTGTCTCATTCGTTTGTGCTAAAACAGGGATAATCTGCAACTCTTAAGGCAGCGGTACTATTATGCAACATGGAAGGCCGATGGAACACGATATATGATGCTTCTAACCATGGATGGATGTTATTTAGTGGATAGAAGCTTCAGATTTCGAAGGGTTCAGATGCGGTTCCCCTTCAGGCACCCAACTGAAGTGAGTAATTTTCTATTGTTGAGCTGGATGTGTATCAATGTCTACACAAAATTTCTGAATTATCTCACTTGTTTGTTTTTGGTTGCCAGGGAATATCTGAAAAAGTGCACCACTTCACATTGCTTGACGGAGAAATGATTATCGATACCTTGCCAGATCAAAGGCAGGAGAGGAGATACCTAATCTATGATATGGTAGCAATCAACGGCCAATCAGTTGTAGAGGTTGGAACTTTCATTATTGCTTACTTTTTTACGATTAATAATGGTTCGATTGGCTTGAATCAATCTTAAGCGCCATAGCTCAAGATCTGAGAATGTATTGAGGCATATCGTAACATACTGTCACTGCCTTTACTTGTACACATTTTTCACCAGATGTATATATTCCCTGTAAACCGTACATCAAATGTCGCAGTGGTTTGGTATTCTTAGTATTTTTTGTTGCAGATAGATATCCCGACATAGTCTGTTTACCAACATACACACTTGTCAGTAGTATATCTTTTGCTAGAGATTCTAACTAAAAGTTGCACAAATCAAAACTGGACCAGCGGCCATTCTATGAAAGGTGGAAGATGCTGCTCGAGAAGGAGGTGATTGAGCCCCGTAATCATGAAAAGGCCAGAAGTCATATATATCGATATGACCTTGAGCCTTTTAGGGTGAGTACTCAGAGTTGGCAACTTTCTCATTCCATGTTCCATTCTTAACACTCTGTTTTACTTGTATAACTGTACACTTATGTTCTCTTGTAGGTACGGAGAAAGGGTTTCTGGTTGCTTAAGGTAGTTGAGAAGTTTTTGAAGGGTTTCATACAATCTCTTTCACATGAAGCCGACGGATTAATCTTTCAGGTAACCAACCATGTGATGGAAAGATCACTGATTTTCAGTCAAAGGCCATATTTTTCTACACAATTGCATAGATAGGAAAGTTCTAGTTCTAGTACAGCCTCTAATAAATACCTGAAATCTACTTTTCTGTTAACAGGGTTGGGATGACCCTTACGTTGCACGAACCCATGAAGGTCTGTTGAAGTGGAAGTATCCAGAGATGAACTCTGTTGACTTTCTATACGAGCAAGATGAGAGTGGCCATGGAATGTTCTCCTTGTTCGAAAGAGGGAAGAAGAAGCATATGGATGGAAATACTGTTGTTTTTAAAGGTTTGATCTTATAGTTGTAGTTGGTAGTAGTAAACACTATCAATCATAGCTTACTCCATCATATCTAAGAAATACTAGCTGATAATGCTGAAACTACAGATGGTTTAGTCCCTGCCGAGCACTCTGGGAAGATTGTAGAGTGTTCTTGGAATCAGGATGAGAGAGTCTGGGTTAGCATGCGAGCCAGGTTCGATAAATCAACGCCAAATGATATCAACACTTACAGAAAGGTCAATACTTTTTCTTACTTCCCTTTATAATCCTAGGTTGTATTATTTCGAGTTGCTGCATTATTGTTTGTTGATCATACTTTGCTAACATAACTTTCTAAGGTAGATAACAGAAAAAAGTTATCTGTCTCTTGTGTTTGGTCTAAACCATTGTGGATGTAAAAATAGGTGATGAGAAGCATAAAGGACAACATCACAGAGGAAGTGTTGCTGCAAGAGATAAGGGAGATCATCCTTTTGCCTATGTATGCGGACAGTATTTAATTGGATAGCAAAGCTGCACGACGCAAATGAATCAACAATCTGAAATCAAGGAGAAACAAAACTTTATGCTTCTCTTCTTTGCGGATCCATGGTCCTTCTATACTAACAATGTACCTAAGAAGAAAGAAGGAACTCTGCTTTCTCCAGTATGTAAGAATCCCGGTTTCCAGTAGCTTTCGGGTTTATCAAACTCCGTATGACCATTACGTGATGATGTTTTTAGCTTTATAAAAAGTGTGTGTTACTCTTCTTAAGTGATTCTTATGTTTAGATGATGGAGAAGATGTTGTACTTAGGAGAGATAATGTTGTAATCTTTTAGTATTAGTGTTATATTATTATTTGTTGGTTCTACTCCTACGTAACTCCAGAAGCAGAAGAATGGCATCAAGTTGTCTCAGAGATGGAGAGAAGGCGTTTTCTCATCTCTGTAATCAAAACAGCGTGTTGTTTTTATCAGCCGAAACTACAATACATTCAGCGGCTCCAGTTTCACTTTCAAGAGTAAAAACGGCAAGCAGTTTACACTTCCCAGCTTCATTCGATTTCGCACGTTCTTCTACTCGGAGATTCGTCTCATTGTCCTTCCTATACGATCTCTCCCTTGACTTAAAACCCCATTGGTGTCTATTGCAAAACCTCACTCCACATAATCGTAGAGCGTGACCGTATGAATTTCAGTGCGCGACGGTGTCTGCTGATTTGTTTGCTCTGTTTCACTTTATCGGATCTCTCCTATGGACAAGACAAGTTCAGAGAGCGTAAAGCCACCGATGACGACGTGGGCTACCCAGAAATGTAAGCGATCGATTGCTGGATATGTTTTTTCTATTTGTTTTCTCCGATTTCTAAATTTTCTGGGTGGTTTTGGTTTCGCAGTGATGAAGATGCTTTGTTGAATAATCAGTGCCCGAGAAATTTGGAGCTCCGATGGCAGACTGAAGTCACTTCTAGCATTTATGCAACACCCTTGATTGCTGATATTAACAGGTAAGAGATATTTTACCACCAGTTTTATGGTGATTATGTGTTAAACCCTCATTCACAATCAGATATTTCTCTTATGAATCTGGTCTTTGGTTTTTGTTACAGTGATGGAAAGCTTGACATTGTTGTTCCATCTTTTGTTCACTACCTTGAAGTACTTGAAGGGGCTGATGGAGACAAAATGCCAGGTAATCTTACCTTTTGTGTTCTTAGTTCTTAGTTCTTGTCTTGGTCTTGTTCATCTAATGATGTAGATTATTGATGAGTTTTGTTAGGGTCACTGATTCACTCATGAAAATGCCAGGTTGGCCTGCTTTTCACCAGTCAAACGTGCATTCAAGTCCTCTTCTATTCGATATTGACAAAGATGGTGTTAGAGAAATTGCTCTAGCTACCTACAATGGCCAA
The DNA here is from genome assembly GCA_963556525.1 of Cochlearia excelsa. Classification (NCBI taxonomy): domain Eukaryota; kingdom Viridiplantae; phylum Streptophyta; class Magnoliopsida; order Brassicales; family Brassicaceae; genus Cochlearia; species Cochlearia excelsa. The sequence continues at coordinate 35,304,121 of OY748330.1, forward strand.
GTGCTATTTTTCAGGTACTTGATTATCTCAGATGATAAATTTTTATTTTTCTGTTATCATGATCCTTTGAGTTTTATGGGTTTGTGTATGACACTTTCTTGTTTTCAGGGTATCAGGGTTTTTGATGTCAGATAAGCTAGAAGTGCCACGTAGAAAAGTGCATAAGAACTGGCATGTGGGACTGAATCCTGATCCTGTTGACCGTTCACATCCTGATGTCCATGATGAACAACTTGTGAAGGAAGCTATGGAAATAAAGTCATCGACCACCCGTAAGTTTCTTTATCATTTTTAATTTCTACATCATTTTGCTAGTTTGCTGCTTATGTTATGCCTGTCTTCCACATTATCTGCTTGGTTGAATTTGTTCCCTTCCTGATGCTAGAAGACATTGAACTAGTAAAGATTGGTTATGTGGGTTAGTTAATTAATAGAGTAAAGCTAACTTTATGCTTGGGGCAGCTGCTTCGGTTAAGCTAGAGAAACTTTGTATTGTGCGTCTGAATTATGCATCATCTGTGATGGGGATCCCATCCTGTATTTTGATGAAAGTTTTACTTTGTGACTCTCACTCTCCTCTCTATAGAAATGAATGTTTCTACCACAACACCAAATGTGACAGTCTCTATGTCCAAAGAGATTCATGGTAAGGCGTCAAATGTGTCATCTCACGAGGATAAAAAAAACCCCGAGAATAACCAAACTGAAGCTGTCGTTAAGCCTACTCCACGGCTGCATAATTCCACCGTGGATGTTGGAGCAAATAATTTTGCTGCAAATGGGACTAAAGATGGCTCAACAAGAAATTCTGATGGAAATATAACCACAAGGGAGGTGGTTCAAAGCAAAATTGATGAAGTTAAGAATGAAACTGTTATTAAATTAAATACTAGTACAGATAATTCCTCGGAAACTTCTGGGACATCTGGAAACAGTACTAGGTTAGAGACGGGAACCAAAAGTGGGAGGCGACTTCTAGAAGATAATGGCTCAAAAGAATCTGTAGATGGTCATTCTGACAATAAAAGCGACAATGAGGGTGTTCGCATGACCTCAGTTGAAAACGATGGAGTATTAGAAGCTGAAGCAGATTCATCGTTTGACTTGTTGCGTGATAATAATGAGTTGGGTGATGAATATGATTATGATGATTTTGTTAACGAGTCTATGTGGGGTGACGAGGAATTTGTCGAGGAGCAACACGAGAACTCAGAGGATTATGTGAATATTGATGCCCATATTCTGTGCACTCCTGTGAGTTTCATCGATGTCAAAATCATTACCTTGGATTACTTGCTTCAATGAGAGATCTTACATTGTCACTTTTTTATCAGGTAATTGCTGACATAGATAAAGATGGAATACAAGAGATGGTTGTTGCTGTTTCTTATTTCTTTGACCCTGAGTAAGTTTACATTTTATCTCTTTTCCAGTGAAGATGTTTCCATAATCTGTCAATGCAAAAGCCATTACTAGTGATTTTCTTCAAAACATGCATGAGATCTTAAATATCCCGTTTGCTTTTCCAGGTAATTTGTTTTGACCCTGATAAGCAAATGTTTCAGGTATTATGACAATCCAGAGCATATGAAAGAACTTGGTGGTATTGATATCAAAAACTATCTTGCTAGTTCAATTGTGGCATTCAATCTTGAGACTAAACAAGTTAAGTGGGTCAAAGAGCTAGATTTGAGTACGGATAAAGGAAACTTCCGTGCATATATTTATTCTTCCCCAACAGTTGTTGATTTGGATGGCGATGGTTACTTGGATATTCTTGTTGGAACTTCCTTCGGCTTATTTTACGCCATGGATCATCGTGGTAAGACTTCTTGTTACTTTCTACTGTTTGTTTTATTCACACAATATTCCACCATTCCATTCTTAGCAGAGAGAAATTTCACGCGTAACAGAGTTATAAACATATTGATCTCGGTGTTGATTTGAGATTGTTGTCTTTTGGCAGGAAACATCAGAGAAAAATTCCCACTTGAAATGGCTGAAATTCAAGGGGCAGTGGTTGCAGCTGATATAAATGACGATGGAAAGATCGAACTTGTCACAACTGATTCGCACGGAAATGTAGCAGCATGGACCACCCAAGGAGTGGAAATTTGGGAAGCACATTTAAAGAGTCTTATTCCCCAGGTAAAAGTTACCTTCATCTATTCTCATCTAGTGTCAAACGGTCCTATGAATGAACTAGCTGTAGGAGCATCAACACTACTGATACTAACTTTCATGGGTTTCACGTGTTGTTACTTTTAAGTTCAAACTTATCTTGAAACCAGTCTCTGATCACTTCACAATCAGTGACTGTTACCAACCTTCTCTTTCAGGGTCCTTCAATAGGTGATGTTGATGGTGATGGACATACAGATGTTGTGGTTCCTACCTCATCAGGAAACATTTACGTTCTTAGTGGCAAGGATGGTTCGATTGTCCGTCCTTACCCGTACAGAACTCATGGAAGAGTGATGAACCAAGTTCTTCTTGTTGATCTAAACAGGCGAGGTGAGAAAAAGAAGGGACTCACCATTGTTACCACATCCTTTGATGGTTACCTGTATCTCATAGATGGACCCACCTCGTGCACTGATGTTGTTGATATTGGTGAAACTTCGTAAGTCACTTACAATACATCCTTACAGCACATTAACAGTTTTAGCAGATTTTGATAGCCAAGATGTTTCGTGTTACAGATACAGCATGGTCTTGGCTGATAACGTTGACGGTGGGGATGATCTTGATCTCATTGTCTCAACTATGAACGGAAACGTCTTTTGCTTCTCTACGCCTTCTCCGCACCATCCCCTCAAGGCAAGATCAATTCCGAACACTATTTTAAGCGGGTTTTCCCCTCGACATCTTCATGTTTCTCTTTTTAATGTGAGATTCTAAAATGCATCAGGCTTGGAGATCGACTGATCAAGGGAGGAACAATAAGGCAAACCGTTACGATCGTGAAGGTCTTTTTGTCACGCATTCAACCAGAGGTTTCCGCGATGAAGAAGGCAAAAACTTTTGGGCTGAGATCGAAATCGTTGATAAATATAGATACCCATCTGGTTCACAAGCACCGTACAACGTTACAGTAAGCTCCTCGAAACATTAATAGATCACTAGCAGCAAGCAATCGCTTCTTGATATTTATCCTTCAAAACTCAAGTACATTGGTTTTCAAATGTACAGACGACGTTGTTGGTTCCAGGCAATTACCAGGGAGATAGGAGAATAACGCAGAGCCAGATCTATGACCGACCAGGAAAATACCGAATAAAACTACCAACTGTTGGAGTGAGAACCACAGGCACCGTAATGGTGGAGATGGTGGACAAGAATGGACTCCATTTCTCAGACGAATTCTCTCTAACTTTCCATATGTATTACTACAAGCTTCTGAAATGGCTGCTTGTCCTTCCAATGATCGGGATGTTTGGCCTGCTCGTGATACTACGGCCTCAAGAACCCGTGCCCCTCCCGTCCTTCTCTCGCAACACAGACTTATAATCTTGCTAGGTTTATGTCCATAAAACAGAGCTCTAAAGGATCCATGCACAACTTGGTACTAGAATTTTGGGGTAATGTTGGGAATTTTAGTTTTCTTAGGTTTTTCAACTTTGCCTTTTCTTTCGAATTTCATGGCAAATAATAGCTTGGGTTTTTATAACAGAACCGTACCTTGTCATGAATGCTTACGTTTTTAACTTAAACTTACCCGGAACACAAATATGCCGGAGAAATAAAGATCCAACAGCCAACGAAAACTCTCCCATGGTCGCTTTCCCTAAATCGCTGTCTCCTAAACACGTCCTGAAGCTCCTGAAATCTGAGAAGAACCCGCGCGAGGCTTTCGCTCTCTTTGATTCAGCGACTCGACATCCAGGCTATGCACATTCCGCCGTCGTCTTCCACCACATCCTACGACGTCTCGCGGAGGCGCGTATGGTTACTCATATAAATCGTGTCGTGGAGCTTATACGGTCACAAGAATGCAAGTGCGACGAAGACGTCGCGTTATCGGTCATCAAAACCTACGGTAAGAACTCCATGCCCGATAGAGCTTTAGATGTTTTCCAACGAATGCGAGAGATCTTCGGGTGCGAGCCTGGGATTCGATCTTATAACTCTCTGCTCAGTGCTTTCGTCGATGCAGAACAATGGGTTAAAGTCAAGACCTTCCTTGCATACTTCGAAACAGTTGGTTTGGCGCCAAATCTGCAGACATATAATGTTCTGATTAAAATGCAATGTAAGAAGAAACAGTTCGAGAAGGCAAAAGACCTTCTTGATTGGATGTGGAAAGAGGGTTTGAAGCCGGATCTGTATAGCTACAGCACAGTGATCAACGATTTTGCTAAATGTGGAAACTTGGAAGATGCACTGAAACTGTTCGATGAAATGTCTGAGAGAGGAGTATCACCTGATGTTACTTGTTATAATATCTTAATCAATGGCTCTCTTAAGAGAAGAGATCACTTTAAGGCTATGGAATTGTGGGACAAATTGTTGGAGGATTCTTCTGTTTATCCGAATGTTAAGACACACAACATTATGATTAGTGGTTTGAGTAAATGTGGAAGAATAGATGATTGCTTGAAGATATGGGACAGAATGAAACAGAACGAGCGAGAAAGAGATTTGTTTACGTATAGCAGTTTGATACATGGGCTGTGTGGTGTGGGGAATGTTGATCAGGCGGAAAACGTGTTTAAAGAGTTGGTCGAAAGTAAGGCCGTTATTGATGTGGTTACATACAATACTATGCTTGATGGTTTTTGCCGTTGTGGGGAAATTAAAAAGAGTTTGGAGTTATGGAAAATCATGGAGACAAAGAATTCAGTTAACATTGTGAGTTATAACATTTTAATAAAAGGGTTGTTGAAATATGGGAAGATCGATGAAGCAACAATGATTTGGAGGCTTATGCCTGCGAAAGGCTTTGCAGCTGACAACACAACTTATGGTGTTTTTATTCATGGGTTGTGCATGAATGGTTATGTCAATAAAGCCTTGGAGGTGATAAAAGAGGTCGAGAGCAGAGGTGGGCACCTGGATGTTTATGCATATTCGTCAATTATAGACTCTTTGTGCAAAGAGGGGAGACTAGAAGAAGCATCAATTTTGGTGAAAGAGATAAGTAAGCATGGCGTGGAGTTGAATTCTCATGTCTGCAATGCATTAATGGGTGGTTTTATCCGAAATTCGAGACTTGGTGATGCCTCCTCTTTCCTAAGAGAGATGGGGAAGAACGGTTGTATGCCGACTGTTGTTTCATACAACATTCTTATTGACGGTTTGTGTAAAGCAGGAAAGTTTGGAGAAGCATCAGCTGTCGTGAAAGAAATGCTCGAAAACAGTTTAAAACCAGATCTGAGAACTTATAGTTCACTCTTGGATGGTCTTTGTAAAGACAGAAAGATCGAATTAGCCCTTGCATTGTGGCATCAATCTATGAAATCAGGTCTAGAACCCGATGTGAGAATGCATAACATTCTAATTCATGGCCTATGTTCTGTTGGGAAACTTGATGATGCGATGAATGTCGTGGCGGATATGGAGCATTGGAATTGCTTTGCGAGTCTTGTTACCTTCAACACCTTGATGGAAGGATTCTTCAAAGTTGGAGACAGCAACAGAGCCACAGTGATTTGGGGTTACATGTACAAGATGGGGTTGCAGCCTGATATAATATCCTACAATATCTTACTGAAAGGGTTGTGTATGTGTAAAAGAGTGTCCTATGCTATCAAATTCTTTGATGATGCTCGAAACCATGGCATTTCTCCAACTGTTGTCACCTGGAACATACTTGTTTCAGCTGTCGTGAATCGCTAGGGTGATTACTGTAAAGGAGAAAGCTTAATCTATTGCTTATTGGCGTGTAACTCTTGAGGGTTTAGTTTGCCCCTGGACTGGAACTCTGCGCCAGCTTTTGTGATAAAGGTATAATGCTCTTCCATTATTTACCTTGGAACGCTTTTGGTTTTGGAGGCTGAGCTATGATGTATCAGTGTTAGGATGCTAGGAGTGGCAGGACTTATTGTAGTAAGTGTAGAAGAATCAAGTTAGCTATCATCTGATGAAACTAGCATTGCATAGTGAATTATACACACAAGAGTGAGGCTCAATGGTTTGAATGATCCGAGTAACATCATCATGATCTGATATACGATGATGTAATAGGGAAAACTGTAGCTTGATGTATCAAACCATAAGTGATTAGTTTCTCACTTGGCTCTGTGACATCAAGTCATACTTATCTATTCAATCTACTCAGTTTATACAGAGTCTGATTCTCAGTGTCTCTCATTCATTCTTTGTTGTTTCCCTTTCCTTTATCTTCTTCTGCTGATAATAATGTCTGCTCATAAACGAATTGAGTGAGCAGAGGGATAAGAATAGCTCCAAGAACCGCGACTTTTCTCCAGTCCGGTGAAGAAACGAAGGAATCAGCAATCGCGAGAGCCACGATTCCGATTAACCCGAGGTAAATATTCCTTCTTGATTTTGATCCTGCACTTTCTTTAGTAACCTCTTTGATTTTCGCAGCTTCTTCTTTAGCTTTCTCTACATCCACAGGCTTTTTATCACGTAAGCTCTTGAAGAACAACCCTTCATTCCTGCCTTCTACTATCTTCTCCTCAAAATCAGCCAATTTATTATCATTCTCTTCTATCTCCAACCTGTTTAAACCTGCAGATTCCTCAAAAGCTTGCATCCTGCTCTCAATATTCTCTAGTATCTGCACATTCACAACAAAGACCATATCAAGAAAGCTTTATGACTTTTACATTTATCTATGAAGAAAACACAATTGTTATGGTCCTTATGGATCAAGTTGCATCATAGAATCAAGGTAAGCAGAAGAACTTTATCTTTTCCTAAAACTTTGTGCAAGAATAGCATAAAAGTAAGAATCTTTTAAAAGCGGTACAAACCCTTGAGCTTGCTTCATCAAGGTCTTTCATGGCGTCTTCTCCAACTTTGTCAAACTCTGCATTGGCTTCTTCAGCAAACTTGGTTAGATAATCTGATCGTTCGTCCAAGAAATCAGTTAAACGGACCTTAGATGTCTGAAGCATGGCGATCCTGGCTAAGAGTTCTTGTCTCTTAGTGTCTCCTTTCGGCTTAGGAGTGTCCGGATCAGAATCAGAATCTGAAGTTCCATCTCCGGATTTAGAGAGACAGAGAAATTGGGTTCTGTAAGTAGAATATCTTGATGCATTGAATAGAACATGGAAGTTTGGTGTTAAAGTTGTTTGAAATGCTTGAAGTGTCGTGTTCATCATCTTCTTCTTAATTTCTGAAGAAGAAGAAGAAGGCTCGTTACAGAGTAACCTCTCGTTTACGCATTATCCAAAACCAGTTTTTTGAGTTTATAAGTATTTGCACAAAAGACCCTATTCTCAAGTGTAGTTATTATTCTGACCCCTTTATTTTTATCTATTGACATTTACACCCCTAATGTCTTTTATATCATAACAAAGTCCTTTATACATAGTCTTGGAAGTCTTCAATTTCCAGGTAAATAAAGATCCAGAGAAGGATGATGGATGGATCGCGAAAATTAGGGTTTGATCGTCGTGTCTTCTGCTTCAGGTGTCTTGTGTAAGTTTATAAGCTTTTTATAGTAAGTTTTATGGGTTTTTGCATAAATTGTTGGTCCCAAATGTTATAATTCCCCAATAAAGAAACACTGGAAATTTTACTCGATGGTTGAGGAATTACAACTTTCCCATACCTCAACACCTTCCATAAACTCCCGAGAAACATACAACCGATCGCCCCCTGCTTCGATTTTCGATATCATCCCTCTATTTGAATCTTCTTCTTTATCTACAAAGTTTCTTCTCCGAATCGGATCACCATTCGTCTTCTCCTTAACACTTGACCATACCTCTAACGCTCCACCTCTCGCTGCCAACACTTGCTTTCTATAACAATGCACGGCGCTGTAACCGCCGTTTCCTTCGTTAGACTTCCAAGCGCCGGGATTTTCGTCTGATACATACATCCATGGATCTTCACCTAGTTTACGAAGGTCTGCGATTCCGAGATCGCCTGATTTCGAACACACCTTGAAGATAATCGAGTCTTCAACGTCGACGTCCATGTCAGCTAAGGCGTCTCCGAATCTGCTGCTTCTTCCCGAACCTGGCTCGCTCGTCTCCCACACGATGGTTCGGGATCTCGGGTCCCAGATTCTGATGTAACCGGAGTATCCGAACACTCCTCGTTGAACAGCGGATCCTATTAAAAGACCGTTAGTTGGAACCCAACGTAGTTTCTCAGGTACGGTGGTTTTAGCTGAGCTTCCAGATTGTTGGCCAATGACGGCGGCGACTTGGAGTGTGGATTTATCGATCTGGATAACACTGTTCTCTCTGTGTAAGCAATCGAATGAAGCGAAAATTCCATTGGCCGAATCGGTAATGGCTGCGACTTGTGCCTTATGGATTCTCGGATCTTCCGGATCCGTCCAGTGCGTAGATCCTACGTAACGACCTCCGGCGAGATCGTAGAAGTGAAGCCCCGACGCGGATCCAGATCCAATCGCCGCCGCTTCATCCCACACACGGCAGATCGATGAGATATCGCTGAGATGCGTACGGACGGTTCCAGCGTGAGAAAGACTCCAATCGTAAACAGAGATCTGTCCGCCGTGAGCGATCCACAGAGAATCTTCTCCGGCGTTTGCGGTGAAAGCAGACGGAACTCCATCGGCAGCCGGTGTAACGGTGGATACTAATGAAGCATCGAAACCTAAAAGCGGCGGAGGCAACATCGCCGTCCTGAGGAGTGATTCAACGCCGTAATAAAAAGCCTCATCGAGTAAGTCATGTTTAGTGAAAACACCGGAGGAATTAGCGGGAAGTTTACCAGTACGGAGGAGATTGAGTATAACGGCGAAAATCTCCGGGTCACGATCGATGAACACAGGAATCGATCCATGAGAAGTTGGAGTCAACGAGAGAGCTGCGAGAAGAGACTCCGGGCAATTTGTTCGGATCGTCGATGATTTGGTCTCAAAGATTTCGCCGCCGACGTTGAGCTTCACGCGGTCGCTGCTGCCATCGGAAGCCATCACTGGCTGATTTTGAGCTTCGAGAAGAGACATGATAATATAAATGGGCTTTTACTTGGGCCTGAGCCTAAACGAACCTTTATTGGATATATATACACAATTTCGTGAATGTCAAAAATCAAAATGGAATAAATTACAGTTTACAAAAACTAACCTAAAATGGAATTAAATTAACATGCAAAAACAAACAAAAAATCTTTATGAAACAGAGACTTTTTCACAGATAACGCAATGATCTGAAACAATATTGTCCATGGCACTTCCTTGCTCAATTTCAAATTTGCTACTAAACTTATTCCAAAGATGCAAACCATAGCTTCTCTTACGCATCTCAAGAACTTTAACATTGACTCTCTTTGAATCCTTGTCTGTTCTTGGAACCTTGAACAGCTTCTCAATCTCGACCCAATTCACTGGATAAAACGCAGGAGGTGTTAATATAGTAAAGTTATAACCATTACTTCCTTCAACGGCTCGAGCCACGCGCGAGACTAGGTACGGTCCGTTATGACCCCAAACGTTTCCGTTGAAAGTCAACGCAAACTCTTCTATACATTTAAGCAAGAAAGGATGGTTCTTGTCGAATACAAGAACCGCATTGTTCAATCTACTCCAGTTTCTCGACACCGGCTCGAGCGATTGCGCGCCGATCACGTTCTTTAGAGTCTTGAAACTCTTGAAAACAATCATGTCCGTGTCCAAATAAACACCTCCGAATTTGAACAAGTAGGCAAGTCTCATGAGATTTGATAAGTTTTGAGATAGTGAGATCTTACCGGGATCTCTTTTCCCGGTCTGAATCTCATCTAGCCACGATTCAGCAGCCGTGGATTTGACCAGATAGGTCAAATCAGGCGCGATCGCTGTGACTCTATAGCTTCGATCAAGAAACGGTTTCAAGATTTTAAACCCTTGTGGTGAATCCATTGTAGCTGACAAAATGACTAAACACCCTCGAGGGTGAGATTTAAAGACGCTTTCTAAAGACAAAACTTCTCTATTACCGAAGAGTTCTGCAGGCGAGATCCACGTCATCATGAACTTGACCTCACAATCATCTTTTAGAAACTTTGTTGCTCTCTGTTGAAACTTCTCCGACACGTCTTTGCCTTCAAAAACTTTAAGATGGTTATTCTTATTAGTATCGTTGACTGTTAAATTCTTCTCGGGATAGTTTAGCTCCTTCTCTGAGCTTAAAGGTAAGTAAGGAACAACGGTTTTGATCTCTATTGTCATCACCTCTTCTTCGGAGATGTCTTTGATGGATAAGTTAGAGACGATAACGATCGTGAAAACGGTAAGAGCAATCACTGTTGCAGCAAACGCTGTAAACAGTGTTGATCCCGAGCGTTTTAACCGCCGGTGATCAAATATCTTTGTGATTTCGTTATCCATTTCTTTGGAAAAGAAGTTTTGAGTTGTTTTTGTGAAGTCTGTTTTTTGGTTTTTCGCTTATAATTTGGTTGTTGTTGAAGCTGTCGTGTTATGACAAAGTTCTTGTGCAGGCAAAGAAGGATCAAGTCTACGAGGATTTCAATATGTTATTATTAATTACTTTTCGTTATTTAACTTGTTAATTGGGTTTATAAGTTTAAAATAAACGACCATGATATTTCCACACTTGTTTTTGTAATATTCCAATATGTTTTATATGTATAAAGATTTTGACGACTTTTCTTTCATGTATTTTTGATTATATCCACGACTTACAAGGACTCAATAATTTGATTATAATTTTGTATTTATAATGAAATGAAGACAGCTAAATTATCCATTACTTTGAATAGCTAATTTTAATCTGTCTTTTGATATGGTCTTAATCTTATAGCTTTAATAATTTGTGTTAATTATTTGGCCGTCTTTGGAAATTGGTAATTAAGGTAGAGGAAAATAAAGGTTTGAATAAGTCAACTTATATTTTCCATCTAGGCAACTTGTCATTGTTAAGATATGTAAGCCTCTTGACTTTGATTATTGAAAGCATAGTTAGGTGCATGAGTTATCGTGTAAGCGTACTATACACTTGCTTTGGTCCCTCTTTTGGTGTTGAGATTTATACAGGTTTTCGATCATCATCAAGCGCAAATATGACTTTTATGAAGTTTAAAGCGCATAGTCCCTTAGATCCATCGTCCAAGAATGGATCTAGATCAATTTCCTTCCGTTGGGGACGGAAGAGATCACTTTTACCATCATTCTCTATCGAGAAAAGAACTCTCCCACAAATAGTACATGTCCGCAGTTTGGGCATCGAAGAAATCACCTCCGAGTGCGACTCGGTTCAATTGGTGAATGTTATGTCGGAATTATCTCAGTCTTCTGAGCTTCATAGCATCGTTTCGGATGTTAAGTCGAATTTCGTATTTTTAAAATTTGTAATCTTTGTTGTTATCCCTCGAAGAGAAAACGAGGATGTTGATCTACTCTCTAAACAAGGGTTTAGAAACTTTGTTATAATTTAAGTTTAATGAAAGTTTGAGTGACAAAAAAAAAAGTTAGGTGCATAAAATCTGTTTACAATACTATTACTTATTTTCTCTGACGTATATTATATACTTATCTTATTATTGTCGATGGCTTATATAGATGTTATTTAATTTCCAATCATTTAAAATCAAGAGTGTTGCAGATCATGCCAGTTATAATATAGTCACTGGTGGCTCTGGCACATAAGGATATGTCAGATGAGCAATCTTTGGTGATTCATCACAAATTATTGACTCTGTTTCTCTACAAGTAGATTTTTTTGAATGATAAAAAAATCCAAACAGACACGCAGAAAGAGTTTAGTTTGAATCTTTGAAATGGTTAAATATCTATTGTTGAAACATTTATGAATGAAAAAAAACACACATATATGACACTTATGTTTCATATATGACACTTGCTTAGAAACATGTTTCCAAATCATGGGTACAAAAAAGAGGAACTTGAAGGTCAAGAATAGCTTCTCTCGCTGAGAAGATCATCGTTTTCTGCTTCGTTCCCATCTAAGCACAGAATGTTGATATTGTCTACACTCGGATCTGATGAGCTGACCGTGCTGCTCGTAGCCACCGGAGAATTCGATACACTAGCCGGCCGGCTTCTCACGCTGTACATTGATGATGCCGGAACTTTCGTCACCAGCGGCCTGAGATTACCTGTCATGCCTCGTCTTATATCCTACACAAGCAGATACCCAAAGTTACAACTAATAATTTGACCATTTTCCCTTCGGTATAACCATGATCTTATACTAGTTAGCAATTATAGCCCAAGTTTGTGGTCATACCATATGTCGTATGGCCATATCTATTGAGCTTTTGGAGAGGTTTCTTCCGTAACCAAGGCTGTTAAAAGCCGAAGTAGATTTTCCGGTTCCACGACCTCCACTCTCTGTTAGCCGCGGTGGACCTAATTTCCTCATGTTCACAACTCTCTCCACCATTTTATTACCCATAGCCACTGGGCTTGACCTATCACCGCTATTCCCGCTGTTGTTTGCCTTTCCTCGCCCACGTGCACCTGGGAGGTTACCGTTAGTAGTGTTCCCGATAGGCGCCCGACCTCTGGACGGCGAGCAAGATTGTCTTCTTGCATTGCCTATGCTGCCACTGGTTGGGCCGCTGCCACGTTCTATTGAGCCAGATCTTGAACCAGGAGCTGAGGCTACTCCAGGCCTGCCTCTTGAAGATGAGACCGGCCTGTTTGATATAGTTGTCCTCAGATTAGGCGGGGCTTCTAAAGAGAAACCAGGCATCTCTGACGGTTTCCATTGCCTAGACGACGTCAGAGTTGGAGAAGTCCCACGGGACGGAGTCTTACTCGAAACTAGTGATGGACCGGTAGGGGTTGAAGGTCTACGGGTCGGTGTGGCTGGTCTTGATACAGGCTTCTTAGAAGGTGCAGAGGACGGGCGTGTTATAGACCGAGTTGGAGTAGCTGATCGGGATGTAGCGGCAGATCCTGGGCTGGTGCGTGGAGCAGCAGTGGAGGTAGTAGCACGTGCAGCAGTTATGGTGGCACGTGAGGTGGGTGTTGAGGATCTAGAGGTTGAAGCTCTGGTGGTCATGGGCCTTGTTGTGGAGGTGGTTGGAGTAGTAGACCTTCTGGTTGGTGTGGTAGCTCTGCTCGTTGATCTCGAGCTACCTGAGGAAGATGGTCTTCTAAGTCCAGCTACAGAAGAAGAGGTGCCCCCAAAAGACGATGACGACGTTTGAGGCTTATTCTTGTTCCCTGAGACCTTCTCTTCATGGCAGTTTCCTAGCTGCATAACCAGACAATGCTTTATAAGTACAAAAGTAAAGATAAACTTGGACTAGAGATATTTCAAAGGAAATGAAACAGTTTTGTTTAACAAGTTCCATACCCGAGATTTAAGTGCAGTGGGTCGAGAATTGGGAGCATCGAGCTGATTCGCTCCAGTTCTATGTGACTCTTTTTCGAACTGAGGTGTGCCGGGAGGTGTAAGCAGCCTAAACAATAGACAAGAATAACAACAAAGATGATAGATTTGTCACTTATCAGAAGAAGAAAACATTCAAATTACACTCTTAACACTAAGATCAAATGATACCTAAAATACAATTTTCCCTGGAAGAAGTACATTCCCAAATTGCTATGTTACTATTTTTTTTTATAAAATTTGAATGCACAAAAAAAAAACTGCAAATAGCAGAGAATCTTTGAAACATTGCTTACACATTTCGGATAAGAAGAGAATAAAAAAGGAAAAATTACCAATCATAATCCGATTTCTCATTCTCAGAGTACAAAAAGTTATCAGCGGCGGTTCTTCGGAGAGGATAACGTTGAGACGACACCGTTTCAGAGACACCAGAGAGTGCTGCAGCCGCCGCAGTCGTCAATGCTCCGTTGATTGTGTTGATATTATCAGATCCTATTAAAAAAAAAAGGAAACAAAACTCTGAAGATATTTACAAAAGAGTCTTAAAGAGTTTGCATATATATACAGAAAGATATAAACGGACCAGTTAAAAGAGAATCAGCTCTGTGTTCTTTCTCGCGACGACGCATCTCAAGGAACATAGAGAGTTCTTCGTCTCTGTCGTGGTGTGTCAACATTATTGAAAACCTTAGATTAAAGCCTTTCTTATGGGTCTCGTGTCCGAACTTGCAACACCACAATAATTAAATCTCCAAAACATAGACAAACTAATTAGATCTGAGGATATCACAGTAAGGGGACCTTTAACGAGCAAGAACAGACATCAATGAGAATCTATCAACACCCAACGTTTTTTATTGATTTTTAGAGAGAGAGAGAGAGAAGAGATAGAAGATTTGAGTTGAAGAAGGGAGAGAGAGTGGGGAAGATGTTCTTCTCGACTTTTTTTTTTAATTTGATTTAATTCTAATTTGAAACCAGACAAAGCCTTATTCATTGGTCGTACCATCTCTCTTGTTTTTTTTTTTTTTTTTTTTAAATAAATAATTTCAATCATGGATTTGAAAGTTTGAACAGAACATGAAGCATCGGGTTCCAAACGCAGAGAGGATCTAAAAGAGTTCTTGTGACACGTTGTGCAATCTATGCCCATCAACTTGCTTTGCAATTACGAAAATAACCCTCCGTGTACTTATATGGCGGCTAAAAATTAAAATTCGCGCGGGGTCAAAATCTAAGCTAATTAATCAACAAACTAGTATTATTTACATTTTTTTTATCACACAACAATGAAACAACCTTCTGGCAACATTAATTAAGATCCCATACTAAACTAGGAAACATGTATTAAAAAGGTTCTATCTTTCTATCAGTGTAAAATTATTACTTTCGTTAAAAGATTTCTTTTTAGTAATGGTCCATGGATGAGAAAAGTAAGTCATTTAAAACACATGTACTTTTAAAGTTATTATCCATTTATATAAAACTATATCATTTAAATTTTTTATCAATTATATGAATAATATTTGGTTTTTCTGTACGCTTACCCGAAAAAATGTAGAGTTTTGCATTGGCCACTTGCCAAGTATCTCCAATAAATTGGCTTGTAAAACAAAAGTTAAATCCAAATTTTATTCTTCGTCGTCGCTCCCCATCATAGGCTCATCCTGGTTCATGTCGTATCCGCCACCATCCGGTCCAAGTACTTTAAACCTGCTCACGTTTGAATCGGTTTGTGATAGTTCCTTTTTCTGTGGTTCATTTTGGTTATTGAGAAGGTAAGAAGTCAAAATGCTAGAAAGATGAAAACCTTTCAATGATGAATTTTCCTTCTTTGTACTTCTGAGACTTATCAAACGCCATTTCCTGAGAGGTGTGTGAAAAATGAAAATCAGCATTCAAAATAATCAATCAAGAAAAAGAAAAGTTGTTTTAAGAGAAAAACGGGAGATTTTGAGATGGTTATACATATTTCCAGCCAACAAGAGAGCCACAGCTAACACAGAAGATGTCAGCGACAGTGTGCCAACCAGTCATCATCACGCGATGCTCCTTCTCTCCAACCGTCACATTCACACTATATAAACACACCATTCAGCTAATAAGAAGAGAACCTAGTCGAGATTGATTTCAATTGTATGATAAGGACATATTATTTTCCAAGTACTACTTACACATTGTCGAAAAGATAGGCCCTTCCATGCTTGCAGTGAAACGACTGGAAACAACAACAACAACAACCACAAATCAGGTAGCTTGTTTGATCATTCCAAAAACATTAACTGAATATATGAACATACAACAATGGAGAAAAATATACGGTGTGTTTCATCAAATCAAGAGCTGTGTGTTTCACTCTTATGGTCTCAATGGTTAATTTCAAGAGTGTAAATAAATAAACAAAAAAATACTCACAGGTGAACTTACATTTCCCATAGTCAACAGTTAGGAAGTGTAAGGGGATGATAACAATGAATCAATAATAAATAAAAAAAACTACTAATATATAACAAGCAAAGATAGAGCTAAAAGGTGATATGAATATATATGAAATGGAAGAGGAGGAAGCATAATTAATTAACCTTAGAGATGAGATCATCAATAACTGCGAAATCTGTATGGCAATGCTTGCAGCTATAAACAAGTCCTTCTAGGTCTACCAAAAACAACCTTCCCATCTCGAATTACCTTACAAAGCAAAACACAGAAAAACCAAAACAGATCTCAATTTTTCGTTACAGATCTCGACCGATTCTCTGTTATACAATGAGAATATTACCACGAAAACCACAAGCTAGGCTGAAGAACACGAAGCCAAAATAACCCAAGAGAGAAATTACCACAAAATAGTTGGCGTCAACATCAAAAATTAGGTTATACAAAACGAGGAATTAACAAGATCCAAAAATCAACCAGAAGCGCGTTATTATCGAGAGAAAAAAGCTTCCATCAAAAAAATCAGGTAAATGAAATAAATACTACATAGAAACTTTGCCTACACGACTGGAAAATAAAAAAAAAGTAATCGAAAGAGAAACGGCAAAAAATATATTCTCACAGCTAAGAGACAAATAACCACAGACGACGAGAAAATTCTTACGACAATGGAAAAATTGAGAAGCAAAAGAAAAGAAAGGAAGAATCGAAAGTGATCTTTACCCGCAGGAGAAACGATAGAGAAGGAGAGAGATTTCCGAATTTTCCATGCATTTATATTTTTAGTCAATTACGAATTTTATTGGATTATATAGCCTGCCAGGGGCCATTGCTACGTCCGATGGCCTTTTTTCTTTTACGTAAATTAATTAACTACTTAATTATAGTTAACACGCTTACAAACTACGGTATATATATTTTTTTTTGTCTAACATTTAGGCCACAAAATGGTTGACCATTAGTAATTCCTACCCTGTCGTAGGCGCTGAGATTCGATCCCGGGTGGGATAGTGTTACTTGCCTCATATTGACTTATGCGCTGCTACTAGGCCAAGACCACTTCGCCCAAACTACGGTATATTCTATTACATAAATTCTTATCCCGATAATTTAATATACTATATTTACGAATAGATTTAAGGTTAAATAAATGGTGTCCGAACCAGCCAAGACAAACCAAAATCAAAAATCAAAAATCAAAATAAAGGCAAAGTATACAAGGGTGAGCTAAACCTCTGTTTCAGTCCCAATACAAGAATGTGTCTACTATCATTGAGAACAAGGTTTAAATGTAACTTATAATTTCAACTCCTATAAAGAATCTTGAAGAACATGCAGTCCTACATTGTGTAAAAATAGAGTTTTCAACATTGATATCATTGAGAACAATGATTTTTGTTGATATCAAGAAGAATCATTAACAGAGAATCTCGAGGAAGGGAATATTCTTTTGGAAAAGAAAAAAAACATACCTTTTTCTTTCTTCTCCTCCATTAAGCTTTATTGACTAATCTTGTTTACTCTTTGAGGAGGCCACACAACACTAGTAACGCGTCCTCTAATTAAACCTAAAGGAATCTGCCAAACAACATCAGTCCCTTGTGATGACAAACCTTATGGATCAATGATCTTTGTTCAAAAATCTATGCAAAAGTATGCGTTGGAATCCAGAAGGCAGAAGCAGAGAGTACTTACAGGGCCAAAGGTTCTTGAGTCTAAGCTACAAGCTTTGTTATCTCCTTCAACCCAACAATGACCTTCTGGTACTCTGATCACATCCCGCGAACTACTTATCCATTCACCAGGCATCCCAACTATCCTCTTCATGTATCTATCCCTGTAATTAGTCGGAGAGCTGCCATAGATAATAGTCATTTCTCACTGTTATGAACTCATTGATGTATTTCAAAACATAAAACACAGTCTCAAAGGAATAGTATGTAACAGATTTAAGGCCTGAAAAAACCGAAAAGACCAACATGTGAGCAAGTACTCATTATATAGTCATCTTCTGTTGTCAAAGGGTGACTCGAAACTAGAGGGAACATACCTAAAGACTACAACATCGCCACGTGCAAACTTGAAATTCTTAAGGCAGAATTTCTCAACAAGTACATAATCATCTGCAAAACGAGATTGAACATTAAATAAGAAAGAAGAAACAGACCAAAAGGATAAGAGGCAAGAGTCTAACTTCACAAAAAAGAAACACTTGCCTAGATAAGAATTTCGCTGGGGATTGAATGTGGGAGACATGGAATCTCCTCTGACCGGAACAACGCTACAACATCTATCTGAAATGGTAAGCCCTATAATACCACCAGTGAATGCTTTCTTTATCACTTGCCATATAAATTTCTGAGTTCCCATGTCCAAGATATCCTGTCTAATATGTGAATCTCAGCTACAGGCACTAAACCATCTGCAACAAAAACGCAAAATCCCAAAGGACACATCTTTCAGATTAGTATTTATAATACAAACTATGCTGAGCCTAAAACCTAATCGATTCATTGAACTGATATAGTTAACCTAATTTCAAATTATGCTGACCTAAACCTAAATAGATCCATGGGTTAAACTGAAGCTAATCTAAAGCCTGAGTATGAATTTTATATTTATAGCCTATTTAAGCAAAAAAACAAAAGAGAATCGAGTATGTTCAGGAGAAAGAAACCGATGAAACGAACAATGAGAAACCGAAAGTGATGGTTAGAACTTATAAATTTATCAAAACCTAACACCAGAGACACGACTACCTGCAAATCAATTTCGCCGAAGAAGACAATGAAACAGGAAATACGTAGAAATCTCTGTCACAGAGAAGAAGCGGATCTCGTGTCAATGCGATTAAAGAGATCGAGAGAGGGTTTTAAGTTTTTAACTCAATTTCTCGGTTTAATCAGTGAAGTTTAGGTCGCGGGTTTTAAGTTGTTTTTCCGGTTAGTGGTATCTGAAGTACGGTTTATTTTAAACAGATTAGTTAAAGATAAAAAAGACTATTATTCACTGAAAATTTCAGCATGAAACCAACATTTGAAAAAATCATAAACAAATGAAATATGATTTCATATTAGTTTTGAAATGTAATTTTATTTGTGGCCATGTCTTCTCGTCTTGTCTTGCCTAGCCATGATTCGGGGGACGACTATTAGCGGCAGAAATGCGTGAGCCCCATTCAAGCAACTCTTTGCTTGTATCATCCTTGTGAAGTATCACTTCAACGAAACATAAACTATCCTTCTTTGTTTCTGTCGCTATCTTAATTGCCTCCACTAGCTCCTCTTCACATCTCACCTTAAACACACACAGACACATTAGCTCACATTATTTACTTTATTATGTAAGAACAAAACATTAATCTTGATCTATGTCTTACCTTTGTAGTCCAACATTCACCTTCACCGTTATGTATGGCATCGACGAAACCAGTGTAGTCCCAATTCTTAATCACATTATAAGGTCCATCATGAATCTCGACTTCGATGGTGTATCCACCATTGTTGATAAGGAAGATTATACTCTTCTGTTTGTTTCGTATCATCGTCGAAACCTCCTGTGCCGTCACTTGAAAACTTCCATCTCCTATGAATGCAAACACTCGTTTTTCGGGTTTGGCTTGCGCGTATCCCAATGTAGCTCCTACAGACCACCCGATCGATCCGTACTGCATCTGAAACTCGTAGCCACATCCTCTAGGCAGCTTTAGTTTCTGACAATTGAACCAAGAGTCGCCTGTCTCTGCTATCACAGCGGTTTCACTAGACAACATCTTTTGTATATGCTGAAACATTACATTGACTCTTAACGGTTCTTTCTCTTGACACTTGACAGGTTTCCCTTCACCGACAAAGATTCTGTGGTAGTTCTCATAAGCTGTCCCGTTATGTTTCACCCGTTTCGCAAGCTCGCTCATGAAATCACTCATCAGGACACATCCGAATGTTGGTCCATTAGTCACGGTGACACGGTCAGGTTGTATGATAATTGCTTTCTCCTTCTTGATGAGATGCGAGTACCCCACCGAGCCATAGTCATTGATGATAGGTCCAGCGAATATGTACGCGTCTGCTGATTCCACAATCTCTGCACAAAAGGGTGAGCTAACGGCTCCCCAATATGTCCCGATGAAGTGCGGATGGTCCTCGGGTACTAGACCTTTTGCAGCAGGCATCACGGCTAATGGGTAGCCAGAAGCGTCTGCTAGCTCGAGCAAAGCGTTTGCGGCTTTGGCCATACGCATCTTAGGACCACCAACCAAGACCGGTTTTACGGCCTTGTTGAGAAACTCAACGGTTGCTTCCACAGCCGCTTCTAAACCCATCTTGTTGCTTGATCTGCAAAAGATCAAGACACACCAATATAAGTGATTGATCCTAACTTTGTTTGGTTAATGAGAAACACAATTATAAGCTATACTTTGTCGAGAGAGAAAATGGAACAGGATCGGTTTTAAACGTAGGATGAGGAATTGATGCCAAGTTGCAGCTGATGCTAATATACACAGGTTTGCTTTCATTCAAAGCCATTGATATAGCCTTATCGATCTGTTCATGTGCATCTTCCAAGTTATTCACCACGGCCTAAGGAACACACAATAAACAAATAGATTTGATTTCAAAGAGGAAAAGATTGTAGTCACAACGATGAAGAAGATGATTTGGTTTTTGATTTTTACCTGATAGCAAGTAACAGCTTGGAAACATCTAAGCTCTTGACTAAAATCAGATAAACCAATGGTGTGATGAAGAATCCTGTTAGTGCCATAGTCGTTTGAGTTCGGACCTCCAACGATACAGATCAACGGCAGATTCTCGCTGTAAGCACCGGCGATCGCGTTTATGACGCTGAGTCCACCAACAGTGAAAGTGACAACACATGCGCCAACACCGCGTGATCTAGCGTAGCCATCGGCGGCGTATCCAGCGTTAAGCTCGTTGCAGCAGCCGATGAGATTGAGACCTGGCTCGGCGATTAGTTGGTCAAGCAACGTCAGATTGAAATCGCCGGGAACCGAGAAGACATCGTTGACGCCGATTTGGACGAGACGGCGAGCTAAATGCCTACCGAGATTTCCACCGGAGGAAGAGGAGCCAGTGATGACGGAGTGTGGAACGGCTTGAACGACGTCGCCGTTCTCTGGTGTACACGTGTCGCTTGATCCACTAGTGTTGTCCATTTAAATTGTTGCTAATTAAAGACGGAGAAGTTGGTAATCATAAATAATCGAGGATTAACGAATAATTAGCGAATATTTTCTATTTTTGGAAAATACTTTTATTGCTCTCCAGGGTTTATAAATGATAATAATTACAAAATTAACCCAATCCACTGTGTAAGTAAATCTAGTCCTGTAATACATTACTCTTTCAAGTCTCTGTGAAAACAATATACCAAAACCTTCTCAGCAAGTAGCTTGACGCATGATCTGAAACGATGTACATCTCCGAAACTAAGTTCATGTAGGAGAAAAACCTATCATTTTATCTGAGGTTTCTGTCTTGTATTTGTGAACTGTATGTCTCCGTTAAGAACAGCTGCTATGAATTTCTCAACTTCCTCCATTGTCATGTCACCTTTGAATGTAGCAAACTTACCTCGTTTAGGCTTGTAAGCTATTAGGACCTTATCAGAAGTTTTGAACTCTGATTTGTCAAGTGAGCTCAAAAATGAAGATTGCTTCGCTGCATCTAGCAAAGAATAAGATACTGCATCCTGAGAAACCGTGGCTGAAGCTTGTCGTCGAGACAGTGTTATCTGTGACACCTGAACAAAGAGTAGATTCATATAATCATTAATCAATCAAGTCAAATAACCAAATAGGTAATGAAGTTGCCCGGGAATATCTTTAGCTTAGCATATGTTAGAATAAAAGCCTATCAGCAAACAGAGGATAAGGAATGATTATTTGGATTACCTTGGACAATATTGACTGGAGATTCTCTTTACCATGTGAAGATCTGAAGGCACCAATTATACAAACAGGAATGGTCTTCCCGCAAACGGAATCAAAATTTGATCTCGAGAGAAGAGGTATCCTTTCTAAGGGCTCGCTCTTTGCTTTGTCCGAATGACTATTTGAAGAGACCTTCTTGTTCTTTTTCTCAAACCCTTCTAGCAATTTGCCAATTTCTTGAACAGCTGACTTCAGATTTTTCACAGTGATACCTGTTTTCAAGACTTGCTTCTCTCCATTTGATAACCAGCCAACTATTGCTGGAAATGCATCAACTCCTAGTTTTTGAATCTTTGGATCCATAGTATCGTGGACCTACAAGATCAAGAAAAGACAATCCTTTAGCTGAACAGATTCCAAGCCTAGTCTAATGGGTCTTGGACAAAAAGTCATACCTCACTGTTGAAGAAGAGAAAGCGTCCATTGTACATGCCACTAAGAACACGCCATATGACAGGAGTGTCTTTCTTCGTTGACAGTAGCATAACTTTAGGAGTCTTTTGTGAGCTAACAGCAGAGATATCGAAGGTTTTCAAATCAACCCTTTTCGAGAATCTTGGTAGATGTTCCTGGCAGAAGCTTTTCACCTTTTTTGTAACAAGCTCTTCAGTGTATTCTGCTAACGTAGCTTTGCCACTTGATGTGTATGAATAGACAAACAATCTTGGAGCCCTACGAGGTACTATCCCAAGTTGTTTGCAAAGAGAGGCTTCAGTTTCGCAATTTATACGCCCAACCTGTAGAGAAAAATTGAAAATCAATCATGACACAATTAAAACAACTAAGCTTTTTTCTAGGACCAGATATCATTTAACTCAACAAGCACATGTTTTACCTTTAGAGCTCCTTGCAATGACTCAGCAACTTCCTCTATGGTTGATTCATGGTACTGGGTTCCCCTTTGTGATGGAAGGTAAGATAACACAAGCCAAGTCATCCCTTGGTCCGTAATTTCCTTCTTATATACCTGAGAGCTTATACTTCTGATAGTTGCCGCCGAGCCCCTCTTTGATCTAGACTCACCCTTCGATGAGCCACCAAATCCACCAAACTGATCCTTTCCTTTGGAGCTACCTCCCGAAAACATTGAAAATATATCATCCATCCCAAAACCAAAAGAACTCTCACTGGGGCCACCAAATGAGAAAGAAAAGGATTTGGAACCGCCCTCGCCGCCCATGTTCTGCCATCCACCTGGTCCTCCAAAGTTAAACCCACCACTCTGTCCACCATTACCTCCATGAAAGCCCGAGTCAAAAC
The DNA here is from genome assembly GCA_963556525.1 of Cochlearia excelsa. Lineage (NCBI taxonomy): Eukaryota > Viridiplantae > Streptophyta > Magnoliopsida > Brassicales > Brassicaceae > Cochlearia > Cochlearia excelsa. Next base: position 35,327,251 of record OY748330.1, read on the forward strand.
CAGGCTGTCCCTTCTCATCTCCATAAAGATCATAGTTTTTCCTCTTCTCTTCATCAGATAAGATCTCATAAGCTGTTGCACATAAATCAAAGCCAGGTCAACATAAATTCACAAAACAAGAACATCTTCACTACAACACACAATATGCATGTAATCATAAAGGGGATATGCTAGTGGTGAGATTAGTTACCGATCACTCACCATTATTAATCTCAGCAAACTTCTCCTGAGCACCCTTATTTTTGTTTTTGTCTGGGTGATATTTCAGAGATTGCCTACAAAACAAGAATATTGTTTGTTGATTTTGTGAGTTTGAATTCTTAACTTAACCAGTGAATAGAATCCAAGGGTACATACTTGTGGAAAGCTTTCTGGATTTCTCTCTGCTTTGCATCCCGATTTACTCCAAGAATCTGAAAAAAACCAACTCTTTATCATCAATACCAAGACTTGTAAGCAAAAAACTATAACACAGCAGAAAAGTTTCAGCCTAATTTGAGCCCTAGTCCCTGAATACGAATCCAAACCCAGCAAAATCGATTTCACTTAAACGGAAGCGAAAACCCATTCGTATTCTCAGACCCAAATCAAAAGACTCGTGAACGATAACGAAACCCTAAAAGAGACGAATCTCAATTTTGTGAAGAAATTGCATTAAAAAAAATGGAAAAAGGGTACCTTGTAAGGATCGACGCTTTTCGATTCTGCAGTCAACAACAACAATGTCGAGACAAGAACAACGGATATCGCTAATTTCGTCCTCACCATCGCGATAGAACAACCTGAGAATCTTCTTCTTCTGCTTCTTCTTCTTTCAAGCGGTTTATTATTTACGGTTCGCGAAGAATCGAGAAGAGAAACGTTTCCTTAAATAGGTTCTTTGGGTTTAAAGAAGAATAGAGAAATTTCTAGAGTGACCTTTGAATTACTATGTAATTAAGGGTTTTCCCCACATTTATTGATTTTTCCAAAAGACGCCAAATTCTTTAATTCGGTTTAGAAGCATTGTGGGGGAAATTTGTAACTACAAAAGTATTCGGGCTTTTCTAATTTCACCGAAATAAATTACGGTGCCTTCCCGTTACAATTTTTAAGGCGGGTATGCATACGTGGCAAATATGATGAAATCCCACGTATCTCGACCAATAAGAATTTAGCAAGCGTTAGATTATTGTCTGATTACAGTCACGCGCCAAAACCACCACGCGGTACTAATTAGGCCTTTTAAGATTTAGCCCAATAATCTTGTGATTGGCCCAATATAAAGTTAAGACTTACACGGAAAAGGAAAATATCAGACATGGCTTTAATCATATAACGTCACAATGTTGAAACACAAAGCTCGTTGTATACTGAGAAATATTATTGCTGTTAATGATGGATCAACATATCCAAAAACGTAATGTAAATAATAAACTTTTTTCTGTGAAGTGTTCTTCAAAGGCTCTTTCACTTTCGGTACTGTCGAATCTCTTTGACAACACCGTCGGTCAACGAGTCAACATCGTGATTCTTCCCGTAGAATTTCACAAAATTCATCTCCGGACTCATCAAGTACCTTCACCCCCCCACAATAATTTACATATATTATAACTCCGCTTAACTAATTAAAAAGGACTAAACACAAACTATTGAATATTCATGAGCCTTAACCTATGTAACATATGTACAATTATAACTATCTTTAAGCTTCCTAACAAAACTACTTAAACCGATGACTTTAAGCATCTTAACAAAAACTACATAAAGAGATAATAAGTAGACGTACATGACTATAGAGTGATCAACGAGATAGTCTGAATCTTCCTCTTCTGTCTTCATGTAATAGACCCGGTATGAACGTGCCACCGATTTGATCTCTTCAGGGCTTCCGGTTAGCCCGACCAGTTTTGGATGGAACTCTACAAGAAATATAAAGCTATATGTATTCTCCTTGCAATACACGAAGAAAAAAATCGAGAAAAGTTAGAAATTGTCTACCTTTGATATACTCATGTACTTGCTCAACTGTGTCTCGTTCAGGATCCACAGAGATAAAAACCGGCACCACCTCCACTCCGGACTTTTCCTCTGTGTAAATGTAATAGAACCTTAGAGAACATAATATTTCCATATGTGCAGCCACACAGATGAGAAAATGATTGGCCACTCACTTATTTTGTCAATAGCCGCAGCTAACTTAATAAGCTCGTCAGGACATATATCGGGACAATGAGTGAACCCAAAGTACAAGATGGTCCATTTTCCCATCAAGTCTTTCTCTGTGATACGTTTCCCATCGTCTCTTATAAGGCTGAATGGTCCTCCAATGGCTGCTTTCCCAGCAGATGGTCCTTCCTTGACGGCTTTAGAATTGGTATTTATATCTAAGCCAACAAGAAATAAGAGTCAATATACAACAAAGAATAGACTATAGAGAAAAGCAAAAGTCTTTAGGCTATATTGGAATTCACCAAGTCAGTGTGATATTACTAAGGATTCAACTCAAAGATTGAAGAGATCAGCTCCTATAACATGTCACGTTTGTTGTCACTAACCAAATCAGTACTTTAAAGCTAAGGGCTAAAGCATGTCCACATAAAGCTACATTTCAGAACTCTATAACAAACAAAACTCACCATAGAGGAGTACCTTCGATATGACGTTTCTTTTCTCCATCATAATAGTAAACCAAACCAGCTCCAGTTGCAAACAGCAAGAAGAAGCTCATCCACGAAACAGGCTGTGTAGTAACCACCAATACTTACCCAATCAAATAACAGTTTCACTCCTGAGACCAATGTACAACAACTATCAGAGAAGGAGGAAACTCACGGCTCCACGAACGTCTTTACCAGAAGCACGTTCTTCTTTCTGATCTGAACCGCCATCAGAGCTCTCTGATCCTCCGGATTTCTCATTTTCACCGGAAGATTTCGTTTCAGAATCACCAGACTTGGGCTTAGAGGAGGAGGAAGTATCAGAAGGACAAGTGCTCAGCAAACATCTCTGATTCAAGCGTTCGTTTCCAGAGTTAAGCGGGAAAAACTACATAGAAGAAACATTGATATTATAGAGCTGAATACAAAACATAACTTAGAAAAAAATAGAAAAACGAGAAGAAAATGAAGAACCGTTCGAGGAAGAGAGAACTCTTCATGAAGAATCGCCGGAGAAGGAGACAGTAGATCGCTTGAGGCGCGAATTTTGCGACAGAGATGAACGGGACGAAGACGGCTTGCGATTCTACACAGAGCAGACGCCATTGACGACCGAATTTGTCTCTCAACTTTACAAATTCGCTACTAAATCTGGGGAGGGGTTTAATCTCAAAAGGAAATAAAGAGGTTTTTATCAAAACGGCAAGGTTTCAGAACGCCTTTCACAAAAACGGCGTACTGTTTGATTCAAAGATCACTTGGTTCCACCGGCCCATTGTTCACCATCGTTACGGCCCATTTGTCACTATCGTTACGGTCCATTTTTCTTTATATATCCATAACTTTTAGATATTTATTTTTCTTACCCAAAATGAATACATTTTTATCAAGTTTACCTAAATCTCTTCCATGATCAGATCCAGACCCAATTAATTTGAAAGTGACCAACAACAAATAGATGATGATGCATTAATTAAAATTTCATGGCATGGATCATAATATATTTTTTTCATTCAAGAACTCAGTTTATACAAAAGTACCAATATATTTGATTTCTTCCAGATGACAACAAATAAAAAAGCTACAAGGCACCACATTTTAAGAAGAGAATGTATCGATGATGGTGGTGTGGAGCGGGTCACTAAGGTGGGTAGCCCAGTTGTTAAGCGGTCCTTTACCAGTCGCAGCCGCTTGAACCGCGAATCCCAAGAACGCAACCATGGCTAAACGAGCGTGTTTGATCTCAGCTAGCTGAAGCTGAGCCATCTTCTCCGGGTCAGAAGCTAGTCCAAGCGGGTCGAAAAACTTGCCTCCTGGATACAAACGCCTCTCCGAGTCCAATTCAGCGTTTCGTTGGAACTCAATGTAACCGACCACTAAAACTTCGATCCATATCAATGTCGATATCGAAAACGGTAATGGCTGTCCTAAGTAGGACGATCCATCCACAAGCTCCACCTAGTTTTCAGAAAAAAACAAACACAATTACACAAAACGCAATTTCAAAACGCAAACGGGATGGGAAAAGGCGTTACCTTTCCAGCGTCTTGCCAAGTAACACCGGTAAGCCATTCGACGGAGAGAGCACCGAGAGTGGCGAGCATAGCCCACCGACCATGAATCAGCTCACATTCTCTGAATCTCTGAAGCCCGAAGACTTCACTGTACGGCTGAAACGGCGTCGATTTGGGATCAGCCGCTTCAGTACGTGTCCCGATCACGTCTCCGGCGAGATTCTTTGCTAAGTTCTGGTCAAGAGAGTCAATATCGAATTGAAGATACTCAGCCGGTTTACCTAAACCGAAAGGATCGAAACCGTAGTCTCCGACAAGCGAACCGTCGAGATATTCGGGAGATTTAGCGCCTGGGAACCACAAAGGACGGTCTGAGAAAACCGGTTTAGTCTTTTTAGGAGCGGCTTTCTTCTTTCCAAATCCAAACCGGGCTGTGAACCGGGATGAACCGGAATTGATATCGGAAACCACCCTAGTTCCCATGAGAGAAGAAGCGGCAGCAGCGGCGGTTGAAGTGGCGGCCATCTCTAACAACGATTGTGTTTTGTTTGTGGCTTATGATTTTTTTTCTGTAAAATGATATGAGCATATTATGGTGTTTTTAAGTGGGGAAGAGATGTGAACTTGGGGATTTCAAGAAACGATTATTGACGGTTGGATCGTGAAACAAATCCATCTAACGGTGGGAAATATGCTAAGCCTTATCTATTGAAAGCTTACGTTATCCTAGAATATTAGATGAGGAAGAACCTGATTGGGTAAAACAAGCTCTTACTAAATCTTAAAAAAATGCCACTTGTCACTTCAACATTCAACAACACAAAGTCAATAAACGACAGTCCACTTGTTGTGTGTTTGCCTAGAAACCGGTTTGATAGACTAAATATAAACCGGACAAGTTTAAACCAAAAATCACAAGTCTATGACACAATACAAACATGAAGGCAACGTCTTGTGAAAGTCGAAGAAGGTTTCTCACTAAAAAAAAAACATGGTTACATAATCTCTCGCATCCGTAATAGTACACAATAGATCAAAGACAAGACAACTAATTGTTGAAAAACCAAACGGCGAACACATCAGAAATAAATAATAATACATACATTCAAGAAAGAAAGAAAAACTCTGAGAAGCAGTCTCCAGGTAACTTCCGGTAGCAATCAATCATATACCCAGTGAAGGCAAACATCGAAGAACCGATATTATCATAAAAACAATTTACATTATGTTTCGAGCTGGAAACGGCCACTTGGTTTTTTTCTTCTCCATCCCTACACACCAGAACATATGATTCCTTATAACAAATATTTATACAGAAGATGAAACTGGGAAGTAACATGGAAGAAGATATAATGAGCCTTACAAAGGCAATGTAATATAGAAAGGTCAGGCCAGCCAGGATAACAAAACCAATTTGGAACACGTTGTACCTGAGAAAACACCATATCGATCAATAACGATAGGAGAAAGATATAGCATAAAGACTTTGTTAATGCTAAACCTTACTTGTAGAGGTACTTAATTCCCCGAAGGGACTGCAATGTGTGGCCAAAGATCTCTTGGGCTGCAGTGGCTTGAGCGTAATATCCAAATGCAGTGGCACAGAATTGAATCACACTGCAATTTTTTAAAAAGAGCCACACTTGCTGAGATTGTCTATCACAGTGAATTTGATACATAAGGAAAAGAAGAGATCAGCGAGACCTACCTGATGGAGCAAAGAAGAATGAGCCCAACATTAAAGAGGAAAGAGTTCATGAGAGTAGCTCCCCATCTGAAATTAGGTTAAAATGGCCAATAAGAATTTTAGAGAAAAGGGAACAACCTTGGAGAATAACAAAGAAATGTGAAAACCGTTAGATGAATTACTTCATCGGATGTATGGTAATGAAGACCAGCTTTAAACCCAGCATCATTGCTCCGGCAATAACAGCGAGTAGAAGGTAGAAACAGAAGAAAGCAAAGGCAGCAGTGCCTAGAAGACCTGGAGAATTCCGCACATACCAACATAGAGTCAAGCCGACGCAGAAAAAATCTTACATAGATTAACATAACAAGAGCAGAGGTATGAACTTACCCCAAACATCATCAAGCTTAATAAAAACTTCATTGAGGAAAGGGGAGAGAGGAGGATCGACAAGTAGGTATATGATGATGTGTGCAACCCAAGCAATTGAGACGATCAAACTGCAAAAATATAAAAATTACCATTAAAGAAGGCTTAGCTAAATATCTTCAGAATGCCTAAGTATGCAAGACTTCTGTCAATGATTATATAACATTTAGCCAATAAAGTAAGGCCATACCACAACAATTATAAAGAAGATAATTTGCTTATAAAATACTAACCCCAAGATTCCAAGAATAAACTTGGCCAAGTATCCAAGTACAGTGAAAGCCCATGCAGTTTCTGCCTGAAAAGACAAAGGCCATAGGCCATAGAATAGATAAATAACTCAAAATTATAGTTAAAGTTCTAAGGTATACTCGTCTTACCTTCTCTCCTTGAGGATACGCCTCTTCTAAGAGGTTCACATCTTCCTCCAACTGGAGCAACTCCTGCAGGTTAACCACATTATATTATGTGAGTAAAGGGACACTTTGAACTTAAAATCCAAAAATAAACATGGGAAATACCGAAACAGTCAATAGACAAATTTTCCAAGTCAAGTTATGAAAAAAACTAGATAAGATAGTGAGTCTTGAGATAAATGTTATACCTTTTCAACTGCTTTCACATTTTTCCTCCACTTCCTTCCCTTAGCACCACTTCTTTCTTCCTGGTGAAGCCCATCAGCTGCTTTCTTTAGTTCTCGTGCCTTTTTACCTAATTCGGTTGCTTCCTGCAAACATTTATAGAGTTTAACAAGAAAGCGAGGGTGGGAATGACTCATAATCTATGAAGAGATAATTCCATAGAAGAACAGTAATCAAACCTTTATATATTGTGACCGAGTGATAACAGCTTTTGGTCGCCTGATGAATGCAGTAATAAGTCCTAATGGTAGGCTGGCAATACCAACACCACCAAATATCTAGAAACATAGGAGAGGGAAAATTAGTTATCAGTCTTTTATGGTAATCTCGATATCAAAAACATCTAGTAACTACATAAGGATATCAAATTGGTTCTCGCCATGCATCTCATTTTTTGTGAGCTTGGGTTAGACAAAAACGAATCCATAATCTAAGACAGGTTATATCTTTTCCAAGCATAAAAAAGCATTCCTCGGCATGATAGAACACTGCTCATACCGTGAAAAGAACGGATCCAACAATTGTAGCAAGAGCAACAACATATTCTGGAAAAGTCGTACGCATGGTCCACGTTTTTTCAGATGTGACATTAGCTGTAAACGCTGAGCACTGCGTCGATTATCCAAAGACAGGGGAAATATGTTACACACTGAAAACTCTCTATCACATAATTTGAATCATGATGACAAAATAGTGACAATACAGACATAATGAAGCATATATTACCTGGCGAGCAGTGTTACCGATGCATGGTTGATTATTTGAAAACTGCCAAGTAGTAGGAAAAGAGGTTGTGGCAGAAGCCAAGTGCCTGACAGAGAAGTCCACCTTCCCAATAACACCTAATATGATGTAAAACACCATAAGAAGAAGAGATAAGAAACCATGAACGGCTCAATGTGAAGTCAAAACTATAACTTATACCAACAAGCCTAACTTATACAAAGAGGAGAAACTAACCGTATAAAATCCCAAGCACTAGAGCACAAACAACAGCCGTGGTAACCACCCAAATCAAGGCACTTTTGATCCTCTTTCCCAGAGCCCTACAAGCCCACAAAACGGTCAACAATAAATGACTAACCCACAACACAAAAAACAACCAACGATATAACAAAACATGTGATGTGAATGTGAGATACGAACTTGTCCTGGTCTCCTTCATAGAAAAACATCGCGAAAGGGATAACAAAGAAGACAAGGATAGCGTCTACAATGTAAACAGCAAGCCAAAGATCCTTCATAGGCAATGTGAGATTACAAGCCCCGTTGTAAATAGCATGACGACAAGCGTGCCGATTCGCCACATCTGCCGGTAACATGAGAATCGAGATCATAGCGATAGAAAGCCCAAAAACAACAACGAATTTGGGGAAATAAGCCTGATTCGCATCGTCTGGGTGCTGATAGTTGACGAGGAGATAGATGCTGGAGATGAAGACGATGACGCAAACAACTATCGCTACAATCACGAGAGCGAGATTGAAATCGCCCATCGTGTGTTAGGTTTTAACAAGGAACACAGATTCGATAGAATCCGATAACGGAGACGAACACAGATTTTGAAATTGAATTTTTAGGGATTTGAGTAGATCTGGATTTTCTTTATTTTTTCTTCCCCTCTCGAAAAAACAAAGCGAGGGAGAAACGTTGTAGTAAAATACATAATTACCCTTTTTGTGTCACGTAATTACTTAGAAATATGGAGCCAGTGCCAGATGGCTTTGGGTAGAAACGTCATTGTCATTAGGTTGAAGACTAGCTGTCCGAAACAAATAATATAGCCTAAAGTTTTCTATTTACGGTATAAGTCCTTAGATATTTTAATAATTTGATTATCGCCCTTTCTTAAAGTAAAAGATAAATAAACACACCAATGGACCAGATTGTTACAATCAATTTGGTATAATCAAACCGAACCGGTCGGATATAAATCGTCATATGTCATCTAAACCGGTAATGGCATGATCAAGTTGAGTTTTTTAATTGAAGAGAAGATCGAGTGAGAGAAGTAAAGAGCGAATCAAACGAAGAAGAAGAAGAAGAAGAGGAAGAGGAAGAAGAAGAAGAAGCAATGGGGATCGATTATTACAAGGTTCTACAGGTGGATCGGAACGCGAAAGATGAAGATTTGAAGAAAGCTTATCGCAAACTCGCTATGAAGTGGCATCCCGATAAGAACCCTAATAACAAAAAGGAAGCCGAATCCAAATTCAAACAGATCTCTGAAGCTTACGATGTAAAATTTCTCTTAACACTAATCTATTTTGTGCACATATGCAATGAAACCCATCTTCGTTTTCATACCAATTCCCAAATTTTGTCTGAATTTGAGTTTGAATTAGCTCACCAAAATCAACGAAACTTTATGGGAACAAAACTGTTTATGATCAGTTTCTGATGATGTTTTGATTGGTTTGTGTTGATTCAAGGTTTTAAGCGATCCTCAAAAGCGAGCTATCTATGATCAATACGGTGAAGAAGGCCTAAATAGCCAGGCTCCACCTCCCGGTTCAGGCGGGTTTTCTGGTGGTTCAGAAGGAGGAGGAGCTTCTTTCCGGTTCAACGGTAGAAGCGCAGACGATATTTTCTCGGAGTTCTTTGGCTTCTCAAGACCCTTTGGTGACTCACGTGGCGCAGGTCCCTCTAGTGGTGTCAGGTTCGCTGAAGACGTTTTCGCGTCTTATAGGTCAGGTGCAGGAGAACCAGCTCCCTCGAATGCTCCACAGAAGAAATCTGCTCCTATAGAGAGACAGCTTCCTTGTAGTTTAGAGGATTTGTACAAAGGTGTCACTAAGAAGATGAAGATCTCTCGTGATGTCTTCGATTCAAGCGGGTCAGTTAAAGTTGTTATCTTTTGAGTTGTGTTCTCTGTGAGTATGTATCAGTTTTTGTTATTGTTCGAATGCAGGAAAACCACGACGGTGGAAGAGATCTTGACGATAGATATAAAGCCGGGGTGGAAGAAAGGGACGAAGATAACTTTCATGGAGAAAGGAAACGAGCAGAGAGGGATCGTGCCGTCGGATCTTATGTTCATAGTTGATGAGAAGCCACATGCTGTGTTCAAGAGAGACGGGAACGACCTTGTCACCACGCAGAAGGTCCCTCTCGTGGAAGCTCTCACGGGATTCACTGTTCAGGTCACGACTTTGGACGGAAGAACTGTGACGGTTCCTATCAATAACGTGATCAGCCCTACTTATGAAGAGGTTGTTAAAGGAGAAGGCATGCCGATTTCTAAAGACCCGTCAAAGAAAGGGAACTTGAGAATCAAATTTAGTATCAGGTTCCCTTCGAGGCTAACGGCAGAGCAGAAGTCTGGAGTCAAACGGCTGTTTTCGTCTTCTTAAGATGATTTTACTTTGAAATCATCTCTGTCTTTCTTTCTGCTACGTTTAGTTTCAGTTATTTTCAGTTGGATCTTTGAGCATTGTAGGTGTGTGGCAATGTAGGTGTTCAATGTTTGGGAGATTATGAGATCTTAAACGGTATCGTTTTACTCTTCTCAACGTTCGTTTGGGTTTTAGCTTATTTTTTTGTTGTTTTCCTTTATAATTGTTTATTAGATTGAAAAAAATAACAATAAATAATATTTACTTTTTGTCTTAAATATGATTAGACGAAAACACTATTTTACAGCCTTTAACCCTCCACAGGTTTCTCTTTGTAACGTTCCTTTATCATGGAGTTGGAGTTGGCGAGAGTCTTGAACTTATGTGATTTAAAACACGAGTAATGTTAAAACATCATTATAATGTAACATCAAGCATGTTTTAACATCAAGAATTTGCATTTACCCGCAAAACAGAGCTAGAATTTATCAATCTCAACGCTATCTCTTATAACCTCGTAAGCATCTCGGCTTCTGCTTTTCTTCATTCCTGCCATGAAATGGACCTTTGTTGAGTCTGCTGAGATACTTGTTACTTTAACCCATATCATTACTTTTGTCTTCATCCCTTCGATATCGGCTAGCTTTCCTTTCTCTAGAAACCCGGTAACCGTTGTTGTGAATCGCAGGACCGATGAATCTCTGTAGCCAACTTTGCAGACTGATGGAATAAAAACTGTAAGTTTCTTCGTCTGCTCGTTGAACTCGTAGTTGGTTGCATCTTGTGGAAAGATCCCCACAGGCAAATCGAACTCCTTTAGTAGCTCGGGCAACGGCTTCTGCATTTTCCCTTATAACAACAAGACATAATCAGAATTTGGAAGCTGAGAGAAGTGATGTGGCTTCTTGAATTTCAAATGAAACAGCAAAAACTTACCTTTGATTTTGTTCACCAACCATTTTGTTCCTCCTTCGATAGTGGTAGACAGAGACTGTAAGAAAAATTGTTACATAACAACGTTAAAGAATTAATCATGTTAACAAGAAACTCATAAAACAAAACTTGCATACAATCCATGAGAATGACACTGAGAATCACAAGAGGTCGATGTATTATAACGAAAAATCGCTGCCATTAACATGATACTGTGAAGTAAAGTAATACTGAATCCGAAATTGAAAATTGGTGAAATACAGTAAATTCTTACATATTAAACTAGATTTGCTAGCAAAAGCAGAGATCAAGCGCAATTGTGTGCATCTAATACTAACGAGCTACACAACAATGTACTAGACTAAGCTACACAGATAATATTGAGGATAACAATAGATCGATAAAGACAAGTTACAGAATTGGATCGACATCATCAGAACTGTGAAACAGAGCTGATTTCGCGACGAAGGATACAAAAGCAAGTAGTAGTGATTAGTGAATAGTGGAACGGAGAAGAGAAACGCTTACGTTAATATCGTCACCGACGGAATCGAGCTGCTTGTTCGCCTTCTTCCCTAACCAGTACGATCCCACCTTGTTCAAGATCTGATCCATTTCTCTCTCTCTCTCTCTCGCCGAGATCGGAGGATGATTTTCTATCACCGATCCAATTTTATTTTGTTTCCTTTACAACATTTTAACTGCCAATAAAACTCTGACACGTAGCAATGAGAAAATATTAAAGCAGTGACGTGGACAGAATACTAATGTGTTCACACTATCTCATTGAATAGGTCCCCACAAGGCCGTACATATGGGCTAATGTAATATTGACACGTGTAACTCATCCAACGGTCACCACACTCCTTCCAAGAAATCCCTTTCTTCTTCAATATTCATCACCAGCGACACAAAAACATGGCTTCAAGGGCAATTTCTTCATTGACCACTAAAACCAGCCGGTTCTCTGAAATTCCCGCATCAGAGGAAACCGGTTAGGCTAAAAAATAACATGACAAGTCATGAATTATTTGTCAAATAACCAAAATAGATTTGCTGGAGTAGTTACTACCTGATGATATGTACTTTGATTCTTAACCTATAATGTCATGTTACTCTCACTTAATCAGGTTCTCTGACCTGTAAAATCAACCCATATACAAGAGTCTTGCACTTTAAATGCGACAAATGACCTTTCATATTATCCGACTTTCTTTCCTGGTAAAAGATAACAATGTAACCGAAAAATTGCAAAAAACGAATAGGCTAAATGGAGACACTTAAGCAGGTTCCTTAGTTCAAACTTCAAAGGAGAAGCTAGTTAGTAGCAGCAGCTGAAAAAATAGAAACTAAATCACTGTTAGTCAGAAAAAAATATATTCCTCATGAATTCGTACAAACTAAAACTGAACATGCATCAATCTGCAAATAAAGATTGGTCAAGAAAATTGCAGTAATGGTTGCAACAAGAGCTGAAGATTTTGGAACTTACATGTACAATGCACAAATAGAGTAGCAATGAAACTCGCAAGGGAAATTCTCATAGACAATTATGATGCTAATATTACAGGAGAAGAAGATTCATAATCAAATTATAAAATACAAGGTTTTGGTTTCTAAACTAAAACCAAAACCTATAAATGAAACTAGTGCCAAGTGCCAACCAATTCAAGTCTATTGCTTGTTTATAATGCTCCAAATATTGTTACATGTCTCATAAGCTGTAACCTTATTTGCCTCGAACTGGAATTTCTCAACTACCCTTTTCTCGCGATCTACTATATCTATTTAACATTAAATCAAGGATTCAACACATACGAAGAAAGAAAGCGAAAGACAATCAGTGATTAAATAAAAAAAAAGAGAAGAGATGGTTAAAGAATAGGATACAGCCTGAGATCTTTGATGGATCATCAATGTCTGGTATGATCTTTGAGACAGAAGCATACATAGATAGCTTCTTCCTACAAAGGCAAAACATAGACTGAGAAAAAAAGAACATACCAAACATCCAAAAGAAGCAATTGCAACAATGTGGTTAGTGGAACTTACTCAGCTCTCAAATCTTCTCTTTCTTTCCTCTTTACAGATTGTCTCTGTTCATCGATCAATGACAACTGCGCATTCATGTCTCTGAGTTCATCAGCGACGCCTGTGTCGACAGTAAAAACCAAATCGAAATAAGAGAGATAGTTCATGTCAATGAAACCAACCAACAATAATGATACTTATCTAAGCTCGTCTTTTAGCTTGCATTCAAGTTCCATCTCTTCGTCAAGCTCTTTTTGAAGATGTTCAATGTCGTCTCCAGACGAAACATGTGAGTAAGTTTCCTCCGTTTTCTTCTTACAAGCATCCAGTTTCTTCTTACAATCTACATTACAAAACAAAAAACACAAATCAATATTTATAAGTTAATAACTCAATCAAATAATCTTATCACTCAAATCACAATGACTATACTAAAGCTACATATAGCTATGCTTTTAAATTAGAGAAATTCCTCAAAATAACATGAAAAATGTTTTTTGCACGAAAAAAACATTACAAGTTTTTTTTCCTCAGATAGATTAAAATGGTTTTTTGGACAAAAATACCATAAACACAAAAATCTAATTTTAAGACTTTAAAACTTATTTTTTTCATTTGGGTTACTATATAAAGGTTTAGTTTTGAGGGTTTCATGTTAATTTTGAAGGTTTTAACTTAATTTTAAGTTTATGGTAATTTTGTTAAAAAAAACTTTTTAATGGTATCTAAGGAAAAAAAACTTATGATGGTATTTTGTCCAAAAAAACTATTTTCATGGTATTTTTGGAAATTGCCTTTAAATTATATGTCTTTTCGAGATTTTATAAAGACCCAAAAATCGAAAAAAACTTAACCTTGAATGGATCCCTGAATCTGATTGAAATCATAGTCGCAAGCGATACTGAGAGATTTTAAGTGGTTGAAACTTTGTGATAACACTTCAAACCCGTTCCCAACACTCACTAAGTTGAGCAGATCGTCTCCGATAGACATCAGATCTTCGATATCGAAATTCTCCGTCAGGTTTCTCATTGCTGATTATCCTAACCCTAACCCTAATTATCCCGCACCTCAAAAATTCCTTACCGAGAGAGGAAAAACAAAACAAAAACAACGAAAGAGAAGAGGGAGGGAGAGAGAGAGACGAAGAGGAGGGATCTAGTTTTTGATTTTTGAGTTTAACTTAACAATTTCAGTTTAATCTGTGCTTGTTTACTGCTAAATAATTTATGAGCGTCGGTAAACAAAAAAGAATATGTGCCAAGCCCAATTAACAATAATGGGCTTACAAATTTGTTGACTGATACGAGTAAAGGTTATTTCACTTATTTGGCGCTCTTTGACTTCTTCATTAGTCATAACCGCGTAATATATCTGTCTCAATCATTTTGTTATTAAACTCCTTTTTCATTGTTGAATGTGAAAATTGCTTTGAAGGTCATCTATCTCCTCCGCACAAAATGGTTTTAAATAATCGACCACATAATATGGTCCAAAATGACTTTGACTTTGAACGTTTCTAACTTCTTCTTCATTATACTGTTTATATGCATTTAGAGTAGACTTCTTTGAAAATTATATCGATCTCTTACTTCATATTATCAAAGTCAATAGCTCAAGATCATACTCAATGGACATAGCAAGATCCATAGCAGGAACACTCATGTTCTTGCTCTTTCTATCTTCAAATGGTTTTACAAGTTCTGTTCTTGCCCAGACGGAGACAACAAAGTTCACTTTCCTAGGTTTCAAAGGAAACCAAACCGAAATTCGGAAAGAAGGAGCTGCGATTATCCAACGAAACGATGGTCTACTTAGACTAACTAACCGCGACCACAACGTCACCGGAACCGCGTTTTACAACAAAGCGGTTAGATTTCGCGACAAGTCAACCAATATTAGTCCATCTAATCTAAAAGTATGTTCCTTTAGCACATCTTTCGTCTTTGTGATCATCCCTTCTAGTCCCGGAAACGGCGGTTTCGGCTTCACGTTCACGCTATCCCCAACACCAAATCGTCCCGGAGCCGAATCCGCGCAGTATTTAGGGCTTTTGAACAGAATTAACAACGGGAACGCGTCGAACCACGTGTTCGCCGTGGAGTTCGACACGGTACAAGGATTTAAAGACGGCGGCGAGAGAAGAGGCAATCACATCGGTCTTGACTTCAACAACTTGTCCTCCGCCGTACAAGAACCGCTCATTTACTACGACACCCAAGACCGGAAAGAAGATTTTCAGCTTGAGAGCGGCGAACCAATTAGAGCTCATATCGATTACGACGGACCTAGCGACACTTTAAACGTGACCGTATACCCGACGCGGTTAGGAGTCAAACCCGAGAAACCACTGATTTCGCGACAGGATATGAATTTGTCGGACATCGTGGAAGAGGAGATGTATGTCGGATTCACCTCCTCGACCGGGAAAGGACAATCAAGTGCTCATTACATAATGGGTTGGAGTTTCGCTAGCTGCGGACACAATCCGAAGGCGGACGAGCTCGATCTCTCGCAACTTCCTAATCCGCCGCCGAACACTAGCTTGGGTAACAAGAAAGGTTACGGTTCGCAAGTCATCGCATTGATCGTATCTTTATCAATCGTCACATTGTTCTTGCTTCTGTTGCTTTTCATCTTTGTAATGTACAAAAGGCATATCGAAGAAGGAGAAGTTTTAGAAGATTGGGAAATCGATTATCCTCATAGGTTCAATTACAGAGATCTCTACTTAGCGACACAAAGATTCAAAGAGAGCGAGATCATCGGTTCTGGTGGATTTGGAATCGTTTACAGGGGGAACTTTTCTTCTTCGGCGCCTATTGCAGTGAAGAAGATAACTCCACAAAGCTTACAAGGCGTCCGAGAGTTCGTAGCAGAGATCGAGAGTTTAGGAAGGTTAAGCCATAAGAACCTAGTGAATCTTCAAGGATGGTGTAAACACAAGAACGATCTCTTGTTGATTTACGATTATATCCCCAACGGAAGCTTAGACTCGCTTCTTTACGCGATGCCGAGGAGAAACGGCGTCGTTTTGTCTTGGGACGTGCGTTTCAAGATAATTAAAGGAATCGCTTCCGGGTTGTTGTATCTCCACGAAGAGTGGGAACAGATTGTTATTCACAGAGACGTGAAAGCGAGCAATGTCCTCGTGGACGCAGATATGAACGCTAAACTAGGCGATTTCGGACTAGCGAGGCTTCACGACCGTGGAACGCTAACGCATACGACAAAAGTCGTTGGGACATTAGGATACATGGCACCTGAACTCACACGTAACGGCAAAGGCTCGACAGCGTCTGACGTTTTCGCGTTCGGCGTTTTGTTGTTAGAAATCGTTTCCGGGAGGAAACCGACGAACACGGAGAATTTCTTCTTAGCTGATTGGGTTATGGAGTTTCACACAAACGGTGGGATCCTTAGCGTCGTCGATCAGAAACTCGGATCTAGTTTCGACAGCAGAGAGGCGAGATTAGGTCTCGTTGTTGGATTGTTGTGTTGCCATCAGAAACCAAAGTATCGACCAACGATGAGAAACGTGATTAGGTATTTGAACAACGACGAGGATGTTCCACATGTTGATGAAAATTTAGGGTTCTCAGATTCTTTGAGAGGCGGTATTGGATCGAATGTTGTGGGATATGTTTCGTCGGATAGAGCTTCGAGCTCGAATACTTTTTCGTTATCGACGGAGATTTCTTCGACCTCTCTTACCAATGGTAGATAAGTTAACAATGTTTTTAGCATAGTTTTGTTTTGAATTGAACATAGATTTTTTTTTTTAGTATGTTGTGGTATTGGTTGAATACTTAATGTTACCGTTGGATGTAAAACGTACTCTCAATAAAAGCAAATACCTTAATGTTACCGTTGGGAAATTGTGTAAAAATTCACAGAAGGTAATGGATAATATCTTAATGGTAATTTAGGCAAGAGGTATTTTAGAAAAGAAATTGTTTGAGCTTTTTACGAAAAGTTTAAGCAAAGTTACAAATTTAAATAAAAAATTGAGGATTTAGAATTAAAATGAAAATTTATTGAAAGTTCATGAATTTTTTGACATTTTTTCCTATTTTATTCGCCTGTCTTGTTTATGCAAATAACTTGAATATACCCCTATTAAATTTAATGGGCCCCTGTGCGCCTATCTAATCTGAAGTCTAATTCAATTCATACCTAAAATATCAGGCCCTAAGAGCATGAACATTGGTAAAACCCAATTTGGGTTCTTAGCCAAAAAATTAATATTAAAAAAAGGTTAAAGATTTGATAATGATATTAATAAAAAATGAGTATTATTGGTAGAACTCTTAAATGGTTTTTAAAAATGAAAATTACCAAAGAAAACTTTTTTTAACATTTGTTATCTTACAAAGACTTAAACATTTACAAAAACACTTGAAAAATGTTCAAAACTATACTAGAAAGACTTGATAAACAAAAAAGCCGTTTGATAATTGTTCAAAATTACACTAGAAAGACTTGATAATCTTAAAGTCGCTTGATAATTGTTCCAAAATTACACTACAAGACTTGATAAACTTAAAGTCGCTTTATAATTGTTCCAAAATTACACTAGAAAGACTTAATAAACTTACTCTTTTTCTTAATTCTTGCCTTCGTCACCTTCAACTATTCCAAATAAACACCACATTCTTGTGTTGAACACCACATTCTTGTAATGAACTTTCTCAACATTGAAACTTGTGTAAAGAAATTATCAAAATCACCATCACTCCATTACATAACATGTATGAGAAGAAGATCACAGAGACCAAATCCAAATGTTTAAAGCAAAATATGAGATACCAATGGTGGGAACAGTAGACAAAACTTCACCAATGTGAAGCTTGTAAAATATTGTTGTGTTTGCCTGAAGCTTCCAGCCACAACACCACGTGACTATGATCATTATCGGAGAAAATCACCAAATCTAAAACAATCTCTTCATAACATTGCTCATAGTGAGAATAATTTAAAGAACACAACACAACAAATCATATATATCTTGATGCGGACATAATCTCGATTATGATCAAACCCTTTTTAGATTAAAAGGCGATTCCGTAAAAATGAGAAGCACATATAAGCCTAAAATCAAACACTATAAACCGAAATCGAACACTATCAACCTAAAATCGAACACAATTAACCTAAATCAAAGATTACAAACCTAAATCGAACACTACCTCAAACAATTGTTCGCGGCTAAAGAAAATTTGTGTGCTTCAACCACCCACCATCAAATCCAGTCATGTAGGTCCTTTTTCATCGTCGGAAGAAGCTAATTTGGTCGGCCTGAGCGGATTTCGCGATTTGGTTCACCGGAAAATTTTCTCGAATCGCCAAAAGAGGTGAAAAAAGGGGTTTTTTTTTTTGGATGCGGTCCTGAAACAAGAGTTTGGAGAGCTTGTCTCTTAGCTTATTTTCATTTTTGATTTATTTAATTGGGCCTAAAATTTTAAAACCCACTTTTAAATCCTCCAATATTTATGGTCTAAAACCTAAATAAATTTTAGGGTTAATTAGGTGAATAATAGTTTTTGGGGGGTTAATTTGCTGAAATAACAAAAACAAGTATAAATTTGCCAAAATGACAAAGATTTTTTTTTAATCCCAGTTTTACCCTTGATCTATCTATAATGAAAATAGTCATCTATTAAAAAATATTTATTGAGTCAACAAACAAACGTCTATTATCCAATTGAAAATAGACGTATATTATCTTCAATAGACGTATATTATCTGCAAAATAGACGTATATTATCTTCAATAGACGTATATTATCTGCAAAATAGACGTATATTATCTTCAATAGACGTATATTATCTGCAAAATAGACGTATATTCTAAAAAAATCACATTTATCATCTATTTTTGAATATATCATAACTTTATACATTTAACTCTAAACCCTAAAACCCTAAACACTTAACCCTACATCATAAACCCTAAACACTAAACCCTAAACCATATATCTTTACATTTAACCCTAAATACTAAACCCTAAAACCCTAAACACTTAACCCTACATCATAAACCCTAAACACTAAACCCTAAACCCTATATCCTTACATTTACCCATACATCATAAACCCACTAAACCCTAAACCCTATATCCTTACATTTACCCTAAAACCCTAAACACTTAACCATATATCATAAATTTTTATCTCATAATCATTATTTATTCTCAAAATAGTTATCTATTATAAAAGAAGGAGAAAAGAAGAAATAGTTAGGGGTATAAAGGAAATTTTTCACTACCTTCTCTTTCCTCTTTTATTTTTGCAAATTAACCCCCACTTTCTATTATTCACCCCTATTTCCCTAAATTTTACTCTATCCTCGTTAAGCGTCTTTTAACGGCACGTGCGAGGCTTCTCCCGCGTGCAACGAACGCCGCTATTCGTTCCAAAGGTGTTGAAGTCACTATGAAGAAGGAGGTTAAGCTTCTTCTTTTGAGAAAACTCTTTTGAGATGGCGTCGATGGCTATAAGCGTTAGCTTATCGATGATTAAAAGCATAGTAGGAGGTGACGATGCTGATCGATTAGCGACGACCACACCGAAGCTGAATCAGAAGAATCCACGGACTGAGAGTACGCGCAGGTTTTTAGGGATGAAGAAGAGGTTTCGAGGCTACGGAGCAATACGAACCGTCGCTAAGGCGGTCGTTGGTGACGGAGAGGAGAAGAAGAGTAGAAATCTGAGAGTTGGGCTCGTTTGCGGTGGTCCGTCGGCGGAGCGTGGGATTTCTCTCAACTCTGCTAGATCAGTTCTCGATCATATTCAGGTTCTCTAAAAATACTCTCCGCTTGATAAATTTAGCTTGGATCTGTTATACTTTCTTGAAATCGCGAGATTCGGCTTTATTATTCATTAGGGTAACGGTATAATCGTGAGCTGCTATTATATAGATCATGATCTCAAAGCTTTTGCGATTTCATCAGCCCAGGTTTGCTTCACTTGTACAACGTATTTCGACAAGTTCTGCGAGCTGCGTGTGCCGTGTATCTCTTATTTTGTTGGTTTGTGTAACTTTTCAGCTGTACTCGAATACTCCGGCAGATTTCGATTTCAAGCTCGAGAGGTGTGGGTTTATGATGTACAATGATTCTTAGTCTCGTGGGAGTAACAATAGCTGAGTGGCGCTAGTTTGTTTCTTGATGTAGTCTTGCAGAGGGTTTCTCTTCGTTATCAGAATTTGCTGAGCATCTTGTTTCCGCTGTGGACATTGTCTTCCCTGTTATTCATGGCCGGTTTGGTGAAGATGGCGGTATTCAAGTAAGCAGGCTTTTGTTATGCACATTTTGGGGTCTGTTTAAGATTATTTTCTGTTGGAAATACTTATGTTACACATCATTAATAAGATTGATTGATTAATTATACGCAGGAGCTGTTGGAGAGTCACAGCATTCCCTTTGTTGGGACTGGATCCCGTGAATGCCGCCAAGCCTTTGACAAGGTAACTATTAAAAGTTTGTGTGAATTGGGTTGGTTAAGACATTCCTTTGCATGTTAATTAGTTAGCTAGATTCATCTACAACTTAATTAGTAATAGTTCTGACTATTTTCAGTTAACTAATCCCAGTATGAAGCCTCTTTGAAGCTCAAGGAACATGGGTTCATGTCAGTACCAAACTACTTGGTGCAGGTAGTTTATTGTCTATGCAGGCACATCTCTTTATCTGGATTCAGTTTCTCTGCCATAGACAAATCTGATCTATATTTGTACTCATATATTATCTGGTAATATTTTTCTTATAAAAAGGGAATGGAAGTGGATGAAAGTGAAATAACAGAATGGTTTACTGATAACCAGCTGGACCTCGAGGTCGGAAAAGTCGTGGTGAGCATCTGACTATTTCACAGCCTGGTCATAGAAAATGATGCCTAGACTTTATTTCCTCTCCATTTGTTTTCTTTTCTTATCTTAACATCTGCCTGTTTTAGGTAAAACCAGCTAGAGCAGGATCAAGCATTGGTGTCAAAGTTGCTTTTGGCGTAAATGATTCAATTAAGAAGGCAATTCAACTTATTTTAGAGGTATATATTGTTTTGAGGCTTGGAAAATCTGAATAGGAACTTACAAGTAAAAAAATGTAATATTTGTTCATTCAGGATTGCAAGCTATATCTTCATGGGGCCGTTGTTTCTTTTCTTTTGTTAACCAACAGGGCATTGATGATAGGATTGTTGTTGAGGTGTTTATTGAGAATGCATATGAGTTCACTGCCATTGTTCTAGATGTGGGTTCTGGTTCCGATTGCCATCCTGTTGTGCTGCTGCCCTCTGAGGTAATCACATTTCAGTTGTTTTCTGAGTTTCACGGGTCCAGAGCTGGTGCCAAATGTCTTTCTTTTTGTCTTAAGTTCAGTCTCAACTGATAAAGACCGGATTTGGGTTGTATGGGATGGCTCAGTACCTTAAGATTGTACGTATCCAAATTCTTATGTAGGTGCAACTTCAGTTCCATGGCAGTGATGATCCAAAGATAGATGCGATCTTCGACTACCGAAAGAAGTATTTGCCGACTCAGCAGGTAATGATTCTTGCGTTTTTCAGTACCCATAATGCAAGATGTGTCTTGAATACATTGATTTCCTTCAGGTCCAATTTTTAGTAGCTTTATTTCCTCTTGTTTGTTGAAAATAAACAGGTCACCTATCACACTCCTCCTCGTTTTCCTATACAAGTTATCAAAAGTATCCGCGAAGAGGCATCTCTTCTATTTCAAAAGCTAGGTCTACGTGATTTTGCTCGCATTGATGGATGGTATTTGTCTCCCATTTCAAATTTATCATCATCTACAAGTGAAAAACTTAGAGAACGCAGTTCAGGAGATATTATGTTCACAGACATCAACCTGGTTAGCCTATTGCAATCTATGGCCTAGAATATACCCAGTTCGAACTAATTGTACCCTGCACTGCTCTTATATATAACACTCTGATGCATTTCTAAACTGCTTTTACAGATAAGTGGCATGGAGCAAACTAGCTTTCTCTTCCAGCAGGCGTCTAAGGTAATTAAAGATAGTGTAACGTTGATGGTTGTTACTGAAACATGTGCTTCATACTATCCCCTACTCTATCAAACTTGTCTTCTCATATTTTATAATGTTTTGTGATGGTGCAAACGATACATGGTTGGATTCTATTTAGACAATTAATTCTTACATTCAGGTTGGGCTTTCTCATTCAAACATTTTGCGAACAATTGTCCACCGAGCTACCTCAAGGTTTCCACATCTTACCTCATATAATCATGGGTCTAGTCATTTACTCCGAGGTTCAACAACCCTGGAAAATTCAGAGGTTGTCCAGAAAGTGTTTGTCATATTTGGAGGAGACACTTCAGAGAGGCAGGTCTCTGTCATGAGTGGAACAAATGTTTGGATTAATTTGCAAAGATTTTCCGATGTAAGTTGAAAAGAATGCAGCATTATGAGGGGTAATCATGCATCTTATGAAATCATTGACATTGTCGGTAACCTGTGATCTATAAGCTAAATCTGGTGCATCATCGTTTTACTGACTCGCGTGATCTTGTTGTTTACAGCTCAAAGTAACTCCCTGCTTGCTTTCCCCATCACTTAGCAACTCATCGGGTGCATTTATAGACAAAACCGAATCTGGTTTAGAAAACAGAGAAGTCTGGTTATTACCGTAAGTATATTCCCAGACTCCAAATAGAAATAATTTTACAGTAGTCTACCTGTAGATACAAACGCTGACCTCAAATGCAATACCTCAGGCACGCATAAAGTATTTTAGTTTCCTCAATTTTTTTTTTTTTTTTTTTTTTTTTTCGGATTTTCCTCAATTTAATGTTTTAATATTCCACATAGCTAACGATTTTATTTCTTCGCAGCTACTCTGTTGTGCTAAGGCACACTGCTGAGGAAATTCTTGCAGCATGCTTGGAAGCAATTGAGCCTGACCGGGCTCTGTTTACATCTCTGCTGCAGAAGCAAGTGATGGAGGATCTTATGGATGGTTTAAAAAATCAAAGCTGGTTTGAAGGGTTTGATATAACAGACGAACTGCCCGTGAAATTCTCGTTGAAAGAGTGGATCAAGCTTTCCAAGGAAGCTCAAGCAACCGTCTTCATTGCAGGTCAGTCTTGTTACCAAGAGACTACAATGTTTCCTATTTTGTATTAACATAAAGATATAACATTATGTGAAATAGCTATCAAGAAATTAAAGAAAAACCCTCTGTTGAGGCAATGTTGACACTCCTTAAAAGCACTTTTACGCTTAGAGAGTGCTTCCATTCTGTATGCAACTCACCCTCACTATGCAGTACTTCTGTAACTATATTTTTCAAGTGCTAATTGACAGTGCACGGAGGAATTGGGGAAGATGGGACGCTGCAGGCCTTACTGGAAGATGAAGGAGTTGCTTACACAGGTTCGTTGAAACTTATGCTACAACATTTAGATTTCTCTTTGAGTTCAACATGATATCTGTTCATCTGATTGTTTAATTTTCCTTTTATGTTCTAAAATATAGGCCCAGGCGTACTAGCTTCAAAGACTTGCATGGACAAGGTTATGACATCTAATATGCTTAATCATGTACAGTTACAAGTCAATATACTCTTCAAGCCAATTTATGAAAAACGAGAGTAGTTTTCGGTTTAGCTTAACCAATTACGTTTTCTATTGTTTTGCATAAACAAAAGCTTTCAGCTTTTGGAGTTCATACAATAAGCAAACATGTGAAGCGAACAGAGGATATTATGCATCAGACCATCCCAAACATTTGGGATGAGTTGATCACCAAGTTTCAGTGTCCAACATTGTGTGTTAAACCAGCAAGGGATGGTTGCTCTACTGGTGTTGCAAGATTATGGTAACTCGTATTCAGAAGCCATTAGCATCTAATAATTCTTGGTTTTTTTGTGTGTCTAAATCTTTGGGTTTTGCAGTTCATCTGAAGACCTTGCTGTATATGTGCAAGCTTTAAAACATCATCTACCAAGTATACCTCCAAACTCTTTTTCTAAGGTAAAAATAAATATGTTACAAAGTTAAGGCATTCATTGACTAAGCAGAGGATTATGCAAATCCCTATCTCCAATTGTGTGTAGACACACGGAATGATTGAGATGCCAAATCCTACCCCCGAGCTCTTGATTTTTGAACCGTTTGTTGAGACGGATGAAATCATAATATCATCCAAAGCCAAACAGCAGCTCTCTTGGAAAGGTATGAGTCCGTGGGTAGAGATAACTGTGGGTGTTATAGGAAAGTGTGGATCAATGCATTCACTGAGTCCTAGTCTAACCGTCAAAGAAAGTGGAGATATATTGTCACTTGAGGAGAAGTTCCAAGGTAGTCCCACTCGTCTTTCTTTGCCATTTCAGTTCATCTTGTTTCTATGAGAGTATTAGTCTTTATAATAGGCATATGTAACTATATCTGTATTAGGTGGCACTGGCATAAACCTTACTCCACCTCCACCAACAATCATGAGGTTTGTTACAAACTCTAGTTTTTATAAAGTTCATAAAAGTTCTTGTAAGTAGTTATGACCTATGTCACAGTTGACTCAGACTTGGCTAACTAAAACGGACTAAGATTTTGGTCGTTTTTTAGGCCTCATGTGGTCAAAATGTGTGTATAGAAGCTGATGAGTTGTTTGGTTTCAGTAAGGAGGCTTTGGAAAAATGCAAACAAGGCATTAAGCTGATTGCGGAAACTCTTGGGTTAGAGGGGTTTTCACGGATCGATGCTTTCGTGCACGTTGAAACCGGAGAGGTACTAGACTAACCAATGAATTACTATGCATTCTACTAATATTTACTCTAACCTTTCAATCCAAACTCAATTTACGAGTTC
This sequence comes from Cochlearia excelsa, assembly GCA_963556525.1. Taxonomy (NCBI): domain Eukaryota; kingdom Viridiplantae; phylum Streptophyta; class Magnoliopsida; order Brassicales; family Brassicaceae; genus Cochlearia; species Cochlearia excelsa. The sequence continues at coordinate 35,352,309 of OY748330.1, forward strand.
TAACAAAGATGGTTGTTCAGGTGCTGGTTATAGAGGTGAACACAGTTCCTGGAATGACTCCTTCCACTGTATTAATCCAACAGGTAACTTTTTCCGCATTCCTATTAGATTTGTGTGAATGCGTTGACATAAACACAATCTTGTTTTGGTTTTTGGGATTGGAAACGTATAGGCATTAGCAGAGCAGCCACCAATGTACCCTCCTCAATTCTTTCGCACATTGCTCCATCTTGCTACACAAAGAGTCAAGTAAGTTTTTTTCTCTTCATGTTCCATAGTTAAACTTTGCTCCCAAGATTCACAAAATAAATTTGTTGTAAAAATTAAGCTGTCTTCTTCATATATCGAAAACTATGTGAATTGATTTGTGATTATGTCATGCCGGTATTGCCACCTTGCGTTGACACTGTTGCCAACAATCGAAATTGAACAAGTCGTTATAAGGCCCGGCCCAATAAATTATGAGCCTTATAGCATAAAACAAAGTTTTGGGCTTCTTCGTCAACAACAAATACTTCTAGTCTTAATAAAATTTAGTTGTTGGGCCATCAATTTACATTTTTCCCATTTGGGCCAGGCCTGTGGAAAATTCTAACGTACAGACCAGAGTCCTAATTACCAAAAAACCACTTTGAAATGGTAATAAATTGGCGGGAGAGATTAAACCCTTTGGTGTTGTTTAAACAAGCAATGAGCATCGTCACCATCCCATCTTCAATATCAAAAGCCCAGCAAATCAAAACCCTAATCTCCGTCGCATCCACCGTTAACCATCTCAAACACTTCCATGCGGCTCTAATCCGTCACGATCTCCACCATGACACTTTCCTAATCAACCTTCTAATTAAGCGTACACTCTTCTTCCGTCAAAACCATTACTCTTTACTCCTCTTCTCCCATACTCAATTCCCCAATGTTTTCCTCTACAATTCTCTAATCAATGGCTTCGTCAACAATCATCTCTTCCACGAAACAATTTATCTCTTCCTCTCCGTCCGTAAACACGATCTCCCTCTTCATGGTTTCGCTTTCCCTTTCGTTCTCAAGGCCTGCACCAAAGCCCCGAATCTCAAACTCGGTATTGAGCTTCATTCTCTTGTGGTGAAGTGTGGGTATAGTTACGATGTAGGCGCTATGACGAGCCTGCTCTCTGTTTACTCTCAATCAAGGCGTCTTGATGATGCCCACAAGGTGTTCGACGAAATTCCTGATAGAAGCGTTGTTTCTTGGACAGCTCTTTTTAGTGGGTATGTTGGTGCAGATAAGCATAGTGAGGCTATTGGTTTGTTCAAGAAGAGTGTTGAGATGGGTGTGAGACCTGATAGCTATATGATTGTTCGGGTTTTATCTGCTTGTGTTCGTGTAGGTGATCTCGACAGCGCGGAGTGGATTGTTAAGCTCATGGAAGATATTGGTATGCAGAAGAACTCACATGTGTGCACAACACTTGTCAATCTGTATACTAAGCTTGGAAAGATGGAGAAAGCCCGTTCTGTTTTCGACTCTATGGTTGAGAAAGATGTAGTTACTTGGAGCGTTATGATACAAGGGTATGCGTCGAACAGTCACCCGAAAGAAAGTGTAGAGTTATTCCACCAGATGTTGCGGGAAAATCTTAAACCGGACAAGTATTCCATTGTCGGGTTTCTTTCTTCTTGTGCTAGCCTAGGGGCACTTGATCTAGGTGAATGGGGAAGTAGTTTGATTGATAGGGATGAGTTCTTGACTAATCTGGAAATGGGCAATGCGCTAATCGACATGTATGCGAAATGTGGGGCTATGGCTCGAGGTTTTGAAGTGTTTAAAGAAATGAAGGAGAAGGATAGAGTAATCATGAACACTGCCATTACTGGTGTAGCCAAGAATGGCCACGTCAAGCTCTCCTTTGCGGTTTTTGGACAAACAGAGAAGCTAGGTATCGCACCTGACGGGTGCACATTCCTCGGACTGCTATGTGGGTGCGTTCATGCAGGCCTAATCGAAGATGGGCTTCGGTTTTTCAACTCCATAAGCTCTGTTTATTCTTTGAAACGCACGGTTGAGCACTACGGTTGCATGGTAGATCTTTGGGGCAGAGCAGGACTAATAGATAATGCTTACCGCTTGATCTGCGACATGCCCATGAAGCCAAACGCGATAATCTGGGGAGCGCTACTGAGCGGATGCAGACTGGTCAAAGAAACTGGGTTAGCAGAACTTGTTTTGAAAGAACTCATCGCTTTAGAGCCGTGGAATGCAGGTAACTACGTTCAGCTATCAAACATATACTCGGTTACTGGCAGATGGGACGAAGCTGCCGAAGTTAGAGACACGATGAACAAGAAACGTATGAAGAAGATCCCAGGGTTTAGTTGGATCGAATTAGAAGGAACGGTTCACGAGTTTCTCGCAGATGACAAATCTCATCCACTAAGTGACAAGATATACGCAAAGCTAGAAGATTTGGGTAATGAAATGAGGCTGATGGGTTTTGTGCCAACAACAGAATGTGTTATGTTCGACGTCGAAGAAGAAGAAAAGGAATCAGTCTTAGGTTATCACAGCGAGAAGCTCGCGGTTGCGTTTGGCCTGATAAGTACATATCATGGTGAAGTGATACGAGTTGTGAAGAATCTAAGAGTATGTGGAGACTGTCATCAAGTGATGAAACTGATATCGAAGATCACAAGAAGAGAGATTGTTGTTAGAGACAACAATAGGTTTCATTGTTTCACTAACGGCTCTTGTTCTTGCAATGATTACTGGTGAAGCTCACTTAAAAAACCCGGGAATTAATTAATTTGTATTTTTATATATTTATTTAAGAGAAGGAAACCTAAACGACGGCGTATTAGCCTGTGCCTCCTCTTTTATAAAACCGCGTTCGCTCCTCATTGAAGACGGTTAGAGAAAAATCATAAACCTTTCGTTGAGATTACATCGCAGAGAAAGCTATGGAGGATGGAACCGGAGGAGACGAAGTTGTAGAAAGAAGAAAGTTATCGGAGGTTGTGACGGAATGTGTATCTCGGTGGTTTCAAGAGACGCTAAAGGAAGCAGAAGCCGGGAATATCGTAATGCAGGTACTCTTGATTCAGATGTATTTCCATGGCTATGGCGTCTCCAGAGATCCTGAAGCGGTTCGTTTCTTCTTCTCCGTTCTCTTGTTTCCTTCGATCTTGGAAAGGCTAAACAAGAATCATATAAAGATCATCTTTTTTTTATTGTTAAAAACTTGAAACAATTGTTTATGCAGGGGAAGTCTTGGATGGATCGTGTAGTAAAGTACTTTCCTTGGTTTCAAGCTGTATGCGAAAAACGACCAGGTCTATTTCATTTTCTTTTGCACCACTTGTCATATTGGCTTCTCTGTATCTATTAATCTTATGGCTATGTTTTCTTGATTTGCTTTAGGCTATGGTAACTCTGACTCTGATTCAGATGAATCATCAACCACTTGATTCTACACAACTTGGAGAAAAGAGACGAAGGCGGATACTAATGAGAGTTAAATCTAACACCATCAAGTACAGTATATTCTAATTCTGTAGGATTTGACAAGCTCCACAGTATATAGTGACCATGTTCATATTGGTTTGTCACATTTAGCTTTTTAATGCATGAATCTATGTTTCAAGGGATGCATCTCTATTGTTACTTAGCCTCAATAAGCAGAACTTTTAAAAGGCGAGTCAAAAAGAATATAATTCGATGTTTATTCAGAAAATTTAGAAACTCAACATTTGTTTTACATACTACCTGCTCTTCCGGAAGTGGGTTTCTTGAACTTGGTGAGATCAACAAGTTCTCCAAACAACTTGTCTTCTGGTTTCTTATTCATAGGAGGCTTCATCATTGGTGGATGAGAAGAAACTTGGTATGGATTTGTATTGTTTGTTCCATTGTCCTGAAGAGACATCCCGTACATTTGTTGTTCTAAAAGATACTGTTGTTGTTGTTGTTGTGGCAGCTGAGGTTGTCCTCCGTACATGGTATTAGGATTATAATGATTGTTTGGGTTGTAACCAAAGGGTGAAATGTGGCCTCCTGTCATTGGAGGTAGGAACATACCAAACATGTTATTGTTGTTGTTTGTAGCAAGAGGAGAGCCACCCTGAGGGTTGTAACCAAGTGGTTGATGAGTGTGCGTGGTGATGACCACTTGAGTCACTTGCATTGGATGAGTAGGCGTGTATTGAGGGCTAGAGCCTGGTGATTGAGCTTCCCATGGCGGTGGAGGTAAGGCTAGAACATTGTTGTTTTGTCCACCTTATAGCAACAGCAATAAAACATGATTAGTATGAGTTTTAGCCCAAGATGTCCTCAGTTACTAAGCAGAGTAGCATATGAATACCATATTGAGGAGAAGCGGGCGGGCTAAAGGTAGGCGAAAAGGGTTGGTTTGCATAACCAGGTGAAGATGGCTGCTGGTTCTGTTGTGTGATTTGGAGATTCCAGACAGAACCAGATGACCCTTGTCCATAAAAAGATTGCTCTTGATAGACTGGTCCAAATCCATTTGAGTGTTGAACCATCTGATTAGGCGAGTGTGGATTTGAAGTTGAAGTAGAGTTTTCGCAGTTATTATCTGATAACATGTCGATTAAGACAATGGAGTTGTCTGGTGTTGCTACAGGACTAGTTGGTTGTGGAGGTCCAAGAGGAACAAGAGCCAAAGAGTTTTCTCCATTTGGTGTCTCAAAGTCATCTCCACTAAGAAGATCTATTTTTGGACCATTGGTTTCAGAAGCCACAATACTACCATCTTTGGTTTCACTGCAAAACGAATCCAAAAATACCATCGTTTATTTTTGAAGTGTTTCTTTTAGAAACATTTAAGAACTAGAGCTGATTCTCTTACCTTAAACCAACATCTATGATCTGGTTTGTGTCCTTAGGAGCCTCTTTTTCAGACTTTTCTACCTTTTCTGTCAAAACGTTGCCAGAAGCGATGGCTTCGTGCTTCGCAAGTAATCGCTGCAAATCATCGTTTAAGGCTAGGCCTTGACAAAGCAACGATTCATCTCTGAAAACATGAACCAAAACGTATGTAGAAGTCATATATTCGCCAAAAACAGATCTAGTTCAAAAACAAGATTTAGAGGGTAAAAGTTTAGGTCTTTACGATGTAGAGTTAACAAGGTGTACTACTCTTTGTTTATAGGTGCGACATTGGCTAACAAGATCTACAATAACCTCTTGTTTCAGTCCCTGAAAAAGTTTCTTTAAAAATAATAATCATATAGTAGATAGATCCAATGTAAACAAAATGTTACATATATACATTCTTTTCAAAAATTTGTGTTTCCCCAAAAAGATATATATATACCTCTTTGTTCTTTCCATCTATTGCATTCAACATTTCAGCTAAGACATCCATTATTCCTCTTGCATTTTGAATTTCTGTCAAACTTCAACATAAAAAATTGCTAATTTTATCAAAATATTTTATTTTCAATACTTCTAATAAAACAATGAACAATAATTAAAAGCTAAAGAGCACCTCAAAGTTGGAAATTCAGACTCTGTTGAATTATCATTAGCTTCTTGTCTAGTGTTACGATAAGACCGACCAACTTGTCCTGAATTAACTGTGGTCCGTAGTCTCTGTGGGAATACAATTCCTGCACGCTGCAAATACATACAAATACAAAATCATAAAATTCGAACCGTGTCTCGCGGTATGTTGAATTCTAATGAACCATGTTAAAATATACCAATAGTTCTTGGTATGCAGCATAATATTGAGGATGTCTTCCTTGTGGACCTGAAAAGCTTTCTTGCCATGTATCTATTAGTATCAATATCTTCTCCTTCACTTGAATGTTTGGCTATATAACAAACAAAAAAAGGAAATAACAAGTTTTGGTGTCACACAAATATGAAGTTAATATAAAAATCATTAATAGTTTAAACAAGAATCATAAGCCTAACCTTTCTTTTGACCATTTTCACCATCTTTTGAAGAATATCTTTCTCTGCAACTTGCATGTGAATAAGTTCCCCACAATTGTTTATCATTGTCTCTAGCAACTACATTTGTAACAATTCCAAAAAAACATGTTATTTCTTCAAATCACTAAACCAAACTATCCCAAAAAATGGTAAATAAAACTTACTGTGAGAGCCAAAAGCTGAACTTTGGAAGTCCTACTACTAAGCCTTTTCTTTATACCACTAACAACTTCTCTTGTTTGCCTACAAACACACAATCTTATATATCATAATAAATCACATGATTCCCATAGATAACAAGCAAGCATTTTATTGTGAATTTTGAGATCATATCAAAAATAATTAATATAGTGTTACCCAGGCTCATGATTAAGCATGTCACAAATCTCTAAGTTCATGGCCCAATCAGGACCAATAAGCATATCGCTTGTGGCTCTATCAACCAATGGATGCACCATTCCTTTTTCTTTTCTTCTCCCTTCAAAACTCTCTCTAACTAATAAGAGAGTTTTGTTATTTATTTTGTTTTTGTTTTTATATAACTTAAGTAAAGAGTTGTTTTCTTCTTTGTTAATATATTTAGTTCCTCATTTTAATTTGCAAATGGTGACACTTGTTAACACTGTTGCTACATCAATGCAGAATATTAAGGGCAAATAATTTGACCTTTCATATTTCCTACTTTATTGGGCCTAATTTAATAACGGGCTTCGAGTATCGAATTTACGCCGTTTTTCTTTCATTAAAACGACACGTTAACCACTCGTTGAAACATAAAAACGGCACGGTGTTTTAGTATGTAACACAATTTTTTTCATTTGTACGGCGAATACAGAGACTTCTCTCTCTCTGTTGTGTTCTTCTTCTCATAGCCATGGAAGATCTCTCTCTAGACAGAATCGAGATCTCGGGTCCAACATTAGCTTCACTGATTCAACGCGTGTCCTCCTCTCTCGGCGACGTGGACGGCTTAATCTACGGAGAGATCCACCGTATCGTCTCCTCTAACCTCTCCGACGATTCTCCGGCGGAAACTTCCGCCTCGAGTTCCACATCTGACCAGCTTATCGCCGTCGCCACAAGCTTTATCTGCTCAGGTAAGACTTTCTCCTTCTACAATCCCTTTGGCCGAGTCGACTCGCGACGAATCGACTCTCCGAACCGTTTGCTTGGCTGGTTCTCCGCTAGACGGAAAACACCTAACCGCCCTTCCATGCGAGATCTAGCCGTGGCTTCGTCTCTCTCTTCTCAATTTCACTTACAAATCGATGATTTCGAAAATCCTAAATCGGCGAGCTTGGCTTCGTGCGTGTTCTTCCTTCTTACTACACCGTCGAAGAATCAGCTAATCCACACGCACGAGTACCGTGCGTACCAGTTTAGATCCTCGAGCCAACGGCTAGAACCGAGATCTCTCGGTATAGTCAACATTGGACCGGCTTTTCGAGGCCACTACAGTTCGTTTAGTCCAAAATCGGGGTTTCCATCGTTGATCTGCGAGCTGAGTAGCTCTGCTATGAATGTGGATCGCGATGAAGGGTCTTTAAGTGCTAAGAAACAAGCGATGAAGGATCAGAAGAAGATTGATAAGTTAGCTGAGGGGTTACAAGTGGGGAACTTGAGACGTTTGGTTGGAGCTGAAGCTGCGAATTACACAGGCGCCATTGAAGATATGTATGAGAGTATGCTTGCGAAAGTCGAGATCTTGGCTTTAGAAGTTGAGAAGAGCTCTGCTAGGGTTCTTGAACTGGTACAAAACTATCTATCTTAGACCTAAGATTTCAAATTTTCAGTTTTGTTGATAGTTTAAGTTGCATAAATAGTTGTCTTAAAGTCAATAATTTAGCTGGTTTTGTCCTGTTATTGGATGCTTGTTTATCAAAATGCCACAAATTGTGTCAATGTAACAACTTTCGTGGTGCTTTCAGGATAATCATAATAGGAAGTTAAGATACCGAGCTGCAAGAATCGAGTGATGATGAAGCTTCTCTTTGGTTCTTGTTTTTTGGCGGCAGGTATTGTTTGTTTCTCTTCATGCATTCTACTAAGTTATGTCTAAAGCAATCGGAATATATGCATTGTGTTATCTTATACTAGTAGCTAAAAACCTTTGCTGGCTAGATTGCTTTATCACAGATTCACAAGAGATCAATTTGTCTTCCTATAGCTAGTTTTTGTCACAGTAGAACAAACTAGAAGATGATTAGTTCATATCAGGGTTTATATAAATGGGCATATGTGTATATGTTGAGGATGTTAATACTAGCTAAGTAGAACTTTGTGTAACTATGTAGAAATTTTCAAAGGTGGTGAATTTTCCTTTAGAAGACACCTGATGTAACACTTGGCTTGTTAACGAGAAAATGGCTTGATGTCTGGCTACAGCTTCCTGCAACGCCCTTGCTCAGGTATACGTATTTTGGTGTATCGTCAACACAAGTCCTAGAAGTCGGAATCAAAGCTTATTGCATGCATGTACATTTTCTTCTGAATCATGTTTTGGTGTAAAATCGAACATAAATGTAACTGTGGTGCCACTAGTGACACTATTGTTGGAAACAAAACAAAAACTTTTTTTACAGTCAAATTTGGGCAGACAGCTACAATCCTTAGTACTAGAAGATGCTCCTTAACTTTTGTGCTATCTTAACTACTTACAACAATAACATGTACGAACCCTCCACATTACACTAACTAGTCTCTTATTGCATTATGAGCATACTTAATTAGCCACAAAATTGACAAATATTTACATATCTTAGGCTATATACTAGACAACATTTTAATCAAGACGGTGAAGCTCAACGTCGGTGGTGGATAGATCATATTCTATCAACATTTACAAAACCAATAAAAATTCATATAATATATGAATCGTTATTTATGATGATATACACAACATTGTAATTACTAAAATACAATGAAATTGAACCAGGAAGTTGGAAGGTAAACATTAAATTCATCCACAACTAATTCTCTACCTAAGCAACCACACCTTCTCAACTACCAAATCCCCACACTCTCTCCCATCTATTTATAACTTCCTTACATTCTCTAACCAAAGTAACATAAACAAAAGACACAACACACACATACACAAACATGAGAACTCTCTTACTAGCTCTCTGCTTTGTCCTTGCTTTGCGTTTCGGCGAAGCGGCAGTGTCCTGCAACACGGTGTATGGTGAGCTTTACCCTTGCATCTCCTACGTGACTAACGGCGGAAACGTCCCAGCCAACTGCTGCAACGGTATTAGAATGCTCAACAGTCAGGCTCCAACCACTCCTGACCGTCAGAGCGTATGCCGTTGCATCAAATCTGCTATTGGAGGAGTCTCTTACTCTTCTAACAACGTTAACAATGCTTTGGCTTTGCCTGGTAAATGTGGTGTTAACCTCCCTTACAGGTTTAGCCCTTCCACTAACTGCGACAGGTGAGTAATAAAACTTGGTTTTAACTCTGTATATAATTTAACTAATGGTTTATAACAATTAATTATGCATATCATTTGTTCTTTTTTTGGTCTAATAGTATCCGTTAAGTGAAGCAAAAAGATCCTAGAGGAAGCAGCTCGTACAAGAAATATGAGGCTAATTAATATATAATAAAATTAGGACTAGTATCCTATGTTTAATGATCTATATCGTCATTTTCGATGTATGTTCTTCTAAGTTCTATTATTATAATCTGAATCTACAAAGCACTTCCTATGATCTTTTCCACCATAAATTTATATCTTAACCATTCTCGATTTTTCTTATTATAAGAAATTTTTACGTTTATTAACCCAATAATCCACTGATAAACTTTTAGTTTTTACTAGCTTTCATAAATGCAAGTAAGAACAATATTAGGTATAACGGTGTTCAAAACTTCATGACCTAATTACAAACATTTATACAAATATCAGTATACATATAAGTAATGTAATAAATGAGTAAAGTTAAGTAACAGAGTTTAATACAAAAAAATAAAATCAAACCTATTTGGTTGATATAATACTAATGATTTTCCACAAGAAATATATAATAACTAGTCAAACATGAACATCATTTTTTATTTATTTTGCTTGTTCAATACATCATCCAAAGTAAAGCCGACCTTGTTCAAACCAATAATAATTTTACTATATTCCAACAACGCACAAGGAGAAAAGTATACGCCGAAAAATTAGATATAAGAAAAAAATCAGTATTAAATTTTGTATCAACAAAACCAACATAGATTACGTCCTCGTTTTCAAAATTATTATATATAACAACAACCTGTAATTATAATAATGTAATACAAAATCAAACGATGGTCTACAACTAGAGTTTATCATTAAGATATATATATAGAAAATATGATGATGAATATTAGGTTGGTCAAAGCCCAAAACAAAGACCAACAATGCCGAGGAAAATCAGCAAATGCCAAGACCAAAACAGGATCATTAAAATAATTCAAAAATACCACTTTTAAGTTTTAAGAAGAGAAAAAACAATGGCTTTTTGAGAAGTGAAAACAGTAAAATAAAATGATGACGAGATGTAAATTTCGGGAAAAACAAACAAAGATGTAATTTGATTGAGAGTTGGTTTAAGGTGACCCCACGTGTCATTTATTGTCGTTTACTGACTTAAAGACTTCGTCGCACGCGTGCGTGGCGCGTGTGCTTATCCTTTTTCATTTATTTTTTTCTTAAGTTATTTAGTAAACTAGATACTTTTTACTTCTTAATTTGTCAATAAGATGATTTCTTTTTGTATTTGCATTTAGGTGATTTTTTATGTTGAAAAGTCAAAAATAATCCTGAACTTTCTGGTCAGATCGCGTGAACATTCAAGTATATGCGTGAACATTCATGTATTCGTATGAACATTCATGTTCTTCCTTCTGAAAATAATCGTGACATTGCGTGAATATTCGTGAACATGTATGAATATTCATGAACATGTGAGAATATTCATGATGAAATGTGCACATTCATAGTTTAATTAAATAATTCATGAAAAAATCTAAAACAAAAAATTTGTGAACATTCATGAACATTTGTGAATGCGCGGAAGGTATATCAGTCATAAAAAAATAGAAGGAAAAAAAATCAACTAATTACCAATTTTAAAACACTTATCACATTATTGCAAATTAAGGTAAAAAAATGTACTGATTTTCTAATTTTTTTCTTTTTTCTTTTGTTAATTATTTACTTTTGTAGAACGATGTCACGTGGGTCCTACCTTAGCTTGACGCGAAGCAATATCGACCGTTAAAAAAGGGTGTGGATCTAAATGAACGGTTAAGAGATTAAGGTCAACAACAAATCTAATTAGCCATTTTGACTAAGTTACAAAACCCAATTAGATACGGAATTGAACCAAACAAACTAATTTTTTTTAAAAAGGACAAAAAATTAGTTTCCCAAGTTTGACTGAGATGTCGCTGTTCTCAAAGCCCGTCTTTACTTGAAATCTAGGCTTTGCTCTGATTTTTTCACTTTTTTGCCTATTAATTTCAATAACTTTCTGTGAAATTACATTGTTAGAATAATAAAAGATCTATGGTTATTAAAATATTTTATGTTTAGAGAAGAAAATAAAAAAGTGGAGGGCAAAAATGGAAAATACAAAGAAAAACGAGAAATTCTAAAAGTAAGTTAGCTGAGGAATTAAATTAAGATTGGGAGAGATATTAAAGTACTAATATTAATAAATTATCTTTTTGATATATGTTTTGGTTTGAACTTTGACCATTGCCTCTTTGGGTCCCACCAATCTCTCTCTTCTTTCTTCTCTCTAAAATCTCTCACTTTCCTAAACAGACCCTCATGAGTTTCATTCTTCTTCTTTTTCTTCCCACAAAATCCCGATTTCGTTTTTTTTCTAAACTCATTTTGTGTGTCTCTCTCTCTGTCTCCAGTTTCAGTTTCGTCTTCCTCACGAGTTTCCTTCTTGTTTCCTCTTCAGGTTTGAACAAATTTGTCTTTATTTCTTGTTTATTTATTTTTTTAGATCTCAATTCACGTTTTTGCCTTAGGATATATTATAAGATATTGTTTAACTGAGAGACTTTGATTTTACTAATCAGCTCATTTTAAATAGTTGAAATTGAAATATCCAATGATAATTTAGAAATTATTGGTTTAATATATAGTCTCCTCCTATAGATTTATTGTTAGTAGTCTTTTTTGTCTTTACCGGAGACTAATCTAATGGATATATCGTCACTAAACATATCGATAAAAAACTGTAAATCTTGCCTCTTTAAAATTTATCTTGATGTAATTCTAGGGTTTATATAACTTTATCTTAAGCTTAATTTCTCCCTAATCATGTTTTAAATTAATCCACTAGATCTGTAACTAAGATTCAATCCAATTATACCATAACTTTAAGCTCGTTAACATCATTGTCTCTCTCTATACCAAATTGTTCTAACACATGCATTATGCATTAAACAGATCTAAAAAACCATGTCTTTATGAATGGTGTCTTCTACTAAACAAGTTTGTGTTTTGATTCATTTTCAGATAAAAGTTATATTCATTCGGAATCTCGAGTTTAACACATATACATGAATCCTTGTCCTTCTCATTAGCATCCATAGAGTAGCTCTCTGTTTTATATGAAGATGGTATTGGGATGTTTTCCTTTGAAAAGCAAGAAGAAACGTGGCTCTGTTTCTTTAAAGCGGTTGAATCTTGAATCAAGCAAACCAACCGCTTTACCCGAACCACCAACGGTTACAAACCGCAGTCTACAATCGGCTCCGCCTAGTTTCAAAGCTCGTGTGAAGCCAACACATTCCTATAACGTCCCAACCGGAGAGATAAGTAGCCGGGCGAGAGTCATGTCTGCTCCGTCGAGCATTCACGGTGCAGCGGAACGGGATTTTCTCGCGGGAGTTTACCACGACGAGCACGACGATCTGCCGAGAGATCCACGCGGCTCTATGAAAGAATCTAGCCCGCAACCGCTTCCGTTACCGTCGCCGAAGACCGGCTCTTCGTTGAAGAATTGGGGAAGTTTTAAATCGTTTAACGGTAGTAGCGGTAGGTTATCTGCGTCCGGACCGTTGCCTTTACCGCCTAGCGGTTCGATCAAAAGCTTCTCGTACGACGAAGTAGTGTCCGCTTGTTGCGCTTTTGCTTCAGACAGATGCGTTTCCGAAGGTCTTTCCTCTGTTATGTATATGGCTTCGTTTGGTGACGAAGCCTCGACCTCAAGCTTAAAGGTCGAGGCAACTGTTGTGCGGCTTCATGCAACTGCTCAGGTAAACAAAACATTCGTTGATATGTTACCGCGATGGTATATCTATGTGTTTGTTTTTCTTACTCTTATTGTTGTTTTGCAGAGTATTAAGGAGTTTATAAATGAAGTGAATACATTGGCGTCGCTGCAACACCAGAATCTATGTAGATTGGTAGGCTATCACGCGCGTGATGGGTCGGACACGAGAATGTTGGTGTACGAAAGGCTAGCTCATGGAAGCTTGGACCGGTTACTACACGGGAGATCAGATGGGCCTCCGCTTGATTGGAACACTAGAATGAAGATCGCTCTCTGTGCAGCTCGTGGTCTAGCTTTCTTACACGAAGAAGGCCCTTTTCAGGTAACCGCGACAAAACCCATCAAATATTGCTAAAAGATTAGTAGTTATTTATGCCAGCTTCGGACATTTGATAATTGTTGTGTTCTACTACTTTTACGTATGAACAGGCAATGTACAATGAATTTTCGACGGGTAATATCCAAGTCGACAAAGATTTTAGCGCAAAGCTATCGGGATACGGTTGCGTAGGCAATGCACCCGAGACGGAGTCTACTAATAGTACAGCGTGTGCGAATCTCTCTGTAGAGACACTAGAGAGAGGGATTTTGACACCGAAGAGCAACGTGTGGAGCTATGGAATAGTCCTTCTCGAGATGTTGACGGGGCGGAAAAACATGGACGGCTCGTACCCGAAAGAAGAAAGAAACCTGGTGAAATGGAGCCGAGCTTTTCTAGCGGACGATTGTAGACTCTCTCTTATAATGGATCCTCGTCTTAAAGGCCGGTTTCCGTCGAAAGCGGCACGGAACATAGCTGATATAGCACAGAAATGCCTCCAGGTGGAACCGTCAGAGCGACCCACAATGAGAAACATCGTGGATAAGCTCAAGATCATACAAGACATGAAGTACTCATGTAGGTTCCCGTTGCGAGAACCCGCACCGAGGAAATATATGGGTAGATCAAGCAGTATGAACACGATTATTTGGACCCCGGCGACGATAGCGCCGCCAAGGTCGAGCTTTTCGCCGTCGCCACCTGCACGACGACCGTCGGTTTCGCCCACGAGGAGACGGATGGGAACAATGTTCCCACCCGTGTTTCCGCCACGTGTATGTTCGTCGTTGGAGGAAATGAATAGGGAAGAGTTACGAAGATTGTCTTCAACAAGTGGTAGAAGAACTAGCCTTGAAGGGTTTTGATTTGTAGATATTTCTCTCTTCTTTTAATTTGTTTCTTTTTAATTGGTGTTGATGTTTTTTTTTTTGGATTTCAGATATAAATTTCCTTTTTGTTACCTATGGATTCGGACATCGAGAGATGGCTGTTTGTGCTGTTGTGTACATAAAAATATTATATTCTTCAGACAGAAAACAGATATACATATACTTATCTTATCCTACTCTCATCGTTTAATTTTGTTGCATGAAAAACAATTTTATAATGGGCTTAGTGAGAAAAGGCCCACTAAAACAAATAAAAAGAGTTTGGTGGGCAGAAAAACCTCCGCCGCACAATTAACAACTTGGTCAAAATCCATCTAATAAGATCCTGACACGTGTGTATCCCCTGGATCCATAATGCTACTGTTAAATCCTCCTCCTCCTCTGCGGATGAGCAAGTGGCCCAATGGTAGTCACCTCTGCATCTAATCGCATAATCCGGGTTCGAACCTCGCCGCTCTCGCTCGATTGTGAGAGAACTACTTAGACACTAGACTATGATGAAAAAAAAAAAATCCTCCTCCTCTTGTCCTTTGGATTCCATTCTCGTCTCTCCTTCCTCTCTCTCTCTGGTAAATCTCCTCTGTCTCTTTGACTTTTCTCTCGCATGATTTTGATTTTTTTTTTATAGATCCATAGAATTTTATTTAAAAATCGTGCATTTATATCTCTGCGACACGAAACTGTTTACTTTCAGGTCATACATGTTTTTTTTTCTCTTCCTGTAGATCTCGATTTGCATGCTTTATATGCCCACTAGATCTAAGTTCCTCCTCTCTCGATTTTGTCGAAAATTGGTTTAGTTTCTGTGCCAATTCTGAATCAGGAACTTGTAGGGCTTTGGCTTCTATTCATTATTGAAGTGAAAAGTTTCATCTTTTATGAATTATGATACAATCTCAATTGAAAAGAAGTATCTTTTGACTTGCTTATGTTAATCTTACATATGTTTTCTTCATTAAATTTGGTCAAATTATTGAACTGTTCATGTCTTAACCTCTGAATCTTATGAACTTTCTGTGTACCTTGCAGAGCTCAAAACACTTTCATGGCAATTGAGCACTTTTGCAGCATCGAATGTTTCCTTAAAATCGGGAAACAACAAGAGCTTCTTCTCCTTGTTATTGGTTTGCCTATTGCCAGAATCCTCCAGATAAACTGTCGTTTTAGTCAGTTCTCAACTCATTAACATCTTCAGGACATAACCCTTCACCAGTCTTGTGAAAGCTTTCTCATTGATTCTGTGTCGGGATTTTTTCGTGTGAAAAGTATGGTTTCTTCTTCTCAGCGTCCTGTCCCTATCAAGACCCACAAACAGCAGTATTTATCTCTAAGCCCTTCAAGTTCTGTCTTGAGAGATGATGATGTTGAGCTTGAATTCTCTGATGTGTTTGGTCCACTCCCTGAAGAGGCCAATGATGTTGCTTACGACGAGCCTGCTGTTGTCTACAGCCGATCTCATTCACTTGTTGGTCCGTCTTCGTTCGGTAGTCATTCTTTTAAGCTGAACAAGCTTACTTTACGAGAGACTGACTCCTCTGAGGATTTGGTGGAGTGTCTTGAAGATGAAGTGTTGAAAGAAAACGACACTGACAGTGAGAAAGCTTCAGAGGGTGATTTGGTGAAGGTCTCAGGTGTAGTAGGACTTGAGGATTTTGAGGTTATGAAGGTTGTGGGGAAAGGTGCGTTTGGGAAAGTGTACCAGGTGAGGAAGAACGAGACATCTGAGATATATGCGATGAAGGTCATGAGAAAAGATAAGATTATGGAGAAGAACCATGCCGAATACATGAAAGCTGAGCGCGATATCCTTACCAAAATTGATCATCCTTTCATTGTTCAACTGAAATACTCTTTTCAGGTTAAATTCCATGTCTTCCCCAACGCATCCTAGTTTTTTTTACTTCTTAAATTTGACACTCAGATCGTACATATACTTTTAATGCAGACCAAGTACAGGTTGTATCTTGTGCTAGACTTTATAAACGGTGGGCATTTATTCTTCCAGCTCTATCACCAAGGGCTATTCAGGTTTGGCCTGATTCTTGTTTTAACTAGTTTTGGAGTTTCACCAGAATTCTGCTAGGCTTGACTAGTTGGATGTTTTGGTTTTCACAGAGAGGACTTGGCTCGTGTGTACACTGCAGAGATCATTTCTGCAGTTTCCCATCTCCATGAGAAAGGCATAATGCATAGAGATCTCAAACCTGAAAACATTCTCATGGACGTAGATGGCCACGTGATGCTAACTGATTTTGGTTTAGCAAAGGAATTTGAAGAAAACACAAGATCAAACTCCATGTGTGGGACTACGGAGTATATGGCACCTGAAATCGTTCGTGGAAAAGGGCATGATAAGGCTGCTGACTGGTGGAGCGTTGGGATTCTTCTGTATGAGATGCTTACGGGAAAGGTATAAAAGCCACCTTTTTGTTTCCTAGGAACCTTACTCATGCTTAGTATTTATATAGGTGGTATAAATTTGTTGTGTAATAGATTTTTTCCTCTTTTGCAGCCACCCTTTATGGGAAGCAGAGGAAAGATAGAGCAGAAAATTGTGAAGGACAAGATCAAGCTTCCGCAGTTTCTGTCTAGTGAAGCTCATGCCTTACTGAAAGGGGTAAGTAAACATAAGAATCTGTGTGTACTATGAATCATTGAAGCATTGGATTTAAGAGTTTGACCTTATAATTGATTGTATAGCTGCTGCAAAAAGAGCCAGAGAGGCGGCTTGGAAGTGGACCGAGCGGAGCAAAGGAGATAAAAGAGCACAAATGGTTCAAGGGAATGAACTGGAAGAAGCTAGAGGGTAGAGAAGTGAAGCCAAGTTTCAAGCCAGAGGTATCAGGAAGGCAATGCATAGCAAATTTCGACAAGTGTTGGACTGATATGTCTGTGTTGGACTCTCCAGCAAACAGTCCGAGCTCGGGTCCTATGGCAAACCCTTTTACCAACTTCACATATGTCAGGCCTCCTCCATCTTTCCTTTGCCGATCCACATGAACTTGTATGTTATTAGATTGGTTTATGGATATACATTTGATGTTTCTCTGCTTCTTCCTTGTGTTTCTGTTGTTTCTTCTCTTTGCTTGTTAAACCCTTGTGGTCTCTTCTTAGTTCTTTCTAAACATAATGTTATATTAATCTTTGTTTGACTTCATAACACATTCTATATTAGTAGGTTTTATGAGATTTTGTCAAAAGAGTGAAGGAATTGGTTTGATTGTTAAATACTTAAATTATTGAGCAATTAACATTGACCTTTGTCCATGTTTAAAAAAAACGTTGAAAACGTATATAATATAATGTTACCAAAACTTGTACAAGGAAGAAGTAAAACCAGAGAGGAACTTCTTGAGATCATAAGAGACAATTCATATTATGTAGATTTTGGGCAATAAAGATTCATATATTACAGAAACAAGATGATCTAACTCAAATGTTTTCACTCTTACATTGCATTGCATTGTATAATTTGTATTTAACATCCATTGATCAAAATCAGAACACACACAAATTCTTGATACTTCTCCAGTGCGAAAGAAGACACACAAGAACACAAAAGGTATGCATCAAGGCCGTTGTTGTTAACTCTCAGGTACAGAATCAATGATAGAAGTAACCTTCTTCTGTAGCTCAGGCTTGTTTGCTCCTACAAGCTTTCCTATTTGTTGACCATTCTTTAAAAAGAAGAATGTCGGTGTTGCCTTTATGTCCCATGATGAGCTAAATTCCTACCACATATAATCATTCACATAACACATGTGAGGATTGTGTGTTGAATATGAATATGGAGAAAGAAGCTAATGGTGGTGGCTACTACTAGTACTTACAGAGAGTTCATCAACATCTACAAGAAGGAACATAAGAGAAGGATGTTTCTCCGATAATTCGATGTAGAAAGGAGCTACAATCTTACAAGGTCCACACCATGTCGCGCTGAAATTCGCAATCACCTGTTTCAAAAATGGTTTTTTATGAGATGATTTTCAGGCAACACAACACACCTCAATGACAATATATAGAGAGAGATAGATAGAGATTAAGAGGTAATTACGATTTTGCCATCACGACCAGCTTCTGCTAATTTCTCATCCCATCTCTCTTTAGTTGTAATGAGATGAACATTGCCACCGGAAAACTCAACGTTATGGACTGAATCATCGTCTTCTTTGCTCTTCATCACCAACGCATAAACCAACAATTACAAATCAAATTTTGGTTTTAAAACCAAAAAAAAGAAAGAAACTTTTGCGTTTGGGTTATTATTGAAATACCTTAGAGACGCAGCTTCCCATTTTTTGAATGTATTGTCTGAATCCGACTTAGATTACAACAGAAAATCAATGGGTTTTCTCTGCAACTCTCTGTTCTGAAAAAAAAGAGGAAACTTTAAGAGTTTCAAATTGCGAAAATGATTCAATGGCTAAAACAAACCGACCAATAACTAGAATCTGAAACGACAACACCGAACCTTTGAGATCAGATACGTTCAGAAACTTAGAGTCGTAGGAAAGGTTGAAACTTTTGAGATAATAATGAGAGGAGAGAGATTTGATTATACCTTCTGGTGCTGGAGAGAGATGAAGAAGATGAAGAAGAAGAATCAATCAGTAAAACGTCGTCGTTGTGAATAAGACACCAAATTAGAAGAAGAAGAAGAAGTCGTTGATTGGCTCTTATATTTCATGACCGTGTCTGTGTCTGTCAGGCCCAACTTATACTTTTTTCATATTTACATTTCTGCCCTTTCACTCCTTCTCTCTGTTTTTTTTTCTTTCAACTTTTGGAACAACACGATTAACTAAATCTACACTATCGTACACGCGGGGAATCGATCTCAGGTGGGGTGGTGTTACCTGCCTCATGTGGACTTATGACTGCCACTAGACTAAGATCTGTCTTCTTCTCTCTGTTTAGCAATTAATTTTAAGACTAAACAAATCACTTCTTTAAGTCTTTAAACGTAATTTAATCTATTTGCTTTTTGTTGGAATGACGTTACGTTTATCTTTAAGATAGGTTTACGGTACAATATTAAGGAAATTACAGAAAGCAAAACTTTTAAATAGACCAAGATATCATATACGCATATAGCAATTGGTCAAAATTTTCACTCTTATCAAAATTGTTGAAATCTGACAAAAGATGTTGCTTTACCAAATTTTTCAGATTATTAAAATTAAGATACTAAAAAAAATAAAATAATTAAGTTAACTAATCGATGAAGGAGAGAAAGTAAGAGCATCATCAAGGTTTGCTCAGGTTATGATCACATAACAACGTCTACTAAAAAGCACATTTTAAAAATAAATAAAATAAACAAGTTTCTTATGTTTTGATGCAAGATAAGAGTATTGTTCCCATTTCTCGAACACTTTATCATCATCATCCCATAGCATACTTCTGTGTCCAGCTTCGAGCGGTCGACTCGTACTTGGGCTTATCAATCTTGTAAGTATGAGCTATCTCTGGGACAAGTGGATCATCCGGGTTCGGGTCAGTCAACAACGAGCATATCGACAGCAAAACCTGGTCCCAACATCAACACTCGCGTTAAGCAAACACAATCTGTTTCAACATAAGTGTAGTTAGAGGTACAAAACTCACAAACCTTTGATATGGTAAGAGCGGGACTCCATTGTTCTTTCAAGATATCAAGACAAATGCTTCCGTTGCTGTTAATGTTCGGGTGATACACCTTAGTCTTGAAAGACACCTACAAAACCAAAAAATCAAAATCGAAATACCATAAACTTTTTATGTATCCGCAAAAGATGATTAGTGTAATTGCGCAAAAAGGGAAACAAACAAAACCTTTGGTGGCTTGAAAGGATAATCCGGAGGAAAGTGAATGGTAACCAAAAACACGCCACCGGCGTAAGGACTATCAGGAGGTCCCATGATTGTTGCTTGCCAATGGAACATGTCTTCAGCCACGGGACCTAACACAAGCATTACAATAAAGACTCTTTATAATAACCTCATACGACACAAACCACATCAACATATATACCAGCAATAGCTACAAAAGGAGACGTTAAACACTAAAAAGGAGACAGTAGAGACTAAAAAGTTTCATGTTTGGTGCATATAAGAGAAAAAATCAAAGCTTTACTAGTAAAATTCAGAAACAAGGAAACAAAAGGATGATGATATATCCCACACGCTAACATCAGAACTCATGATACTAAAGGAAAACTCAACACAAGGAAGAAGGAGAAATAACCTGCGCTACAATTTGAAGGAGGATCCTTTTGCAGATCCTTGAGCTCTTTCAAAATCCGCTTAGAAGCCATGCCTTAAAAGTGTCTCGGACACGAAAAACCTACATAAGCATAACCAACACAAAACCCATATGATGAATAGTTATGGAGAAGAAAACAGAAGAAACAATGAAAGGAAACAACTTTCAACACAACAACAGATCACAAAAAGATTCTGAACCAAACACGGAAGCGATCAGAAACCCTAAAAGTAGCGAAATTAAAATAGAGGAAGGTAAGGAAAGGTTTCGGGAGAGAAGAGATTAGGGTTTAACCAAGAAGAAAGTGGATCTGATTAGCAGCAGAAGCTTCTCTCTAATGGCTTAAAACGCGAACAGAGAGCTTCTTTTTCTTTTACCCCTTTCGTTTATTATATAGGCAAGAGAATCCGCGAGACAGTCCCCGAAGCTTCTGATTCAGTTAGCGGCACCGCCTGACCTATTTCTAAATTATTAATTTAATGTATTTAAAATATATTTGATTACACCACACGATTAAAATATTATTAACCATAGTATTCAAGGACAGAGTTCCAATTACATTACTTTTCCAACACAATGTTTGGAATAAATTATGCTAAAAGTAGTCAAATTCAGACATAACTACGACAAGGTTTATTCCCCAAGAAAATCAAGTAAAAGGTTTAAAAGCAAAATAAATAATGATTTGAGAAAGACATATACCAATCTAAACCGGACTATCATAGCTTCTGATCATCTCCGGCGAGGAGGCTCTGTTGCCAGAACCAGGACCAGAACCTGTAAGTGGCCTTATCTCCTCCATCATGTTAACCACTTCCACCATTGGAGGTCTAGAATCTGGATGCTTTGATACACAAGCCATTGCTATCTGCAACATCTGCACCATCTCTTCTTCAACGCTATGTTGCTGCTTTATAAGCTCTACGTCGAACACTTCTCCGGTCCACTCTTCTCTCACCACTGACTGCACCCATTTGGGCAGATCAACCACTTCTTCATGACCCGTCGTCTTCCCGGCTGCTTTCCCTGTTAGCATTTCGAGCAGCACTACGCCAAAGCTGTACACGTCGGATTTCTGTGTATGTTTTCGGGTTTCTATGGTCTCTGGTGCTCTGTAACCTAAGCTTCTTGATGGGGTCAAGGTGTGATGGCTCATCAATGGAGCTATACCGAAATCAGAGACACATGTATTGAGGTCTTGAGTTAAAAGAACGTTTGGTGATTTGATGTTTCCGTGGAGGAGTTTAGCACCAGATGCAGAATGGATGTGAGCAATTCCTCTTGCAGCTCCCAAGCAGATTTTTAGTCTTGTTTCCCAGTCCAATGCCGCTCTTCCTCCTTCGTTGTTTCCTGCAGAAGATTCATCAAAAATAGTTACATTAATGGAACTTTTTGTAGAAACAAATAACTTGTGAGACATCATCTTTACCATGAAGAAGCATGGAGAAGTTTCCCCCTTGGTAGTAATCATACACGAGTAGTTTCTCGTCTTTTGAGAAGTAGTAAGCACGGAGAGGAGCTACGTTCACGTGTGGACTGATCCTTCCCACAGTTTCCATCTGCTGCTCAAACTCCCTTTTACCAGCTGCTACTTCTTTTAGCCTCTTCACCACCACCGTGGTTCCATCCTCTAAGATGGCTTTATACGTTGTGCCATAGCTTCCTTTTCCTAAAACTTCAGCCGAAGCTCTGAGCAAGTCCTCAAGATCAAAGTTGTATGAACTTCCTTCAAAGAAGACCAGCTTGTTCTTCTCCGCCTCCTGCACCCCACTCCCAAACTCTTCGGCCTTGTTGTCACTCCTCCCAGGTTTAGCTTTTGGCACAGCAGTGCTGTCTTGCCCGCCATCTCTTTTCTTGCCACAGCAAAGGGTTATGATGGCAAGAATGGCAAATAACAGAACTGAACCTCCAACTGCAATGCCGACAATAGCTGCAGTAGAGAGACCTTTTTTGGTTCTACCAGGACTTTCCGTTGGTGGGGCCGGAGAATGAGAAGGAGAAGGTGCAGTGGTGTTCTCTGGGCATGAAGTTAGAGGACCGCCGCATAAAAGGCTATTACCTTGAAATGAGGATGCTGGGAAGGATTTGACAGATGATGGAACTGATCCGTTTAGGTTATTGAAGCTTACATTCAAGTACGTTAGGCTAGAAGGGAGGTCAGGGATTGGCCCACTGAGAGAGTTGTTTTGTAGGCTGAGATCAGTCAGCTGCGTAAGGTTTCGTAGACTTGCAGGAATGTTGCCAGACAGCGAGTTGGTGGAGAGATCAAGATTGACAAGGCGATGAGAAAGCGTGGGAGGGATAGAACCAGAGAAGTTATTGTCATGAAAGTAGATCGATCTGAGAAAAGGAAGAGATAGAATAGCAGACGGAATGTTCCCTTGAAGGTAGTTGGACCGAAGACTAATGATCCTTAGAGCATCAAGCTTCTCAAATGTCTTCTCAGGTAAAGGTCCATAGAGTCCAGATCCAGGCAAACGGAGCGCGATTACACGGTCATCTTTCTTGGAGCAGGTGATGCCTGTCCAAGTTGTGCAGATTGGATTTGTAGAGTTCCAGTTTAGTTTGCGACTGTGAGGAACAATAGATGCAAACTCAAGCAGTGCTTCCTTGTCTGAGTCTATGTCTGCAGACAAACAAAAGGACACAAAAGGCGAGAACAATAGGAGCAAGAACGCCGCAACAACCATCATCATTAAGTCCTTTGAATAAATTACTCTTATGAATCACTCACACCAAAGCTTTCTCATTCAACTGCAAGAGAATACAAAACATGCATCAAGTTTCTGATTAAGAGCCACATAACAAGCAAATTATAAACACAAATAGTAAAGAATGGCACTTGACAATGTATCAGGACTCAATATTCAACAGAAATAAACACACAATGGAAAGCTTCCTTGACAAAATCCAATGTGACATTACTAGACTATCAATCAAACCAAGAAAATAAGGAAGCTTTATGCAAAACATTCTCATTCAATGCAAGTGGGTTCTTGCTCAACTATTAGTTACTTACTTACACGCAATCACCAAAACCCCAAAATAAGAAAGTTGCTAATTTTAGCAAGAAAAAAGTGTGGCTAATCCCAGATCTGTGATTTTGAGATGAACATTAGAAAACTAGGGTTTTCTCCAGCTAAGCTAAACAGAGAATACAAAACTGAAGAAAACGGAGAGATCTCTTATGAACAAGAGTTTCTAAGCCTAAGCTAAAACCAAATATCAAAAAGGTGAGACCTTTTGAGATGGGTTCAGAGGAGAATCGTGTTAGACATTGTTGAAGCTGATAGAAGAAGAAGAAAAAGACGAGTGAGAGTGGAGAATATATGCAAAGGGAGGATAAGGAAGATAGTGGAGAAATCGCTTTTTTGTTTTGTTAACAACGGCATATAGTGATGAAGAAGCTTGAGAGAAAGGCAAAAGCGAAAAAGAGTGTAGAATCTGGAATCGCCATTGTCGCAGATTCAGTGACCACCAAGCAGCGATGAACAGTCACAAAGAGAGAGAGAGAAACAGAGAGAGGAGAGAGAGAGAGAGAGAGAGAGAGAGGGAGAGAGAAAGGCTAAAGCTTTGGGTATGTGATGAAAGCTTCGGCGTGAGGCAAACGGAGAAACGTAAATCTCGATGTTCAGTTTTCAGATTTCTCTCTCTCTCTCTTCTCTGAAACTGTGATTTGCTTTGCTTTTTGCTCTTTGGCTTAATAACGCCCTTTGACTCTCTTCCGAGTTTTAGATTTTAGTAATTGTTAAGCTAAATTATGATTTGTCCTTTTCTTAATTATTCAAAAGTAACGAATTTAGCTTTTAAAAAGGGGGGGGGGGTTATGATTATAATAGTAATTTACGTATTGAACGGGTCAGTTTTGATTTATAATTTAAAATGATTAAAAAATAGTTTGTGTGATTACACACTCGACTTATATTAGTTTTATAAAATCATAATCGATATTAGTGATTTTCTCAAAATAACGAGAAAGAGATACTATTTTAAAAATCAAACCGTTGATGTGTTTAGGAAAACAACAAGAGTATAGAATAATTTAATGGGAATCTATGATGCAAAATTGAGTTTACTTTATTTTGATATTTATAAATTTTTATTTAGGTAAGAAGGTATCTTTATTTCTTTTTAAAATAAATGGACCCCCTGAAGAAGGAGGAGTTTGGTATGTGACATAAATGAGAGTATTTAATTTAGGTGGGTAACATTGAAAACAAACAAAATTGAAATCATCTTAAATACTCAAATATGTCATTAATGAAAGTCAAAATATGGAATTAAAACCAAAAATAAAATACATTGGCCTTTTTGTTTGACTGTGCTTCGCTGTCATCAACCATTATAAACTTAGCTTGATGCTCTGTCTTTGATTCACGTTACGCTCGTGAACTTTCTTCTTTCACATTATAATTGTTTATTTTCAAGAATAAGATCATTATATTAAAAAAGAGAACTTGAGATCTCTCATTAAACTCACTCAAGAACCAAGAATCAATAACCAAAGAACCAAGAAAAACAAAGAGCCTTATATCTAATAAAAACGGTCTCTTTCCAACATTCACAAGCAATCAAACAAACAAACTGTGTAATAAGATAGATAAAGAAAAGGGAACACAAGTGGTTTTAGGGAGGAAGAAAGAAAAGTTGTTTACTTGTGATGTGTTTGTGTGTGTTATAGCGGTGCAAAAGGCTCAGGAAGCATTTCGAATCCTCCATTGTCGAAATTTAGTCCGTGATCCGATGACCTATCATCGATACTATGTAACCAGTTTGTGTTCTTGACATCTTCTTTAAGCAACAATGCATCATACCTTGAGCTCTCATACATGTCCATTTCGCTTAACTTCCCCATCAATCTCCTTCCCTCGTTTGCTTCGTTACCGTTCTCTGCGCTGTTACTGGTCATATAATCCGGATGGTTATTCCCCGAACGGATTGGCTGGATCTTGGACGATCCTTGTCTGATGCTCTGAGGGAACAATGTCGTGGTTGATAGCGCGCAACCATTTGACTTCCCGTTTCTTATGTCCTACACACCATAACAATATGGAGATGTAAACATTGCGGTAACAGGCTAAAATGCACAAGAAACTTGCCTACTAAGTGATAAGAGAGATAAATGTACCATGTGCCTAATGGCCATATCAAGTGAACTTTTCGAGAATGATCTCCCAAGCCCGTTGTTATGGTCGGTGACAGTTGAAGAAGAAGTCTTCAGGGTTCTCCTTGAAGTTACATCTGAAACGTTTGAGATCCTTCGGGGCTCGGGTGCATCTGTGAGGTTACCACCATAACGGCCTTTTCCTGTTTCTGTAAGTCTTCCTCTTGACACAACAGGAGATGAATTCCTTCTTGATATGGGACCTTTGGGTTCGGGGCTTGCCTTTGCCGTGTTGCTACCAGTGACTGGCCTGGACCTGCCGGCTGATAATGGTCTGTCGAGGAGAGTTGTTCGGAGATTAGGTGGCGTGTCAAGAGGGAAGTCTGACAGCGAAACTGGCTGTTGCGTGGTGGTTCGAACTCTAGGTCCAGGAGAGCTTGGCCTAGACAATGAAGGTGTGCTACGGCCGTTTGTTGCAACACGCCCACTTGAAATATTTGATCCTGATGTTGTAGATACCGAGCTGGATGATGGGCTTCGTCGGATAGGAGTTGAAGAACGAGAATTCGGTCTAGAAGCAATTGTGTTTGGGGGGTTTGACGAGAGATGTTGTCTAGAAGTAGGAGTTGATGGTCTTGAGCTCAGGGACGGTCTAGCCTTTTCCATTGAAGAGCTAGAAGAACCAGGACGGATTCTCGTAGGAGTTGAGGCCCGTGATGTAGAAGAAGTACGGGCTGGAGTGGAAGGTCTAGCTGAAGACGAAGAACGGGAACTCGGGGAAGAAGCTCTAATGTAGGATGAGACAGAAGCTGAGCTAGTGTTCAAGATGGAAGATGGAGAACGGCCTGAAGTAAAAGAGCTGTATTGAGAGGTAGACATGGAAGGGCGAGTCACGGAGCTACTTCTAGCTGGACGTGTGGAATGGTAACCGCTCTCTGACTGTGAAACCGAAAGCTGTAAAAGGACCAAAAAACAGTAACTCATATAAGAATAAGGATTATAAGGTAATGCAGTTTTTATATTTAGAAACTTTTGTGTCGTATGAACACTAAGGATGATAAAGTAAGTAACTTTTTGAAGTTCTAGCCAAGCATCAATGTGGAGAAACAGAACAACTTAAAAGAAGAAAGGTATATCATACCCTTGATGCCTTTGAAGCAGAACTGGCTCTAACCGAAGATGTCGCCTTTGGTGCTACCAAAGATGAATGAGACTCACTTCCATGAGGTGTTCCAGGAGGAGTAAGTAGCCTAGAGAGAAAACATGAATATTCCAAGATATCAAAAAAGCATCAGTTCCTATAAATAAAGGTAACCTTCCCAAATGCTAAATAATCAACCGAAATTTCGACACTCCCCAAGTGCAAGTAACCAAGATATATGCATTGTGAATTACACATAGTGACCAAAAGACAAATCACACTTCATCCAAGTATAAGCTACTGTTTGATTGGATACAGAGGAAGGAAACACAAAAGATAAGTCACCGACCAAAGAGATTCAACAGAAACATTACCAGTCATAATCATTCTTTCCTCCATCAGCACAAGACAAGAGATCATCACCTTTGCCTCTAGGAGCTATTGGTTTTGATCCCACAGAGAGTCTCCCAAGTTTCGCAGAAACTGTGAATTAAAGAAACACAAAACATAAAAAGAAGAGATATTTGAGTGTTAATTAAGAAAGGTATCAAAAAGTGAAGAGACAGGACAAGATCCAGCAGAAATTCTTCAAAATTGGTCCCAAAAAAAGTACTTTTCAAAAATGGCACTATCTCTCAAAAGAGATCCAAATCTAAGAGACGAGGAAGACACTTCACAATTATATGTAAATCAAAAGAAATCAAAATTCCCCAAAAAAAGGAAACGAACCGTCAGGTGATTCTTCAGAAGAAGACAAAGGGAAAGAGCGACGGATCTTAGAGAAGAGATCTAAATTCTCATCTGAATCTCTATAGAAACCATTCTGTGACATGTTATTGTTGGTGTTGTTATTGCCTCTTCGTAATTGAGACATTGCCGGAATATTCCTACCACCGGCAAGAGATTCTCTTAGATTCCTATTCATTGTCGGAAGAGAGAGATAGAGAGATAGAGAGATAAGATCAATGATGTGTGTATGTGAAGGGAAGAGTAGCTTACAATCTAAGACATTGGAGAGAAGAAAAGAGATTCAGATCTAATAAGAAGAAGAAGAAGAAGGAGAAGGCAAAAATGTGTGATTATATATATAAATAAATTATAATGTGTCAGTTCCAAGTTGGTTGTTAAGACTAATCCTACTTATGTTTTAATAACACGATGCATGTTCCTCTCTAATAATCATTCATGCTGTCTTTTTTTTTGCTTTTTAAAAAAAATAAAAATACATGAAATTATTTATAAATATGGGGCAGAGAAAAAGGAAGGTAGTTTCCTAATTTCTTGGTACGGTACTATTATTATAAGAAGATGAATTATTTTTTGGGATAATTATAAAACTACGTCATTTGAATTACAGTTCACAAAACTACACCATTTCCAAAATACTTCACAAAACTATATCTAAACACTCAAAATTAAATCCAAATAAATCATACCCAAACAATCTTACCTCCTTAATACTATACCCTAAACACTAATTAGCGAACCCAAATGAAAATATTTTAATTTTGGTAATTTTTAAAAGGGTAAATCAAGCTTTTAAAATTTTGAAAGGGTGTAAAGTTGTGAAAATATTGAATTAGGTGTAGTTTTGTGAAGGGAGTGTTGAAAGGGTGTAGTTTTGTGAATTGAAGATGAACTGATTATATGATATGATGAATGTGGTTAGACCCCACGTGCTCTCCAACCAAATCTTTTAATAATCTCTAGTTACATCTTATTTTTACTATTTATTTTTTGAAAGCTTATAAAAAACAGAATTTACCGTTAATCAATTAATTTACATTTAAAGAAACAACCATAGATATCAATAAATCCGGTTTACCAAAAAATCATTAACTAACACTTTTGTTTGAACAAACCAAAACCAATTTAATTATTGTTCATTTTAATGAATTTTTGGGCAAACCGTAAAAACTAACAATAATATTTAAAAAGAGATTTGGGTGGTAAATTAAGAAAAAGAAAAGAGAATAATATTATTATGGATAAAGACACGACCCCAATAATACCCATGTTTTTCCTTCTTCTTTTATAGGCTGAAAACGAAACCTACTTTGTTCTAATACGGGCCTACTTCACATTATACCCAGTCCATTATATCACTCTCCTACACATGACTTGTCTATGTAGAGAAAGCAACCTCAAAACAACACTAACGTTTTCACTATTTACTACTTCTCACACACTTTATCATCTCCATCACCTGCTCCTTCTACTTGGTTTTCTCTCCGACACTGACCTCGCTTTCCGGTTAACTTTTCTCCGGTTATCACCACCGAATATGGCAATCCTACCTATCCCTTTAGACAGTGAAGTCAAGAATGTTCCACCGTTATTCCCAGACTTATCCAACATCCCCTGCTTCATCAACACATGGTCTTTCTCTAACTCGCTGACCCTTACTCTCATCCTCGCTATCTCCAGCTTCAGCTCTCTGTTTTCTCTTCTCAGCGATGCGTACGTGTCTCTTGGAGAAACAGCTCTGCTTTGTAAGCCAGAGGATAAATCCAAAAACCCTTCTTCTGAGTCACCAGATAGAGCTTTCTTTAGTCGTATCTGTTCCGAGTAGAGCACACGAACCACCATTTGTACAGGGAGGCGATCGTTTTGCGCCACGTGGCTGCTTGCTTCTTGCGAAAGTTTCTTGCAGTCTATGAACTTGCATAGCTTCTTGCATTCATCTTCTGTTAATAACGGATGAGCCTAGAATTCATAATTGATGATTAGTCTTGAGATGTTTTCAAAACATAGAGTAAGTCTTTTTATGTGTTTTGATTGTGTTACCTTGAGATACATATCAATGGCTCTATAGATCCCATCGTCTATGATCCGTGCGTAATCTGGTAAGATCTCTATAATGGCTATGAACTTATGTAAACTCAGGTATGGATCCGGTGCGATCTCAGCCAAGTAAGCATCCATGATCCTTCCCACTTTCAGCAACGACCCATGGTGACCCGTGGAATCTGAATCGTAGCCACAGTCTTCATCTTCCTCCTCAACACTCTCGAGAAAGCACTCGAGTATCCTATGGACGGTATCAACATCGTACATGGACTCTTCGTTTCGGACAGAAGGTATAAGAAGATCGTCTAGAGTCACAGTCTCTAACTGCTGACCAATTCTGCGTTCAAGCTCTAGCCGATAGGAGATCTGAATATCTATTGTGATTCCAACTTTTAACATCCCAAAGAGGAAACTTAGAGGAGTGATTGGCAAATAAGAAGCTCCTTTCTCGTCTTTAGGCAAAAGAGTCACAATTGCTTCAACAACATCCCTCTGCTCTTGACAGTTTCTATTGATAACAATACCCTTTAACGATTCCTGAGCGTAATGCATCAGAGAAGCTACAATACTTTCGGATCTCACGCCTGTTCTCGCCATCTCAGAGATAACTCGTGTGTAATAATCGATCCCCAAAGCAGATAGTTCTTCGATCCACCACTCAAGACAATCTCTTCCTTTAAGCTCCTCTGATAAACTCGATACTAACTGTTCTCTATAAGCATTCACTGCTATAGCCTCCACGCAACGATCAGGTATCTTGTATGTTTCAGCCGTTTCTTGCGTTTCGCAAGAACAGAGCACTTGTACAGACTTGTGTAAACTGCGAAAAGCGAGCTGGAGATAATTCTCTGTCCTAACGATCAGATTCTCTTCTTTGTATTCATCAGTCATCTCTAGATAGCCCGAGACGCAACGAAGATCGACGACGTTGGAGCAAGTGATTTCGAAGTTTATGCCGTAACAGAACTTCATGGCGAGTTCGAATGTTAAAGGCCCTCCTGGGAAATCTCTGAGCTCAATCATGGAGAAGAGACTCGAAGTAGAAGATGAAGTAATAGTAGTAGAAGACGAAGAAGAAGAAGAGTCTTTGAGATCTCTTATCATCTTCCTCATCTTCCCACATCGTGCTACTAGTGGAAACTACAACATTAACGCGTATGTTTCAAAAACTGTTTTTTTTTTTTAAAAGAAAGGGACTTTCGTCGAACAACTTGTGTGCACTAACCTTGTGAAGCAGAAAAGACTCTCCATCGACTATAACGGTAATATCTCCAGCAACGTCGGAGAACAAGCTGCAAATTTTCATCAAATTCAAACTAAAAAAACGTTCATGGGTATGAGTAAAGTTCAAAACTTTCTAGTGAGAGACAGAGGACGAACCAAGTGGAGAAGGTAGGAGGAGAAGGAACAGAGGATCTACTATTACGAGAAGTACACGAAGGAGAGAGAGGCAAAGAACTGTTTGAAACGCTTCCCATCGCGAATCGCTACTATCTTCACGATCTCTTAACGAAAAATAATAGTCTTTGGGGAATTTAAAGACAAGACGCTCTCTGTCTCTGCTTTTGCTTTTGTGTGCAGACAGAGTCAGAACGCTGCTATGTTCTTGAGAAGTAAGAAAAGTAAGCAGAGAATAAAAGATTCTCAGAGTGTTGTCGAGGAGAAGCTTTGTTTATAAAAGGCAGAAATGGAATAGTTTTTGATTTTCTTTTGATTTTCGAAAGTAATTACTTTCTTAAATAGGATGTTGAAAACAGAAACTAACCATGTCAAGTCTTTATAATTTTGAAAATTCATTAATTTTAAGTTTTTGCCGTTACAAGTAAATTTTAATTTATTTAATTACGAATGTTTAAGTGTGACATTGATATATGATTAAAGGCACGTGAGAAAAGCCAAAGAATGTTGTGGCACGGAACTCCATAAAAGACTCCATTATTGTTGTCAGTCTTTGAGACATATACAATATTCCCTTTACTTCATCTTCACAGTATTGCACCAATATTGAAAATAACTATTTCATCAAAAAAACATTACCATACCAAATCAAGCTGTAAAGTTGAAAATTACCATATTTTGATAAGACAAAGGTGATTTACATTCTTGATGATGGACCGTGGAGAATTCAATTAGTTTTTACCTTTTTTTGGTTAAAAACGAAAAATGAAACTCGAGCAAGGTTTATTCGTTGTCAGACCAAAACCAACCAAAGAAGAGCAAACAAATAGCAAAGGACAGAGTTTCAAGATATCTACTTTTGGTAGAGACATCACAAGATTTCAAAATCACTTAATGCATGCATCACTGTTTTCTATCTTGGCGTGTTCTCATTGTAGTTTTATTATGGTTTTACATTTATATATATGTTCATTAGCTTAGAGCATCTCCAAAAGAAACTTCAAAACCTCAAAACATTGAGGCTCCAAAAGAAACTTCAAAACCTAGGTTTTTTGGCCTCCAAAAGAAACTTCAAAACCTCAAATTTGAGGTTTCATCTTTCTTTTGCACTTTCATCCTTCAATTAATAATATTTCACAAATATCTTTATTAACTTTTTAATTTCATCATTTTAGTACATAAAAAATTATATTTTGTAAATATAAACTTAATTATCACATGTTAAACTAAAAGAAAGACTTTAAATTAAAATAAAAAATATTAATTTAGTAATTATTTATTGGTTTAATAATTATTTAAGGTATATTTTATATTATCTACAAAAATTAAGAGATTTATTTAATTGTGAAAATAGTAAAAACTTAAATGCAATATATAAAATTAAGTTTGAGGTTTTTCTTTTGGAGAAAAACACATGAAACCTCAAATTTGATTTTACATATTGCATTTAAGTCTTTGAGGTTTCTTTTGGAGATGCCTTAGAGTTGATGTGTAGCTTTATATACCACAAAATTTAAAATATCATACAAAAAGCTTATAGTAACTTGTTTATCCGGTTGTTTGGATATGATTGGTAGGTGGCATAATCATTGTCGTGTAAGATAATTTTAAGTTTAAGAGAGCAAAAACACTTAAAATTTTGATGGGCCCAAAATATTTGTTTGAATATTAGCGGGCTTTAACTTGTAATTGAATTTATTTCTCTAACAATGACACCCAAATATTAGGATGAACCTAAAAAGGGATGTAGTCTTTTATTTAATCTAAAACATAAACAGAACCATTGTTTAAACTCAAGATGTCCTCTTTTTGTACCTATGAACAATGTAAAACACATAGGAACTCAGAAAGATGATGATGTTATTCAAAGATCCTTCTCCTTCCCTGAGATCTCTGTCTTCTTCTCCTCCTCCACCGCAATCTCTGTCTTCTCCTCCACGGACTGTGCTCCAGTCATCCTCGCCAACACAACAAAAGACATACCTCCCACAACATTGTTCACACACCTCAAAACCACCACACCCGTCTTAAAAACCATAGGCGGCAAAGCTCTCGCAAGCAAGAACTCGACACCATTCAACGTTTGATACCTCACATTAGCGCTCACGCCCATATGCGTCGCCCAAGTCAATGAATTCAACACGGTCGGAGGCGGTTTGTTCGGCGTTTCGAAGCTCGGATCCATCTTCTTCCTCAACATGATCAACCCATTAGAGATTGCTGTTCCCACAAGACCTGCAGCTAATCCTACCGTAGCAAAAACCATTCCTTTGTACACAAGAGTGCCGAAACGATTCATAACAGTGAAGCTTCCCTGTTCAAACATATGGCTTGATGGGCAGTTTCTAAAGATTCCAGGCAAGTTCTGAGATAAGCCTATAGTTGCAGCTGTTGGTGCTAAGAGATACATAAGCGTGAAATTCAAAATCGAACCTACGATAAGCGTGGAGAAGACGAAATCGAGCTCGTTTAATCCGAAATTAGGTCTTGAAGCCATGTCTCCAAGCACACAAGCGCTTACACCAACAAGCTCTTCCATGAGTACCTTGAAAGGGAATTGCGGATCAGCTGTGACACGAGATTTCCATCCTTGTATGAACATACCTATTGGTCCCCATGAAGACGAAGATTCGTCTTTTTCATCACCGCCGCTTGAACCTCCATAACCACCGTCTCCTCCTCCTCTGTTTCCACCACCGCCGCCTGAACCTGGATTACCGAAGTTTCCACCACCGCCTCCGGCGCATGGAATCGACAGATTCGGAGATGAGAAGTTTGCGTGGAGCGAACAAACAGATCCAGTTCTCGGAAACGATACTCTAGAGATTAGATCGCGAGGGATGTTGATCACTCTCGGCGAAGGAACATTGCTCTGATTCGATTTCGCCGATAAATGAAGCCGCGCAATAGCCGCCATGTTCTAGACTGTGATCGTCTCCGGAATCTGAATATGGCGGCACAACGGTGAGAAACTAAAGAATCTCACAATACCCTTTTAAAGCCCTAATTTTTACAACAATCAAAAATCTGATCGGCTAATTTTTACACGTGCGTGTCTTAAGACCCACACGTGCGAAAATACTCAACTACTTCTCCACCAACAAAAGCATTGTTGAAACTTGGCCTGACCCATCACCATTGTTGATTTTCTTATGACAAAAGCATTGAACTTTCAATATATATTTTTTTCAAAGACAACTTTTTTCTCCATATTATAAGGCTTTGTCACCACTATATTTATGTGATAAAGAAAACATCAAACTTGGCAGTAGATTAGTCTCTTAACAATGACATCAAAATATTAAGGTAAAGTTTGGTTTTATTTAATCCAACAAAATCTAAACACGGGACAATGTGTGTCTGGTTTAGTAAGAACGTGAGAAAGGTTTAAACTCAAGAAGAAGAAGTTGCCTCTTGTGCCTTCTACCTATAAACAATCAGAAAACAACACATAGGAACCAAACAACAAAAAACTCTATAAGAGATTAAGAGGAGAATCAATCATGTTTCTCCTTCACTGAAATCACTGTCTTCTCCTCCTCCTCCACAGACTGCGATCCAGTCATCCTCGCCAATACAACAAAAGACATTCCTCCCAATAGATTGTTCACAACTCTCAAAGCAATCACACCTGTCTTAAACACTAATGGTGGCAACCCTTTTGCCATCAAAAACTCAGCTCCATTCAAAGTTTGGTACCTAACATTCGCGCTTACTCCCATATGCGCCGCCCAAGTCAAAGAGTTAAGCAGCGTAGGAGGCGGTTTGTTCGGCGTTTCGAAGCTTGGATCCATCTTCTTCCTCAGTATGATCAACCCATTAGATATTGCAGTTCCTACAAGACCTGCAGCTAACCCTACAGTAGCAAAAACCATTCCTTTGTACACAAGAGTACCGAACCGGTTAATAACGGTGAAGCTTCCTTGTTCAAACATATGGCTTGCAGGGCAACTTTTAAATATACCAGGCAAGAAATTGGCAGAGCCAGGGGACACTACAGATGGAGCCAAGAGATACATAAGTGTGAAGTTCAGAATCGAACCTACGACGAGTGTGGAGAAGACGAAATCGAGCTCGTTTAAGCCGAAATTAGGGCGTGAAGCCATGTCTCCAAGTACATTGGCACTTACTCCTACAAGTTCTTCCATGAGTACTTTGAAAGGGAACTGTGGATCAGCTGCGACACGAGATCTCCATCCTTGTATGAACATACCTATTGGTCCCCATGGAGGCAAAGGTTCCGCCTTTTCATCTCCGCCGCTTGAACCTCCATAATCGCCTCCTTCTCCTCCGTTTCCGCCACCGCCTGGATTACCGAAGCTTCCACCGCCACTTCCGGCGCATGGAACCGTTAGATTTGAAGAGGAGAAGTTCGTGTGGAGTGAACAAACAGACCCATTTCGTGGAAAAGACACGACGGTTCTTGGATCGCGAGAGAGTTTGATCCCTCTCGGCGGCGATGGTACGCTGCTCTGATTCGATTTCGCAGATACATGAAGCCGTGCAATAGCAGACATCTTTCTTCAACGAATCACTTTGATGTGGTTTCTCTTCTGAATTGGTGAATGGAGAAGCTGACCTGTGTGAGAGATCTGAGATCTGAAAGATGCTTATGCTCTGTCGAAAAAATAAAAATATCAATTTTTAAAAACCCTTTCTTTTTGCTTATATCAAAAACAGAACAATCAGAATCAACGGGTGGGGCCCATTACCGACCTGGTAAACCTAAAAAAGACGAATCTGAGCCCACCACGTGTCACAAGACTAAACTTACTTCACCCACCTCAGTCTCTATGGTTGTTTTCTGGACTAAAGTATTGTCCTTTCAAGGTTTTTGAAGATATAAACTATGTAAAGACACAAGCTTTCCTAGGACCACTACTTGTTGTTTGGTCTCTTCTCTAGTTCTGTACTTAATTTGCTTACTAATAGACAAAATTTTGTTTGTTTAAAATCGTAAAAGATTACATTTTGACTCCTTCTCCTGAAAATATCGATGTCAATAAGATGAGAAGCAAAATCGTAACTCCATGAAAATATCAAGAACACTACTATTTCAACACCTGAATAAATCCAAATAATCTATGTTAAAGGTTACAATGCATCAACCATCTAGGTCTACTTTCACAATCTTTCTTTTTAGTCTTTAATATGATAAACTAGTGGGGCTTCTCTTGGTGCTTTGTGCTTAAGAACCAGTGTGTGGATCAGAGGCTAAGCAGAAGAACCACGAGGAGACGCAACCAACACCATTAGGCGAGTTATACATATATATACACATACTTTTCATGTTCTTGCTTAGCGTCCTGTTTTTGGTCGTTTCATTGCATTAGAATTGAAAGGGGAGACACTACCGCTCGGACCTGGACTGTTTTCTCTCAGGTTTGAGTTCAGCAAAGCTAGCTCTCGCAACTGCTGCCTCTTGATGTAATCCTGTGACTCATCCTGCAAACAAAAATACAAGAAAACACTTTTATATGGGAGACATGAGGAAGTTGTCTAATACAATACACCTAGTTTAACAACAGAAGTCTCTCGACACATGCTCAAACATATGGCCTTTCAAGAATAACATGAGAAGAAGCGTGTTAAAAGTACTCACCACAGGCTTGACCAACTCCTCAATAATTTCTTGGGCCTGTCGCAGCTTTATATCCACAATATCAGCAGGAAGATCGGCTTCAATGAGAATATGCAGCTGCTCACTGAGATGCTCATATCCAGGCTTCCCTCTCAGTTTCTCTTCCTAGCAGCAAACATATCAAAGCAACAGATTATCAAAATTTGAACAGATGGTTAAGAAAACAGAAGAAAATGTCGGCATCCCTTACTTTGTCAGGCTCCTTAATTGATCCTTTCCCTCTTATAAACACACGGCATCCCGTAGTTGCTTCTACACGCTTCAATGAGTTCCCTCTAGGACCTAGAAGCCTTCCAACAAAATTGAACTAACAACCAAAAGCAACCGATAATAGTTAAATCTGATTTTGTTTTACCCACAAAATTACATTGTCTCGGAGAAACCAAATCCGGTGAAACTTACATCCGGATACATATCAACTGGAAGATCTAAGCGCAAGATACGCTTCACTGTGTATGAACTTGGGCTAGCAGGTGCACCTTGCCACTCCATCGCCATTCCATGAGGAACACTTATCCTCTACAAGAAATAAAACCCTTACATTTTATTAGGGTACATCATCACAGTCTATATTACGGGTTTATCAGGTTTCTACAGCAAAAAAAAATATCACAAGGTTCCACTAGGACAGTGAAGCCTAGCCATTGCTTATCAGTTATACAAAGACCAAAACTTTTAACTCTTGAAGGAGCAATGATATGAAGGCTAGAGATGGCACCCCATATTCAAACAAGGAGAAGGAGAGCTAAACTCATACCTTATATTCCTTGCAGTAGGAATATTAGGCTCCTCCAAACAAAAAGAATACATGAGCCATCCCTACATAATTTCATGTACAAGTGGGCTCTTAACGACAATCCTTGGTCAATATACTATCAAGGTTCTATTAGTAAAATAGGGGACGAAACGAATGCTTCTTCAACAAACAGACAAACAAAAGCTCTGAAAAAAGCACAAGCCTTTGAAAGATATTGGTTACCTCTGGTGGAAGACCGTTCCAACCCCTTAATCTAGCACCAGGAGCATTAGACATATGATTTGGTGAAGCCATAGGACTAGGGCTACGATGCCGCAACCTATCAAAATCGGTAAAACCTTGGTTGGACATCATTCCACTTACTCTGAAAATCTCTGCACAATGAAAACAAGAAATTTTGTAATCAAACATAGATCATATAACCAATTTTGACTGTATATATGTAGAAATCAGCTTGATTTTCCATAAAATACTTATCCAGTCTTTGTTCTTCAACTACATGATCTTTAAAAGTTACTTTTTACTAACAAATCAAAGCCACAAAAATAACTAAAGATCCAATATAGTGACAGAGAAATGCTGAATAATGAAGATAAAGACAAAAGGAAGCAGCAAGTTCAAGTCAATTAACAAGAAACTGCAGATCTATAACAAGGAAGAAGAGAGTGAGACCTTGATTCAAGAGTCGGCTACAAATGGGCAAGACTTGCATGAAAGGTCCAAGCTTTTGATGTTCTGCTAATAACTGAGACAAGTATTGGCTGCAACACACACACAAAAAGAGATAAATCAGAAGACATAAAAGAGAGAGAGAGTTAATAGTAAGTATCATCGGAGAGTCGATAAAAGAAGCACCTTTCAACATCGGAGGTGGTGCTAATCTGGGGAGAAGCAGCTCTAGAAGGTGAGAAGCTTTGATTATACAGACCAGACATTGTAGAAAAGGACTTTGTTTTTGCTCTCTACTGTCTGTCTTCACGCTGTTTACATGTTACCAACCAACCAAACTTTGGTTTCTCGACTTGTCTTCACCGAGACCATATGATATGTATGTATCCCTCTCTTATAATAATAGAAAAAATAAATTTATTGGGCTTATAAGATTTACAAACAAAAAAGCCCACTAAAGGCCCATATACTTTACTCTTTGGAACTTTAATTAATATACAACAGAGAAACCAGAATCTAAGCAAAGAGAAGACGGAGAAGAAGAAGAAGAAGAAGATGTCGTTAGTGTGGCTAGAAGCGGCTCTGCCTCTCGGAATCATAGGGGGGATGCTATGTATAATGGGGAATTCTCAGTATTACATCCACAAAGCTTATCATGGCCGTGTATGAATTTTCCTCTTTTCTCTATCTATTCTAGGGTTTGATGAATCTGGATCTAACGATTTGTTGATGATTTCGAATTTGGGGGGGCGGGGGAATTGTGCAGCCAAAGCACATAGGGCACGATGAATGGGATGTAGCTATGGAGAGACGGGACAAGAAAGTCGTGGAGAAAGCCTCTGCTCCTTCCTCTTGATCTGATTTCTTCAGGTTTGTGTTATTTATCTTAGTAGATCCCTTATTCTCTCTTCTCTTCCTTAGCTTAGCCCTTTTGGTATAAGTGTCTATATAGACTTGGTCGTTTCCCTTAGGAATATACACAGCTTTCACTCTT
The DNA here is from genome assembly GCA_963556525.1 of Cochlearia excelsa. Classification (NCBI taxonomy): domain Eukaryota; kingdom Viridiplantae; phylum Streptophyta; class Magnoliopsida; order Brassicales; family Brassicaceae; genus Cochlearia; species Cochlearia excelsa. The sequence continues at coordinate 35,391,462 of OY748330.1, forward strand.
CAATGAATCCGAATTTAACAAGCAAATCAGTACACACTAGCTCTGTTTTCTTCACAAGATATTAGTGTTTTTTTTTAATGTGATTACTAAATATTTGTATTCTTTTATGTGTTTATGGGCTCTTGAAAAACAAATTACATCTGTTAGGAGTTTAACAAGAGAGGTTGTATTGTTATCTCTTTATCTTAAGAACAAGAGGATCACCATAGCTTAGTTATTTGTCGAATAATAAGCTAGTTTGCCTCTTGGCTTGCTATTTAACTTTGTGTTCATTTTTGGATGTGATGTAGGGACTTGAGTGTATTCCATAAGAAGTTTGGAGAAACTTGTATTGCTCTTCCCCTTTGATTTTCGCTGAAGACCATCTCGGATAAAAACTTTGAAGCTTCAGAAACCTCTTTATTCATGCTTTCATAACTCAAGACTCCAATGGCATTTGCTTTTGTGACATTTCTCTATATGTGATAAATAAGTTACATTAATAGTTTGAACTACACCTTTGCTGTGTAAGCTGAAGAAAGGATTGTTTCATCAAAAGCTTTATCAGGTGTGTGATATGTTGTGGGTAGAATCTAAGTTGTACAGAGTGTGTTGTTGCTAGATACTATGATAGAGTGGAGATGGAGATTGTGAAAATACTGTTTTTTTGTAGAGTCCAACGAAGCTTGTGGAGATGAATCATCACATGAATTTATAATGACTGGCTAATAATGGAGGCTTATGAATGTCTGGTAGGTCAAAATCATCTGTTTCTGCTTGCAGATTCACATGGGGTCACTTTTTGGTTATGGTCCCTTTCATGTGGGCTCATCATCTTAAATTCTTCTCTCCACTTTTACAAGGAAGCCCTCTTTATTTTTATTGTCAAAGGAATATTTGTTTCTAAATACACACATACCAATAAGTTGCTCTCACCATCTAACACGACTTCATTGATTCACTTATTAGTTATTACACATCTCTTGAGGCAGAGAGAGAGAGAGAGAGAGAGAGAGAGAGAGAGAGAGAGAGAGAGAGTTCTTCTTTTCTTTTGCTTTTCATGTGTACACAAATCAAAGATTATGGCAGTTATGAGCCATATTGTCTATAGGAGAGACCAATCTTAAAAAGAGGAATCTCTTTGATCTTTAGTGAAAACGAAGCTTGTTTTTATATTTTACCGTTGGAGAACTAACTTTGATGTGGATTACCTTTTTATTACCTTTCTTTTTTCTTTCAACACAAATTTACAGACAAAGAACAAAGGAGAGGAATATTCTACAAATACTAGTTTCGTTTTTGGCCAAACATGCAATTATATATGGATGTACTTAAAAACACCATTAATACAACATTTATACAAATGCACTTTTTCTATTTCCAAACCAAGAGACACTAAGATTTGGGAATGATGAGACAAAGAACCTGACTGATTTAAAGAATCTCCTGATATCTGCAGAAGTCAGAGAAAGGTTATTGCAATGTTACATTAACATTATAAGGCCTAATCTCAAGAAGAAACTAAGTTACATGAAAGCTCATAGCTACAACAAATCACTCTCAAGGACACACTAGTACATTTTCTGAAAGGATGGTATTCATGACAAAAGATGTTGGTATTATTTGTTGTGAACTGGTGAGGCCCATGTCCAACTTCTAATTAATATGATATTGTCCGCTTTGGGCTTATGTCTCAAACCCTCACGGTTTTCCTTATTGGGTTCCTTCCCAAAAGGCCTCATATCAGTTGGGGTTGGACTCTCCTTATATATTAGGCATTACTCATCTAAACTTCCAATGTGGGACTTAGTTTGTTATCCCAACATTTTCCCCCTCAAACTAAGGACCACATATCCTTAGCTTCTCCTCTCGAAACTTGGCACATATCTCGTACCGTCTTAATCTTGAGGTAATCTGAGGGTTCTTCCCACATCGAACCACCCAACTTCTCTATGTCCGTTTTTTAACCTAGGCTCGATACCATGTTGCGAACTGGTGAGGCCCATGTCCAATTTCTAATTAATATGATATTGTCCGCTTTGGGCTTATGTCTCAAACCCTCACGGTTTTCCTTATTGGGTTCCTTCCCAAAAGGCCTCATATCAGTTGGGGTTGGACTCTCCTTATATATTAGGCATTACTCATCTAAACTTCCAATGTGGGATTTAGTTTGTTATCCCAACATTATTACAAGCTAAAAGACCAAAGCTTTACAGCAAAAGTAGTTAGAAAAGAAAAACAAATGTGAGTGTAGTCCACAAACAATCCATAATCTTCCTCCACTCAAAAGTTAAAACAATAATACTTATTAATTATTTCCTTACTCACCCGTAGAGAATAACAAGATTGAATCTTAAGTTTCAACTTGTTAACCATCAAACGAACAAAAATAATCAAAAAAACCAATTTACCAACAAAAGAAAAAGACAGTAAAACAGATGATTAAGAACAAGAAGATGATGATGATGTACACACACAACACAAGACAAGGAGTTTCTTTCTTCTAAGCCGCGTATTCGGTTTCAAGCATAGGTTGTGTACGAGTAGTAGTAGCTGTTGGTGCTCTTGTCTCTCCTACATGAGTCATCCTAAGAGCTTCCCCTGTCTCTCCAGCTCTCTCCATCTCCCTCATCTTCTCCTTCTTCTTATAGTTCTTACACCTCATAACAAGACACAACATAAGCCCCAATAGTATCAATCCACCAATCACTGAACCAACAATGATCCATGTCTTTGAATCAGACTCAGACCCTTTCTTCTTCCTTTCCTCACTCTCAGGAGGAGGAGATGGGCTTGGAGCAGACTCTACAGACTTCACAACCACAGAGAAATGTCCTGGACGCTCTGTCTCGCATACGTTTTGAATCGAATCACTGAAACTAACTTCACCTTGTGAATCAAATCTAACACACTTAGCACTAGAACCTTGTGGGATACGTTCAAGATCAGTGAAATCGATTCTAATAGGCTTATCCCATAACTTAAACTCAAGCTCAGGGAGATTAACAGCAGAGAGATTCTTAGCATCATAAGCTAAAAGACCTAACACAGGCGCTACATAATCGTAACCAGACAAAGGGTAATACAAGTGAGAGTAATTAGCTAGGTTTTGATAAACCAATACAAGCCTTGTCACATAAGGCTTCACGATTAGTCCTATAGGGATTGAGAACTCTTTAAGAGAAGACACTCCTCGTCTTCTCAAGCTTCCGCTTCTAAGTCTCATTGCAGAGACTTTGATACCTGTTAGATTTGTAGGTACAGTGCCTTCGTAGAGAATGCCTGTACGAGGACGAACAAAAGCTCTAAAGGCGTAATCTTGAAGAAGGGAATCGAGAGAAGAAGAAGAAGTGGCATTGGTCGGTGGAGATTGAGCAGAGAGGGTTTTGAGATTAGAAGAGGTTAGAGAGAGAAGGAGAAGAACTTTGACAAAACAGAGAACACCCATTGTTGATTAAGCTTCTTCTTCTTCTTCTTCTTTGTCTTCTTTTGCCTCTGGAGTTGAAATATCTCCAGGGCTAGACTCAGTTAAAATTCGCCGTCACGTCTAAGTATGAAGACTTCTTCTAAAAAAGGGGATTAAAAATTAAGACTTTATGTTGGCTTTGAAAGAAGAGAGAGAGAGAATTTGAGGAGAGAAGAAGCAAATCAAGGTGTGAAAGTCTAACAGCAATGGATGACGGAGGAGAGAGAAGTAATGGTCGCCGGTGGAAGAGAGAGAGAGAGAGAGAGAGAGAGAGAGAGAGACCAAAAGGACAAAAAGGAGAAGAAGAGTATTGTCGCCAGTCACATTTGTTCACAAAAAATATTATACAGCCTGTTCATCTGATTTTTCTCCTTTACTATGAATCTTTATAAAAAAAAAAGAATAATGAAATAATTACATAAAATATGCTTCACATTCATATCTTTTTTTTATTTTACTTTCCTTTTCAACCAATCATATTAATTGAATTTCGCCGTAACAGTTGTGTCCGTCTACATTGTTTGGTATATCTGTATCCGTATATATATTTTTCTATTTAAAACTGTATATATCAGTTATACTGTTGTTATCCACGCCATAAAAATTAAATTTTTTTTATAAACTTGCCTTATTCTTTTGGCCCAATTATATCCATTGACCACGAATCCTATGTATTAAAATAGCCCATCTACTATAGTTTTATAAGTTAATAAATTAGGAATAAAAAACTCATAAAATAAGGTATGACTTATAAGCTCATATATATGACTAATGGGCCGCCATTTTTGGCCCAATTGATAAAAAGCCCATATATAATGATAAAAAAGCTCATAATTTATATTATGGTAGAATCATTGTTAAATTATAAATAATTTATATTCGTTTTATATAATTTAAAGTTTATGGTATTTGATTTATACTTTTGGTGTTTTACAACTGAAAAAATCATGTGATGATATTATTGTTAAAAAAAACCATGTGATGATATTATTGTTAAACGGTATTTTTTGGAAACATCGTGATAAAGAATAAAAATGGATTTTCAATAGTTTTAAATTTATTTTATATAAAATATATTCTTAAAAAGAAAATTCCGCATTTGCTGCGGATCAAATAATCTAGTCAATATTTAAGCTACATGCTTTTAAAACCATGGACATAATTATTTTAGGTCAATCTTATATATACTAATTAAAAAACATTATTTGAGTTAAACAAGAAAATATAACACGTGTCATCACTAGAATGATTCTAAATATTTATGTATATTTTTATGTAATACATATATTTATAAAAATTTGTAATCCCCGCCGTTCATAATTATTTGAAGTCATCAATAATCACATCGCAAACCTAAAAAAAACTTGTTAAATGGGCTTTACTAACTCAAAGGCCTAATAAAGCCCAAAGCCTAATATAATAATGTAAGAAATATCTTTTCTCTTCGCACGAGAGATCAAAATATCTCATCGACAAGATTGTAGATTTGTTCAATAAATTACACTAAATACACAAAAAAGGTCAAATCTTACTTGAACACAATCCCTAAAAAAGCTTTGTTCTTTGCTTCCTTCATCGTCTTCCTCCTCTCCTTCCTTTCACTCATGTCGAAGCAAACTTACAGAGTCTGTTTCTGCTTTCGCCGGAGATTTCGTTATACTGCATCGGAGGCACCGCCTGAGATCAAAACCCTTTTCGAAAATTACTCAGAGAATGGAGTTATGACCGTAGATCATCTCCATAGGTTTCTTATCGATGTTCAGAAGCAAAGTAAAGCCACAAGAGAGGATGCACAGTCTATTATCAACGCGTCGTCTTCTCTTCTTCATCGTAATGGTCTCCACCTTGATTCTTTCTTCAAGTATCTCTTTGGTGATAATAACCCTCCTCTTTCTCTTCATGAGGTAAGTTTCTCAATATCAAATTTTGTCCCTTTATAGCTTAGCTACTGTGTAAGTAGAAATTGCAGAAAAGTAGAAGTAGCTATGTGCTTTTTAGCCAAATGGGCTTGTCTTTTTTTAGTAACCCTTACTCAAGAACTGTTTACAAATCAGGTTTCATACATTTAATGATTGATTCTTTGGCTTTTGTTAGTGGATTTATTTCAGTGATTGTGTGATATTTCAGGTGCATCAAGATATGGATGCTCCTATATCGCATTACTTTATATTCACTGGTCATAATTCGTATTTGACCGGTAATCAGCTGAGTAGTGACTGTAGTGAGGTGCCTATTATAGATGCATTGAGGAAAGGTGTTAGAGTTATTGAGTTGGATATATGGCCCAACTCCAACAAAAATGGCATCGATGTTCTTCACGGAGGGTATATATATATATATATACTGAAATTTAGATGAGTATAATCAAGGTTAAGTGCTTGTCGTTTACGTGTATACTTGAATCATTTTGCCAGGACTCTCACTGCACCTGTGGAGTTGATCAAATGTCTAAGAGCTATTAGAACACATGCCTTTGATGTATCCGACTATCCTGTTGTTGTAACTCTTGAAGATCATCTTACTCCGGATCTTCAGTCCAAAGTTGCTGAGGTAATCTTGTTTCTGTTTCTTTGATACTTTATTTTGTCTGCTTTGATAGATTATTTAAAAGTTGGTGTTTTTTCTTGTTGTATTCTAGATGGTTACCGAGATATTTGGTGAAATCTTGTTTACTCCTCCTGTTGGAGAATCTTTGAAGGAGTTCCCGTCGCCAAACTCTTTAAAAAGACGGATTATGATCTCAACCAAACCCCCGAAAGAGTACAAGGAAGAAAAATATGAGGATGTGGTGCAGAAAGGTAAATCCTTGGGTGATGAAGAAGGTTGGGGGAGAGAAGTTCCAAGTTTTATTGAGAGGAAGAAAAGCGATGACAAGGTTTGTACGAAGACAAAATCATCTTTAGTCAGTTTCTTTTGTGTTAATATACAAAAGTTGTTTAGCTAATTTTGTTTCTTCTTGTAGGATGACGATCAATATGATGATGATGATGAAGAAGAAGATGATGATGATGATGATGATGATGATGATGAAGAACAGACTAAGAAGAAGGCACCACCCCAGTATAAACACTTGATTGCAATCCATGCCGGGAAACCAAAAGGTGGAATTACTGAATGTTTAAAGGTAGATCCTAACAAGGTAAGACGTCTTAGCTTGAGCGAAGAACAACTTGAAAAGGCTGTAGAAAAATATGCAAACCAGATTGTGAGGTAAACCCATGGATCAGTATCATAGATATTTAATTATCTCAACGTAATAACTAATAACTACAGAGGTCAGTATGAATAATGTTAATCATGATGTGGTGCAGGTTTACACAGCAAAATTTGTTGAGGATTTACCCAAAAGGAACTAGAGTTACTTCATCGAATTACAACCCGTTGGTTGGCTGGAGCCATGGTGCTCAATTGGTGGCTTTCAATATGCAGGTTCTTCTTTTGCTATGTCACTAAAATTTCTGATATGTAAGATGCTCCATCATTCTCCAGGAAATTAAACTTATTCCTAAGTGCTTTTCTCATGTACAAGGGATATGGAAGATCATTGTGGCTAATGCAAGGAATGTTTAGAGCCAATGGCGGATGTGGATACATCAAGAAACCCGATATTCTACTGAAAAGTGGCTCGGACAATGAAATCTTCGACCCAAAAGCTACTCTACCTGTAAAAACAACACTCAGGGTGAGATATCTGATGCTCTATTTCGTCTTTTTGTTACCAATACAAAACCTATAAAACTCTGTTAACTTATTTGCTTTTATCTTTAGGTAACTATATACATGGGAGAAGGCTGGTACTTTGATTTCCGCCACACCCACTTCGATCAATATTCACCACCTGACTTCTACACAAGGGTAAATCCACATTCACTTAAACCACACACACTAATGCTTTGAGTTAAAACTGTTCCACGTCCCATAGATGTGATAAAGACAAGATTAGTAACAAAACTCGAGCTTTCGTACATTTTCTTCAGGTGGGTATAGCTGGAGTTCCAGCGGATACAGTAATGAAGAAGACGAAGATATTGGAGGATAATTGGATACCAGCTTGGGACGAGGTTTTCGAGTTCCCGTTAACAGTCCCCGAGCTAGCTTTACTGAGATTAGAAGTGCATGAGTATGACATGTCTGAGAAAGATGATTTTGGAGGACAGACATGCTTGCCTGTTTGGGAGTTACAAGAAGGTATAAGAGCATTTCCTTTACATAGTCGTAAAGGAGAGAAGTACAAATCAGTCAAGCTTCTCGTGAGGTGTGAGTTTGTGTGACAATGCTTGAGAGATAATACGGTTTTCGGTTAAGCACCTTAAACCGGTACCACAGGTTTGTGAATTTCGGTTCAATGAGTTTGGTTTACGTGTGTGTGATTGTGTGCGTGCGAGAGAGAATGTTTGCTTTATTTGATTGTTGTGTGTGTAATATTATTGTGTACAGTAAAAGGCAAGAGAGACCATCTTGTCTTCTGTGTTAGTAATCTGTATAGTATTAATATCTCCATAAGAAACAAATCCACATTTATTTGTAATAAAAAATATTATAAACTTGCATTATGTTCCATATATTTGTCTAATGAATCGTTCACAATACGTTTTATTTTTATTTAGATTCGGTTGATTGTGTCGTAAAATGGAAGTTGCTTCGAAATAAACTTGCCTAGAAAAAAAAAATACAATATTACTTTCTACTTTTGTCGGCAAATACAAATACATATATAAACTTTCTACTTTCTATTAGTTAGTCGAATTTGGTTATTAGTTATCGTTTAGAAGGCGATAAAATTAAGAAAACGAAGTTACTCGTAAACTAAATATTTATGTATGATACTTCAAACACACGTGTGGGGGTTTGAGAGAGAGAGAGAGGTTGGTCTTGTTCTTGTTCTTCTTCTTGTCTTTGACTCTAACCAGTCTTTTTCGATGCATTTTTCTTCACTCACAAGTCTATCATCATGTTTTTAACGAAGATATTGTTTATTTTTCTTTAATATTTATAACAAGAAAAGACCCACCTCTTGCTTCTTCTTCACATCCCCCATCATCTCTCTCTATTAGAGTCTCTCTCTCTCTCTCTCTCTCTACTCTACCCATCAATCCCCAACAAACACTTTTCTCTCTCTCTCTCTCATATCCTTTTCACATATTCATATCTTTCCAAAGCAATCCCCACAAATCATATCATCATCTCTTCCTTCTTACTTACATTCTCTCCACATTCTAAGTCTCTCTCTTTGTGTAATCTTCTTCATCACAAAGGCTCCACTAGTCCAAATGATGATGAGAAACCAGGACATTAGAGACAAGACCAAGCCAAACCATGCATGTGGTGGTAATAATAACAACACAAACAATAATAAACCTAAGCTAAGAAAAGGACTTTGGTCACCTGATGAAGATGAGAAGCTCATGAGGTATATGTTGACTAGTGGACAAGGATGTTGGAGTGATATTGCTAGAAATGCTGGTCTCTTACGTTGTGGCAAAAGCTGTCGTCTTCGTTGGATCAATTACTTGAGACCTGATCTCAAACGTGGCTCTTTCTCTCCTCAAGAAGAAGATCTCATCTTTCATTTGCATTCTATTCTTGGTAATAGGTAAAACTCTATTTGTATAACCTTACTTTTTTAACAAGTAACTCTATATATACTTGTAATATTTGTCTCATTTTTGACCTAAAATGTTGCTATCAGGTGGTCTCAAATAGCTACTAGACTACCAGGAAGAACAGACAACGAGATCAAAAACTTTTGGAACTCGACATTGAAGAAAAGGCTTAAGAACAACAACAACAACAACAACAATACTTCTTCAGGATCATCACCTAACAATAGTAATAGTAATTCTTTGGATCCAAGAGATCAACATCATGTGGACATGGGAGTGAAGCCAAATCCAACTATAGATGGCTATCATCAAGATGATGACATGATGATAGTGGGGAACACCATGGGCATGGACACTTCTTCATTCAATTTTTCACCAATGGTTAGTACTAATGTGGGCTTAAACCACCTTGATCCATTGATACGAGTCTCGGATCATAACCAATATCACCACCAAATGGGTAACACAACAAATGTGTTTAACGTTAATGGGTTAGGAGATTATAGCAATGTGGTTCTTGATCCAATTAGTAAGAGAGTGTCATTAGAAGGTGAATGGTTTCTTCCCCCATCAGAGAATCATAACAATGTCATTGCTTGTGATTCAAGAAACAACCTAAACCTAGAAGTACTTGATCCTTGTTTCATCAAAGTAGGGAACATGTTGGGCAGTACTAGTTCTTGGGAGATAGAAAACCCTAAAATCGGAGATTGGGATTTGGATGGTCTTATCGATAATAACCCTCCTTTTCCTTTTCTTGATTTCCAAGTTGAATAACAAATACTCTCTCTCTCTATCTCCCTTTCTCGTTCTATCTTCTTTTTACATTTGTCTTTTGTTCATTCTTCTATACATATTTTTATATATATTTTCAAGAACCACCACAGAGCTTGAATTTGAAGTTGGTCCTCTCTATTCTAAGAGAGACTCGAGTGAGAATTTAGTTTGGGAGGTATATTCTTTTACGAAAAGTCTTTTTCTTTCAATCAAATTTGGTTTATTCTCTTCTTATTCCTTTATTTTTTTCCATCATAAATATGTCTATTAGGCTCAATATTATTGTTCATGAGAGAGAGAGAGAGAGAGAGAGGGGTTTACATATACAGTTTATATCTTATATATAGAAGGGGGAAGTATATATAGTCACCATGCATGGTTCCTTCCTTTAGTAAATGAAATGTGAATAGGAAGGTACATTGAGATTTTTATTTGCTGAACACATACTTAAAATAAGGGCCCCACATTTGTTGTAAATCTTTTTCTTTTTTTTTCAATTCTTTTTTTTTTTGTATAAATCCGAGTTTGATGTATAAAAACACGGTTTCGTAATAAGAAAGCATTTATCTCTTTCATTCTCTCTCAACCTAAATCTGGAGTTATTAGATAAAATAAAATGCAATTATATTTGCTTAAATCCAATCTAATCATCTCTCTTTTTAATAGTTTTATCAAATCATATCTTTTAGGATTTTATACACATCTAAACAACATTTTATAATACCAAATCTATCATTTTCAATTTAACATTTTTCAACAAAAATGAATGAAGTACTAATTGTGACAAAAAAAAACAAAAAAGTATACAGTTTCCGGCAGAAAATAGTTGTTGCTAAACTAAATTTAACATATATATATGTCTATCGTGATGAAGATAACAAAATTCATATTATCATAGTATTTTGGGTATCGTCTGGATCTGAGGGAAATTTTGCATAGAAAATAGACTCCAAGCCGAAAGGAACCATTAGACCTAATCATAACGGTCGATTATAATAAACATATTATTCTTCGGTTTGGTTTGTAATTAACCATAAAACTTTAGTTATACGGAATTAACCAGCCGTTAAGAATAAAATTTAAATTTGAAGGCAAAACAAAAAATAAGAAAAGAATGTTCGCAAGATAAGTTTAAGAAAATAATTATTTTCGTATAATTACATGTAACGGTCGTTAGATATTAAAGATCATGAATTAAAGTTTTCCTAGGTAGAATGATTCGGTTGAGTAGTTATCACTTTAAACCTACTTAAACTTAAACATGAAGGGAAAATAGATTACAAAAACAACAAACCCAAATCATTACTTTGTGTAATTATAGTTTTCTCCACCATATAATTAATTATTTTAAAAACGCCATAATTATTGATGCTTAATTCAACCACATAAATAAAACTCATGAAAGATAGACATCAATCATATGATTCATAATTCTAACAGAACTATATATGAAACCATCCATCACATAGTTTTATCTACTCACAGAAATAACAAACAAAAAAAAAACATTTACGACAATTAGTGTATTAATGGAGAAAGAACACTACTCAAATTACTCTGTCCAAAGCCCTTCAATATTGGACTTAGAATCCGAATTTCAGTCCTCATATCGATCCGACTCGGCGCCATTGGTCTTAGCATGTGTCAGTGAGATCCCTATGTACTCTGAAAACAAGTGTTTGTGTGAAGATATTGAGAAAAGTTTGAAACCATTACAAAGCTCAAACTCGGGTTGGTGGATTGTCTTGCAAGTGATGTGTAGGTTTTTGTTTAGCTTTGGAGTGGCATTGCTTGTCTTCTACATTGCTACTCAACCTCCTCATCCTAAAATATCATTTCAAGTAAATACCCAACTTCTCTTAAAACCAAAAAAAAGATACACAACTTCTCCTAATTATCTAATACCACTTTTTATAGTGTCACTTCTACTAATTTAGCTTAAATATACTTAATTTTATAGATTGGAAGGTTTAATAAGTTCATATTGGAAGAAGGAGTGGATTCATATGGAGTATCAACTATGTTCCTTACTTGTAATTGCTCTACAAAACTCATAGTAGATAACAAGTCTAATGTCTTTGGCCTTCACATTCATATTCCATCCATCAAACTCTTCTTTGGCCCTCTCAACTTTGCAAAGGCACAAGTAAGTCTTTTATAAATTCAATAGCAACTTAAAGCTATATGTATCCAATGCATTGAATTTTTTCTGTTCATCTAGGGAACTAAACTATATGCCTCAAGCCATGAGTCGACAACATTTAGGCTATACGTAGAAACACATAACCGGGCCATGTATGGGGCAGGAAGAGAGATGGATGGTATGCTTCAATCTAAAGCTGGTTTGCCTCTAATCCTAAGGATGAATCTAATCACCGATTTTCGTGTTGTGTGGAATATTATAAATCCTAAGTACCATCACAATGTTGAGTGTTTGTTGTTTCTTTCTTACAACAAGAGACAAGAGCAAGTTATAGTGGTAAGACAAAAATGTAGATTATTAATGTCTTAATAAACAAGCTATACATACACTTATGGGCATAAATGCGCAAATAAGTCCAATGGCTAATTTATTTGAAAATGTGACTAATCGTGTGTGGTACCCTCTCCTCTTTGTAACGGTGGAATATATATTCCGGTTTATATCAAAATTAGCATTTAATCTATAATGCGATACTAAATAAAGCAACAAGACAATATAAAAAAAATAGTTACGCGTGCCGTTATGCGAGTAGACATAATGGTGTCATTCTAGAGTGTGGATGTCTTTGTGATTAAACTAATTTCTTAGAGATGTCAAGTGTTTTTCTATTAAATATTGTGGTACATTTGTACTTTTCGTTGTACTAAATTATATAATATGTGCATGGTGTTGTTAAATAATTGAATCTTTTGAATTTAGAATGCGCACTTATATATTGCTAAATTTTCAAAACAGATGGAAAAAAAATTATGCCAATAGTTTGAGATATGAATCATGCAATCAACACACAATATTTAGATAATTTAATAATTAAATAAACATAGTATATGTATAGCTTATAAAAAGTTAGATGATAAGAAACGTGAAGTATCAAATATAGTTTCAATGGCTATCGTGATTGGGAAAAAATAATATTATTAGGTAAAGAGCATAGATAACATTATATATATATATACAGTGTATTAAGTATTACCATAAGTGAAAGAAAAAGACAAAACAAATGTTAAATAAATTGATGATTGTTGGATCTTTAATTGGGAATCCTACGTAGCCCACTTTTGCTGCTGTTTCCTTTGATTATGATTTTTTACTGTTACGTTGATTGTGACTTCATCGCCTACGTCACGTCTCTCCTTACGTTTTAATTTCTCCACTCTCAATAAATTTGGTTTTTGTCATACCCAATTTCTCTTAACCGGAATTATTAAATTATTAACTTTTACCGGTTAATCGGTCCAATATATTGTAGGGGATTGAGAATCCAAGCCATACAGTTTTCCCAAGCTAGCTGAATTACAAAACTTTTTTAAATGAAAATAATTTATATATTATAAAGTAAATAAAAGTAGGATGTGCATTAATACTTTATTATGTTTAAAGTAAAGTTAAAGAAGATACATGGACAAAATTGAGAGATAGAATATGAATGGAATTTTGTGTATAAATTGGGGCCAAGTGTTGTGCACAACACTTATTAAATTGTAAGTTAAGTACTAATCTTGGCACACGCCTATTTAATTAGCTCCAATTAAACTCTCCTAAATACTCACTTAATTACTACTCATCTCAATAAGTTCACGTGATTCAGGTAAAGATATTTTCCTCTATATATCTCATAATTATGTTATTTAATTGATATATAGCATATATGTTATTGTTATGTATCCCAAAAGCGTGTGAATATCTCAACATAAAGACGGTTTCATGTGTCTAGTGTGTGGTTATGATGGTGAGAAAGACTATGTAATATGTGTTAATGTATAAATTAACCTGTCTGGTTATATATTGGTTTAATTTGGTTGTTAACATATAACGTTCATATTTTTTTTTGTTTATATGAACGTTTTTAGTCAATTTTACATGGGAAAACTATATTTCATTCCTGACGTTACACATACCAATTAAACTCGATATATAAATCTTGAAAATTTTAATTATTAATAGAATAGTTACATTTGATTTTGGAAATGATATTTTATAAATTATATTTGAATTTCTAAAAATATGAATGATATGGAAGTGGTAATGTTGGTAGTGAAATAGACGTGGATACTTTGGGAAAGATGGCCTTATCTTATGGAACAATAAACATACACGACAAGTACAAGTTACAAATCACCTGTGTTGGTCTATGTTGCCATCTTTTATATTTTTTTATTTAACTATCGCCTTCCTTTAACTAATATTTTAATCTTACTATTTAACAAATAAAAAAAATACTTGAAAATTTTCTAACTGACCAAAAAGAAGCTTTCAAATTATGAATTTCTATTTAGTTAATGTAAAGTAACATTTTTGGGAAATAGTGAATTTCAATTATGCAAAATGATTCACTTTTTTAGTGGAAGATATCAAAAAACTAAATGACGATCTAAGGAGAAATTTTAATTATTTTCCACTATGATGAATACAAGTAAGAAAACTTTAAATGAAAAAGTTATAACCTTTCGTAATAAGCTAGCCATATTTTGTAATTTTTTTCCTATTATTTCAAATACTTTACTTTAATTAAGAAAAATCCCTATTATTGGTGTCTTTAATTAGTTTGGACGTAAAAAAAAAGAGCATGAATAAAAAGTTAGGAAAGGAAACAGTTTTCCTCAATATCATTAGTAGAAAGAAATCTAATAAAATAATTACAAATTAAATGTTAAAGATATGCATGCTCATTACGTGTCTATAAATACATATACATTTCTACATAAGACCAAATATAAACGTTCTCTCTTTTGCTTAATTAAACACTTGAAATATTTTCAGACACGATAAATTATTATAATCACACAGACAATTTCGAAGAACAAGAAAAACAATGACAGAAACTGATGATCATACTTGGATTCCAACAAGGCCTATCCCATTTCTTGTTATCTTCAACGATTTAACGTAAGTATATAAAATCTTCAAAATTTAATATTAAAAAAAATAAGTGATTCATGATTCATAATAATAAACAATTTTAATTATTTACAAATAATGTAGGCATGTATTTAGTATGGATGTGATTGGTCGTGAGATATTAAGCATGGCGTTTCCAGCGGCTTTGGCATTAGCTTCTGATCCAATAGCTTCTTTAATCGATACCGCTTTTATCGGGCGTTTAGGAGCGGTTCAGCTAGCTGCGGTTGGAGTATCTATTGCGATATTTAATCAAGCTTCTAGAATCACAATTTTCCCAATTGTTAGCGTTACAACATCGTTTGTCGCCGAGGAAGATACAATGGAGAAAATAAAACAAGAAGAAGAAGCAAAGAAAGCTAATCTTGCAAATACTCAAGATTCTTTAGAAAAAGGTCTTGTTGCGTCACCCACAAGTAACAATACAAACCAACCGCAGCAAACGCCAGGTAAATATCGCAATCGCCAAATTATAGGGTTTAGATTGTGCGTTTGTTTTTTCACATTATAATCTAGGTCTACACTATTGTTGTACCTAATTTGATTTTTTGTTGTTGTTTTGTGTAATCAGCTTCGGATACAAAATTAAATAGCAAAAACAAAACAAATAAAAAAGGAAAAAAGAATATAAAATCGGCATCAACGGCTATGATCATAGGGCTAATATTGGGTCTTGTGCAAGCTATTGTGTTGATTTTTAGTTCAAAAGTGCTTCTAGGCGTTATGGGAGTTAAACCGGTAAGTGTCACATATTATTGGTTAAGACATTAATATTAATGTTTGACTAATTTGAGTTGACTTTTTTGATGATTAGAACTCGGAAGTGATGTCACAAGCACACAAGTATTTGACCATAAGATCATTAGGTGCTCCTGCATTGCTTTTGTCGCTTTCAATGCAAGGCATCTTTCGTGGCTTCAAGGACACAACAACACCTCTCTATGCTACTCGTAACATCTTTTTCGATAATCTTTTTGATTAACCTTAAGCTAATATATTAATTAATTATTTTGATTATTGAAACAGTTGTGGCTGATGTTATTAATATAATACTCGACCCCATTTTAATATTTGTGCTTCATCTTGGCGTGAGTGGTGCTGCCATTGCTCATGTCATTTCTCAGTAAGTAAAAATAACTCTCAACTTTTTTTAGTCACACATGCAAAATGTGATATTAAAACTATATAATAAACACAAGACTAATATAAAAAAAAAACTAATGTTTTTTGTTTGTGTGAAGGTACTTCATGACACTAATATTATTCATCCGCCTTGCCAAAAAAGTTAATTTAATGCCACCAAACTTTGGAGATTTACAGTTTGGAAAATTCCTTAGAAATGGTAAGAAGGCAAATAATTTACTAAATTTTTTTTCTTGCAATAATAATCAAAGTTAAACGTTACAACTAATTAAATTGAATAAATAAATAATGAAAGGGACATTATTGCTGGCGCGAACCATAGCTGTGACGTTTTGTCAGACACTAGCTGCAGCCATGGCGGCTCGGCTAGGGACAACACCAATGGCTGCCTTTCAAATATGTTTACAAGTATGGTTAACTACTTCTCTCTTAGCCGATGGTCTTGCCGTTGCTGGTCAGGTAAATATATCATAATATCAATATCATCATATATAATATGTGTTGTATATAATATGGTTTGATCAAGTTTGTAGTATATGGAAAAGTTATAAATTTGATATAACTATTTTGCAGGCGATTCTTGCTTGTTCTTTTGCTGAGAAAGATTATAACAAAGTCACGGCTGCTACATCTCGTGTTCTACAGGTTAATATGTCTCAATTTTTTAAATATTTCTTTTACATATTATCTTCTTTTTTTAATAAAAATTGTGTAATTAAAATGAATTATTGGAAATGCAGATGGGTTTTGTGTTAGGACTTGGACTATCTGTTTTTGTTGGACTTGGTCTATACTTTGGTTCAGGAATATTCTCCAAGGACCCTACCGTTATTCACCTTATAGCCATTGGCATACCGGTACTAAATAATATAACCATATAATAATGGATTAACCATATGAATAGTGACTAATTAAAAGGTTATATATTTATGTGTGGGGGGGGGGGGGAACATAAGTTTGTAGCAGCAACACAGCCAATAAACTCACTGGCTTTTGTATTGGACGGAGTCAATTTTGGAGCATCTGATTTTGCTTACACTGCATACTCCATGGTAACGTACAATTTTCATTAATTAATACCAATTTTAAAATATATATTCTCAAATGATTATTTCTAAAAATTTCAAATCGTTTTCTCTTAATTAATTAATGATAAAATCAGGTAGGAGTTGCAGCCATAAGCATTACAGCAGTAATATACATGGCAAAATTCAAAGGGTTTATTGGAATATGGATTGCTCTTACTGTCTATATGGGCCTACGTGCTATTACCGGGATTGCCAGGTAACTTTATTGGGCCTTAATGGGCCTTTAGTGTATTATTTCAAGCCCATTATAATAGATTCAACATTATTGACTCTTGGATTAAATTATGCAGAATAGCAACAGGAACTGGACCATGGAAATTCTTACGTGGACGATCTCCTTCATCTTCCTAGGACTTGTTAGTTTTGATTATTAATGAGATGCATCTTCTTTTTTTTTTGGTTTATATTTGTATGTGTTTTACATTTTGTTAGAATTCTGTTATCTTGTATCTTACTTATACTCTGATAAATAATTGGATCGACCATATAATCTCTCTCTTATTATATGCATAGCACAATACATATATCAATGACTAGCTTGAAGACTATAACTTAAAATTCCCACAAGGAGAAACGCAAGACATACAAAGCAAAGAACCAAGTCGCGATAAAAAGCTTTAAAAAAATAGATCTAAGCGACACTAGAAACAACAATCTCATCAATGACAGGACCACAAAGAGATCCAATATCCATTTTCTTTGTATGGTAATAGCCACTAAAGAAAGTAATCCTAGTTCTTGCCTCGACCGCCTTGAACTTGAAACTCGATGTCTTAAAATGACCTCCACCAACAGAATCATGTGTCACTTTCAACGTATCTCTAGCCGCGAAAGCTTCTACCATCATAGATCCGTGACAATCGTTTTTAGCGTCTCCGACGACAAAGGAGAGACTATAGGTTTGACCCGGTGAAGTCCTAATGATTTGTGCAATAGCACTTTCTTTGCCTGCAACAAGCTCTATAGCCGCTTGCCCTAAAGGGACATTGAAGTACTTTGAGTCTATGAATTTCACTGCCTTGAGTGACTCTATGATCCAACCCGGTAAAGGCGATGTAAGATCTTCTTGTTTAGGTGGTAGAAGCACTCCTTGTGTTGAATTCACTAGACGGTAAGGCCCTTCTTCAAACCCTCCATTCTTCACCAAGTTACCTAAAAACATCGAACAATAACACGTGTCACAATCTTATGAGTTATACACATTCAAGTAAACCGCTCTAAATTTTACTATAAACCGGTAAAATCGAAAACCAAACCGGAAAAGAGAAGTTTAAACCTAAAAAAGCTTAAACCTTTGGGGTACATAGGAGGAACAAGCTCTTTAATGGCAACAGCATCTAACAAAGGACCACAAGCAGGATCTTCTTGAACACCGGGATTATGAAAAGTCACAGTAACTTCAGAAGTCTTTGCAACAAAAGCCCAAGCGTACACGTCACCACCGAAGCTATTGTAAAGTGTCTGAAGCGGCAAGTCACCGGATTGTGGAAGAACAGAGACTCTTAGAACTTCGTTTTGCGCGCAAGTTCTCGACGCGCCGAAAGTTAGCGCGTAGAGAGAGTTTGCGTTGACTTTGATTTTCTGAGAGATGGTTGCTTCGTTGCCGAGTCTCACGGCGTGTACACCGTGAGCCACCGGGAAATACATGCCTCCCGGTTGTGGACCACCGGAGATGTATTCGACGAAACCGGTGGTTTCCCATTCGGGCAAGGCGGTTTTGCCGAGAAGAACTGTTTTCTTCATGTCGGTTTTCTTTGGTGATATTTCGAAGTTGCCATTACGAAGGTACCGTGAAGAAGAAGTTAGAAAACAGAGCAAGTCTTTAGATCTATTGATAAAAATCGAAACTTTATATGAAAATAATCGAATCTTGAGGAAACCCATGTTCAAAAGTCAAAGACTTTCCATAGAAAAACCTTAGAGAGAGAGTTACCTTCGTAAGCAGAAGCTTCAAGAGCGTAACCACATATGATTAGTAAGAGAGGTATAAGTATAACAAAGGTTTTGGGCAATGCCATTTTGTTTTAACTCTCTGAGTGTGAGTGAGGAGGTTTAGGATAGAGAGAGAGAAAGGGTACGAGTTTGAGAATGTGAGGGGAAGACGATCTCGAGATGCCAAGACTTTATAGCACAAAAGCGAGGAAATCTCATAGAAAGAGACAATGTAAAGGGACCCACATTGATGTGTTTTGTCTGTCTGTCTTGTTGAGTTTAGACCGACTTTGTCCTTAATTCACGCTCTCTCTAATCTCCGTTTATTGGCACTTGTGCCTTGTTTCAATTTTACCATCTTTTTAGAAACATTAAAGATATCATTTTTTCTTCGGCAATAAATTTACCTTTTTCGAATTTTTTACATTTAAAACCATCAACATCACAAAATTTTAGTTGAAATTTCTAGTACAAAATATCATTTTTTTTTTGAATTTTCCAGGTTCTTAATGTTTGTCAAGATTGTGTAGGGCTTTTTTGATCTTACATAAACGGGATTTGCGGCAGATGCAACTGTAATCATGTAAGCAAGAGAAGAAGGTGTTGGCTTTGGCTGGTTTCTGAAATTATAATGACGTAATTAGGATTTTAAATTGAATATATATCCCACACATAAAGAGGACAAGAAAATCAGAGGCATGTGCAATGTTTTATTAACTAACTAAATAGGTTTATGTTCATAATAGTCAACGAACCCATGTGACTATATCAGCTGAAACTGAATAACAGTAACACGTCACCAAAACTACGTATGTGTGGGAAAGGGGCCTTAAAATATGCCTATGTGACTTTTTGTATCTGAAAATTGGGCCATAAGTTTTTATTGGGCCATTTTATACCAAATTTGGGCCTTTTTAAAAACAAATTTGGTATAAAGAAAGTTGATTTATGCTATGTGTATGTGAAACTGTTAAGGACCTGGCTAGCTTACTTTTGATCATGAAGAACAGCATTGAGCTATTGGTGAGACGAGTTTCAGCGATACATAAACATTCGATTTCTTCAAGCTTCCATCTTCTTCCTCAATTTTGTTCTTCTTCTTCTTCTTCTACTACTTCTTCCGCGTCGCCTAGTTCCAAGCTATTCATTGGAGGTTCGAATTAGTTATCTTGGCTGTATCAGAGTACCTAAAAGTTTACATATTTACATGAAAGTGAAGATTTTTTTGATACCCTTTTTGCAGGTTTGTCTTCTTCGGTGGATGAACAGTCTCTCAAAGACGCTTTCTCTTCCTTTGGGAAGGTTTCAGAAGGTTACGCATTTTTGATTTTTATATTTACACACTCCTTCCAAGTGTTCGATGAAATGTCTCAATGAGCCGTTTTTAATTGGGCTTTTGAGTATATATCGATTTAATATGATCTTTTGTAGTATATATTAGTTTATTAATGAGATTATATAAGCTTGAAGTATTGTTACTCTCTTACTCAGATGGAAGCTATTGCCTGACAAGGAAGAGCTTGTGTTGCAATGTTTTCACTTAGGCTGTTTAATGTGTGTTTCAGTTAGGATTGCGTATGATAAAGAAAGTGGTAGATCAAAAGGATTCGGTTTTGTTGATTTTGCTGAGGAAGACAATGCTCTTTCTGCAAAACATGCCATGGATGGAAAGGTAATAAGCAGAAATAGGGTTTGTTTTGGTGTAAGTATGAATGGTGTTTAAGTTATGTCTTTGTTACAGGGATTCTTGGGCCGGTCGTTGAGGATAAGCTTTGCAGTCGAAAGGGTTCGTGGTGGTCCTGTGGTTGTTCCGCGTTTTGGTAAACACAAGAGAGACAGTGATAGGGTCTTCAAGTAATGTCTGCATCTCATAGTGATCTGCCATGACTCTTCAGTAGTCAGCAGTGTTGTATACGCTCATGGTTTGGTCTTTGGTTTAGTTGTGAGATTATAGGAAACAGATTGTAAGAGATCAAAATTTGTAGCGTGTAAGACTTTGATACAAAGTGATTACATAATATTGGAGTAAATATGGAAAAACTCTTTGAGATAAAGATTTTACACAGAAGAGTAGCTTATGACTTGTACTAAACAGCTAACTAGTCATGTGCTGAATTTGAATACAACAAGGATTGAGGAAGACAATGAATGAAGAAACAATGGATTTATTGATCATGAAGAAGAAAGAATAGGAATTTGGGAGAAGAGATCTATTCAAGGTTTGTTTTTTAAGTAATCTTTTCTATGGTGATAAGTTTTCAGGTCATTGGCATCGGTTTATTCGCTAAAAAGGATCTGAAAAGAATAAAGGCTTGACGGGGACGATGTAGAGGCACTTCATGACCAGCTCCTGCTACTGTTACTAATGTAAGCCCTTTGTACACTTGACTCCATCCACCAACCTACAAATTACAATGCACTGCCTATCAAATCAATCTCTGCTTCTTCATTGATATTGACTTGAAGTAAGCTCTATTTTTTCTCACCTTTCCATTATCATACCACGGATACCAGTTCGTGATCGTTGCTAGCTTCAATGCATCAATAGAGTATCGTGTTCCAGTTATAGGAACCACCGCATCTGTATCTCCACTGCATTGATCAAGCAACCTTTATTAGCAATTAAGGGAGACATCGCAAAAGGTTTTATAGTAAGAAGTTCAATACAGATTGGTACCTGAAAACCCATATTTTGAGACCTGCAGTAATCAATTCTCTGTATATTGGTAGCATAGAGACAGGAGAATCTGTCCAATAGCTTCCTACAATGTCACTGCAAGAGACCAAAGAAACTCAGATTTTCGATCAAAGTTACACCTTCTGGTATAATCAGGACCAGAGCTTTTATAGACCTGCATGATTTCCAAGGGTAAGGTAAGCGAGTGACATTTGCGTGTAGAGCTTTCTGAACTTCCACGCGGTTAAAGTATACCTTCGAATACCTCTCTGTACAAGGATCATATGCTCTTGACATCCATGGCTGATTTTTCAATACAAAGTGTAACATTAGCCCTTAAAGACAAACAAAAGGGAGTGATCTGAAATGCTTACTGATGTATGCAACTTACATAGCGACCCTTTAAGAAGCTCTTAAGCTCTACAGTGTTGTTGCAAGGTTTTGTGAATATACTATATGGATCGATGTTTCCTTGCTCTAGCTCGGCGTTTCTCAAAGCTTCCATACACTGCAGTGATGGATGCTGAGAAGATACCGAGTAGCAAGCGGCTTTTAGTTGATGATAAGTTGAATCGGATATGAGACCGTGGTTCCACCAATATTCAAATGTTCCTATGTAGTCATGATAGTCATCTGTAACAGCATTTCCCACCTGAATAAGCAGACATTTTAACAAAATCCCAAAGCTCACAAATCTTGTAAGAACTCTGAATTATATTTTGTTTCAGTTTTACCATAAAACCTTTGAGGTTCATCGCCGGGTTCTTGAACCCCTTGTTTCTTTCATAGACAAGTTTAGACAGCTGAGGAACAAAATGACCTGTCCAAGAGAGAGAGGGAGACTCAAGACTTGAGCATTTACCATTTATGTGAGTAATGAGAGCTTGTAGGTAGAGATTAAAACCTGCATAGCTTTCTCCAACAATGTAAAAATCTCTATGTTTGTATTGTGGAAACCTCTCAAACCAGTTGACAAGAAACCTATATGAATCTTCAGCTGAAAGATTCATCAAGACAAGACATCAGATAAAAGCTCAAGAGTGTCTAAAAACAAAGCAAAGAGAATCAAAAGAGTTGTACCGGTTCTTTGATCACCGGTTGTGTAAAGATCTGAACTTGTGTTTGTATACGAGAAACCAACACCAGCTGGTGACTCCAGGAAAAGCAAATTCGCCACTGTAAAGACACAAAAAAAAAACAAAATCAGAAGTGTTACCATTGAAAATTATAATACCACTTCTTGATTAGTCAAGAAAAATCTTACATTTATTCCAAGCATACATCTTTGGATGAAGAGTTTTCCCGTCAGAACCAACACGAAAAGGTCCAATTTCTTCAGCAGCACCATAAGCAACAGAAGAACAACCTGGTCCACCATTAAGCCACAAGACCAAAGGTCTAGACTTTGGTTCACGTGTCGTTGGAGATTCGACTAACCAGTAGAACAAAGCTCTCCCACGCTCTTCGTTCACAGTTATGTAACCAGAGTACTGTCTGAAATCGACATTACTAGGCTGTCCAGGTAACTCAATGATCCTGTCTCTCTTTTGTTCTTCCACATAAGAAGAAGAAGATGCACAACAACATGAAGTGATTGTGAGTAACAGAGAGATAACAAGAACAAGAAGAAGAGAAGAATCCATTAAAAATCAGATCTAAGAGAGCTAGATCTAGATTCCTACGGATTTGGAAAGATTCTTCAAAGAGTGGTTGTGATAGACATTTAATCTTCTCGTAAGTCAAAACTTACAGTTACTCTTACCCAACAGAACACTACACACTACTCAACTAAACAGACAGGACAAAAGGGCTAAATATTACTGTCTTAGAAATAAAAGGATTAAATCGTAAAAAAAATATATATATGGGTCCCACAATAATATACCTTAAATCCACGTAAGCATATCTCCGCTAATACAATTGGTCAATATACGACCCAATCCTTTTATTTTACTGTTTTTCCGTTTTTTACCTTTTTATAATTAATTATTATTTAATTGTAAAGCATTTAACAACTGTATTTGAGCTGGCATAACGTTTATATATCTCGAATCTATCAATTTTCTCTAATTAAAACCCTAATTCTTAAATTTCCTTTTTTCTTAATTTCCTTTTTTCTTGTCGTGAGGTATTTTTTTCCCTCGTTAAATAGATGGATTGGTTTTCTTGAGAAGCAATTTTTCCGTCTGCATTGTTTTTTGCTGACGAAGGAGAAGAAGATGGCGCGACAAATGACGTCATCACAGTTCCACAAATCAAAGACCTTAGACAACAAATATGTAATAAAGCTTCTTCCTTTTTGCATCTATTTCGATTTGGGTTTCACATCTCATAAATCAATTTTGAAATTCATTCGATTGCGAATTATAAGGATTTTGTTTGCTTCGTGTTTATATTTAGGGTTATTATATTTGTAGTCACTTCAAGGTTTGATTTTTTTGACTTTTTGTGTGTGTGCGTAGATGCTTGGGGATGAAATTGGTAAAGGAGCTTATGGTCGAGTTTATATAGGATTAGACCTTGAGAATGGAGACTTTGTTGCCATTAAACAAGTCTCCTTGGAGAATATTGTTCAAGAGGATCTTAACACCATTATGGTTTGTTCAATTTTTCTTCTTTTTTTAATAAATGTTGTCTCTTTCTCTTCTCTTTAACATTGCTTTTGCTGACTAAATCATGGTTTTACATTGTTGATGGTTCTTTGCTATTTGGATGGCTTTCTCCAGCAAGAAATCGATTTGTTGAAGGTATTGTGCTTATGAATTTTCCCCCTATTTTTCATGTCTTTGCTCTGTTTCTGAATTGTGGACATAAGGAAGTACTTTTCGTCTATGTTTTCTTATATGATACTTTGATGCAGAACTTGAATCATAAGAACATTGTGAAGTATCTTGGCTCGTTGAAGACAAAGTCTCACCTTCATATTATTCTGGAGTAAGTAAGACTTTTGTGTTTGTTTTTCGGTTTTCGCTGGACTATTATTAGTAAATTCAAGCAAAATAGTTTGTTTGCAGGTACGTTGAGAACGGTTCTCTTGCAAACATTATCAAACCAAATAAGTTTGGACCTTTCCCAGAATCTTTGGTGACTGTTTACATTGCACAGGTCCGTAACTATCTTTTTACTAGTAAATACAAGTTACTTTAAACATTTGTGTACTAACCAGTGAATGCAGGTCTTGGAAGGCTTAGTGTATCTGCATGAGCAGGGTGTCATACATCGTGATATCAAGGGTGCAAACATTTTGACAACTAAAGAGGTCTATTTTTCTGCACCTTCTGGATCTTATTAGCTATTCACATGTCTTCAGTATGTTTTTTTCATTTCAAGATCTGTTATGACTCCCGTGGGCACGAGAGTCTTCTAAGCTTTTCGTCTTTTGACACTAGACTATCTCATACTTCAGGGCCTTGTTAAGCTTGCTGACTTTGGAGTTGCCACTAAACTAAACGAGGCTGATGCAAACACTCACTCAGTTGTTGGAACTCCTTACTGGATGGCTCCTGAGGTACACCTTTGATATCATTTATTTGTTTAATGTCCATTCATCATATTCCGTACAGCTTAATTTTGACTCATTATGTGTGCACTGACTGATACCCATATTTTGTTTCAGGTTATTGAACTGTCAGGAGTTTGCGCGGCTTCTGATATTTGGAGTGTTGGATGCACAGTTATCGAACTTTTAACATGTGTACCTCCTTACTATGATCTGCAACCCATGCCAGCCCTCTTTCGAATAGTTCAGGTTTTCCAACATTTTACGAGTTTGCTTTAGTTCAATAAGAAATAAAGCTCTTCCTTCCCCTTTTCTCATTCTTTCTATTGTAAATCACTTCTATCCAGGAAAAATGCAAAAGCCGTTTGATAATAATTTCAAACTATCGCCTTTTCTGGTTTCATTTCAGGATGATAGCCCTCCTATTCCTGATAGTCTTTCTCCAGATTTAACAGACTTTCTACGACAGTGCTTCAAGAAGGTCTATTTTTTGCAATAGAGTTTGGTCATTCTACTTACCTCTGCAAACAGAACGTAGGCAGTTTGATTTTATGCTGTCCAGTATCTACAACTGATTCTATCTTGTATATTACAGGATTCCAGGCAAAGGCCTGATGCGAAGACACTGCTCTCCCATCCATGGATACGGAACTCTAGGCGCGCATTACAGTCTTCACTTAGGCGTAGTGGATCCAACAGGTGAGAACCTGTGTTTTTAACTCTTAGAAGAATATTTCAAAATTTATTATCTATCTCATCTTAGGGTTTATCACATATGCTCCTTGCTTTCACTAACTTGTAATGTTGTCCTTCGTTACTTCATCCTTTGCAGATATATGTCGGAAGCCGCTTCAAGTTCAGAAAAGGATGGTGAAGATAGTCAGGATGCCGAAAGCCTTTCATCAGAAAAAGTGGGGATGTCAAAAACTGTAAGATTCCTCAACTATGTTTTTCAATCGGCCAAAGCTAGAAATGAACTTTACTTAAGCTACTGATCTAGTACTTTTGTTGTCCAGAACTCAAAAAGCAAATTACCGGTGGTAGGTGTGTCGAGTTTTAGGTCTGAGAAAGATCAGTCACCCAGTGATCTTGGTGAAGAAGAAACGGATTCAGCAGATGATCTTATGTCAGATCAAGTTCCTACGTTGTCTATCCATGATAAATCTTCTCTTCACTCTGGTTCTTGCAGCATTTCTTCGGATTCAAAGGGGACATCACAAGATGTATTGGAGATTCGTGGGAAATCTGAACATGATGAAATACCTGGAAGTCTTGAGACGGAAGCTTCTAGAGGTAGAACAAATACTTTAGCAACAAAGCAGACGGGAAAAGAAATGCATAGTTTTAGCCAGAAAGGTGAAAATCGTGGGCTTCGAAAGGTCAGTTGTGTTCATTCTTTTCATGGAACTATCTTCTAAAATATGTTATAAATGTTTTTAAAAAAATGACTAGATCTGTTATGCTTGCTATCTCTGTCTTAAAGGCTGTGAAGACTCCATCTAGTTTTGGTGGGAATGAACTGACTAGATTTAGTGATCCTCCTGGGGATGCGTATTTGCATGATTTATTTCATCCATTGGATAAAGTTCCAGAGGGAAAACAAAATGAAGCCTCAACATCGACGCCTACATCAAATGTCAATCAGGGTGATTCTCCTGTCGCAGATGGTGGAAAGAATGATCTAGCAACAAAATTAAGAGCTAGAATTGCTCAAAAGCAAATGGAGGGTGAAACAGGGAATTCAAATGATGGTGGTGATCTTTTCCGCTTAATGATGGGTGTTTTGAAAGATGATGTTATTGACATGGATGGTTTGGTATGCTCTGTCTCAAGTATGAAATTTTGATATTTCACGTTGTATACTATTAACATATGTTCATATCTCTTTTCCAGGTATTTGATGAGAAAGTGCCCGCGGACAATCTTTTTCCTCTGCAGGTATTTGGCAATTTTTTGGCATCTATATTGTGGTAATGCTACTTTACCGATATTTTGCAATTAAATGTTGAAAATGAACTGTGGCTTCTCAACTCAGTTTTATTTGTTTCCATTTCCAGAGATTCTAAATCTTAGTAATAATTGGTTAAGTTTTTATAGGCAGTCGAGTTCAGCAGACTGGTGACGTTCTTAAGGCCAGACGAATCAGAAGATGCAATAGTAACTTCCTGTCAAAAACTTGTTGCCATGTTTCGTCAGAGACCTGAGCAGAAAGCAGTATTTGTGACACAGCATGGTTTCCTCCCTTTGATGGATCTACTTGATATTCCTAAATCTCGAGTATGTTTACTTGTAATCAAGCAGGAGCTTTTGGTCATTTTTCGTCAATGTGTTAACTGACTGGCTTATGCCTTTTAATCGTTTCTGGTCTTTACAGGTAATATGTGGCGTGATGCAGCTGATAAACGAAATCACAAAAGATAACACCGGATTTCAGGAAAATGCTTGCCTTGTTGGTCTCGTAAGTCTTACTTCCTACTTGGCTGCTGACTTGGTGATTCACCAGTAGTTTCATGCTGTCATTTTCTTTGATATTATTTTCACCATTTAAGTCTTCACGATGTTCTCAGATAATCAACTCTGTTTTCTTTGATGTGAACACAAAACCCATGAAAGTGATTATCCCGAGTGAAATGGCAGATTCCTGTGGTAATGAGTTTTGCTGGCCCAGAGAGGGATCATTCTCGAGAAATTCGTAAGGAAGCAGCATACTTCTTGCAGCAGCTTTGTCAGTCAAGGTTACAACTTACAAGTCATCAAATATTAATTATTTTACATTTCTTTTTATTTCCTGTAAGTCATAGAGTTGATTTGGTAGCTTCTTTACAGCCCCTTAACATTGCAAATGTTCATAGCATGCCGTGGAATACCAGTTTTGGTGGGATTTCTTGAAGCTGATTATGCCAGATACAGGTGAGTACTGTTTACTTTCTTTTTATGGTGTCTGAACTACTTGCAGAAATTAATGTTAAATTCTAGTATTTCATCACAAGGACTTTGTATTTTGCCACATGTGGTAATTCCTATGTTTATTACGAGCCCTGTGTAGCATCAGCTTTTGTATGTGAACCTGAGTGTTGTCCTGCCTAAATTACATGATATGTGTTTCTTCTTTATGTGTTTCTTTTGTTGAAAGCAGCTGATGCATTTCTCAATTGCTGACCTATTTTCTTGATATAGTTCTTCCCTCTTTGATTCTACTAATTTGAGCTTTTCTATCCAGGGAGATGGTTCACTTAGCTATTGATGGGATGTGGCAGGTATTTAAGCTCAAAAGATCCACCCCAAGAAATGATTTCTGCCGTATAGCTGCAAAGAATGGAATTCTTCTTAGGCTGATCAACACTCTTTATAGCTTGAATGAGGCAACTCGACTAGCTTTTATAACAGGGGGCGCATTAATCGTAGATGAGACTTCACTCAGTGTGCTTGATCATCCTGATGTGTTGAATACTAGGCATGGGGGTGGTGAAGAGTCTTCTTTTGTTTCAACTTCAAATTCTCGAAGATCAGATGTATATCAACCAGATGCCTTGCACTTAGATGGTGATAGGCCTACATTAAGCAGTGTTGCACTAGATGCCACAGAAGATATTAGACAAGATCATAGGATATCTCTTTCTGCCAATAGACCATCGACAGATAAGCTTCAGAAACTTGGGGAGGGTGCATCTAATGGTTTTCCTGTTACTCAGCTAGAACAAGTCCGACCTTTGCTTAGCTTGCTGGAGAAAGAACCCCCGTCAAGACGTTTTTCTGGTCAACTGGACTACGTAAACCACATCACTGGCATAGAGAAGCATGAAAGTAGACTTCCCCTTTTGCATGCATCAAACGGAAAGAAAACCAGTGGAGACCTAGATTATCTGATGGCCGAATTTGCAAGTAATTTTCAAAGCTCTATATTTAGCAAGACTTTTCATATATGTTTTTTTGTTCCCTTATCATTACATTGTTTCGTCAGATGTCTCCGGGCGTGGAAAAGAAAACGGGAGTCATGATACTACGCCTAGGTATTCCAGTAAAACGATGACGAAAAAGGTTATGGCTACTGAAGGAATCGCTTCAACGTCTGGGATTGCATCACAGACAGCATCTGGTGTACTGTCAGGCTCTGGTGTTCTTAATGCCAGACCTGGAAGTGCCACATCATCTGGTTTACTTGCCAATATGGTCTCTACGCTGAGTGCAGAAGTCACAAGGGAATACTTGGAGAAAGTGGCTGCTCTACTTCTTGAATTTGCCCGAGCTGATACAACGGTAAAATCATACATGTGCAGCCAAAGCTTACTCAGTCGTCTTTTCCAGATGTTCAACCGTGTAGAACCTCCTATCCTGTTAAAGGTACTTCCAAGTATTATGAAGTTTCTTCTTCTCTTTTTTCTTCTATAGAAGCTTCTTATTATTTTTTTGGCTTTCTCTCTTGAAAAAGTTGGATTTGTGTGTTTGGAGGATATTTTGGTTCCATGCTTACAATGCCTTTCGTTTGTCCAGATACTGCAATGCACCAATCACTTATCCACTGATCCGAATTGTTTGGAGAATCTTCAGCGTGCAGATGCAATTAAGCACTTGATTCCCAACCTTGAACTTAAGGATGGGAATCTTGTTTATCAGATCCATCATGAGGTTACCTTCTTGACTTGAATATCGATATACCTTCCGTCTGTCTGCTAAAACTTGTTGTTCAGTATGCTGTTTCAAAATTTGAAGTTTGGGTTCTTGTTGTATATCATCTGTTGATGTGTTAAGTAATATTATGTAGGTACTTTGTGCACTATTCAACCTGTGCAAGATAAACAAGAGGAGGCAAGAACAAGCTGCTGAAAATGGAATCATACCGCATCTGATGCTTTTCGTTATGTCGGATTCTCCTCTTAAACAATATGCATTGCCCCTACTATGTGATATGGCTCATGCATCTCGGAACTCAAGAGAGCAGTTAAGGGCACACGGTGGTCTAGACGTTTACCTGAGTTTGCTAGATGATGAATATTGGTCCGTGATAGCCTTAGATTCAATGGCTGTTTGTTTGGCTCAAGACAATGACAACCGCAAGGTTGAACATGCTTTGCTCAAGAAAGATGCAATTCAGAAATTAGTTAACTTCTTCCAGAGCTGCCCTGAGAGACATTTTGTTCACATATTAGAGCCATTCTTGAAGATTATCACGTACATATTTCTCCCGTTTTATATATAACAGATGATCTAAAAACAGAGCTAATCTTTCTCCTTGTTGAATCCAGGAAATCATCTCGAATCAATACGACATTAGCTGTAAATGGATTGACTCCATTACTTATTTCAAGGCTAGACCATCAAGACGCGATTGCTCGACTCAACCTCCTGAAACTCATTAAGGTAATTAATAAATCCATATCTTTCGACTATCCAAGTTCTTTGCCTTGTCCCGTTTTGAGTGTTTGGATGTTTGGTTTTTCGCGGTCATTGAAACAGGCTGTTTACGAGCACCACCCAAGGCCGAAACAGCTGATAGTAGAGAATAATCTACCTCAGAAACTGCAGAATCTGATAGAAGAAAGACGTGATGGACAAAGTTCAGGAGGGCAAGTTTTGGTGAAGCAAATGGCAACATCTCTCCTCAAAGCACTTCACATCAATACTGTCTTGTGAGGGTCCATTAATCAACCTTTCTCTTCATAAACTCGCATTTTTCGCAGGAAGAATTCACCCAAAGTATGTATATCTTCTTCGCTTTTATTCATTTACAACAGATTCTAATTGTTGTGCTGTGTTGCTCTCTTGTGTTTTTAGTCCCACAAGAGATGCCAGCACTTTTGGTCTTTGTAATATGTTACTCGAAAAAGTATTTTTTTTTAATGCTTTTTGTGATATTTGATCATTTTTTGTTAACATGATCTGATATTCATTAAGAGAATGTTGTTAAGTTATTTTCTACATTTGTTTCCGCATTTAAGTTCTAACCAAACCACTTCATTAATAGTTCTTTATAACGTTTTTCAAATATTACCTTTACTAGCTAATGGATCATATTTAGTAAATCTCTATAACGTTTTGTTTCTTTGGGGATCAAAAGTTACCAATTGCAAAGAGGAGAAACACTTCCTCGAGTGTCCAAAAACACATTGGAACAAAAAGCCTTTGAGACATGATGTTGTTGATGAGTACTTTGTTCGACCAATTCAACGTTATGCATTAAAATGCCTTGACATGGAATGCTTTTGCTACACTCGAATTTCACAGCTATAGGTCTTGAGCTCGTCCCTTGTATGTTTTTATACAACACATTGTTTACTTGTACCGCCGATTCCTACCATATGTCTCATATGATTATTATCATTACATATGTTGTGTCCAAAATATTTTTGAATTATTTTGTGTTAAAACCTGTTCGGGACATGATTCAACACGATCACAATAATTTTGGTTGATTATTATTGGGTTTGTAACGTTTTTCATTATGATGTCTTGGAATATGACGTTCTCTACCACTCCATGTCCTCCCTGATCATGTGAATAATACTATATTTATTATTATTTTGCAGAAATAATAATAATAATTATATATATATATATATATCAAAATTGTGTTGGGGATTTAATTACTTGCCAAGTCTTGATTCTCACACCATTAGTGGTTCCTATAAGAGTGGATTTGTTGACTAACACATTTGAAACATATCCTTCCGAGTTATTTTTTCCCAAACTCCCAATGCTATTTTTTCATATATAAATAAATAAATAAACAAACTATCAATAACATTGAGATCTTGTGGTCTTCGGTTAGGGTTTAATATTTCATATTGATTTATAATAAAGTAAGCTTGCGTTAGAAAACCTATAGCACCATTTTAAAAACATTTTTCTTTTAATATCATTTTGCATTTAAACCTTTTGTGTGTGGTATTTTAAGAAATTAAATTTCTCAACATTTTTTATGAGTTTAAGTTGATTAACATTAGTTGATAGCTTTCCCATGCACATTGTATGTGTTGCTTAGACTAAAATTAAACAAAAAAAGTAATTAATTAGGTAAAATTAAGGAGAGAAATGGTTAAACCTGATTCCATGACCCGGTCCGCATGTAATGCCCGTGGCTCTCACATTCTCCGACCCACTCACTATCGATATACAATCATCTCCTTCATCACCAAAAACAAACCCAACACATTACTATTTATTATTACTCACTATAACTCACCAAATTTTATGTGGAAATTTTTTCAAATATTTTAGTTTGTTTATTAGTTTAGTACTTGAAGGGTAAAAAAGGTTAAATATTTAATTACCAGTACGGATAATAGAGTCTTTAATGATGATGTTACGAGTTCCGGTAACGTGAATACCATCTGTGTTAGGACTATCACTTGGTGATGTGACCATAAGTTTCAAAGCCTTAACGTTCTTACAATCTTGAAACCTTAAATGCATTTGTTGTGCGTTTTGTAACCTAATGTTACTTACCTTCAAGTTCATGCACTCCACAAACGTTACCGCCTAAACCATTTAATTATTTCAATATATTGCATTATATTTATAAAAGTTCCAAAGTATATATATACACATTTGAATTGAACATTAAATAGGTGGGCGTTTTAGGTTCTCACCGTTGGAGCTCCCACGCATGGCTGTTTTACCAAAAATAAATGGTATTTAATATTTATATTAAGTTAATCAGTTTTTTTATCGTAATAATAAAGAAGAACTTACAAGTTTAGGGTTAATTTTGCAAGATTTTGGCCACCAAATATCTCCATTACCATCGATGCGTCCACCACCTTCAACACGAAGGTTACTGACATTTTTGAATACAATCCAATGCTTACTTTCTTTATAGTCCAATGGATTTTTCCACGCCTCTAACTTTCCATAAATCTAATAAAATTATGAAAGATTATACTATATTAGTACTAATTAATTAACCCTACTTGCTTTGGTTAATTTATAAATCATACCTTAAAAACAATCAAGGATGATATACATGGACCGGAGAATTTAACCGGTTTAAGAATGTAAGATCTATGTTTTGGAACCACGATATAAACTATACCGGTTGATGAACAACCTGCCTCCCAAGCTTCTTTGAATGCCTATGAAAACATATATTTCACTTACAACATAGGTTATAAAAAATGATTATATTGTTATAGAAATAAAACATATATAGGGATACCTTTGAATCATCTTTTCCATTGGCTTTAGCACCAAAAGTGTGGACGTTAAAAACTTGAGGAGAAGATGTAGGAGCATAACCATGGTGATGATGATGATGTTGATGTTGATGATGATGACTTCTACGTGTAATGTGGCCATGTAGATGATTTGTTTCATGAAAAGCATCAGAAAATATGAAAGGATCATCGTCAAGATCTAATGGGTAGCTGCTGAAACAAGAAGGGATAAATGTTAAGAAGATTGTTAACAAGATTATCATATTTTCATACATTTTTTTTTGGTGGATTAAATCTCTCAAAGTTAGATTAAAGTTGGGTTTATATAGAAAGTATGATGAAGGAAGACATGAATGATATGTCATCGAGAATGTTAAAAGTGCCTTATATATGTAGAGATTAGAGAGACATTAAAGTTATTTTCAAGTCGTTTCTAAACAATTTTGCACAATGAAGATTATTTTAGTTGATTAGTATACATTAAAGACATTTAGACAAAAAAATTGTACAAAATATATAATTTACAAATAAATTTTTCTATATATTAAAAAAAATCTCTAAAACAAAAAAATCTCAACATTTGTTGAGTGGCTTGGTTCTTTCAAGTGTCTTCGACAAAGATCCTAAAGATAAAATCTCTGAAACGTCTTGAGTATTGTTTAGGATCAACGGCTGAGATTGAAGTAGGATCATACTGCATTGATTTGTAAGCATGTTCAAGCTTCTTGCTTATATCATAGTCTTGTAGAATATCAATAACACCAAAGTAGAGAATCACATCATAATATTCACCGGTTGGTTCACCAACAAGCTGATTCTCACAATCACTTCTTCTCATTGTTCTTTCAACTCTTGCAGTCATGTTTATACCTAACTTCATTGATGCTAATCTGTCCAAAAAAAACATAACCATACTTTGTGTTAATAAGACCCATTTAACAGTTTTCACTTATACTAGTGAGTATAATGATGTTTCTTGGTTCTTTACTTGGTAGCATCAAGAAGAAACCGGTCCATTTCTGCTCGTGAGAGACGCGTGTTTCCACTCTCAAAATTCCCTGCTTAAAGAACAAGAAGTTTCTACAATCAAGCTTTAAGATGTAAGCTGAGATCATACTTATTAGTTACAGATTTGATATGTTGTTACCGGTAGGGGTTCTAGCACCGGAAGTAGGAGTGGCAGATTCTTTGGATGAAGCTTCTTTGAAATGAAGACCAACCAATAGACTATAATCCATGATTCTCTCTTGTTCAAGAAACTCACAGTCTTTGTCTACTTGCCTGTTCAAGAAACAAAAACACTCTTGAGTTTGTTTTGGTTACTAATGAAAGAAGTCGAAACAGAGATTATACTTAAAAGTAATCAATTATCACCTGCAGAATTCTTGGAACCAGTTCTTTTGTAATCTGAATATAAAGTTAAGATCAAGATCTTTAAGGGTTGTGTTTGGATCGATTTCGGACTCTGGTTTAGTTGTAAGACGGCCATGAGATGATCCTTTAAGGTCAAACCGTCTATGGATTGAGTAACCAGTACAGAATAGATTCCCCATTATCACAAACCTAACCTGCAACACAAGTCTTCTTCTCCATCACTACTACATCCAAACTACAAATGCTGATAACTAATAACAATTTAATGCATAGACATGTGGTAGATGATGACCTTTTTCTGCGCCGTTCCAGTCAATTTAACGCAGTGAAGACCGAAAAACTTGGTAACTAAAGTGTTTTCACATGCCCTTACATGGTTGTAATAGGCAGGAAGCATCCTTATAAGAACCTGATTCAATTGAAAACAGATAAGTAAGTCTTGATAAAGAAAGAACTTTCTGGTTTAGTTTCAGCTCTTTACTTTGGTTTCTGCCTTCTTCATAGTCTTGATCATGTAGCGATCATCGTTGGTTAAGTAGAAGAAGCTTCCACTTTTCCCTGGAGATGATAGCTCCCTAAGAGCATCATTGCCACAAATCGATAACATGTAGTCTGCTGCATCCACATCAAACAGTTTCCGCAGAGTCCTAATATGAAAAAAACACAAACATTTTCATCGGTTTTCTTGATACCAAAACACGCGAAACCAAAAGAAGTAAGACTCTTACCTGAAAACCACAGGACAATAGTCTTTCCATTTAAATTCACAAGACTGGTGTGGAGGAGTATACTTAGATCCTTCTGATGGAAACTTCGTCCAAAGTTTTTCCTTTGGATCGAAAGCCGAAGCCTTTAGATCAAGAGATGTAGCCGGGGCTGGTCTTCCAACAGAATGTCTAACCAAATGAAAACACCATTGATTCAACATCAATAAAGAACAACAAAAACACAAGCAAATATCAATCGAGAAACAAAACAGAACTCGGTACCTAATCCCGAGCTGCAAGTTAAGCATGAGATCATAGTTCTTATGTCCTTTAGAGATAGTTTGTCCTTGTTTCTTAGCAGGTTGTATCCTCAAAGGCCCCAAGGGAGATCTGTTGTTACTCTCTACATTATCATCTAACTGAAGATAACCAGAACCGTTGTTCCTCGACTCCATTTCGCCATTACTAACTCTCCCATCAACGGATCTCCTCCTCGGCCTTTCGCTACCGTTCTTCGTCCTGTTGTTACCACTACAACTCTGGTCAGAAGAACCGTACCAAACCGGCATTTTCTGAGATGGCAAAACCGGTATTCTCTGACAAGCACAAACCACACATTCGCTTAAATCAACATAGAAAACTTGCTGTGGCTTCTCCCTATTATCGAAATCCCCCGAAGAATTCGTCGTGGAAGGGTAATAAGTACCGTTCTGTTCTTTAGAATCTTTGCTCCACACACCAACGTAGAAGCTACCGTCTGACCAACGGAACGTGCCGTTACCTTTAGGATCTCCGTCTTCCCAAGAACCGTCGTAACGGTTTCCGTTGCTCCATATCATCGTTCCGTTACCGTTCATCGTACCGTTCTTCCACTGACCAATGTAATGATTCTCGTTCTTCCACTGATACCTTCCGTGTCCGTCTTGTGAACCTCTTCTCCATTCGCCGTCGTAACAGTCTCCGTTAACGTAGCTTTTCGTGCCTTGTCCGTGTCTTAGATTCATAACCCAAGATCCTCTGTATAAATCTCCACACGAATCGATGTAAGTACCTATCAAAGTTTCGATTTTTTTTCAATTTAGGGTCAAAAAAAGGAACAAGCTTTGAAGAAATTTGATCTTATTGGGTGATTTTTGAAACCTTTGCCGTCCATGTAACCGTTTTTGAAATCGCCTTCGTATGTGGCGCCGCTTGGCCAGCTGAAACGGCCTTTACCCATTGTTTTGCCTCTTTGCCATTCTCCGACATACATACATCCGTCTGTCCAAAGGTATTTGCCGTGTCCGTGTGGGAGGTTGTCTCTCCATTGACCTGTGTAGAAATCACCGCTCGGTAATGCTTTCTCCGTGTGGTATGACTCTCCCGTTGGTCGGCTGTAATCGTCGGCGTCGTCTGCGTGTGCCACCGACATTATCTCTCTGTTTCGTTTTTCTTCGTCTTCTTCTTCTTTAGAAAGTTTACTTTTTTAATCTTTTATTCCACATTATCTTCTTCGATTCAACGTTTCTGTGAAGATTCTTCAATTAGAGGATCTGGGTTTTGTTTAGAATCTATAATCGAAGCTGTTTAGTATAATGGTAAGAACTACGACAACATAGAGCGAGAGAAAGGTGATGTTTTTGATTTTGCGTTGAACAAAGAAAAAAAAAACAGAGACGGAGAGAATATCTGAATGTGTTGTTGTTGTTGTTGAATCGATGGACACCATTGTTATTGGAGCTCCCGCTTTTGATTCCTAAAGCGTCTATCAAACCAGACATCTGGAGAGATTTGCAAGAACCAACGTGGTTTAGTCAACGCTGACGTCATCATCTCTTGTGTTTATTCTCTGTTTTTTATTTCCTTTTCTTTAATGCTAATGACCCTTTGACTTTATTGTGATATCTTTATTTATACAAAAAAAAACCATTTCTGTTGTGACCTAGAAAAACATAACAACAATATTATTTCAATCTTTAAAAAAAAATGTTAAAAGTCATTTTTTAATCTCTCATTGAATGTAACATCGGTTCCACTAAGTCATTACCTCTAGGATTGTTTCTTAAGAATAATCAAAAACATAATTCAAGTAGTGGATTTTTTATACATTGGTTTTAAAAGGTTGATTAAGAATAAAGTAGCATCTCTTCACTATTAATAAAGAAAACAAAATCAAAAGATGAAGAAAGGGAGAATTGTTATGTTAGTGATCATTGAGTGAGAGGAAGACATTCAATCTGTATCTCAAGAACACCTCTTTCTACTTTTTGAAGCCTAAGTGATATGTCTTGTTTCACTTTCCCTTCTTCATGTGAGATTATCCCATCACTCACCAATGTGTTCTCTTTGCTTGCCACCAAACTTCCAAGCTGCATCGGTTCCTTTATGCTCGATGTTTCGTAAGCTTTAGCTGCAGAAACTAATGGTTGTATGTCTATCTCTGCCTCTCCCATGAAATCATCTGTTGTGAATGTGTCCTTGTCATAGACTAGCTGAAAATTACATATCATGAGTTTGTTATAGCACTGTCTAGTAGTGTTAACTCTCTAGAGTTTGGTTCTAAGTATTAACTCACCACTTTGAGAGGAGGCATCTGCTCTGGTATCGAAAGCATCAACGTTTCATTCCACACCGGATTCAAGTTGTTCTTTATCACCCGCGTTTTAACAGACTTCAACAACGTAACAAAAAGATCTAATTTAGTGTCCATGAGACCTTAGTTTCAAATCATACAAGTGTATAGAGATTTTGCAGAGAGCTCACTTGTTGGCCAAGAGAAAGGATAACATAAGGATCACTGGTCATCACATCCCGAACCGCAAGATTGGTTCCTTTTACCACATTAACCTTAATCAATCCCACAAACTCAACCATACCTGCCTGTAAAACACCCACAAATCAACATTGGCTACATTTATTACACAAACATGTATGTATGTTTACTGGTTATTACCATGGAATTGCTCTTCTTTGTTCCTTTGTGATCAGATTCTCTTCTTCCCCAGCTATTCCTAAATGCATGACCAATACAGTTCTTTGTAGAACGTCGGCTTGTAGAACATAAATTCG
Source organism: Cochlearia excelsa (assembly GCA_963556525.1). Classification (NCBI taxonomy): domain Eukaryota; kingdom Viridiplantae; phylum Streptophyta; class Magnoliopsida; order Brassicales; family Brassicaceae; genus Cochlearia; species Cochlearia excelsa. The sequence continues at coordinate 35,430,006 of OY748330.1, forward strand.
ATGCTGAAGTATTCATTTTACTTGGCTGCTGATAAGTACACAAAGCACTATCCTTTGGATCCATAAACTGGTGCAGCTCATATTTTTTCCTGCATATTCAAAACAATGAGATGATTATACATAGATGCCACTATATAACAAATTGTTAAGTAAAAAATGTTACCTTATGAAATCATTGCGGTCCTCGTTACTGGAGTCTGGTTTGGGTTTCTTTAACTTGTCGATGTTGCAAGCTTCGAATCTCTGGTTCACTGCTTTATTTCCACCGTACCCTGTGAGCGTGTCGACTTGATCATCTGTCCACTCATCTAGCTTTACCGACAAAACCTGTGAAAAAAAGAACCAATCAAAGATCGAGTAAAAGGCTCTACGGATCCTAAAAGCAGAGATTAGACATGTTGTTGGTGAGAAAGAAAGTACCTTTGATATATGAACTCCGAGACTTCTGTGTACACCAGAACACTTAATGCAAATAAACACACCGAGACTTAAGGATCTAACACAACATCAAAGAGAAAAATGAATCAATCGATAAACAAAAATTTACGAAACAAAGTACAAAATATCAAACAACTTACACCCATTTAGGTTCAGGAGATCCACAATCAGCACAAAATTTATTCCCAGGTTGCTTCAACAACTTCTCTAACCGATCTCGAGGTTCTAAAAATGTCAAACATTAACATGATAATATTGGTAAAGTCTCCAACTAAACAAAAGAATAATCATCTCAATCATTAAGTAGAAAGTTTTTAAAATTTACCAGAAGAACATATCTGCAAATCCTTGTGAGAAGTCCCTTTTGGTGTCTCTGAACATAAAAGGTCATATAAACAAGCATGTGATCCTAACAACAACAAAGAGACAAACATTTAAAACATAACAACAAAAGCCTATTTGCAAAATTTGGATGAAAATTAAAAAGGATTGTTTTTGAATACCACAAACTTCGACAGGATCAACATTAACTTGGTCCAAAGACATCTCTCTAATCTGAGACCAATACGATTGTCCGAAAAAAATCTCAAAATCACGACATCCCCTGAAGAGCCATCGCATTGTCAAACAAAAATAATCTGAATAAAAAATGAAACTTGATTGCGCCCAATGAAAAGTTTACAATACCATAAAAAACCGGCGATTATGAACATTCAAACCCATCAAATCCTCCTTCAAAGATTCAATTTTTTCTTAAAAGAACCTAAAAACTCTTAAGAGAAAAGTTGATATTTTTTGTTTGTATAATTGTGTTTGGTATATAGCTAACCAAGAAAGGGGGAAAAAAACAGAAATACGAAAGGAATTGGAGGGAAATTGTGTGAGAAATCGTATCGTATTGCAGACAAAGGAGAAGGAGAAGCCTATGATTAGTTTTTGTTTTGTCTTCCTGTGATGATGAATTGATGATGAATTGATGATGATGAGCTGCGAGGATAAACAAAACACCAACATGATTATTTCCTTTTTTTCGTGTATTAATGTTGTAAATTGACACGTCATTAACACAAATTACAACATTAATTAAGCTGGGTTTGGGTTAAATTATAAACCAATAATGTATTTAACATATTTGGTTAGATCCGGTTTAGATTTGGTTAAAGATTTAGGTCGGTATATGTTGTTCTTGCTGCCAAAGGCAAAAACCGATCCCTTTGTGCAAGCAAAGAAAATAGCTTAAAAAGCGGCGAGGGCAAAATCCAAAAATTAATTTTCAGACAGAAACAAAGCAAAGAGAATTGTCTTTGAGAGAGATGGCGAGAGATAGTTGCTTGGCTAAAATCACTGCCGGAGTTGCTGTCGGCGGCGCTGTTGGCGGCGCTGTAGGTAAAAAAAAAGCTTTTACTCTCCACTTTGAGAAAAACCCTAAATCCCTTTTTTAGTATGTCTGATAAATTATCCGATTTTTATGATTTTGTTGATTATTTGCGAGTTTTTTGGTGTAGAGAGATAAATAGGTTTCTACTTGTTTGTTGATAAAGTCTTGTTCTTTTTCTTGTTTTAGGTGCTGTCTATGGAACCTACGAGGCGATTAGATTCAAGGTAAATGATTAAGCATATGATTTTTCTTCTTATTTCTCTTGCTTTCTTCATTTTTAAGCTCAAGAGAATGATAAAGTTTGAAGCTTTGGCGTTTTAAGTTACATAAGAAAGATGTCTAGACTAGTAATGCCTTTGTTGACTATGTCGTAAACAATTGTGAAACCAAACTCAACAGATACTTATGTCGAATTCGGCTGTGAGGGATTCATATTTGCTTACTGCCTGTTGTTACTTTTGTTTTTTGTGTAGGTCCCTGGGCTAATGAAGATTAGATACATAGGGCAAACAACCATCGGCAGCGCAGCAATTTTCGGGCTTTTTCTAGGTGCGGGAAGTTTGATACACTGTGGAAAATAGTACTGATCCCCAATACAAATATTGGTTTAGCTCTATAAGCTTAACGTTTGTGCTCCCTGCAAAGTTCACTGGTGAAAGATTTTGCTTTCTTCTTTTGTAAGACATTGAGCTTTTTGTTAAAATAAGTAATGTTTCTCTGCCGCTATGTGAATCATCTTCTCTTGGGGTTTTGATCAGTAACAGCTTCTTTACTCTTTGTTTTGCTTGAGATAATCTTGTTATTGAAAATTTCTCATCACAAAGGAAGTTGAGTAAAAAAGAGCATATTATACTTTCATGGAAGATGATCTGTCTTTGAAATAATATGTGCAAAAGAAAAAGAAGAAGCTTTAAATAGTGCTAGTTGTTTGATTGCACATACACTGGGGAACAGGAAATTTTGTAACATCTTTGCCAGCTTTGCTAACTCTTAGTTCAGGTTGTCCTAGAGATTGTTTGTGTAGTTTCTTTATCATCTTCTTAAACTCTGTTTCAGCCATTGATCTGTTCAAAAAGAATGGGAGCATATGCCTTTTGTTTGGTGTTATGAACTTCTTGTGTCCTTCATAAGCTCTGTGACCCTGAAAGATCAATTTGTAACCTTACCTTAAGCATGTATAAACACAAACCTACATGTGTCTGAGAAAATGTGTACCTGAATGGCATGACCCATGTTCCCTCCATGAGAAGCCATGAACACATCGCTCTCCTTGCACACTATATAGTCTATAGCTGCCATTATCGAAGCTCGTTTTGCGAAAGGTTTGAGTTCAAGAGGCAATGCAATATCGTGTTTGTTGTACAGATGTGGGAATTCACTTGTTAACGGTGTCAAAGCTTCTTTTCCACCAAGCGGTTCTCCTCCCGCCCAATAGATCATAGCATCTCTCGGTGCTCCAAGTGCTCTAAGCAGCCTGAAACACAAAAGGTATAACTAAGAACCTAATGTCTCTCTTCTTAAGTCTTAAACACATAAAAGACTCATTCGTTTTACCTTGTTACTTCCTTTGCATTTAATGGACAGAGACCGGCGAGTTTCCTCTCATTAGGTGTCATGCTAGATTTGGCTGTTAAGAGCTCAGGCCGTTTAATCCCTTCTCTTTTTGCAATCTCATCATACTTTGAGCTTAAACCAGAGAGGCATCCTGTTCTGACCCACACATCTTTCTCCATTCGAAGATGAAGCGCAATGTAAGGACCTTTGCTCCTCATTCTCTCTGCAAGCTTCTTCCCTATCTCCATTACTCGTGGTGAGAACTTCAGTGCTTCAAATGCTACCTAACACACACATTCTTGTTAACCAAAGAGAGAAGAAAACCAATCTTTAGCTTCCGGGTCAGAAATATACCTTACACCGGAGCTTCTGGAGATCGGAAGGTAAGTCTTTAGACAATCTTGAATCTAATCTCCTTAGAAGCAAAACTCCTTCCTTACTGAACTGTAAGACACAACAAAGAATCTGATAAGATCAACCAACCAAATACTTACTCAGAGAGATGTTGTATGATCTTTACTCGTTTTAGATAGTGCGAACGGATCCATTGAGGAGAGGCATGGAAAGGCATACCACCCTCTTCTGATGGTCTAGTCATTAGTTTACTTGCAGGTAACATCGAAACTATCTTCACATCATTTGCTAATACACTCTTGAATCTCTCTAAATCAAATATATCCGAGAATTCACTGCAAAAACATTCAGAATGATATATGAAGAACATTCGTATACATTATCACATTGTTATTGTTTTGTTCTATGTTACCTCTCATCACCCCAAATGAGATTGATTTGAAGTATTGGTACTACAAGAACAGCACCTAGGATTCTCGCAATCACAACGGCGTCAACGATCTGATTCTTCTGCTGATTCATCCCACCAGAGACAACCACCATAAGATACTTTCTCTTCTCTCTAACGATCTTATTACTCTCTCTCATGTACTCTGTAGTGAAATCCAAGCATGGCTTGTAACCTAACCCATCAGGTTGTTTCCAGAACTCATTCTCATCGTCCAAATCATGCCTATCTCCACTAGAATCAACATCAAAGGTCTCATTTTTCTTCACACCAACTTCTGTTTTTGAAACTCTATCTAAAGATCCATCCTTGGCATTAAAAATCTCAGCTTTAGTACTACTTGATCGGATATGCGCAAAACCCAGATGAGATTTTGAATCCGAGCTCAAAAGTTGACTTTTGTGAAATGAAACAAAAGGGAAAGGACAAAGACCAAGTCTTAACAAAATGCACATAACAGAAAGTGAAAAGAGAGAGAAAGCACATAGCTTTGGGTTTCTGAGGAAGAGAGAAAAGTTCTTGTTTGTGTTCTTTTGTGTAGATTTTCTGGAAAAATGGAGAAAAGAGTGTCGAGACAATGATGATAATGATTTATAGATAACAACTTTGTTCTTAAAACTGTTCTTCTTCTTACATGTTCCCATCACAACATTTAAAATCAGAGGATTTATTTACAAGAAAAAAATGAAATCTTTGTGAAGAAAATTAGTTACGGCGGGAACACATAAGAATCAGTTTATGTTTTATCTTCTTAAGAGGTAGCTTCGTTTACAAGAATATTCTTCATGTTATTTAAAAATTGGTTATAATACTTCAATAATCATAAATTAGTTGGAGAATATCTGTACTTTTGGTAATTTATTGGTCACATTCAAAAAATGCAACCAACAACACACACATATTTTTTTAATTTATTTATTTGTTTGAACAACAATGTTTTGAAAGAGACATGTTACTTGTGATATTGGTTGTTTGGTTTTGTGATGTGAAATTGGTTTAGTGGAGGAAAGTAAACGGTTTAATGTGTGTTGATAATTTTGGGCCGAGAAAATAAGTTATCATTGGCCCAATAACTAATTTGCGTTAAAGACTTGGTTTTAACACTTTGAGTAATGAAGGTTAGTGGAGTCGTGGACTCACGTATTAAAGATAAGCTAATAAATAATCAAATTATGGGATACCATATTTTATCTTCGATGATAAAATAATATGTCTTGTATCCAAAAAAATCATTAAATACGTAGTCCATATTGAAGTTATGAACACATTATATTAAATTCATATAATCTCTATGGCACTTCAGCACGTTTTTGCCGTCTTTAGTTTTTTAACTCAAATTTTTTTTTTAAAGTTTTTAAATCATTTCAAACTTTTTTTGGTCTAGCCTTACAAAAAATGAAAATGTTGAGTTTATGATAGTATTTTATAAATTTATATGTATATCGATTAATATTAAACTGTATAAATTTGTTTTAAAGACCATACAAAACAAATCATCAAATCTCGACAATCCAAAATTTTGATTTTCACCTACTTCGATTATGTCGTAAATCGTAATGTTATGTAGATGGGACCCACAACACTCAAAAGATAAACGAAATAAGTCAGATTAGGACAGAGCCCAATACTGACGTTGAGGGGTATATTAGTCATTTCGCTAATAACCTAAACCCGCGTCATAATTATTCCGCTAATCTCAATTCAAACGTTTTATCATATACTTTAAGAAATTACAAAATAGCCCCATAAGATTTAGAGGGTGTTGATTAAACCCCAATTTCTAACATCGAGAGATAATCTCTCTTCCTCCTCTGTTCGACACCGAGAGACGCGGAGATCTTATTCAACGCTCCTCTGTTTTTTCAGTTATTATTTTCCATTTTTATTTTTAACTATTTATTTAGTTGCTGTTTTTAATTCTATTTTTTTCCCATTTTTACTGTCTTTGTGTTCCTCACGAGAAAGAAAGAAAAAAACGTTTGTTCTTGATTTCTTTATTTTTCCTGCTTCTTGACTTTTTTTAATTTCCCAAAAATAAATCGAATTTATTTGTCTGTGTGAGCTTCAAGAGAAGATAACGTTTACAGAGAACGTGACAACATTAAAATATTGAAAGGTTACAATTTGTTTTTAATTAATTTATTTTAGATTTTAGCTCTTTCTATAAAATTCAAGAAATAAATTATAATCTTTCTTCTTCTTAATTTTCTCTAAAGCAGCCTTCTTGACGGTGTCTCATGTTCTCTTGATCCGAAATTGACGAGACAAAAGAACAAGAGAGATTTCAGACAACAAGATTCCGAGGATGTTTGGGATCCAAAGCAGAAGAGATTTAACCATGGAGCTACAATCTCAGATTCCGATTCTCCGACCAAGCATCCACGCGCGACGAGCCAACATCGTCGTCAAGTTTCAAGATCTGTACGGTTTCACGGTGGAAGGAAACGTAGACGACGTTAACGTATTGAACGAGGTAAGAGAGAAAGTTAGGAACCAAGGAAGAGTATGGTGGGCTCTTGAAGCTAGCAAAGGAGCTAATTGGTATCTCCAGCCTGAGTTTCTATTGATCGGAGACGGCATAGCCTTGAAGACATCTCTAAAGATCTCTACTTTGACCAATGCTATTACCTTGAAGAGGTTGATTAGGAAAGGTATACCTCCTGTCTTGAGACCAAAGGTTTGGTTTTCTCTCTCAGGTGCTGCTAAGAAGAAATCCACCGTTCCTGATAGTTATTACACTGACCTTAGCAAAGCTGTAGACGGTATGGTTACGCCTGCCACAAGGCAGATTGATCATGTGAGTTTGATTTATCCCCAAAAAGTCTCAATTTTTGGAACTTTTTTTGTTTGTTCTTGTAGAGAATATGATGATGGATCTTGGCTTGTATGGTCATAGGATGATTCTCATATGTTATGTCTTATGATATGAATCATTTGTTTTGCTAATCTTGTTTGATCGTTTATCATTTGAGACTCTGTGCTATTTTCTTGTGTTGTAGCCTGTTTGGATGTTGTCATGATTTGGGTTTTGACATTGTGTCTTATTCTCTTGTAGGATCTGCCAAGGACTTTCCCTGGCCATCCATGGTTGGATACTCCAGAGGGTCATGCTGCTTTACGACGTGTGCTTGTTGGGTATTCGTTTCGTGATTCTGATGTTGGATATTGTCAGGTTACACACTTATCCTTTGCGGATCTCGATGATATGGGTTTTCGTCTTAATCAATGTTGGTTTTGTCGTGTGCAGGGACTAAATTATGTCGCAGCGTTACTTTTACTTGTGATGAAGACTGAGGAAGACGCATTCTGGATGCTAGCGGTTCTTTTGGAAAACGTATTGGTCCGTGATTGCTACACAACAAACTTGTCTGGATGTCATGTTGAGCAGCGGGTTTTCAAAGACTTGCTTTCTCAAAAGTGTCCTCGGTATGTCTTTCTTGATTCTTAGTTTCCTGAGCTTCAGTAGTTTCTCATGGAAGTCACTCACTGAAAGAAAAACATTACATCATTTTGCAGAATAGCTGCTCACCTTGACAATATGGGCTTTGATGTTTCCCTTGTAGCCACCGAGTGGTTCCTATGCCTCTTCTCGAAAAGCTTGCCTTCAGAGGTTCTTAAAAAAACCAAACACTATGTTGAATCTTTGTGTCTATTAAGTTTCATTTTCTGAAATATACAGAGAACTTTTGCTTGCAGACAACACTGAGAGTTTGGGATGTACTCTTTTACGAAGGAGCAAAAGTTCTTTTCCATGCAGCTTTGGCAATATTTAAGGTTCTTACTTGTCTTCCTTTTATCATCATCTTCTTCATTGAGGTATAAGCATTTCATGGATCTGTCCTTCATTTGCAGATGAAAGAAAACGAGTTACTTATGACCCACCAAGTCGGCGATGTAATAAACATAATACAAACCACCTCACACCAGCTCTTTGATCCTGATGAGTTATTAACAGTAAGCCATTCCCTTGTCTGTAAACCAAGTTTTTATATATACATTCAAGATTCATAATTAGTAATATCAGTCAAACAATTTGTTTCAGGTGGCGTTTGAGAAAATAGGATCCATGACTACAAACACCATATCAAAGCAGAGGAAGAAGCAAGAACCAGCAGTGATGGCAGAACTTGACCAGAGACTTCGAAGACTTAACTCTCTTAAAGAGAATGGTAAGAAGACATAAACAAACAAATGTGTTGTGTTTTGTTGGGAGAAGATGAGCCAAGAGAAGAAAGTGTGCAAGGAGGGAGTCTACTGGTTAATTTACCCCTCTTGTTGTTTTTCTTATAAGTATATAAATAGGATTTTCATTAATTTTGAGAGCAAAAACTAAAGACCAACAAAGATCCATTTTCTGAGATGGGTAAATGTCAAGTTTCTTCACCTTTTAAGAGGTGTATACTTGTCTTTGCTTTGATATAAATTAATTGTGATCTTCATTTTTTTTTTTTATAATACCATTTTAAATCTCGTTTGGTTTATGTTATGACATCCCAACTGTTTTCTTCCTCAATACACACAACTAATAAATCAGTTGATATATACTAATAAATCAGTTGATATATATGAGGATAGGACTTCATAAATATTATTATTAAAAACTATATAAAAAAACATGACTTCATGTATTAATATTATAGATCACACTATCTACATTTTAATGATAAAAAATCAGATAAAATGAACATGAGAGCGACGCTGTGTCAAGAGGAGGATTCAATTTTTAGATCATGTTCAATTGTTGACAACCTTTAAAGATTGTATTTTTAAGACTGTTATTAGAGACCATCAATTTTTTTATTTAAAGTCAACAATGTCAGAGATTTTAAATGACAACTATGGAAGAGAGACCACAATTCTTTCATCTTTTTAGCTTTGACTTAGACATACATCCCAGGATCTGTCATAATCATATATCATCAAACACAAGTTTTAAGCATAAGGAGAAACAGAAACAAACTTAAGACAATGCTGATTGATCTCCATTCTCCAACAACATTAATGGACAAGAATCAAGAGTCAATAACCAAGAGGAATGAAATAAATATCATTCTTGTTCTACGATGATCATAAAACGATTCACAATTATATGTTCAACGAAAGCAAATGAGATAAAGAGAAGTGAAAAACAAACACACACAACTTCTAATGACAGCACACATCTCATGTGTAAAACATCTTCTTGTTCTTTTGAGTTTCAAACCGCAGGCCATTCTTTACGGATGTCGAAGCTGTAATTGATCTCCAAGTAGCACTTATTATCATCATCAAGAAACTGAAACACAAGATTTGACAGACTAGTTTTTAAAAAATCGACAACTAAAGAACATCACATATAGCTAGATTCTTGAGGTCTAACAAAACAAAACCGACCTTAGTTCTTGCGGAATATGATCCTCGAGCAAACATGCCAGAAGGAGTTGTCTCTTCAGGCATCACGTGGTTGTATGGCTCCGATTGTGGACTAAAAGTTCCAAGCATCTCCTTTCCTCTGTCCACTAAAAACCCACCCAAAAGCAAAGAAATTGGATCACATTGTCTCTAAACTATTGAGAACAAAGACATAAACCCATGTTTTGTTGTTACAATACCTTTAACACCGGTCTTCCACACTGTATTGGTGTATCTAAGGCCAGAGACAATGTTGTTGTTAACTTGGAATGTGAATTTCAGGTTGTACTTGCTCCCTTCTTTCAAAGTAAACCACATTCCTTTCGGATTCCCATTCTCAGGAACCATAAGCACAATGTCTGGTCTTCCTGGTGATAAAATCGCGAGGCTAAGGATCTTCACTTCAGGGTCAAGAGTCTCTGGCATATATAATAAGAGACAATATGTCAAATCTTTAACTTCATACATAATAAACAACCACTCAACAAAAATGCATAATCAAGGAGAAACCAACAAGATCCAAGTCTAGTTCAATCTCTTTCACATGAATCACATAGACAACAGACATACACAATGACCTAACCAGCCAAGACTATAAATTTCTTACATAAACACTCAAAGATCTTTGTAATGAAAATTGAAATTATAAGCTACAACACACACCTCCAATATTGGTGACATCAACACTTCCAAGAAGCTGTTCCTTCCACTTCCTCAAGCTCTCATCATCCTAAAAAAATAATCATTCCTTTAGAGAAAATCTCTACAGATCTTATAATGTAAAAGGGTAAAGAGAAAAGGAGCAAACTTTATCCTTGTCAAGATGCTCCTTGATAGTATACTGAGGACCCAATTGTAATTTAGAGTCGTCGTCTTCTTCTTCCTCTGTAGCGTAAATAGACGATTCACTCATCTGCCTACCAAGAGATCCAACGCCTTCGTCGTCTGTGCCTTCATTGTGATGAGACGACACCGTTTTTGATGTGTTATCTTCTTCGTGGTCGTTGTCTAAGCCCATGTCTCTGGAACCCGATACAGCTCCAGAAGACATCAAAATCAACAAAAACCTAAAAGATGGGTTTTTTTTGAGAAAAATGAAGCAAAGTTTAGAGCTTTTTTTTTGGTTATGGAGAAGGGAAAGAGAAGATGGAGAGAGTCATGTGGTGATCCGAGTTCTTAGAGAGAGAGAGAGAAAGAGAGAGAAAGAGAGAGAGAGAGATCGTGGAGGGTCACTAACGAGAATTTCGTAAGATAAATGATTGTATTCTTCTCCACGCGCAGAGGAGCCTCGTGTCACGACAAAGACAAAAAAGGTTTTTATGTTTTTTTTCCCCTTTAATTAATTAAATTGGTACTATTTATTTAGCTTATGGACCGTTATTTCATTTTATTGCCATGTGTGTTGATGATATTAACCGGTTTTATCCGGTTCAATCTTGGAACTCAATTGAGAAATTATATGATAAGACAAACAATTTTTGTGATTTATTCTAATTTATTTAAACATAAAAAAGCATCAATTCTCTCTTTACATAATTTATGGTTTATAAATCCAAACTAAATTAAACCTAAATTTCATCAAATTATATAAGCCAAACGACTACGAATGGTTTTTTTTTGGTTACTAGAACGGAAGCTAAAAATATACACCGGATATTGAAAATGGTACAACATTGTGACAAATATGAAATCCCATAAATAGAAAACGAACCGAGTCCAACGGAAGTTGCATAGTTTCCTCAATATACCTTTTGATCATATAAACAAAAAATACTATTTTTAGCTAAGTCTAGGAGTTTGTGGTTATACAAACTCCTCTTGCTCATCTATAAAACGAGCTCTAGACTCAACAAAACAAACCATCAAAACACAAAAAACATAACAAAAAAGAGAATAAACAAAAAGAGAAAAAAACAAGAAACAAACTAAAAACAAGAAACCAACAAAAAAATGTCGGGAGCAAAGGTTGTGTTTTTGGTGGCACTAGTGGTAATGGCGACCACAATAGCAAACGGGGCTAAACCACTTAAAGACAAGCTTGCACCAGCACCAGCACCAATCAGCACCAAAATGACGCAAAAGGTCAAAGGAATGGCTGCACCAATTGGGGATAAAATAACAAAAGGAGCCAAAGGTGTTGGTGGTAAATTAGGATTAACAAAAGCACCTGCCCCTGCTCCTGCTCCTGCTAAGCTCAAGAAGAAGCCTTGAATCAAAAGACATGCTTTGATTAGGGTGTGATGAATAATTTTTGATATATATAAATTATTATGAGTAATATATTTAATAAATAATTAGTCCCTTCAAGCTTATAGTTTATTAGCTGAAGAGTGACTCTTGGTTGGTTAGTAATTTTTGTATGACTCGCAATGTGCGATAGTTTATTCAATATAAATAATACTAATATATTAAAAATGTAAGTGTAACTCTCCATTAACTTGAAAAAATCTACTTTTAAAGTCAGTTAAAACTTCTAATTTAACATGCCATAACACAATTTTTTTATAATTACGAACAAAATTTGAATGAATTTATTACAGGAAACATCAGTTAATACCTATATATGTACATGTGGCATAAGGGAAAAGAGTTAACACAAAAACTATAAACTCCTTCCCACATTCTACTAGTGATCAATCCCAACAAGCATAGTCATTTCACTCGGATCCTAAAGAGAAATAAACCTTAGCATGTGTAAGATTTTGATATTTTCCTGCTGAGAAAACTATGTATACCCAAAACCTGATCTAACCACACCGTTTGGCTATAATCATTGTAAAAAAAAGTACCACGAATAATGATAACAGTAGTAATAAACAGATAAACGAAACAACATATAGTAAATGAAAGATAAAACTTTGAATTTAAATAAAAAAAACCCTCAGATAGTTGCCAAAGTATCTACAAAAATGGTTCCTCTAAAACCTCCATGGAAGAGGGAGCGCCATTTTTCTCACTTTTTTCCAGATTACTAAAACTTTCATCACAGGGAATCAAACTTATCAGACTCAATTTAGTTAGTTAATCATCGACGTAACAAAAAAATTGAAAACCCTACTCGTTCTTGAGAAGTATCCAATGATTTCACCCCTTAATAGTGTCTTAGGGTTCCTAATTCTCAGCTAAGAGTGTTTAAAAACCTAACTAGGTTTAGTCAAACCTACCTATGCAATCTAAAATGTAAAATAAAGCTGAAAGAGAGTGGTTTTTGGTTACCATCACATAAAAAGCTTTCATGTAGTCTTATGGAGAGAACGAAAGAGACGATGTTTCTTCCTCTTAGAGTGCCTCCCTGAACTCTTCTTCATTACAAATGGCATGAAACTCACCTGTATATTCAACATTACCAAACAAACACAAAACTTACAAGTTTGATCATAGCACAAAACATAGCCAATTAACTCGTTATACAAAACACACAGGATTAGATTTTAGAGACAAACCTGAGAATTATTCCTGATTCCAACATCTTGAAGAACAACATCATCGTCAAGCAACTTCTCGTTATTGTAAGAAAGACAGAAATTTGACCATACATGCTTCCTACACATTCTTCAAAAACAAACTCCAATAAATAACAAGTTTCTCATTTTTCCGCCATGAAATCAAAAGAGAGCAATACCAAGATATATGACGATGACCCATCTTTGATTGCTCAATGTCGTTAACTTTCTTCTTAATCAAAAGCTTAAGATCTTTCAAAGTAGCTGTATTCATCACAGCCAAATCTACAAAACAGTAGCAGAGAAAGTTAAATTCAAAAATAACACAACGCACACCACATGTTCGACAAAATGTCAATAAGAAAAGTTAACATACCTAAAGAAGAGCCGTCGAGTTTAACGACGGAGAGACGCATGGCGCTTCCTTTCTCAAGGCTTACGAGAGTAACAACATCCGTAAGAGTCGGATTCCTCGAAACATCGGCGAGGATAGGATCGGAGAGCAGATGAGAGAGAATCGATTTTAGCTTCTCTCTCTTCGTCTCGACGTCGTTGCCGTAGTCTCCGCTCCCGATATTGTCGCCGCCGTCCATTTTTTGCCTCTCTTTTTTGACTTTTAGGGTTTCTCTCAATATATATAGTCTAAGAAAAAAACGTTTGGGTTTTTATTAATTGTCCATCTAACATAAAAGCCCATTAACTATTATTCACATTTGGGCCTGAATGGTTAATTTATTCAACGTCTGGCCCCAAACTTCATAACGTGACATGTAGATCCCATAAATAAGGAAACGCACCGAGTCAAAGGATAGTGCATGTTTTCCTCGTTACATGAATACTATTATTAGCTATGGTAGGAGTTTGTGGTTTTTAAACTCCTTTTGTTTATCTATAAAGCTAACTCTCGGCTCATAAGAACAAACCAGAAAACAAAAAAGTAAAAAAAAAAGAGAGAAAAGAAACTATAAACAAAAAAAAGAAACCAATAAAAGAATTAAATAAAACATAACAAGATAAAAAAAAATGATGGGTTTGCTAAGAGGAAAAGCTATACTATGTGTAGTTCTAGTGGTTATAGCCACCACGACAATAGTAAACGGTGCTAAACCACTTAAAGAAAATAAAGAAAGCGATGCATCCGCACCAGCACCACTTGGCACTAAAATATCAGAAAAGGTCAAAGGAGCGGCTGCACCACTTGGCTCTAAAATATCAGAAGGAGCCAAAGATATTGGTGGTAAACTAGGTATTAAAGGAAGTGGTGGTTCACCCGAGGCTGCACCACCGAAAAAAGGAAAAAAGGCAAAAGAAAGCGCTGGTGCACCTGAGTCGGCACCAGCAAAAGGAGGCAAAGGAAGTGGTGGACCATCAGTTGATGTTAAAGCATCAGGAGCCAAAGGTGATGGCAAAACTGATGATAGCAAGGTAATTTAATACCCAAACCTTATAATACACATAATTTTGTAAATATATATTAAACATTTATTCAATCTTATTATATAGTTTAAGACAAAATGTGACATAGATTGATATGATATACAATATAACTTATCTCTTAGTTAAATATTTAGTGTAATTTCTATGTTATTAATTTATAAAAGTTTTACTGTATATAGGCTTTTGCGGCTGCATGGAAAGAAGCGTGTGCAGTGGCTGGGGGGAGCACGATTACAGTGCCAAAGGGTGAGTATTTGGTGGAGAAGATAGAGTTCAAAGGTCCATGCAAAGGTCCAGTCACTTTTGAAATGAATGGTAATTTAAATGCACCCGCTGCGGCCACTCATGGTAAACCTCATTGCGGATGGATTGACTTCGAAAAACTCGAGGATTTCACTTTAACCGGAAATGGAGCAATTTTCGACGGTCAAGGCGCTCTTGCTTGGAAAGCTAATAATTGCGCGAAAACTGGCAAATGCAACACTCTCCCCATAGTAAGCATGCGCTCTATCAAAATGTATATATGGTTTTAATCAAATTTATAATTTACTAACCTATACTAATTAAGTGTATATATATATATATGTGTGTGTTTTGGTAACAGAACATTAGATTCACTGGTCTAACAAACTCAAAGATTATCGGTATAAGATCGACAAACAGCAAGCTTTTCCACATGAACATTCTTAACTGCAAAAACGTAACTCTTGAAGACATTACAATCGATGCACCTGCAGAGAGTCTCAACACTGATGGTATCCACATAGGAAGATCCAACGGCGTAATCTTAAGAGAATCAAAGATTAAAACCGGAGACGATTGTATTTCGATAGGAGACGGTACCGAGAATCTAGTTGTTGAGAATGTAGAATGTGGACCAGGACACGGCATAGCCATTGGTAGTCTTGGAAAGTACCCTAATGAACAGCCAGTGAAAGGAATTACCATAAGGAAATGTATAGTTAAGAACACTGATAATGGTGTTAGGATCAAGACATGGCCTGGATCACCTCCTAGTGTAGCCTCTAACATTTTGTTTGATGATATTACAATGGATAATGTTAGCACTCCTATTCTCATCGACCAAGTTTATTGTCCTCATGGCACATGCAAAAAAAATGCGGTATGTAACCTCATCAAATCTTTAATTACTATATATATATATATTCAAAAATAATATTTTATATATGGAACAAATTCTTCAACACAAGATATGTAGTTTTATAATAATATATATTGATCAAAGATTCAATTAATATATATAAATTTACAATACTACACTATTTAAATATTAATTTACACTCATTTGAGATTATTTATAAATATATACTTTATATATTTTTCAAATTAAATGATTAAATTATCTTTAAATAAATTACCCAAAATTAGAAAAACATATAAACTTTCACTATTTAGTGTTTAGTTAAAGAAAGATGACGTTAGTTAGTGTTTAGGGTGTGACCAAAAAAAAAAAAAAAAAAAAAATTAGTGTTTAGGGTTTATTTGGATTATATTGTTTTTATTTTATGACTATATTAATAAAAACATTCATTGATATATGTGTAGGGACCATCGAAAGTGAAGTTATCGGACATAACATTCAAGGGCATAAAAGGCACATCAGCAACAAAAGTGGCTGTGAAAATACTATGTAGCCCAGGAGCACCATGCACAAACATTGCCTTTACGGACATAAACTTAGTCCACGAGGGTAAAGAAGGAGCAGCTGTCTCGGCTTGTACTAACATGAAGCCTGTTGTTACCGGAAAGATGGTTCCACCGGCTTGTACCGAAGTGGCTAAACCTGGTCCTTGAATTTAATGTAGCTTGCCTGCCCAAATAAGTTTTGATATATTCATCTTTGTTTTTTTTTTTGTATTCATATGAAAAATATGAATATCTATTAGATAGTATATAGTCTCTTCGCGCTTGGAGTATATCAGCTCAAGAGTGACTACATGCATGTGCAATGTGCGGTTTAATAATAACATTGATTTTAATAATAACATCAATTTTTTTCGATAATTTATTTTTAATTATTACAATAAGTACTATCTATTTTGATTTTTCATCACGTAGACATAACACCAATGTAAATATTTTGTTCTTAATATTATGATAGTAGTAAGAGGAAATGCATGAAAATAAATACAGATTACAAGTCATTAACAGATATGTTATTTTATGAACCAAACTTCATTTCTAGGTAACATTATTTGT
Source organism: Cochlearia excelsa (assembly GCA_963556525.1). NCBI lineage: Eukaryota > Viridiplantae > Streptophyta > Magnoliopsida > Brassicales > Brassicaceae > Cochlearia > Cochlearia excelsa. The sequence continues at coordinate 35,446,669 of OY748330.1, forward strand.
TATTTCTATAATGATGACAATGTAATATGCTTATCCTTAGATCTTTGCAATATATAGAATTGTAGCGTAAGATATAAATCAATAAAAACTCATAAGAATATAGTTTTGTATATAGAGAATAGAGTTACATTAACAAGAAACAAGTTTTGCTTGTGTTCGCATAAGACATACAAACAGCTTGAGAAACAAAATATAATCTCATAAGTGATTTTTTTTATAAAAAACTTTATTCTCAAAAGCCCTACATGGCTAACTTCTCATCTCCCACACTATCAAAAACAAAATAAAGACTTGATGAAAAAAACAACAAAAGAAACACATTCTCTAGTAACAATCTGCCTTAAAACACAAACCTTAACCCCAATAAAAAGAAGAAGAAGCATTACATATGACAATAAAAGAAAACTAAAGAAGAAGTATCATCTTTTTTTTTTTGGTTTTTGGTTTTTGATCTCTTCTAATATATTACCTGCCTCGCCGGAGACTGATACAGTTTCTTCTGTCTCTCATTGAAAGAAAGAAAACAAAACTAGGAAAAAAGAAGAAAGCATAGAAAAGACTAATAAGACCAATTGAATTTAGAAAAAACCAAACCATGATAGAAAAATCTGTAGGATTTTCTTGTTAACTCTAGCTGATGGTTTGGTCCGAGTTTCGTCCTCATGGGATTTTTGTATGAAGGAAGATGAAAGTAATCTAAAGAGATTCGCCAAAAAGACACAGACCGGTCACCCTGATGGCTCGCCTACAATATCGTGGTAAAACAAAATGTACTAAGTAGCAATTCCTGCAAACACAAAGCGAAATAAAAGGAGAAATAAATTCATAGAAAGACGAAGAAGAGCGATAAGAAACCAGTCATAGTTTCTTCATCACAAGTTTCTTAGACTTCCCATAGACTATGGTGTGTGAGCAATGACTAAGATTAAACTAGTTTCCTAGCTCCATGAGCGCATATCTAAAGCACGGAAACAAACATTTGTCCTGTAAATGAATGTTGAAGAGCTAGACCCTATACCATGGTTTAATTATTACTATCTCGGCTTCTATCTATTTGGAAACAATACATTCCTATTCTATTCCATGACATTACTTATCAACAAGCTCACGGCATTCTTTAAGCATAGAATCACGCGGCAAAGCAAATATTACTCTTAAACTCAAATTACCTCTGTTTGGTTGTCTCTTGTAGCTGCCAACATAACCTGGAGATGAACTTCTAGCTGAAACATCAGAAGAAGGACCTCCGCCTCCTCCGACAATCCCATAGCTAAAAGAAGCAGGACCTTCTGTCTCATGAGTGGGTGATCTCCATGTAGGATCACTATAAACTGCACCATTCCCATAAAACTCTGATAGTCCTGCTCCATCATAGCCCGCGTTGTTGGTAGCAGGGACAGAAGAGAATGAAGACGATGATGGTGCTGCCTTGTTAGCCCCTGTGTTTCTTGCTGCGTATCCACCTGTTCCCAACCCAAAACCAGATTCACCATTTCCTCCATAACCAAACTTCAAATTCTCATTACTAACAGCATTGTTTCCTCCTCCTCCAGGAGCACCCCAATTGCCAAACGGGCCGCTAAGTGTGTTATTCCCACTTGTTGTTCCTCCTCCCATGTATGAATTGGCATTCGAGTTTGTATTGTTGTTGTTGTTGTTATAGTTAAGACCACCGTTGTTTCCCCATAGATTCCGTGTAACAGAACTGAAGAAAGATGAGTTTCCTCCTCCATTGCCTCCTTCATAACCACCCGGAGGACCAAACCGGTTTGTGTTTCCAATGTAGTATGGACTCATTCCCCGGCCATAGTCTACGTTTCCATTAAAACTTGTACCTCCGTTGAACCCTGTGGGCAATCCCTGTTCAAAGTTCACATTCACACCATAGCCAGAACCGTAATTCGCAAGCCCGCTCCTTCCGGCACCAACTGGACTAAACCGACCATCCATCCTAAGTCCATAGCCTCCAACTGCAGCAGGATTGAATCCTTGAGCATATCCATTAAGGAGGTTATTGACCCTATTATTAACTCCGTAGCTATAACCCGCACCAAGCGGGCTACGAATTGGACTTGGTGATAACTCCTTTGGAACAGCTCGCTTAACCTCAACCATTTTACCATTAAGCTCATGGAATGTCTTTAGCAACACTTTCTCAACAGCGTCCTCAGAGTCGTAAGTTATGAATCCGAAACCTCTAGGCCTTTGTGTGTTATGATCATACATAACAACCACATCCGTAGTTGTCCCGAACTGCTCAAAATACGTCTTGAAATCGCTCTCTGTAACCGAAGAAGGTAATCCTCCAACAAATATCTTCCTCGTACGACCTGGAACACCGGGAGATCCTTGGATGCTACCGCTGTTGCTTCTACTTACCATGTTCTGATCATCTCTAGGAACAGCTTTCTTAGCTTCAACCTGTAAAAAAGACCAACAACTTAAGACCCCAAATGAAGACAAAATGTGATATTTCAAGGCCTAACTGCATAAAGAAGCATCGAAAACAAGTTGCATTGTACAGAACCAAAGCATAGAGCATCAAGAAAACATTACCAATCTCCCATCAATGTTATGTTTCTCAGTGATGACAATCTCTGCAACAGCAGGATCAGCGAAAACTACGAAACCAAAGCCACGTGCACGGCCTGTGGTACGATCTTTCAAGATGACAGCTTCGATGACTTCTCCAAAGCTGCTGAAATACTCCTTGAGACGCTCCTCATTAGTGTCCCAAGAGATCCCTCCCACGAATAGCTTCCCACTGTCTGATTGCATTTTTGCCTCTGCACACAACAAAAGGACTTACAACTTTCAAAAATTTGTAACAAACATAGATAAAAAAAGGATCAGGCCAAAATTAAGCAGATCAAAGCATAATAAGCCAACAAGTTTTTCAACGGATCATAACAATCTGATCAATTTACACAATATTAAGCAACGACCAAAACAAGACCAGACAGATTCAATCTAAAAAATCAGATCTTTCATCTACAAGAGAGTTTTTGATCGGAAAGGAACAAACTTTACAAAAATCAAAACATGAATCGAAATCTCAGATCAAAGAATCAAACAAAACAAAAGATTAGTATATCGAAAACCTTACCAATCAGATTCAAAAAAAACCCAGATGCTGAATCTCGACGATAAAGCACTAAGATCTGAGGATAAGCAAGATTTGAATAGAGAGCATAATCCCCCAGAAACCAAAGATTTGAGAAGAGAAGGAAAAAAAACGTAAAGAAAGAAAAAGTAGAAATACAAAATGATCTGTTTTTGTTTGAATCAGATTTAACAAAACTTCAATGGCGTCAATAAAAACATACTGACGACGCGCAGGTAACGCGCTCTAGATAGAGAAAGAGAGAAAGAGAGAGAGAGAGAGATGTAGAGGTAGAAAGACCAAGGATGAAGAAGATATGTTCTGTATATATATATTACATAAGCTAATGTGCGTATGTAATAAGGAAAAACCAATTTATTACACGAATATTTTTTTACTTTTTTGTCTTAAAAAAACATATAATCTGGAAAATATTTAGTTTATGACTTTATGTCTTTTTAAGTTTGTAGATTAATTAGGATGGTGCCACTAACACCAAGCTAATTACGTACTGAAAAAAATTGTAATTAAGGATGTTTGTTCACATAATTCACAATGCAAAGTTAGTTGTTTTCATTAGAGTTTGAGTTTAAATCTCGTTATGTATAATGTTTTTTTTTAATATTGGTTTTGTTTGACCTAATTTTAAAAATATTTTTATTACCGCGACCAAATCCGAGTTACCCTAATAAGACATATATACATGTTCGATTTTATTTTTTGAACATTACTTTTACGAGCAAAGATTGGACATTGGTTTATGATTAAGGCCCGAAAGAGATTAATATAATTGGGCTTAAGCCCATATTTAAAAAAACTGAATACAGTGAAAATTTCCCCTCTAATTCTTTTCTCCCTCCAAAATAGTCAAATATTTCAAAAAGTCTTATCTTTTTGACAAATCGTCTCCTACAATTTTCTTCCTTTTCCAACCTCTGCATCTCTATTATATATATACACACACATATCGACAAGTTATTCACCATCACAATCTAAACCCCCAAACAAGTTTTAGCCTTTCTCCTATTTTCTTATAAAGTCTCTGCCATGGCGACTCTAAAAGCTTCGATTTTGACCGGACCCCTCGACAGAGACATCGCCGGAGATGTTTTCGCCGATCAGGGAACTCGAGGGTCCGGTGCTATTCATGTAATCATGGGTCCTATGTTTTCTGGGAAATCGACTTCTCTTCTCCGCCGGATCAAGTCAGAGATCAGCGTCGGAAGGTAAGGTCACAGACTTTTAAAAATCTCAGATCCATGAAGAAAAAGCTTCGATTTTGCTATTTGGAGATCTAATTTCGTCTGATTTTGGGTTATGTAGAAGCGTTGCGATGTTGAAATCGAGTAAAGATACGAGATATGCTATAGATTCGGTGGTGACACATGATGGAATTGGATTCCCTTGCTGGGCTCTTCCAGATCTGATGTCTTTCCCAGAGAGATTCGGACAAGATGCTTATGAAAAGGTAAGAACTTTCATTGTTTATGGATGGGTTTGTGTCGTAATTGCAAAGGATTTGTTTGAGAAATTGTGTAATTACTTGCAGCTTGATGTGATTGGTATCGATGAGGCTCAGTTTTTTGGAGATCTTTATGAGTTCTGTTGCAAAGTAGCGGATGATGATGGCAAAACAGTGATTGTTGCAGGCCTTGATGGTGACTATTTAAGGTTCTTGATTCTATCTATCCTCAAAAAGCTTTGATTTTTTTGACAGTTTACTTGAGATTTTGATGATCTTTTCTTGGGCTAAATGCAGAAGGAGCTTTGGTGCTGTTCTTGATATTATACCAATAGCAGATTCTGTGACAAAGCTAACAGCAAGGTGTGAGGTTTGTGGACAGAAAGGTTTTTTCACTTTGAGAAAGATTTGTGATACTAGAACCGAGCTTATCGGTGGAGCTGATGTCTACATGCCTGTTTGTCGCAAACATTACATCAACAATCAAACTGTTGTGAGAGCTTCAAAGAATGTTTTGGATTCTGACAAGGCAAGAGCTGAATCTTGTGTTGAGACTACTGTTGCTGCTATGATCTAATTTTAGTGATATGGAACAAACAAGTAGCATTTGTGATAGTGAAACTTTGTACTTCTTGCTTGTTTGCTTGTCCTCCATGTTGTCTTTGAAACCCACTTATGATGTTGTGTATAAATATATGTGCTGATTTCTCTATAGCGTCTCTGTTTCATTTACATTCTACTTCCAAATCACTCTTGAAGTAGTCTATGAGAAAACACATGCTTGGAGATTTTGGACACTGCACAGAACCTATCCTTTAAAAGCCTTTTAATTCTACAGTTGAATACAAAGAGAACAAGGTTTCACACACAACTCAAACCCTTAATTAGTTCGAAGCTGAACTTGAATACAAACACAGTCAGACAATACAAACCTTCTAAGGATTGGATCTGAAAGGATTTCGCTGGTTTGATCTTGGATCTGACGACGCATTGTATCCCTGAAGCATCTCTTTGATCTTTGAGTACATCACTGACTGTGACGTCTCACCGCCATTTCCACCACTTTCCTGCTCTTTTATCTTTTGAAACAGATACTCTTTCTCTGCCTCTGCTTCGCTCAGCCTCAGTTTCAAGTAGTTACTCGCGTATTCCTCTTCAGTTTTCTCCTTTTTCGCTTTCATTATCCTCTCCAATCTCTCTGCTTCCGTTTTTGCCTCGTTTGCTTTTAACTGAAACATCTCTGCCTCGGCTTGTTTAAGCCTCACTATCCTCTCTACCTCTTCTATTTGTTGTTTCTTCTTCTGCCTCTCCATCTTCAGTTCTGCCACTTCCTTTGCTTTTTCTTCCATCTCCCTCTCGCATTCCTCGAGTCCCAAACGCGCTTTCTTGTACATCCTCGTCTTCTCCTCACCCACTATCTCCATTTTCCTCAGTGTCTCCTTGACAACCTCAGCAATTCGGTTGCATGCATCTTGAGGTGCTATCATTCCTCCGCCTTCTCCATTTTCAAGGCTCTTTGGAGAGTCCAATTCAATTTCTTCACAGACAGAACACAGTTAACACCTAAAAAGAGTAACACCAATATAAATATACAATAGAACCGAACGGGGTTACCTTGGAAAAACATCAGTATCAACTTGGCAGCGGATGCTTCTGCAAGTCCACCTTTGATCTTGTCAATAAGTTCCTCACACTTCCAAAACAGTTTCCTACCTCTTGTATCTTCGCTACCACGGAAAATCCTACTCACGAAGTCGAGTTCTTTCATCAAAGACTCCCTATCCCAGTTTGGTGCACAGTGCTGAAACACATCTTTAACCCAGCCCAGAAGCTCAGAAGTGTGGTTACATGCTCGACACTTGAACAACATTTCTCCAATACCCGATACACTCTTGGCAGAAACTCCCATGGAAATCTCTCCTTCCCTAATCGCACAATCCGTATGAGTCCAATGTGAACACACATCACAGCCAATCCAGCGGCATGTGTTGACTGCAAAATCAAACTTGTTACATATTACGCACATGCACAGGTTGCAGAAGCCTTTCCTATTGGTGCATATCTCGCAGGGACAATCATCAGCCGGGATCTCATTTTGACACCCTAAGTTTCTGCATCTCTTGTATAAGAAGATCTCGATGAGAGATGTTTGCGAGAGATTGATGTTTGGGTGCAAGAATGCTTGTATTCCAGTGTTTATAACCACAAGGATTTCAAGCTGCACTCTGTGGGCTCTGATCAGTGTTTTTGAAGTTAGATCAGATCTCGTCTGGACAAACTTCTGCAGAAGCATAAACTCATCTATAGGCTGCGGACCATTTCCCTCAAGGATAGCCTTAAGCCCGTTCTTTAACTCCTCAAGATATTCTTCTGGTAATCGGAGCATCCTCTCGGAGACGACATCCACTCTCTCTCTAGCTATGTCCCGTAGTGATACCTTATTGGTAATGGAAACATGGCGGATCACGGCTTTCTCATGAGAATCAGGCCCTGTCTTTCCGCTCCCTGTCTTCTTTCCCATGATAGACTTTGAGGTTGGCCAGGTTTCTTGAGAGCTCGCACTTTCGGCTGGAGATTCACGCACAATGCCAGAGTTAGATCGTGACAAGTGGGGATCCGAAGATACGAGTGAAAGTGAAGCCTGTAGTTGTTGACGTGGAGGTAGCATCTGGTGAGGAAGATTGGAACCAGACGATGTGCCCATCAATTCAGTGCTGCACACACGAAAAATTACGACAAAAATTAAAGTAAAAGCATAAACCTTTCACAAACAACAAGTGAAATCATGTTTCATAAGCCCTAGAAAATTCACACCGACAGACAAAAACAGCATCTTTACGTTAAAGTGAGATGAGATCAATAGCCAATAGAAGCTCAAAACACACAAACACAGATCAAAGTAACACACAAGCAAGCTCCAGATCAAAGCTCATCGAATCTTTTTTTGACTCGTTGATGGTACGCTATAAAAGTCAAACACGAATCTCCCAAAATTAGAGTATCTAGCGAGCTCCCAAACACAGTCATAAGCTAAAATGGATCGAGAAAGTTACCAACTTTCTCTTCTCTTATCAGCAGATTTTCAGGACCATCAGCAATCCAAACATCCAAATACTTCTTTCTATATTCTCCTCTTTAACAGAAAAAAAAGCACAAGATAATTGTCGGAAAGGGCAACGGATAATAACTAAAGACTCACCGGAGAGATGACCGGAGACGGTGCGAGCCGGAGAGGACGGAGGAAGAAGCAAAACCAAAGAGAGAGCTAAACGATGATAAAAAGGAAACTTTTTTTTTTTTAATTTTTGATTTTAATTAAAAAAAAGGAATAAAGACAGACAGCTGTCTGTTTTTAATGAAAAAGGGATAACCTGACCAGCCGGTAACCGTCTACTTGTGTTGACTTTTTAACACATTCTATCTTCCCTACATTTCCAACGGGTCTATCTATCCAAAACCAACCCACTTCATACGGAAACCGCCCCTATATTGTAGTATACAGTAACCTTTAGCCCCACTAGTTTTAATTGGTGCAATGACACCCTTCGGTTTTAAAAAAAAAGTCATAAATTAGTCATTTTTAACACCCTTAACTAATTTCTGATTTTAAGGAGTTGGCTGTTGTTAAAACAATAAAAGACCAAGCCCATAAGGCCCAAATACGTTTTAACATTTTTGTTTATACCTAATCTCAAAATTAACGATTTAGTAGTTCTTAATAAAAAGACACCAAAAAGATCCTAACGATACCCCCAACAAAAAAAAACATGTAACAAACATCATGGTATTATTGAATAAAATCATTAAAGGTGTGCGCATAAAAAATCCAACCAAAAATTGTGAGATGTTAATTAGGTGCGATTACATATAACATCGGTTTGATTAGACACACATGAACATGACTTATTAATAAAGTGAGGCCAAGCAAGAGAAATGCTAAAAGTGCTAATCTCCAAACAAAAATATCCAAAGTGTCTCTTCTCTTCATGTTATTTCTTTGAAAATTTGGACCAAGAAAATGTTCAAATATACCATATTTTCTGCATTAAAAGATGCTAACCACTGATAAGAGTTACAGGTTTAGTTTCTCTCTTCAAGGTCTTTTCACATATATATACACAATCAAATTACCACTTTGGATTAGTCATACTATTATTAATCTGTCACATAAAATATTACACAAACCATAATTTAACATATATGAGCAAAGCTTTGTATACACCAAACTGCAAAAACCACAATTTTTTACTTTTCACTTGCACAATCCAAACAGCTTTTTCTAGCTTGAGTGTGTTTCTTCCAAGTGCTTGAGGCTTTATCTCCACAAAACAAACTCAAAAGAAAAAGCAAACAAAAAGAGAGAAGAGAGACAAGATATGTAAATAAACAGCCAAAGTGTAATGTCAAGATTCAAGCTTTAGGGATACAACACGGGACTGTCGGTTGCGCTTAGCCGCCTTAACAAAGACTACAGAGAGACAAGACGGTGCCCACCATGGCCGTCTAACTCTCTGCTCACCTTTCAAGCAAGCCACTGTACAAGACACACATTTCTTTACTTGGTCAAATCTCTAGCAAATTAAGCTTATGTAGAGCAAGAAAGAGAGAGAAAGAACCTTTGATTCTTCTGAGTTCTTTACAGAGGGTAATGAAGTCTCCCCATTTCATGTGATGCCTCCTTATGAAGTGAAGGATCTGTTCTGTTGTAAACACAGACATGCTTTCTAGATATTCTCCATTGACACCATTCTCTTTGAATATCTGACGGTAACTCCCAAGCTTGATCTCCTCGAGCCAAGATCCAACATCCTGTTCAACAAAAAGAAGAAAACTTCTCATCAACAAGACAACTCAAAAACAACTTCTTATTTTCAGTTTTCATTAACTAATCTTTCTTTCATCATGCATTCACCCTTTTCAGGAGTTTCTCTTTGGCTTGAAAAGCAAATCAAGCAAGTGAGACATGTAAAACATCACTTAACACACACCAGTGATATACATATACCTCAAGGTAAAACCATTTCCGACTACATCTACATCAAGGAACGTAGATCAACTACAAAACTACAAGTAACACTCTAAGCTAAATACTTGATAGGTAGAAGAACTATAGCAACTTCTAAAGAGGTAGCAAAAACAGCAATGACAAGAACTAATCCGAGTAATTGGATCTAACAATACAATAAACAACCATTAAGCAAACAAGGGTCATAAGAGTTGTAATTCAAACCAACCAACTAAAGGGCTCAAAATTAGCATGATTAAATGACAAAATTAACAAGCTTTTGCAACAAAACAAGTCTAAATAAACAGCTTTAAACAAAGAAACATGTGAATAGAAAGAGTAGCAAAAGAGATAGTGATAAGATATAAACCTGAACAGTCCAGATGAAGAAATCAAGAGGCTCAGGAGGGTGTTCTCTGCTCATCTTTTCCTCCTCTGTACAAAACTCCCAATCTAAATCACATATTCTCATCTTCTTCTTCCCATCAAAATCGAAAGAAAAAAAAACGAAACTTTCTATCCTGAAATCTAATTACGAAAGAGAAGACCAGGAAGAACAATACCTATAGGAGAGACAGCTTGTGAGATCCAAAGTTTCAAGCTTTGATTTGAGTGAATATCTTGGGGGAAGAGAGAAGAGAAGAGATGGATTCAGCGAACCTGCAGTTGCGAAATGCGTGAGCTTTAGGGCTTCAAGAAAGAGAGAGAGAAGATGAGAGATCACTCAGATCAGGGACAAATGGGTCCATAAGTGAAAAAGTGTGTTTTTCACTCCACGCGCCTTTCCCTCCACCACGCGCCGCCGTCTCTCCGTAACACGTTTAGTGATAATATAAAACGTTTTTAAATTATAAATCACAACATCTTTTTCACAATTTACAACCTTTTAAAAACCAATATAAAACTTTCCTCTGTTTTTTACTAAGGTAGAAATAAATGTAAAAATAAAGGAATTAGGAGATTGGAGAAAACAGGTTGTATGTTTCAAAGTTATTACCAAACCCAAAGCTAAGATACACATTACATAATTTGTAATTTGACCTTTGGGGTTAAAGTTATGGACCACAAATCTTGTCTTCTTCCCAAGTTAATTAATATCTTAATTTGCTGACCTCATATCTCAACTCTCTTTTTGCTCCTCCCAAAATATCACAATGGAGTAATGAAAAAGCCCATAATGGCTACAAGGAAGGAGCCATCCTTTTGCTCCTTTTTAGCAAAATACACTCTTCTAAGTTCTAACACTTCTTTCTAAACACAAGACATGGAACATTATAACAAAGGAGAAAAATGATGGTTTTGATTAGCTGCTCTGTTCTAACTTCAGAGATAGTTGCAAAGTCAAGACTCGTCATGGCAGGCCTCTGCAGCTGAGATCTCGGAGTCAAGTTTGGTCATAAGAGTCTCCGAAACATGCTTGGCCACAGATATCATGTCAAGGATGACGCTTGGGTCTAAGCCAGACCCGCCTCTTTTCGTTAAACCACAGATATGGCCCATCCGGTTCACGGATATAGACACAGCTGAGCTCATCTGAGACTCTTCTTCCGATGTTGCATCAACTATGTAGTGTGTTCCCACCTGAAAAACCAAAAGACAATCATTTACATGGATGCCATATGATTAAGTAAAAATTTACTTAAGAAGGTGTCGATGTGAATCAAGAGAATTGAGATGTGATTACTTTAGTTAAAGTGACTATGACTGGGACAGTGGAAGTATCAAACTGTTGATACTCTTCGTCGCTGATGTCAATCTCTGGCTGCTCATCATCAGCCACTTCAGCTGAAACCTTAACTGTTGGGATAGTGGTGTTGGTTAAAGCAGCCTGTATGAACAAAAGTCAATAAGTGCATTATAGCATGTGAAACCTTAAGGAGACTATCAAATCTGCAACATCTGTTACATATCATAAAGAAACTAAACAATAAAATAGTGCTGATCTACAATCACTTTTCAAAAGACACATTCAATTTATTTTCCTTTGGTCTAAAATTAAGAGAGAAAGTGAAACAATGTCTCATGTGAAGTACCTTAATGGCAGCACCAAGGGCATCCAATAGATTCCCATCTGAACTAATGACAAGACCATCTATGTAAAGGTCCCAACAAACTCTTCCTTCTTTTATTAGCAGTGAAGAAAGATTTATCCCAGCCCCTGTTACCAAAAAGGAATTGCTATATAACATTACAAGCTGAGAGCGTACCAATGTGCAAGTTAAAAAAATATAGCATAAACATGATCGGATAACCTGCACCGCTTTTTCCACCTAGAAGACATCTTTGAAGAGCTAAAGCAAGCTCAGAAGACAATTCCTCACCTCCTCTCCCCTGAGTAACAAAGACAAGGTTATGATAAAGCTCAAGACTACGAAGACAAGGTTATGATACACCAAAATCACAGGTTGAACAAAGCTATGAAAGAGATACACCGATAGAAACTAGAGAACAGATGCGAGGCAACCGCTAGATGAAGACAAAACTAACCCCAAATGTTGGTTCAGCGGTTGGACTGCAATCAATGAAAACCGCAACTTTTCCTTTATCGGGTTGAAGCGAACTCGGCCTCCCAATTTCAGCCTGCAATTAAACACAAGATTCAACATTTACAGTAAAACAGTATCACTTCTCAATCAACAATGGCAGTGGAGAGAATAAAGGAACTACCTTTACACTTGCAATCACATCAGTTCCACCTATCCTAACTCTCGCTGAACCATTAGCCTAAAGCCAAAAACAAAGCAAGAGAACCATCAAATCTGTGAAACAAGACAATACTCAACAAAGATGCTCTTGGAGATGTTTAGTTTACCTGCGGAATAACACCGGTTTCGACATAGATAGGACGGTAAGTCAATCTTTTCCGACCATCTGTTCGAAGATCTTGAGCAATCCCACCTTTAACGAAGTATTGTTCCCCAAGAGAAAGTCCCACCATATCTACACAGACAGACATCAACACACAAAAAGCTCACGACTTTATACCGAAATTAAACTTTACTGCTCACACAAAGAACATATCTCTTACCGCAGAGTTCAATACAATACAGAGCTCTGGATTTTCCGGCGACCGTGGCGGCAACTTTTGGACTTGGTTTAGGTTTAGAGACGCAAACGAACACTGCCGTAGGGTTTAAAGATGGCGTGAACGTAGTTATTGACGCGTGGTAAGGGTAATTTAGTCATTTACTTCTGTTATAAAGTTTTCACCTTTAAGCTTTCGGTTTCTTCAATTATAGCCGGGAAGAAAGTGGGAGATTCGTGACGATGGGTCGTTCGAAACAAGCTTCTCGTCCTTCTGATGAAGACGCGAATCAAGGGTTCGTATAAAGTTTCATTCTTTATCTGTTTTACCTCGAATTAGTCTTAGGGCTTCTTTCTCTTCGTTGCTTATTACTTATCCTTGCGAAAACATTGCTCGAATCTCTTATATGTCTAATTCAGTTGTGTCGATTACCATATTTGATTTCGAGCTTATGGGTTCTTCATTTTATTGCTTCTGTGTCTTGTAATTATCCTAATTTGTTTGATTTTAGCTGTTTCAGAAAATCGAAGAGGAAGAAGTTATCTTCTGGTTCTGAGAATGCAGGACCTTCTATTTCAACGGGTATGTTTCGGTTTAGCTGAGAAAATTAGATATGATGGTAATAAGCCTAACATTCTTATATTGTATGGATTGCAAGGCAATGTAGGAGGTGAAGCTGGGAATGAGAGGAAGGCTGGCCTTTACTGTTGTAACTATTGTGATAAAGATCTGTCTGGTTTGGTTCGTTTCAAATGTGCTGTTTGTTTGGACTTTGACCTTTGTGTCGAATGCTTCTCTGTCGGCGCTGAACTTAATGGTCATAAGAGAAGTCACCCGTATCGGGTTATGGTTAGTTTCCAACGTCAGGCACTATATGTTAACAAAGTAAATGTCTTTTTTGTTTGTGTTGAATCTACTGTTTTTGTGTGACAGGACAATTTGTCTTTTCCACTTGTTTCTACTGATTGGAATGCAGATGAAGAGATGCTCCTTCTTGAGGTAACTACTAATAGATAGTTTTACAGATATGGTTTTGTATGTTATTGTAAGATTGCATTTTGACTCGTGGGAAGTTCATCTGTTGTTTTTAGGCCATTGCGACATACGGGTTTGGGAACTGGAAAGAAGTTGCAGACCATGTTGGCAGTAAGACAAAGACAGAGTGTATCGATCACTTCAATTCTGCTTATATGCAGTCACCATGCTTTCCGATTCCGGTAAGGACCAATGATCTCCATGATAGTTGACTTTAGTTCGTTCATTTACTCTAGCTCTTCACGTTGTAGGACTTATCTCATACAATTGGGAAGAGCAAAGAAGAGCTTCTTGCTATGAGTAAAGAGCATGTAGTGAAGAAAGGTCAGCTTTGAATTTATTAGTGGGTGTTATTTGCTGATTTGGGACTCATACATTAACCTTGAATGAAGAAAAATGTCAGCTCAGCTTTTGTTTATCGCAGAACCACCTGCACCGGTTAAGCTATCTCCAAAGGAAGAGCTACCAATTTCAGCTGAAATGAAGTATGTAGTTATGTTTGTAACAATAATTTCTCTATGATTCCCTTTCTAATACTTCTATGCTCCAATGGGCAGACACGAAGCTTCAGGGAAGGACGATTCAGTAGATCAACCTTTGTCTGGCTTAGCTGGAGGTATGTGACAATTCTCTTAATATGCTTTTATGTATTGCCCGTATAAAACTATGGACGTTATTTGGTTCCAAATGTAAGATTATGCGTATTTTGGACAGTCAAGAAGAAAGCTAATGGACCACAGGCTAAAGACATCATCAAGTTAGAAGGTTTGTAAATTGTGGAGTGAGATTGTATATGTTAACTGATTTTTGAAGGAACAAAAGCTAATGTACTTGCAAATCTAAAAATTAATGGTAGTTAATGGTTCTTATTTTCAGCTGGGAAACAACAATCTGACAGGAGTGTTGGGGAAAAGAAACTGAGACTTCCTGGAGAAAAAGTCCCATTAGTAACAGAGTTATATGGCTACAATTTAAAGAGGGAAGAATTCGATATCGAACATGACAACAATGCTGAGCAACTACTCGCTGACATGGAATTTAAGGATTCTGACACGGATGCTGAGCGTGAGCAGAAGTTGCAGGTTCTTCATATTTACTCGAAAAGGTACACTTGTCAAAGGATTGAACGTTTTTTTCAACATAATTTTGTCGTAACCCAATGCTACAGCCAAGAATGTGCTTTGATTTTGTTGGCAGGCTTGATGAGAGGAAACGGAGGAAAGAGTTTGTTCTGGAGAGGAACTTACTGTATCCTAATCCATTTGAGATGAGCCTTTCAGCGGAGGAGAAAAAAATATATAACAACTGCAAGGTCTTTGCTCGGTTCCACTCAAAAGAAGAGCACAAGGCATTAGTTGAAAAAGTTATTGAGGAGCACCGGACTCTCAGAAGAATCCAGGATCTTCAGGTTTGATGTTTATAAATTTACTAAACTTGAAAAGTCATTACATTTACACATTTAATTGGGTGAGGACATTAAGTAGAGCTTTGGCTAATTGTTGCAGGAAGCTAGAGTTGCTGGTTGTAGGACAACTTCAGAAGCAAATAGATTCATAGAAGAGAAGAGAAAGAAAGAAGCTGAAGAGAATATGATGCGACTAAACTATGGTGTGCCAGGTAGTATAGCCAGTAAAACACTAAAAAGTCCTCGAGGGGCACCCAGAAATTTGCAGCCCTTTGGTTCGGAATCATTGTCCAAAATGACACTTCCAATAACATCTAGCTCACTGGATAACTGGAATGTTACCGGTCTCCTTGGGGCTGACTTACTCTCTGAGACCGTAAGAACAATACTTTTCAAACTCAGTGCGTTAGATCTTATTTGTGTCTTTTGTTGATTGTTAAACATCCATTGTCTTGTGCAGGAGATAAAGATGTGCAACGAGAGCA
The DNA here is from genome assembly GCA_963556525.1 of Cochlearia excelsa. NCBI lineage: Eukaryota > Viridiplantae > Streptophyta > Magnoliopsida > Brassicales > Brassicaceae > Cochlearia > Cochlearia excelsa. Next base: position 35,462,189 of record OY748330.1, read on the forward strand.
GAATACTACCTGCACACTATTTCAAAATCCTGGAAACTTTAACAAGCGAGATAAAGCAAGGGAAGATAAAGACAAAGTCTGATGCCTATAGCTTCTTCAAAGTAGAGCCTAGTAAAATAGACAAGGTTTATGATTTCCTGATTCAGAAGGGAATAGCTGAGGCGACATGACTCACCAGCACTATGGTATGGTCCCTCTGGGAATTTGGGTCTGTTTTGGTGTGCCTCTTTGGTCATATTCTAACATGTAATTCTCAAAACATATGTTAGCCTTGTACATGTATAGGAAGTGTCTACACAATATAATGCTAATGTTTGTTCTCTTTTAGTTCTTGACAATTTCTGATCATCTATTTCAAAGGCTGTTTCTTAGTTGTTCCCTCCTATTTCTATGTAAGAAAGCTTTTGAATCAACGATAAAACCAGTTTCTACGAGAAACTACTTTTATTCAGACTACCAATCACAACAACAATAACAAAGAGATTCAACACTTTATTCTACATCAAGCATCTTATTATTGAACCAAGAACTTTTCTCCCAAGGCTTGAAAGCACCATCTTGACATACATTCTCCAAGTAAAAGAAAAAACCACGCAGCAACTCCAACCTTGCCTCATCATCACCCTCCACAAGCTTGTAAACGTCATCGAATTCAGAGAATTTTTCGAGGTAAGATTTCCCCATAAGATCAGTCTCATAGCTGCTTTCTCTTCCTTTTCGCAGTTCTCTACACCGAGTCACTGGTCTTGTCACTGATGCACGACCAGAGAGCATCAATAACTCTTGTTCATCGTATGGTTTCTTCAGAACATCCATTAGCTCTTTCTTAAACCAACAACTACTACTTTCATCCTCTGTCCTACCTTTCTCAACATCAATCACAGTCTTTGACACTACAAAAGGTGAACATTCTACATCCGAAAACGGTGAATCACTAACAACTATATCATCAGACCAAGACTCAAGATCTACCTCACTCTTCACTTTCACTAAGAGAGCCTTTTCAAAGACAATTTTGGATTCTCTTAGAGTACTATCCGGACTTGGAGGATCAATATCAGCAGAAAGATCATTCTGTAGATTTTCCATAGGCTCACTTATATAATCTTTAAGAGCACCAACAAGCCATGTGAGGTAGCTCATGTAATCTCTATCCACAACAGCTACACTCTCTACCTCTTTCTTCTTCCTTGTTTCTGCAACAACACCTTTGTTACTTTGAACAACCCTTGTAGTCTCTGCATCCTTAGTTTCAGCAACTTTCTTCTTTCTTTGTTCAACAACCTTGTTGTCTCTTTGAATGTCTTCTTCGATTCTAACCATGGGATCAGAGATTAGAGTCTCGACCATTACCTCAACAAGTTGTTCACCATCTTTGTCATTGTCTCTTTTGATGACTTCTTGTGTTCTAACCAAAGGAACATCCCATAATAAAGTCTCAACCTTTGACTTCTTCACAGCTTTGTTGTTGTCTCTTTGAATCTTTTCTTGGTTACTAACTAATGGAACATCCCTTGAAACCCTTGCAGCTTCTAACTCAATCTTCCTCTTTCTTTGTTGAGCAACTACATTGTCTTGTTGAATGCTTTCTCGTTTAGTTACTAATGGAACATCCCATAAAGTTTCAACCTTTGACTCTGCTTTCTTGTCTCTTTGAGACTTCTCTTGGTTACTAACTAAAGGAACAGCCTTTGAACCTTCTAAATCAGCGAGCTTCCTCTTTCTTCTTTCGGCAACTCTATTGTCTCTTTGAATGCTTTCTATGATTTTAACATCTCTTGAAAACTCAGACTTGAACACAATAGGCTTATAACTCTTTCTCTGTTGAGAAACTCTGTTGTTGTTTGGTTTCTCATTAGCAGCAAGCTTTGATCTCTTCTTCTTATCAAGCGTTACTTCATCATCATCTTCATCATCAATAACGATGACTTCCTTCTTCTTCTTCTTGCTCTCTCTCATTGCAGTCAGCATTCTGTTTTAATCCAAGTAATAAACGAGAAATATATTATTCAGCAAGGAAGAAAAAAACCCTAAAACGATGATGTTAATATTTTAGAGAGAGAGGAAAAGGAAAGTATAATATTTTTTGATTGTACAAACATAACATATTTATCTATCAAATCGAGTGATTGTAGGAAACAATAATGAAGAGCATGCATTGGATGAATTAATGACTACGCAAATGTAATAAATTTAGGTTGTTGTGTTCCAACCTAACTTCAGCATCTTTGTATAAAAAAGGACATTTTTTTGAAGTAAATCAATGGACTTTCGTTGACTCTTAGTTTTGAAAAGTGATGGTTTCTCTTTATTGTTGTTTTCAATGATAGTTTTGATTTACAAAGGCGTAGAAACACACAAAACATTCACCCAATTCAAAAGTACAAGACAACAACATTTTTTAGTTCAGAAACCAAACCATACTTAGTTACCAATCACTTGAGTAGTCTTAGGAGTGAAGAAGAAGATATCATCAAGCCTATCATTGCTTGGTGAGTTCCCTCCATAAACCAACAAACCTTGCTTACCATCTCTTGACCCAGCCGCAAACGCGCACCATCCTCTAGGCCCTGGATGCTCCTTTGATCCAAACCCATCTTCCCATTTTCTCCATTCCAACGTCTCTGTATCGAGCCCGTAGGCTTCACCTGTGAAACTACCTGCTCCCATATGCCCCAGATCGCTTGGATCAACCTCACCTCCGAATATAACTATCTGTTTGCCAACAACAGCGGTCGAAAACACGCTTCTTGGAGACGGTTTCTCCCCTTTTGTATCGACTTCTTTCCATTCTCCTTTAGCTATGTCGAAACAGTAGACATCGTCCGCTTCTTCTCCTGTGAATCCATACACGACCCAGATCTTCCCTTCGACTACTTCTAGCCCTGGACCGCCTCTTCCTTTACATGCTTCTCCAGGAGACGGGAACTTGTTCCATTTCTGTTCAGCAACATTGTAAGCCCATAGATCGTTGAGACGACCATTAACTCCGCACCCACCAAACACATACACGTTCTGAGTATCCGCTGCAATGGAATGGTAGCTTCTGTTTTCAGGACCGGATTCACCTGAAGTGAGTAGCTTCCACTGGTTAGTCGAAGTGTCGAAACAGTAGAGCTCGTTGAGCTCCTGGTGAGTCGAGTCTCGTCCACCGAAGAAATAGATGATGGGTCCAACAGCAGCCATGGCTACGCCTACTCTAGGTGGAGGTGCGTCTCCTGAAGCTTCCTGGATCGACCATGTTAGAGTATGGAGGTCGAAAACGTAGAGATGGTTATCAACGGGAACACGTGGTGCAAACTCTCCTCCAAAAGCATAGACTTTGTTACCAACAAGAGCTATGGCGTGAGAGCTTCTCGCTCCTGGTCCGGAGCCATTCTGTTCAAGCTGATCACAAAGAAGAAAAAACAAGATCAAACTCTTGATATTTAGCAGCTATCAATCAAGAAAGTATTATTAGTTTCTTTTAATCAACAGTAAGATTAAATAATAGGTGAAATCAAATCAGAAACAAACAAAGGAGTGAGTCACATGACACATATAAATCAATTAAGTAATGAAAATCTCATCATCATCCACTAATCAAATAGTTAATTAGTATATGATCAGAGACTTTAAGATTAACCTGTAGAATCAAAAACCAATCATTAGAAGATAAAGAAGAAAGCATAAAACAGCAACACACTTAACTAAGAAGTTACACAGAATCTCAAAGAAATAATCATAATTTCAATAGCCGCTCTAAAATCGTAAGATTCTATGCAAATTGGTTTGATCGGACGATTACTATGGAGTTGAAATTGATTTTCCCAAACCTAATAAGACTACAAGAGAGAGAGATAAAGTAAATGAAGATTTAGAAGGTAAGAGAAAAGAGAGACCTGAACCCATTTGCCTTCCATCGTCGTCGTCGTCGTCGATGCTGCCATTGTTGCTCTGTACTTCTCACCAATGAATGAGTGAATAGGTTTGTGTTGTTTTGTTTGGGTTTCTCTTCTTTTTCTTCGGTGGATGGATGGATGTCTCTATTTAAAGGCCCATTTAGCCTTGAAACGAATCTTTTTAATTTTCTTTCCTTTTCTTAAATTCGTAAATCATTATTTTTGGCAATATTCCTTTTTTTTTACCTAATAATAATGTATTTATTTACTTTAATAATAAAACGCATGGAATTCAATGGATCACTAGAAAAATCAGCATGGAAATTGCCGTAACCGAAAATAAAAAAAAAAGATTTAACTATACTGAATACAAAAGGTTATGTTCCGTACATGGTTAATTATATTATTAAATGTAAAAGACATGTATAAATTGGATTATGTACATAGATGGATGGTCTTAGATGGTGTTCTTAATAATTAAATAAATTAAAAATTATGACAAGTGTTCTTAAACTTGTACTTTAAGAACATAATATTATGGTGTTTTTAAATTTGTCACTTTTTCATTGGTTCAATTTATTTTTTATAAATAAATTTAATCATAAAATCTAATTTTCTTTTAAATATTAATATTTTGTTTGTTTTAAGAACATGTATGATGTTCCTATGGTTGGAGATGCTCTTATCATCACAAACTTGCTATGTAATGTAAGATCTCACTTACACATCGCTATCTACTACTTATGTTGTGTATCTTTAGTACTATTGATTCTGTTCATACGATATTTTCTTTCTTATGTCGGACCACACATTAATCTTGACAAGGCGAATATGGACAGGACACGCACCTTCCATATCTCTTTTTCATCACTTTTTAACTCATCACCAATTTTTATACAGGTGTCATGTATTAGAGTATATATAACATAACTCTTAACAATCTTCAACATTACAAAACTAGTCTGCCGTCAAAGCATAGTACATAACCATTATACAAAGGAGACATTAACTCAAGGTTTCTGACCAAGAAGCCATGGCTGGAAGAAGAGATGGCTCTGCGCAATCTCTATCAGTTCACGCGGGTCATTCATTGTTTCATCCCTCAGCGCCTCAAGAACCGCCTCACACGAGAACTCCCTACCAACACACCATCAAAGTGTTACTGTGAATGTAAGGTCTAAATTCTGTAAGTAAGTTATTACAAGTAAACAAGGATACCTTGTTATAAGAATCCTGTACAGCATCCTTAAAATGGGACATAGCTCAGCTGGAGTTACAACTTTGCCCTCTTCAGGATGTTGTAGACTTAACGAGGATTGGTTTAACAACTCGTAAAATGCTTTCACCGCAGAGACTCCCTAAGAATTTAATATGACTCCATTATCAGCCTTTCACATAGTTAGTCTGTGACCACATATTTGCTATATGGACTCGGATGAAAGTTACCTGAATCATTCCTTTGCCTTTGATGCTGTCACCCATTTCAAGGCTTAGTTCTCCTTTAGCAAGCTTCTGGCCATACCACGCGTTACGACCTTTTAGTAAAGTTACATAGGTATCTGCAAGCAAAGGGCCAGCAAGTTTCTCTGGATCCTTGGCCAATAAATGAGTAATGAAAATCATCTCTGACGTACAATGCGCAAAGTACACTGATTTGCTAGTAGCACTTTCCTTTGTTAGTGTAGCCACCATTCCTGTGGGCACAAAAACAACAAAACCAGACACGGGTTCATAAGTCATAACCTTGACTTATGATCACGAATTCAGACAAAACATGTCCTGGATCTTACCCGCGCCAATGGCATAAACATTCTTTAACCCTCCCATTACTTCATGAGTTACAAGGTCGCTGTTATCCCAAACTATGAAATGGGACTGCCTTAGAAACTTTCCCAAAGGCTTCCTCCATTTCTCAGACCCGCAAATACGTGCATTGGCATACTCTTTGTTGTACACCTCGGAAGCGATGTTAGGTCCTCCAAGGTAGAGAATGTTCTCAAGAGCAATACCAGCTGCAAGAGAGACAAGATACTGCTTAATGACACGGTACACAATCAATCAAAGTGTTAGCACCCTAACAACGGATAGACTCTCTTTCTAAACACATAGAAAGGAGATAAAAGACATAAGGAGTGAGTTTACTAGCTCGATAGATCATTTGAGTAGGAGTAACAATCCGAGGATGAGGTTCGAACTCTGCTTCGACACCTTTAGCCAAAGAGATGATAACAGGAGAAGTAACCCTCTCTTTCCAATACTTACTAATCTCACTAAACACATGAAAAGTCTCAGTTGATGGCAAACCATTGATAACAATATCAGCATCCCAAACAGCTTCCTGCAAATTAGTCACAACTTTCAAAGGACACAAAGGAGTCTCAATCATGTTCAAACAAAACCCATCTTTCAATATCTCATCTGCATACAGAACCCTATCACCTAACCTAGCTTCAACATACTTGAGATAAGCACACCTTCTTATCAACCTCCTAAGCAACTCTTCACTAGAATTGATAACTTCGAACAAATGTTTCGCTGTTACTTTATCGATTGCTCTTCCTCCTCTTCTCCAGATTCTCACACTAACTTTACCTCTGAATCTGCCGTAATTCTCCTGCAACATTGCTATGAATACGCTCCCCCAAGCACCAGCTCCTACACCTACGATCCTTAACGGATCTTCATCGGCTTTACCCATTACTCTACGAATCTCATCGAGCCTTTCTTCGATCAATCTGCTTGAAGCTGTGTTGTTATCGTTCATCGTTTCCAACAAATCCTCCATCATCAGCTAAAAAAAGGTTTGATTTTTCTTGAGTTTCTTCAGTGGGTGAATCACTATCGACACATAGAAAGCTATGGAAACAAAAAGGAATTGTTTTTTTTATCGGATTCACCGATGCTTAATCTTGAACAAAGATATGACTTTTTTCAGGAAAGTTTGTGTTTTTTTCTCTCTGAGATAATAACTTGTAAGATGAAGACAATAACGTCAGCTTTATCTACCCTGGGCCCACTAATGGCCCACCAAACTTATGTGCCTTGTTTATGTAAAGTTTGATAAATTATTGAACAACTTGTGTATGTAAAGATTTTAACCGAAAAGATAATGTGGTAGACTTTTAACTTATGCTGCAAAAGAAGTTCTTACAAAATCATAACAGAACTCACTCAAAATATTTTTTTCAGACACGGGACATGCCGAGTTTGCGTTCAAACAAGCGACGGAGAAGATAAACTTGGAGGACACTTGCCCCGATCAGTGCAAGCGACTCGAGCAAAGCTTTGTGTACTGCTCTTTTGCTCATGCTCTCGTTCACTACAACACAAGAAAAAACCATTTTAAAAACTCTCTTATCGATTATACTCGCAGAATCGTATAAAAAAAAAGACTAATTCGGTTTCCTTTGTGAGAAATATGTTTACCGATAGCTTGACGATCAGTTTGAGCCTCAAGCCAATGTTGTTCAAATTGTATGTTGTAAAGAGCTTCCTCTAGTTTTGATATTTGTTCCATCAATGGAGTGAAATGCTCTGCACATAGACCAATCTTCAGCTTAATAAACTCAATACATCGAACGAAAAAAAAACGTTACAAAACCTTTGAGATATAATCCTCACCGTCCTTTGCGTGCTGATCATAGTAAGCAAAGTGACCGAGCTGTACATCGAAGTCAACGGTTTCGTGATAAGGCGATTTGTTTGTGAAACAGAAACGGTAAACTCCTTTCTTTTGAACAACAAAATCATGCTTTGCACTTATCTGCTCCCTGAAGTCATGAATCTGTTCGCCTGTTGGGTCGTGTATCTGTTCAAAAACCCAAAAACATATCACCACCATTGCTTATAACACTCAACACAACACACAATATATGTCATATTAGCCCACATATGAGGCTAGTACCAAATTATACATCACTATTGGTTACTCAAAATTACAATAGAAAAATCTTGACTATTACAACAACCAAATTAACCCCAAAAGGCATAAGATTCTTTGTCAATACATGTTAGAGATTATAAGCATTTTCTACTATTAACAAAAGGGTTCAATAAAGAAATGAGATAGTTTGAAAAATTGAGAAATTATACCACAAGATCTACACCATCCTCGTTAAAATGCCATTGAGAATCAGACTTGATGACGACGAAAGAGACATGAAGAGTATCTCCTTCATATTCAGCCTTGTGTGAGAAACATTCTTCTCTATCTAACACAAATCTAATCCCTAACGTTGCCTGTAAGCTCCACAAGAGCCCTAATATCAAGATCGTAGCCTTCAAGCTCATCATCTGCCACACACACAAAAATCAAATTATCTCAAAGAACAAAACATAACTCAATTCTTTCATAATAAGCCTTAACCATAGATTTTAGAGAGAGAGAGAGAGAGAGATTAACCTTCGAAATCAGAGAATTGATGAGATAAAATCAAACGATTGGTACGTAGATCTGATATGAGTCTCGATCTGGTAAATGGGTGTTAAGAAAAATCGGAGATTGATTGATTCAGAGAAGAAAATTTGGGGAGAAAAAGAGAGTTCTGAATCGGACACGAAGGGTAAGCCTGTTTATGACTTAAGATCGGTTTTGTGGCCGGGCAAGATCATCAAACTATAAACGACGTCGCTTTTTGTTTCCTCTTTTGGATATTTTAGTCAGCGTATTTACGTGGCGTAATATCATTGGTTGCAAATTACAAATATTGCCACATCACAAGATATCACATTAACTCCAGAATAAATCAGTAAACGTTTAATTTGGTAATAAAAAAAGTTTGACTACTTGGTGAAATTAATTTCCACAAAAGAATGAAAAGTTTGGGAGAATTATAACATAGAGTTTTAAGTATTTGCAACCAGAATCCTCGACTAAAAAAGATATACATATTTACCGATATTAATATGCAAAATTATACATATGTCCTTAAACGAGTAATTTGGATTGAAATTAATTACGAGAGAATCACGAAACTACAACATTTGAATTACATATCACAAAATTACACCATTTCAAAAATACTTCACAAAATTACACTTAAACACTCAAAATTAAATCTAAATAAACTTTACCCACACAATCATACGGTATGATTTATACCCCTTAATATTATACCCTAAACATTAATTAGCGAATCCAAATAAAAAAATTTTAATTTTGGTAATTTTTAAAAAGGTAAATCAAACTTTTAAAATTTTGAAATGGTGTAAATTTGTGAAAATATTGAATTAGATGTAGTTTTGTGAAGTAAGGGTTAAAATAGCGTAGTTTTGTGAATTTCTCATTTAGTTATATGTTTGGCTGACTAAATTTTAGTTGTATCTCCGTTTATACAATTAGGTTAGATATTAAAGTTAGTTGGGATAAGGTTGTTTAAACTTTTTTACCACTAAAACGGCGCAAGTTATCAAAGATCACACATTATTGTATATTTTTTGTTCATTCCGTTTTCTAGTATCCTCTTCATTTTTCGTTTTTCTTCCTCGAGACAAAGTAGTCTCAATCACATTCTCTCATGTTGGCAAAGAAAATATTTGAGTTTTTAAATTGTACTTAAAAGAAAATGAGGAGATCATATATATATATAAGAATGAAAGCTAACCTCCACAATCAACGCAATCCCTTGTTTGCAAACCATATTCTTTTGTACAAACCATTTTTTTAAAGATATGAATTTCATTGCACAAGGGACCTTTTAAAACGTTGCAACATAGAAATTAGGCTTCACAAACATGTCCAGGTTAAAAGAAGAATTTGCCTGATAGATTCTTGAAACTGTTTTTTTAGTTTACAGATGATTGCAAAACAGAAAACAATTATGACAATAACATACATTACATACAAAATATACAAATCATATCGTTTAATTTCCCCCTTAATATTATCCTTCCCTGCATTATAACTACCCAATAATGAACAAAACCCATGAAACAGTGATCCCTTACGCCTGAAGAACTTGGCAAGAACGAAGCTTTCAAGGTCAAAAAAACCGATTGAATCCCAAGAATATTGATTGATTGTTTCCGACTTGGAACTCCCCCATGAGTCAAAAAAAAAACATTCCTTTGTTCGATTTTCCGCCATGTGTGTATCTATTTTGTTTTGCCTTTCCTGGAGAGTAGTCACTCAATAGCTTCTTGTAGGAGCGACCGGGTCGTAGTCATAAGCTTCACCAGCTTTGACAAACCTTCCTTTCACACGCCGTCTCACATCAGCTCTTGCTTTGCGAGAAGCATACCTCACTGTCTTATCAAACCTGTTTCAAAAAAGTGAGAGTCTCATTAGAAAAACAAAACTCTCAAGTTTACTTCAATGATACAATGTATTCTGTTCGCAAGACACTTACTTGCGAGCCTTCTTCTTTTCCTTGTAACGCATAACTGCGTTATTACGGGTAACTGAATGTGAGCAGGCGTTATTATCCTGCGATGTTTGAGGATACCATGGTGGCTCGCCTGAGAGCTGTATCGAAGATGATGCACCACATTCTTGGAAGTCTCCTACGCTACTTTCTCCGGTGACACCGGAGAAAGATATGTTTGAATGTGCTGGCTTCGATGTGTAGCAAATTATTGGCTCAGTCATCGAACTCTTGAACGAATCATTGCTCTCAGCTGGCTGCACAGAACCCTCAGGAGCTGGTTGATGCTTTTGGAAGAGACTATCGATTCCACGTTGTCCAAAGAGCTGTCCCGCGGGGTTAAAGGCTGTACCAAAGAGCTCTTCGTAGTTCTCAAGTGCCAAGTCAACTTCATCCATACCCAAGTTCCCATAAAAGTCGTCTTCGCAAACTCCAACATCTTTAGCAAATGATGAGCTTCCTTTTGCTGCAGAAACGGTCTCAGGCCTAGAAGAGGAGCCAACAACAACAACACCTTTCTTATCTTCATCGCAGTTTTGATTGGTCTCACAATCATTATTGTCTACATTCATCATACTCGTTTCTTGTTCACAAACTGATAGTCCTGCCAAGTCCAAACAGAAAGACCATATAGAAGCGAGCTCGGAACTCGAAGGACAACCAGAGTAGCAACTTATTGTCTGTCTCTTATGATCTTGAGAAGACGAAGAAGAAGGAGGAGAAGAAGAAGAAGAAGAGTTGGTTTTGTTGTGACCAGACCAATCACAGTTTTGACAAAGTGAAACCTTTTCTTCAACACACCTAACTGTTGCAGGCTGAGCATTGCATCTCTCACAGACAAGTGTACGAGAATGTCTTTTGGACAATGCATTAGCTGAATGAACACTTCTGTCACAAGAGAGACAGAGACAAGCTGCGTCTGATCTACAGTACACCATTGATCTTTGTTCACCACAAAAGTCACACATGTAACCCATTTTCCTTTCACTCTTTTAAAACCAAATCACTTACTTTCCTGTTATAAACAACAACAACAAAAGTCAAATACTTTACTCATTTAGATTAAAAAGGAGAGAGATTTGGTTCAAAAAAAAGAAAGACTTGAAGAAGAAATAGATCAAATCTTTTCTCAATTTAGGTGGAGAGTTTAATAATTACTAAAGGAGAAGGAAACGAAACATGTTTCTTGAGATTTAGTTAATTACTATAACAAAATCAATACATATGTTTAATCAACATATGAGTTTTTGTTTGACTTTTACTACAAAAATGGAACAAAAAAAAAGATTGATTCTTTATCCATACAGTCATCATCTTTAAAAGAAAACACAAAAAAGCCCTGAATCCAAGATCCAATTTCTTCTTTAACAAAAAAAGAAGATCCAACTTCAACACAACACATAACGACAAAAAGAAGAAAACATCGAAATCAAAATCACTTATCACGAAATATTACAAAACAGAAGATCGGAAAAGAAAAAGAAAAAGGAAACGAGAAGACTTCAAAAACAAACCAGTAAAAAGACAGAGAGAAGAGAAGAGCTAAAAACTCACGTAGGTGCTATCTTCAATAGCTGAATAAATACGATGAAGAAACCAAAGCTGATTATTACAGAACTTCTTCTTCTTCTACTGCTCTGCTTCTCTATCTCTTTATCTCTCTCTCTCTCTATCTCTTTATCTCTCTCTCTCTATTTGTCTCTGAAGAAAATGAGGTAAATGGATAGACAATGGGTGGGATGTGTACGAGTAGGCTTTGTGACATAAATCTGATTTTACAAAAGTGCCTACCTTTTTTAATTATTATTTATTTATAAAAAAAGGAGAAAAAGTGCAAAAAGTTTTCTGTAGGGTAAGGTGGGTCCCTGTCGTATTAATAGTGAAAGCAATAAACTTTACTGGACCCCACAGATAAGCAGAACAGATCTTATTACAGAAAAGGCTTATATGAGTTTCTCACGCGCTCGCGAGTATAGAACACTAAATTAGCCGTGACGTGGAAGGCAGCAAGTGGATATATATTGTGTAAGTAATGGATTCTCAAGTTGTGTTCGGCTTTTTCGATGCTTTTCGACGAATCAGAGAGACTTCGAGAGATATGTCTTTTTGCTTCACAATAATTGATAAATATCTTATTTATTTCCTTTGACCTTTACAATAACCCAAAAAATATCTTCTTCTTTTATTTTCGGTGAGCGTTTAACAAAATATCTTTTTTGTTTATATAAAAAAAGAAAAGATATTTGTGACGGGAAAGGTTAGGCAAAACCAAAAAATATCTGCCAAGTTAGATACGTCTGCAGACGTAACGATCATAAAGACCGGAAAGATATTAAATTAGTGTTTATCAAAAAGCAAAATATTAAAAAAGTGGAACTATTACTAATGTATATCAATTCAAATGAATGATCTTTTTTTTTGTTTTTTCTTCTTTATTTATTGTTCACCGGTTTTACACATTTACTAATCACATGTCCATTTATTATGTGTAATCAAAATTTATAATTTAAGATACGATTTTCAATTCAAGTAGAGCCGACAAACATAAAATGAAGTATGTTTTTTTTTTGAGTTTTGCCTGAAATTCATCTAAAACATTTTTAATTACAAACTACCGTCGAACACTTACCCAACTTTTTATGTGTTTATGATACACATATTAATAAATCTGCGTCAAACACTATTGAACAATTATAATCAACGATAATGAAATTAAAAAAAGGGGAGATAAGACGCACTGAAAGATTTTTACAAAAAACGTTAAAATCACATATGATGCTGAAATGTGAGTAGGATAAGATTTTTGGGACGATACGAACTTTTTTTTGGTACAAAAACAACATCGTATTCTCTAATCGAATAATATAAAATCACCGCCTTGGTGACGACACTTCACTTATTTTTCCTTTTAAGATAACATTATCTAATCTTAGTATTACTCTACATTGAGTGCCTCTTCCACCAATCATAACTTAAAAAACTCATATAATTAGATTATTAATAAATACACACTCCTAGGACAACCTTATTAGCTCTACTGATTACCTCATTAGTTGACCCCTATCTATCTATCTATCTATCTATCTATACTTTTAAAATCAGAATCCTAATTGCTTTTCATTTTTTATTTGAGGTTTCAAGATTTGGTGGAACACAAACGAACAAAAAAAAGACTATTTGTTTCTCATGAAAAATAATCATAGGAGGAAACCACAGTGACATGGTTTTGATTCTGCTGGGCATAAGAGTCTTATTAAGAAAGAACTATAACATGGAAGTTTATTGCATGGACATGAAAAGATCTGACCTCTGAAGATTAACCGTAAAGAGCTCTCCAAGGACTTTCTTCTTCCTTTGATGTCTTTGACGCTTTCCACTTGATTCTCTCTCTCGTGAAAGTTAGTCCCGCATAACTCGCCACAAGCTCCCCTGTTTCATGTATCACCTGTAATGATAATCCACCGCAAAGTTTTGAATCACCACATTGCCTTAATATCGATCATTAGGGATTTTCGGCTAAAGATTTGAGCAGAAATTTAGGACAATCTTAAAGCAAAGCATTATTACCCGAAGGTCTTCATCTAGAGCTTTATGAGATATGCTGCTACTTCTTTGCCCTATGAGAATAGAGGTAGGCAGGCGTTTGACACGAGCTAGCTGAAGCAGGCATGACAAAGGTTCAATATGGATTTGCATCAATGGTGGTGGTTTCTCCAGGCGAGAAGCAAATAGGTTACTGGTCTCTGTTTCTGGACCAACTTGAACGTAGTGAATACTAGATTTTCTGTTACTTGCTTCAACAGATCTGTTATTGAACTTGAGCTTTGATGCTGCCACGAGGAAAGGAGCCACGATGGTTGGTAGAGTCAATGCTTCCCTTGTAATTACGTCTACCAGTTCATTCATGGCACACACCAGTAGGGGAGGCTCACAGCTTTGAAGAAGAAAAATCGAGACCTTGAAACAATGTAAAAGAGTAATCCAAAAGTTAGACAATTTAACCAGATTATCATCATCATCATCCATAAATGTGTATTCAAGAAACAAGAATACAAGATATCAAGTATTGCAAAATCATTATCAACAAAGGATACAAACCTTAATCAAGCTTATAAGCTAGTCCTATATAATATTCTAGGTTCCATTTTAGCAGATCCAGAGGTTTTTACTCGCCATATGAACACAGATCAACAATAACATCCCCACATCCACATGAATCAACAATCATCAGATTCATCACATTGAAGAGAAGACATAGTCGACTAATTATATAGTAACACTCTTTTCCAAGATATAACAGACTAAAGCACCATAGCTCTAACTTAACCATAGCTAACTTAAAAAAAATCAGTATAAAGCTTACACAGGCCACGTATCGTTAGACATAAGAAACTAAGCAGCGAAGAAGAACCTGATAAAATCCACTTTCATCAACGAAGTGAACGATACTCCCGCCGTTAACGACATCCTTGACGCCGTACTTATCCAACGGAAGCTGGATCTGCTCTTCTCTGCATAAATTTACAAATGTTAGGTCACAACGCGAGCATGACAAAAACAGCATCAAATAGAGGAAGAAGGAATAATCGATTTACAGTTTACGAAGATTGGAGTTAGGGTTAGGGTTTAGAGCATCAGCAATGGCTACTGCGAATCCATCGCCATCATTAAAGAGGAAGACGATCTTCTCTGCTACTTTCATTGCCGACTTCGAGAGAGTGATTTTTTTTTAGAACTGAACAAACTGTTAAATTATTTTCGATAATGGCGAATTAGCAGCGGCTGTTATGTATGTAAGCATAAAAGCCCAAATTTAAGCTCAAGACTAGCCCAATACTAAGCCCAAATCTAAGTCCAAGCCCAAATCTATGCCAAAGTCCAAGCCCTTCATGATGTAATGTTCCTTCGATAAACCCTCTTTTACTTAATGGTTCCAAAACACAAAATGGAAAATATTATACTACTTCAACAACAGAAACATCTGTTCTATCACTTGAACAGAAGACAACACAACAGATTAACATGGTTGTAAGCAAGATATTATAAAAAAATGTATGGGGAATGTTTTAGAGCATTGTGGTGTCCACAGGGTAGCTTCCAAGCACCCGCAAAAACGTAGCAAATTCCTACACAAGAAAGAGTGTCATTTGTCACGAATGTCTACTTCACAGTAGAATACATGTTGGTACATGTTTCTGGATCAAGTGAAACCAAAGGCTTTTTTTACCTCGAGATGCCTAAGTGCGTTCTGAGCAACTTCATCAGCCATTGATGCTTCAAAGTCAACATAGAATAGATAATCAAAGTATCTGTCAAAACAAAAGTGTAAGACACTTTCGTCATTATTCAGTTACGGTATAGATTCAAAGGAGTGGTTTGTGAAGGAAATTACTTTAGCCCTCCAGATGCTCGCAGAGGGTGTTTCCTTAAAGGACGACTTTCGATCTGACACACACCACAACAACTCGATTGTTAAGGCTGAGAATCATACTCTGCTGATAAAATTAAGAGGAAGAATCGAGTGTATTTATTAACCTTTGTGAGGTTGATTTGCCTGAGGGCAAAGACAGCAAGTGCTTTGAAAAGTATACCAGGGCCTTCCTCTAGCGAGAAAACTACACTAGTCTAGAAGAAGATAAAGATCATCAATGTAACACTCATCCATTAGAGAAAACTACATCTCAAAATATCAGACTGGCTTTTGCATTTCGTACGGACTTCTCACCTTAAAAAGTCTGTTAGTTCCAGGGATAATGGGTTCCCTTGCGAGCATTAGAAACCTTGTAACATTATCACCGTCATCCTAGATTTGATTGAACTTCACAATCAAATTATCCATAAGTGTAACTAAAAATTTGGAAGAAAAAATGGTGGAGGAATTCAAAAACTTTATAAACCTGGATATCTTCAGCAACTATGTTCAAACCATATATATTTGCTGCTTTAGCACTGGCAACTGCTGCAGCGTCACTTAACTTTTCGAAAGCAATTTGCTACAACCCAAATCCATAATTATAAATATCTCTTATAGTATGTTGTGAATATGACCATATTTTGAAACACAAAATTTACCTGTGCGGCACCAGCAGTGTCATCTACAGCTTCTCTGACCAATCCCAATTTGGTTAGCGTGTTTTCACATTGGGCGAGAGCCTGGTCAACGAAAAAACACTGCTTCGGATAATACCAAAAGAGGAAAAAACTGGATTCTCTACAAAGGCATGTGGTGTACCTGTGGATGGCTAAGCACCCTTTTCAAATCTTCAATATTGACACCATGGTTAGCCAACAAACAATGGCGAACAGCTAGCTTGACTTCCCCTACAATATGCAAATTGTGTCGCAGAAGAAGATCATAGTTTCTATGGATGCTTCCACCTAAAGAGTTCTCTATTGGCAAAACCGCTCGGTCAACAAGCCACCTCTCTACTGCCTAAACGACAACAAAAATCAGACTTTAACATAGTGTTCGATGTAATATAGTGATCCAATCAACATCACAAGCATTAAAACCCTAAGAGCCAAGGGAAGGAACCAGGTTCTGACCTCAAAGGCAGTGTCAAACTCTTCGCAGGGAACAGCTTCACAGTTAGGATATGCCTTCTCAGCTGCTGACTCACTGTATGCACCTCTTACTCCCTATAAAGTCAATCATCAATCAGTTCATTACACACACTTCACCAATAACTACAAAAACATGATTCACATGTATAATTAAAGTACACACAATTTTTTATATATTACCTGATAGGCCACACGAACACGACCACCGTTTGAAACAGATTCCGCAAGCTGGTTTGATGATAACGGCCCTAAGAAACATACATACAAGTATACCACTTATAACAAATTCAAGCTTCTAATTATTTATTAGATACATTCTCAAGACAAATTCAAAGATTTTGTGGATAAACTAGTAGTAAATCATCGCAGTAATGTAAGTTCAAAACCTATAATCGAAAGACAATGTCGCAGTTCAGAGATTAGCTAAGGAGCGAAAGGAATTTGAGGAATCGTATAATTACTAGGAAGCAGAGGAGAGTCTTCCTGAATCCTCTTCAGTTCTATAGATCTGACGGAGTTATCTCTACCGTTAGCATCGTCTTCTCGGAGAGACGCTGAGGCGGCTACGAAACGGCATCGTTTAGAAGATCCGCATCCGAATCTGAAGAAGGCGTTTGGGCTGCGATGGGTTGAAGATAGATTGCCGGAGATCCCACCGTGAATCTGAGTCACCGGCGATCGAAATGCGTGCACCGCCATTGATGTGAAACCAAAACAAGGAAGAAGAGAAAAATCAGAAAAGAGACAAATCAGAACGCAACACTTTCGACGGCGTTTAAGGATTAGAAACCCAATTTATATGAAGATGATAATGATGGGCCATATTATTATTATTATAACTAGGTAAGTACCCGTGCGGTATCGCACGGGAGCTAGAATACGTAAAATATTTTTTAAAAATTCATAAATCTAAACTAATTAGTATTTTTATTCATATATTAGATAATTCATAATTATTATAATCTCAATATTTTATATACATTAGTTATTTTAAAAATGTAAAACTTGCAATTAAATTTAAATAAAATTCAATCACAAATTTACAACCTCGTAACAATATTTTTAACTTCAAAAATGTTGTCACAATTTTTTTAAAAAATTAAAACCCTACATCATTTTTTCTTTACTACAAATAAATATATTAAAAATACTCGACACTTACTTGCATTTTAAATCGTTTTATCAAATTGCGTTAGAAAGAAATCAAAAATCTGTTTTCATTAAAACAAACGAGACGACAAGTCATTTTTTATTTGGTTTAACTATTTAGCGTTTAAAATTTAATTTTGAAGTAGGTAAGATTTACTTTTGAGGGTTTAGGATTTAATTTTTAAGATTTTAAACTACAATAAAACATTTTTATATTAATACTCTAAATGTGAATACATCTATAGAAAATAGATTTTAATAGTATTTTTGGTAATTTCCCTCAAAATTATTAAGTTTTATTAAATTTAGTGGAATTTTACTTTAAAGAGCATATGATAAAATTTATCCGATTAATTTTTTAATATGTTAGAGCGGTATAAATAAATTTAGTTTATTAGTCAAATTGATTAAGAAAAATAGTTATGAATTGATTAAGATATGAGGTTTTAATTTTTCATTACCTTAAGTTAGACCACCATTTAACGAACACACATTAAAAGTTAAGCAATTAATAAATTGTAGTGAAATTTTATTTCACTAATAAAATAACATGATTCATAGTTTTTTTCTTTGAACTGATGAAAAAACTCTTTTTACAAAAATACCGTATATATTAAATTACCTTAATATTTCTTAAACTAAATTCTAAAGTCTCAAAACTAAATCTTACAAATAAAATACATACCCCAAAAAAATAATGATAAATAACAAATCAAGAAATCGAAATAAGGAAAATAAAAAAGGATAAATAATAATCTACAAACAATAGTGAAAAACGAAAAAATAAATATACAAAATAAAGTTTAAGATCATATCATAAGGTTTTATTCTTCGTCTTTAAAATTTTAGAAACTTAAAAAAATGATTTGGAAGTAGTTACAAAAATACCATAAATATTAAATTAGCTTAAAATTTCTTAAACTCTTTTTACAAAAATACCATAAATATTAAATTACCTTAATATTTCTTAAACTAAATTCTAAAGTCTCAAAACTAAATCTTACAAATAAAATACATACCCCCAAAAAAATAATGATAAATAACAAATCAAGAAATCGAAATTAGGAAAATAAAAAAGGATAAATAATAATCTACAAACAATAGTGAAAAATGAAAAATAAATATGCAAAATAAGGTTTAAAATCATATCATAAGGTTTTCTTCTTCGTCTTTAAAATTTTAGAAACTTAAAAAATGAGTTGGAAGCAGTTACGAAAATACCATAAATATTAAATTAGTTTAAAATTTCTTAAACTAAATTGTAAAGTCTCAAAACTAAATCTTACAAATAAAATACACATCACACTACCAAAAATAATGATAAGTAATAAATCAAGAAATCGAAATAGGAAAATAAAAAAAAGATAAATAATAATCTACAAACAATAATGAAAAACAGGAAATAAATATACTAATGAGGTTTAAGATCATACCATAAGGTTTTCTTCTTCGTCTTTAAAATTTTAGAAACTTAAAAAAAATGATTTGGAAGTAGTCATGCGACATATATATAAAAATCAAAAGACACCTTTTGGAAGACACCTTTTCGATGAAACAACACGAATTTGTAAAGACACTTTTACGAGTTTGTAAAGACACCTTTACGAGTTTGTAAAAACACATTTACGAGTTTGTAAGGACACATTTACGAATTTGTAAAGACACTTTTACGAGTTTGTAAAGACACGTTTACGAGTTTGTAAAGACGCCTTTACGGAACACACCCCTACGAAATTTCAACAAAGAAATCTCAACAATGCCCTATTTATAATAATCAAAAGACATGATCAAAAGTTACGATTAAAAGACATGACTTTTTCTAAAACGGTTACGTAAATAAACGAAAGAATACAACTTTATAAAGACACCTTTACAACGAAAGAATACAATTTTATATAAAGACACCTTTACATAACAAACCCCTTGAGTCTTTTTTTCATTTTGTTATTATTAGTAGTTTATAATAATTAAAAGACATGATCAAAAGTTACGATTAAAAGACATGACTTTTTCTAAAACGGTTACGTAAATAAACGAAAGAATACAACTTTATAAAGACACCTTTACAACGAAAGAATACAATTTTATAAAGACACCTTTACATAACAAACACCTTGAGTATTTTTTTAATTTTGTTATTATTAGTAGATCTAACGGCCCAATACTATTTGTTGGTTTTTTACCATACTTGTTTTTAAACCAATAAAAAATCAAAAATCAAAACTTTCTGATGATTTTACCAAAAATATAATCTGAATTATAAAATGCCAGTACTTTTAGTAGGGTTGTTTATCTTAAAAAAATAAGCAATTGTAGAGAAGGAATGTTTTGTATATGGTTTACCAGAAAATGAGGAATACATATTTGATTAGTTTTTTTATATGTAAATTAATAAAATGTGATGTGTAGTTATGTTGTGTGGTGTACATAAGAGTCACTTAATTTAGCTCACTATAAAATCTCCTTAGTTTCAGCATCATCTTTAACCCTCTCTTTATCCTACAAGACATACACAAACACATAACACACAGTAATTGAATAGTAACATAGAAAGTAAAGAAAGGTATGAAAGATTACATTCCAAAATACTTGAACGCCTTTCTTTTGGCGTTTGCTAGTTTCGCTGTTATTTTCGCAATTTTCATAGCAAAAGATTCAAAAACATCTTCTCATCTTTATTTCTCAACTTCATCTTCACTATGGACCTCTTCCTTCTCTCCATCTTTCATCGCGGTATGTGTAATCCATCTTAATCAATGTCTAGCTAGTGTTATAAAAATACACATAAGATCAAGAATTGTGTTACTTTGTACTTTTTTGAAGGATAAGAAGAAGAGAAATGGGTCAAATCCAACATATGGAACTTTGACAAGAAACTGGAAAGTAGAAACAGAACTAGCTACCGCAAGAGCATTGATTAGAGAAGCTCTGTTAAACCCTAACTATACAACATCATCTCCCCTTTCTGATAAAGACTATGTTCCTCATGGAGAAATTTACCGAAACCCTTATGCCTTTCACCGGTAAAAAAAAAGTTTTATAACTTTTTGTGATACCTTGTAGCAAAAGTTACCCTAACCTGTTCTGTTTCCTTGTGACAGAAGTTATCTTCTTATGGAGAAAATGTTCAAGATATACGTATACGAAGAAGGAGATCCACCGATTTTTCACAATGGTCTATGTAAAGACATATACTCAATGGAAGGATTGTTCATAAACTTTATGGAGGATGATTACCTTAAGTATCGAACTCGAGAACCAGACAAAGCTCATGTCTACTTTTTACCTTTTAGTGTTGTAATGATTCTTCATCATCTTTTCGACCCGGTGGTTCGAGACAAAGCTGTCTTAGAACGTGTTATCGTCGACTATGTTCAGATCATATCCAAGAAATATCCTTATTGGAACACAAGCGATGGGTTTGATCACTTCATGTTGTCTTGCCATGACTGGGTAATTAAAATTATTATTGTTTGATTTTATAAATGTTTTTGAGTTTGACTATAGTGAAATAAAAGTTACATCTTTGGTTATAGGGTCATAGGGCAACATGGTATGTGAAGAAGCTATTTTTCAATTCAATAAGAGTACTATGCAATGCAAATACATCAGAATATTTCAATCCGGTTAAAGACGCTCCCTTTCCTGAAATTAATTTACAAACCGGTGAAATCAACAACTTAACCGGCGGTTTAGACCCTAACTCACGTACAACACTCGCTTTCTTCGCGGGGAAATCGCACGGTAAAATCCGACCGGTTTTACTTAACCAATGGAAAGAAAAAGACAAAGACATTCTGGTTTACGAGGATTTACCGGATGGGTTAGATTACAAAGAGATGATGAGGAAAAGCCGGTTTTGTATTTGCCCGAGCGGTCACGAAGTAGCTAGCCCGAGAATACCGGAAGCGATTTACAGCGAATGTGTACCGGTTCTCATCTCAGAGAACTATGTTTTACCGTTTAGTGATGTTTTGAATTGGGACAAGTTTTCGGTTTCGGTATCGGTTAAGAACATACCGGAACTCAAAAGGATATTGATGGACATACCGGAGGATCGGTACATGAAGCTATACGAAGGAGTTAAGAAAGTGAAGAAGCATATAATGGTTAATGATCCTCCAAAGAGATATGATGTGTTTAATATGATTATACATTCTATTTGGTTAAGAAGATTAAATGTTAAACTTTTATGATACTAACTACTGTTTATATTCACGTTGAAAATTAGTCGTAAGTTCTCATTTATGACAATATACAAAACCATAGGACAAGGTTTTCAATAGTTGAAAAATGCATATAACATATAAATGATTATTGTTTTGTTAGTATACAATAAGTATTGCAACTTGCAAGTCAAGCACATAGTATTTGGTTAATACAAATTGATGACAGATTTGTGGTCAAAACAATCTTTATTTTTATATTTTTTTGATTAAGTAGGAAGATAGAGGGAAACATGTATTCTAGAGAGGACGAAGACTTGGACACAATTATTCCATTAATTGTTACGTATGCACAACTGGATAAGTTATATATAAACTAATTAATCATCATAATGCACCTAGATATTGACAATGAATTATATAATTTCTAGAGCCATATACATACGCGTATATAAATTATCGGACGACGGTATATTTCAACATTATTATTCTTCCTGACCCAATCAAATATATATGTTTAGTCTTTTATAAATTAAAGAAATTGCAATAAGCTTGTATGTATCAACAACTAGAACCAATATTAAAACATGCAAGGAACGTTATGAAAACGAAATATAAACTATCCGATTCCGTTGGTGCATGACAATGACTAATGGCACAAATAAAATATATAAAACAAACTCTTTCTATATAATTCCACAAATTTATATTCTAAAGAAGACCCAAAAATTTCTGAGCAATCTAAAATTCAAAGCAAACTCTCAAGCAGACCATCTCTGGAAAAAGACAACAACATGAAGGTATGTGGCTATGTCAATCACAAGTAATAACTTATATACTCTTGTGATGTTAAGAGGGTCTTTTTATTGCAGCAAAAGATCCTGATAAGAGTTGCTATGACTGATGATAGAACCCGAGCTAAAGCAATGAAAACTGCGGTTCAGTTCAAGGGTAACAGAGATACAAACCCTATACAGATGATGATTCTCCTAATTCTTGTTTAATCTAAAGAGTTAGTACAATGGTTCATAGGCGTATCAGCTGTGGAAATAAAGGGAGATCACAGGAACCTGATAGAGGTTACCGGTGTTGAAGTCGATATGATCTGTCTAACCAACATGCTGAGGAAAAAGGTAGCCTTTGCAGAGCTAGTAAGCGTGAACAAAGTCGAACCACCTAAGAAACCCGATGGAGACAAAAAGGATGGAGACAAAAAGCCAGATGATAAGAAACCCGGTGAAAAGAAACCTGATGAGAAGAAGCCAGAGGAGAAGAAACCAGATGAGAAAAAAACAGAGGAGAAGAAACCAGAGGCGAAAAAGCCAGAGCCGTGTTGTCAACCATGGCCTCATGGATATGGCGTGCCATCTTCCTATCCTTACCCGTGTGATCCATACGGGTATAACAGTAGGGATTATATCGGGGAGCCAGTCTACAATCATGAACCCAATTGCAGGATCCTGTGAAAGAAGACTAACGAAAGAGATAGCGAATATTCTATAGAGTTTCGACACGGTAATACCCTTTTATAGTCAGCTTTGTAACATGAATAAAAAGCATTGAGTTCCCACCAACACACACACACACATTCTCTACTTTAAAATCTAAATCTTCTTATCCATGGAATAGCATTGTACATAGTAAATCAATCATAACATTGCTAAATCAGGATATTTTTGCAAGAGTTGCTAGAGACATAACTCGATAGATTCTCCTACAACAGGTTCCTCTTCCTACTAAACTCAGGTTACCTCAAACTTTTCCACTGCTTTGCTAAACTTAGCGACCTCTGCCACGACCAGGTCCACCACGCCCACGACCACGTCCACGTCCGCGTCCAACAGGTTTCCCTAAAAGAAAGAGAGAAATAATCGGTTATATACACACAGTCTTATGGCTTTACAGTTCTACATATCCAAATGAATGTGATAAATTACCAGCAACAGGCTTCTTAGGTTTAACTCTAGGAGTGTCTTCCACAAGTAAAGTCTCCAAGTTCAAGCTATCAGGAAGAATGTAGTAGCGGATATTGTTACCCCTCAAGCTTAGATGATCGAGTGTTACCGGGTTTTTCCCCTTCAGAGTCATTTTCACAGTCTTCAAGTGAGTATTCATGCTCACATCAACACCTAATCAAAATCATCGAGATCTTAGCATTCAACAAATCTAAATTAACGAGAACAGATCGAGACTAGACCTAGAAACTTGGTAATCGAGAGAAGAAAGGTGCCTACCAGTGATGGTACCATGGACAACAGTCCCGTTCTTAAGCTCGATGGACACAGTTTCATTGTTCAACTTCATCAAAAACCTAATCGATTCAAATCAAACCCTAAATCAGCTACTCATGAATCTGTTAACATAAAAGGAATATTGAGAACTGAAACAGTACCTGACGAGCTTCATCTTTTCTGTGGGGAAGACGAACGAGCAAGAAAAACTGGAACGAAGAAGAAGACGAGAGCTTTCTCAAAACCCTTTCTCTTAGATCTCGAAACGGATACCTAATATAAAGCGGGTACAGATCCGACTTTAATTTATGGATCCGCCACATAATAATTTGGGCCCAAAAATATATGTAATAAGGCCCATTGGGCTAAATCTTCCTATTTATATAGACTTGGTTTTAGCTAACGGGAAACGGCGTATTAAATAAAGCGCGCGAGCGTTTTTATAGCACGCGCGAGAAAAGAGGGTACGCGCGTGAAGATTGAACGTTTTTTATATCGAGATCTCGACGAGAGAGATCGTTCTCTCTTCTCTGGCGAAACTGAGTAAACCCTAGCTCGTCAATGGCGGATCCGAGCTCTAATAAGGAAAGATACACTCCCCCTAGCAAAAGGTAAGTTCGTCTCCTTCTTCGTCTTCTTCTTCACTGTATGCTTCGTCTCGGTTTCTGTTGATTTCGAGTGATCTTTACTCTGCTGGTTTCGGCGTTTCGCTACTTCGTCTCCGATCTTTCGTTTTGATGTTTCTTCCTTGGATCGCAGGAATCCGCCTGGGAATCGCAAGAACACAGGAGGAGGTAGGTTTTCTCTTTCTTTCAGGATCTTCTTTGTTTGAGTTGCTCTTACTTGCTTCTTAGTTGAAAAACGAATTAAAAATGGCTTCGTGATTCCGATAGTATACAGTTATGTATCATTACGTCTTAGATAAGTGAGGATCTATGAAGAATTAAGTTGTTGTAGATATACTAATCTGTAAAGATTTGTGTGGATATTTGATAACCTTGTTCTAAGAAAGTGAAATATGGTTTTAGCCTGAAATTTAGATCTTGATCTCTCTTTAATAGTCAAATTCGCAATTGATACATCTCTCATTTGTGTACTTGGTCAATTTTTGGCTTGCTTTCTTGAGAATGAACATAGTCCAAGCTTAAACACTATACCGAGCTGTATCAGATTTTACTTGTTATGATCTTGTTCTTGGCTAAAGCAAATAGTATATTGCAGATCGGACAAGTAGCCAACAGAACAAGGATGGTAACAGAAGTCAGCTTGTGGATACTGGTTTCCAGACCGAAAAGACTTCCAGGAAGATAATACGTCTAAACGGCTGCTCTAGGAGCGAAGCTTATCAGCTTTTGAGTGAACGTATGAATCTGCATTAACTATTTAAACATTTATATATTGGTATATCTTTGGTCAGTGTCTGATCAATCTTCCATCAACTGTTGCTATGCCAAAGCCTGATGAGCCAGTGCTTGTTTCTTAGTCATGCCCCTTTGTAGAATTCTTCGAACTTTATGCGATGAAGTGTTTTAAAGTCACTGCTTATGCACTTATTTGGTGTGCTTGACTTATTTATGTACTCTTGATTTGTCAAATGAACAGGCTGGGGAGCTGGAATGCATCTATACAACGACCCAACCGTTGATCTATCTGGTTAGTGGAAGGGGCATTCAACTTTTCCTCAATTTATTAGACTTCTCCTCCTTGAGTTTCATAGAACGTAATCAAATAACACTTGTGTTGTATTTTACAGAGCGACCAATCATGTACTATGGAGGAAGTGTTTGGGGTAAACTACCTCACCAGGTGGAAACCAACTTAAAAACTCTTTCATATGCTTTTAGTAAGAGAGACCATTGAAAAATATTGTGTGTGGGACAAAAACCATTACAGATCTTGGCTTCAGCAAACAATACATTGCCTCCATCGATGTTGCCAAAGGATTATACAAGGGAATTGCGCAAAGGATTACTGCTTCCAAGATCATCTTCAGTTTCCAACAATTGAAAGAGCTCATATAGACTTGTGAAATGGTGATTTAGGTGTGTGTTGTTGTGTTGGCAAAAGCATTCATGTGTCACAAAGACTTTTGTTTTGTGTAGGATGAAGAATATTACATCTGTCTTGATCGGTCGTTTTCTCTGGTCCCTGAAAGTGTAAAACTCAAACCCCAGAGATTTGACTAACAATCACGTTACTATCTCATTTTGCATATTTTTTTTTTGTAGTCTGCTCATTGGTGAAAAAAGGAATATGTTGTCTTTAGATGACTAAAATCTGGACGAGGTAAAGGCTACATTTCAATCATTTTCTCCACATCTTAAGCAAAGAGAGAGAGAGAGTATTACCAAAAAAAAAAGCAAAGAGAGAGAGAGTATAAAAGCAGTCTCCCACGACACAAAATTTTAAAATAGTTATTTAATTTGACCAAATTAAAGGAAAACAAATGGTAAGACGTAATTATTTAAAAATAGTTTGTTGAATTCACAACTGCTTCTTCACACACTATCTCATAAGCTACATAATATAATACATTTGTCTTCGTCATCATGATGATTCATGATCCTCCATTACTCTCTCTTTCTCCTTCATCTTTCAGATCCAGAGAGAGAGATAGACCAAAGATGAGGCTTTGTTCAGTTTCCTTCATTTTCTTCATCTTAATCGCTCTTCAAATCCTAAATCTGACCACCATTGTTGATGCCCAACAAGCTAGAGAAACGTGCAATTCAACAGTACCAATTAACGATCTCACCTTCAACACCAGCCTCCTACAATGCGTTGAAGCTTGGAGTCAACAATTCTTCATTCTCCGTGTAAGTTCCCATTTTTTTTGAAAATTTTTACAATCTGGTTTTAAAAACATAACAAATCGAGAAATTTTGAAAAATCTGGTTACAGTATGTTAAAACGGTGGAGAACAACACATGGAGTTTTATCTTATCGGCGCCAGATTCAAACGCCTTCATCGGGATCGGATTCTCAACCAACGATGCTATGCCCGGAGCCAGCGCGATCGTCGGTTGGTTACCTTCAGACGGCGGAGGAGGTCAGGCGAAACAGTATTTTCTCCGTGGTAAAACTCCCAGCGACGTGATTCCTGACCAAGGAGATCTGACAATCGTCAACGGCTCGTTGAAGATCGAATCTGTGTCGTCTCGTCTTTACATGAGTTTTCAATTGACGGCGGATCTGCCGCGACAGAATCTTCTTTACGCCGTGGGACCTACCGGATTCTTCCCGTCTTCGCCGGATTTTAGGTTGAAAGAGCACCGCTTAATGACCGTCACGGCCATTAATTATATTACAGGTAAGCAAAGAAGAGGCTAATCTTCTCCTTCTCTTTTGACTAAATTAATCAAAGTCAATGTTGAATTAATCCATTAATTATCTGTTTAATTACATCTCCACTCACTGATTAGTTTCGTAGGCTGTTAACAAGAATATAAACAAATAATTTGGTACCACCTTAATCAAACTCAAATCAAATATTATAAGAATTGGTACATATTCACATCATATCGTCCCTGTATTATATGGTACCATCAAAATTTATATCTATTGACAAATATTAATGATATTGTGATGTATGTATTTTTTTTTGTTACATTGAATAATTAAAAGGCTCGCAAAGTGTGGTTAAGAGTTCACCACATTCTAAGTTAAGGAAGACACATGGGCTAATGAACATGTTTGGCTGGGGAATACTAATCATCATCGGTGCTATTGTGGCTCGACACATGAAGCAATGGGACCCAACTTGGTTCTATGCCCATATAGCTATCCAAACCACTGGTTTTCTACTTGGTTTAACCGGTGTCGTTTGCGGTTTAGTTCTAGAAAACCGTACCGACGCCAATAACGTTTCAAAGCACAAAGGACTTGGGATAACCATACTCGTCATGGGAATTCTTCAGGTAAACATTCTACATGTGCAAAAAATACAATGAAACTGTGAAAATTGGTTTATTCAAATTTTGGATTGGATAATAATGTAGGTGATGGCAATGCTAGCTAGGCCGGATAAAGAATCGAAATACAGAAAATATTGGAATTGGTATCATCATAACATAGGAAGAGTTTTGATAATATTGGCTATATTTAACATCTTCTATGGTGTTCATTTGGCTAAAGCTGGTTCTGCTTGGAATGGTGGTTATGGTTTTGCCCTCGCGGCCTTGGCTTTGGCTGTTATTGCATTAGAAATTAAAAAGTTCTTGAAGAAATAATTTTTATTTCCAAAACAATTCTCTGTTATTATTGAACACTAGGGGCAGCCGTATAATGTGACGGACGTATGTGTATTTTAAATAAGGTAACAAATATTTAACTAATGTTGAATCGATGAGAAAAGTTATGAGCTGAAGTAGGAGTGTGCAGTGTTGTGACGACAAAAATGGCAGATATCAAATGCCAACAGTGGATGTATTTTATATTTGTTCTCCATTTGTAAGAGGCGGGTTTTAAATTGTGATAGTTTCTAATACTGTTGATGAAAATTTAAATTGGTGAACATATAAGGTGACAATTTTTTTATTTTTAAAGTTTGAATAATTGTTAGAAAATTTTAAAGTGAAACTTGTTCATAAATATAGACTGAGAAACATATGCACCCTAAAGAGCGAATACGTTTTTATTTGTATATGCGAAGAGAAAACAGAAAACAGAGAACAAACTGAATACTTTAAAGAAAAAAATGTTGTCATTAAAAAAACAAAAAGATACGCAAGAACACAAACTTGACTTCAGGGTGGGTTCAAAGTTTTAGTCACCTGAGATATCAGGTTTAATGAAAGGAAGATAAAAGTAAACAAAACAAAGTCAAACGACCACTATTAAGATAATATCACATTCCATGGCAAGGAGGACAAAAAATATCAAAGGAAGATATATTCGGTTAAGTTTGATACTTAAATGAAGAATGATGATAATGTTAGTGATAAGGCAACACACACTTGCTCATCTTTTCTTACTTATTTCAAATATAAAGAATGTTTGAGTTACCACTGAACAACAACTTATTAGAGAAACCAATGGTGCTCATAGAACCAATTAAAGTTTACAAATTTCAAGACTTTACCTCCAAAAAGTTCGAGATTAACGAGTGGTGACAAACATGACAGATTGTGTCCTATGATGCCCCTAAAAACGTACGCAACATCATCCCACGAGACAAGTAAACAACCACCTGATCGTTATGCCAATGATTGTCGTCAATTTCAAGAAGACGTAATAATGTGTGATGCACTTAGTTTTCCTTTAAATAATTATTTTGAATTTAGTTATTACTAACTAAAACTAAAACTAAATATTTGTAACTTTAGTATCGTAAATTGTATATTTACATAATTACTAATAAGAATTATAAACCATGATAAGTTGAAAAATTACTTATAAAATATTTTTTTGAATTTCATTTCAGTTAAATGTATAAAGCTAGAAAAATCAATCATTATTAGAAAAGCTAATAAAAAAAAGAATAGAGAATACTTCGACAGAATTTTGGTTAAAGACCCTTAAGTTGAAGATGATTTGAAGGGTTTCTCTATAAAAGTTATTCCCAATTAATAGTATAGATATACACAATTCACTTATATTTATTTTAATTTGTTTTTTAAATATTGATTGTGACCATATGAATTGTAAGATGTTTCTAGTTTTTTTGTTTATACCGTATGTAAGATGTATTTATGATTAGTTTTAATAACTATTTAAAATTGATATATGTATTTATATATATAGATATTTATAAATGTTAAAAATTACATTAAATATTTCTTTTTCGGATTTTATTTATGTTAATGAGTTTTATCAAAAATATTTTAGTGATGTTGTTTATATTTTTTTGACGTTTTATTTGAATTTTATTAGTATTAAATGGTTGTATTAATATTGTCAAAAAAATAGTTGTGTAAGAAAAATTCATCATTATAATAAAAGCTAATAAAAAAGAGAATAGAGAATACTTTGACAGAGTTTTGGTCTAGGGCCTGAAGTTGTAGATGATTTGAAGGGTTTCTCTATTAAAGTTGTTCCCAATTAATAGTATAGATATACACAATTCACTTAAATTTATTTTAATTTGCTTTTTAAAATATTGATTGTGACCATATGAATTGTAATATGTTTTTAGTTTTCTTGTTTTTTTGTTTATATCGTTTGTAAGATTTATTTATGATTAGTGTTAATAGTTATTTAAAATTGATATATGTATCTATATATATATAGATATTTTATAAATGTTAAAAATTACATTAAATATTTCTTTTTCTCATTTTATTAATATTAATGAGTTTTATCAAATATATTTCAGTGATGTTGTTTATATTTTTTTGGGGTTTTATTTGAATTTTATTAGTACTAAATGATTGTATTAATGTTGTCAAAAAATAGTTGTGTAAAAAAAATCCATCATTATTAGAAAAGCTAATAAAAAAGAGAGTAGATAATATTTTGACAGAGTTTTGGTCAAGGGTCCTGAAGATGACTTGAAGGATTTTTTTATAAAAATTATTCCCAATTAATTGTATAAATATACACAATTCACTTAAATTTATTTTAATTTGCTTTTTAAAATATTGATTGTTACCATATGAATTGTTATATGTTTCTATTTTCTTATTTTTTTGTTTATACCGTTTGTAAGATTTATTTATGATTAGTTTTAATAGCTATTTAAAATTGATATATGTATCTATATATATAGATATTTTATAAATGTTAAAAATTAAATTAAATATTTCTTTTTCGGATTTTATTAATGTTAATGAGTTTTATGAAAAATATTTCAGTTGATGTTGTTTATATTTTTGGAGGTTTTATTTGAATTTTATTAGTATTAAATGGTTGTATTAAATGTTGTCAAAAAAATAGTTGTGTAAGAAAAATCCATCATTATTAGAAAAGCTAATAAAAAAAAGAATAGAGAATACTTTGATGTAGTTTTAGTCAAGACCTCGAAATTAAAGATGATTTGAAGGGTTTCTCTATAAAAATTCTTCCCAATTAATAGTATAGATATACACAATTCACTTATATTTATTTTAATTTGTTTTTTTAAATATTGATTGTGATCATAAGAATTGTAAGATGTTTCTAGTTTTCTTGTTTTTTTGTTTATATCGTTCGTAAGATTTATTTATTATTAGTTTTAATAGATATTTAAAATTGATATACGTATATATATAAATATTTTATAAAATATTTTTTCGGATTTTATTAATGTTAATGAGTTTTATCAAAAATATTTTAGTGATGTTGTTTATATTTTTTGGAATTTTATTTGAATTTTATTAATATTAAATGATTGTATTAACATTTTCATAAAAAAATATTTATCTTAAATAATATAATTTTAAAAAAATTTATTTTCTTAAAGATGATGATGATGCGCATTTCTGTGAGAAGCGAAAAGTCGCTTCATTATATAATAGATTTTTTTATTGACTAATTTCTTTGAATGATATGTTACTCTTATGTTTCATTTTCGTTAATAAATAACCCAACAATAATAAAAGAAGCCCAACAATGCTTTATTTTATTTTGGGTCTAAATTAAAGCCCCATTTAATGGAAATAAAAGCCCAAATATTTGATGACTCGGTATCGATCGCCGGTTTATGGCCAAGGGGTCAGAGGCATTGCAAAAATTCGGAAGAAGAAGAAGATGTTGAGAACTCGTCTTCTATGGTTTACGCTTGGATTCTCCGTCTCCGGAGCTTCGATTGCTCATCTCGTATGGCGGGATCTATACGCCGAACGTTTCGCTATTTCTTCTGATGTAATTTTGCTCTTTGTTTTTTTTTCTGAAAGATCACCATTCATCATCATCTTCCCTTTCCCTAGTTCGATTTCGTAACGTTTCAAATTCTGCAGATGAAAGAGAAATTCAATGGTTTAGAAGGTAGGGTTTCGGGTTTGGAATCTACCGGTCATGATAAGATCCAGAGTCCAGCTCAGGTAATCTCTCTACGTTCGTAACAAAGTAGATACTTGTTTAGGTTATGAATCTAAGGTCTCATTTATACATAGCTCTGCTAAAATTATTCCACAACTCATGGCATCATATTACTATTAGCTATTGAATGTTTGATAAATTTGTTGATTTTGTAAGGTTTTTAATTGGACAAATTGTTAGAGACCTTGAGCTTCTCTCATGGTTTTGGTATATCTAAAAGTGTTATTCAGTTACATGAAGTGTTATTAGCAATAGCTCACATAGTGTTGCACTGATCTTAGAAACGATTCATAGTTTTCTTCTTCTTGCTATTGAAGCTAATTTCTCACAAGTTACCATTGTGTCTTCTTGCAGTTTGAGAATTAAGCTCTTCCAAGCCCAAAGTCTATCAGTGACAAGATGGCCTTTGTTTATTTGAAACTTCGAAGTTGTTTGTTTTTGGAAAAGATTTGGATTGGAGCTAAAGAAACAAGACTTGCATTTGTGTTAACTAAAGATTTTGCTTTATTATTACAAGAAAATAATTGAGTGTACACTTGTTTCATCTGATTATTCTTATACAATTATGATACTCTTACTAACTCAGCATCACGTGTATGACCATTATGATATCTCTTGTCATCCCAAGCCTTTCAGCTTGAAACCAATTTTATACAGAGAAATCTATTCACATTCTAGACGATGAAACAAACCTTACTAATTGCATATAGATTAAATGCCACTTGCTAAAAGCATTCATAGACTGACCGGAACTGCAAAAAGGAGACTAGTAAACTCTATGAGTGAGGCGTGAAACCCGCATTCTATCATCACTACTACCGAGTGGAACTCTCTACTTCCCGCGATCTTATTCTCATCTTCATTGATCATGGATTAGAGAGAGTTTAGTGATCAGAACCAACCATCGGATCCATCACGGTTTCATTTGATGAGGTGGGCGAGGCAGGACTGAGTTTGCCAGCTCCTCGTTCACCTTCACCGGAAGTGGTGGCATCTGCTTCATAACCTCTGGCATGTCATTCAAGCTGCAGCAGAGCAAAATAATGGCATTTTGTAAAGAGAGCAGCCAATGACTTATATATGATCTTTAGATATATGGATTAAATAGATTACTCGTTCAAGATTGCAAAGATATTATCCCGGGCTTTGCACAAGATATTGACATTGTCATGTATCTACATTTAGAAGGAAGAAAGCATCTTTGAGAAGTACAAAACCGGATATAACTAGCGCAGAACTTAAGTGTATTATACAAAACTCTGCAAGATGATGAATGGAAGTTGCATTAACCTGGAAAGCTGAGAAATTTGATGAAAGTTGATTGAACATGTGAGCATTTTGTTCAAGAAGATCTCCACTCACACCACCAATAGCTGCAAAGAAGCCAAAACACTTACGCTCTTTCTTAATACAATCTACAAAAATTAGCCTCAAAAGTTAAAAACTAAGATTCTTGGACAAACCTTTAAACGAAATGCCATCATCAGCATCTATAGGCATCATAGGAGGAGCATAAGAAGGAGCATTCGGATGCACATTCAAATGAGACGATGACTTGGCTGAAGAATCCGTAGTTGTTTTTTCCTGCAAAGCAAATATGTAAAAAGAGATTGATTACTCATGTAGATAGCAAAACAAAAAAGCTTATATATGGTTTGCGCTTCATCTAGATATATCAAATCTACACATAGAAATTGAATCCCACATACTTTCTTATCTTTGCTTTTCCTTGAAGAAGAATGGTCTTCTTTCCTACGCTTTCCGTTTTCCTTTTTCTGCGTAATCACATGAATGTAAACAGACCACAAGTGCTGTTCTTACTAATGAATAAAAGCCAATGGTGAAGAGAAAAATTGAGAAGCTTACAGTCATCCATCTACAACGGAGAGCAATATCTCTAACAGTTTTATCCTTCATTTTCATCGCAATCTTAGCGTAACGAACAATTGTAGGTTCTGATGCATACCTGTATTAAACATCAATTCATAAGGTAAGTGATACATACAAAACTCACATGTAGCTATTCCAAGACCACTGTTACTCAACAAGGATATGTATGATTCAGAAAAACCCACCAAAGCTAACAATTCTCAGACAACTAAGCTCAGGACATCAACAATTTTTCCGACATAACAAATCTTAGAGAGAGAGAGAGAGAAAGAAGATACTTTGAGAGAAAATCTTCCAATAAGGATTGCTCCTCATGAGTCCAATCTACAGAGATTCCTGGATTATGCCTCAACGCCCCAATCGTCTGCGAATTATCCACTGTGGTTGCTTTATTACCGCCATTTTCTACCGAATTTGTAGCACAGACACCGTTTGTCCTCTTTGCCGCCGCAGAAGAAGAAGATACCTTCTCCTCCGCCACCGCCGATGAACTTTCCTGATTGTTATCCGATGGATTCGCGCTCGCTGCCATCACCACCCAACCTCTCGAGCTAAAATTCGCGTGCTTTCTTCGAAGATTCGGAGAGATTTTCACCGGAGAGTATCGACTTCGGTCAATTCTGAGATACGCCGTGAAAGGAACAGAGAGGAGAGAGAGATTGAGAGAAAATCCGGCCACCGACTGTGCTTTCCCTCGAAAAATGGGATCTTTTTAATAAAAACTCAATATATTATTATATTTCATCTTTATCCTTTTTGGTTTTTCTTTGCTATTTTAAGATATTAATTAACTCAATTTTAGATTATTGCGAGGCTTTTTGGGCAAAGATTGTAACTTTAAGGACTTAAAAATAATAACCTAAAAGAAGAAAGCAATCTGTTTGTTTTCTTCTCTTTTCGAGGTCCCTCCTTCCTTTGTCATCTTCCTCTTCTGTCTCTTCCTCTCTCTCTCTCTCCGCGTCGGAGATTAACAGAAGGGCTCTTGGGTCGTCTCGGTTATGGCGGCGTCTCAGCCATCAGGTTAGCCAAATCCTAAATCTTATGGCTTTTAATTGAAACTCCCATGTCCCGATTATTGTATCATCTCTCTGCGATTCTCGCCGAGTACTCTGCTTTTGAATTTCTGAAATTGGTCAAAAAGGGCTGCGATAATGAGAATCAGCTTGATCTTCTTTTGTTTGTGTGATTACATAGTCAATATATCATGGAAACTCAACACTTATGTTGCTAATACTTGTTTTAAATCATCCTCACAACTTTCTTTACCTTCTTTGCCTCTGTATGATTTGATTTTAGTCTTTGTTTCAGAATGTTGTGTGTTAATGTTATATTTAGAGCTAATGGCTTTTGAATTTGATGATGTAGGTGGTAGTCCTCCAAAACCTTGGGAACAAGAAGGAAACACATCTGGTCCTAAGCCTTTTAGGCCTCCTTCAAATACCAGCACAGCTGCTTCAGTTGAATCTTCCGGCACAGCTAATCCCGGTGAGCTAGTTTCTACCATGAACAGGGCTAACCCAGCTGCGAATATGAATGCACTGAGTAGGCCTGTACCGGCTAGACCTTGGGAGCAGCAGAACTATGGAGGAGGTATGCTTGAATTGTTTTGGATTTTGATAGGACATAGAGCCTTACTTATTGTGTTGAATATAATGCAGGTTATGGTTCAAATCTAGGTGTAAACTCAGGGTACGGGCCGGGTACGTATGGTTCAGCATTAGGTGGGTATGGTTCATCATCATATGGGGGTGGAATGTATGGTGGTAGTAGCATGTATAATAGAGGAGGTTATGGTGGTGGTGGTCTCTATGGAAGTTCAGGCATGTATGGTGGTGGTGGTGGGATGTACAACAACAGTTTTGGTGGCACGATGGGTGGTTATGGTATGGGCATGGGAACAGGAATGGGAATGGGAATGAGTCCTTATGGCGGTCAAGATCCGAACGACCCGACAAATCAACCTCCATCTCCACCAGGCTTTTGGATATCATTTCTTCGTGTGGTATTGTTCATCCCTTCTCGTCATGCTTAAGTTGTTTAAGAAATCAGAAACGTTGATAAGAGGATATATATATAACATGAAGTGTTCATGTTTTTGGTTGATGACAGATGCAAGGTGCTGTGAATTTCTTTGGCCGTGTAGCGATGCTGATAGATCAGAACACGCAGGCTTTTCATATGTTCATGTCTGCCCTTCTTCAGGTTCCTTCCTTTTTTACTACAACCGGCATTTTTTATTGATACCTTGAATGGTTTGGTTGTTCTTGTGTTAATCATTTAAACCATTTGCCCTCAGCTATTTGATCGTGGTGGTATGTTATATGGAGAATTAGCAAGATTTGTATTGCGGATGCTTGGGATCAGAACAAAGCCTAGAAAGATGCAGCAGCAGCAGCCACAAGGGCCTAATGGACTCCCTTTACCCCACCAGCCACACGGAAACCAGAACTACATGATCGAGGGGCCTAAAGCCGCTGCACCAGGTGGTGGAGGTGGTGGTTGGGACAACGTATGGGGTAACTAAGTTACTTCCTTCATTGCACAAGTCTTTCATCATTGCTCTAAATACGCCATCAAAACCAGTCGGTTGCGAATAGAAGCCAGATGTTTGTTTACAAATCGAGTCTCTTCTTCTTTTCTCTCTCTCTCTCCGTCTATCTCTCTCTCTCCGTCTATCTCTCTCTTGTGAGCTTTGTGGTTGTGTGATAGATGTTTGAAGTCAATAAAATGGAAAGTGAAGTCTTGAATGTTCAAAGACCTTTTTGTTGATATATATACATTCATATAAAATTCGTTACTAGGAGTATGTTACAAGTCAGTTTTAGAAAAATGATTTAACTGAGAGAAGACTGAAGCCGTTGTTTACGTTTGTGCCACGTGAGGCCAACTTTTGTGCCGACCTTTTGGCAAAAAAAGTATGTGTTAATCACACCTATTATGCTTTCTTGTTAAACTCTACCCCAGATTGGTTAGCACCAATTGTGGATCTGGAGAAACTTAATGTTTCCCGTATTTTTGGTTAAATGAGAAGTATTTTGGTGAAAAAAAGAAAAGAAAAAGGATTTAACTTGCACAACAATGATTTCTTACCCCCAACTTAGCTCTGCTAACCAATGCCAGTCAAAACTGTGTTTAGTTGTTATGTATATGATAAAACATTTCTTTTTTTTTGTCTTAGACAAGGATGAAACCACTCAGACGCACTCACCCAAGAAAATAAAATTAATTAATTTACAAAAATAGTGTCTTATTGGATGTAGTGAAATAGTTGGACTTTTGCTAGTAATTCCCCAACCAATGTTATCACAAGTCTTCAGCCAATAGTCTGTGTTCACATATCGTTTTTGTTCTTATTTTTTAGAAAGATGTTTTATCTTTTCTTTTTGCAGTGTAAATTGCATTCAAAAGTGTACTCTTTTCCACCAAATTCTACTTTACTAACTACCGTTTATCATGCAATTTTGTATGTTTTAAGAAAATCCGAACTTGAGTGTTATCTATTATGAAAACATTCATAATTATTTTTGACATTTTATAAAGTCGACCTCACTCATCAATATTTAAAGGGCAAAGATTACTTATGTAGTAAATCAACAACGTAATACACTCCTTGTAGTATATACATGTGTTGGTAAATGACCACATGGTGTGTTGTAAAACAATCTTAATACAGTCCTTTTCATTCTCCCCTATACACCCAATGCTGACTCATATTGACATCACTCCTTTCTCATTATCTTTTTTTTTTTGTCATAGGGACAAGTTCATAGGAAATAATCTCATATAAGTTGGTTTATAATAAACTCACAAAAAACTATATAGACAATTATGTAATTTTTATATGAAATATTTATCTTAGTTGTTTTCCTCGTAGATTAAAGGTGTTATCGGCTATCGCCTTTAATAATTTCGCATAGAAAGAGACAAAAGAGTGTCGTATAATAGTAAAGAGTGGCTTTAAAAGTCAAAAAGATTCTTTTGAAAAAAGCGGGACCCACTACTGTTTCACATAATTATTGCAATTTCATATACGTTCTTCTCTTCCTATAGTTCCGCTTTCCATTTAGATTAAATTTTTAATTCAACTATGTACTAAATCTTCTCTTTTTGAATTATTATTTTTTTGATCGTAAACTAGTGTCTAAGCATATGATTATCCCTCATGATCGAAAAAGGTACTTAAGTTTTTTTTTATTTTTACTCTAATTGCGAATCGACGTGTGTCAATGGAGTCCGCGAAAAATCTAAGAATTGGTTTTTAAAGAAAGATTTTAAGTGGTGTTACTTAAAATTATCGTGGGCCCACGGGTTAAGGACTACTTTTAGACTTATGATAATCATGGTCTAAGTAGTTCTCTCCCAACTGAAAACAGCGAGGTTCGAACACCGGGTTATGCGATTAGATGCTGAGGTAACTACCTCTGGACTACTTGTCTTTTTTTATGATTATTTTGAAAATAATTATTTTCATTTTTTTTTAATTATTTTGAAAATAATTATTTTCTTTTTTTTAATTATTTTGAAAATAAATTGAGAAACAGTAGAAGAAGAAAGAGTTCACTTACTTACACTATCATAGTGGCATTTGAAGTCTCTTCATCCTCAGATAGTGCGCATTGTAGAACACACAATTTCTCTCAGATAACCCCCCAAAAAATATGAACGTACTATGCCACGTCATCATCTTCTCTCTGCTATTATGCGCCTCTTCGGCAACTTTCAGTCGCCGTCGTCTCTTTCAAGCTCCTTCGACGGATCCTTCCACATCCACTCCCGGCGGCTCACCATTCTTCCC
This sequence comes from Cochlearia excelsa, assembly GCA_963556525.1. NCBI lineage: Eukaryota > Viridiplantae > Streptophyta > Magnoliopsida > Brassicales > Brassicaceae > Cochlearia > Cochlearia excelsa. The sequence goes on from OY748330.1 coordinate 35,501,183, forward strand.
ACCTTACAGCTCCTCCTCCTCTCCACCTCCTCCACTTCCTCCGGTGCCCCAGCCGCCTCCCGCACCCACCTACGCTACTTTCCCGGCGAATATCTCCGCCCTTGTCCTCCCTCGCTCTCCTAAACCACACACTGCTTCAAGGACACTACTTATCCCGGCTATCTCCGCCGTTCTCGCCGTCGCAACAGCTATCTTCCTGGCCTTGTTCCTCTACGGACGATGGCGAGGGCAAAACCGTCAATTCAAGGACGAATCCAAGAGCTCAGCTTCCGAAATTACTCAATCCGACCAAACTCCTTGTCCCCTTCCAAGAAACACCGCCACTGAGAACAAACTCTCTGTGGCTGCTTCTACATCCGATATTCTCTATCTCGGCAACGTCGTCACTTCCCGTTTCGTCAAACCGGAGTCACCGGAGATCTGCCCTCTCCCGCCATTACCTGCTCGTAGCTTCCTGCAACACAACACCGAAGAAGAAGAAGAAGAAGAAGAAGAAAGAGAAGAAGACGATGATTTCTACTCTCCTCTCGCGTCTCTAGCTGGTCAAGAAACAAGAAGAGAGAGAAACAATCCGTACAGTAACTGCTCTTGCTCTCATTCCTCAGCCTCGAATTCTCCGGCGATGTCACCGTCGATGAACTCAACAGCTCAACATTGGTCAACACAAAACCCTCAGTCTCCGTCGCCAGAGAGACGCGTAAGGAGCAACAAGAGATATGGTCCGTCTCTGAGGATGTTTAGCCTATGGAATCAGAACCTTGGGTTCCCAAGAATCTCTTCAGCTTCTACTTCACCGGAGAGAGGTATGGTTAGGACACCAGACGCATACGCTCGGTCTTCTATGTACTCTTCTGTTTCCACCACACCGGATAGGTTTTTTCGAAAGGTTCTCGAGAGTTCGCCGCCGAGGTGGAACGATTTCAGCCGCAATGTCAAGTCTTTGTTCCTTTCTTCCACTTCTGGGTCGCCTGCTAGAGATTTTTGTATCAACATCTCTGAATCTTCAAGAGATTTGAAGTCTTCTAGGGACAATCCAGAGTGTGAACAGAGCGAATCGGCTTCTGTTCCACCTCCACAAAGGCCACCACCGGCAATGCCGGAGCCGCCTCCTATTGTGCCACCGTCGCAGTCTTTTGTGAAATCTGGAAATAAGTTATCTTTCTCTGGGTTACCACAGAGTAGTTGGGAGACAACAACAGAGCGACCAAAGCCAAAGCTGAAACCTCTGCCTTGGGATAAAGTCAGACCAAGTTCTTGTCGGAAAAATACTTGGGATAGTCTTAAATTCAACTCTTTGAATACTAGTTCCAAACAGAGAAGTCTTAGCTGTGATCTTCCATTGCTAAATCAAGAAAGTAGAGTTTTAGATCCAAGAAAGTGTCAGGACATTGCTCTTCTGCTTACAACACTTAAGCTCACCACAAATGATGTTGTCCAGGCTCTTCGACACGGTAAACCATCGGATACAAAGCTACCTTCTTTTCATTCTGGAATGTGCTGAGACGAATCTGAGCTGTGTGTTCTTTGTGTTTCTGAATCAGGTCACTATGAGGCACTTGGAGTTGAACTTCTTGAGAGTTTATCAAGAGTGGCGCCGAGTGAAGAAGAAGAGAGGAAGCTGAAGAGCTATAGCGAAGACTCAATAACCAAGTTGGCCCCATCAGAGAGGTTTCTCAAGGAATTACTTAATGTGCCTTTCGTGTTCAGCCGGGTTGATGCATTGCTCTCTGTTGCCAACTTTAATTCCAAAGTTTCACACTTGAGAAGCTCATTCTGCATTATACAGGCATGAAACCAAGCTCAGGACTAAATATGTTTATGTTGTTGTAAGCTTGTCTCATAAATATGATTCTGTTGCAGGCTGCTTGCGAGAAACTAAAGGAAAGCAGTATGTTACCGAAACTTATTGAAGCTGTCTTGAAGACCAGGAATGCTCATGACTTCAAACTTGAGGCCCTCCTAGAGCTTGTCCATATCAAATTGTCAGATGGAAGAACCACTCTCTTACATTCTGTTATACAGAACATCAAAGAATCAGAAGGTATAAAAGGCTTACAAGCTGTTGCAAGTCTCAGTACATTACTTGTGGATGTCAAGAAATCTGCAGAAATGGACTATGGTGTTATGAGAAGCGAAGTGATGAAGCTTTACCAAGGAGTCAAGAAAGTTAGCGAGGTTCTGCTACTGAATGATGAGAATGGACCTAATGAAGAACAACAATGGTGGAAATTCAGGGAGTCGATGACCCGATTCTTGGAAACCGCTGTAGAAGAGATCAAAAAGATTGAAACAGAAGATGAATCCACTCTCTCTGCAGTGAGAGAGATAACAGAGTATTTTCATGGAGAGTCGGCTAAAGAAGAAGCTAAGGTGCTGAGAGTATACAAGATCTTGAAAGAGTTTCTATCCTTATTAGATGGAGTATGCAAGGAAATGGAGGTCCTAGAATCAGTACAAGACTAGTGTCATTATGTTGTCTCTTAGTTATATATGTACTTATGTTTGTATGAATAGACGGTCAGTTACTTAACTTCCAACCAAATTGCATCTCTCCTTGGGAGTTGCGAACTGCCAACAGTGCACCTTTGTTTTTGTCTTTAACTTGCAAGCTCACATATATAGATGTATATGCATCAGATAAATGAACATTCATGAGATGCATAAAAGTAGCAAGAACAACTAAACACATTATAGAGGAAGATATTAACAATGTTTCAAGCCGAACGTGTCAACACAATCATGGGTTCTCTTCCCTCTTCATTTGAATTTACCAGAAAGAAACAGATGCTACAGCAGCATCTGGAGGGTTTAAGAAACTACCAACTAATCATTTGTTGTTCATGCAAAGAGTGGCTCAATTAAGCTTCGCTAACAGTTCTTTCTTCCTTAGCTCTAAGAATATGCTCCAGAGATAAACTAAACCTTTCTACTCTTCGACGGCGTAGCTCATCTAAAGGAAGGTCACCAGAAGAAGACTGCATTGTTCCCTAACTCACTGCCCATCCATTTCCTCTAGCTCGCCCCGAGCCACACATCTCACAAGTGCTTTGCCAACCAGAATTATCAGACGTACACGACTGACATCTCCATATACCAGGTCTTGCTATCCCGTTCTGCCCTCTTCCCACTCTTCCTCTCCCTGATATCCTCCTCCTCCGAGACCTAATTATACCGTTCAGAAACCTCAAAGGCCATGTAACCATTCGAGTAAAACCTTTAAACGCCACAGCGACAGGATCAGAGCCTGAGCGTGAATTCTTCAACTTCATATAGAGAATACCAGCAAGAATCCCATCTAAATGCCCAAGAAACGAAGAGCTCGGCACAAACATTTGCACCAGAATCAGTTCAGCCCAAGCAGCATATCGTATCGGTACTAAGATACCGTAGCTTGAGTAATCCTCAGCTTGTTCATTGAGAACAACTTTCAGAGCAAAGAGCACGCCCGAGAATCCCACAACGTATTCGTGGAAATAGGCTCTGTCGTAGTCGAACAAGACATGTAGCGATTTGGCTAACAGCAACGTGACTCCTTGAGACATACCGAGAAGAGCAAACACCATAGAAGCAAACTCGTTGCTCCCCATGGACGTCTCTAGCTTGATACCTTTCCATAGAAGAGACATCATGTTGTATACTAAGTGCGGCTCGTTTAGATGGTAAAACGCTGATAGAAAAATCGTTTCAGATCCTTGTGCTGCTCCAACAACAAAATACACAATCAGAGATTAAGCACCAAAATCACGAGAAACACGCATGAATAGAATCTAAACGAATCGAATCTAAATCGGCGAGATCTTAAAAATCAACAATCGCGAAGTAAGAGATTCTAGGAGATTACCTTGATGATGAGATAGGGATTGAACCAAACCTCGCTACTGTGAGGGATAACGGAATCGATAAACGCATGTCTGAGATAGACGAGATTTTTCGCGGCCAAGAGACTCGCCGTCACCGGAGGTTTCCACCCTATTGAAGCAAGGAAGAAGCGAGAAAGAAATAAATTAGGGTAGAGTGGACACATGGCATTAGCAGAAGGAAACACATGTCAACAGCTGGTGCAAAATTAAAAAAACTTTGTGTCGTATTATATAAGATTTTACTATTTTATCATATGACTGCATAGTGTGCCATATTTATTATCATATTGCATCAAAGAGATATATGAAAAAAGATACCAACAATTTTCAGAAAGTACATAATAGAGTAAAATCTGAAAGCTATGGGGGGATTATTCACTAAGACAATAACTAAAAAAACTTAGATATAAATGATTGTAGCTGGTCTGGATCATCAAATCCTTTTTCCTCTTACCGGGATTACGTCCTATTAAAACTGCATAATACACGGTGCGGCGATAACCACTTGGGATAACATCACGGCTACCAAACAACTTTTCTTAAAGGATTGATTATAAGGAGGAGGATAATATGAGGTAGGACGCTTTCCTCTGTCGCGTAAAACTGGACAAGTTTGGGGTGGTTCACCACAAAAGATATCCGCTGTTGTTCGATTCGTGCCACTACCATTCCAAAATGTTCGATTCATCGCAAAACTGCACAGCCTCTCCTCTTCCTCCTTTTTCATAATGAGAAGGCTAGTAGGGTTTGGATCTGCAGCTTAGTCCCCCCCACTCACAACTCTGCTTTGGCCCATTAGCATCTCTCTACTTGTGTGAATTTTAAAATCTAATTATGGTTTAAACCGGAAACTAACCTGTGCTTCCCATCTTCCATCACAAGCTCACCTTTCAATCTTGCTATACCGAGATTTTCACATTGATTCAGTTTTCTCCAGCTCAATTTGGAGACCAACTCTGCCATTATCTCTACGTCTGCATTGTCTGCAATTTGTGGAACACATAGCGTCTTGTTCTCCGAGTAATAATTCATGATAGATTCTGTCTTCACCGTAGAAAGATTGATTCTCTGATTGATAGGATCAGGCATCTGTTTATAATATGCAATCAGATTAGTTAATACAAACAAAAGTAAGTTAGAGAGCTGACTCAAACAAAGAGGTATAGAATTGTTACCAAAACAGTCTTCGGCTGCAAAACAGAAAGAAGTATTGGGAGCTTCTGCAGCCTGCAATAAACACTATAGTATTCAGCAACGGACTAACGGTTGATAAGCCATAACAATAAGGCGTAAGAGTGATATAATGAGTAAAATCAGTCATATCAGTCAAGATATGCCCTTTTACAAGAACCAAACAAAAACTAAACATATAAAAAATAAGAACTACACAGCCAGGCAAAACTTACCTTATTCCAGAAAGAAATGAACACTGGAGAATTTTCATAGCCATCGGTCTAAAGGGGAGAAGTCCTAAACATGAACTTATCCCGTCCTGCAACACAAATTTCTCATCTGTCATCTTTGACTATAGATTCATAATGGAACTAGGTAAAAGAGAAAGTAAAAATAACCTCAAGAACAAGCAATGATGTTGGATCACCACGCCATCGCCGAAGAAATTGGACAGAAGGGCCAAGTCGCAAACTCCAATGTGGAGCAAAAACGATGCATGGTTCCTGCCAACTAGTTCTGTTTGCAAAACATATGCATTTACACAATAATACCATAAGATAGTGAATGTAGATATACAAATTCTAACCCCAATCCGAGAAATATAAATAAAATTCTTACATTAAGTCGGGTGAGTGAATGGCAGGAAACAGATGGATCTTCTTGTCTTTAATGAATTTAAGATGACCAAATGATGGTTTTCCTGCAATTAACTGCAACATCAATCAAAACACAATAGAAGATATATTGTTTGATTCATCTTTCAAATAAAAGCGATTTGTAGAAGTATACCTTCTCCTGTCGTTGCTCACACAGCCACTCTGGTATGGTGTTTGCATATGCCAATAGCTCTTCTGCCACAGAAGATATTACAAATATTGGAACCTAAGCAAAACCATACTGAGCAATTTAATCCCACAAAGTTAAAAGAAATGTCAAGGCACTTTTTAAAGTAAAGCTGTAATATAAAAAGAAAGAGAAATCCAACCTTTAGAGACGAGGATTCAAGAGAATTAGACATTAGCTCCAAAAGCTGCAGAACTATCCCAATTCGAGTTATCGTGATCAAGGTTGAGCCACCAGCATCCGCCGATTCTGCAGCACATGAGCAAACAAAAGCTAGTTTTTCCATCTCTTCTAAGCTTTCTTCAGTGTTTAGTAATGAAGCAGCCAAGTTCTCATCATCCTTGTTACTGCTAAAAACAAGTTAACAAAAAGAAATGCATCGGCTTTAAGATCCAAACAAACAACATGCTCTCGTCAATGTAAAAAAAAGTCTCATGTGAAGGTACCTGATTGTTGATAAATAACCATTCTCAGCCACTTCTGCAGATTGAAGGCATGATAAATCTGAGTAAATCATCACATCCTTTCCCATGTGACCATGGAAATCGAAACTTTTTGCATGATGTGAAACGAAGATGGAGTCCGACACATAACTTAGACTTCCATGAGGTCCGGTGACCAACCAATTACAAGCCCCAATATCTAAACCTGAACTCAGTGCTTTAATGACCAAGGTCCCATTATAACAAACTTCTTCTGCAAACTTGACCGTTTGAACCTTTTTCATGCAACTCTTTACGTTCTCTAGACTGTGGAAAAAAAGAGACAATTTAACAAAGCGATCAACAATATCTCAATCTAGAGAGCTGAGAACAGCATATAGCCAAACAAAACAATAACAGTTACCTATATAGACGCATCCAACTTCCTAAATCATCACCATTCTCGCCAAAGACAAATTTTTTAAGCAAGGGTGGTACTTCAACACGGTCTAAATTCTTTATCCACAAAGGAAAACAAGAGTCATAGGGTCCATGGAAGCGTCTGAATTCCATGTGCATCGAGACTAGATCTTCCATCATCAGCTGTCCGATCCTCGCTGTTGCTTCAGTCATATATATCTGCATATCACGAGTTAGAACTCAGCACAAGCAAACAAAATGATTCAGGAAAGATCGTGAAAGTGTTTACCTTGGCGCTAGGGGTGGGCATAATTCCCGTCCCGTTCCGATCCGCCCCGTTCCGTCCCATTCCCGTTCCCAAATTCCCGTCCCATATAGGACGAATGTCCCGATATGGGACAAAAGTTTAATTCCCAATTGGGAACGGGACGGGACGGGACGGGAACGGGAATACCCGAAGTCCCGAATTAAATTTTAATGATGTGATGTGATATAAATATATATATATATATATATATATATATATATATATATATATTTCCTTTTTCTATGTGTACACAAGTTATAAATAAAGTATAAACACATCTAATTTACTTATCTATTTAATCTAATATTTAAGATTTAAGTTATATTACTAAACCTAGTTAATATTAATATAAGTCCAAACTCCATAGCAAAAAAGTTACGGCCGTTTTTTTAAATATAACATATTTTAAAATATATTGTTGTTAATATTATCTTATATCCATCTACTATTTTTTCTTATGAATTTGTATAGAAATGGGAAAACAATTTCGGAACGAAGAATGATGCAAAGAGACAGATGGATACTTAGTTGTTTCATGTTTGGTTTTTGAAGTTTTTTTATTATTAGACATTTCTTTTTACTTGAGTTTTATTATATGACTCGAGCTTTTGTGGTGGATTTTATTAATTTAGATTTTATGAACTTTGATTATTAATTAAGTGTGACCAAATATATTTTTTATATCATTGATATAAAAATTATCATCGTATAAGAATCGTGATATAAATTATTTTAACATGATAATTGATAAGTAATCACGATTGTAAATTTTTAACAAATGAATTATGAATGTCTAGATATTTGGGAATTCCCGACCCGTTCCCGTTCCGTCCCGTTCCATTCCCGTTCCGTCCCAAATATAAAATGGGACAAGAATGGGACAATTTTTTACGTTCCGAAATTCCCGTCCCATTCCCGAACCCGAAAAATCCCGTCCCGAATTCCCGTTTGCCCACCCCTACTTGGCGCAGAATCTTGGGTTTTGGGTAAGGAAAGGTAATCCAAGCAGTCCCATAGGGTTTGAGATGAGAACCATATCAATCAAAGAAACCTCCCACAAGTGCAAGGCCTTGACAGTTTTGTACCACGGTTCTGCGCAAACCAAATCATCAAGAGTCATCTGTCTCTCCAGCTTTTGCTTCTTCTGAATCGGATCTTCTGCATCCATAGGCACACCAGAAGCTTCAAACCCATTATCATATGGAACAGGAGCGAAAATCGTGAGTGACGAAAGGTCCAGAGGACAGTCAATCAGGATCCTGAAACCAAATAGATTAAGCATATGACAAGGCGGATATTGAAAGCCATCTCCTTTGCTCAGACATGTCTGTAAGAACACAAAAAACCCGAGTTAGGTTTCGAAAAAAATATAGACTTTATATAAAAATTATAGATAAGGAAGAGAAAAACACCAGTTCCATGGAGTTTCAGAATCCACAAGCAACCTATAGAAGGAGCCGTTATATCACTTGGAAACGCAGATTTACAAGCCGCTACATGAAGACTCCGCTTGAGACATATTGTTTGAGCTACAAAGATAAACATGAAGATAACTCAATCAACTAATTAAAGAGAAAACGCCCAATAAATCGCAAACAGTGAAAACAAAAGACGAAGAAACAATTAACAATGAAACAGACAAAAGAGGAAGAAGCAGAATCTAAGCTTCTCCGCAACTTACCCCTCAACGACGTCGAACTAGCAAATAAACTTGGAAGCTAATCTCGCCATGTATGTCTCTCTGTGTGATTTCAAGTTTTTACTGAGATATGATTTTTCTTTACACACAAATCCCAAATTTATAGAAGGAAGCGAAATAGAGAAAAAAGGAAATTGGTGAAAAAAGGAAAATAGGGAAAAAGGAAACGAACCGTTGGCAAGAAAAAAGGAAATTTGGCGAAACCGGTTAATTTTCGGTTCAGCGAAATAAGTTCGGTTTGGGTATCTCAGGTTCGGTCTAGGTTAATATTGACCTGAGAGAGAGAGAGAGAGAGAGAGAGAGAGAGAGAGAGAGAGAGAGAGAGAGAGAGAGAGAGAGAGAGATCGGCGATTGATTTGCTTCACCGATGGATTCGTCTCATGAGATTGTAGATTTCTCTTCTCGCGACGGTAGAATCAATGTCAAGGGTTTCTGTGTATCTGCTCGAGCTTTTGCCGATAAGTGGAGAAGACATAACCAATCACTACCTCCTTGGTCATGGGTTCCTCTTATCAATCGAACTCTACTTGCTTCAAACAAGGTTAAACATCCAATGAAACAATACAATATTCTCCCCAAAATCAAAACTTGTTTGTTCTTGTTGTGTTATAAGCAGGAGGAAGGTTACTTATCGTTAGATAAGGTCTTGATTCTCAGTTCACTTGAGGTATATTAGATTCCCACAGTTCTTAATGTTGTCTTCTTCTTCTTATTCTCACAGTTAGCTTTTTGTGTAGGAAATTCCAGAGGAGGAATCTATAGATGTATCAGAGGATTCCTTGGAAACAGGACAAGAGTCTATTGATCACACAATCTTGGTAATACTCGGCCCCCGACACCCGAATAAGATAATGAGCCGCAAGCTCTGAACTTTACACGGTTTATAAACACGAACACATCTTTTAAAAATGTGGATACGCTTACACTTTTTCTTCTTTGTGTTCCCATAGGTAAAGAAGGGAGAAAAAGAAGCACATTACTATGACTTTCATATTGTTTACAGTGCATCATATGGGGTTCCTGTGCTATATTTTCGCGGATGCTGCAGCGGTATGTCGTGCTAAGTCCTTGATTCTTTAGTTAGTTGCTTTGCTTTGTTTAGTAGATGTTCTCAAATCCTTTTTGTTTTCACTTAGGTGGAGAAGCTCTTTCTTTGGATGTCATCAAAAAAGATCTGCCATCATGCTCTGTTAGTCTTATGCTTGAATCTAAGTGGACATTTATAACACACGAGGTACCTGAAACACCGATACTTGAATGTTCGTTTGTATATCTTTGTGGTATTCAATCTTTATGCAAACTATCAATGGCAGGAGCATCCGTACTTGAACAGACCATGGTTCAAGCTACATCCATGTGGGACTGAAGAATGGGTCAAGCTGCTTTCTCAAAACAGCATCTCTGGTGGATGTCTGATGCCACTTGACTTATACTTGGTGTCATGGTTCTCTGTTGTCGGACAGGTAGTTGGTCTTAAGATCCCTCTTGAGATGCTTAATTAGCTTATCTAGTGTAATCCAACATGTAGTGAGTCGAGTCTCTAAACCCACAAGAACAAGGTTGTTATGGTGAAACTTTGTCAATGTAATTATTAAAGTAGCCATAAATCTCCTGCTAAATTTGAAGTTTTTTCCTAATATAGTCAACAACTTTATTTCGGTTGACTATAATGTAGAAAAAGAAACGCGTAAAAGAAGCTGTTTTGTACAAAAATGGAGAGAAAGAGTCAAGAGTAATTGCGTCGTTGCAGAATCTAATAAGAGATCTCTTTTAAGACAATACCAGCTAAGCTAAACTCCGACCAAAAGCAAAAGCATCGCAGATTCGAAGGTTTAGATTCCTCCATGGACGAGTAAGCTAAATCCTCTCTCTCTCTCCTCTCTCTCTCTCTCTCTCTCTTCTCTCTCCTTTTTTTGGGTATTCACAAAGTTTTGCCTTTTTCTGTGTAGATCCGAACCGAAAATTGAGTACACGACCGGCGTTGAAACCGCCGTGAGAATGACATCTCCGGTGACTTGCTCCGTCGAAACCACAAGTGTCCACGTAAGCGCTCTCGACGGACTCGTGAACGTGAACTCTCTCTTCACAATCGCCGTCTTCGTGGGACTTTCCTTAGCGACGCCAGGACAACGTAGCCTTGACCAAAGATCCGGCTGCGACGCGAGCGATGACGTGGCGAAGAAGCTACTCGTTTTCGAAGTAGTCTCTTTTAGCTTCTTCCTATTCTCGTCTCTCGTAGCTCAAGGTCTCAAGCTTGCCCTGAATCTACTCAACAGCAAAGACGTCGACGAGATTTTCAGAGCTCATATCAATATCAAGGTTTTGAGATGGGGAATGATGGCTTCTGCTGTCGGATCCGTCATGGGTTGTCTGTTTTTGATGTTGTCTATGGTTAATGTGATTCAGATCCGTCTTGGTTTGCTTTCTTGCGGCAGCAAATCCGCGACTCAGGCGGTTGCGACGCTCGTAACGCTGGTTTCCTCTGCTTTGATGGTTTACATCTCTACTGCTATTTACGCTTTCTGGCATTGAGAAAGAAACAAAAAAAATGATTTGAATCAGTTCATCGAAAAAACAGACATAAACTGAAAATGCTTTGTAATGATGAGTCTCTCAAGTTCTCAAGTCCATGGCTTTATTTTTTATTGGCCAATGTAATTTATCAGTGTCTTTGAATATCTTTTGGCTTAAACCATCTTCTTTGGCTAAAGTATTGGACTATATATCTCTTTATTCATGTTAATGTAGAGATGTTTTGAATGTTCTTTTCCAAAGAATATAGTATAAAAGGTTTTTGATTCTGTTGTATGGCATGGTTGTATAATCGTAAAGGTAATAATATAAGTGAAGTACACAACACCCAAATGTTACAAATAATAAAAGAATTCTCAACAACTTGAGTTCCTCAAAAATCAAAACAATAGCATATTGTGTGACCACACATTGTTATGTTTCAAAAATCCCCAAAAAAATCAAATTAATGAAAAACATATGTGGAAGAGCATCCAAAAAAACAAAGCTCACCAAATTTTAATGAGCTTCTTTTTCCTTAATTTTTCTTTCAAAGCTTTTTTGTCCTATTAATTCCGAATAAAACCCAAAGTTTTGTTTACATGTTTGATTCTAAGGCAGCAAAACCACCACCTTTCATCATTTGTTTAAACTCTTTGAAATTAACCATACCATCTCCATCAACATCAACTTTGCTTATCATCCTCTTACAATCCTCAAGTGTTCTTCCTTGCTTGAGTCCCAAGGAAGCTAAAACTGATCTCAGCTCTTCCACAGTGATGAACCCGTCTCTGTTCTGATCAAAAACGTTGAAAGCCTCTCTTATGTCTTCTTCCTCGTCTCTCTCTTCCATTATCGACTGGTATAACCCACCAAACTCTTCTATGTCGACGTACCCATCACCGTTTAGATCAATCTTCTCTATCATTTGAACCAAGTCTTTGTCTGGTATGTATATTCCAAGATTCTCTAATGAATCATTGAGCTCTTGCTTTGTGATTTTGCCGTCACCATTCCTGTCGAACATTTGGAATATCCGAGAAAGCTCTGCTTGATCCATCTTTTGTTGTGTTTAGTAGTTAGAGAGCCTTTGAACAGAGAATGAATAAGAACAAAAAGTAGATAGAAGATGGGTTTATAGAGAAGAAGAAGGACTAGTTCTTAAAAGAAAAGGAGTGGTTGCCATTTTAGGAAATTTTATTACAACTATGATCGTGATCTGCACCTGTTTTCTGTTGAATTGGTCTTAAAAATAGCCTTATTGTCCTTCAAAAATACACACACAAAAAGAAAAAGAAAACTAAAGTCTATCTATAGATAGATACAGACAGAATGTACACATTTATCTCATGGTTTCATCATCTTCAAACATGAACACCACGCTGTTTCAAAGTCAGAAGAGACAAGTTGAACAAATTAAAATACAGAAAGGTCTTAATCACTCACTTATTTAACTGTTCAATATTCATGTTGAAATCCTTGTATGACCCGTGGATTAGACATGGTTATGATCTTAAACTGATTTAAAAGTCTAAAGAACGGTGTAGCCGTGAGCATTCCGGTTTCAGGTTTTGGTTCGATTTCGGAACTAAACATTCAAATCTAGGTTTGGTATAAAGTTGCCATATACATTTCTATGAAGCTCTGTGTTCATATGAACTCACTAAAGATGTGAACAAGTAGTTTTGAGAATGATAGAAAAGAAAAGATAGCTTTTTTAACCCTTGACCATACCGAAACTTATAAGATTAGCCATAGGGTTGTTAAAAACTATCTCTTTCTGTTTTGAGAAAGACACACCATTCAATATGTTATCTTCTCATTCTCTAATGCCTAACTTCTCGGCGAAACTAGCCTAAGAGACCACACCAGAAATCAACCGCACAATTCGATATAATGTGGTAATTGATTAGCCTCTTTGAAGAAGCAAAAAAAGCAAGATCACATAAAGAGAGGCAAAAGCAACCATCTAATAGAGAAGAGAAAGCAACAGAAGCACCATTATTGCCATGGAATCGTTTAAACAAGCAAAGCTCTTTACCACATTACATAACTTTAAAAGAGAGTTTACAGATTATAAAACCAAGTTTATCTGCAAAAAGTACTGAAATTTCAAAAGCCAATTATTGCCAAATTCTTGATAACAAGAACAAGAAACCCAAACAATAGAGAGAATCTTCCTTTACTTACGGAATATCCCAAGGCTTGGCTTCAGGGACAGCAACGACCATACCTTGAAGCTCCTGAGTCAACACAACTTGGCATCCAAGACGCGAATGTTTGTTCAACACACGAGATCTAGAGTTTCTCTTAAGCACATACTCCTCATCGTAAGTACGAGGAGGAAGCTTCTCAAGCCATTCCTCTGCGATCTGAACCTCGCATTCCGCAGAACAAGCCTCGATATCTTCCAATCGATGCGACGCCGGATCTATCATACCTGTGTGAGTTAGAGCACGAAGGAGAGTCTGACCTGAGAGACCGATGATTTCGTTCTTGTATCCATCTGAATCTATCGCCGAAAGCTTCACGATTCGATCCGAGACTTTCTTCGATCCCAAGGAAGGAGAAGGAGTAGATGTGGACGATGTGCGGAAGATTATGGATCTGGTGAACGGAGAGAGACGGTGGTGTATCTTTGTCGAGAGCTTGTAGAGATTCGTCGCCATCGTCGTTTCTCTGTTGAGCTTTTTTTTTTTTTTGCGAGAGGAGCTTTCGATTTTTAGATATCGGAAAAAAAAAAGAGTAAAAAGTGAATGTGAACGTTTATTTGAGTTGGGCCTCTTTATAAGCCCAATTATTATTAAAGGTCCAAGAAGATACCCATGCCTCCATAATCCAATGTGGTAAGGTCCACATACTTCTCCAAGTCTTTACCGAAACTAGCCCACATTTAAAAGAGTTTTACACTGGTTGTTATAATCCACGTGGCTGACACACATTGGTTAGTCTATTGTAGTCTGCAAAGCAGAGAATCATTACTTTATTTCCAATTCCGCCATCAATAATTTTTTTGATCCACTCTGTTTCAAGCTGTCACCAAAATGTCTTCTTCTTCTTCCTCATCTCTTAAACCCATTAATATAATTTCCTCATAACGAACAAACTTCATCGCAAACCCAAATATAAAAATCCAATCTTGAAACAGAACAGCCATGTTTCGTGTTGTCCTCTGTTTCGTTCTCTTCTCCGGGATCTCAATCACGGCGACGGCTACCTCCGAGTACGATTCTATATACGAGATCCTCACGGAGAACGGTTTACCGTTAGGTATATTCCCTAAAGGCGTGAAAGAATTCAACTTTGACGGCAAAACAGGAAGATTCACTGTTTACTTGAACCAGTCATGTGATGCTAAATACGAGTCAGAGCTTCGCTACGAAGCCAATGTTACAGGGACAATAGAGTCTTATCACATAAGTGATTTGTCTGGTTTGAAAGCGCAAGAGCTGTTTCTGTGGTTTCCTGTTAAAGGAATCAGAGTAGACGTGCCTAGCTCTGGTCTTATTTACTTCGACGTTGGTGTTGTTCAAAAGAGATACTCTTTGTCTTTGTTTGAGACTCCTAGAGATTGTGTTGCTGTTCGTGGTGATGACAAGGTAATAAATCATGAGAATTTATAATGTTTGGTGTTGACTTTTTTTCAGTTTTAAATCATCTTCATGTGTGCCTAGATTCTGAGGTTTTTCAATGTCTCTAAGCTTTTGTCTATTTTCAATTTAGTGTTAAAAGTGAAAAAGTCAGTGATGTCATGTTTAAAAATGAAACTTTTTTGTAAAAAGTTTGTTAGCATATCACATTCTTGATAACTTGGGAATATTTGAAATTACTTTAGCATGGTCATTTTCTCCACTTTTGAATTAGTTGGTTTTTGATCTATGAACATGTGACATAGAGAATGTCTTAATTAACTAGTAAAAATGATGATTTTATTTGAAAAGTTTTGGACGTGATCACTAAGCTGATGTGTTCTTCAATGGTTTTCTTCTTTCAGGTTCAGTTAGCTATGTTGCCATTGTACCAAAGACATAATCAATCTCTTGGGAGAGACATTATTTAGCACAAGTTTTGAAAGGAATTTTGTTTATACATATATACAAGAAACATACACATATGGTTATCATCAATTTTCTTGAAGATACATATCTACTGTTTTTTTTTTGTTTGTCTCAAAATCTTAGGCATGATGATCATATTCTTCATTCTTTCCCACCACCACATTCCAGTTTTGTGTGTGTTTTGTATTACATTCTCAAATCGCGCCCCGGGGCTGAACCGATAGCTGAGAACAACAGTAAACTGGTTTGGTTTTGGAAGAGATGTTAAAGGAATGGTCCATATTTTGTTGGAAGTGATTGATGATAACAGTGATGTGAGGTGATGAATGTTTTTTTTTTCTTGTATTTTTGTGTCATGTATAAACAGATTTTATTCTATATATAATCCAAATAAATGTTTACAGGAACCAAAATTGACATTTATTTCAGAATGAACCTTAGACTTATACAGACCCATGACTTGCATAGACATGTTAAAATATAAATGAGACTAGAGTATATATCATCTGTTTTATTAAATTTTGAAAATATAACAGATGATTGACTTATGAGCATGGTCTGCATAAGACATTTTCACAACTAGATCACTGAGATAATGAAAAGAACTTTCAGGTTCTTACACATACAGAGATATTTTTGAACTAATGGTTTTTTGGTCGAGTCAATGTGGGGACAAGTATGTGGTCGTACAAAATTTGTCGTGTGTTTTGGTGTCAACTTGTGCAGTGTAGGCTCATCTCTTATGATCCCATGTGGTACGAAACAACCCATATTTAACTACATTTCACTGGTGGATATAACCCACGTGGCTTTCATTAATTGTTTTATCCTGTTTTGTATTCAGCCGAATAAAATAAAATAATCATTGTATTTAGCAGAATAAACTTATAAATTCTGCAATCTTTTCCCATTCACCAAAGTGTCATTAGCAGAATAAGAGACAATTTGTTTAAGATGCAATTAGTGGAGGGATAATTTGTTTAAAATGTTGATTAAGAGACTTAAGTATATGACTCATCTATGGTTGTACAAACAACAATCACAAGTTTCATGATCCATCTAATCAACATTTATTAGGTTACTCATGCAATCAATCTCCTTGCAATATCTTACTCTAACTATATAGTATATACAATTTGATATACGTAAGCCTCACTTTTTAAAAACATTTTCGAAACTATTATAATGAAAAAATCACAGCTTGTTAGAGTGATACTACTTATGGTTTTGGTAGAGTCAGGGATGATCAAAGAGACTACATCACATCCATGTGGTCGAACATTTTTGTCGGCTTTGATTCAGCTCGTGCCGTGTAGACCATCAGTGGCTCCGTTTAGCACATTATCACCGAACCAGCTATGTTGCGCCGCCATCAAAACACTTGGTCAACCTTGTCTATGTGTTCTTGCCAAGGGACCACCTATCGCTGGCGTTGACCGGACTCTTGCTCTTCAGTTGCCTGGCAAATGCTCTGCCAATTTTCCTCCTTGTAACTAATTTACCATCTTTTTATTATCAGGTTTTTAGTGGCAATTTTACCACTAAATGGATAATTTATAGGAATCAATATTTGATGCAGGTGAGATGTTAAAGTAGAACCAGTCCTTGAAGGAGATTGTGCTGCACTACGACCAATAGGGTTTGATCACTGATGTACTTAGTTTATGAAGAATAATTTAACATTATGCTATTATAGCTAGAAACTTTTGAGCTTTTTCACTGTCTAGAATTTAGTGTATTTCTGGAAAAAAACTAGTATAATCTAACATTATCATACTACCATCAGAACTACACTAATAATCATTTACTTGGTGGTTCTTAATCATTAGAGAATGCAGAGAATAAATCAATCAATAAAACTCATTATCCATAATCAAATTCAAAGATCTCATCAGTCGAAAACAACGAGCTTTGGTAGCATAAAAATGCAAACTTTCGATTCAAAATCATAAACAAAAACACCACACATACACATTCTTCTACCCAGTGCTTCCATGAACAATGGAACCAAGCGTGCCCAAGACAGCGAAAGCAAGCAATGGACTAACATCAAGCGTGTCGAAAATCGGAGGAATGATGTTTCTGAACAGATTCAAGTAAGGATCACAGAGATCTCTAATAGCAGACAAAGGCTGTCTCTCCCAAGGTATGTTAGGGAACCAGCTAAGCAAAACCCTAACCATCAAAACACCACTGTATATATCTAACCACTTCTTTATCCCCACCGCTACCACCGTGAGCGGCGTGTTCAAGTATCCCGGCGGTCTATCCCTTAGCGACGCGAAGAATAACGGAGTCGCCGTGCTTAAAGAGAATCTAGCAGCGTCTGCGATTCCAGGAATCGCGAGAGAGAGTCTTTGGGCAATGATTTTGGATACAGCGATTGTTAGAGCAACGAGAGTGGCGAGAGACCGAGTCGACCCGGTGAGTGACGATGAGCGAGACGTTGAAATCTTCGCTATAGGAGTGCTTGGCGACGGAGAAGACGATGAAGAGATAAGGATTGAATTAGGGCTTTTGATGGATAGAGAAGGAAAGGGTTTGGTTGGGAAGAAGAGAAGATACGGTGGTTGTTTGGTGAAGCCACCGTGGATTCTATTATGGGTCAAAGAAGAAGACGGAGGAAGAAGGTAAATTGGAGATCGGAGAACAAGAGGAGGTGTTATCGCTGCCATCTTTCGCCTGAAGAAGACGATTAGGTTTTGTTTAGAATATAAATTTACACCTAAACCAGACTTTTATTATAAATCGAATTATAATTGTGAAGCCTTTTAGGCCCAACAGACAAAACAATTAAATATTACTACAATTTTACCATCAGGATTTTGTATATTAGTATAATGGTTTAACGTAGTGGGGAAATTTGAGGGCGTAAAAAAGGTAAAGACCAAAGATAAGCATCCAAGACCTTAACATTCTCACAATTTGAGATTATCCTCAAAATAATATTTCTCATAATCTTCATTGGCTTTCCTATGTCCATTCTCCATCTTTGCGCCACCGTCCGTGGTTGTCCCACCAAGAACCCTCTTCGTCGGTTTCCTAACCGCACGACGACCCGTTTCCCTTTCATCCGCTCATGAACTTTGTTTCTTCTTATCATATTTCCTTTTGTGTGTTTGCATAAACCTTGATTTTAGTTTGTATTTTGCAAGTTAATGAATGTGGATATTTATAAGTGATGATAGATTTATGTGTAAAGTTTGGAATAAAAAATAGCTTTTAATCTAATCATTGAAGAGGCAATACTTATAAGCATCATTTAGGCCTATGGTGTGTGGGAGGGAGGTAATTGCCTTTTTGATAATATTCCATTTCCATCTAATCAAAGATTATTATTATAGTCCATACTCCATATAATTAATCAAATTAATCATGAAAATCGTTAATATACTATACACTAGTACTGTTTACTACTAAAAGGGTTAACCTTAGCGTGCCCACACATTCCTTCAACAAAATTTGTATCTTTCAAAATTTTGTAACAAAACAATGATATATATTGGGCCTAACGAACAATAAATGTGTACCTAATGGGCAATTTGGGCCTCAAAACTGTTATTAATTTGTATATTTTTAAGTTTAAAACTAATATTTATTCTCTTCTCACAGTAGCCGCGAATCTAAACGAATACCAAACCTTTTGTCTTCTCCTCTCTCTGTTTCTCTCCGCAAGAGAAAAAAACAATCCTTTACTTTCTTCTAACAATCTAAGCTTCCTCTAATCGAATTTTATCTTCAACTAATCATGTTTATATATAACTTCTTCTTCTCTTTTGATTCTTCATATCCAACAAAACAACTCTACACTCAAGATCACTTTTTTATTCTACATATTCGTTAAGACCAAAAAATGGATTCTCACGGAAAAACCCATCAGAAAGAACAAGACAATGATGTCTCTTCGATTCCCATTACGTTGTCAAAGTATTCGAAAAGGGTCGAGATAAAGACTATTCTCGAACGGAGCGACGGCGGCGCGAGATTAGCCGGTCAAAGGGTTGTGATCGGTGGCTGGGTTAAGTCTTCTAGAGCTGTTAAGAAAGATTCTCCTCCTCCGCCGCCGCCTTCTTCCGTCACTCCGCCTTTGAGCGGTGGAAATCAAGCTTCCACGACGGCCAACATTAGCTGCACGGAGATCATCCAGTCAAAGATGAATATTTTCAGAAAGTTTTTCGATGTATTGAGCGGCGGTGGAAAGAGTTACACCATCTTCGATAAACATGAACTCGCCGCTGCTAAGGCCGCGTCGCCGCCGGAGTATGTTTTATACTTCTCCATCAGTGATGGATCATCTGTCTCCAATCTCCAGGTATCAAAAGTTGATTGCTTTCAGTAGTTTTTCTTTGCGCATAAGGTGTTCGATGAAATGCCTTAAAGAGCTAAATTTTCAATTTTTGTGTTTTTTTTTTGTCTTAGGTTGTTGTTGATTCCGCTATGTCGAATGTTCCAGCAATTCAGCTTATGTCTCTAGGGACATGTATTATAGCAGAAGGTGTGTTAAGACAGCCATTGGCAGCTTCCACAAAGTTTGTAATTGAGCTTGAGGCAGAGAAGATTCTTCATGTAGGAACAGTGGATCCTGAGAAGTATCCACTGTCCAAGAAACAGCTTCCTCTGCATATGCTTAGAGACTTCTCTCATTTCAGGCCCCGTACAACTACGGTAAACCTATAGTTTTCATAGATGAACTTAGGTCGTGGAAAGGTCAATTAGCTTAATATAGACTTATATTGTATTGTTGGTGAAGGTTGGGTCGGTGACTCGAGTCCACAGTGCATTAACCTTAGCGTGCCACACATTCCTTCAACAAAATGGGTTTCATTATGTTCAAGTACCAGTGATCACAACCACTGGATTTGGCGAAATGTTTAGGGTCACTACTCTTTTAGATAAAAGCCAAAATGATGATAAAGAGGAGAAGAAACATGTCAAAGAAAAAGATGGATTTAGCATTGACACGGTTAAGGCTGCGATAAAGGAGAAGACTAAGCTGATTGATCACCTCAAGAGATCTGACAGCAACCGAGAAGCTGTTGTTGCTGCAGTACATGACTTGAAGAAAACGAGCGATCTTGCGTCTCAGCTTGAGATGAAACAAAAACCAAAGGCAGAAACTTTGTTCAAACCGGAGAGGCTTGATTTCTCGAAAGATTTCTTTGGCCGTGAAGCTTATTTGACTAATACTGGGAGGTTTCATCTTGAGAGCTATGCTTCCGCACTTGGAAAAGTTTACACCTTTGGACCGATATTTATAGCTGATAAAATCAACGATCCAAGGCATTTGGCAGAGATGTGGAATGTGGAAACAGAGATGGCTTTCTCTGGATTGGATGTAAGATACTTGAAACATTGATTCTGTAAAGGCTATTTAATGATATTGAACGATTGGTAACTTGTTTTCTTTTGGAATTACAGGATGCAATGGATTGTGCTGATGAATTCTTCAAGTTCCTCTGCAAATATATTCTGGAACATCGCCATGATGACATGAAATTCATATCTAAACGAGTTGACAGAACCATCACCACACGTCTTGAAGCAACATCTTCCAATTCTCTTTTGAGGCTTTCTTATACCGAAGCGATTAGTCTTCTGCAAAAGGTCAAACACTTTCAGATCCCATGTAGTCCTTAAATAATGCCTATTCTTTTCCGATATCAGAATCACATCTCATTTCTACAAACAGGCAACCACCAATAGAAGATTCGAAACCAAACCTGAGTGGGGGGTTGCGTTAACAGCAGAGCATTTCAGGTATTGTACTGCTTATTGCAAATCCGTTTCTGTCTTTATTTCAAGATACAATTCTTAAACTCTCTTTTCGCTGTTTTAATGTTGCAGCTATCTAACTGACGAGATCTACAAGGGTCCTGTGATTATACATAATTACCCCAGAGAGGTTAAACCGTTTCACATAAGGTTGAATGATGATAAGAAAACTGTAGCCGCATTTGATCTAGTGGTACCAAAGGTAAAAGTAGAGAACCAGAACTTGGATCAAACTTGAATCCAAAGTTACAGAATCTTAAACGAATGTCTTCAACTTTCTTTCCGCAGATAGGTGTTGTGATCAGTGGTAGCCAAAACGAGGAACGGTTAGAGATATTAGACGCGAGGATAGAGGAACTCGGAATCACAACAAGGGAGAAGTATGAGTGGTGCTTAGATATAAGGAGACATGGGACAGTGAAGCATTCAGGTATAAGCTTAAAGATGGAACATATGCTTCTATTTGTAACCGGACTTCCTGATATCAAAGATGTCATCCCTTTCCCTAGAAGTTGGGGCAAAGCAAACAACTAAAGCAGCATCAAGATTCTTATGTACAAACTCAGTTACACTGTTATGTAATCTATGTAACCATGATCGCAAATAATAAAGAAAGATTTGGCATTAATTAACATCTTAATAGTAATTACAATGCATCTAATTGATGATTATATATGACTAGCTCAAGATTGGCCCCAAGTGAAACCCACATGGCTGGTCCTGACATGGACAATGACTTACCCTGTGAAACCATCTTACGGCACACGTAACTTTGGCTAGTACCTAACGATGTTGTTGTTTTTAGTAGAGTTTATTGTTATGTTTATCTTTTGGTTTTGAGTATTTCAAAGAAAAGTATCTTCGTGATGGCATGTATAATAATATCTATGGGAAAATAGTCCACTAGTGAACAGGCTTGCACGGCAGTTATTTTTAAGCAGATAAGATTGATAATAATAATGGTAATGGTCCATACACTCCAATAATAACGTGGAATAAGCCTAGTGAAAATCATGTAGTAAACGGCTCTTAAAAGTTACTCGATTCATAAAAAAGTGTGTGGCTCCTTTTATTGTGCAACAAAAAGAGGAATAGAGAGAGAATAATAAAATCTCAGCATACATTACTCAGAATATAAATATACTCCCCAACAAAACCAAAATTCCCAAATTGACCCCAAAATTTACTCTTCTCCCAATCGAACCCCCACTCCCTGGACTTCCCGCGCCACCGGCCGTCGGTGTCGGCGTTCCACCAGAACCACCTCCGGTAAGTTTCAACACGGCGGTGGAATTCAAATTCTCCGGAGTAAAAGGATGCACTCCCGGAATCCCGTCGGTGACATTACCGCCGATCTGCCACACCTGATTCACGCTCTCCGCTCCCGCCGGAATCTTCACCGTCGCGAAAATAGCGATACTACCGTTGCTCATAGACTCGGCTCGTAGATTCCAGAAATCGAAAGCAAGCTTGCCTTCGATAAGTCTGTAACCACTTATGTTGTAAGTTTTCACGACGGGAACAGAACCGGCTCTTGATCTGTAAGCGAGGAAGGCTTGAGAACCGTTCATCTTCGGCATCGTTGGATTAATAGCCCAAGCGACCCATCCGTCGGATCTTGACGGCGTGGCGACGAATGCGACGGAGAGCGATGAATTAGATGCGTCGTAAGTGTAATGGAGGAACGAATCTTGATGTGGAAGGTCAAGACATGTCTCGAACTTGGTTCTGTCGGTGGATCTTACGTTCTGTGTTGAGCAAGACTGTGAAATCGCCGGCGAAATTAGAGAGACAAAGCAAGCAATGGCTAAAACAAGAAGAAGAGAAGAAGAAGAAGAAGAAGACATGGTTGTGTGTGTGTGTGTGTTGTGGTGTGTTGATAAGACACATTGTTATTATAGATGTTTATTATATAGACGGTTTTTATTTTAAGACCCTGAAGTTATGGAGGTTTTGATTCAGTGCACACGCATCTACGATGATGAGGGAATCGAGGAAAGCCGTTAAGATGGTGACACGTGTTGATTTGACCGATAGATAAAAAGAAAAGTCACGTTCACGATGTGAAGTGAATTTGGTTTGTTGGATAAAAAGTCGGGTTTAGTTTTTTAAGAGCATCTCCAAAAAGAACCTCAAATTTGAGGTTTCATCAACCTCAAATTTGAGGTTTCATGTGTTTCTCTCCAAAAGAAAAACTTCAAATTTAATTTTACATATTGCATTTAAGTCCTTACTATTTTTCACAATTAAATAAATCTCTTAATTTTTGTAGATAATATAAAATACACCTCAAATAATTATTAAACCAATAAATAATTACTAAATTAATATTTTTTATTTTAATTTAAAGTCTTTCTTTTAGTTTAACATGTGAAAATTAAGTTTATATTTACAAAATATAATTTTTTATGTACTAAAATGATGAAATTAAAAAGTTAATAAAGATATTTGTGAAATATTATTAATTGGAGGGATGAAAGTGCAAAAGAAAGATGGAACCTCAAATTTGAGGTTTTGAATAGTGAAACCTCAAATTTGAGGTTTCACTATTCAAAACTTCAAAATTTGAGGTTTTGAGGTTTCTTTTGGAGAACAAAAAACCTCATATTTGAGGTTATGAGGTTTCTTTTGGAGATGCCCTAAGAAGGAATGAGAAATTTGGGTAAGGCATGTGGAGAGTGCGTGTTCTTGTGCGTGTTTACTTCAAGTGGATGTGATGTAATACTTCGTTTATACTTTATTTGATTATTATGTATAATATTGTCACGGGTCAAAATAAGTTGAATTATTTGATTTTTGTTCTATACATTAATTACTTTTATTTGACTTTCCCGGGAATATTAAACCAATTTTTATATAAAAAATAAAACTGAAAATATTTAGTTTTGGAATGAAAGTACAAATATTAGATATTTTTCAAGCATATATTATCAAGATTCCAATTTGGATGGTCGACGACAACACAAACAAAATGCACTAAACTACAAATATACGACGTGTCATGGTCATATAATTTTGAATATCAACGTATAGAAGATGGAAAATGTGAGATACCCTTAAGAGGAAAAACTTTTATAAAATAAAATCTGTTAGTTTCCAACGCACAAAACAATTTCAAATTTTGAAAAGGAATGTGTAGGGACGAAATTCCAAAAGACGATATTTTTATTTATATCGTTGCATGTGATTTGAAGATGAGGCAAATTTATTTATTTTTATTTCGGCTCAATTTATAACTTTTACTATTCTAGTTGTTGGGCAACTTTGAATATATACCAATGCCAGTCTCCCTCAATTACTCGTTTTTCCCACTGTGTTATTATTTTTTTTTAACTTTTCATATTATTTTGGTAATTTTTTTTTAAATTAAAGTAGGTCTATATATATAGTAGACCCATATGATCAAATAGTCAACACCGAACGTCTGCAAAATGTCCCCTGAATTCTCTTTAAATTAATATCTATATATGAAAAAGTTGATGTTCGTTTAGGTAAATAAGAAAGTGGAAAATGTTATCTATTTTTTCCGATTTTTCATGAGATGTAGACGAAAGATGAAGGGAAGAAGAAGACATGAAAATAAATGCTATTTATTACATAAGCATTATCGCATACGTGACGTTAAGACACAATCCCTATGTGTGTTTCTTGTTCACGTGGGTTTTTGGAAAATATAATATTTGTCCTCCATTATTTTATAACTTAAATAATTGCGAAAAATTGGGTAGCGGTCAACTTCGTCACATTATTCTTTTTTTAATTGAGAATAAACCTAATTTTCAAAACGGCGCCGTATAAATAGTTAAACTAAACGACACCGTTTTTTAAGCATAAACTTGATGACCTGTTTTTCACTTAAAGTCTTATTGGGCTGACCCAGTAAAGAGTCTTCCTTTTAAAAAATATCTGTGACTTAATGATATATTTTTTTTCTCCTCTCCCTTGAGAAGTTTCGCGGTTTCTTCTCGCACAGAATCAATCATCGAAGATTCTTCGTGAAGAAGATAGAGAGGATTTAGGAGAAAAAGAAGCGATTGGTTTTCGATTGGATTGGGCTTTTTAGATGGTGCCAGGATCAGTCTCCGCCACGGCGGAGAAACAAGCCGAGATGTTGAAGGAAGACGGTAACAGTTACTTTAAGAAGGAACGTTTCGGTGCCGCCATTGATGCTTATACAGAGGTACATGTTTCTCTCTTATCATCGTTTAAGGTTTAGTTTTCTGGGCTTATCCCTAGAATCTTATTTATAGATCTGCCTTTGAGGAATAAAACCTTAGAAGAATCTCAAAATTTGTATCCGAGAATATTCACAATTTGTTGGAATTTAGGAATCAATATGTGTTGATCGATAAGTTAATCATTAGCTACGACGACTTGACTTGTTTTAGGGAGAATTACAAAACTACACCATTTGAATTACATTTCACAAAACTACACCATTTCAAAAATACTTCACAAAACTACACCTAAACACTCAAAATTAAATCCAAATAAACCATACCCACACAATTTAACCCCCTTAATATTATACCCTAAACACTAATTAGCGAACCCAAATGAAAATATTTTAATTTTGGTAATTTTTAAAAGGTAAATCAAGCTTTTAAAATTTTGAAAAAGTGTAAATATGTGAAAATATTAAATTAGGTGTAGTTTTGTGAAGGAAGAATTGAAAATGTGTAGTTTTGTGAATTCCTCCTTGTGTTGTTTTATTTGCTATTACTTGTTTGATTTTTCTTATCATCTTTATGCAATTTTTTAAAGGCGATAACTTTGTCCCCAAAGGTTACTGTATATTGGACTAATAGAGCTCTTTGCCATATGAAGCGAAAGTATGTATTGTTCTGTCAAGTTTCTAATTCACACTTCTGTTTAAATTCTTATGCCTCAAATAGTTTATTGTTGGTTGTTTATGTTTGCTTTATTCTTCAAAATCCAGGGATTGGATTAGGGTCGAAGAGGATTGTCGCGTAGCTATCCTTCTTAACAATAATTCTGTCAAAGTTTGTTTCTTTTGGTTACATCTTAAAAGTTATATTTTCTTTGTTTTGGTTCTGTTCTTGTGGGAGAGATTTTTTTTTAGTCAAATATGTTCTGTGGCAGGCCAACTACATGCTAGGGCTTGCATTGTTGCAGAGGAAAGAATATGCTGATGGAGTCAAAGTGTTGCAAAGGGTATGGATCCTTTTTGTATCTCTATAGTTAATCAGTGGACATGATTTTTTATGCCATTACCTTGACACCTTACTACATGTGGCGACATTTGATATAGGCGTTAGATCTTGGAAGAGGAGCAAATCCAACTGGATATATGGTAGAAGAAATATTTGAAGAGCTTGCTAAAGCCAAATACATGGAGTGGGAACTTGCTTCTGCGAGGCGCTCGTGGGAATTGAACAGTTTGAAGTAAGCTCTCACTCTCTATTTCTTAACACAGTTGCAAACAATCTACATGGATATATACTGATATGTTACCTTATGGACTTATTCATGTTCGTTCTAGGCTAACTTGCGAGGCTGCTCTTAATCAACAACGTGCTTTAGAAATGTCTCAAACCGAAGAGCCCTCGGAAGAAGCCTATCATTTACATACTGAGAGATTGAAAGGCCTTGATCTGGTGTTTGAGAAAGCTGCAGAAGACGATAAACCAACTGAGGTGGATTATTTTTTCTTCGAAAGCCTTTTATAAAGCCCTTCTTCTATTATTCAAATTTTATGTTACATTTTTTTAACAGGTGCCAGGTTATTTGTGTTGCAACATTACGCTTGAGATATTCAGAGATCCTGTGATTTCTCCAAGTGGGGTTACATATGAAAGAGCAGCAATCCTTGAACATATTAAGAAGGTAGGCATCATCGCCGCTCTTCTTGATTTTGTTTTTTGTTTGGATTCTTATTTTTGTAGTTTAAACCACTTTGTTAGGTGGGGAATTTTGATCCTATAACTCGTGAAAAACTTGACCCGTCGAAGCTTGTTCAGAATCTGGCAATCAAAGAAGCCGTAGCTGCTTATCTAGACAAACATGCCTGGGCTTACAAACTGGGAAGTTGATTCAAATGGGGCCTGATGATATCGAGCTTAACTACTCAGCCACCGAACATAACATGCTTGTTTGTCTTGTGAGTCTTTGGCTTGCGATTTAGTGCAAGATTATCCGCCTTGTATATATACACACACATGCTTATTTAATTCTTTAGACCAACAGTGGTTGTTGTATTACCTAACTTTTTCTTATAGAAATACCTCTCTAATCTTCTTTCTTAACAATGCTATCAGTTCCCAAAGTGTGTATGATGAAATTGAGAAATAATCATATGAGAGTATAATGTTGTCTTTTTGTTCACAAATCAACTCAAAAACCTTAAAACCCAACAAACTTTTATGTTGGGAAAACATTAGTGAGGCTAACCTCACATAGTCACAGTATAAAGAAATTGACAAAACTAAAATTACTATAACTGTATAATAAGAAACTATTTTATTGTAGATGTTGCTTCTTGTAGACAAAAAGTTGGAAGAATCAGATTCTTTATATATATGGCTTTTTCTGAGAAACATCAAAGAGTGGTTTAGGATGAATCCATATTATATTCTATCTTATCAAATCCTCTCTCTATTTAATATTCTATTTTACACTTTTCTTGAAATATATAATACCGACCCGTGATTATTACGATTCACGAGTTTGTGGCATTTTCGTCAATTCTTCAATTCTAACTTCCAAGCAATCTAACAAACGAATTCCATGTGATGTGATTATTATTATTTCTACGCCTTTTCTTGCTATGTATGGGTCCTATGGGAACTTTTTTATGTTACACATTAAACTATCCGTTTAACCTAAAGAAATTTCAAAATTCTATTAGTAACTATTAGTTCAATTTTTGTTTTTTTATATGAATTATTTTTGTTAATGATTGTGTTTTTATACTCGTGACTGTGATACACTCTCTTTCCAGAGAGAGTGGAATAAGATTGATTTGTTTTTATGGTTCTGTCTTGTGAAAAACAGAACATGACAGCCTTTTAGTAATGTGATTTATACAAAAGTTATTCAGTTACTTGTTGACAAAGGCATCCAGATCTTAATCAAAGCCAACATTGATTTTATTGATTTACCATGAAACATAAAATAAACTATTGACACAGATTTCTACTTACAAATATACGAAAAACCATATAATATTTATCACTCTGATCCTACAGATAAAATACTTTACAAAAATTCTGAAAAAGCCAAATTAAAACAAAAAAAAAGAGAGCAAAAGGATATAGATAATTTACATTTGTGTATTCTAGAGCATTATCTCAGGCTGTGTGAGTGAGGTTCATAGCTTTTCTCAATCTATCCAAGATACCATTTGCTTTCCTCTGTGCCCTAGAGGTTCCTTCTCTCGCAAGCTTTGTTATCGTCCCATGAGCATTCTCTTCTTCTTTGATCTCTTTCCACTTTGTCCTGTCACTGAAACATATTGTATGCAATATCACAATAGCATTCTCTTTGTTTCTCTTGCATTCGCTCTCTCGAGAAATCTTAAGCAACCAAGAAACACCGCCTAGCTCGCCTAACTCCTCCACAGCCTTCCAGTGAGTAACAAGCATTGCTAATATAGCTAATAGCTCGTCGACGTATAGCCCATTCGATATTTTCTTGCCTAAAACCCTAACAGCGCCGTCTTTCACTGCTCTACTCCTGTTTTCGTGTGCTATACACAGAGTGAAAATAGCGGCGGCTACGTCTTTTATAGCTAATGGGTTCCCTTCTTCTAGAAGATCGATAAGCGGTTTCAAGATTCCTGATTTTCCTATAAGTACTTTGTTCGAATCCAAAGCAGACAGAGTGAAAATCGCGGCAGCCGCATTGCTTCTAGTGGAAACCGTTCCACGCCTTAACGCGTTGATCATAAGAGGGATCACGTTAGGGTTTTCGCAGACTAACTTCTTGTTGCTGTCGTCGTGTATAGATATATTCAACAGCGTTGTGACCACATCTTCTTGAATCTGCTCATCTTGGTTTGACCCGTGTAACAACGGATTCAACAACCGTGTGATTTCGTCCTGTGATTCGCCGAAAAGAGCTCGAAACTCCGGTCGTTTCTTGGTTAAGAGTCTTAGCTCCTTTGCAGCTGATTTTTGATCTTGAAGATTAGAAGAAGAGACTTTACAAAGCAATGAATTGAAAATCTCACGATCCGATCTCATGACAGGTTCATCTGAATAATACTGATTATTCGTGTCAAGACCAATCTTCTTGCACCATCTTGAGATCAATTCAAGTATCAACAGATTTGGAGTTAACTCTGTGTGAGGCAGAACTTGATGTGTCTTTGGACATGTTCTGTTCCCTGAGCTTAACCATTTCTGTATATATAACTTATCATATGTCTGCAAAAAACACATACACAAATAATGTAAACAAACAAGAGACTTTCATGAAGAAAACGCACAATTAAACCCTAAAGATGGAATCTTTTGTATCTATCCAATCAAAATCTGAATGTGACGTCACTGACCTGACCGGAAGCTATAACGACAGGATCACGCATGAGCTCGTTAGAGAGAGGACAACGAAACTCCTCAGGACATGACACCTTCTCGAGCATCTCCAAAGAAGAAGATTTCGCCGTCTTCTTCATCGTCGCGTGTCTAAAAGCAGACAAAGCTTCATGTAACTGATCGATTGTCTGAACCCCCAAATCATCATCTTCTTCTTCGATTTTTCTCAAAAGTTTCTTCATCTCGCATTTAAGTTCTCTAGCCTTCGCAATCGCCGCCGGATCCGAATCGTAAACACCGGTTTTCGCCATCTCCGTCGGATCTCCACCGCTCACCAAACACCCTTCCTCTGATTTTTTTCGAATTAATATCTCATTTTTATTTAATTTTTTTTGTGTGTGTGTGTGAAAGAGAGAGTAATAATCAATAAATATGAGGAGGAGGAGAGAAGACAAAGGAGAAATGTTGTCAAAAAAAAAAAAGACAAAGGAGAAGAGTGTTGTATTGTAGTGCCACTCCACTTTTCTAAAAAAATTGTGGCCTGCACCGAATTAACCACGTCATTATAATTAGTGATTAGTTAATTTAAAATATTGTTAATTATGAGGGCACGTATGACCTACTTCGCGACTTACGTGTCAAACTTCAGCCGACACGAATAGTCTCTCATATATACACGTTCTTTATTTAAATTTTTTTTTTTGGTAATAAATAAAGATAAATATTAATTGGAGCACTGTAAATAAATTGATGTTTAAGTTTTTTTGTATAAAAAAATTAAAGTTTAAAAAATATTTATTAAGAAAAAATGAAAATTTAAATTGTTATTGATTGATATAAAAAATTGTGTAATTTGTTAAATCAAAATATTAATTAACAATATTTGTTATTTTTTAATTCATGTGAAATCGCTAATTATTTTTTAATTTATGTGAAATCGCTAAACCAAATGCTTTGTCTGAAGGAACCAGTAACTATTGGGTTCTTAATTATTGATTTTTTATTTTATTACATCATATATAAGCTTTTTTATTTCTCTCTTGGTTTAAATAATATATTTTTAATATATAGAGTTGAGTTAAGTGGGACCCATAGAGTTAATCCAACAAGGCAAACATGGAAACAGCTGTCTTTCCGCGTGGATTCTTTTGTATCTCTTCTTCACTTCTCTCTGACTCTATTTCTTCCTTTGACTTTTTTACCCCTACCGTTTTACTTTTTCGGTTTTTCCTAAATATTTTGAAAAATAGAAAATAAACAAGTTTTTTTTTCTAAATAGTTTTTTTTTTTTGGTTTAATTTTTTTTTTCTTTTTCTAAATAGTTAGTGTGATTATACCTTTCGACGCATGATTGGATGAATTAAGAACGTTGACTCAAAGTGAATTTGTAATAGAAAGCACTTTTCAACTTTATATAACGTTCTATTACCAAACAAGTTTATGAAACAAAATTCAAAAAAGTTTTTTGAAACAACCCCTTTTCTAATTCCTATACCAAGTTATGATTATGTATAAGTTTGAAAAAGGTTTAAACCAAAAAATTTACGTTAGTATATGTGTGTAACTATTAATCTTAACACGACGCTCCAAAACCTTCATAATTGGGTTATTTAACAATAGTGTTAGGTCCAAAATTAGTGAAAATTAGAAACGTGAATGAATATATAATTAATGGACCCACTAACTGCAAAAATACAGAGAATCTTACAAGTGCCAAGTTGGACTGTTGGTCATAAAATAAGCATTTAGCCCACGTGTCAGTTTCCAATGCCCTTCACTATCTTCGTACTGTCTTTTTTTGTTCTCTGCTTGAGGAGACACATTTGTAATATTTATTTTATGGGGTCACACATATATCAATATATGATAGAGTCATTATTTAATAAGTCAAACTTATGTGGTCACTTTTGTAATAAAGTAAAAGACCTGGAGGCATAAGTGTTATGGAAAATTAATTGTGGATGTCTTAAGTAATTTATAATTTGATGAAGGGCCGAATTATAAATTAAGTACTTTATATAAATAGAGGATTATGGTCCCAAAGCAACCCTAACGTGAAATACGAAATCTCTCTGCATCCCATCACCGAGACCTAAAGTCAAATTCGGGGTATGCTTTGGAAGATCCATAACCAACTTCGGATCTTCAACCACGGATTCATCATGACTAAATCGAGTACGCTTCCGATTATGTTTGATCATCGAAACCGATATGGCTTTGCGTTTATTATGATATAAACTTTAGGATTATTTCCAACAATTGGTATCGTAGCCACCATATTCGGTTCGTTTGATAATCGGGTTTTATCAAAAGAATTTTCGAATTTATTATATTTATTTAAAATAAATTCGAATCGAGTTATTTGTGAAAAATTGAGATTTTAAATCGTTTTTCATCTAAAGAATTCTGGGATTTGTGGTTTATGAACTCAAGTTTTAAATCTGAATTTTATACATGTTAAATCTAGTTTTAGTATTGTTCTAAAGATAAAGCATGGTTATATCTTCAATTAAATTAAGTTTCGAATTTTTTTTTAAGTAAAGTTCATCAAATTCGTATTTTAAATATATGCTCATTAAAAATATTTTGATCAACGATTAAAATTGTTTGAATTTTTCGAGCAATTTCGGATGAAAAGACGACACTTGGCATTTGTGTTTTTATAAATTTTTAGGGTTTCCTTGAAACTAATAAGAAAAAGAAACATTAAACCTAATGTTTCATTGTTTTTTTTTAATAGAGTTTTTGGATTGGGGCTTTATAGCTAGTTAGGAGAATTAAATTTAAAACTTTAATTAAAACTTGTTGGTTTTGGGTCATTCGGTTTGGGCCGGACCCTTTAAAGAAATTGATCTAAATATAATAAAATTGTCGCGATTGGGGATCGAACCCGGGTTTCATTATCCGACCGGGAAAAGGTTTCCCTTTCCTAAACCATCTGCGACGCTTAAGTATTTCCGTTATGTAGTTTCACGTACTTATTGATAAATGTCCGAACGTAAATAATAAAACTATTTGTTAAATCAATAACTAAATTTAATTATACTTGTTTAATATTTGAATTGAATTTATTCAAGAATAATATTAGATGTTGTGTGTATGTTTTCCATGCGGATATTTAATCGGCCCAAAGGAAGATTAATATTTGGCCGGATTCCATACACACATGTGATGATAAATACGTGACAATTATTTGGATTAAAACATGTAAATGATAATTCGGCCCAAAGGAAGACTTATTATTTATTATGGATTATTGTTAGTGTTTGATCGTTGCGGTAATGAGAGATATGTGACAATTATTTGGATTAAAACATGTGAATTATAGATCGACCCAAAGGAAGACTATTGTTTATCATGAATTATTGTCAGTGTCAATTCATTGCAACAAGAGTACCGCTAGTAGTTAATATTATTGTCCAAAGACTTGATATTAATGTTACATTTGGTATCTTGGGTGGGACGTATAATCATTCATAATTTATTATTGATTTTATTCGGTTAGTGAGCTAATGATTAATTAAGGTTCTCTTTTAAGTAAATATTATTACATTTATAGATAAATTTAGGAAATTCCAACGGTTTCAGCTTTTCTACTTTAAATAGTAGAAATAAAGTTAAATTTATTATTGGGTATATATATCTTGACATTGCATTAAAGTTGAAATAACTTACTTCTCCCTAAGGATACGGCGTTGCTTGAGTATAATACAATTTATGAGAAGTGAAAAAAAAAACTTTAATTGTATTGGCCTGATTTTATGCATAAAACACCAATTTGGAAAACTTTAGAGGTGATGAGGATGAGATCAAGATCTCAATCAAGTTCTTTGCTAGGATTAATTTGGGTTTCGTAAGAAGCGATACAGCGGAAATGAGCATGCTCTTGCATCGCTTTAGTACGATAAGGTTTCATGGCAAAGGAAACACTAGGAAGTACATATTGAAAATATCTAGTATTGTTTCAATCGAAACAAGAAAAGACTAAAAGTACTTATACGGTTGACACCTCTAAGGTTTAAGGTTTAAGAACGAAATTTTGAGGTTCTAAGAATGATGATGCTAAGGGTCCTACACAAAAGAAACAAATTTAAGTTGTCAATACTTGTTTCTTTTGTGATAAAGTTGGACACCGAAGGATTGACAAAAATATCACAGTTGTGTGAAAATAAGGGTTAGTTTCTTGTTATGGTTTGTTAATAAATTAAGTTTGATGAAGTATCCGGAAACACTTAATGGTTAGACTCCAGTACAAATTCCTAACATAAGTGTTTCAATGTAGGATTGCCTAAGCTACTGAAAACCAACTAATGTTGAAAGATACATTTAATATAGATAGTGGTTTTCGTATGCACTTGGAGGCAATCATGCATTACAGACTATTGTTTTAATTTGGTCATTTTCTGAATTTGAAAGACAACTTTGGTGGTAACGTCTTTTAGACGTAATTTAGTTTATTTGATTCTTACTTAGACAAATCTGGTTATTCTTGTCTAATAAAGAACAAAGTTGTTACTTTTGTCTTTAAATTCAAAAATTGTTTGGGACCGAAAAATGAATTTTGGATAAACAAAGTCTTGGTAAATTCGACATTATAACTTATCAGGAATAAAGTTGAAGTGTTGAATTAAGGGGTACTAAACAAAAGTTTGGAAAAATGCAAATTCAATAACTTTGTGGTACAAACGCCTAAGTAACATCTCTAGAAATAGAGTTGAGCGTCTTGTGTCTAATGGTATATATTGAGTTCGGTAACTTCACAAATTTTGATGTTTGTTTTGATTGCATTATAAGGAAACAAACCAAGTATAACAAATTTGATGCATTAAGAATTGTGGAAGTCATTAAGTTGATACATACAGACAATTGTGAGTCGTTTTATACTTTATGTTGAAACGGTCAAAATACTTTGTATCATTAATTGACTATAATTCTCGATATGCATACTTATTTCTTATTCATGAGGAACTTAAAACTCTAGACGTGTTCATAAAGTTTAAGACTGAGGTTGAAAACCTACTCGACCAAAGAATTAAGGCTATCAAATTACTACGGTCATTATGATAGATTAGGAATATAACGTCTAGGGTTATTTGCCAAATATCTAGAGGAATGAGGGATTGTACCACATTAAACCATGCATGGGCTTCCCAACATGAGTGGTATGCCGGAAAGGCGCAATCACATTCTTAAAGACATGTTAAAAAATGTGATTAGTCATTACACTTTACATGAATCACTCTAGAGAAAGGCACTATATATAGACTGCATCTTACATTCTTAATATTATACCATTAAAGCAACAGCGTAAAGCTCCTTGTGAGCTTTAGATTGATCAAAACTTAGTCTAAAGCATATCACATCTATGGAAGTCCACATAAGGTTAGGCTTTATAAGCTAATTGAGATTGATTGGACTCCATAAGTGTGAGTAGTTACTTTATTGGTTATCCGGAACAATTTCGAACTTTTAATTTCATGATCCCACATTGAAATATTTTGAGACGGAATAATTACGTTCTTTAAGGACATTGAATTTAGTGGGAGAAATAAAGTTAGAGATATCATCTTTGAGGAAGAATCGACTTCGACCTCTCTATCAATTCATATAGTTGCTTTGAATAAAGCAAATCTTTCTCCTCAAGTTGATAATAAAGCTTTTCCTCTAAGTCAAGATGATAATGTTATCTAACACTAAGTTCAAATTCAAGATCCTCAAGAACTAGTGCAACAAGATTAAGTTGTTTTGTGTAGATTCACGAAAATAAGGAGAAATACTAGTTTGGATGATTATATAGTATTTCTGCTAGAACATAAAGAAATTAAACTCTACAAAAGATGATCATATCAACTTCCATAAGGCTATGAGTTGTTCTAATTTAAAAAAGTGGACTATAACATCTAAGGAAAAGTATTAGTCAATATTAGACAATAAAATTTGAGTTATTGTTGAATTACCAGAAAGAAAGAATCATATTGGTTTTAAAACCAAGAAAGATTCGAGTGGTAATGTCCAAGAATTTAAAGTTCGTCTAGTGGCTTAAGGCTATACTTAAATGGAAATGATTGTCTGTTAAGATATATTCTCTTTGGTAATCCTGAAGGAATTTTTTGGGATAATCATAACCCATGTTGCACATTGTCATTTGGAGTTTCATCATATGGATTTAAATACGGTGTTTCTCAATGGTGACATTGATGAAACTAAAATATATGGACCAAAAATAAAACTTTGTGTTGATTCAAAGAAAATTGTTTGCAACTTAAGAAAATCCATCTATGAGCTAAAATAAGTTTTCCGTCATTGGTACCACAAATTTCATGAGGATATCATCTCGTTCAGTTTTTGAGATGAATTTGGTTGAGAATTGTGTGTATCAAAACTTCGGTGGGAGTAAGTGTATTTGTCGATTTTGTATGTGGAGACATACCACTTGCCATTAACAATATTAACATGCTAGTGAAGCATCTTTTGTATTAGGGATCGAGATTCATCGAGATATGTCTCGAAGAATTCTTTGATAACACAAAGAAGTTATATTGATAAAGTACTTAAGTGTTTTGGCATGCAATTTTGCAAATCGAGTGATAACCCAATTGGTAAAGGAGACAAATTTTGTTTCAATTAGGTGTTCTAAAGAAACTTTAGAAATTTAGGAGATATAAAAGATCCTTTATGCATCGACATTAGGGAGTCTGATGTATTCTCATGTATGTACGTGTATGGATATTGCGTACATTTTTGGAGTTTAAAAACATGTTTGGGTAAGCTAAACATGAACTATTGGAAAACAACCATAAAAGTCATAAAGTATTAAGAGAGAATAAATGTTATATGCTCACGAATAAGATATCAGAAAAATTTGGAGATCATTGAGTATTTTGATTCTGATTTTATGTGGATGTCAAGCTAATAGAAAGTCTACATAAAGTTTTGTAGTAATCTATAAGCGGTCCAATAAGGAATTGGTCGAAATATTATGTCACTTGGTTGCGATTATATATAGAATATAAAGACCAATAAAGTTTTCTTGTGACAATAAATCAGCGTTAGGTACAACAAAATTTTGGTAAAGTTTGTTGACGTTAAATGCCAAATTATAAAGGAAAAAGGTACAAAGTGAAAAGTATTTTTCATAGAACATTTAGAGACAAACTCCATGATAGCAAATCCTCTTACAAAAGTATACGTTAAAGGTCTATCATGAGCATATTGCTCAAAAAGACATTTCGGTGTTCGAGGATCATTCGGTTTAGTGGGAGTTTGTCATTCGGTTTTAGGTTCTATGTTTTGGTTGTGTTTATACACATTTTCCGATCGAAATAAAGTTTTAAATAAGGTTTTAAGTTTGCACTTTGTACAATAAAGTTAAGGATCTCACTAAAGTAGGACCAGTTGAAAATTGACATGTATCGATCACTTTTCATGTAATTTTCATGCCACGATTTTCATAAATGATCTATGTCATTTGACTCTATTGATTTTCGTGACCATGGAAGGTTTTGGTTATGATGGTTATGACCAACGCCGCTATGATCCTAAGTTGATATGGTTAATGGACGAGATTGATATGCCTGAAAGTAATGACATATGGAGCTCACTTAGGTCTATCATTTTTTGGATACATATGTGACCCAGTGGGAGATTGTAAGATTTATTTTATGGGGTCACACATATATCAATATGTGATAGAGTCATTATTTAATAAGTCAAACTTATGTGGTCACTTTTGTAATAAAGTAAAAGACCTGGAGGCATAAGTGTTATGGAAAATTAATTGTGGATGCCTTAAGTAATTTATAATTTGATGAAGGGTCGAATTATAAATTAGTACTCTATATAAATAGAGGGTTATGGTCCCCAAAGCAACCCTAACGTGAAATACAGAAATCTCTCTGCATCCCATCACCAGAGACCTAAAGTCAAATTCAGGGTATGCTTTGGAAGATCCATAACCAACTTCAGATCTTCAACCACAGATTCATCATGACTAAATCAGGTACGCTTCCGATTATGTTTGATCATCAGAAACTGATATGACTTTGCGTTTATTATGATATAAACTTTAGGATTATTTCCAACAACATTTGCTTTCTGACATTATTATTTTTGTTTTTATTCGTCTGATAACAACACTCTTATCTACAACATCCCAACAATATGTGACTGATTACCAAAAGCTTGGTAGCAAGGTAAATTTTTGAAAGAGCAAAAAAAAAAATCATTCTGAATTTTGTAGCTATCGCTGAACATTGAATTATATATACGATTCAGTAAGCATAATGATTATCAACATATGATGATTTATTTGCTGGCATATAAGTTATGGTTAATGTGAAATAATTAACCTGAAAAAGAAGAAAATGTAATGTTGTAAAAATGATCACAAAAGATACGCACTAATGTATTATATGTTTGCTCTTTTCAGCATATAATTTATTGTAAGTAGATACTACTTTTTGATATATTATATGTTTGCTCTTTTCAGCAACATTTTTTTTTTGTTTTTGCATATTTGTTTTGCTATTTGGATAGTTCTTTCCTGGCCATTGTTTTGTCGGCAGAATATATATCCCAATTTATATTAATAGTTCATAGTGAATTTAACAAAAAATATAGTTCGGTATAATTGAAAATGATGTAAAAAAATAGTCAAGATTTAAATTTCATTTGTACATTAAAATGTTAAATGCCAATGCGCGTACGTAGGCATTGATGTGTATTCATTCATATATATAATAAAAGCTTCTAACACTTTGCGACAAAAAATTACTAACAAATCTCATGTTTACTGGTACATTGTGATTTATAAGTCTTGTGGATATCAGAATCGTGTTTGTCAATATAACTTTTTATTATTTTTTTTATGACAACAGTCTATTTTACTTTGTTCATCAATATAAATAGGGTCATTAAATGGGATTTGGACGTAATTGAAAAGCGATAGGAGTGTTGTAAGATACTAGAAGACAAGACCAATAATTGAGTGAAAACTAATATGATTTATTCACTATTTTTTTTGGGTCAAAATATCCCATATTATTAAGTTTAAAGTTTCGGATTAAAACTTTTCGTTCGGAGAAGTCATTCCGGAACCGTTACACTTACATGGGAAAATAAACTACCTCGGGATCTAGCTCGCTTAGCTAAACAATCCGCTCGGAAATTGTAAATTTTAGGAACATAAACAAGAGAAAAATTTACAAACAATGACTTCAAAGAAATAAAATCTCCAATCTTCGCTTCAAAAGCCGGCCATACACTTGATTCATCCAATAACTTTACCAACTCTTTGCAATCCATTGCAAATCTCATACTTAAAAACTCTTTAGAAGATATAACATTCATTGCCCAAAGAAGAATCTCCAACTCGACATTAAGAAGAGACAATAACCGGGAAATGGATTTCAAACCAATAAGAACTAAGGAACCTCCTTGCGAAACCACCCAACCGAGACCACTATATATACTCCTCTTTGTCCGTCCACGAGCCGTCCTAAAAGCAACTTGGACCCTCCGCCAACGCCGCGTCGAAGCCTTCGACCGTTTCAACGACCATCTCCACATCCCGAGCATCCACATATTCACTATTATTATGTTATGTGGAACAACATACATAAAGGAGTCCCATTGTCAACAACCCCATTGTTTCGATACATATGCTATCTTTGTCAACAACCCCGTTGTTTTGATTTTTTTTTTATTTCTCTCTTCAAAAACATAAAAAATAAACCTAAAGAATAATTATCATATGTGAAGCTTCCATTTTAAAAGCCATTTTTATGAATGAGAATGTAATTGGGTCTTAGTGAAGAGAAAAAAGCGTAAGGCCTAAACAAATCCAATCGATATGTTGCAATTAGTAATATCCAAAAGATTATCTTAAGACCCATTTGGTTAAATAAATATGTTATCCTCTAAATCAAATATTTACGTCCGTTCGATTTCATCGGATATTGACTCTTTGAATCAGATCCAACGGCTTTAATAGAAAACTCTTTTATCTCAAAACCAATAGCACGACAAACCACATTATTAACGCCTGGAGTTGACGGCGTTAAATTAGAGGTGCGTTTATACTGACCAAGCCACCGCGTCTCCATATAACGCTGCTTTCTCCACGGCGGAAGCGTCAAGCCACGGCTGTTTAGTCAAGAATATAAAGTAATAAAAGGATTGACATAATAAGCAAATTTAATTTATACATTTTCATCTTCATCTTCATGTATATCAAATCAACATATTTTTGTACTCTGTTTATGCGTGCCATTGTGTAGTTTTATGTTTTTCTGTTTATTGTTTGGACTTATTAATCACTTAAATCTATACCGTAATTAACGGGTCATAATAGAAAAAAAAACTAAACACATAGACATCTATGAATGGAACGCCTACAAGACTCTTCTTAACACACATACATGCTTAGCTAGTTAGCTTCCACCGCCCAAATAAGTAAGTAAAACAATAATTAAATCCTTAATTAACACTAATCACATTATGCTAATTAAGAAGAAAAAAAAAAAAAAAAACAAATCGGAGTAGACACTGGGACGCAAGACGTCATCTATTGTTGCTAAGTATAGCCCCAATCGTATTCTCTCCTTTCTTTCTTTCTTTCTTTCTTTTCCCCCAAAAAAAATTCTCAGATCTAAAGACTATTCTCTGAGATCTCAGCTTCTTGAGATTCGTTCTGTTGAATGTCTCGGTCCCAGAACGAGGAGTTTCAGCAATGGTGGAACAAGCAACGTGACAGGGACAACCACGACGTTCTTTACACCGGCGACGATGAATCATTCCTCGCCGTCGAAATCCGTTCACCCGCCGTTGACCCGGATAAAGATCGGATCCGGACCCGGTCCGTTCGTCAGCTATCTCGTCTCTACCTCCTCAAGCTCAAGCAGGTCGCTTCCTCCTTCGTATGGATCGGTAAATCCTTTATCTACCTTGTGCGCACCGCCAATCGCCGCATTGCTAACGATAATCCGCCGTCGGCTTCTTCCTCCGCTAGATTGTACCGTTTAATCAAAGGATTCCTCGTCCTCGTCGTGCTTCTTCTCTGTTTCGAGCTCGCCGCTTATTTCAAGGGATGGCACTTCACGCCTCCTTCTATCGCATCCGCGGAGGTCGCCGTGGAAGTCGCTTACGCTTGGTGGCTAGAGATCAGGGCTTCGTATCTCGCGCCGCCGCTTCAGAGCTTGACCAATGTATGCATAGTTCTCTTTTTGATTCAATCGGTAGATCGTCTGGTGCTTGTGCTTGGATGCT
The DNA here is from genome assembly GCA_963556525.1 of Cochlearia excelsa. Lineage (NCBI taxonomy): Eukaryota > Viridiplantae > Streptophyta > Magnoliopsida > Brassicales > Brassicaceae > Cochlearia > Cochlearia excelsa. The sequence continues at coordinate 35,542,011 of OY748330.1, forward strand.
TCTGGATCAAGCTCCGTCGCATTAAGCCTGTGGCGTCTATGGAGTACCCGGCTAAACCCGTTCGAGAAGGGGTGAGATTAGAAGATTATCCTATGGTGCTTGTGCAGATTCCAATGTGCAATGAGAAGGAGGTAAGCACATCTCCTTAACATCTTGGTTGTATCTTGCTGTTCGAAATCGATACCATTGTTGAAATTGAGCTGGTTCAGGAATCAAGCATCGAAATCGATACCACTGGTTGTATCTTGTGCAGTAACATATCCGAAACTAGCTTTAGAGTTCATCTTGTGCTAACCTATCTCTTTGATTTTTGTAATGGTGGCACTTCCAGGTTTACCAACAATCTATTGGAGCTGTGTGTATGCTTGACTGGCCAAGGGAAAGAATGCTGATACAGATTCTTGATGACTCAAGTGAATTAGATGTTCAGGTGCTTATTAAGGCTGAAGTACAGAAGTGGCATCAAAGGGGTGTCAGGATAGTTTATAGACACCGTCTCATACGTACTGGGTACAAGGCTGGAAACCTTAAAGCTGCGATGAACTGTGAATACGTCAAAGACTATGAGTTTGTCGCCATATTTGATGCTGATTTCCAGCCACCAGCAGATTTCTTGAAGAAAACAGTGCCACATTTCAAGGTGATCAGTCACATCTTTGTTATCATGTGCTCGTTAAAGATGTTCTGTGACCAGTTTGCTTTATTGATTAAGGCTATCAGCTGGTTCTTTCAATACGATAGGGAATGGTTATATCCTTACTAAGCTAGATATACTGTAGAGAACGGTTATAGCATCACCTTAACATTTCAAAATGAAGTCTTGGCTTTCTCACATGAAAAGTTCCTTTCTTCCAGGGATATGATGATTTAGCCTTGGTTCAAACACGGTGGGCCTTTGTGAACAAAGACGAAAACTTGCTAACAAGACTACAGAACATAAACTTGTCTTTCCACTTTGAAGTGGAGCAGCAAGTTAATGGTGTCTTTATTAACTTCTTTGGCTTTAATGGAACTGCTGGTGTTTGGAGAATCAAAGCCCTTGAGGACTGTGGGGGATGGATGGAGCGAACAACTGTTGAGGACATGGATATCGCTGTCCGTGCACATCTTTGTGGATGGAAGTTCATCTATCTGAATGATGTAAAGGTACTCGTGTTTACTAAATTGCAAGTTTTGTTTCGATTTTTACCAAAAACATAAGGGTATCCTTTCATTCTCTAGAATATAGAAAACAGAACTCTTTTATCTCATCCATTTGTTTTGCCCTAACACAGTGTCTCTGTGAACTTCCGGAGTCCTATGAGGCATACAAAAAACAGCAATATCGTTGGCATTCGGGTCCAATGCAATTATTCCGTTTGTGCTTCATGGACATTATTCGTTCAAAGGTGAGATGGAGAACTCTATTGATAATTTTCCCTTCAGAGTATTATGTTCATTGCTTTAACAAAAGTGGCTCAGTCTGATCTTTGTATTTTTTGCTATTGCAGGTGAGTGTTGCCAAGAAAGCAAATATGATATTTCTCTTCTTCTTGCTAAGGAAGCTAATCTTGCCATTCTACTCATTCACTCTCTTCTGCGTCATTCTTCCGTTAACAATGTTCTTCCCAGAAGCTAACTTACCATCTTGGGTTGTTTGCTACATTCCCGGGATCATGTCAATCTTAAACATAATCCCAGCTCCAAGATCATTCCCTTTCATAGTCCCGTATCTCCTGTTTGAAAACACCATGTCGGTTACCAAATTCGGAGCCATGATCTCTGGTCTGTTTAAGTTTGGAAGTTCGTACGAGTGGGTAGTCACGAAAAAGCTGGGTAGATCCTCTGAGGCTGATCTGGTTGCATACGCAGAGTCAGGTGCTCTGGTCGAGTCCACAACCATCCAAAGATCATCCTCTGATTCAGGTCTAACCGAGCTTAGCAAAATAGGCACGGCGAAGAAAGCTGGGAAAACCAAAAGGAACCGTTTGTACAGAACAGAAATCGCGCTCGCCTTTATCCTCTTGGCAGCCTCCGTGAGAAGCTTGTTGTCTGCACAAGGGATCCACTTCTACTTCCTCTTGTTCCAAGGACTGACTTTCGTTATCGTCGGTCTAGATTTGATTGGTGAACAGGTCAGTTAGTTTATATATAAAGCCTTTTATCTCGTTTTAAACTACAATGGACGGTACCACAAGAGAGAACAGAGCAGGACCCCAAGGACAAGTCAAAGAGGAACAAACCAACTCAGTTATGGATACTCTGCAGGTCTTTTTAAATTTATTTATTAAGGATAGATACATAAAAGAAACAATTCATTTAAAGTTTCTCTATCTTGGGAACATTATTTTTTTTACGGATAGTGTTAGAGAATTGCCAGAAATTACCGTTGAAGAAGAAGATTTGAATGACTTTCACTACCTCTCTCTCTCTCTCTCTCTGTTATTGTATTAATCCAAAAAACATGGTTCTTTTTGTTGTGCAAAAAACATGTTGTTAGGCTGTTCTTTTTTTGTTTGGACGCTGAGGCGGAACACACATTTAGAGATTTGTTGTAACGCCACACTCAAATACTTTTATTTCTTTCTTAATAACTTATTTTATTCTACTTTTTTTTATTGAATGATGCTTTGAATTTTTCCAATTTTGTGGAGTCCCCATATTTTAGTTTTTTTTAGGGTTTTGTTAATTTTAACTTCAGAAACCACAATCGAATTGACAATCTCTTAAATCTCTTCTCTTCTACTCTTCTATGACATGAAGACCGAAATCTGTTGACCTCTCCAATTTTGGATCGAGCACGGAAGATATGGTATTTGTAATATTTTTATTATTATTGTTAATGAACATTGAGATCCATAGCATAATGTCACGTCACATCAGTAAAGCACGAGAACAACATTACTTTTTCGTTTTTTCTCAACTCTCATTGTACTTTTTATTCTTTATTATTATTACAAGACGACCGTTGAGATTTGTTACCAAACATTACAAGGCGGTCTTGTAATTGTTGAGTATTCATTTACATAACCTTTTCATTACACATATTGTTGTTGAGAATCTTTCTTCATTTTTTATAACAAAATGACACAATGAGACATTAAATAAATTCCAATTTGATATTAGTTTTTCATATTCGCATCTGTTTTCTTTTTGCGCACATGAAATTAAAATACCAGTTTGACTTAAAAAAAGATAAGAAGAGCATGAGTGAGTTAATAATGCTTAGAATTTCAAGAATTGGCAAGCAACAAAGTATTTCACTTAATTTCAATCATTAAGACAGATCTGTAGAAGCATTCACACGTTAAAATTGAATAATCTGAACACACATGGTAATGTGCATACGTTAACTTGTACGAATAATTCATACATTGTATACAAACTTTAATTAATACTTTGTACTAGAAAAGTTAATACTGAAACCACATGCATTTTTATGGGGACACACGTAACACTTCTCATTTAAATATCTCCACTCTTCTCTCGTCTTACCCAAATACTCATATCCTCTCTCTACTACTACTTCAGAGTCGAAGAAGAAGAAGAAGAAGAAGAAGTCATATCAATTTTATTCAACATGAGTGTTCTCCATCTTCTTGCTCTCTCTCTGCTCATCTCTGTTTCAGGTATAACCTTTCTCTCTCTCTAAAACCACACCTCCATTAATGTCTGCTTAACATTTCAATGAAAAAAGGTTAAACCTTTCTTCTTCCTCTGTCTTTTTTTTTTCCCACAGGAGCAAAGTTCTCCGGCCGGCCAGGAATCAACTACGGCCAGCTCGGAAACAACCTCCCGTCTCCGTCAGACTCAGTCAACCTCATAAAATCCCTAAACGCCAAACGCGTAAAGCTCTACGACGCTAACCCAATAATCCTCGCCGCTTTAAACGCCACCGACATAACCGTCTCCGTCATGGTCCCAAACAATCTCATCGTCAACATCTCAAAATCAGAATCTTTCTCCGACGAATGGATCCGATCCAAAATCCTACCTTTTTACCCGTCCACGAAGATCCGTTACCTTCTCGTCGGCAACGAGATCCTCTCTTCCACAGATTCTGAGCTCAAATCAGCTCTCGTCCCTGCGATGCGCAAGATCCAACGGTCGTTAAAGTCTCTCGGAGTTAAAAAAGTCAAAGTAGGGACCACACTCGCCATCGACGTTTTAAAATCCTCGTTTCCTCCGTCGAGCGGCGAGTTTCGGTCTGATATTTCCGGTTCGGTTATGAAACCGATGCTGCAGTTCTTAAACCGGACTAAATCGTTTTTATTCGTCGACGTGTACCCGTATTTCGCCTGGGCCCAAGATCCGACCCACATGGATCTAAATTACGCGATTTTCGAATCTAACAACGTCACCGTAACGGATCCGGTCACGAATCTGACATACCGTAACCTCTTTGATCAGATGATCGACGCTTTCGTCTTCGCAATGAAACGAATCGGGTATCCGGATCTTCGGATCTGGGTCGCTGAAACGGGTTGGCCAAATAACGGAGATTACGACCAAATCGGAGCGAATATCTTCAACGCCGCTACTTACAATCGCAACGCCGTCAAAAAACTCGCCGCCGACCCACCTTTGGGTACGCCCGCCCGACCCGGAAAGGTTCTTCCTTCGTTTCTCTTCGCGCTTTACAACGAGAATCAGAAAACGGGTCCGGGCACGGAGCGGCATTTCGGGCTCTTACATCCGAACGGGACTCAGGTTTACGAGATTGAATTGTCGGGGAAGACGACGGAGTATAAAGAGACGTTGCCGGCGCCGGAGAATAACGAGGTTTATAAAGGGAAGATATGGTGTGTGGTGGCTAAAGGAGCTAATTGGACTCAGCTTGGTGATGCGTTATCGTACGCTTGCTCACAGGGGAATAAAACCTGTGACCCGATCCAACCCGGAGGCCCATGTCACAAACCGGATTTAACCGTTTTGCACGCTAGCTACGCATTTAGTTCTTATTGGGCTAGCTTTCGTAAAACCGGTGGGACTTGCTCCTTTAATGGGCTAGCGACTCAAACCATTAAAGATCCAAGTAAGTCAATTTTTCTCCAAAACCGAAAGTTTTAGTTCCGGTTAAGTAATTTCTGGATGTTTTAAACCGGTTTTAATTTGCTAAATTTGTTTACTCTATTGTTGGGTTTGACCAGGCTATGGACGATGCGAGTTCCCAAGTGTGACATTGTGACAGCGTACGAGTTACTATAATGTCGAGAAGATAGTGTCGCAAGAGCAAAACCAGTACGATGTTACGGCTTGATTAGTAGAAATGGCACACGTTATTTACGGTTCTGTATTTAATGTGCTGTTTATTTATTTTTTTCTTCCGCGTATAATAAAAAAAATTGTTTTGGCTGATAAGTGATAACGTAACCGGTTCTTATGTCTAATTAATAATTACTTTTGTGTTACGTAATAAAAAAAGGAAATAATAGCAAATTTTTGTGTACAATTTGATTTTCCAACGGCTAGTTATTATGCTAGGTTGTTGTTTTTCATGAAATCAAAGAGTAGTAACTTCAAAAATGTAACCACTCGTTATCAGATGCAAACATATCTCGAAGATTGTGGACCCAAAGTGACAATATGTATACTCGGATATGACAGGAGCTCTCACTTATCATATCCGTATAATAATCAATAACACGATTCATGACTCATCATGCCTTATTAAATACACACCATACTTTTGTATAATGTGTGTGATGTGTCGAAAACAGGAAATACATTTTTTGACTCCCAACCCATAAGACCATCGTTATAGGGGGATTCTAAGGGGATTCTTATGTGGGTCCCACCATTTAAAATAAAAGCCTCCTCTTCCAACTCTTATATAAGAGTTGATTCTTAAGTTTTTCGCGGGCCCCACTGACACGTGGCGGTCCGCGATTGGTTCTTTCTCTTTTTTTTTTTTTTTTTTTTTAATTCGAAAAAATAATAAAAAAATAAATTTAAAAGCCACCGATTGACTTTTACTTATAATGTTGTTCTAATATTCAAAGACAGAAAAACACATGATGGGCCCAACCTAAATATACTTAGATAATCGTCAATAATTGAGAGTAGGTGGTAACCTATGCATATGATTTTTTTTTTGATATATATATATATATATATATATATGTATATCAACCACCAAACTATGAAGAGTTTGAATTAGTCTACGGACTCATAAATGATAAGAATATGAAGCAATTATTCTCGTAAGAAAAGAAATATAACAGTTTTCATTGATTCATTCAAATTTTCAAATTTTTTTAGTAATCATTAATTAATCGTATTGCAATTAGTAGACCTTTTTGCGATTTCACTTGAATTTTTATTAAAGATTCTTTTCAGTATATTTTTGAGTCATTTCGAGTCACAAACCACAAAGCTTACCTTATATAATTAAGATGATAAACTCGATAAGCACTTTTTTAACTAAAATTATTTACTTACTACTGTATAATTAAATAATTAGCTAGAAGCCAATGATAACAATCCACTTGTCAAGTTGGAGATATAAAACAAATAGCTATACACCGACTTCAGAAGAAAGCCCATAGAAAAAACAGAATCAGATATTTTCATTTAATTTTTTTTTTTTTTACAACAGATATTTTTATTTAATTACAAAAAGAGAAATAATAAATAAAAAAGATACTCTTCGAACCTTATCCAATGTTCACCACTTTCTCCCAATAATCCGCTAAATCAAAATCTTCTCCTTGTTTCTCTCATCATACACTCTTTTAAAGACTTAAACCAAAAATCCTCTCACAGTCACAAATCCTTTAGGGTTTTTTCTTTATTCTTCAAAATCTCTTCAATGGACAGTTGTCTCTCAAATCAACCACCTCTCTCGTTTCTCCCGTCGCGTTCCAGAAGACAGAGCGGTGACGGAGGCGGCGGTGGTTTGATTATCCAGGCGAATCGAGATGTCCGATATCGTTCGATGGTAGTTGTTTCTGCGGCGGGAGCGAGCCGATGCGAGCCTGGGAGCAGTCTCAACGCGCCGCTTGAGCCGCGATCGGCGCAAGGGAAGTTTCTGAGAAGCGTGTTGCTGAATAAACGGCAGCTGTTTCACTACGCCGCCGCTGATGAGCTCAAGCAATTGGCTGATGAAAGGGAAGCCGCCTTGGCTCGTATGTCTCTAAGCTCTGGTTCCGATGAGGCTTCTCTTCACAGGTTCGTTTAGCCTTTTACTTTTATATGATCGCTTACAAGACATGAATCAGGTTCTGGTTTGTGTAAACATTCTAAGATTCGATATTTACACCACATAATCTGTGTGAATCATTAGATAATTACATAAAAACGTATATTCTTATTTCGTATTTACCATATCAGCTTGCAAATTGAGATGATAAGTTGTCTGCTTCTCGTGTGTTGGCTAGTAGTTTTGATGTTGTTTATGGTAATAGTCTCATCATACTAATGAAATAGAGAGAAATCTATATTGATGGTTTTCCAATCATTTCTTGTGCTCTGACTTGTGATGCAAGTTATGTTCTAGTATTCAATATGGCTAGTTTCCTTTATTAAGCTCCTCTCACGTTTCTATAGTTGTTAACTTTGATATCCTTATGAAACCATTTATTAAGCAGCTTTTCTGTTCTTGTGTTGATTTGATTTGTTGGCCAGTTTCAGTATGTTTATGCTCATGTGTTAGTTTTTAATGTAATGTTTATTCAGTTCATTGTTAAGCTTAACTTGCAGATATATACTATAATGATGTTTTTGCTTCTGATTCTTTGATTTTTATACATGGTTTTGGCAGAAGGATAGCTCAACTCAAGGAACGTTACTGCAAAACAGCAGTTCAAGACATAATGTACATGTTAATCTTCTACAAATACTCTGAGATTAGAGTCCCTCTTGTTCCTAAACTCTCCAGATGCATCTACAATGGACGACTCGAGATCTGGCCTACGAAAGACTGGGAGTTGGAGTCAATCCACAGCTGCGATGCTCTTGAGATTATCAAAGAACACGTAAGCGCAGTTACTGGACTACGGGTCAACTCATGCGTGACTGACAGTTGGGCAACAACTCAGATACAGAAACTACAACTCGGGAAAGTATACGCTGCCTCCATCTTGTACGGTTACTTCTTGAAATCTGCTACACTCAGGCACCAGCTCGAGTGTTCCTTATCGGATCTCCATGGAAGCGGATATCTGAAAAGTCCTGTCTTCGGATGTTCATTCGCAACGGGCAATACTCATATCTCTAACAAGCAAAAGCTTAGACAATACATCTCAGGGTTTGATCCAAAGACATTGCAGAGATGTGCGAAACCGAGGACAGAGGAAGCTAGGAACCTGATAGAGAAGCAAAGCTTGGCTCTTTTTGGCAATGAGGAAAGCGATGAAACCATTGTGACATCGTTTTCGAGTCTAAAACGGTTGGTTCTTGAGGCTGTGGCGTTTGGGACGTTTCTTTGGGACACAGAGTTGTATGTAGATGGTGCCTATAAGCTAAAGGAGAATGAGAATGCAGAAGAACAAGAAAATAAAAGCATATGATCAAAAGATAAAAGCTTGATGATCCTTTGGTGTGTGTATATATGTGTAAATATAGATAATAAATTTCTGCCGAATCTCTAAGGCAAATCCTCTAGTGTATAGCTTTTGCTTAGTTATAAAATAATATATTGACGGGTGAATGTGAATAAGAATGTGGTTTAGTCTTCTTTTACATAAACCAAACAAAACCTATACATACTTGGGTCTTATGAGATAACTCTCTTTCTTCTTAATGGGCCCAAAAAATCACTTTGATTTGGCCCAAACACTTAGACCTATTTAAGCCCCAAATCTTCATTAAAGTGAAAAAAAATCCAAAGTCTTCTTTTTCAATTCCGTTTCTCTCTCGCCGGACTATTTCGTCTACTTCATCATCTCCTTATCGTTCGCCACCGTCACATTGTCACCGGTAAGCATAACCAATTTTTGCTTCCTCATAATTGATTTTATACATTAGATTCTTCTTCCTAGGGGAGGCAAATTCGTCTTTTCTCCTCTGCCGCGAATCTCGCGTGATTAGGGTTTTATGAAATATGACACCTACAGCTTCCGATTATTGATCAGGTTTCTTCGGTGATTTCGGATAAGGAAGATGCCAGACGTGCAATCAACGGTGTTGGAGTTTGTTAACAAGCTCAGAAAACGGTACATCTTTTTTACTTTTGTGATTTTGTAAAACCCTTTTGTTAAGAAAGTTTCGGATTTTGTTCATAATGTATTATACAGTAAAATTGAGGGATCACAGGCCACAGCCAAATACACAGCAGAGCTTCTTAGGTCAGTGATTTCGCAGCAGCGAGTGCCTCATGTAAACCAAGCTTCAGCTCTTATCGATGCTGTTAAAGCTGTTGGTGGACAATTGGTCTCCGCAAATCCTGTTGGTATATGTCTTTCTCAATTTCTCTTTTTCACTTACATCTTTTAGATTCTGTCTTGGAAAGGAATGAATCTTTTTCGGGATATGGGTTTTGTAGAGCTTGCGGTGGGCAATGTAGTTAGACGGGTTTTGCATATTATAAGAGAGGAGGATCTCTCTCTCACCACAGAAGCAATGGGTGGGTTGGACTTGTTGGATGCAAGTGATGATGAAGATGATACCAACAAAGGAATTGGGTATCCTGCAATGTCTGCAGCAGTTGTTGCAGCTGCAGCTAGGAGTACGTTACGCCCTCCATCCTTGCAAACGCTTCTCGAGGGCACTCCTGAATCTGCAACTGTCCCATACACATCTTCATCCGGTGCTGATTCTGAAAGCAAAAGTAAATGTACCTTTTCCTTGCCTTATGCTGTTCTTTTATTAGACCTTCATGCTGCCTGTTTTAGTCATTTAGCTATTGCTGATGTCATGAAGAGAAGTGTTACTGTTATAGTAAACATAAAAGATTACAAAATGCTTTACATTCTCTTTTACTAGCAGATTCTCATAGTTTTCTTGTGGAAATTATATTAGACAGGGACTATAGCTTAACATTAAAATAAACATATTTAATAGTGTTGTCGGTTTAATGGGTCCGTGATTCATCTCGCTTCTATTGAGACTATCGTTGATTAATCCTATGACAGAAATTTGTATGGCATCTAAAATCAGTTACATTTTTTGGTATTAATGGTCTAATGTCCTTGTTTTAGCTGCTGATAAAAGTTCCACAACCCGCAAGCTGAAGCATGATGTTATAGAAGGAGTAAATATACTTATCCAAGATATTGCTTGCTGTCATGAGCAGATTGCTGAACAAGCTATAGAGCATATACATCAAAAGTATATTTTGTCTCTATTCCATTAATTTTCTTTAATATGCAACAGATGGGGAACCAAAGGTTTGTTTCTTAGTGTTCATAACAATTTTGTATTGTTTAAATTCCTTTTTTGCAGTGAGGTGATTCTAACCTTGGGCAGCTCAAGAACTGTACTTGAGTTTTTGTGTGCTGCGAAAGAGAAGAAAAGATCATTTCGTGTATTTATCGCTGAAGGCGCTCCAAGGTTTTGTGTATACGTGTCATCCTAACCATCATTAGTGTTCTCTGCTTTGCCCAACATTTTCTCTTTCAATCTAACTTGGCTATTTTCCAATTCTACTATTTTAGGTACCAAGGCCATCTATTAGCAAAAGAATTGGTAGCTAGAGGTTTGCAGACCACTGTGATCACTGACTCTGCAGTGTTTGCTATGATATCTCGAGTGAATATGGTACATGTTCAATCCCTTCCGGTTTCATGTCTTCTTGTCATTTCTAAAAATAGAGATTACAAATGATGTTATAATACACAGGTTATAATTGGAGCGCACGCAGTTATGGCTAATGGTGGGGTTGTAGGACCTGTTGGAGTCAATATGGCTGCTCTTGCTGCAAAAAAGCACGCAGTCCCATTTGTTGTTCTAGCCGGTAGTCATAAGGTTTGGTTTCTCGTTGTTGAATATTGATTGCTATGATGCTTTCGTGAAGACTAAAAAAGTTAAAACTTGACATACGTATTGTTTTCATTTAAACAGTTATGTCCACTCTATCCTCACAATCCAGAGGTATTACTAAACGAGCTGAGATCTCCTTCTGAACTGTTGGATTTCGGTGAATTCTCTGATTGCCTTGATTTTGGAGCGGGTTCCGGGTCTCCCCTTCTTCAAGTTGTCAACCCAACTTTCGATTATGTCCCACCAAACCTTGTTAGCCTCTTCATAACCGACACGTAAGTCTTAGGTCTATCCTAGCTTGTTAACATTGTTTTTGATAAGAAGCTTGGTGATGACAGTTCTACTTTGATTACATACAGGGGAGGACACAATCCATCTTACATGTACCGTCTCATCGCAGACTATTACTCTGCTGATGATTTGGAGATATAGCAAACACAAAGGACTAGCGTCTGGTCAACACTCACTTGGTTGCTCATTCACAAATGGGTGATATATGTGTACATTGCACTAAACAGTTGTTCAAGGTTGAGAAAGAGCATACATCTTTGTTTTGTTAGGCTAAGTTTATTTTTGCCGCGTCTCCTTTTAAGCTTTGTTACTTGATAAACTCTACTCAACACTAAACATTTTGTCTTTCGTTTAATTTAAAAGTTTTGTGGGCTATTTACAAAACATATAAAAACCAAACATTGTTATTAATTTGCTAATAACGCGTCTCTCTCATCATCGTCTCCGACACACTCTTTCGCAGCAGAAACCTTGTTCAAATAGCAGAGAGAGCTAAACCCTAAAACCTAGCAGTGTAAAGTAATCGTTTTTATTGTTCTCTTCTCCGTCTCCGCTCTTCGAATTGTGCATGCTGATACATATCAAAACTCCTCGAAAGATCTGGACTTTAGCTCGTCATGTCTTTCCTTCGTCTAGTGCCTACTCCTCCGTCTCTTCTCAACCTTCTCAGTTTTCTCCGGACGAGATTGTTGCTCATGAAGCCGCATCTTTACTAAGAAACCCAAATTGGGAGAAGAACACTTCTCTTAAATCCCTTGTCTCTCACATGAACCCACATGTCGCTTCCCATGTTATTTCTCTTCAAAGCAGCGACAACGACGTTTGTGTGCGTTTCTTCTTATGGGTATGCAAGCATTCCTCGTATTGTTTCGACCCAAATCAGAAAACCCAGCTTCTGAAACTAATCGTCTCTTCAGGTTTGTACCGAGTCGCTCACGATGTTATTATCTCGTTGATCAGAGAATGTAACGGATGCGAGAAACAGATGGTGAAACTAATGTGTTGTTTCGATGAGCTAAGAGACGATGTTGGGTTCCGGTTAAATTACCCTTGCTATAGCTCTCTTTTGATGTCATTAGCTAAACTTGACTTGGGTGTTTTGGCTTACGTTACTTACAGAAGAATGGAAGCTGACGGATTTGTCGTTGGTATGATCAATTACAGAACCATTGTCAATGCTCTGTGCAAGAATGGATTCACGGAAGCTGCTCAGATGTTCATGTGTAAGATTCTCAAAGTCGGGTTTGTGTTAGATTCACATGTATGCACTTCTTTGCTTCTGGGTTTTTGCCGTAGGTTGAATCTTGAGGATGCACTCAAGGTGTTTGATGTAATGTCAAAAGAGGAAACTTGTGCACCGAACTCGGTTAGTTACTCTGTTTTGATTCATGGGTTGTGCCAAATAGAGAGACTTGAAGAAGCCTTTGGTTTCAAAGATCGAATGTGTGAGAAAGGTTGCAAACCAAGCACACGTACATATACCGTGCTTATCAAAGCGTTGTGTGATAGAGGTTTGATTGATAGGGCTTTTAAGCTGTTCGATGAGATGATTGATGTAGGATGTAAGCCAAACATTCACACTTACACCGTTTTGATTGATGGGTTGTGTAGAGACGGAAAGATTGAAGAGGCTAATGGGATCTTTCGAAAGATGGTTAAAGACGGTATATTTCCTAGTGTAGTAACGTACAATGCTTTGATAAATGGCTACTGCAAAGATGGACGGATTGTTCCTGCTTTTGAACTTCTCACTGTAATGGAGAAGAGGGCTTGCAAACCAAATGTAAGAACTTTCAACGAGCTAATGGGAGGGTTTTGTAGAGTTGGGAAACCGTACAAGGCCGTGCACCTTTTGAAGAGAATGGTTAACAATGGCCTGTCACCTGACATTGTAAGCTATAACGTTTTGGTCGATGGGCTATGTAGAGAAGGCCATATGAATGTGGCTTACAAGGTACTTAGCTCAATGAACTCGTTTGACCTTGAGCCTGACCGTCTTACGTTCACCACTATAATTGACGCTTTCTGCAAACAAGGGAAGGCTGATGAAGCTAGCGCGTTCTTAGGTTTGATGCTAAGAAAAGGAATAAACCTAGATGAAGTAACAGGTACAACTCTTATTGATGGGTTCTGCAAAGCCGGTAAAACCCATGACGCATTGGTTATCCTGGAGACATTGGTTAAGATGAGAATATTGACAACTCCTCACTCCCTGAATGTTCTCCTTGACGTGCTCAGTAAAGGGTGTAAAGTGAAAGAAGAATTAGCGATGCTCGGGAAAATCGTTAAGCTTGGTTTAGTTCCTTCTGTGGTGACTTACACAACATTGGTTGACGGATTGATTCGATCAGGTGATATTAGCAGTGCCTTGAGGATGCTAGAACTGATGAAATTAAGTGGTTGCTTGCCGAATGTCTATCCATACACAATCATCATGAACGGTCTCTGTCGATTTGGAAGAGTCGAGGAAGCAGAGAAGCTTCTATCTGTTATGCAAGATTCAGGAGTTTCACCAAACCATGTTACTTATACCGTTATGGTGAAAGGATACATCGATAATGGAAGACTAAACCGTGCTCTTGAAACAGTAAGAGCAATGGTTGAAAGAGGATATGAACTAAACGAGCGTATCTATTCTTACATGTTGCAAGGAATTGTCTTATCTGAAAAGGGTATTGAAAGCTCAAGTGAAAGTACTGTTTCAGATATTACTCTTAGAGAAACCGATCCTGAGTGTATCAGCAAACTCATATCTATGGTTGAACAACTCGGTGCATCTACAAGCGGATTATGTAGTTTCTTGATCACGCGGTTATGTAAAGAAGGAAGAACAGATGAGTCAAATGATCTTGTCGAGACAATGCTCAAGAGTGGTGTTTTTCTGGAGAAAGCCATAGACATTATTATAGAGTCCTTTTGCAGCAAGAAGAAACACACAAACTGTCTAGAGCTGATAACACTTGTTCTCAAAACCGGGTTTGTCCCGAGCTTTAAATCCTTCTGCCTAGTGATCGAAGGTCTAAAGAATGAAGGGGACACCGAGCAGGCGCACGAGCTTGTAAGGAAGCTTCTAAGCTCAAATGGGGGTATAGAGAAAACTAAAGTGTTGCCTTACGTGGAGTGTCTCATGGAAGGAAGTGATTGCAGTGAAGTCATCATAGATTTGTTGGACCAATTACAATGCAGAGGAAGACCCACTTTCTAAAATTGGTTAGTCTTTAGATTTTGTATAGTGTTTTTGTTATGTGAGTATAATCCTCTTGAAACAGAAAAGTTGGATTCTCACTGTTAGTGACCATTGTGTATGTAATGTATCATTCTTCTTTTAGGTCAATGATTGGATCAATGTCGTCTCATATGCCACATTTTCAGAAAAACTGATCAAATATGCCGTTTTTTATTTTCTGGATTTGAAAAGATAAAAAACTTTATTCATAAAAAAATATTTTTAAAATCTGAAAACGTCCATATTTTTTATTTAATTTTACGGATTTTATAAAAATATTTTAAAATTTGAAAAACAAATTTTAAATGTTTTTGATAAAATCATCCAAATATGATTATAAAATCGATTTTAAAAATATTTTTTAAAAAGTTTTAGGGTTTAGAAATCAAAGTTCAACCCCTTGGGTTCGCTAATCCAAATCCAAAACATTTCGATTAGTTTAGGGTTTAGAGTTGTGAATTTTGAATTTTTTATATGATATTTTCGAAATATAAAAAAAAGATTGGCATATAGATCATTGGTGACAGACAAGATCATTTTTTCTTGAAAAATGGCATATAAGACTTGTGCTCGATTCTTTTGTCGCTTTAAAGAATCATTATTTTTTTATAAAGATCTGTTGGGCCGAGCCCAAATGTGGCAAAATGTCGAAAAGCCCTTTTTCTCGAGATCTCTTTATAAATACAATTTTGCCATCTTCAGACCAAAGTTTCCTCTTTTCTTAGCTTGAGTTTTCAGAGAGAGAGAGAGATTCTTCTTCTTCTTATTGAAGATCAAACCCATTATATAAAAAAACCGTAATTAAAAAAAAAACACAAGAACATTACAGATATATAAAGAAAGAGAAGGTATATATATACACCCATATGCCAACACATGGAGATTGATAGGGAGAGAGAGAGAGGGGGAAGAGAGATATTTCTCACTTTCTTTGGTGTATTTCTTCTTCTCTCTCCTCTTCTCTTCTATTCTCTTTGAGATCTTCCTCTCTATCTCTCTCTTGTATATTTCCTCTAATAATTAAAATAAAAATAAAAGACAAAGCTGTTTCAAAGAACACCGTTGATTCCTATTTTCTTCTTAAGCTGAAAAAAAAACTTAAAAAAATTTCAATAGTGAGATTTCGTGTTTTTATCCAAAAGTTTCGAAATTTGATCTGGGTTTCTCCAAAGTTTTCGGCTTTCTTACTTGGTCTTGCGTGTGCAATAGATACACTTGCCAATTTTCTCTGGGGGGGGGGGGGGGGGGCTTGTGATTTTTGTTTCGATTGGTTGTGTTTTAATTAGGGTTTGATTTTGATCGGAACTTTTTGATTTTTTTGGACCCTAATTGCTGTTTTCGTACTATTAAGGTTGCCTTCTCGGAGATTAAAAGACTTGTCGGAATTAAGTCTTTGTCGGATTGGATAAGTGTGTGTTGAATCACGAGCTCGCTAGTAGTAGCTCACGAAGATTGTATTTACTTCACATTCCAAACGTGTAATCAAACCAACTTGTTTGCAACTTCCTATGAAAGGTGCTTTGAGCTGGCTCATGCCTTTACTCCAAAACCTCTTTGATTTGAGATACAAACTGCTTATGGTCTCTCTGTATATGATTGGTTTTTTTGGCAGGACAAAATCTTGCGGGTTCCAAGGTGTTAGATTGCTAATTTTTAGTGTATTTAAGGCCTGTGAAGGGTAGGATTGAAGTGGGATTTGGGAGATCATTAAGAAAGTTTGGAGCTTCTTAAGTGTTTTTGATTGATATGGTGGACTGGATCATAGTTTCTGATCTGGTCAGGTGTTTGGCTAAAGAGGCTAGAAAGTAAACTAGACTGGTGAAAGTGTATTGCTTTTACGGTTTTTGACAGATACGGGTGCCATGTCTCGTTGCTTCCCATTTCCACCTCCAGGATATGAGAAGAAGATTATAATCGATGAAGCAGAGTCTTTAGCAAAGGTTCTATATATCTAACTCTTTGGATCTACTCTCCCAAAATAGTTATGTAGAGAGAGAGAGGAACTAAAACCAGTAATGAGAATCTTTGATGCTGATGGATTTAAACTAACCTTATATGAGAGAATTGTAAATACCAATGAATTGGCATAGATGATGGTTAAGCGAGATCCTTCCGACATAGTTAAGTGATATCGTGTCAGTAGCTGATGTTTTTGGATGTTAGATCAAATTTAGAGGAACTAATATCACTAGTGTAACTTTTTAACTATAGTAGAAATGTTGGAGCATACTTTTTGTCACAAATTGGTGAGACAATATAAGAATAGTTTCCTAGGAATAGTAGTTTGTGTAGCATCTTGAGAAACTGCATGAACTGTAATAAAAGATTGTAGCGTGGAGCTTAAGAACTAGCATGACTGAGCTTGAACGTATTGGAATTAGCTTAAAGGTCATGTAGTAAACTAGGTATGTATCGGAGGTTGACCATCATGAACTAATGACTATTCTTTTCTCCTTGGATTTAAACTGCAGGAAAAGCAAAAGAAGGAAAAGAAACACAAAAAGGAGAAGAAGGATAAAGAAAAGAGAGAAGGGAAAGAGAAGAGGGATAAAGAAACAAGCAAAGACAAACATAAGGAACGGAAGGAGAAGAAAGAGAAACATAAAGATAGGAAAGACAAAGATCGGGATAAAGAAAAGAGTAGAACTCCGAGGGATAACAAAGCTGCTGGTGTTCTGCCAAACACTAGAGACAGAGAAAAACTTCTAACAAATAACTTGCAAAACAATGGTAATGGAGAGTCTAAGTTTATTCATGACCTGGAAAGAAGGATCAGAAATGAAGAAGAAGCTACAGAAAGTCAAAGTGCACGAAAGTTTGATCTTACTTCTGGAGTCACAGAGAGCAACATTTCATGTCCAGTTCCACAGTCCGCCTGCAGGAAAGATGATGAAAAGAGAATCAATACGCAGAGAAACTCTGCTATGGCAAAAAGGTCTGAAAACGCGGTTCTTCGAGTACCATCTTGCACGGATCAGAGAGGAGCTGAGGTTATAGCTAAGATAGTGGAGAAAAAAGATCTAGCAAAGAAAACAGAACTGGAAGAGAAGAATCACCGCAGGGAAAGTATGACAAAGATTGATAAGCCTTTGGTTAACGAAGGGATAAAGAAAAGTGAAGCAAAGAACCTAACAGATAGAAGTAGTAAAGAGAAGAAAGAGGAGAACACAGAGGTGATAAACAAAACCGGTCTGGTTAAACAAAAAATTGTAGAGGGAGGGCCCAGGTTAAAAGAGAGAGAACATGACTCTCTGGATACTAAGAACCTTACCGTTGAGGGAATTCTTGGCAAGCGGAAGGATCTCGAGACAAATGGATTGTTGTATGGTTAGTCCTTCCCTGATTCAATCATGCTATGTTTCTTTACCTTGATAGCTCACTTATTTCTTTAAATATTAGTCTATTCATGCTCACATTGTATTCATGCAATATGTGAATGTGTTTTTGGTAAGCTATTATTGTGGGTCTCTCAGCGTGGTTTCTTTAAATGTTATGCAGAGAACGGATCGAGGCCAAACAAGATACAAAGGCCAGTTGCTTCTCTTACATCATCTGTACAAAACGGAAGAAAGTTGGGAGCTTCTCAAACTCTTCCAAAACCTACTTCTGTGTTGCAAGAAACAGTGAGTAATCCAGAAGTCAAGGAACGTAGAGTTAACGGTTTCATTGACCCTCAAGAGCCCAAAAGTCATCCACCGGTCTCTTCAATGAGAGTGAAAGAAAATGGTGAAGCATCTGCAAAAAAGCGGCCTCATTCGGACTTAAAGTATTTGGATCAGATATTAAGTGTACCAAAAAGGAAGGAATTAGATGATGATGAACAAGAATGGCTATTTGTCCAGCCTAGTTTGAAGTTACTAAAGAAGCAAATAACAGATTCTACTCCTTCATTGGATGAGACCCCTCAAGTTTGGAACCAGGCTCTTAGAATAGATTCTGCCGACATCATAGCACTTCCTTATGTTGTTCCACTCTAGTTGGACTACAATTAGAGGTTCATTCACTTCAACCCAGGAGAAAGATCCTCACTCACATCGCAATGCAGTGGCTTCTTCTCAGTTTAGCAGCTCGACGATGGTTGTTGAAGCTTTGGTAGCTCGGCACAGCTGGAATGAGGAGATGTTGGGGTATGATTGGCTGGTTCAGGAGAATAAGTCAAGTCAGTAAGGACTGTGTAGGATTTAGAGTAAAATCTTTTTGAGTGTGTGATTGTTGGAAATGAGATTTCAGACTTTTGGTTCAATTTTTGATTCTGCTGTGTCATCATCAGTAGATGGAATTAGCATTAAGTTGTATATTAGAGAGAGGATATAGAAAAATAGGGGAGGGATCTTACACTTTACCCACTAATACACTACGATGGTATCTATTTTGTTTCCCCTTTATAGAATTCAAACAAATCTTGATCTTCATTGTGTACAGATTACTATTTTTGTCTAATAGGGAAGAGACAAGGTGAAACATTGTTTCGGAAAATGTTAAGGTAATAAGAACTATAATTATCAAGAGAATATCACAAGCCAACATAGAGATAGATATGTCATGAAGAAGAATCAAAAACCAAGTAATCAATTTGCTTCCTAAGTTTTGAAACTGAAGTGTTTATGGATGGTATAAGAAAAAGCAAATTAAGACAGCAAACAAACAAGAAAACCAGTTTGAGCCTGTCTTCAAGCAGTTGTTGTATGGATCTTGTCAAGAAAAGCTGCTCTTGCAGAACTATCATTCGAAAACTGACCCAAAACCGCGATTGTCGAAGTGCTGCTTCCAAACTTTTCAATCCCTCTAGAGATCATACAAGTATGTCCAGCTTCCGCAACTACAATCACATCCCCACCAACAAGAGGAGATAGTGTTTCGGCTATCTGGCGAGTCATCCTCTCTTGCACTTGAAGCTTGAACCCGTAAAAATGTACAATCGATTTTATGAGTGAGCTCGTAATAGCATTGGCGTTGGATCCTTCACCTATAAAGTAGCCAATATGAACAACTCCATAGAAAGGAAGCAAATGATGCTCACACATTGACCAAAACTGTATGTTCAGTTCACAGTGCAGACTCTTCTCGCTAACCTCGCCATTGACTTTGACATGGTTAAAGCCGTTTAGCTTCATATCGAGGCTAACGTTTTGGAAGTTCTTCATCCACTTAAGGAATCTAGAAGGTGTAGCAGTGAGTTCTTTCCTCGACGGATCTTCTCCTAATGATTTCATAATTGAAACAACCGCAGAAACCATTTCTGGGTCTTCTACAGACGAGGATTTAGACGAGCTTTTAAAGCTCGGGCACCATTCTTGCACAGAGCTGCCGTTGCTACACAAAGCTTGCGTTTTTACGCCTTTGAACTTCAAGAAACTTTGAAATTCACCCCAAAGATCCGAGCTTTCATCTTCAAAAACTCCTGACCCCGAGGAAACCAGTAGATCCACAAATCCATTGTGGCTCGAAGAGTCCAAGTCCAAACTTGGGAAGTGAATGTGAGAGCATTGGAGAACAACAGCGACACCAGACGGTTTGACCCATTGTTGGAGAGCTGAGCATATATCGTCAGCCAAACGCTGAGGCTCTTGGAGCCGCTTGGCGAAAACATCAGTGACTCTAGAGAACTTGCTCAGTCCTAAAACCCGTTGTCCCGATGGAACATAACCTATGTGACACCTCACATGGAAAGGAAGCAAGCAAGACTCACAGTAAGAGTAATGATCGAGATCTCGCACAACAACAAGTCCTCCTACACCTCCAGCTAGCCCAACTCCTTCATCTAACCCTTCTTCTGGAAACAGAGCACTCTCTACAAAGTCCTTCACCTTTAGCTTGTAACCTGAGAGAACAACCCACAAGAGAAACATGACTTTTGAATACTTTTCCACATTCTAACTTATCTCACCAATGAGAAACCAATACAAAGGGAAGATCCTAAGAGATCACAAACAACAGAAACTTTACCACATATAAGCCATGATGTAACAAGTAAAGCTATAATGGAGAGAAAACAGCAAAATATAATTGCAAGTGTAATACCTCTAGTGCCTTCTCTAAGAGCCTTGGCGACACGGAAAGGTGTCTTTTTGATGCCTTCCCTATTGATATCTTCATGAAGCCATTGCAAGAGAAGCTTAACATCGTCTTGGATAGCTAAAGTCTCTGGCTGGATCTCGAAAGCAAGATCAACGAATCCATTTTTCATTACAGTCTCAAGCTCCAGATTCATATGTCCTTCGTCTAATGCTCCCATTGTAATAAGCAACAATAACGACCAGATCCAAACAACAAATCACAGATCAGAAATAAAACCAATACGTAGAGATGAAACTGATATCGGAATCTATAAAGGTGGTCTCTTTTTAGGATCTAATCTCGTCTTCGATGTAACAAAGCATCAACTTTTTAGGTAAAGGACAAAGAGATTTTTCGAAAAGTTTATGACTTTTATATCTATAGATGCCCACTAAAAACTTCACACCGTAACGATTATTCCCGCTAATGAAAACAGGGACACGAACCCAGAAAATATTTCGCTCTGGTAATGATTTTCCCGGAAAATTATACGTTTTTCTCTGAAAATTTTGGATATGGGATGATAAAGCAACGAAAGGTTGCCGTTGATCCGTATAAAATCAATTTTTTTTATTTAACAAAAGAAGTAATTTTTAAGAGCATATTGGTTTTTTAATTTGTATAGAGAGAGAGAGAGAGAGAGAGAGAGAGTGTTCAAAGGAAAACGTCAGGCGGCCAAGACTTTTCTCTCGATTTCACCAAACTCTTTTTGTTCGAATTTTTTAATTTTACAGTACTCTTTTGTTATTTCTTGGTTAGTGGATTAATTTTTTAATTAACTTTTTGTTTTCTCGCAAGTGGATACAATGTACTTTTACATAAGTTATTGTAAATTTTTACATGTATTTAACATTATCCGAATTTTTTTTTTCAAAAATAAGAACATATAATTTATTTCAAACTAGATCTCTCTCACGTTAGATTTTGATTTACTACTATCACTTTTATAATTTGTTATCTCGGCAATAGTTGTACTTTTGTATCAACGTTTCCTTTGATACCAAATCAAAGAAAGAACTAAAGATTATTTTTTAGTTAAGTTGTTAATTTTCTTTGGAAAAAAACAATGTTAACGATGAAAAATGTAGCATACAAAAGATGAGGAAATGAAGGAAGAAAGTACCTGAGGTATCCATTGAAGAAGGATGCTTCATTTCACGTTTTTGCTCCTTAGGTTTCATATATATATATATATATATAATGTCAAAAGTATTATATAAATATACATAGACCAATTGATCTAAAAGGAGGGTTAATGATTTCACTTTTATAATATATAAACATAAGGTTGACCAAAAAATATATAAACATAAAAGTTGTATTTTCTTTTATTTATTGTATCTAGATATTTTAATTATTTGTGACAAAAAAACAAAAATGGCGTATTGTCTTTAATTTTGGGTTAATTAGGTGAATAATAGTTTTTGGGGGGTTAATTTGCTGAAATAACAAAAACAAGTATAAATTTGCCAAAATGACAAAGATTTTTTTTTAATCCCAGCTTTTACCCTTGATCTATCTATAATGAAAATAATACATCTATTAAAAAATATTTATTGAGTCAACAAACAAACGTCTATTATCCAATTGAAAATAGACGTATATTATCTTCAATAGACGTATATTATCTGCAAAATAGACGTATATTATCTTCAATAGACGTATATTATCTGCAAAATAGACGTATATTATCTTCAATAGACGTATATTATCTGCAAAATAGACGTATATTATCTGCAAAATAGACGTATATTCTAAAAAAATCACATTTATCATCTATTTTTGAATATATCATAACTTTATACATTTAACTCTAAACCCTAAAACCCTAAACACTTAACCCTACATCATAAACCCTAAACACTAAACCCTAAACCATATATCTTTACATTTAACCCTAAATACTAAACCCTAAAACCCTAAACACTTAACCCTACATCATAAACCCTAAACACTAAACCCTAAACCCTATATCCTTACATTTACCCATACATCATAAACCCACTAAACCCTAAACCCTATATCCTTACATTTACCCTAAAACCCTAAACACTTAACCATATATCATAAATTTTTATCTCATAATCATTATTTATTCTCAAAATAGTTATCTATTATAAAAGAAAGAGAAAAGAAGAAATAGTTAGGGGTAAAAAGGAAATTTTCCACTACCTTCTCTTTCCTCTTTTATTTTTGCAAATTAACCCTCACTTTCTATTATTCACCCCTATTTCCCTTTAATTTTTGGGACAATTATTACATTATTAATCATTTATGTTTCCATTATTCATAAAGTGTGATAATAATTCAAAAAATTATTTTAATCTCAACTATAAAACCTATAGCAAGTAAATAAATCTGACCCTATTTAATGGTAGTTAGAAATGTCATATTAGAGGCATGTTGTTGGTCAATTCAATTAATGACTGCCTTAAAACTTTAGTAAATTAAAAGTTAATTAATTTACAAGTGCTTGTTTAAGAAATATATTTTAGAAAAATCCTTCAAACTACACTTTTAAAAATTTAACATCATGGAAAAAAGGAAAAGGAGATCTTATATTAATCAAAAAAGGAACATACTAAGAGTTGAGAGAAAAAGGTCGAGATAATAACTAAAATTATAGAAATCAAGATCTAGATCTAGATTATTTTTCTATGTAAATTAGCTTAACTTTTATGATAATCTTATATTATTAATACAGAAGACGAAGATAGAAAATTACTTAGAAAATCCTACGTGTCATCACAGATTAATTCTGGTGAAAAAACCTTAAATTGAAATTTGAAGCCCAATGAAAAAGTCCATTTAATATCATATCTTATACTCATCCGTTTTTTAATATAAATTTTTGTTGAAAATATTTGGGTTAAAAAAGATGGATTTTCTCACTTTTTATATACAATTTTTAATGATAAAGTATAGAATTCAATAAAAATAATTAAATATTATTGGTTTACAGTTGTTGGAAATTATAAATTACAAAAGAAAATATATTTTTATACGTTTGTTTATTATATATGAATCCTATAATAAAAAACGAAGGGAGTATTATGAATACAGGAGACGGAGAGAGAAAATGAGTGTAAAAATTACATGTGTCATCACCTGAGCACTTTTAATCCTACATTATTAAAAGATTTATTAAAAATTTATAAAAGTCTAAAACAAAAAGCCCAAATTTATCACAAAAGTGTCTTAAATTGACATAATAAATGGATAATATATTTAAAAAATATTGAAAAACTCATAAAATATAGAAAATATAATGTAAAAAAATCATAAGAAATACAATTTTATAATTTCTAATACATCGCCTTAATATTTATATTTATATTCTATCACATTGAGTTCAAAATAATGAAAAAACATATTGTTCATTTACAAATAACAATATTATTTTGTAAAATTGTATTCAACGCCAAAATTCATGTTAAATGACAAAACTTGAACTCATAATTTATCCGACTCATCGGTTGAACCAACGGTTCCCAAAATTTGAGCAAATAATTTTTCGGATAAGTTTAGACGTGAAAAAGTGATTAAACCTTCCTAGACAATATGTCGAAAGTATTTAAAAAGACAATGAAAAATACAATTTTATAATTTTCCTAATGTTTATATGTTATATTCTCGCACAAAAGAATGATAAAATATATTGTTCACTTATAAATAACAATATTATTTTTTAAAATTGTATTAAACATCAAAGTTCATGTCAAATGACAAAACTTGAGCACAAAATTTCGAGCCCCTGAAAATTCAGTGATTTTATCCGAGGTTTTAATTGTCCGAGTTTTATGACAAATAGAGACCGGATTGATATACTTTTCATTGTTAAACGAGTCATATAATGGTTTCAAAACACTATGTAGTTATTGTTTTTGAATGATAAATAGTAAATTATACGTAATGGTAAATATTCAACATCGAAACGGCAATAATAATCTTTTTCGATGATAAATATTAAAATTGTAATAATAATAATTTTTGTAAATAAAACATTATAAAAACCTGAATACAATATATTTTGTATATATACTTCAAATTTAACCTACGCGGATCACATGAGATACAAAAAAATTTTATCTCATTTTATACTATACATTATTTTTACCAATAAATATTTCTTTTTCTATTACGCAAATTTTTATTCCGCGCTTGGCACGGGTAACTTTCTAGTTTAAGAGTAATTCATTAAAAATACTACTATGAAAAAGAGTTCTACTATACATCTTTATATTTTTTTGCTCTCAACAAGTTTTCTAGCTGCAGTGATATAATTTTAACAATTGATTATTATATGAGTTGGTTCAAAACAAGAGAAAGCTTATACATTCTGTTTTTAGCAGTTTTCTGGAATTAATGAATGTAATATTAGTAAGAAGCTTATAATACATTGTGTTTTTAGCAGTGTATAAGATTTTTTCAATTTGACTCTAAGAAACTGGATATCATATGATCAATAAAATAAATTAATAACTTGGAAAACTTATAACTCTATGTTATAAAACTAATAAAAAATCTCCATAAAACACATGAAACAAAACCCATAAGGTAGGTAACAAAAAAAAGCTATTCATTTATGACAGGTTTGTTGTCGATAGCTTTAAGCTTCTGTTCTTTTGGCTTGTTCTTGATTTTTCTATTTAACATACAAAGAAGATTATGAGAATTAATTTATCCAAAAAAACACAAGTATGAGAATAACAATAATAATATAATAATAAACGGTACTAACAAAACAAACATAAACTCAATTATGGATCATACAAATTAAACTAAGAAACAAAGAGATATAAACACCTTTTGCTCGAAGAGTTTCTGTTAACGAAAGACTTGAAAATATCAGAGTTAACGTCATAAATCATATTCTCTTTCTTTTAATCTCTCTCGTTAAGCTTTCAATCTAATTTAGTAATTAGTATATAACCCTAAATATGCACTACGTTCAAATCATTATATATAGCTACGTTCATATATTTTAAAAAAAAAGCCATATATGAACACAAGGTCGGCTTATTCTATTATTGGGCCTTTTTATTTATAATGGGCCTAAGTGTAATAATTATTAAGGAATTCGGGAAATAAGGTACAAATTAAAATGTTAATTTGTCATGATTTTTTTCTTCCATTTGCAATTAGATTCGTATATAAAATTACTATTTTATACCTAGTTTTTAAATTATCTTATTAGGAAATAAACTTTTAATAAATCACCCTCAATTTTAAAATTAGAAAATTATCCTATAATTATATTCTTCCAACTAAATTGGGGAAAACATTTACCACAATTTAAAAAAAAGAAGGAATTCACAAAACTACACTATTCCATTTTTTCTTTTACAAAACTATTACCTAATTCAATTTTTTAACATATTTATACATTTTCAAAATTTTAAAAGCTTGATTTACCTTTTAAAAAGTTACTAAAATTAAAATATTTCCATTCGGGTTCACTAATTAGTGTTTAAGATATAATATTAAAGGGTATGATTGTGTGGACATAGTGTATTTTTATAAAGTAATTTTGAAATTGCGTAATTTTGAAATTGGGTAATTTTGTGAAAAATAATTTAAATGGTCTCCCAAATTTTTTTTGAGAAAATAAATTAAAAAGTAGAAAGAGAAGAAGCCCAGAGTTCAAAAGAGAAACACATCTCTTTACTCAATTCACGATTCTCTTGTCTCTCTCTCTCTTTCACTTTGCCTCTCCATTCTTTGGTCTTCATCGAGACCAAATCTGCAGAGAAAGTTTATGTTTTTACACAGAACACAAACACATACATGTGTTGTGTCTCCATAGCTCCATTATTTCCACATCGATTCACAACTTCTCTCCTAAATTATCATCCTTTTCAGATCCAAGAAGCGAAATTTCAAGAAACCCATCTCAGAGAAGAATCATTAGAGAGAGAGAGAGAGAGAATGGGAGTGATATTGGACTCATGGTGTTTTTGCAAAGGAGTAGGCAAAACCGAGAAGATGAAAAGTTCCATCTTTTCCGGCAAATCTCCGGCGATGGCTCGAATCTCTGTCTCTGGACCTAATGGTGTTACTTCCGGAACCGGATTTCTCATTCATCGGAATCTTCTTCTGACCACTCACATCAATCTCCCTTCCATCTCCGCCGCCGAAACAGCTGTGGTCCGTCTACATAACGGTGTCGCCGCCGCTCTCTTCCCTCACAGGTCACACCTTTCTCCTTTTATAAATTGGCTTTAATTCACATTTTAAAAAAATCAATTCCATAGGTTTGTGTCAGAGTAAAAGAGAGAAAGTAACTTATGTTTATATATGGTAATGATTCTGGATCCATTGCTAATTTTGGTAAGTTTTAATTTTTCATAATCAAGATTGATTTTGTGTTGCTTGTAGGTTTTTCATCACAAGTTCGGTTATTGATCTCACTATAGTTGGCTTAGACCTTGTTGATGGAGACTCTAATTCACAATCTCAAACCCAACAGCCACATTACTTGAAGACATGTTCTAAACCAAACTTGGATCTAGGGAGTGTAGTGTACCTCTTAGGCTATGCTGCTCAAAACGAGCTCAAGATCGGTGAAGGGAAGTTAGTTGTTGCTACCGACAATCTTGTCAAGCTCTCGGCCGATGATATGACTTGTTGGAGTCCTGGATCTGCTGGGTTTGATGTTCATGGTAATCTCGCTTTCATGATATGTGATCCTAGGAAACTAGCGACGTCGCCAGCTTCGAATTCTACGTCTTCCTCTTCGTCTTTGAAGAGAGATAGCAACAAGACACTGATGATGCAGTTTGGTATACCCATACCTGTGATATGTGACTGGCTGAATCAACATTGGGAAGGTAGTTTAGATGAGAATACGACGAAACCTAAGTTGCCTCTCATTCGGTTAATGTCTTCTGGTCAGAAGAGCGAACGTTCTTGCACTTCGTTCACCATGCGCCGTGTTTTCAAGCCAAGTGATTCTGCTGATTTTGCAACACCATCTTCATCTGACACTAGAGATCAAATTCATCCGACCTCCTCTATTGCCGCTGATGAAGGAAAAGAAGAAGAAACCTTGAAAAACAACCCACAAGGAGGAACTACTTCGGCTACTCACGCTCAAGGTATCCCGACCCCTGAGATATACGAATCGCCAAAGTTAACTTCAGGTCCTTTAAGAAAAGAGACGGCTCAAGTGCATCTTTTGGATATAAACTTCCCTCCACGGATACCTAAAGTTACAACCTTTCTTCCTCAACTCAACTCTCCACAGAGTAATCATGTGATGGAAGAAGCTGAGATCGCCTCTGAAGGATCAGACGAGCAGATCGCTTCGACAGGTTCAGTAAACGGTGCTCTTAGCGAGGTTATCTCAAGCTCACCGCCACCAGAAGCTCAATATGTCTATAACAATCACGGATACATCAGCGAAGAAGAGACAATGTACTCGGCAGAAACAGCAGAGAGCCGAAACTATCCAACTCCTCCACCAAAAAACGAGTTTCGTCATGAGAGAGTAGGGAGGAGCCAAAGCTGTGTGAGTTCAAGCAGATGGGGAACTCCGCAGAAGAGCTTGAGCGGTAGAAGAGTTATGCTGGAGAAACAGAGAAGCTTTGTCCATGGAAAGAAGATGATGATGCATTCACAAGGAGTGACGTCGCAGAGGAGTAATGACTATTACAGCCCAACTGTCTCATCGATTATGAAGAAAAGGGTTAATAGTTCAGAGAAACCGACTTTGAAACCGATACCTATTAGACCGAGGGCTGTTAGTTCTTCACGGAAATGGTCGTTCTGAGACCAATACAGAGGAGAGAAAGAGCCAAAAAACAGGTTCATAGAAAGAGAGATATCTTTGTTTTAAATATTGATGCCTTGCATTGTTGTACAACATATTTGATTTAACCTCTTTGTGCAGACATATTTAATAGAACAAAACAACAATGAAAACACACAATACAAAATTTAAGTAGAAGCTTTATCATTGTCATCAACAAAATAAATGTCACTTTTTGTCACAATAAAGTAAGAAAGGTGGTAAGTTGTTTTAAAATATACACATTAATTTGTCTTCAATGCTTAGTTCCCTTACTGCACCATGAGAAGCACCTGACCTGCGCATTATCAAATTCCACATTGTTATAATGATATGATGAATTGATAAAACTAAACTTATAAATTTAATTAACATTGATTTTACCAAATAGGATTTTAAAGAGGGAGATTGATGATGACCGTTGATGGGACGAGAGGGAGTGTTGCCGTAGGATCTAACACCACCTTCTTTTCTCTCTTCTTTGACTTTGTCGAAAATGTGAGTGTAACTTATGTTCTCTCCTTCTCCTACTGATCCCGGGAATGGCGGAATCGTCGCTCCCTTAATATAAATGTATAAATTATTCACTAAATCAACTCCCAACTAATACATTCATTTCTTATACTAAAAAATTATGATTATACAAATCTAGAGTTATATATAGTTTTTTTACCCTTCTGTTGCTACCGCCTCTAAGATTGGTTTTAGGTTGCGAAAGACGAGGAGGTTGTGGCTGCCGCATGTTTCCTGATCCGTATAGTCCTCCTCCTCCTCCTCCTCCGCTTCCTCCTCCACCTCTACCACCGTAGAGTTCATCAGCAGAAGGAGTTCTGACTCTGCTTCTCTCTGTTTGTGTAGGCGCTCTTGGCGTGTCATCCCTCACCACCGGTTTTGGCTGTTCAGTTCTTGGATTTCTTGGAGGAGGAGCTTTTGCTTGTGGTTTGATGTCAGAATTCTCTATAGATTCGTACAAGTCTGCTCGTTTGTTGGTTCTTGCGTTGTCGAAGACGGCGGTGAATGGTTGATCTTGGTTGTTCCAGTCCCCAAACTTTGGAACGTGTGGACGGTTCTGCGATCATAACCATTTCAACGAAGACATATTGTTTATAAGATATATAGTCAGAATTAAAGGGGTTAGGGTTTATATGACAAAAAAGGAAACTTGGGATACAAGAAACAAACATTTAGTATTGAATTCAGTTCAGAAAGATAAATGTAAAAAGAAAGTCAACTTATCTGAAACAAAAATTTGTCGGTAAATTATACAAAAATAACAAATTCGAACCCATAAACATAAAATTGAGACAAACACAAACATGTTTTGATGCAAAGACAAGAAGACTAATTAAACTTACTGCCATGTTTATTAATCTACGAAGAGAGTGAGATGAAGAAAAGCTTCTTCAATGGCTATGTCTAAAACAGAGAAGAGATTAGAGAAAGCGTATTTATATATAAAGGCGGTGACGATGCGTCGTCGTTTTAGTCTACAACGACTCTTTCAAAACCCTTAAGACATGACCTGGACTTGCCGCGTTTCAAAGACACGCGCACCACACTCTTCCTCATTTGATAGGCAAACAATTATGAATAAATTAAAATGTTAATTCAGATTCAAAGACTAACAACATTTTTTATATTGACATCAAATTAGTGGTACCACTGGACATATATAAAATTCAATCGTGGCTGTATCCAAAAGCAAGTGGGGGGTTAATAATGTTTGCAAGTCTTTTGACTTTTAAACCACTTGTCTTTTGGATATTAAATTGGTGTTTGATGGCATTCTTGTAACATTTCCTTTGTTCTTTTACCCTACTGATGAAATCATCAAAACGGTGAGTTTCAGTAAAATCATTTTTTTTACCATCAGCAAAAAAGCCCATATGAACAAAAGGCCTTTTTCAAATAAAAAAAAGCTTGTAAATAGCATAATAGTGTCAGTGTAGAGAGAAGTAGTCATCGAAGCACACGGCCACGTAGTTAAAAACCCTGGCGCTCCGATGGAAGAAACCTCCGATCGTCTTGAACCGACGACGGATGCTCTAAGAATCGCGGAGAAGTTTGATTCACTGATCATGCGTTCTACTAAACCTGGCTTGAAGCGACACTTCTCGTTCCTTTTAGGTAACTCTTTTCGTCTTCTTCTTCTTCTACTTCTTTCGATTTTCGACTGTTAATAAGTTTTTGAATCTGCCTTAGCTTTACCTAGACGCGATTTTGTGAGGTCTTTAGGTTTGCCGTTTCTGTGGAAGTCCGTGGAGATTTATCGCTCTCCGTTACCTTTTCACGACATCGACACACTCTCGGAAACACACGTGTTTCAATCTCCACGCTTGTTCAACAACCCTCAGTTCTCCCCGCTTAATTGTTGTGTTTCCTTTTAAGTTATTCTAATCTTCATGACTTGGCACTTGCAGGTTCAGTCACAAGTATGTTTCTCACCTTGACCCTTTTTCTGGAGGTTGTTATGTTCTGATAAATTCCAATTGTTTCCCACCTAAATCAGGTGAAACACTCTCTGAAAGCAGCAATGTTGGCTCAATCTAATGCTTCTCTGGGTGTATTCAGTTCTTCAGCCAGTATGTTACACTTGCATTTACTCATTGTTCTACCTTAATGTTTGTAGACTCTAACAAGAAGTTACGGTTTTTGTGTTCCATTAAAGGTTCATCAAGAGAAGCAAGGTCCCTAGCCGAGAATGCCTTCTTCCATCCATCTATCATGTCTGTCAGCTTCTTCTCTTACCAACATTGCTTATCAGTTTATACGGTTAGTTTCCTTGTCTCTACTATTGTTATCATTATTCTTAGCATCTTCTCGTTTTACAGAGTCGCACGTTTCATTGGACAGCCATATTTCGTGCCTGTTGCATTACACGTTCTCCTTGCTGCTTTACGAGAATGGAAAAGATACAAACAAGAGAAGGCAAAGTACTTGACTTGGCCTACCAGAAAGAAGTCAGCCTAGGACATTGTGGCAATTTGAACAGCCAAAGTATCCCTTTAGCATACTCACAGATCCTATGTAACTTTTAGTTATTTGAATACAAAATTAGGCAACAACATTGTAATGGGGAAGACACAATAGATTTCCGGCCGAGTTAAGTTTCAAGCTTTTCTTACCTCAAATGTGATGCAAACAAGTCTTTGTCTCACTATGTTTAAGATTACAGATGTCTAACCCCAAATATCTAAGCTCTGAAAATGGGCAGATGCAGTCAAGAAAATACGAGAAAAAGAAAGGCAAATCTGAAATCATTCGACAATATCTTAATGTAGCGACTCCACAGAGTGCTGAGCTTGAAGCAATCATGTAAAAGGCACTGAAACTATTAGCGTTTGGATCCCAAAGCAAGAAGTATCTTCTTCCTCGGGCCCTGAAACACAAAATATACACATATTGTGAAAAGAGAGCATAGTGATGTTGAACAAAGAGCTTACATGTAGTCTTATAAGTAGTTTTTCGTGTTACAGATCAAATACAGAGCGAATGGCTTTCATCAAAAATCTGTAGGGCAGGCTCAGGCTGATATAAAGCAGAATGGTAGTAAATGGTGTAGCAGTTTAACATGGAACTTACCATTGGTATGAGCATAGCCTTGAGGTCATCATCTGTCATATGCATGAGAGCATCCATATCAACCTGAGAAAGACCTAAAATGTTAAAAAATGACATCAAGCATTATGTATATATCAACATAACAGCAGACACTACATACTTCTTCCACTTGAAAAGCAGTCGAATATTTCTCGAGACCCAATGATTCCAGAAAGCTATCGACCGATGCACCAGTCTGAACCAAAAGATAACATGTTAAGAAACAGTAGAACATGATGCATAAAATTTAATTTAAGACAAGTGAATCATATTATTGCCTGCTGTGATTTCTTCCTGGTAGCTTGGTTGGAAGTTTTTCTAGTCTCTGTAGCAGTTTCAGTCGCTACGCTCTTCATGGTTGGTCTAGCAGCCTCCACTTTAGATTTTGGAGGGTCGCTGTTTTTAGGTTGCACATTCATTGTACCAGAGAGCTTCTCCCGTAAATCCCGGATGCCTGAACCAGCTTCTCGCCCACCTTGAGACCCATCATTCCTCTTCTGGAGCTTCAGGCGAAGATCTCTAGGATCAACTCTGCGAGCTGAATAAGTCATCAAACAAGAAAACAGAGATAGTTTGATCATTACTTAATTTCTGCTAATTGAGAATATGTAAGAGAGAAAGCATACTTGAAAGTTGAGGTTTGTCACTACCGAAAAGATCATGCTCCCATTTATCGTCCTGCCTTTGCCTGTAAACACGAGGGAGGAGAAACCGTATGATACATGATTAACAACAACGGAGAAGAATATAAACAATTCTCCAACACAGAAACAAAACAGAGTTCATCACACAGAATTCAGTTTTCGCCTAAAAACTTTTATCAAAATCACCATTACATCAACTCCAGAAACAATCATCAAAGACAATTCATGCTTGTATGTAATAAGAAGCTCACAGTGCTGAACTATACAAATATTTCATCAAAATCGTTAAAGAAAATACTAAATCATAAGAGAAACTAGAGTTTTCTTCCCTAAGCTAATAAAGAATCAGCTTAAGCTGCTGAAATGAAGAACATAACGAAGCTATCTATATTAGCATACACAAAGTAAGAGCCAACAATCAACACTAACAATTTCATTGAAGAGAACAAAAACAGAAATCAAAAAGCATAATACGAAGGAAGTAAAGAGAGAGCGAAAGTAGAACCTCTTCCCTGTAACTTGTCGCAGACGTGTAGAGATATCACCAGAACCGCCATTGATACGATCCTTTGCAGTTTTACTAGTTCCAGACCCAGATTCCAATTTATCAGCATACATCTTGAAATTGTTGCTCGAATGCGAAATTAATAGTAAACCCTAACGGAATTTATCCAAAAGAGAAAGAGAGACAAAAATTAGAGACCCTAGAATCTACCCCAGAAATTCACTGAGAAGATCTCTTGAACAGAAACAAAACAAACACAGGTTTCGGATTCACGAGGATCTACTACGTTATTAAGGATTGCAAAAACTATCATCCAGTCAAGTACCGGGTCAAGCTGGGTCTTTCGGGTCGGGTCGAGAAATCATTGATTAACCGGTTTGATTTTTTATTGGTTCGCGTTGTGTGTTTAAAGTTTAACCCAAATAAATAGAGTAATTAAATAGCCGGTTAAATCCGGTAATTCAAAGATTTGTCGGTTCGTCAAATTTCCTTTTTTCTTGCCAATCCTTTTTTCACCAATTTCCTTTTTTTTCTCTATTTTCGCTTCCTTTTATAAATTGGGGGGTTTGTGTGTAAGAGACATACATGGCGAGATTACCTTTCAAGTTTATTTGCTAGTTCGACGTCGTAGAGGGTAAGTTGCGGAGAAGCTTAAGATTCTGCTTCTTCCTCTTTTGTCTGTTTCACTGTTAATTGTTTCTTCGTCTTTTGTTTTCAGTGTTTGCAATTCATTGGGGGCGTTTTCTCTTTAATTAGTTGTAAGCTGATTGAGTTATTTTCATGTTTATCTTTGTAGCTCGAACAACAAGTTCAACATGTCTCAAGCGGAGTCTTCATGTAGCGGCTTGTAACTCTGCGTTTCCAAGTGATATAACGGCTCCTTCTATAGGTTTCTTTGTTTTATAAAAAGCTGTGGTCTTGTGGATTCTGAACCTCCATGGAACTTGTGAGTTTCTCTTGTTTATGTATAATTTTCATATAAAGTCTTTATTTTCATATGAAACCTAACTCGGATTGTGTGTGTTCTTACAGACATGTCTGAGCAAAGGAGATGGCTTTCAGTATCCGCCTTGTCATATGCTTAATCTATGTGGTTTCAGGATCTTGATTGACTGTCCGCTGGACCTTTCGGCACTCACGATTTTCGCTCCTGTTCCTTATGATGTTGGTTTTGAAGCTTCTGATGTGCCTATGGATGCAGAAGATCCTATTCAGAAGAAGCAAAAGCTGGAGAGACAGATGACTCTTGATGATTTGGTTTGCGCAGAACCGTGGTACAAAACTGTCACGGCCTTACACTTGTGGGAGCTTTCTTTGATTGATATGGTTCTCATCTCAAACCCTATGGGACTGCTTGGATTACCTTTCCTTACCCAAAACCCAAGATTCTGTGCCAAGGTAAACACTTTCACGATCTTTCCTGAATCATTTTGTTTGATTGTGCCGAGTTCTAACTCGTGATATGCAGATATATATGACTGAAGCAACAGCGAGGATCGGACAGCTGATGATGGAAGATCTAGTCTCGATGCACATGGAATTCAGACGCTTCCATGGACCCTATGACTCTTGTTTTCCTTTGTGGATAAAGAATTTAGACCGTGTTGAAGTACCACCCTTGCTTAAAAAAGTTGTCTTTGGCGAGAATGGTGATGATTTAGGAAGTTGGATGCGTCTATATAGGTAACTGTTATTGTTTTGTTTGGCTATATGCTGTTCTCAGCTCTCTAAATTGAGATATTGTTGATCCCTTTGTTAATTTGTCTCCTTTTTTCCACAGTCTAGAGAACGTAAAGAGTTGCATGAAAAAGGTTCAAACGGTCAAGTTTGCAGAAGAAGTTTGTTATAATGGGACCTTGGTCATTAAAGCACTGAGTTCAGGTTTAGATATTGGGGCTTGCAATTGGTTGGTCACCGGACCTCATGGAAGTCTAAGTTATGTGTCGGACTCCATCTTCGTTTCACATCATGCAAAAAGTTTCGATTTCCATGGTCACATGGGAAAGGATGTGATGATTTACTCAGATTTATCATGCCTTCAATCTGCAGAAGTGGCTGAGAAAGGTTGTATTTCTCCTGACACGGATAGTGATTATTTATCAACAATCAGGTAACTTCGTATGAATGTCTTTTTTACATTTTATAGAAGATGTTGTTTGTTTGGGAATTAATGCCAATGCTATTTCTTGGTTGTTTACTTACTTGTTTTAGCTGTAACAAGGATGATGAGAACTTGGCTGCTTCATTATTAGACACTGAAGACAGCTTAGAAGAGCTGGAGAAGCTAGCTTTTGTTTGCTCGTGTGTTGCAGAATCTGCGGATGCTGGTGGCTCAACCTTGATAACGATAACTCAAATTGGTATAGTTCTGCAGCTTCTTGAGCTAATGTCAAATACTCTTGAATCCTCGTCTCTAAAGGTTGGAATTCGCTTTCTTTTTGTTTAATAGTTTTACGTTCTTGAGGATATGAAGCATGTTTAAAAAGGGGCATTTGATATTATTCTTAATTTAGTAAGACAAAATCACTAAGTATGGTTTTGCGTAGGTTCCAATATTTGTAATATCTTCTGTGGCAGAAGAGCTATTGGCATATGCAAACACCATACCAGAGTGGCTATGTGAGGAACGACAGGAGAAGGTATACTTCTGCAAATCGCTTAGTGAATAACTGTTTAAATTTATTCGAAGATGAACCAAACAGTATATCTTCTAATATGTTTTGATTGATGTTTCAGTTAATTTCAGGAGAACCATCGTTTGGTCATTTTAAATTCATTAAAGACAAGAAGATCCATTTGTTTCCTGCCATTCACTCACCAAACTTAATGTAAGAATTCGCTTTAGTTTCCTCTATTGAGGTTCAAATTTTTATCTTTATATTCACTACCTAGGTATTTTTACGAAAATGCATAGTTTGCAGACACATGCTAATTTGTTATTTAAAAGGCCATCACAATTCATCTTGAATCTTTTTTAGCTTAGAAGCACCAGTAAACTAGCTCACATGTAATCTGCAACAAAAATGTTGGGATGTGATGATTCTATTTCGAGAAGTATGTTGGATAATTAATTGATTTTTGTGTGTGTGTGTGTGTTTGCAAACAGAACCAGTTGGCAGGAACCATGCATCGTTTTTGCTCCACACTGGAGTTTGCGACTCGGCCCTTCTGTCCAACTTCTTCGGCGTTGGCGTGGAGATCCAAAATCATTGCTTGTTCTTGAGGTTTTTTTTACCTTTTTTTCATTCTCCAGTTCCATCAGATGATCAATTATGAATGTATTATAGTCAAAGATGACTGATGAGAAATATGTGTTGCAGGACGGGATAAGTTCAGGTTTAGGACTTCTCCCCTTTAGACCGATAGCTATGAAAATTCTCCAATGTTCATTTCTCTCCGGAATAAGGTAATGTTTGCCTGGCTGTAGTTATATTTTTATATGTTTAGTTCTGGTTGGATTCCTGTGCAAGGGATATCTGGACTGATATGACAGATTTTACTCATTATATCCCTCTTACACGTTATTGTTATGGCTTATCAGCCATTGGTCCATTGTTGAATACTACAGTTTCATTTGCAGGCTGAAGAAGCTCCCAACACTTCTTTCTGTTTTGCAGCCGAAGACTATTTTGGTTACGATTCTGTTCCACTTTGTTGAAGAAATCTTTCTACTTTGCTTTTTTTTGTTTGTACTAACTAATCTGATTGCATATTATAAA
The DNA here is from genome assembly GCA_963556525.1 of Cochlearia excelsa. Classification (NCBI taxonomy): domain Eukaryota; kingdom Viridiplantae; phylum Streptophyta; class Magnoliopsida; order Brassicales; family Brassicaceae; genus Cochlearia; species Cochlearia excelsa. Next base: position 35,578,741 of record OY748330.1, read on the forward strand.
CAGATCCCCGATGCTATCAATCAGAGAATCAATCTTTCTACGATGAAGACAGAATCTATCATGAATTATTACTCGGAGAATAAGACGCTACTTGTGCCAAAAAATGCAGGCAATGCCGATGTAGAGATAATGGCAGAGTTGGCCTCCAAATTAAGCTGGAGAAAACTGAATCAATGTGAAAATATCGGTATAGCAAGATTGAAAGGTGAGCTTGTGATGGAAGATGGGAAACACAGAATAGTTTCCGGTTTGGAGCACGATGAAAGTTTGGGGAAACCGTCGCAGGGTTGATCTGTAAGACTTGAGTCATCCCCCACTTGTTGACTGATTCAAAGACTGACTGTAAGTGTTATGCATCAGATTTCAATTTTTATTTTGGAAATTACATAAGAGATTATTATATTACAAAATGAAACAAGTGGAGTTTAATTTTGTTGAGGTGTTTGATATATATGAAGCAGAGCACCCTCCAGCCTCTCTAGCCTTGTACCAATACCGCAGGAGGAAGAAGACATGAAGAGAAAGGAACCTGGTTGGATCAGAGAGAGATAATGGGCCTGGACAAAAAGAGGATGAAGCCTAGTTAATTGGCCTAGTAAATAATACTCTGCGTTTTAGGCCTCACATGTTTGTGTGAGTGCCAAGTTGTTTCTATTTAAGAAAGGACATGAGAAAGGAAAGGATTATCATTTGCTTAGTACATTTTGATCACTGGTAAAGGGGGAGAGGTCCTATAATCCTCTCAAGTTTGTTTGTTTGCTTTATTAAAAAGTATCTTTTATCATTGTTTAGTGTTCTCAAATCTTACACATAACAGTGTTTGCATTTTGGGGTCTTCTTGATCTTTGTTTGTGTTTCACTCCAATGCAGAACCAACCGATGAGAGGAAAAGAGACGGATTTCGGCTAAAACTCGAGCCAGCGATGTTTGCATAGGTGAATTTCTGGTTATATGGTTGACCATTTTTCTTTGTGTAAAGAGACATTTTTACAAGGTTCATGCTTATGAGAAAGATCGAACCAGGTTTACAATTACGAACTCATGATGTGGTCACTAAAAAAGAAAGTAGAAACTTTTCAAAATTGTTTCTAGAAGAACTCGAGGAGGAAGCTACTACAAAACATGTGACCACTAAGATGTTTTAGTGAGTTTTATTTGTTTCAATTTTAAAGCTATCTTTATTGGGGTAGTAAAACATTTGGGCTTAAGGCCCAATAAATTTGCTATAAAAAAGCATATAGAAACACAAGGGGACGTGAAGCAGAAGAAAACGATAAAACCCTAATTTTCGAAACCCATCATTGGTTAGGCGTTTCTCTTCACCATCTACACCTAACGAAGGTTAAGCCCATTTGGCGTAATTTAGTAACCCTCTTTATTGTGTTTAACAGCTTTGAATATGAACCCTGGACCGTGTCCGGTGAATAATCCCATGCATGGTAAAATGCTCTTTCCATGATATATATAATACTACTAAATACATATCAAAAGCAAGATTCAGGAGAAAATAACAAAATGTCAATATGTCCGAGTGGTTAAGGAGACAGACTTGAAATCTGTTGGGCTTCGCCCGCGCAGGTTCGAACCCTGCTGTTGACGTATCCTTTTCTAATAATAACATTTTTTTTTATTTTCAATGCGGAAATATGGGCCTCGTGCGTAGTCATCTCTGGCCCAATAAATCAATTTTAAATTGCAACTCAATAAATCGATTTTAAATTGCAACTCAATAAATCGATTTTATATCATTTAAAACTGTATCGGTTTTTGTAAGAGATTTCTGGTCGGTCGAACCGGAACCGACACGGAAGAATATGAAACGTGTCAATATCTGATTGGATAGTACATTCCAGAAGGTTACAGAATCGAGACTTTTACTTATACGACGCCGTCGCTTTGCCTTGTTTATAACTTTTCTCATGGACATTGCTTTAACAGAAAGTTTTCAGAATTAAGCTTCAGAGATTACTGGGGAAGAAAGATCTGCGATTTTGCTTCTTCTGCTCGTTCGTATGTGTTCGCTTCCTCTTTATCTTCTTAATCATGTTTCTCTATTTGATATTTTTCTAGATCTGGAATTTTCTCTTAGCGATTGCTCCTTTTAAGGCTTCGTTGTTGTATGGAACCCGTTTCTTGATTTGATCTGCAAATTTGTCGAACACCATTAGATGAGATCTTGTAGTTTTATTGCATATAGTTTCTTGTGTTGTAGCAAAAGAGTCTTAGATCTGCTTGATTATATGTATATCTTGCTTGTGTGTTAGAATCTGATTTTGATTTTTTATTTAACATTTTTTTCAGATAAATAATAACTTGTTTCAAGGATATTCACAATGTCTGAGGTATGATTTCTTTTTTTCTTCGCCATCTTTGGTTTTGTTGTTAAATGTGTGTGCTCTCTCATTGGTTTGTATGATTGAATTGGTGTTTGATATGGCAGGAATCACATAAGGTTACATTGAATGTCTATGACTTGAGCCGTGGCTTGGCTCGCCAGCTCTCTGCATCACTCTTGGGCAAGGTTATCGAAGCTGTATGGTGAGTTATCTCTCTTAAACATGTTTCATACATACTGTGAAATCTCCATGTTTCATAAAGTTTAAGGCTTTACATTTACTTTGATTGATCAAATGTCTAATAGATAGAGTTGTTATTAAGCCGCTTTAGATATCGGTATGTTTGTATTTAAGCTTTGAAAGTTAAGACGAGCTAAACATGTCGTATGAATACGAACTTTCTTATTGTTTAACTGTTTTTTCCTTGTATACTAATTCGTTTTATGAGTCTTGCTCATTCACATTGTAAGCTATGTGTCTCTTTTGTAGGCATACTGGAATAGTTGTCTATGGGACTGAATACTTTTTTGGAGGAGGAATACAGCAGGTGAGAGCTGGAACAACTCAATACGGAGCGCCTATGCGAACAGTAGAGCTTGGCGAAACACATGTTCCTAAAGAAGTATTTGATATGTACTTGGAAGAAATCAGTCCGCGTTACACCATGGAATCATACAATCTGCTTACTCACAACTGCAACAACTTCAGCAACGAGGTTTCTCAGTTTCTCGTTGGTAAAGGAATCCCGAATTACATTCTTGATCTTCCTAATGAGGTTATGAAAAGCCCCATGGGCGGTCTTCTAAGTAAGTCACTGTTGTTATACATACTCGGAACCTGTTTTGCTTGGCTCCACATCTGATCTAGTTCAATCTCTTCAATTTTGCAGTGCCTATGTTACAAAACCTCGAAACAACACTGAAAGCTGGGGCTGTTCCTAATGCTCCACAGTTTAGGCAACCACCACAACCTTTTCAAGCTTTCATCAGAGAAGAAGGTCCAAAACCGTCTGATAAACCCACGCCTGAGGCTGCGAAAGCCTCCACTGACAAAGTGTCACATGCTGTTGAACCATCATCATCAAGTAAAGAGAAGGTGAAAGACCCATTGGGTGATGCTAGGACCAAGATTCAGGAAGAGATAACTCGCGAGTTTGCAGCTCTGATGGCACAAGGGACGTTACGAGCAAGCGAGGCAGCTGCTATGGCAACAAAGAAAGTCATGCAAAAGTATGGTCATCTCAATGTATCCGCTTAGTCTCTCTCTATAATAATAACAGGAGATGGGAATTCGTTTTCTGCACTTCTTGACTGTATTGAACGGTTTTATGACTAGTTTCTCAGCTATATTCGTGTAGTGGGTGCTTGAGCTTGAATATGGGCTTTTGTTCGGCCCAATAAGACAGTTATTTTAGAAAGAGATTCGTTACCGATTCAAGTTTTAGAGGCTTGCGTTGCACGCTTTCTTCTTCTTCTTGTTATGTCGTGTAATTTTTCTTCTCATGGGATTCTAAACGAAATTCATCTAATATATATTGGATTTCATATATATACACATTCAAAATATAAAACAAGACATTATACAAAACACAAAGAAAGGACAACAATTTAACTTCTACCACTAACTCCCAACAAATTGAAAGAAGAAGAAAACAATCCAATCTTCAAAATTACAATCAAGAAGAAGAACAAAAGGTGTAAAGAAAATAAAATTAAAAATCAAGAAACACTAGGGTTCCGAGAATGTGCAGCACTAGGGTTTGCACTTGGATTCCGTGAATTCGCTCTCGAAGCTACACCCCACTCCATAGCCTCCGCCACCGCTCTTTCCCGTTCTTCCGCCGCCGCTGAATCCTCTCCGGACGTTTCATCCGACGGTTTACGAGGCGGTGGGACTACTTCGTCGTAGTGCGGAACAGAGATTGAGCCGTCCGGAGCGGTTCCTAAGAAACCAAGAGCCGTTACCACGTCGCTTATGAGTGGCCGTACCGTTGCTTCCTCTTGTAAACACATCGCTGCGACCGCCACCGCCTGATTCAAAGCTTTCTCCGGGAACACTCCCTCTAAACTTGGATCCGCTAACTCCGGGAATCTACTTGGTTCTTTGAACACTGGTTGTGCCTAAAACACACACAAGAACTTACATTGTAAAGTTCTAATTTTAAAACCAATTAAACCCAAAACACAAGTGTTTTGATCTTTTAAGTCTCTATTAATGAAAAGTTTAAACCTTTAATGAAATTGAAGCCAAGTACATGTCTTTTTCAATGTAAAGTTGAGATCTTTTAAGAAGTTGAAGCCAAAGTACTTGTCTTTTTTAATATGTAAAGTTTTGATCTTTCAAGCTATTCAAGTGGAAGGGTGATCATATAATGTGAAGGAAAAGAGAAAAAAGACTTACCCAAGTGACTAGATTTTGTTCAGCTTTAGGTCTAGTCGTATCGATAACTCTTCTACCAGTTATCAGTTCCAACAACACAACTCCGAAGCTATAAACATCGGATTTAATGGTTAACTGTCCGGTTCTTTGATACTCCGGAGCACAATATCCATAAGTTCCCATAACTCTTGAAGACACATGTTGTTTGTCTCCTACAGGACCTAGTTTCGCTAGTCCGAAATCAGATAGCTTGGCGTTGAAGTCACTGTCTAAAAGTATATTAGCTGCCTTCAAATCTCTGTAGATTACCGGAGGATTTGCCTTGTCGTGTAAGTACTCAAGACCCATCGCTGCTCCTAGCGCGATTCTGATCCTTGTGTCCCAATCCAAAGGTTCTTGGTCAGGTGTTAGATCTATCAGCATTTTAAAACAACAATCAAACATTAGGACTATCCAAAAAATCAGTACATAGTGTAATGATCTTTATAGTCTTGTAGTTTTACCGAGGAGATGATCTTCGAGTGAGCCACGAGCCATGTACTCATAGACTAGAAGTCTTTGATCTCCATCAGCACAATAACCAATGAGATTCACTAGATTCTTGTGATGCAAGAGACTTAACATCAAGACCTCGACGATGAACTCTTTGTTCCCTTGCAGCCCATTTCTATCTAATTGCTTCACTGCCACAACCTAAATCCAAAAATAACCATTAGAAAATATATTTTTTGTGACTTTGAATGCTAATCATTGAAATTAGTACTAACCTTGTCACATTTTTCGAGTTTTCCTTTGTAAACTCTTCCGAAACCGCCTTCACCGATAAGACATTCTTGTCTGAAATTCTTTGTCGCGGTAGCTAGCTCCCTGAAGGTGAATGTTTGTGCAGCAATGTTGTTTGTTACTTCTTTGTCTGCATCATTGTTGTTGTTGTTGTTGTTCTGTTCATTTTCAATCTTCTTAGGCTTTGGATTCTCTGTAAGCATCACAAAGATTACTTAAACTAGAATTTTTAAGCCCTAAAATGTAAGAGAAAAGTTGTGATAGATTCTCTGAGCTTACCAGGGTGTGTTTTGTTGATGTCTCTACTGGTCAACTCACCATTTTTCCGACAGCTATTGTCTGAATCTTTGGGAGTTTTTTTCTTTTCATGGAAATAGAAACATGAAAAGCAATTCATCTTGTGTAAAGAACCCTTTTCTCAAGAAAAACTCTGTTTGTTTTTCTTCTTCTTGTGATTAAAGATTTGATTATATTGTTGAGTATATTCAATCCAGAGAAAGATTTCTTCTTCTAATCTTTAATATGTTGAATAAATGTCTGCGTTGACATGGAAAAAGACAGATATTTTGAGATAAATGGGATTTATCAAGAAAATAAATGTGGGTTTGTTGAGAGAGAAACAGAGCAAACCTTATAGAAACCTTCATAAACAAAGATTACCCCTTGCACAAGAAACACTTAGGGTTTTTCCTTTTTTCTTCACCTTAATATGTTTATCATCAAGATCTTCACAAAACCCAGATCAAGAAATATAAAAATGTCAACACCAAAACCGTCGGGACCCAAAGCGCGGAAGAGTCTCCGAGAAAATTGGTGGGAGAAAAATTGGTCTTTTTTGTTTAGGTTTTTCTAAAATTTCTCTTAATATAGCCAATAAAACAACTCTTTAATCAATGATTATATATATGAAAAATGGGATCCATATCTCATGGTTGTGTGTCTCACATTTCTCTAAAGAGAACTAATTTGTATTTAAAAAAATATATACTAAGCTCCATTAAAAGTGTCTTTAGCATTGTATGAAAAAAGACATGGAGACCATGAAGTGAATAAAATAATATATATAACAATAAGGGTTGGGATGTAATGTTGATGGTGGCACGAACTATATAGATTTTAGAATATATTTTGTGAATAATTGTAACATCATTATTATTCTCTCAAAATCTCTTTTAAAAATTACAAACAAATAAGAATGAATAATGTTATTCTATAGATATGTCACAAACTAATGCAAGTTTCTTTAAACTCACACATAAAGGAGTCAAAGAGAGATATCGACCTTAGCAGAAGAATCGGTCAAGATAACGTCTCTTGAGTTATTGGCTTTTGGATGATCCATTGAGTCTAACTTTATACGAACATGCATAGGCTTCACAAAGACAATGTCTCTCACTTCTCTCTTTGACTTCAACAACATTGTCACAAACAAATCTTCATTCATCATCGTCATGTTCCTCCCTGGCTTTAAAATGCTTGCTATTATCCTCGCTAGTTCGTCCTGGCTCGCACTTTCTGTCTCTTTGTTCTTCGCCAGTCTCAAATACAAAGCTGCATAAACAATGAGCTGCACAAAATCCAAATTCAAAAAGTAGTAAACTTTGGTTCTAGTTGATGCTTAAAGCCTTAAACCATGGTAGTAGAGACTTGAGAGAAGATTTTTAGGCGTACCTCGCTTGTGCCAGGACTTGTATTGATAGTGCAATCGATGTGTATCCGTCCATCATCTTCACTTTCGATCTCAGAAGAGTTAATATCATCTTGTTGCTCTTCCTCTTCCTCAGCTAGTTCGGGGTTGGCTATTTCTTTTGCGAGGCTGTCTAGTTCATCATACCATTGTTGCGAGATTCCAACCTGCAGTCATGAAACACAAAAAGTTCTGAGACTCTTCAGAGTTAAATCAGAGCAAGCGTCGGTTTTGTAATTCTCTTGACCTTTTCAGAAGGTTCCACTTCACTTCCAGCACTCGAGACTTCAGTGATTGAGCCTCTTGCTTGTCTCCATATGCAGCTTTCTTGTATTGGTTCAACAAGCTCCGTGCATTGAGGGACCTCTATGTTCAACCGTATGCTGATTTTACCTAGAAAATAGCATAAAATAACCGGAGTACTGCAGAATCAGACCAGACTTTCAGATTACCGGCTAGACTCAAAACATTAGGTGTTTGACTAGCTAATCGCACCTGGCAATAACCGGAGTTCATGAGTATGGTTGACATGTGCCACCTTAACTCCACTAGCTCTGTTTTTTTTCAAACCAGAGACCACAACACCAGTTAGTAAGTTTCAGAACAAGATCATGGCTCTTAATTAATGGATAAGATAGTGAAAAGGCATCACTAACACATTGAATACGCTCTCAAGTGGAAACGACAACCAGTATGGCAACCCAAGAGTCCCGATGTTTGAAAACTGTATGCTAGAGAATTCTCCAGATTGTCTATTTAGCTTCAACACTCGCTGACCAGCTTCATATGTGCAAGGAAACATGGGTTAGTTAGTTGGTGCATGGAGATGAAAGCACTGTAAATGAAGCTGTGTCTTCTTTTTCACCTATATCTGTCATGAATATGTCGTCTCCAAATTTAGTGAAAGAAGTCAAGAGGGAAACACTTGGTGGCTCCTTGCACGAGGTGATTGCCTCAGTTTGCTGTTGCAACCAATTAGAAGGCAAATGTTTCAAGACTGAGAGCTTATCCGTGATCAATTGCCCACATATCTCCATTATCGCCCGAAATCCTTAAAATTTTGATAAACATGTTAGAATAGGTCAACAAGCCAAGCGAAAGAGAAAAAGAAGATGCTGGTTCTTATGTGTAACCTTCCACGACTTCTTCTATCTCTCCTGATTCTAAATTTACAATCCACAACTTCGAAAAGCTGAAAAATATGACAAACTTATATAATTTAGAATCAGGAGAGAATCAAGAGGGTGCCAAGAGAAACAAAAGAGAGAATGAACTTTCTTTAATGTAATGAAGCAACCCATTTAACTAGTCTTCTTACCTTTTGTTAATGACTAAATGACTCGCATCATCACGCTTTAGTATATGCCATGGAAACATAAGTGATTGAGCATCAGATTCTTCTGATTTGTCATCAGCATCAACTGTTGTATCATCGTCTTTTCCTAGACCCATTTTCTCCATTATCCAAGACCATAGGCCATCACTCTTCTTAATTACCTTTGGATATACCGTTTCCAGGACCCGTGTCTTTATATTTGCTCTTCTAATGGCATGATTCTTAACTCAGAAAATGATGAAATAAAAAGGAAACAAAGAAGAAAACAATCTTAACATGATAACATTCAATGCTACAATCTACTATCATTGTAATTTCTCTTATACCTCAGAATCTACAATGTAAAGACAATCCTCCTCTTCGTCATAAAGGGTGGCCGCAGGACGTAACATCTTTGCAGATTCAAATTCCCCATCCTCAAAACCTGGGAAACAACCAATCTGAAATAAAAACATTGTTTGAAGTTTAGCCTTATAAACAAAAGTAGCTCCCAACGAACTTTTCTCTTTAAGAAATCCTGTCCGAAGGGACTTTCCCACATATGATCCAGTTTACTACTTTACTTACACTATCTAAGATCTTCCCACTACTATCAGATATAATAATACGATGATGATTGCTGTCAGAGAGAAAGAGGCAATCTCCAACTTCGTCTGCAGAGATACAACCTGTCATGGAGAATGTTACACAGTGCACATACTTTTGATAAATGAAAAACATCAAAACTCTAATTCTAAGTTTGGTGAAAAAAATATTAAGATTAGTACCAAAGATAAAACATGACATATAAACTCAAGAGACTAAAAAGAAGACAAAAAGTTGAAGATAATAATACCAGGAAAGTAAAGAAACAAATCCTGCAAAAAAGAAGAGAAATGTGATTCCTTGATAGCCTCGGCCTGTTTTGACCAAGTGTTTGTGAATAATTTGACAGACTTTGATTTCTCATTATCTAGAGTGAGACTGTCAAGAGCTGCAACAAAAGCACGAAGAAACCAAAATTGCAAGATGAAATTCTTTTCTTCTTAAAATTGAACATGAGGCACTAGTATGACATCGTTAGAAAATATTTGAATTGTATAATGATAAAGTTGGCATACCTTTAGCTACAGAAGCAATATCCAGATCCTTCTCCTGGTAGATTATAGGATTCTTAAAATCTCTAAACACGATATAGTGTACTTCCCCAGCTGTCTAATACAAGTAGAAAACATCTCACCCTCAAGTAAAGTATCATATAACTTGAGAAAATGATATACAAAGATGTAGCAACAACGAAATGGCTCGTTGTTGGAGATAGACAATATTTACCTTGGGAAATTCTTTCTGCGAAAGTAATATAGGAAAAGTAAGGTATTCCTTCACAACCAGCTCAGCTAGAGCAGCTCGATCATCAGCGATTTGAGCTTGATCACTGAAATGGATCCCCATGAAACAGACACCTGGAGACCTTAAAGGCAGACAAAAACATACTCAAGACATAAATTCCATTATGTTGCCTTGCATCTTCTTCGGTTAAAGTTAGCAAAGAAACTTTCTTATAACCTCTGTTGAAGCAACTTTAGCTTCTCAAATAAACCACTAATATCACTTGTTTCGTTGTGCAAATCTCCAGCAAGAACAACATAAGTTCCTTTCTCCTTGAAAAGCTGTTTATTCCCGATGTCACGATTCAACCAATGATGTGAAGGACCTAAAGAGATCAATTTCCAAACTTTACTGTAAGATTATGTTTCGAAACCAGAATCAGCATAATAATAAAAGTACCTTCAAGTCTATCAAGTGAAGCTTTAATATAAGAGAGTAAATCAACATGTGGACAAGTAGAAGAAGAAGCTCGAGATATTCGCTTCACTGATGCGAATCTGAAAGAGACAGTCTCATACAAATTAGAAAAAAGTGAGCCCAGAATCAAAAAGAGAACACTTAAGAGATAAAAGTTATCAAATTTGAATCACCCGCGAGCAAAACATTGTCCGACCATTCCGTTCCACGTAACGTTCATGTCTCTATGTAATGATGGACTTAAACAAGTGCCTGGATCAGCAATGTTTCTCCGAAATTTCCCGTGAAAATTGTCTATTGAACAAAAACAAAGACAGCACAATAAGCGTTAACAAAACCCAGAAAAGAGAAAAGCTTAAATCGAAGCAAACGCTCGAAATTCGAGAAGAACCTGAGACAATCCGAGAAGAAAGCCATGAAATTTTCTTTAAATTGAAGCTTCGTGTAGACATTCTCTATCGTTGGCTTTAATTTTCTTGAGCTCGACGAATCTGAGATTTTAGAAAGGGTTTAAACCTCCAGCACGTAGCCGGCGGCATCTTGGTGCAGATATTCACAGTTTCAGGCAACAAGCAAAGAACTAAAAGTGCTTATATTTATTGTTTATTAAATTTAAATTCCAAATGAAAACACAAAAAGGGGTGGTGGCGCAGTTGGCTAGCGCGTAGGTCTCATAGCTATCTGAGTAATCCTGAGGTCGAGAGTTCGAGCCTCTCTCACCCCATTTATCTTTTTCTTTTTCATTTTTATTTATATATTTTTGTTGACTCATATAAAGCCGGGTCAACTCTGGTCGTTAGCAAAAACCTAATTGGCGCCGATAAGACATCGTCTTTCTCCATAAGCCCCTTTTCTCAGTTTTCTTCTCCTCTTTGCTTCGATCTCATTGCGAAGGCTTTAAAGATGGTGAAAAGGAGTAAAAGTAAGCCTTAACCTCTCAATTTCTCGATTTGTCTTCGACGATTAACCTTACTCAGTCGAGGAATTTAGTGGGTCTTTGTTAATTTTGTTTGATGTTGTGATTGTGTTTTTTTTTGTAGAGAGTAAGAGTAAGAGAGTGACATTGAAGCAGAAACATAAGGTCCTTAGGAAAGTTAAAGAGCATCATAAGAAGAAAGCAAAAGATGCTAAGAAGCTAGGGCTTCACCGTAAGCCACGTGTAGAGAAAGACCCAGGTATCCCTA